>OY728164.1:1495950193-1497371484 GCA_963277665.1 Viscum album
TATTTTCATTTCCTCTGTTATTGATTGAAGAATCATTATGAAAGTAATATTTAAGCGATATTGATCTTGTATCTTATTTTATGTTAGAAATTTTTCTCTTCTCCATCCATATGTTTTTCTAAATATACTTTCTAAAAAATAAATGATTTAGTAAAGATATTTCACATGATAATTTACCTTATTTTAAGAGGTTTTAATAATAAAATTTCTTAACATTTTCCAAATGGGTCACTTTAGACTCCCAGTAAAAAATGTTTTAAATGAATGTTTATTTTTATCATTTACAACATGAATGAATTTTTCTACCATAATAAACATTATTTTATTTTAATATTACTTCATAAGTTTAAAAATTTTATTTTCAAAGATAAATATTTTCATAATATTTTGGGGATTTTTACTTTTTTAAAAGTGATTTTCAAAGTGTAAATAGTATTTTCCTAAAAAATGTTTTTAATGATATTTTAATGCTATTTACCTTCATAAACACCAACAACACTTGATGTTTCTTATTCTAACCTAGGGATATGATAAAATGATACCATATTTATTATTTCCTTAGATGAATTATGATTTTTTCTAAGAGTTTCTAATAGAACACATTTCTTCTCCATGGTTTAATAAAGATATGAAAGGAATAATGGTTGCCTCTACAAGCTTTATGATGACATGCATTCTCTATGTACATTATTCATTATATGGTTCTTGGAAATTTTATATAATGATAGGTGGTTTTTTTATAAATAGAAGAAGGTTGGTTACATTAATAACCATGGACTGGTGGTTATGTTATTAACCAAGGATATGTGGTTACATTATAAACTAAAGACGAGTGAGTCTATTATATCCCACTAATGCATTGGGTTATATAGAGATAGAACTCAACCATAATTTTTATTAAATTTATAATAGTGATATAAAGATTATTTTCTATGATACATTTAAATTTTCTAATTCTTACTATAGGAATTTAATGATATTTTGATCAATATTTATGTCACATGGCTCAGGATTTTTGAATTATATGATTCATTCCTTTGTTAAATCTTCATGAATTTTTTTTCTAACTTCTGATCTATGTACTTATGTGTATGAAATATATTATTTTATGATCATGCACTTTGAGTATGTCATCATACCCATATTCTTATCTTATGTTCATTGATGAAATTAAAATTAAATTTTTTTTGTTTACCCTTGTAATGAACTTTAGCTCACACTTTTTATATTTCATTTTCCCCAGGTTGTGAGGAGTGGTTTTAAGTATGTTATTCCTAATAAAGTTAATAGATATTAAATATTAGTTGAATATGATGTATATATTTATAAACTAGGTGTTTATATATACAAGTTATTATGTAAGAGTTCATCCCAATTTTAAAAAACCCAAAACCTAAAAGGTACTTGGGTATATAAGTGATCCAATATTTCTTTTTCGTGTTTTAATTTTCCAAGGGAAAAAAATCGTTCATATTTATAAATATTAGAGACATAGTGGTAACGTTTAAATTTTTATGTCGGCTCCCGAGTACGAGTTTAGGGATGTTACAATTTTAAAAAATATAAAATTGTTCCACCATTTTTAGCATAAACTATTACTACAACCCAATCTCCCATCCCATTACTCATCCATCAAAAACACTATTCAGTCAAAATAGTATCTGTGACCTCTAAACCATTTATCGATTAGGAATCTATTTAAAATTTTGTAACAATAAATCACAACAAGGCTCTAAATCCTTATAACACACATACTTTTTGAATGTGCTAATCACACATAGAATAAGGAACTAAGGCCATAAAATCAATGTATTTAGGAATCCCACAATAAGTAATGGACTCATTCAACCCAAAAATTTACTTATTAAAAAACATTTTTAATTCCATCTTAAATTAACCAAATTTATTATTTATAGGTTTTCTACAATATGGAAACCTATAGAAATAGATAAAAATAGATTTAATAATTATAAACATGCTTAAAATCATAAGTTTTATATTTTATAAATCAGAAAATAACCATATAATCTTATCATGCCCCTTATAATTAATTATATTTTCATTTAGATTTATGTTGTTTATACATTTAAAGAAATTGACCATGCTAAACATCAGCAAATAAACCACCAAACATATATCACACTATCTAATAAACAAAAAGCGGTAATAACAATAAAATTCAAAACACATAGGAAATCACAACCCAACCATTTATTTAATTCTCAATAAAATATATTAATAATATTTAATATATGATAATCCCCATTTCAATTATAAATTTTCTAGAATTAGTATATAATTCTTATTATAAATCATTTAAAAAATAAACATATAAAAAGTGATTAAAAAATAGTATAATAACAAATGATTAATTTATGATTCTATAATAGATTATTTCTATATTTTAACTAATGATATTAATTAATTTTATGTTATCATTATTAAGGAAGAATAATATTTAAGGAATGTGATTGTTTTAAGAAATAAATAAATAACATGATTTGTTTATTATAATGTTATTTGTACAACACATGATAATATTTTTATTCTCAAAATCTAATATATTAAAAAAATCCAAGACTTGTATTTTCATCTTTTTAATTTTAATTTTAGAGGTAACTACAAAATATTCATAATCAGGTTAATTTATTTGATTAAGGTTAACTCCATTAAGTTATACAAAGAAACATTGGAATGATAATTTTAAAGATCAAACACAAAATAATAGAGAGATAAACTGATCCCTTGTCTCTAGCAAGGAGATTCAAGAACACAATAATAAGAATATGAGAGAGGAAGGTGATGCATGAAATTAGGGAAAGATAGAGGAGCCTCAAAAAATTTACATAAGGATTACAAAACCTAAATGGTAGAGTTTTGGGCCACCAAGACTCGAGATAAGGCCATGATAATGAACTAGAGTGATAACTATGATTTTTAGAAATAAAAAATAATTTGTAGAGGACTCCCATAGAAATCACTAAAATCCCCCAATTAATTCACAATTAAATTTTAGTTTCTATTTTAATTATCTAAAAAACTCTTTCAAAACATCTAAAATTAAGGTTAGTTAAAATATCACATTAAAAACTTTAAAATGACTAAAAAAACACTTATTTCCACATTAATTCCCATTAATTACATTAAAAAATTTATAGATCAAAATAGAAGAGAAAAAAAAGGTTTTTTACAAAAAAACTTCCCTTATGAAATAATCATATGCTGCATAAGGGTAACATGGTTTTACCCTTAGACGAATAGTTGTCCTTATATGGTCATTAAAAACTTGGAAAGACCCTTACACAAGATTTATGAACTCACATGTACCCTTACACTTATCAGAAGAACTTGGCCTATCCTTTACAAAAGTCATGAGAAACTAACAATCTAACCATAGATAACATAGTAAAACTAAAACTTACCCCAAAAAAGCTATATAAAAACCAAACTACCATTAAAAAACATAGTAGAAAACCCTTACATGAGGAATGATGGAGGTACTTACATTTATAGACATAATAACCTAACTTTATAGATGACTTAAAAAATATTTGTAACCTTTATATCATGATGAAATTACCTTATATGAGGGAGGAATTCATTTACATAGTGATTGAACTACCTATACATGATACCAACTATACAAGAAATATGGTATATGTATAAGGGTGATTGAACTAACCCATACATGTGATAGGGGGTCTATGTAAGGGTATAAAAAAGAATAGATTTTTTTTTTCACTAAATTAACTTATAAATTAAAAAGGATAAGGGTTTTAGGAACCCTTTTGACACTTCTAATCCTCAGAAACAAAAAAGTAAGGGCATTAGAAATCAAAGACCTTCCAATAATATCTTTTAATTTTCATATCTTGCATCCTCACAAGATTTAAATAGTCGTCGAGATTGAAGTGGTTATGATTCAAAGATTGAATTATTATTCTGAATATCTGTTTCTTGAAAAGTTAATTCAATTGCCTCTTGTAATAAATTTTGAAACTATGATGGAATGTGAACAAAAAAATTCATATTTCCCTTTTAATTAAGTTCATGATATTGATACTAATAAACATTATCTTCTTGAAAAACAAAATATAGTAAATGAACCCCAACTATATCCAATGTTTCAAACCACCTAGGATTATATTTCTTACAAGAACACCTTGTTAAGACTTCTAGAAAAATTATGTATTTTAAGATGAAAATTCAATAAAATCATCAACTCCCCCAATGAATACATGATTAATACCATAAATATGTGATTTGTTTCATTAACTTATCAAACTGTGATTGTGTAATTTTTTTTGTATATTTTATATATCCATATTTTTCTAAGAAAAAACCAAAAATTAGATTATTTAAAAAATATATAATTATTTATTAAATACTTTGTAATAAATTTATTATTAAAAATTTATTATTTTTATTAAATAATTTGTATTTTATTATTATTTACATTTAAATTTAATTTTTTTATTCAATTATTGTTTTTATTTTGTAGCTTATATTTACTAATATATAAAAAATAAATAATTATTATAATTATATAATATCTTTTTCAATTATTATAACTATAAAAACAATGTAAAAAAGTATTACTACTCTTTAATGTTCTATTTTTTTAGGTTTTGTATCATAATATTTTTTATTAATTCATTTTTATTTACTAAATATGAATTTTATATATTAGAAGCACCTAATATTATTTATTAATTTTTCATATTTTTTATATTTCTTAGTTATAAAATTTTATTATATAATATAAACTTTAATTTTAAAAAAATTAATATTTTTTATGAAAATATATTTTTTATTTTTTTATTGAAGAATTTTTAAAATAATTTTCCAAAATTTATTTTTAAAATTAATATTTTTTAATAGGATTAAGTATTTATACTATTTTTAATGAATGAAATTAATATATTTATTTTAAAAACTATAATTTTTATTTTTTTATAATATTTATTTCTTTTAATAAAATGTATTAATAATAATTATTAATTTTTTAGATTATTTATATTTTTTGTTATTTTATATTAAAATTCATTAATTTATATCATCTTAAAGTATTTTTCCCATATTTTATAATATTTATGGGGGTTTTAAATTTTTTAATTTTTTTCCTTTATACCTTTCAATTTTTTTATTTAATTACTTTTTCTTTAAATTTTTCACATTTTTATTTCTTAATTATGGATTTTATTTTATAGACAAGGAGGGATGGAATTTTGGGGAGTTTTCAAGGGTCTATTTGTGTGTAAGAATGATATAATGAGAGAGTGTTTCTATTTATGGGGAGGGTTGAGTGCATTTTCTTACATTCAACTTTTTTTTTGATAGAAAAATCCATTGCAAAAAAGGAAACTACATTATTATTTATAATGGATATTTTTAATGTAAAAGGTTATTTATGGCATGTATTTTTAAGATATGAATTGTTTTTTCACAAATAGTATCCATCTTATTTACCTTACTTTTTCAAAAAATATTTATGATGGAAATATTCCATCATAAATAATCTACCACCATAAAAAATTCATGTGAAACAAATATTTTCATCGGTTTATATAATGCAGTCAGAAATATTATTGTACTAGATAAAAAGGCTTACAAAATATTATTTTTGATTAAATATTTAGTTCATAAAAAAATAACCACTATTTTCAATGGTCTGTATAATTCCATCACAAATATTTTTAAATTACAAAATACATTCATTCCTACCAAAAGTATTTGTGATGAAATTAATTTATTTCAAAAATATTTACAACTAATAATATTATTTGTGATGGAAAATTTTTTCTATAATAAAAATGTTTTTATACTCAAATTTTTATAATGAGCTTTCAGTCCATCAAAAATTAATCATTACTGAAAATCATTTTTATAGTGTATGTAAATAAAATTATATATGTTCTATTAGTGGTTCACTATACTATGTTACCTTCATTTATGATGAAATAAAAAAATGTGACTATATTTTCTAGATCACAATTGAGAATTTTTAGAATGTTCATCAGATGATGTTTTTAATGGAAAATAAGACCACTTTAAAGAAGAAATGATTAAGGTTTTACAATTGTGGTGAGCACAATGATAAAAAATTCACGAAATTCTATTTAAAAAATGGGATCAAGTCTAAAAAGACATTAACTGGGAAACCATAATAGAATAGTATAGAATAATTAATGAAAAATACACTAAACATGATACTATATAGTATTGGAAAGCCTTTTATTTTTCTAAATGAGTTTTGGGAATATGTAGTAAATGTTGAATCTTTTTTGATTCACCGAAGTCTGTTAATATTGATGGAAAATGAGTTTTCTAGGGATTTTTCAACCAGTAAGTTACTTTATCTCTCTCATATAAAATTATTTAATAGGATCACCTATTTCAATGTTGATGCTGATGATATGAATAATCTAGAAAATAATTACAAGACTAATTTCTTTTTGGGGGTATGTTGATGAATATTTTAGGTTTTGGATTTGATATAATAATAAAAGAAAGAAATTTGGAGTTAAAATATGATCATAAATGAAGTAATAATATATAAAACTCAATTCCTGGTATAAAATGTCGTAGATAATAAAGAATAAATAGAGTATCCAAGTAAAACTCAATAGAAGTCTAAAAATACTAGTTTTTTAGGCTGTAACAATTTTCTAAATGAATTGAAATGTATGAAAATACTAGTATGAGGTCAGATTTTAGTGATAATAGAATTTATAGATGTAATGGAATATTTAAATATTGTGAAAGAACAAAAAAATTATATAAATATCCACTAATCTTTAGGTTCAGTTAATGAGGTATACCAAGTTTAGGAGACCAATGGAGATATTTGAATCAAAATTCCAATATTTTTTTCTAATGGGTGGTGGAGAAACTGAAACCCTAAATTAAGTGGATTTTTTGAGTGACATAAAACAATGAGATTTAGAAATAAAATAAAAGAAAATTTTTAAATGTTAATGGATCATGGGGGATGATATGTTTATCATTGGGAAAATAAGAACTTCCAAAATAATGGATCTACTATTTGAAGGAGGAAATAAACTATAAAATAATTCAAGTTATGGTTTGTTTTAAAAGTATTTAAACTAAAGGAATGGATTAATTTAAATTAAATATTCTCTCTATTAGAGAGTCCTAAATATATAGATAGTTCTCAAAATGTTTAAATCAAATTAGAAATTATATGTAAATATGAAATTCCGTCATAGATATTTAGTGGAGAAAATTTACATGGAGAAACAAGTAGGTTTCCAATAAACCATAAATAAGTATATTATATAATAGATTAAATATAGTTTTTATGGGTTTAAATAGGCACCCATACAATGGAATAAAATATTTTATTCTTTCATGAAAGAGAAATATTTTATCTCATTTAATAAAAATAAGTATTGTTACTTTATGATGTTTAGTGATTGGGAATTCATAACAATTTTATTTTATATTTATGATATTCTATTGGAAGGTTCATAGATGAATTGAATGATAGTGATAAATAAGATTTGTCAATAATGTTTTTGAACCATGATCTTGGAGTGGGAAAAAGTGATTTTATATATGAGGATGATTAAATGTTGGAAGATGGGAACTGTAATGTTTTCTTAGTTTCACTATATTTATGAGGGGTTTTAAGGTTTTTAATATCTAAATTAAATCATTTTTCAACCCCATTAGTTGATCACTTCAATTTTTATAAAGATAAGTAACCTATAATGGATTATGGAGATAAGTGTTTTTGGAAATTGTTCCATAGGCAGTAGATATTATAATCTTCATGTATGTTGTAGTCTATACTGGGTCGGACAATTCTTGTGTTGTGGGAATTATTAGTAGGTCAACAGATAATCCAAATAAGGAACACTAGTAATACATAAAGTGGATACCCTAGTATCTAAAAGGGGGAATGTAATTGTATCATTGTTTTTTAAAATATATTAATTTTTATAGGGATATATTTTTCAAAACTTTGGAGGATATTTCTAGATGGTCATAGGATTATCATAGACAATATGTTTACTTGTAAAGGAATCATAGTTATCTAGATGTTGCATTTATAAATTGTAGTATCTTTTTCGAAAAAAGGAGGATTATGTGGTAATAACACAGGATGAGAAGAAGTTGATATGAATGAAAGGTTTGTTAGAGAGAATTATAAGGAAGAAGGGGAATTAAACTTCATTCTATTATATTTATTATATAGTCTAACTTGCTAAGAAAATATTATTATAGTGTCCCAAAATTTTCTTTAGATCCCTTAAAAATATTTTCATCAATATCTTAATGAGTTTTATATCAAGAGAGGTATAATATTTCTTTGCATTTTTGGCCATAGACTATTCATGTTTTGGTACTTTTAAATATCCAACTAAACCTGAGGTCCAAAAATATATTGCTAATCCTCTAATTATAGGATTAGCAATTTTTGAAACCAAATCCTAGGAGGTTAAGGTTTAATGTTCCTTGAGGAGGACTTGATGATATATCAAGGATAGATCTTGGAGAGATGGTTAATCTTCATCGAGCCATGATTTTTTTATTTCTTTTTTCTTATTATTGATGAATTTTTCTAACATTCTTGTTATTATGTTTTTTTATTTCAAATATTTATGACCTATTATTTTATAATATTTTATTTGTCAGTTTAAATATATGTGGGTATCATCAGAATAACGGGATCATGAGGAAATACTGGGGGATAGAGCACCGCTAGCCACTGAACTCCCTACCCACCTCATGTTGTGTGCCCCTATGTGGTGTGACGCCTCTATTTTGTCCTGATAGTGACTCGTAATGGTCCATAAGGCCATAGAGCACCACAACCCTCTCCCCTCTCTCTGCAAAGACTATCTCTCATGATCTCTATCCTCTCCCATTTTATTAATGGGATAACTTCCAACCTTACTAATGGTTGGTAGTTTTAAGACGGTGGAATAAAGGGCCCATAAGACAAAAATGTGGTGGGAAGATGACATGGAAAGGATGGGTGGTGAAACATCTATTGTGTGGGATGAATTTAATTACGAAATGACAGTGGGTGGAGAAGGAGTTAGTATTGGGTAACATGATGGGATTAGGTTTGGTATGATAGGTGGCATGGCCCAACACCAGTCTAGGTAATATTGACTTGGGCTAATGCTACAGGGCGACATGGCCTGGTAGTGGGAAATGGTCAAAGGTAGATTTGGGAGGGTGAAAACCATTTTTTCATTTAAGGGGGTTATTTTGAGGAATAAACCCTACCCTTTAATTCTATCAGAGAGGAATGAAACATCTACCTGTCATGTAGCTAGTTAAGTTTATGAGTTAATGTGGGACCCACCCCACACTTGGTTAGGAGACCTCAAGTAGGTCTAGCATGCATCCTTGGGCTGAAAAGGCTATGCCTAGGCCATGATATTGTCTAGAACCTCCATAGGTGGATTAAGGGGTTAAAAAATCATCTTTTATTGCAAAACTCTCCCTATCTGGTGACCCGACTATTCGGTTGGGCACAATAGTGGTCCCCATGTAAGATTTAGACTGAGCCGACCCGACCTCGGTAGGGTGGGTGTGAAACTATGCTTCCATTCCCCCTACCTAAGCATGGTTGGCCATGAGATCTAAGGATATCCTTTTCACTCCTTCACAGTGCCACATGATGCAACTTTGGGGCTTCCAGGTGGCCTAGTATGCATTTTGTCAATCATTTTCCTGATTTTTCAAAGGAGTGTTATAATTAGATAAGTAAGTAGCTCAACATGAGAATTTTCATTTATGTCATTAATGTATTGTCATCTATAATATATGAGGAAATTTTCCAGTGATTTTTTGTATTTTAAATATTTTAGCTCCAAAACAATGATAGTTGTGTTTGAGAGAGACATTTAAAGAAGGAAAAGAGCTCAACACACCCCTTTAGACATACTGATATCAAGGAACATACCCGCCACCTAATTTTTAGATTTTAGAACCTCCTCATAGAGATAAGGAATATGTTGTACATTTATACCATGGGTCCAATAATCTTTTAATAATTACATCTATTAACAGTCAAATTTTCACTAAACAAATGGTGTGGTAAGTAACTCTCTTATGAGAAAGTGTATAGGTTTTCCATACACGAAATTGGTACTTCATTGATAGATGTATTATCATTAGAAAGTAATTAGTCCTCTATTGGGGTCAGTAATACATCGATCAACATTCTTTCATTAGTGAGGTGGAAGTCCTCTACTGTCAAGTTATAGAGTTGATGTGGTTTTTGAGAAGATGTGATGTATAGGTGTTATGGATCTTATGACTTATTGGGTGTTTCAGGTTTCCTATGAGTAATATATTTTTGGAGATGAGCTGTTGTTTTGGACCTTCACTACATCATAAATTATCTCAATATTGAAAGTGTATCTATGATATTTATTTTTTACTATCTTTGGTTATTATTTGACTTCTCTTATACTCATTTATTTTATTTTTCTAGGTATTCTATTGGGTATTTTTATACTAAACCTTGTGTAGGAGTTCCACCCACATGTGTTTTATTTTATGTAGATGACATACAACTTGGGTATGATAATGGATGATGTGGGGTTATAAGAGTTGGTTATTAGTGGTTCTTGGAGAGTGATACTTGCCATGAAAGTTCATGTTAGGAGTTTCCATGATGAGGAATTATCTTTCCATCTATTTAGGTCAATCATTACTTTGGGATATTGGTATATTTTGTTTTCTTTATCATTTTAATTTTTCTCTAGGCATACCATTATAGATTATTAACATTTGATTCCTACATATTATAAATTATTTTATCTATTGAATGTTTTATCTTTTATTTCATTATAATACAGAGATATATAGTTTTTTTAAGTTTATTAACCTTGGCCTCCCATCTATGATATTCCTTCTTGGTGATAGTCACTAACCCCAAGCCTGTTTGATATGGGATTTGGGTGGAACTCCTAACCTAACCATCATCCCAGGTGGGGTCTTGGTTATCAGGTCATATTGTAACACCCCGAGATTTTATGAAAAATTTTCTTTTTAATTTCATTAATGTCTTGTGTTGTACGCTACACCAAAAGAAGCTTGCACAACATGCATCCTTGACTTGCCTTGCATTACACGCAATCACGAGCTTCCTCGACATCGTGTGTAGTACGCAATACCGAGTTTCACTAAACAACAATATGCTATTAAAATATTATTAAAACTAGCCGTTATGAATAGTAATAACCACCTTTTAAAATTTTAGAAATTTTAACTCTCAAAATGAACTTCATTTTTGGATTCGGAGTATCGAATTTAGCCTAAGGAGAAATTTTGGTACTTTTCGGATAACTTTCATATTCCGATGAATAGTGAAAATTACTAAATTTTAATTAAAAACAACTTTTTTTATCGAAATAATTAATAGTGATAAATTATTAATTTGAGTGGTTTTAAAGTATATTTAGAATATATTTTTTCAATTTAATACAATTGTGGTCATTGGATGTAATTCTACATTTAAACCAGACATAAACAAGTGTCAATCTTTTGATAGTTATTATCTCTTAAGAACACGCTATTTGTTTTGACGATGGGAATTAATTTTTAAATTAATTAATGCAACAGATATGTTTTGAATTTGGTAAAATAGACATCATTTTTGAGTTCATAATATCAAATATATCTTAGGCCTAATTTTTTGTATTTTTCTGAAAACTTTCAATTTTTGATGAATAGTGAAACCACTAAGTGGTAGTTAAAAACTGAATTTTTCATAAAAATTAATTTTACCGCTTCTGTGAGTGGAACTTCAAAACTCCGAGAGACACGGTTGATGTCAGTAATTAAAATGTGGTTCAATGAGATGAAAATAATTTTTGGTGAATAGTAACTTTTTACTTTTATTTACCACGGTTAAAAGTAAATAGGGTAATTAAGGGTAAAAATGATATTATTATTACCCTAACACATGTCCAAATTCTATTGGATAAGTGTAATTCGACCAAAAACAACCCTAGGAATAAAATATGACCATTTAGGCCCACTTGGATTAGATTAGGACATTTATTATTAATTTATTTAAAGAAGGGTTAAAATAGTTAAAATCAAAGTTTAATAAGTAAATCATTTTTAATATAGGGTTATACATACGATAAATTCGACTATAAATACTCATTCGAAACCTAAAAATATTTCCTACATAATGGTATTTTATTTTTAATTTTTATACATTAAATAAGTTAATTTATTTATGACACAAATATGATGCAGTAATTATCTTATTAATGAAATATTGACATAATTGATGTTATAAATACACAAATAAATGTAATTTGAGACTTTTTATGAATTCCACTAATTTTATAGGTTAATATGACATGTTAGTATTGATTTAATTAACTTTTTTCGAACTAATCATTCTGTTATGAGTTTGAAAAAAATCGATTACTAAATAGTGTCAAAATTGACATAAAATAATTTATAAAACAAATATTATATTATCAATTGTTATTTTATTCCTAAAAATCTGAGGTTCGACCTAATGACTTAGAAAATGATATATATATTAATAATAAACAACATGGGGTTCTTTTGGCTTGTTATAGTCTGTTTATTAACCTTATAGTGTAAGAACACAAGAATACACGGTAAAAGTAAAATTATTTAACTTAATGTTAAATATAAATTATAAGGTTAAAATAGGAACCTAAACATGTCTAAATTCTATTTGATGAGATGATTTCGACCCATACCCACCTTAGATTCTAAATAAATCAATTTGGAGCTATTTAAAACCGAATTTGACTTTATAATAAAATAATAGTTTTAGTTATTCCAAAGGTGCCCCTCTCCTCCCTTATAAAAGGGCACCTCCTCCCCCTCTTCCTCAGACCACTTTGAGCCTTCAATCTCGGCCAACCCCTGCCAATTTCTCCTCTCCACTTCCCTATAAACATTATAGAGGTTCTTTTATTCTTCAAAGACCTATTTTAGTGCCCTAAAAGGAGGTCTCAAAGAAGCACTTCAAAGAAGAGGTAATGTCCGTTACCGATTCTTTTATCTTTATTTCTTCTTCCACTTCTTCTTATTTAGTTGTTTTATTATGAAGTAATAACATTAGTATCAATCATATACTTATATGTTATTATAAGTATGAAACAACCCTATTTCACCATCTATCCATCCTACGGAAAACAAAATCACCACGCGTGCGTACGTACGGAATACCGTCTCCATGCCGTGGTGAAATCTATTTTCCACCACCACCTTACTTGGATAGGTATAATGGTGTAAATAATAACTATATATTATTATTTTAAAGTGATATTGATTCTGAAATAGTATACATACACTCCAATATAGTCCCACGATCATGAGAACGATATCATCGCTCGTGCGTATGTACGGACTACCGTCTCCATGACGCGATGAGATTCATTCTCCAATTTAACCATTCATGAATGATTATAAAGTATATATAATAAGTAATCATGAAATTTATGACATAATAATGATACTCGATTTATGTGTATATATATTTATGTCATCTACTTAATTCCATTCAACTCAATAAGGAAACGAAAACAACGTTCATGCGTACGTACGACCTACCGTCTTTAAGAATGGTTTATTTCTTTCCATTTACTGATTTATTATATATATGTATATTCTGAATATATATTATATATAAATCATGTTTTATATTATGGAATTAAGTAATCATGATCTAAGTAATCATATGAATAATTACAAGTCAAAACACGGACGATGAATGAAACAATTTTACCCAAAACGCTCTTTAACATGGAATTTACAAAAGAACTGGTAATATAAAGTCATAAGTGAACCATATATGATATCATAACAATGAGTATGATTCTGGAATAAGTCAATAACATTATTTAAATCATTATACAGGAGGTTCGGACACTTACGAAGAAAATCGGACCTAAGGTAAGGGAAATATCACAATCTCATTTTTATCCAAGATTGTTTATACTTTGGTATTTACTGGGGTGTATTTTATCATCCACATCCATGTTACCTCAATATGTAATATTTTTTACATCCACCTTCAATTTTTTAAATCCAATTTTACCCTTCGGTGAGTTTTTATTAAAGGATATGAAAGGAATCTTTTGTCGTTTTTCGTACGAGGTACTTTTTGACTTTTCCGACAAAAGGATGAGAAGAATGTTTTTTTAACTTATACGGCATGAATGGATTTTGAAAAAATTATTTCCATGAATCTTCCTTTACAAGTTTTCAAGTTTATTTTTAATCAACTTCATTTAGTTTAAAATTTTATGACATGTTAAGAAAGGAAAAATGTTTTTGAAGTAGAAAGGATATTTTCCTCAAGAATGGAGTTCAAGTGTTTTATCAAAATTATTTTCCATATAAGATAATATAGGGTTCTATTTATATCCCTATTATTACATTGATTTGATTATGTTGTGATGGAATTATTTTTATTAATTCCTTTATCTTATATGAATTGTTTGATGATGTCATGATGTTTAAGATTCCCATTTTTATTACATTGGTTATGCAATGATGTATGATTTATGATTTTGTGGCACACATAAGAATGGTATCATTATTAGATGGGTGGGAAATATATCTCCCTCCAATGAATTGGGTAAAGATTTTATATCTCATGAGATTGACATGGCTGGAACGGCAGGTTAAACCGGTTCAGTGAAACAGGACTGAAACGAAGAGTGAACTCGGTTCAGAAATGGACTTTGTCCACTAAGATAGTCTTGGCATTGAGTATTGACTAACAAGAAATGATTATCTATGATTATGTGTGTATGCCACAAAGTTTCATGATTTAAGTTATGATTATTGGGATTTCATTTCACTACTATTATTTATCCCATGTTATGAAATTATTCTCTCTTTTGCAGGTTAAGATTTCCAAAATGTTATGTTCTTATGAATATGATGTGATTGATATTTCTTTTGTTTACCCTTACTGAGCATTTGAGCTCACCCTTTTATGTTTTCTTTTCCCCAGGATATAAAGAAAGGTTTTAGGTAAAAAAAGGGGAAGATCTTTATGGGAGATGTTGAAGATCTTTCACCACGATTAGAAGATTATATTCAGAGTTTCCAAAGACACTAAACTATTACGATCCTTGTGTGTGTGTTTTTGTTATGTACTAAGTATTCAGAAAAAGTAATGTAATGTCTATGTACATCAAGCTTCGGGTCTCTACAGTTGGTATCAGAGGAAAGGTTTAGTCAACCTTTGGAAACTAGGATGCGAAAACGTTAGTGAGATCCTAGAGATATTTCTAAGGTATGTCTAGGGATGTCCCTAAGGATAAGTATACGTATAGGATATAGTCCTAGAACTATGGTAACGATCTTAGAATTTAACTTAAGATGTTAGATATTGAAGTTACTCCCCCTTTATTATGATTTTTTCCTCTAACACTATTCTTTTTGGGTTTTAGAAAATGGCTGGAAAAAAAGATGATTCATGATAATGGAGGATGTTATGGACAATGGAATGATATTATTCATAAGAAACCAAATGAAATGGGATTTGGAAGTCTAACCATCATTATTATGCTGAAGCAGAAATCTCATAATATGATCAATAAACTCAAATTTGGTAAGTTTCCTGACTCGGCTAATAAGAGAAAGATGGAGTTTCATGATGATCATAGAGGAAAGAAAGTTCAATTTACCCTATGTAAATCATGTGGGAAGAGGCATCAAGGAAATGTTTCAAAGGAACTGGAAGATGCTTTGGGTGTGGAAAAGAAGGACATAAAGCCAGTAAGTGAAAAGGAAAGGGTTCAGTTAACACCATGGAAGAGGATAATGGTATTTCTACGACATCAACAATGGTTAAATGTTTTAAATGTGGAATGTACGGGCATTATGCAAACCAATTCCCTAATGTAAAGTTTCATGAAGAGAATCAGTATGGTCATATGGGTAATATTTATGTTGATGATGATGAAGAGACTACAAATTATTTGTGAGATGAAAGAATTGCTAAAGCTCAGTCAATGGATTAAGAAGGTAGTGGAATGATTAAATGTTTATCAAGTGTAATGTTGTATAAGTAATCTCATGGTACTATGGAATAAAGAGACATATAAGGATTGTTAAACTGTTATCTTTCCTTATGTTTTGAAAGTGTATGATTAATAGAACCAGTAACCATGAAAGGTTATTCAGATATTTTTGGAAAGTAGATGATATGCGCATAATGAAGGGATAAGGAGAAAATTAAATGTTTGATAGTATTCATGATCTCATGACTGATATAAGGAGAAGGTTATGTAATGGATTGAGTATATAGAATTTTTGGATTTTGGTATGTGGAAAGAGTTAACTTTTGACAGCATTCATGTTTTCACTAAGGTTTAATGGGTATTCATTTTTCAAGAGAATACATGATTAAGGTATTCACATGATTGGAATGTGACCAACAAGATATATGAGGGATAAATGATGGTATTCACATGCTTGGTTGATGACATTTGAAGTAATAATTTTCTTTATATTATGAGCTTGGACCGAAGTATTTTAGATAAGGCTAAAGATTGGAATGGATTATGTTGGACATAAGTTAGTACTACTTAAGGATAGAACTTTTGATATTATTTATGTGATGTTATAGTAATGTAGTTTTAGAAAAAGGACAACCTGTAGGATGGGTGACATCCCATTGCGTCGGACAAGGCCGTGGGAATTGAACCCACAACCGAAGTGCGACTGACCTTTATCGCCTACCACTGGCCTACAAGAAGTCCCTGTTTAGTAGAAACTAGTTTTATTATATTAAGAAGTATGATATATGAAGTATAAGTACATTTTAGGAACCATATATCATTAATCTCACTATAGATGGACTTCTGTATTTTTTTATAACTTTTCTAACCTTTTGTTTGAGACAGATGGAATGACCCGTCATTCTATCACATGATCTGCTAACACTTCACGAATAACAAATTCAACTTCATTTCTTTAAGAGATGAAGTGGAAATTTTTCAAGGCAGGAACAACAGTGAGATTATACCAAAATAAAGTAAGTATTTATTCTAATTCAAATTCTTCAACTTTAGGGAAATGATCTTGAAAACCAAAAAAATGTTGTCCTAGTGCTCTTATATATGATGAATCAGATGGTACCTTAGATCGTCACAAATTTATGGCTTTGTGATTGCTGGATTTTCCATAGCCATGTTCTCTACCACTCTCCATCAGAACATGATGGTTAGATTTCTCTTCCATATCCATATTTTCACCTATGTGGAAACCCAGTGATTAGTTTATTTGGGTAACCGTTACGTTTCATACTTTTGTTTTTAAAGATTGGTTTTGGTATTCCTTTTTACGATGTGGGTTTCTATTAAAGAATCTTTCAAGTAGTAAACCATTTATAACCCCGACGAATTTCGAGGGAAAAATTCATTTTAAGGGGGGTAAAATGTAACACCCCGAGATTTTATGAAAAATATTTTTTTTAATTTCATTAATGTCTTGTGTTGTACGCTACACCAAAAAAAGCTTGCACAAAACGCATCCTTGACTTGCCTTGCATTACACGCAATCACGGCCTTCCTCGATAACGTGTGTAGTATGAAATAAAGAGTTTCACTAAACAACGATATGCTATTAAAATATTATTAAAACTAGCCATTATGAATAGTAATAACCACCTTTTAAAATTGTAGAAATTTTATCTCTCAAAATGGACTTCATTTTTGGATTCGGAGTATCGAATTTATCCTAAGGTGAAATTTTGGTACTTTTCAGATAACTTTCATATTCTGATGAATAGTGAAAATTACTAAATTTTAATTAAAAACAACTTTTTTAATCGAAATAATTAATAGTGATAAATTATTAATTTGAGTGGTTTTAAAGTATATTTAGAATATATTTTTAAAATTTAATACAATGTTGGTCATTGGATGTAATTCTACATTTAAACCAGACATAAACAAGTGTCAATCTTTTGATAGTTATTATCTCTTAAGAACACGCTATTTGTTTTGACGACAAGAATTAATTTTTAAATTAATTATTTCAACTTATATGTTTTGAATTTGGTAAAATAGACATCATTTTTGAGTTCATAATATGAAATATAGCTTAGGCCTAATTTTTGGTCTTTTTCATAAAACTTTCAATTTTTGATGAATAGTGAAACCACTAAGTGGTAGTTAAAAAAACTGCATTTTTCATAAAACTTAATTTTGTCACTTCTGTGAGTGGAATTTAAAAAATCAGAGAGACACGGTTGATTTCAGTAAGTAAAATGTGGTTCAGTGAGATGAAAATAATTTTTGGTGAATAGTAACTTTTTACTTTTATTTACCACGGTTAAAAGTAAATAGGGTAATTAAGGGTAAAAATGATATTATTATTACCCTAAAACATGTCCTAATTCTATTGGACAAGTGTAATTCGACCAAAAACAACCTTAGGAATAAAATATGTCCATTTAGGCCCACTTGGATTAGATTAGAACATTTATTATTAATTTATTTAAAGAAGGGTAAAAATAGTTAAAACCAAAGTTTAATAAGTAAATAATTTTTAATATAGGGTTATACATAAGATAAATTCGACTATAAATAATAATTAGAAATATAAAAAGATTTCCTAATTAATGGTATTTTATTTGTAATTTTTAGACATTAAATAATTTAATTTATTTATGACACAAATATGATGCAGTAATTATCTTATTAATGAACTATTGACATAATTGATGTTATAAGTACACAAATAAATGTAATTTGAGACTTTTTATGAATTCCACTAATTTTATAGGTTAATATGACATGTTATTATTGATGTAATTAATGTTTTTCAAACTAATCACTCTGTTATGATTTTCAAAAAACCAAATACTAAATAGTGTAAAAATTGACATAAAATAGTTTTTAAAACAAATATTATATTATTAATTGATATTTTATTCCTAAAAATATAAGGTTTGGCCAAATAACTTAGATAAGGTTATATATATTAATAATAAACAACTTGGGGTTCTTTTGGCTTGTTATAGTAAGTTTATTAACCTTATAGTGTAAGAACACAAGAAGACACGGTAAAATTAAAATTATTTAACTTAATGTTAAATCTAAATGATAAGGTTAAAATAGGAACCTAAACTTGTCTAAATTCTATTGGATGAGAGGATTTCGACCCATCCCTACCTTATATTCTAAATAAATCAATTTGGAGCTACTTAAACCCGAATTTGACTTTATAATAAAATAATAGTTTTAGTTATTCCAATGGTGCCCCTCTCCTCCCTTATAAAAGGGCACCTCCTTCCCCTCTTCCTCATACCACTTTGAACCTTCAAGCTCGACCAAACCCTGCGAATTTCTCCTATACACTTCCCTAGAAACATCCTAGAGGTTCTGGTCTTCTTCAAAGACCTATTTTAGTTCCCTAAAAGGAGGTCTCAAAGAAGAACTTCAAAGAAGAGGTAATGTCCGTTACCGATTCTTTCATCTTTATTTTTTCTCCCACTTCTTTTCTTTAGTTGTTTCATTATGAAGTACTAACATCAGTATCACTCATATACTGATATGTTATTATAAGTATGAAACAACCCTATTTCACCATCTATCCATCCTACGGGAAACGAAATCACCGCGCGTGCATACGTACGGAATACCGTCTCCACGCCGTGGTGAAATCTATTTTCCACCACCACCATACTTGGATAGGTATAATGGAGTAAATAATAACTATATATTATTATTTTAAAGTGATATTGATTCTTTAATTGTATATATACACTCCAATACAGTCCCACGATCATGAGAACGATATCATCGCTTGTGCGTACGTACGGACTACCGTCTCCACGACGCGATGAGATTCATTCTCCACTTTAACCATTCATGAATGATTATAAAGTATATATAATAAGTAATCATGAAATATATGACATAATAATGATACTGGATTTATGTGTATATATATGTATGTCATCTACTTAATTTCATTCAACTCAATAAGGAAACGAAAACAGCGTTCATGCGTACGTACGGCCTACCGTCTCCATGAACGGTATATTTCTTTCCATTTACTGATTTATTATATATATGTATATTCTGAATATATATTATATATAAATCATGTTTTATACTCTGGAATTAAGTAATCATGATCTAAGTAATCATATGAATAATTACAAGTCAAAACACGGACGATAAATGAAAACATTTTACCCAAAATGCTCTTTAACATGGAATTTACAAAAGAACGGGTAATATAAAGTCATAAGTGAACCATATATGATATCATAACAATGAGTATGATTCTGTAATAAGTCAATAACATTATTTAAATCATTATACAGGAGGTTCGGACACTTATGAAGCAAATCAGACCTAAGGTAAGGGAAATATCACAATCTCATTTTTATCCGAGATTGTTTATACTTTGGTATTTACTGGGGTGTATTTTATCATCTACATCCATGTTCCCTCAATATGTAATATTGTTTACATCCACCTAAAATTGTTTAAATCAAATTTTACCTTTCAGTGATTTTTTAGTAAAGGATATGAAAGGAATCTTTTGTCATTTTTCGTATGAGGTACTTTTTGACTTTTCTGACAAAAGGACGAGAAGAATGTTTTTAACTTATACGGCATGAATGGATTTTGAAAACATTAGTTTCTGGAATCTTCCTTTACAAGTTTTCAAGTTTATTTTTAATCAACTTCATTTAGTTTAAAATTGTATGACATGTTAAGAAAGGAAAAATGTTTTTGAAGTAGAAAGGATATTTTCCTCAAGAATGGAGTTCAAGTGTTTTATCAAAATTATTTTCCATATAAGATAATACATGGTTCTATTTATATCCCTATTATTACATTGATTTGATTATGTTGTGATGGAATTGTTTTTATGAATTCCTTTATCTTATATGAATTGTTTGATGATGTCACGATGTTTAAGATTCCCATTTTTATTACATGGGTTATGCAATGATGTATGATTTATGATTTTGTGGCCCACATAAGAATGGTATCATTATGAGATGGGTGGGAAATATATCTCCCTCCAATGCATTGGGTAAAGATTTTATATCTCATGAGATAGACATGGCTGGAATGGCAGGTTAAACCGGTTCAGTGAAACAGGACTGAAACGAGGAGTGAACTCGGTTCAGAAATGGACTTTGTCCACTAAGATAGTCTTGGCATTGAGTCTTGACTAACAAGAAATGATTCTATATGATTATGTGTTTATTCCACAAAGTTTCATGATTTATGTTATGATTATTGGGATTTCATTTCACTACTATGGTTTATCCCATGTTATGAAATTATGCTCTCTTTTCCAGGTTAAGATTTCCAAAATGTTATGTTCTTATGAATATGATGTGATTGATATTTATTTTGTTTACCCTTACTGAGAATTTGAGCTCACCCTTTTATGTTTTCTTTTCCCCAGGATATAAAGAAAGGTTTTAGGTAAAAAAGGGGAAGATATTTATGGGAGATGTTGAAGATCTTTCACCACGATTAGAAGATTATATTCCGAGTTTCCAAAGACACTAAACTATTACGATCCTTGTGTGTGTGTTTTTGTTATGTACTAAGTATTCCGAAAAAGTAATGTAATGTCCATGTATGTCAAGCTTCGGGTCTCTACAGTTGGTATTAGAGGAAAGGTTTAGTCAACCTTTGGAAACTAGGATGCGAAAACGTTAGTGAGATCCCTAGAGATATTTCTAAGGTATGTATAGGGATGTCCCTAAGGATAAGTATATGTATAGGATATAGTCCTAGAACTATGGTACCGATATTAGAATTTAACGTAAGATGTTAGATATTGAAGTTACTCCAAATTTATTATGATTTTTGCCTCTAACACTATTCTTTTTGGTTTTTTGAAAATGGATGGAAAAAAATGATTCACGATAATGGAGGATATTATGGACAATGGAATGATATTATTCATGAGAAACCAAATGAAATGGGATTTGGAAGTCCAACCATCATTATTATGCCGAATCAGCAATCTCAAAATATGATCAATAAAATCAAATTTGGTAAGTTTCCTGACTCGGCTAATAAGAGAAAGATGGAGTTTCATGATGATCATAGAGGAAAGAAAGTTCAATTTACCCTATGTAAATCATGTGGGAAGAGGCATCAAGGAGAATGTTTCAAAGGAGCTGGAAGATGCTTTGGGTGTGGAAAATAAGGACATAAAGCCAGTAAGTGCTTAGAAAAGGGTTTAGTTAACACCATGGATGAGTATAATGGTATTGCTACGACATCAACAATGGTTAAATGTTTTAAATGTGGAATGTACGGGCATTATGCAAACCAATTCTCTAAGGTGAAGTCTCATGAAGAGAATCAATATGGTCATATGGGTAATATTTATGTTGATGATGATGAAGAGACTACAAATGATTTGTGAGATGAAAGAATTACTGATGCTCGGTCAATGGATTAAGAAGGTAGTGGAATGATTACATGTTTATCAAGTGTAATGTTGTATAAGTAATCTCATGGTACTATGGAATAAAGAGACATCTAAGGATTGTTACACTGTTGTCTTTCCTTATGTTTTGAAAGTGTATGATTAATGGTACCAGTAACCATGAAAGGTTATTCAGATATTTTTGAAAAGTAGATGATATGCGCATAATGAAGGGATAAAGAAAAAATTAAATGTTTGATAGTATTCATGAGCTCATGACTGATATAACGAGAAGGTTATGTAATGGATTGAGTATATAGAATTTTTGGATTCTGGTATGTGGAAAGAGTTAACTTTTGACAGCATTCATGTTTTCACTAAGGTTTAATGGGTATTCATTTTTCAAGAGAATACATGATTAAGGTATTTACATGATTGGAATGTGACCAATAAGATATATGGGGGATAAATGATGGTATTCACATGCTTGGTTGATGACATTTCATGTAATAATTTTCTTTATATTATGAGCTTGGACCGAAGTATTTTAGATAAGCCTAAAGATTGGAATGGATTATGTTAGACATAAGTTAGTATTGTTTAAGGATAGAACTTTTGATATTATTTATGTGATGTTATAGTAATGTAGTTTTAGAAAAAGGACAACCTGTAGGATGGGCGACATCCCATCGCGTCGGACAAGGCCGTGGGAATCGAACCCACAACTGAAGTGCGACTGGCCTTTATCGCCTACCACTGGCCTACAGAAAGTCCCTGTTTAGTAGAAACTAGTTTTATTATATTAAGAAGTATTATATATGAAGTATAAGTCCATTTTAGGAACCATATATCATTAATCTCACTATAGATGGACTTATGTATTTTTTGATAACTTTTCTAACCTTTTGTTTGAGATAGATGGAATGAACCGTCATTCAATCACATGATCTGCTAACACTTCACAAATAAAAAATTCAACTTCATTTCTATAAGAGATGAAGTGTAAATTGTTCAAGGCACGAACAACAGTGAGATTGTACCAAAATAAAGTAAGTATTTATTCTAATTCAAATTCTTCAACTTTAGGGAAATGATCTTGAAAACCAAAAAAATGTTGTCCTAGTGCTCTTATATCTGATGAATCAGATGGTACCTTAGATCCTCACAAATTTATGGCTTTGTGATTGCTGGCTTTTCCATAGCCATGTTCTCTACCACTCTCCATCAGAACATGACGGTTAGATTTCTCTTCCATATCCATATTTTCACCTATGTGGAAACCCAGTGATTAGTTTATTTGGGTAACCGTTATGTTTCATAATTTTGTTTTTAAATATTGGTTTTGGTCTTCCTTTTTATGATGTGGGTTTCTATTAAAGAAACATTTGAGTAGTAAACCATTTATAACCTCGATGAATTTCGAGGGCGAAATTCATTTTAAGGGGGGTAGAATGTAACACTCCGAGATTTTATGAAAAATATTCTTTTTAATTTCATTAATGTCTTGTGTTGTACGCTACACCAAAAGAAGCTTGAACAACATGCATCCTTGACTTTCCTTGCATTACACGCAATCACGACCATCCTCGATAGCGTGTGTAGTACGCAATACCGAGTTTCACTAAATAACGATTTGCTATTAAAATATTATTAAAACTAGCCGTTATGAATAGTAATAACCACCTTTTAAAATTTTAGAAATTTTAACTCTCAAAATGGACTTCATTTTTGGATTCGGAGTATCGTATTTAGCCTAAGGTGAAATTTTGGCACTTTTCGGATAACTTTCATATTCTGATGAATAGTGAAAATTACTAAATTTTAATTTAAAACAACTTTTTTAATCGAAATAATTAATAGTGATAAATTATTAATTTGAGTGGTTTTAAAGTATATTTAGAATATATTTTTACAATTTAATACAATTTTGGTCATTGGATGTAATTCTACATTTAAACCAGACATAAACAAGTGTCAATCTTTTGATAGTTATTATCTCTTAAGAACACGCTATTAGTTTTGACGACGGGAATTAATTTTTAAATTAATTAATTCTACTGATATGTTTTGAATTTGGTAAAATAGACATCATTTTTGAGTTCATAATATCAAATATATCTTAGGCCTAATTTTTGGTATTTTTCGGAAAACTTTCAATTTTTGATGAATAGTGAAACCACTAAGTGGTAGTTAAAAAAACTTCATTTTTCATAAAACATAATTTTTCCACTTCTGTGAGTAGAATTTCAAAAATCCGAGAGACACGGTTGATGTCAATAAGTAAAATGTGGTTCAATAAGATGAAAATAATTTTCAGTGAATAGTAACTTTTTACTTTTATTTACCACGGTTAAAAGTAAATAGTGTAATTTAGGGTAAAAATGATATTATTATTACCCTAACACATGTCCTAATTCTATTGGACAAGTGTAATTCGACCAAAAAAAACCCTAGGAATAAAATATGAACATTTAGGCCCACTTGGATTAGATTAAGACATTTATTATTAATTTATTTAAAGAAGGGTTAAAATAGTTAAATCAAAGTTTAATAAGTAAATCATTTTTAATATAGGGTTACACATTAGATAAATTCGACTATAAAATCTAATTATAAAGATAAAATGATTTCCTACATAATGGTATTTTATTTATAATTTTTAGACATTAAATAATTTAATTTATTTATGACAGAATTATGATGTAGTAATTATCTTATTAATGAAATATTGACATAATTGATGTTATAAATACACAAATAAATGTAATTTGAGACTTTTTATGAATTCCAATAATTTTATAGGTTAATATGACATGTTAGTATTGATTTAATTAAGTTTTTTCGAACAAATCATTCTGTTATGATTTTCAAAAAAATCAATTACTAAATAGTGTCAAAATTGACATAAAATAGTTTTTTAAAAAAATATTATATTATTAATTGTTATTTTATTCCTAAAAATATAAGGTTCGGAAAAATGACTTAGATAAGGTTATATATATTAATAATAAACAACTTGGGGTCCGTTTGGCTTGTTATAGTATGTTTATTAACCTTATAGTGTAAGAACACAAGAATACACGGTAAAAGTAAAATTATTTAAATTAATGTTTAATCTAAATGATAAGGTCAAAATAGGAACCTAAACATGTCTAAATTCTATTGGATGAGAGGATTTCGACCCATCCCCACCTTAGATTCAAAATAAATCAATTTGGAGCTATTTAAAACCGAATTTGACTTTATAATAAAATAATAGTTTTAGTTATTCCAAAGGTGCCCCTCTCGTCCCATATAAAAGGGCATCTCCTCCCCCTCTTCCTCAGACCACTTTGATCCTTCAAGCTCGGCGATCCCCTGCCAAGTTCTCCTCTCCACTTCCCTAGAAACATCGTAGAGGTTCTGGTTTTCTTCAAAGACCTATTTTAGTGCCCTAAAAGGAGGTCTCAAAGAAGCACTTCAAAGAAGAGGCAATGTCCGTTACCGATTCTTTCATCTTTATTTCTTCTTCCACTTCTTATTCTTTAGTTGTTTCATTATGAAGTAATAACAT
Source organism: Viscum album (assembly GCA_963277665.1). NCBI lineage: Eukaryota > Viridiplantae > Streptophyta > Magnoliopsida > Santalales > Viscaceae > Viscum > Viscum album. The sequence goes on from OY728164.1 coordinate 1,495,976,172, forward strand.
CAGTATCAATCATATACTGATATGTTATTATAAGTATGAAACAACCCTATTTTACCATCTATCCATCCTACGGAAAACGAAATCACCGCACATGCGTACGTACGAAATACTGTCTCCACGCCGTGGTGGAATCTATTTTCCACCACCACCTTACTTGGATAGGTATAATGGTGTAAATAATAACTGTATATGATCATTTTAAAGTGATATTGATTCTAAAATAGTACACATACACTCCAATACAGTCCCACGATCATGAGAACGATATCATCGCTCGTGCGTACGTACGGACTACCGTCTCCACGACGCGATGAGATTCATTCTCCACTTTAACCATTCATGAATGATTATAAAGTATATATAATAAGTAATAATGAAATTTATGACATAATAATGATACTTTATTTATGTGTATATATATGTATGTCATCTACTTAATTCCATTCAACTCAATAAGGAAACGGAAACAGCGTTCATGCGTACGTACGACCTACCGTCTCCATGAACGGTGTATGTATTTCCATTTACTGATTTATTATATATATGTATATTCTAAATATATATTATATATAAATCATGTTTTATATTATGGAATAAAGTAATCATGACTTAAGTAATCATATGAATAATTACAAGTCAAAACACGGACGATAAATGAAACAATTTTACCCAAAACGCTCTCTAACAGGGAATTTACAAAAGAATGGGTAATATAAAGTCATAAGTGACCCATATATGATACCATAACAATGAGTATGATTATGGAATAAGTAAATAACATTATTTAAATCTATATACAGGAGGTTCAGACACTTACGAAGCAAATCAGACCTAAGGTAAGGGAAATATCACAATCTCATTTTTATCCGAGATTGTTTATACTTTGGTATTTACTGGGGTGTATTTTATCATACACATACATGTTCCCTCAATATGTAATATTGTGTACATCCACCTACAATTTTTTAAATCAAATTTTACCCTTCGGTGAGTTTTTAGTAAAGGATATGAAAGTAATCTTTTGTTTTTTTTCGTACGAAGTACTTTTTGACTTTTCCGACAAAAGGATGAGAAGAATATTTTTTTAACTTATACGGCATGAATGGATTTTGAAAAAATTATTTCCAGGAATCTTCCTTTACAATTTTATTTTTCATGTTTATTTTTAATCAACTTCATTTAGTTTAAAATTGTATGACATGTTAAGAAAGGAAAAATGTTTTTGAAGTAGAAAGGATATTTTCCTCAAGAATGGAGTTCAAGTGTTTTATCAAAATTATTTTACATCTAAGATAATATAGGGTTCTGTTTATATCCCAATTATTACATTTATTTGATTATGTTGTGATGGAATTATTTATATGAATTCCTTTATCTTATATGAATTGTTTGATGATGTCCCGATGTTTAAGATTCCCATTTTTATTACATGGGTTATGCAATGATGTATGATTTTTGATTTTGTGGCACACATAATAATGGTATCATTATGAGATGGGTGGGACCTATATCTCCCTCCAATGCATTGGGTAAAGATTTTATATCTCATGAGATAGACATGGCTGGAACGGCAGGTTAAACCGGTTCAGTGAAACAGGACTAAAACGAGGAGTGAACTCGGTTCAGAAATGGACTTTTTCCACTAAGATAGTCTTGGCATTGAGTCTTGACTAACAAGAAATGATTCTCTATGATTATGTGTGTATGAAACAAAGTATAATGATTTAAGTTATGATTATTGGGATTTCATTTCACTACTATGATTTATCCCATGTTATGAAATTATGCTCTCTTTTGCAGGTTAAGATTTCCAAAATATTATGTTCTTATGAATATGATGTGATTGATATTTCTTTTGTTTACCCTTACTGAGAATTTGAGCTCACCCTTTTATGTTTTCTTTTCCCCAGGATATAAATAAAGGTTTTAGGTAAAAAAAAAGGGGAAGATCGTTATGGGAGATGTTGAAGATCTTTCACCACGATTAGAAGATTATATTCAGAGTTTCCAAAGACACTAAACTATTACAATCCTTGTGTGTGTGTTTTTGTTATGTACTAAGTATTCCGCAAATGTAATGTAATGTCCATGTACGTCAAGCTTCAGGTCTCTACAGTTGGTATCAGAGGAAAGGTTTAGTCAACCTTTGGAAACTAGGATGCGAAAACGTTCGTGAGATCCCTAGAGATATTTCTAAGGTATGTCTAGGGATGTCCCTAAGGATAAGTATACGTATAGGATATAGTCCTAGAACTATGGTAACGATCTTAGAATTTAACCTAAGATGTTAGATATTGAAGTTACTCCCCCTTTATTATGATTTTTTCCTCTAACACTATTCTTTTTGGGTTTTAGAAAATGGATGAAAAAAAAGATGATTCATGATAATGGAGCATATTATGGACAATGGAATAATATTCTTCATGAGAAACAAAATAAAATGGGATTTGGAAGTCCAACCATCATTATTATGCCGAATTAGCAATCTCATAATATGATCAATAAACTCAAATTTGGTAAGTTTCCTGACTCGGCTAATAAGAGAAAGATGGAGTTTCATGATGATCATAGAGGAAAGAAAGTTCAATTTCCCCTATGTAAATCATGTGGGAAGAGGCATCAAGGAGAATGTTTCAAAGGAACTGGAAGATGATTTGGGTGTGGAAAATAAGGACATAAAGCCAGTAAGCGAAAACGAAAGGGTTCAGTTAACACCATGGATGAGGATAATGGTATTGCTACGACATCAACAATGGTTAAATGTTTTAAATGTGGAATGTATGGGCATTATGAAAACCAATTCCCTAAGGTAAAGTCTCATGAAGAGAATCAGTATGGTCATATGGGTAATATTTATGTTGATGATGATGAAGAGACTACAAATGATTTGTGAGATGAAAGAATTGATGAAGCTCGGTCAATGGATTAAGAAGGTAGTGGAATGATTACATGTTTATCAAGTGTAATGTTGTATAAGTAATCTCATGGTACTATGGAATAAAGAGACATCTAAGGATTTTTACACTGTTGTCTTTCCTTATGTTTTGAAATTGTATGATTAATGGTACCAGTAACCATGAAAGGTTATTCAGATATTTTTGGAAAGTAGATGATATGCGCATAATGAAGGGATAAGAAGAAAATTAAATGTTTGATAGTATTCATGAGCTCATGACTGATATAAGGAGAAGGTTATGTAATGGATTGAGTATATAGATTTTTTGGATTTTGGTATGTGGAAAGAGTTAACTTTTGACAGCATTCATATTTTCACTAATGTTTAATGGGTATTCATTTTTCAAGAGAATACATGATTAAGGTATTCACATGATTGGAATGTGACCAACAAGATATAAGGGGGATAAATGATGGTATTCACATGCTTGGTTGATGACATTTCAAGTAATAATTTTCTTTATATTATGAGCTTGGACCGAAGTATTTTAGATAATCCTAAAGATTGGAATGGATTATGTTGGACATAAGTTAGTATTGTTTAAGGATAGAACTTTTGATATTATTTATGTGATGTTATAGTAATGTAGTTTTATAAAAAGGACAACCTGTAGGACGGGTGACATCCCATCGCGTCGGACAAGGCCGTGGGAATCGAACCACAACCGAAGTGCGACTGGCCTTTATCGCCTACCACTGGCCTACAGGAAGTCCCTGTTTAGTAGAAACTAGTTTTATTATATTAAGCAGTATGATATATGAAGTATAAGTCCATTTTAGGAACCATATATCATTAATCTCACTATAGATGGACTTACGTATTTTTTGATAACTTTTCTAACCTTTTGTTTGAGACAGATGGAATGACCCGTCATTCTATCACATGATCTGCTAACACTTCACGAATAACAAATTCAACTTCATTTCTTTAAGAGAAGAAGTGGAAATTGTTCAAGGCACGAACAACAGTGAGATTGTACCAAAATAAATTAAGTATTTATTCTAATTCAAATTCTTCAACTTTAGGGAAATGATCTTGAAAACCAAAAAAATGTTTTCCTATTGCTCTTATATCTGATGAATCAGATGGTACCTTAGATCGTCACAAATTTATGGATTTGTGATTGCTGGCTTTTCCATAGCCATGTTATCTACCACTCTCTATGAGAACATGATGGTTAGATTTCTCTTCTATATCCATATTTTCACCTATGAGGAAACCCAGTGATTAGTTTATTTGGGTAACCGTTACGTTTCATACTTTTGTTTTTAAAGATTGGTTTTGGTGTTCCTTTTTACGATGTGGGTTTCTATTAAAGAAACTTTCGCGTATTAAACCATTTATAACCCCGATGAATTTCGAGGGCGAAATTCATTTTAAGGGGGGTAGAATGTAACACCCCGAGATTTTATGAAAAATATTATTTTTAATTTCATTAATGTATTGTGTTGTACGCTACACCAAAAGAAGCTTTCACAACATGCATCCTTGACATGCCTTGCATTACACGCAATCACAACCTTCCTCGATAGCGTGTGTAGTATGCAATACCGAGTTTCACTAAACAACGATATGCTATTAAAATATTATTAAAACTAGCCGTTATGAATAGTAATCACCAAATTTTAAAATTTTAGAAATTTTATCTCTCAAAATGGACTTCATTTTTGGATTCGGAGTATCGAATTTAGCCTAAGGTGAAATTTTGGTACTTTTCAGATAACTTTCATATTCTGATGAATAGTGAAAATTACTAAATTTTAATTAAAAACAACTTTTTTAATCGAAATAATTAATAGTGATAAATTATTAATTTGTGTGGGTTTAAATTATATTTAGAATATATTTTTACAATTTAATACAATGTTGGTCATTGGATGTAATTATACATTTAAACCAGACATAAACAAGTGTCAATCTTTTGATAGTTATTATCTCTTAAGAACACGCTATTTGTTTTGACGACGGGAATTAATTTTTAAATTAATTAATGCAACTGATATGTTTTGAATTTGGTAACATAGACATCATTTTTGAGTTCATAATATGAAATATAGCTTAGGCCTAATTTTTGGTATTTTTCAGAAAACTTTCAATTTTTGATGAATAGTGAAACCACTAAGTGGTAGTTAAAAAAACTGCGTTTTTCATAAAACATAATTTTTCCGCTTCTGTGAGTGGAATTTCAAAAATCCGAGAGACACGGTTGATGTCAGTAAGTAAAATGTGGTTCAATGAGATGAAAATAATTTTTGGTGAAAAGTAACTTTTTACTTTTATTTACCACAGTTAAAAGTAAATAGGGTAATTAAGGGTAAAAATGATATTATTATTACCCTAACACATGTAATAATTCTATTGGACAAGTGTAATTCGACCAAAAACAACCCTAGGAATAAAATATGACCATTTAGGACCACTTGGATTAGATTATGACATTTATTATTAATTTATTTAAAGAAGGGTTAAAATAGTTAAAATGAAAGTTTAATAAGTAAATCATTTTTAATATAGGGTTATAAATAAGTTAAATTAGACTATAAATACTAATTAGAAAGATAAAAAGATTTCCTACATAATGGTATTTTATTTGTAATTTTTAGACATTAAATAATTTAATTTATTTATGACACAAATATGATGCAGTAATTATCTAATTAATGAAATAGTGACATAATTTATGTTATAAATACACAAATAAATGTAATTTGAGACTTTTTATGAATTCCACTAATTTTATAGGTTAATATGACATGTTATTATTGATTTAATTAATTTTTTCGAACTAATAATTCTGTTATGATTTTCACAAAAATCAATTACTAAATAGTCTCAAAATTGACATAAAATAGTTTTTAAAACAAATATTATATTATTAATTGTTATTTTATTCATAAAAATCTAAGGTTCGGCCAAATAACTTAGATAAGGTTATATATATTAATAATAAACAACTTGGGGTTCTTTTGTCTTGTTATAGTAAGTTTATTATCCTTATAGTGTAAGAACACAAGAAGACACGGTAAAAGTAAAATTATTTAACTTAATGTTAAATCTAAATGATAAGGTTAAAATAGGAACCTAAACTTGTTTAAATTCTATTTGATGAGAGGATTTCGACCCATCCCCACCTTAGCTTCGAAATAAATCAATTTGTAGCTATTTAAAACCGAATTTGACTTTATAATAAAATAATAGTTTTAGTTATTCCAAAGGTGCCCCACTCCTCCCTTATAAAAGGGCACCTCCTTCCCCTCTTCCTCAGACCACTTTGAGCCTTCAAGCTCGGCCAAACCCTACCAATTTCTCCTCTACACTTCCCTAGAAACATCCTAGATGTTCTGGTCTTCTTTAAAGACCTATTTTAGTGCCCTAAAAGGAGGTATCAAAGAAGCACTTCAAATAAGAGGTAATGTCCGTTACCGATTCTTTCATCTTTATTTCTTCTTCCACTTCTTCTTCTTTAGTTGTTTCATTATGAATTAATAACATCAGTATCAATAATATACTGATATGTTATTATAAGTATGAAACTGCCCTATTTCACCATCTATCCATCCTACGGAAAACGAAATCACCGCGCGTGCGTACGTACGGAATACCGTCTCCACGCCGTGGTGAAATCTATTTTCCACCACCACCTTACTTGGATAGGTATAATGGTGTAAATAATAACTATATATGATTATTTTAAAGGGATATTGATTCTGAAATAGTATACATACACTCCAATACAGTCCCACGATCTTGAGAACGATATCATCGCTCGTGCGTACGTACGGACTACCGTCTCCACGACGCGATGAGATTCATTCTCCACTTTAACCATTCATGAATGATTATAAAGTATATATAATAATTAATCATGAAATATATGACATAATAATGATACTAGATTTATGTGTATATATATGTATGTCATCTACTTAATTCCATTCAACTCAATAAGGAAACGAAAACAACGTTCATGCATACGTACGACCTACCGTCTCCATGAACGGTGTATTTCTTTCCATTTACTGATTTATTATATATATGTATATTCTGAATATATATTATATATAAATCATGTTTTATATTCTGGAATTAAGTAATCATGATCTAAGTAATCATATGAATAATTATAAGTCAAAACACGGACGATAAATGAAACAATTTTACCCAAAACGCTCTTTAACATGGAATTTACAAAAGAACGGGTAATATAAAGTCATAAGTGAACCATATATGATATAATAACAATGAGTATGATTATGGAATAAGTCAATAACATTATCTAAATCATTATACAGGAGGTTCGGACACTTACGAAGCAAATCGGACCTAAGGTAAGGGAAATATCACAATCTCATTTTTATCCGAGATTTTTTATACTTTGGTATTTACTGGGGTGTATTTTATCATCCACATCCATGTTCTGTCAATATGTAATATTGTTTACATATACCTACAATTTTTTAAATCCAATTTTACCCTTAGGTGAGTTTTTAGTAAAGGATATGAAAGGAATCTTTTGTCGTTTTTCATACGAGGTACTTTTTGACTTTTCCGACAAAAGGACGAGAAGAATGTTTTTTTAACTTATACGGCATGAATGGATTTTGAAAACATTATTTCCAGGAATCTTCCTTTACATTCTTTCAAGTTTATTTTTAATCAACTTCATTTAGTTTAAAATTGTATGACATGTTAAGAAAGAAAAAATGTTTTTGAAGTAGAAAGGATATTTTCTCAAGAATGGAGTTCAAGTGTTTTATCAAAATTATTTTCCATCTAAGATAATATAGGGTTCTTATTATATCCATATTATTAAATTGATTGTATTATGTTGTGATGGAATTATTTTTATTAATTCCTTTATCTTATATGAATTGTTTGATGATGTCACGATGTTTAAGATTCCCATTTTTATTACATGGGTTATGCAATGATGTATGATTTATGATTTTGTGGCACACATAAGAATGGTATCATTATGAGATGGGTGGGACATATATCTCCATCCAATGCATTGGGTAAAGATTTTATATCTCATGAGATAGACATGGCTGGAACGGCAGGTTAAACATGTTCAGTGAAATAGGACTGAAACGAGGAGTGAACTCGGTTCAGAAATGGACTTTGTCCACTAAGATAGTCTTGGCATTGAGTCTTGACTAACAAGAAATGATTCTATATGATTATGTGTGTATGAAACAAAGTTTCATGATTTAAGTTATGATTATTGTGATTTCATTTCACTACTATGATTTATCCGATTTTATGAAATTATGCTCTCTTTTGCAGGTTTTGATTTCCAAAATGTTATGTTCTTATGAATATGATGTGATTGATATTTCTTTTGTTTACCCTTACTGAGCATTTGAGCTCACCCTTTTATGTTTTCTTTTCCCCAGGATATAAATAAAGGTTTTAGGTAAAAAAAAGGGGAAGATCTTTATGTGAGATGTTGAAGATTTTTCACAATGATTAGAAGATTATATTCCGAGTTTCCAAAGACACTAAACTATTACGATCCTTGTGTGTGTGTTTTTGTTATGTACTAAGTATTCAGAAAAAGTAATGTAATGTCTATGTACTTCAAGCTTCGGGTCTCTACAGTTGGTATCAGAGGAAAGGTTTAGTCAACCTTTGGAAACTAGGATGCGAAAATGTTAGTGAGATCCCTAGAGATATTTCTAAGGTATGTCTAGGGATGTCCCTAAGGATAAGTATACGTATAGGATATAGTTTTAGAAATATGGTAACGATCTTAGAATTTGACCTAAGATGTTAGATATTGAAGTTACTCCCCCTTTATTATGATTTTTTCCTCAAACACTATTCTTTTTTGGGTTTTAGAAAATGGCTGGAAAAAAAGATGATTCACGATAATGGAGGATATTATGGACAATGGAATGATATTCTTCATGAGAAACCAAATGAAATGGGATTTGGAAGTCCAACCATCATTATTATTCCGAATCAGCAATCTCATAATATGATCAATAAACTCAAATTTGGTAAGTTTCCTGACTCGGCTAATAAGAGAAAGATGGAGTTTCATGATGACCATAGAGGAAAGAAAGTTCAATTTCCCCTATGTAAATCATGTGGGAAGAGGCACCAAGGAGAATGTTTCAAAGGAACTGGAAGTTGCTTTGGGTGTGGAAAAGAAGGACAAAAATCCAGTAAGTGCAAAGGAAGGGGTTCAATTAACACCATGGATGAGGATAATGGTATTGCTATGACATCAACAATGGTTAAATGTTTTAAATGTGGAATGTATGTGCATTATGCAAACCAATGCCCTAAGGTAAAGTCTCATGAAGAGAATCAGTATGGTCATATGGGTAATATTTATGTTGATGATGATAAAGTGACTACAAATGATTTGTGAGATGAAAGAATTGATGAAGCTCGGTCAATGGATTAAGAAGGTAGTGGAATGATTACATGTTTATAAATTGTAATGTTGTATAAGTAATCTCATGGTACTATGGAATAAAGAGACATCTAAGGATTGTTACACTATTGTCTTTCCTTATGTTTTGAAAGTGTATGATTAATGGTACCAGTAACCATGAAAGGTTATTCAGATATTTTTGGAAAGTAGATGATATGCGCATAATGAAGGGATAAGGAGAAAATTAAATGTTTGATAGTATTCATAAGATAATGACTGATATAAGGAGAAGGTTATGTAATGGATTGAGTATATATAATTTTTGGATTTTGGTATGTGGAAAGAGTTAACTTTTGACAGCATTCATTTTTTCACTAAGGTTTAATGGGTATTCATTTTTCAAGAGAATACATGATTAAGGTATTCACATGATTGGAATGTGACCAAAAAGATATATGGGGGATAAATGATGGTATTCACATGCTTGGTTGATGACATGTCAAGTAATAATTTTCTTTATATTATGAGCTTGGACTGAAGTATTTTAGATAAGCCTAAATACTGGAATGGATTATGTTCGACATAAGTTAGTATTGTTTAAGGATAGAAATTTTGATATTATTTATGTGATGTTATAGTAATGTAGTATTAGAAAAAGGACAACCTGTAGGATGGGTGACAACCCATTGCGTCGGACAAGGCTGTGGGAATAGAACCCACAACCGAAGTGCGACTGGCCTTTATCGCCTACCACTGGCCTACAGGAAGTCCCTGTTTAGTAGAAACTAGCTTTATTATATTAATCAGTATGATATATGAAGTATAAGTCCATTTTAGGAACCATATATCATTAATCTCACTATAGATGGACTTGTGTATTTTTTGATAACTTTTCTAACCTTTTGTTTGAGACAGATGGAATGACCCGTCATTCTATCACATGATCTGCTAACACTTCACGAATAACAAATTCAACTTCATTTCTTTAAGAGATGAAGTGGAAATTGTTCAAGGCACGAACAAAAGTGAGATTGTACCAAAATAAAGTAAGTATTTATTCTAATTCAAATTCTTCAACTTTAGGGAAATGATCTTGAAAACCAAAAAAATGTTGTCCTAGTGTTCTTATATCTGATGAATCAGATGGTACCTTAGATCGTCACAAATTTATGGCTTTGTGATTGCTGGCTTTTCCATAGCCATGTTCTCTACCACTCTCCATCAGAACATGATGGTTAGATTTCTCTTCCATGTCCATATTTTCACCTATGTGGAAACCCAGTGATTAGTTTATTTGGGTAACCCTTACGTTTCATACTTTTGTTTTTAAAGATTGGTTTTGGTATTCCTTTTTACGATGTGGGTTTCTATTAAAGAAACTTTTGAGTAGTAAACCATTTATAACCCTGACGAATTTCGAGGGCGAAATTCATTTTAAGGGGGTAGAATGTAACACCCCGAGATTTTATGAAAAATATTCTTATTAATTTCATTAATGTCTTGTGTTGTACGCTACACCAAAAGAAGTATGCACAACATGCATCCTTGACTTGCCTTGCATTACACGCAATCACGACCTTCCTTGATAGCGTGTGTAGTACGTAATACCGAGTTTCACTAAACAACGATATGTTATTAAAATATTATTAAAACTAGCCGTTATGAATAGTGATAACCACCTTTTAAAATTTTAGAAATTTTATCTCTCAAAATGGACATCATTTTTGGATTCGGAGTATCGAATTTAGCCTAAGGTGAAATTTTGGTACTTTTCGGATAACTTTCATATTCTGATGAATAGTGAAAATTACTAAATTTTAATTAAAAACAACTTTTTTAATAGAAATAATTAATAGTGATAAATTATTAATTTGAGTGGTTTTAAAGTATATTTAGAATATATTTTTACAAATTAATACAATGTTTGTCATTTGATGTAATTCTACATTTAAACCAGACATAAACAAGTGTCAATCTTTTGATAGTTATTATCTCTTAAGAACACGCTATTTGTTTTGACGACGGGAATTAATTTTTAAATTAATTAATGCAACTTATATGTTTTGAATTTGTTAAAATAGACATCATTTTTGAGTTCATAATATCAAATATAGCTTAGGCCTAATTTTTGGTATTTTTCTGAAAACTTTCAATTTTTGATGAATAGTGAAACCACTAAGTGGTAGTTAAAAAAACTGAATTTCTCATAAAACTTAATTTTACCGCTTCTGTGAGTAGAATTTCAAAAATCCGAGAGACACGGTTGATGTCAGTAAGTAAAATGTGGTTCAAAGCGATAAAAATAATTTTTTGTGAATAGTAACTTTTTACTTTTATTTACCACGGTTAAAAGTAAATAGGGTAATTAAGGGTAAAAATGATATTATTATTACCCTAACACATGTATTAATTCTATTGGAAAAGTTTAATTCGACCAAAAACAACCCTAGGAATAAAATATGACCATTTAGGCCAACTTGGATTAGATTAGGACATTTATTATTAATTTATTTAAAGAAGGGTTAAAATATTTAAAATCAAAGTTTAATAAGTAAATCATTTTTAATATAGGGTTATACATAAGATAAATTAGACTATAAATACTCACTAGAAATATAGAAATATTTCCTACATAATGGTATTTTATTTGTAATTTTTAGACATTAAATTATTAAATTTATTTATGACACAAATATGATGCAGTAATTATCTTATTAATGAAATATTGACATAATTGATGTTATAAATACACAAATAAATGTAATTTGAGACTTTTTATGAATTCCACTAATTTTATAGGTTAATATGACTTGTTAGTATTGATTTAATTAACGTTTTTCGAACTAATCATTCTGTTATGATTTTCACAAAAATCAATTACTAAATAGTGTCAAAATTGACCTAAAATAGTTTTTGAAACAAATATTATATTATTAATTTTTATTTTATTCCTAAAAATCTAAGGTTCGGACAAATGACTTAGATAAGGTTATATATATTAATAATAAACAACTTGGGGTTTTTTTGGCTTGTTATAGTAAGTTTATTAACCTTATAGTGTAAGAACACAAGAAGACACCGTAAAAGTAAAATTATTTAACTTAATGTTAAATCTAAATGATAAGGTTAAAATAGGAACCTAAACTTGTCTAAATTCTATTGGATGAGAGTATTTCGACCCATAATCACCTTATATTCCAAAATAAATCAATTTGGAGATATTTAAAACCGAATTTGACTTTATAATAAAATAATAGTTTTAGTTATTCCAAAGGTGCCCCTCTCCTCCCTTATAAAAAGGCACCTCCTCCCCCTCTTCCTCCGACCACTTTGAGCCTTCAAGCTTGGCCAAACCCTGCCAATTTCTCCTCTCCACTTCCCTAGAAACAACCTAGAGGTTCTGGTCTTCTTCAAAGACCTATTTTAGTGCCCTAAAAGGAGGTCTCAAAGAAGCACTTCAAAGAAGAGGTAATGTCTGTTACCGATTCTTTCATCTTTATTTCCTCTTCCACTTCTTCTTCTTTAGTTGTTTCATTATGAAGTAATAAAATCAGTATCACTCATATAATGATATGTTATTATAAGTATTAAACAACCCTATTTCACCATCTATCCATCCTACGGAAAACGAAATCACCGCGCGTGCGTACGTACGGAATACCGTCTCCACGCCGTGGTGAAATCTATTTTCCACCACCACCTTACTTGGATAGGTATAATGGTGTAAATAAAAACTATATATGATTATTTTTAAAGTGATATTGATTCTGAAATAGTATACATACACTCCAATACAGTCCCACGATCATGAGAACGATATCATCGCTCGTGCGTACGTACGGACTACCGTCTCCACGACGCGATGAGATTCATTCTCCACTTTAACCATTCATGAATGATTATAAAGTACATATAATAAGTAATCATGAAATATATGACATAATAATGAAACTGGATTTATGTGTATATATATGTATGTCATCTACTTAATTCTATTCAACTCAATAAGGAAACGAAAACAGCGTTCTTGCGTATGTACGACCTACCGTCTCCATGAACGGTGTATTTCTTTCCATTTAATGATTTATTATATATATGTATATTCTGAATATATATTATATATAAATTATGTTTTATATTATGGAATTAAGTAATCATGATCTAAGTAATCATATGAATAATTACAAGTCAAAACACGGACGATAAATGAAACAATATTACCCAAAACGCTCTTTAACATGGAATTTACAAAAGAACGGGTAATATAAAGTCATAAGTGAACAATATATGATATCATAACAATGAGTATGATTCTGGAATAAGTCAATAACATTATTTAGATCATTATACAGGAGTTTCGGACACTTACGAAGCAAATCAGACCTAAGGTAAGGGAAATATCACAATCTCATTTTTATCCGAGATTGTTTATACTTTGGTATTTACTGGGGTGTATTTTATCATCCACATCCATGTTACCTCAATATGTAATATTGTTTACATCCACCTAAAATTTTCTAAATCCAATTTTACCCTTTGGTGAGTTTTTAGTAAAGGATATGAAAGGAATATTTTGTTGTTTTTCGTACGAGGTACTTTTTGACTTTTCCGACAAAAGGACGAGAAGAATGTTTTTTTAACTTATACGGCATGAATAGATTTTGAAAACATTATTTCCAGGAATCTTCCTTTACAAGTTTTCAAGTTTATTTTTAATCAACTTCATTTAGTTTAAAATTGTATGACATGTTAAGAAAGGAAAAATGTTTTTGAAGTAGAAAGGATATTTTCCTCAAGAATGGAGTTCAAGTGTTTTATCAAAATTATTTTCCATCTAAAATAATATAGGGTTCTGTTTATATCCCTATTATTACATTGATTTGATTATGTTGTGATGGATTTATTTTTATGAATTCCTTTATCTTATATGAATTGTTTGATGATGTCACGATGTTTAAGATTCCCATTTTTATTACATGGGTTATGCAATGATGTATGATTTATGATTTTGTGGAACACATAATAATGGTATCATTATGGGATGGGTGGGACCTATATCTACCTCCAATTAATTGAGTAAATATTTTATATCTCATGAGATAGACATGGCTGGAACAATAGGTTAAACCGGTTCAGTGAAACATGACTGAAACGAGGAGTGAGCTCGGTTCAGAAATGGACTTTGTCCACTAAGATAGTCTTGGAATTAAGTCTTGACTAACAAGAAATGATTCTCTATGATTATGTGTGTATGCCACAAAGTTTCATGTTTTAAGTTATGATTATTGGGATTTCATTTCACTACAATGATTTATCCCATGTTATGAAATTATGCTCTCTTTTGCTGGTTAAGATTTCCAAAATGTTTTGTTCTTATGAATATGATGTGATTGATATTTCTTTTGTTTACCCTTACTGAGCATTTGAGCTCACCCTTTTATGTTTTCTTTTCCCTAGGATATAAAGAAAGGTTTTAGGTAAAAAAGGGTAAGATCTTTATGGGAGATGTTGAAGATCTTTCACCACGATTACAAGATTATATTCCGAGTTTCCAAAGACTCTAAACTATTACGATCACTGTGTGTGTGTTTTTGTTATGTACTAAGTATTCCGCAAAAGTAATGTAATGTCCATGTACATCTTGATTCGGGTCTCTACACATATAAAAATAGTATCAATGTTTAATTTTTAGTCCCATGAAATTATTTTGGATTTATAGGTCTTATACACCTTTGTTTGGGAAATCTAGGGTAATGTTATCAAATAGTTTTGAGTTAGGTTTTAAAACTAGGGAACCAAGAGTTTTTGTGGCAGGAGACACATTCATTCACTAATAAGTTAATAATATGTTAGTTTAATTATAACTCTAATGAATCATTTTTAGGATATGAAAAATATGGATAATGTATCATGAAAATTCTATTTTTTGTTTTCTAAGTCATTATTAAGTCATCTCACAAATATTTGCTTTAATGCCCATGGGTTCATCTTTTTGAATATAAGATGACTCTCTATAGAATTCTATTTAGGATTTCAAGTAAAGGTCATGATGACCTGGTGTTAGTGCTTGATGATCCTAATACTTCTCCATTGAGAAGTGAGGTATCGAATCAAGGGATGATTTGGAGGTATCTCTTTCAGCCCAACTGAGGGTAGACCCTTTGTCTATCACATATAGAGCAGAACCTCTACCCACTATGTTGATGAATAATCCTCCACTAGCTTAGTAATGGATAAATCTTGTTGATATAGATGATATGATCCATTGATTAAATGTTATTTGAAAAATATACAATGGTAGAGAACACCAAGTTATGAGGTGATTTTGACCCACAAGACTTAAAGGATTTGTTAGAGGTAGCGACTCAATTGTTTTAATTGGATTAGATGACAACCGATTAGATGGAAGTTATGAAATCAATTAATAATTATAGTATATTTATTTATTGATTGGATTTAACTATATAGACACAATATGAGGATATTTTATAGTATTTTGAGTTTAAAAACCTCTTTAGGGAGGGGGTACTTCCCAATGAATTGGAAAATGGTTCGAGTAAAGGAGTTTTTGGATCTTCAAAAAAGTAGTATACATGTAACGGAGTATACAACATGGTTTAAAAACCTTAATAGTAACTTAATATACATGATGTAAAATGGGTATCTATGAGTGTTAAAATTTTTGTGGGTCTAAATAGAGATTAAAGTATAGGTTATGCTTATATGAATACCTATATATTCCAGAGTATTTGAGAAAGTGATGGTGATTGGGATCTTCCTGAGAGTGAAAAAACCATAGAAAATGATAGGTTTAGATTTCATTATGGTACATTCATTAATTTTATCCGGTTGATTACATATATTTGGATCCCATCAGTATAGGAATTCACATGGTTTATCCTAGACACAGGGTTTACAGATTGGATATTCTTATAGAGGATTAAATTATTCAAGAATATGATTTTCTATGATTTTAATGGCTAAGGATATGTGGATATATAGTATCTAAAGAGTATATGTTTCCCTATATTGGGTGTGTTAATTGTAATTTATAAAAATAAAACATAAAAAAAATTTCAACCTCTTTTAAAAAAATTATCAGATGAGGATTCATACCAATATAATTTATATTTATAGTTAGAAATTTCTTTATAACATACATTAATTTTTTCTTTATAACATGCATAATGGAAATTCAAATTTGAAAAAAAATTATTAAAAAACTTTATAAAGTGAGAAAGAAAACATTAAAATAACTTTATAAAAAATATGATACACTTTAACCTTTATTATTAAGGAAGACAATGACAATGAATTAGGGTGTCCAAGATTTTCATCCTATCACTAGGTCTACATTCCAAACCATGAAGGTCCTTGATAAAAATATTAGACACAACTTCTGTTTCCCTTAGCCTTGGTAACCCTTGATCTAATGATCAGTATATCCTCTATATCTTTACCTTGAGAGCCCTCGATATAACTAGACCAAACAAAATGATTACAATATCAAAGAACATAAGGAATTTATAAAAATGCTCACAAATGGACAACTTCAGTAAAACTATTTAAATATTATTATAAAGTGAACTGATAAAATAAGATTTTACAAACCGATCAAACCAAATTTAGATCATTAGTACTAAAAAATAAAAATCTTTCACTTGAAAAATATCATTCTCCTTGATCTTGTGACTCTATTTATATAAATTCTTCAAATGATATTATGCAAACTTATTGAAATCATTTTTAAATGTAATTAGAGGGACTCCATCTTCACATTGAAATCTTAGTACATTATCTACATCTATTAATAATTATTATCTACACCACTAGAGTGTATAAAGGTTCCATAGGATATAATGTAATATCTTCATATGGTATAATTTATGAAGTTATTTATACATTAGGATTTATTAATGTTCATTTGATAGACATGTATACCTATGTATGATAAAATATATATGGTAGACAGGTAGAAATTATTATAATGGAAATTTTCATACTCAACCCACAAGACTTTATAAAACTCAGTTTAATAATCTTTTTATCTATCCATTCAATGTAGAAAGTACACGTCCATCCAGTAAGAAATTCCATCTGATATCTGCAATCTAGAAAAATTTAATAACGTTACATTTATTACAAAGGATATTCTCTATCTCGTATAACATTTAACATTCATACAAAAAAATCTTGAAAGATTTTGTTTTATAAAATTTAGAAATGTAAAATTAAATAAGAAAGTTTATTTTTATTTTCAAAATTATGTTTATAAAGAGTTGAAAGTATTTTTTTGACTAAAAAATATATACCTTTTTAAAAATCATAAAGCCTAACTTTTAAAGAGAAACTTATATTTAGAAAATTAAATAAACTAACTACCCATGTATTAAATAAAATCCTCGTATCTTATATTATTCTCTATTTTCAAAAAATTTAGATTCTTTACCCCAAAATTTTAGATCCATTCACCCCCATTGTGATTTTAAAAGTTTTGTTTATGTGGTAGAAAGTGTTACCTAACATGTTAGGTAAAAAATATATGAAAAAATGATATGAAAATAAGTAATTAAAAAATTCATCCAATAAATACATTTATCCCAAAATATAAGAATGAAATTATTTGAAATATATTAGAATAAAATCCTTATAAAAAACATTGGAAAAAATATTAATCAATAAGTTTTTTATTTCTTATTATGATGAATTTCATGAGTTTAGAAAAAAAAATAAGACTTTATTTGCAATTTTTTTATGTATAACTTCATATTTTTGAGATGATCATAGTTATTTTGATAATCAAAATCTAAATTCCCTAACTTTGATACTTATTCTTCCAAAATTTCAATCCTTTTACCTTTCTTGGTAATATTTTTATCTCAATACATTTCAAGATATTTGATATCATAAATCCTCTTTATACAATCACATACTTCATGGTTGATACTAGTGGAAAAATTTAAAACTATATTTGTTTCTCTTTTTATTCCAACCACTTTTTAATAAAAAAACATGATATCAATTTTTATTTACTTTATCCACATGATTTTTTTGATATTTATTTACTATACTTTGGATTTTACTTTAATGGCATTTAATTGATCTTAATTTGTATGACTACTTTGGTAAGTTGCCTCAAAGAACATGATGTTTTTAAAAAATCTAATTTTCCATAGATATAATTGAAACGAGCTTGAATGTCAAAAAAATATTCTTAATTACTTCAAGAATATTTTTAAATTTATTAAAATTATTCATTTTTATTTATAATTTTTTGATTATACATAGATATGATTCAATAGAATCACTTGAAACATCTGGTACTAAAGGTAATATAAGTCTTTAGGGTCTGAATCCTTCTCCTTCAACAAAATGTGATTGTGAAATCTCTATTACATCAACAATTTCATTAGAAAGAGTTTCACTTGATGATTTATCTTTGTATTGTTTCTCATAATCCACAAAATATTCTTCTCTTTTCTTGATCACTAAGAGAAACATCATTTACAGACCAAGAGGATAAAGATATTGAAGTTTCAATTGACATGTCTTCTATATCAAGTTTCTTTTTCAAATACTAAAAAAATTATGATTTTTATTATATTTTCTCTTACATGGTACATTATATGATTACATAGGATGAGAGGATTCATTATTTCCTTCCTTATCTTATTCAAAAACCATTTGAAACATATCTTGAAGATCCCCGACTTGAATTTCATTTTTGAATACATATTTCTATTTTATTCTTGTATATGGGATCAAGAAAATTTGGAACATATTACAGTTGAAATATATAAGGAATAAAGGAAATAGGAGGATCATTATGGGGAACTTTTTCCTTGGTTTAAACGTCAATTTTTAAATCAATTTTTTCAATTCCCTTTTGGATGTCACTGGAAATTTTATGTTTTCTTTATTTTACAGACCACCTATTACTCTTCTCTTATTCTATTAAATATTCACAATCATTTTATTTTATCTAATTAGTCTCTAAATCATATAAAAAATAAGTATTTTTATATGTATTTTTTAGTTTATTTTTTATGAAATCCAAAAAGGGTTCATTAGACAATGTTTTTTGTTTCATCATTAGCATAAGAGGTGAGTTTTACCCTGGCTCTATTTTCTACATAAATTTTTCTTTGAGATATTATACCATATAAATAGATGAAACATTAGTTGAATTATCTAAAAACCATTTAAAAACTAAATAAAAAAAGATTCTTTTTTTATTAGTTTATTCTCAAAAATAATAAGGCTCTTATCTAATTGGAATTTCCTTGTTCTTAATTTTTTTACATTCACAATGTTTACCAAAAAATTATTAATAAATATCATATATAAAAGAATTTTAAACTCTATTGGCACTACCTTTACTGATTCAATACACCTAATAAAAAACTTTACCAAGTTAAACTTCCTAGTGTTTTATAGAAAATCCATTACCTATAAAGTCATTTCATCCAGTTTTATATGGTATAGTTACCTAAATTTTTCATATAAATAAAATAAATAAGTTTTTTAGGAGATTTCTCAAACTTACATGCTTATTAAAAAATTTATGAGTGATGTGGTTGTCTTATCCTTCGAAAGGTATTTGAACCAACTCATCAACTTAATTAATGTTGAGTCTATATGATTTAGAAAAAAATATAATATGTAAAAATTTTGAGATAAATAAATTCATTAAATATAGATGACATGTTGTAATCTATAACAATATCTTGATAATGAGAATCAAAATATTCTTTTTAAACACATAGAGACTCCCAACCTTGAAAAACAATTGTTTATTTCAAAAAATAATTTTAATTTTTATACCATTTGTTTTCTATAATCATATGTACAATAGATTTTATGTAATATAAATCTTCTTCTGTTCCTACGAAGAGATAATTAGATGAAATTGAAAGAAAAAAAATGAACTAAAAAACAATAGGATTGGAGAAAGACAAAATTACAAGACTTTTTCTTTGTAATAAGTGTTGATAAGAAATGTAGCGGCTCAATACTTATTTATATAGAAAATAATATAGTGTCGTTACAAATTCCTTAAATCTATCATTTTAAATTTTATCTCTAAAAATGATCAATGTTTGATAATAATTCTAAAAGTTTAGTCACGTGACATCTTTAAGAGAGATATTAAGATTTAACTCATTAAAGATTATATTTTTTTATATGTTTCATCAAATGAACATTTTTTCTGATGAAACATGAATTTAAAAAAAATTGAAAAAATTCATTAAAATTATAAAAAACATAGAAAATATTTTAACAAAAGATAGATAAAAAATTCACAAAAAAATATTGAAAATTTACCCCATGGAGAGTTTTCTATAAAAATTCATATGAATATTTACCCGGTAATATAAAATTATTGGTTTATTAAAATTTGGAAAGAGGTTTTATGATGATCTTTCAGATGAAGATCAGTCTAATGAAAGTTAATATGTTTCTAAAAAAATATATTTTTTTTATAAAAAATTCTGTTCGGATAATTTTTAAGAAAACATTGTCCATATTATTTTAAATAAATTAAATTTAAGATTTTTTTTTCAAAATATAGGAAGAATGTTATCCCAGTTTTCAAGGAGTTGTTTACTGTAAGGGGATAGGTAAAAAAAGTAAATAAATGATCATTTTATATTGATCATTCCAATATTTATTTATTATAATAAAATCTATTATAATTTAGGGGTTTTATAAAAATATCAGCAAGTTGTTCTTACATTATGGTGAATTATAAAATAATATATCCTTTTCTTGTGATCTGATATGAAATAGTGTCTTATATTAATGTATTTAGCTCATGAGTGATGTGATGGGTGTTTACTTAGATCTATGGAACTTGTGTTACAACAAAAAATAGTATTTTTATTGAATCTCATTCCAAAATATGTGAGTGTGTGTTGCATCGACAAAACCAGAGCAAAAAAACATCCATATGAAACATATTCATATTTAACAGTGGAAAGTTATACTGAATAATTTTTATTACAAGACTAATAAACAGAAGCTTATCCTAAAAAATAAATAGTTCCATATGTACTTTTTTCTATTTATTTTACATCCATAAAAGTAATCATCTGGAAAACATTTTATTTGAAAATCATTTTCAGAAGAATAAAATATTCCATGATCCAATGTTTTCTTAAGGTAACGATAAATTTATTTTTTATATTTGAAATGGGATTAATTTTTATTTGATTTAAATATTAGACATAAGAATACATAAACCATTAATTCTATTTATATAGATTTAAAATATAGAAAACTATAGATCATTCCTCTAAAATGTTTTTGATGAATTGATTTCTGAGACTCATCAAGATTTAAAGATTTTGAGGTTTTTATAGGAGTAATAAAACACTTAGAATTTTCATATACTAACCCTTTAAGTCAAAATTTTATATACTTTTTTTATGATATAATAGTTCCTACCATTTTTAAAGAAATTTGAAAATGAAGAAAAAATTTAAGTTCACCCATTATGCTCATTTCAAACTCATATTTCATAAGATCCACAAAGGAATCAAAAAATTTATTTTGATTTGAGTAAAATATAATTTCATTGGCATAATTTTTAACAATTATGGTCTCTTTAAAAAAAATTATAAATATTTTTATCTGCATCTCCCCTAAAAAAATTATTTTTTGTGACAAAAATATGATAAGTCTATCATACTAGGCTACTGAGGATTTTGAAGTCCATAAAGGCGATTAGTAGGTATAAAACATTTTCCAAAGATTTTTTATTTTTAGAAATAGGTAGTTTTACTACATAAGCCTCCTCCTATACATATCCCTTAAGAAAATCATAGTTAAAATCCCTCATATGAAGAGTAGAATTTAAGACTACTTCACAGGATTGATGTATATAAATAGATTCAAGTCCTCCTATAATAGTGAAAGTTTCCTCATAGTCTATTAATTGTTGTTTATTAAAACATTTAATAACTTTTATTTCCCTATTTATTTGGATAATTCCATTTTCATCACATTTATTTTGGAAAATAAATTTTACTTCAATTATAGGAAAATATTTTGGACGTTCTACCAAATTCTAATCTTTTTTCCTCTCAAATTATTCGATTTCATACTATTTTTTCCTTATCTAGTATTCATCTCTTATAGTATCATCAAGAGTTGTAGGTTTGAACTATGATAATGATACACAATGTTCACATTCATTTATTAAGGAACTTATAGTTTTCACATGTTGATCTATATCACCACGGACAATATCAGTGTGATGATTCCTTAAGATTGTTTTATTTCTTGGATTTTTAAAACATCATTCTTCAGTAACATATTGAACATATTTAAGAGATAAAACTTGAAAAAAAATTCTTCAATTTTTCTTTTTTGTAATTAATTTTCCAACATGGGTTGAAAAATAGTTTTAAAAATACCATCCAAAGATGTGGTTTTGGGTTGTTTAAAAACCAAAGGAACAGTTTTTTTAAAATTTTCCATCGAAAGTTTCATCAACATTACTTGTATTTTTATTAAAATAACTATAATAATTACTAGTAATATAATAAAAAATAAAAAATTTCTTGATTATATTTTAGTGAAAATATATGTAAATTATATTTAGAATTTAAAATGAATACTTTTCATCCAAAAAATATGAAGTAATAAAGTTTTGGATTTCTTCCTGTCCACAATTAAAAATGATTTTTATTAAGAAAAGTTCTGAGTAAAACTATATTTATAATATTATAGTTAGTACTAACCGCTTTAGCCCAATTTTTTTTGGAAATTGAGTATTAATAGAATAGGTTATAGTGATTTTCTAAAGAAATCTATTTATTTATTCAATCACACCATTTTTATGAGGGGTTATAGGATCTAATAAGTTATGTAAAATAGATTTTTACTATAAAAATCTTAAAATCACAATTTTAAAATTATCTGTCATATTAATTATTAATAGTAACCAAATTTCAATGTTGTCAATTTTTAACATGGTGTAAAAAGTTCATAAAATAATTTTATTCTTATTATTTTTTTGTTTGGAAATAGACCAATTTATATCTAGTTTATTTATCAATTATTACATATACATATTATTTTCCAGCTATACATCTAGTTTTGGCTGGACCAAACAAATCTATGTGCACTAAATATAAAGCATCAGAAGTTGAAACTTAATTAATAGATCTAAAACAAGGCTTATGTTAATTACAAAATTTATACGGATAACAACATTAGAAAAATTAAACCTATGTTCTAGTAGATATCTAACTATTATTTTCATATAATTTTTGGATAGTGTTTAACATTACAATCTCTTGAACACTTATTCCATAACCAAGATTGATATTTGACTACACTAAATAAAGGTAGATCTTTGATTATAAGGTATTATATATTTAGAGTGTGTAAATTCTCATTCCTATCAATAGAAAGGCAAAATTAACAATTTTATACTTGAATCATATACTAATCATTCCAAAATTTTACAAGATATAATTTATAATGTAATTGAATTATGCTAATGAGGTTATTATTAAGTCACAAAACAAACAAAATATTATAAATTAAGGATTTACCAAGAAGTACAATATCAAATATATAATAGATTTATCCTTGATAATTATCTTTGAAAGTGACTTTCCCACATTAAATCTTGATAATATTCTTAAAAAATTTCTTGTTACCAGTCATATTCCTGGACTTCCACAATATATATAGCATATATTTATTTTTTACTCAGTTTATTTGAATTTTCCATATATAATTGATTAGTCTTCTTAATTTCTATATAAAAACTAATAACTTTATGATATTCACTATTATTGTTAGAATAATTTTTAGAAGAACTATCATCACCACTTTCACATCAAGTATCAAAAGCTTTTAAAATTTTATTATTTTTGATCTTATAAAACCGTATTGAATTATTATCCTTCCTCTTAATTATTTAAAAACATGGTCTTATAAAACCCAAAATTTTAATATTCCTAAGAAATAACTTTAGAAGTGTCTTTATTGTAAATTTCTTATTATTTTTCTTATACTTGTATCAAAAATATTTATTGCCAAAAAATTATTCATCCTTTTGGAAAGTTAGGAAATTATATTCTAAATTTCACCAGATGAACTTATTTTAGTTTTAACTTTCAATTTCTTCTCCTTTGAAGATGTAATAACTTATTCAAATGATCTAAATTTCTTAGGTTCTATAGATATAGAGGAAAAGAAATCCAATTATTTTTTTCCTTTTTTACTTCTCTTTTTAATATTCTCTCATATTGCATGATATTACCAATAAAATCATCAAAAATAAGCTTAGTATTATGGTTTGTATCATCAATAATTGTTCACTTAGATTCTAAAAAATTTCTTTTAATAGTAATGATTTTCTCAACCAAATATTCATCAGTCAATCATTTATCTTTAAGAGATTATAGATTGTTAAAAATGTTCATAAAATGTTGATGCATCTTAGAAAATAATAATATAGGTAAGAAATCAAAATCATGAAAAAAAATTATTAATATGGATCTTCTGGTTTTTTTAACTTCAGAACATCCAAAATGAGTTTAATTTTTTCCCAAATATTAGTAGCTAATTCTCATAAAGATATGTGACTATATATGCTTCTAGTAATCACTTATATAAAAGTGTTTATAGAATAATATTTAAGATTATATTAAATATAATAACCCATGATTTTCATACATAGATATTTCATCTCTATTAGATGAATATTAAATACATTACATAAACACATTCTCGAGGACTGTAATAGTTTGATGTCTTTGGATACTAGGTATAAAATATTCTAATTTATTGATAGTTCTTTAATGTTTTCCATAAATATCTTCCAATTTTGAATTACTCATTGACAAACCCTAGATAAAAAAATTATTCATAACCTAGGTAAAGGAAACATAAGAATGGGTGAATTTAAATCATCACTATGGATAAACTAGGGAGATATATAAGAATAACATTAACCTAAGTGTGTGATAACATGATCATAATAATAGAAAACCATCCCCTTCATATCAAAGATCATAATATTAAGTCATGAAATAAATATTGGCATTTAATAAAACCTAATTCATAAGGGAATAAAATATTATGATTCATCATATAAAAAAATTGGTATAAGACATAGATTTGTGTAATACACATAATCATCAAAAATTTAATTTCAAGGATACCCACCTGTTGGTCGGACTGGACACTCAAGAGGGGGGTGAATTGAGTTCCAATTAAAATTTTCTGTTAAAAACAGTTTCTAATAAAATCCCCCAATTTCAAAAACAAATTAAACTGTAGTGAATTTATATAGATTATAAAGGTTCAATTAGCTTCTCAAAGATTGATTAGTTCTCAGTTAACTTAATCTTATGATTAAATTAATTTTTGAAACTAATTTACTGATTTATAATAAATATAAACACTTGCGAATTTAATTATCAAAGTAGCATTGAAGATAGATTATATTTCAAAGTAATAGCAGTGGAATATGAAATAAATATGTATAGTATGGATATAGAGTAACTGTAAACACAGAGAAGTAACCAAGAGGTTCAGTCTCAAGACGAGACTTAGTCCTCTCAAAAGTTTATATAAAAGTGATCCACACCCTGGATCGGGGTTAACAACAGTGAACACACTGTCCAGGTCACAAGACCTCTACCACAGTTCTACGTGGGAAAAATAAACAACAGCAGCCAGCTGTCCAGGTCACAAGACCTCTACCACTATCCACAGTGGGAAGTGAAGTGTAAAAGGTTTGCTGAGGATTTACAGATCCTCTAGTGAAAGTACAGGAGTCAGTGTGTGTGTTTAATACAGCAGATAACACACACTGCTCAAAATGTAGAATAAATAAATCACAGAGCAGAGATGTAGAGTTTAGAAATGGCTCTAGTGATTTTAGTGTAGCACTGGACTCGTTTTGGAATTAATCAGAAGTGATTCTGAGTCCTCTTCTCGATTTTTTTTGAGAAGCAGAGTGTCGTATGCTTCAGGTTCACAGACAGTGGAATGTAGTCGATGAAGCTCTTCAATATTCTATTGTATGCACACCACTCTTCTTGAGTAGGCTTGATTGTATATATGATTCTGTCTTGCTTGGTTCTTCTTGTACGCACAGAGCTCTTCTTGAGTATGTCGTATGCTTCCTTGTCTCTGTGTGTGTTGTCTCTCTCTTCTTCGTTTTTCTCTTCTTTACTTTTCTCTACTACGCTTCACACACTCTTCAGCAGAGTCTTCTTGTATTTACATCACGTGCTCCGTAGGACAAAAAGGTTTCCTTTCCGCAGGTACGAGGTACGGTTTCCTGACATCCGACAACCTTTATTAATTAATTGTCAGGGTATTAAAATATAACTAATATGACCGTTGGTTAGAATAAATAAAGATAAAGATAAAGAAATTCAAACAGTTGTTTATGACTGTTCAAGAGATCGGTAGGTCATCATCATTAGAGTAATGATCAGTGACTCAGATAGATCAGCATCGGTCTGTCATCTGATCGGTGAGTCATTTTGATCAGCATCGGTCTGTCATCTGATCGGGGAGTCATTTTGATCAGCATCGGTCTGTCATCTGATCGGTGAGTCATTTTGATCAGCATCGGTGACTCATTTGCATCGGTGGCTCATTTGCATCGGTGGCTCATTTGCATCGGTGGCTCATTTGCATCGGTGGCTCATTTGCATCGGTGACTCATTTGCATCGGTGAGTCTGATTGATCGGTGAGTCTGATGGATCGGTGACTCTGATTGATCGGTGAGTCTGATGGATCGGTGAGTCTGATGGATCGGTGAGTCTGATGGATCGATGACTCTGATGGATCGGTGACTCTGATTGATCGGTGAGTCTGATGGATCGGTGAGTCTGATGGATCGGTGACTCTGATTGATCGGTGTGTCTGATGGATCGGTGAGTCTGATGGATCGGTGACTCTGATTGATCGGTGAGTCTGATGGATCGGTGAGTCTGATGGATCGGTGAGTCTGATGGATCGGTGACTCTGATGGATCGGTGACTCTGATTGATCGGTGAGTCTGATGGATCGGTGAGTCTGATGGATCGGTGACTCTGATTGATCGGTGAGTCTGATGGATCGGTGAGTCTGATTGATCGGTGAGTCTAATGGATCGGTGACTCTGATATCTGTTGAAGATCGGTGAGTCTAATGGATCGGTGACTCTGATATCTGTTGAATCCAGAAGACTTCCAACATACTTTGTAAGTCAATAAGCATAGTTAAAAGCATGATAACTGATTCATTCATAGATTGGAATTATGTTTATGAGACATCAAACCAGATTAAGCATCAATGAGTTGTGATGATTTGTGATTATTAAAACATCAGTTATAAACATGAAATCAGCAATCTTCTAGAGGGCTCAACAATCTCCCCCTTTTTGATAATCACAAATCTTCATATATATATAAAATAAAAAAAAAATAAAAATAAAAAATAATAAATAAAAAAAAAAAAAAAAAAAATAATAAAAATCTCCCTCTTAAAATAACATTCCCATATATATAGTATTCAGATTTCTCCCCCTGAGATATTGATCTCCCTCTTCATATATATAGAGTACTCCCCCTTAGATATATATTTCACACATTATATATATCTTCTTTCTCCCATTATATATATCTTTCTCCCATTATATATATCTTTCTCCCATTATATATATCTTTCTCCCATTATATATATCTTTCTCCCCCTTTGGGATAATCAAAAAGGAGAGAAAACAGATAAGGGAAAAGAGAAGTAGGGTGCAGAGAGGATAGAACATAACACAAAGGAAAAACAAATTTGATAAAGTCACAGAAAAAGATAAGCAATACATAGATCACCCCATCAAAAACAATACATGGCTATTTGTTGGGATACAAAGGGGCTTTCCCTTTATCCTTTGGATCAATGGTAGGTAAGGTAGAAGGCTTGGAGGCAGGCTGTGGTTCACGGAGCTGAAGTGGCGGCAGGACAACTCTGGCAGGTGCAGTTGGAGGTGTCACAGAGGGTTGTTGAGAAGGAGCAGGAGCTGGATGAGAAGCTTTCTGAGAGACTGGCCGCAACTGAGATAGAGCTTGGGCAACAGACAGCTGATTCGGAGCGACATCAGAGGCACTGAGAGGTTCAGAAGTAGGGAGTACAATTGCAGTGGCCTGTGCATCCAAGTAAGGCTTCAACAGATGAATGAAGTCCTGAATGAATTCTGCTCCATACTTCATAGCTTTTTCAAAATCATCCTTGTTTTCCATGAACTGTGCCAAGGAAGGGACAAAATCTTGCAATTGGCGAACTTGAGTGTTGAAGGCCTGAGTGACTGGAGGTAATTTCAGATTCTCTGCCAAGACTTGGAAGTTTGCAGCCATATCATGTTTTGTATAAATCTTGGAGAAGTAAGTATCAACTTTTTCCTTGATCTCTTGCAGGGCATTCTTAGCATCTGCTGAATATACTAAGGTCATCTTATGACTATTATCACAGAGATCTTTCATCTTCCTCAAAGATTCTAAGTCAAGAATTTGTCTTACAGCAGCTAGCTCTGCATGCACAACTTCTCTGAGAGCTTCTATCTCACGGGTAGTGATTTTGGTTACCTTGCCTGTACTGGCTTGGCCGACTATATGAGTTAGTTCAGCTTTCAACTTCCTTAGGTCAGACTTATTGAGATGTTCAATCAGATTTCTCAAAACTTCCATCATACCAGAGATGGTTGATCTGAACTCATTTGATAGAGAAAGTAAGCTAACTTGGAGATCCTTCAAAGTTTGAGTCAAAGAGGCTATGTGCCTACCAACAAATCCACCAGTAGCAGTCAAGTTTGGCTTGAGAACATCTGAGACTGCAGTTGAAAAAGCTTTCAAGGAATTTTCAGAAACTTGCAGAGATACTTGATGAAGGGCATTGGAAAGTTCTTCTCTGACTATATCTCTCATAGTGGTTAGCAATTCAGTCTTGAAATTATCAAGATCAGCTCGAGAGATTTTAGAACCAGGTAAATTCACATGTACAGGATCAACAGTAGGAATAGACCTTGCTTCTCTTGGAAGGTTCCTTTTCACAGCTGCAGCAGATTCCGGCAATTCGTCTTCTTCTTCAGAATATTCTAAGCCCAAAACAGCATATCCAGGGTAGTCATCCCAAACAGCAGCACACAGGGTGTAGTTGGGTTTTTCATAGCTTGCTGTTCCACCAGTTTTTGATGAGTCAGCTTTGTCACTGATATGGATTTCTGGTACTGACTGAGGTTGTTCTACTTGATCTTCAGCAAGACCATCCACTGGTCTGTTAACACCATCAACAGCAGCTTCAACATCATCAGCATCATCATCATCACCACCATGATTGTCATCAGCATCACCTTGCTCATTATTACTCTGCTCAGAGGCTTCACTGTGATATTCCTCAGTATCAGAATCTTCTTCATCATCAAGAATAGGTTCAGACTCTGGTAGGGTTAAGGGTGGACTAGCAGGTCCAAATTCTATTCTTTTCTTGGGGCTAGCAGTGTCTGGATCACTCCTATAATCAGGAGAAGACACACTTCCTTCTTCAGTTGCAGCTTTTTCTTGTTCATCATCATCAGAATAAATGGGTTCCTCATCTGGTTTTAATCCAGGATCTCTCAAATCCTTTGGCCTCTTGCCATGATTTATGGGATTGTAGGCTTCATACAACTTATCTTCATCTGCAACCCAGCACTTCTTCCATGGATTCCAATTGATTTTCATCCTCTTGAAGATCTCTTTGTTGAGACAGAAGGTACGCTCTGTTTCAACAACTTCATCATCTTCATCAACACATTCCAGATTCTGGAGCATAGTAGATATCATTTTTGAATAAAACAACGCTGTGGATTTCTTGGAAGGTTTCAGCATACTAGCTATGTGGACCATCACATATCTACACAGGTTTATCTTTTCATGGGTTTTGAGCAGAAACAATAGAAAAACATCTTGATACTTAACAGCAGCAAAATCTCCTCTTCGAGGGCAAAGTTGGTGCTGAATAAACTTGAAAAGGAGTCTGCTTTCACCATCTAATTCTGAAGCTGTGATTCTCCTCGAATCTCTGTTTCCAGTTAGAAGCTCTAGCGCTAGCTCATAAAAAAATAGTCAGTGAATGGGGGTATATTGCCAGCATAGTCCTCATATCGACCTTCATGAGGTACGTTTAAACATTCAGCCCACTGCTTAGATGAGAAAAATATTTTCTTTCCTTTTACAACAGACGACATCCTAGCAGCTTCCACACCATCAAGCGTGATTTTCAGGTTCATGTAAAACTCATGTACTAGCTTTGGATAATCTATTCGGGCGTTGTCTGAAAACCAGTCTATCCATCCTTGCGATTTAAGAACTTGTAGCAACAGGGACTTACTTGACAGAAGCCACGCCGAGTTTACTTCTTTTTCTACAGCTACAATCTGAGCTTCCAGGTTCGGATTTACTGAGCGTTGAGAGGTACTGTTCGACTCGCCTCGAGCACGCTTTGAAGGTACAGGGCTATCTGGTCCTTTGCTCGGTCTCTTTTGCTTAGCCATTCGAGGATTTTGGAGAGGCAGGAGTTCGAAGGTTCGAAGGTTCGAAGCAGAGGGGAAGAGAGGTTGAGAGGTTCGGCGGGAAATGAAAGGTCAAAGGTTTAGGGAAGATAAATAGCCGCGTATCATTTATTTTATCATTTAGGGTTCCCATAAAAAGTAATTTACTAATTAATAAAACGTATTTTAAAAAAAATCGGTTTGACAGAACAGTGTGACAGATCGGTTCCACAGATCGGTTTCACGGATCAGTTTCACAGATCAGTTTCACAGATCAGTTTCACAGATCAGTTTCACAGATCAGTTTCACAGATCAGTTTCACAGATCAGTTTCACAGATCAGTTTCACAGATCATTCATACACAATTCATGTTTAATAAATTTCATTCTTTCAGAGCATAAGGGCTTTGTGAAGATGTCAGCTAATTGATTTTCAGAACTAACAAATTCTAGAGAAATATCACCCTTCTGGTAATGATCTCTTAGAAAGTGATGTCTGACATCAATGTGCTTAGTTCTAGAGTGAGACACAGGGTTCTTGGATAAGTTGATTGCACTAGTGTTGTCACAGTTAATTGAAACATGTTTAAGATCAAATCCATAATCCAATAGAGTGTGTTTCATCCACAAAATTTGTGCACAGCAACTTCCAGCAGCTATGTATTCTGCCTCGGCAGTAGACAATGCAACTGAATTCTGTTTCTTACTACACCATGATACTAGGGATTTTCCAAGCAAATGACATGTTCCTGATGTGCTTTTTCTATCTAACTTACAACCAGCAAAGTCAGCATCTGAATAACTCATTAACTCAAAGGATTGTCCTTTTGGGTAAAACAAACCTAAATTTATAGTATACTTAAGATACTTAAAAATCCGTTTAACAGCTAATAAGTGTGATTCTTTAGGATTAGCTTGAAATCTAGCACACATACACACACTAAACATAATATCTGGTCGACTAGCAGTAAGATAAAGTAAGCTTCCAATCATACCTCTGTAATTGGTTTGATCAACTGGTTTCCCAGTTTCATCAACATCCAATTTACAGGTGGTACTCATAGGTGTATTACTTTCCTTAATACTATCCAATCCAAAACGTTTTAAAAGATCCTTTGTATATTTACTTTGATTTAAAATAATACCATTTTTAGTTTGAAAGATTTGAAATCCAAGAAAATACTTAAGCTCTCCCATTAAGCTCATTTCAAATTCATTTTGCATAACCTTTGAAAAATCAATACATAAGGAGTTTTTAGAAGATCCAAAAATAATATCATCAACATATATATGTACAACTAAAACATCTTTAGAAATTCTTTTAATGAAAAGAGTTGGATCAACAATCCCTTTAGTAAAACCTTTTGAAATAAGGAAATTGCTAAGTCTATCATACCAAGCTCTTGGAGCTTGTTTCAAACCATATAAAGCTTTAGAAAGTTTAAAAACTTGATTTGGAAAATGGGGATTAGTAAATCCAGGTGGTTGTTCTACAAAAACATCTTCAATTATAAAACCATTTAGAAATGCACTTTTAACATCCATTTGATATAATTTGAAATCCAGATGTGCAGCATATGCAAGTAAGATCCTAATGGCTTCTAGTCTAGCTACAGGTGCAAAAGTTTCCTCATAGTCTATACCTTCTTTTTGACTATATCCTTGTGCAACTAGTCTAGCTTTGTTTCTGACTATATTTCCAGATTCATCTATTTTATTTCTAAACACCCATTTTGTGCCTATTGTCAAAGTGTCCTTAGGTCTGTCGACTAATTCCCAGACTTTTTTTCTTTCAAACTGATTTAATTCTTCTTGCATAGCCATTACCCAAAATTCATCATTGATAGCATCATTGATATTTTTAGGTTCTGACTATGAAAGAAAAGCTTGATGTTCAACCTGGTTTCTTAGAGAAGCTCTAGTTTGTGTTCCTCTATCTAGATTTCCTACAACAGCATCTAAGGGATGATTCTTTAGAGTCCTAGATGGTCTTGAAAAGATAGGTCTAGAAATTTCAGGTTCATCTAGAGATTGAGGTTCAACAGAAGCAGATTCTGGAGAATGTCCAGAACTGGATGCTTTTATAACAGGTTCTTTAGATTTATCATTAAGGTCCAGAATAGACAAATCTTCTTCAAGATTCCCAAGAGAGGTTTTAGGCTCATGTGGATCAGTTTCATCAAATTTGATGTGAACAGATTCTTCCACACATTTGGTTCTCTTATTGAAAAATCTATAGGCTTTACTAGAGATAGAGTAACCTAGGAAAATTCCTTCATCACTCTTGGATGCAAATTTATCCAGATTATCTTTAGTATTCAGAATGAAGACTTTGCAGCCAAAAACTTTGAAGTAGTTTACCTTAGGTTTCCTATGGTTCCACAACTCATAAGGGGTTTTCTTTAGAACAGGTCTGATCAAGACTCTGTTAATGACATAACAAGCTGTATTAACAGCTTCAGCCCAAAAGTAAATTGGCAGGTCATATTCATTGAGCATGGTTCTAGCAATTTCTTGCAGGGTTCTGTTTCTTCTTTCTACTACACCATTCTGTTGGGGTGTCCTAGGGGCAGAAAAGTTATGAGAATAGCCATTGAGTGAGCAGTAAGATTCAAAATCTTGATTTTCAAACTCACGACCATGATCACTTCTTAGGGTCTTAATCTTGAGTCTACTAAGATTTTCTACAGACTTGGAGTATTTAACAAAGTAAGAACAAGCTTCACTTTTGTGAGCTAGAAAATATACCCAAGTATATCTAGAAAATTCATCTACAAGAACATAGACATAGTGCTTCCCATTTAAACTAGAAACTCTTGATGGTCCAAACAAATCCATGTGAACCAGTTCAAGTGGTTGAGAAGTTGAAACTTCTTTCTTTGATTTAAAAGAAACTTTGTGTTGTTTTCCCTTTTGACAGGGATTACAAACTTTGTCTGCTGGAAATTCAAGTTTGGGTAAGTCTCTAACCAAGTTCTTCCTAGAAAGTTTTCTAAGTGAGTGCACATTGCAGTGTCCTAATCTTCTGTGCCAAAGCCAAGACTCTTTATGAAAAGCATTTAAACAAGGAATGTTCTGTTTAGCTAAAGAATCTAAATCAACAGCATAAACATTTTCACTTCTTAAAGCAGAAAATACTAAAACATTTTTAGAGTTAAAAACATTGCAAGAATCATTTTCAAATCTAACATGAAAACCATCATCACATAACTGAGAAATGCTTAACAGGTTATATTTAAGTCCATCAACAAATAAAACTTTAGAAATCAAAATTGAATCCGTGTTACCAATCTGGCCTAGGCCGATGATTTTTCCTTTAGAGTTATCACCAAAAGTGACAAATCCTCCATCAACTTTTATTAAGCTCTTGAAGCAAGAATAATCTCCAGTCATGTGTCTTGAGCACCCACTGTCTAAATACCATATCTTCTTGTAACAGCTCTTCAAGCAGGTCTCCTACAAAACAGATTTAGATGGAAGATGATTTTGGTACCCAGATCTTCTTGGGTCCAGACAGGTTAGCCAATAACACTTTAGGTACCCATATTTGTCTAATGGGTCTCATATAATTTGTAGAAATAACATCCTTTGAAAGATAAACCTTATTAGATTCATAACTATGAATATAACTGGTTGAGGCATAAGAAGTTCCAGAATTAACTATCTTCTGTCCAGATTTAGGAATGAATCTAGTTTTGGCAACTTTCCTTTGTCCAGGTTGGTATCCTATACCAGTAGTGTATCTAGGTGCAACTTTCTTTCCTAGCATTTGTGTTAGAGTATTTTTACCATTTGTGAACTTCTCTAAGTCTTTCTTGAGTTGCTCATTAGACAATTTTAGTTCAGTATTCTCTTTAAGCAGCTGAGAATTCTTTTCTACTTCTATATCCAGATCAGATTTATGCTTAACACTTAAAGCATACTGTTTCTTTAGACCTTTATATTCATCTTTAAGCTCATTACATGTTTCTTCTAGCATGTCACAGTATTCAAACAATTCAGATTTTGACATGTTTTCTGAGTCAGAATCTTCTCCAGAATAGTATGACTTAAAAGCAGGAGTCTCTGATGTTACCTCAGAAGTGTTTGTCATGAAACACATGTTGGCCCGATTCTTTTCAGAGTCTGAAGATTCAGCTTCACTTGTGCTATCTTCTGAAGCACTCCAAGTATCCTTCATGGCCTTCTTGTACTTGTTATTCTTGTATTCATATTTCTTTTTATACTTCAGCTTTGGACAGTCGGCTTTAATGTGTCCTTTCCTCTTACACTCATAGCAGACAACATCATCTGATTTGTCGTTCTTCTTCCAATCCTTTTTCCATTTGCCTTGTTGGTCATACTTTCCCTTGTAATTTGGTTTCCTAAAGAATTTCTTTTTCCTATAGAACTTTTTGAATCTCCTGGATATTTGAGCCATCTCATCATCACTGTCAGAATCATTCTCACTTTCCTCACTGCTTGAACTTTCATTGATAGCTTGAAGCTTTTCCTTATCCTTATTCTTTGAGGTTGTAGTCTTGAAGGCAATAGACTTCCTTTTAGGTTCATCATCATCTTCTTTATTTACTTTAAGCTCTTCTTCATACATCATCAGCTTACCAATTAATTCCTTGACAGGTAGAGCAGCAATGTCACAGGATTCTCTAATGGAGACAGAGGTTCCTCTCCATCTTTCAGGTAGACATCTCAAAATTCTCATAATTTGTTCCTTTGCTGGAACATCCTTTCCCAGAGAGGTCATTGTGTTGACAATTTCATTGAACCTGAGATACATATCAGAAATGGGTTCATCAGGCTTCATCTTAAAATTATCATACTTAATAGTATAGGTATTCAATCTCATCTCCTTAACATTAGTTGTTCCATCATGAGAAACAGCTAAGGTATCCCAAATTTCATATGCAGTTTTACATGTAGAAATTCTATTAAACTCTTCATCTCCTAGAGCACAGTACAGAGCATTCATAGCTTTACAATTGTTATTGTAAGCAGTCTTTGTAGGTTCATCCCAAGTAAATCTAGCAGTAGTGGGAATTTTGTATTCAGATTCAATAGCATTCCAAATATCAAAACCTATGCTTTCTAGATGAATTTTCATTTTCAGTTTCCACTGAGCATAATTAGTTCCATTGAAAAAAGGTGGCCGGTTAGTAGCAGCACCCTCAAGTCTATTATCCATGATATTACAAAAAAGAGTTTTAAAGAGATAAAAATTTAGAAATAACAGAAATTTTAAGAACTTTAAAATACAACTAAAATCACAGGTCAAAAGCAGAGCACTTTTAGAAAGTATTTACTTCCTCTGATACCAAGTGTTGGTCGGAGTGGACACTCAAGAGGGGGGTGAATTGAGTTCCAATTAAAATTTTCTGTTAAAAACAGTTTCTAATAAAATCCCCCAATTTCAAAAACAAATTAAACTGTAGTGAATTTATATAGATTATAAAGGTTCAATTAGCTTCTCAAAGATTGATTAGTTCTCAGTTAACTTAATCTTATGATTAAATTAACTTTTGAAACTAATTTACTGATTTATAATAAATATAAACACTTGCGAATTTAATTATCAAAGTAGCTTTGAAGATAGATTATATTTCAAAGTAATAGCAGCGGAATATAAAATAAATATGTATAGTATGGATATAGAGTAACTGTAAACACAGAGAAGTAACCAAGAGGTTCAGTCTCAAGCCGAGACTTAGTCCTCTCAAAAGTTTATATAAAAGTGATCCACACCCTGGATCGGGGTTAACAACAGTGAACACACTGTCCAGGTCACAAGACCTCTACCA
The DNA here is from genome assembly GCA_963277665.1 of Viscum album. Classification (NCBI taxonomy): domain Eukaryota; kingdom Viridiplantae; phylum Streptophyta; class Magnoliopsida; order Santalales; family Viscaceae; genus Viscum; species Viscum album. The sequence continues at coordinate 1,496,012,850 of OY728164.1, forward strand.
CAGTTCTACGTGGGAAAAACAAACAACAGCAGCCAGCTGTCCAGGTCACAAGACCTCTACCACTATCCACAGTGGGAAGTGAAGTGTAAAAGGTTTGCTGAGGATTTACAGATCCTCCAGTGAAAGTACAGGAGTCAGTGTGTGTGTTTAATACAGCAGATAACACACACTGCTCAAAATGTAGAATAAATAAATCACAGAGCAGAGATGTAGAGTTTAGAAATGGCTCTAGTGATTTCAGTGTAGCACTTGACTCGTTTTGGAATTAATCAGAAGTGATTCTGAGTCCTCTTCTCGATTTTGTTTGAGAAGCAGAGTGTCGTATGCTTCAGGTTCACAGGCAGTGGAATGTAGTCGATGAAGATCTTCAATATTCTATTGTATGCACACCACTCTTCTTGAGTAGGCTTGATTGTATATATGATTCTGTCTTGCTTGGTTCTTCTTGTATGCACAGAGCTCTTCTTGAGTATGTCGTATGCTTCCTTGTCTCTGTGTGTGTTGTCTCTCTCTTCTTCGTTTTTCTCTTCTTTACTTTTCTCTACTACGCTTCACACACTCTTCAGCAGAGTCTTCTTGTATTTACATCACGTGCTCCGTAGGACAAAAAGGTTTCCTTTCCGCAGGTACGAGGTACGGTTTCCTGACATCCGACAACCTTTATTAATTAATTGTCAGGGTATTAAAATATAACTAATATGACCGTTGGTTAGAATAAATAAAGATAAAGATAAAGAAATTCAAACAGTTGTTTATGACTGTTCAAGAGATCGGTAGGTCCTCAGCATTAGAGTAATGATCGGTGACTCAGATAGATCAGCATCGGTCTGTCATCTGATCGGTGAGTCATTTTGATCAGTATCGGTCTGTCATCTGATCGGTGAGTCATTTTGATCAGCATCGGTCTGTCATCTGATCGGTGAGTCATTTTGATCAGCATCGGTGACTCATTTGCATCGGTGGCTCATTTGCATCGGTGGCTCATTTGCATCGGTGGCTCATTTGCATCGGTGGCTCATTTGCATCGGTGACTCATTTGCATCGGTGAGTCTGATTGATCGGTGAGTCTGATGGATCGGTGACTCTGATTGATCGATGAGTCTGATGGATCGGTGAGTCTGATGGATCGGTGAGTCTGATGGATCGGTGAGTCTGATGGATCGGTGACTCTGATGGATCGGTGACTCTGATTGATCGGTGAGTCTGATGGATCGGTGAGTCTGATGGATCAGTGACTCTGATTGATCGGTGAGTCTGATGGATCGGTGAGTCTGATGGATCGGTGACTCTGATTGATCGGTGAGTCTGATGGATCGGTGAGTCTGATGGATCGGTGAGTCTGATGGATCGGTGACTCTGATGGATCGGTGACTCTGATTGATCGGTGAGTCTGATGGATCGGTGAGTCTGATGGATCGGTGACTCTGATTGATCGGTGAGTCTGATGGATCGGTGAGTCTGATTGATCGGTGAGTCTAATGGATCGGTGAATCTGATATCTGTTGAAGATCGGTGAGTCTAATGGATCGGTGACTCTGATATCTGTTGAATCCAGAAGACTTCCAACATACTTTCTAAGTCAATAATCATAGTTAAAAGCATGATAACTGATTCATTCATAGATTGGAATTATGTTTATGAGACATCAAACCAGATTAAGCATCAATGAGTTGTGATGATTTGTGATTATTAAAACATCAGTTATAAACATGAAATCAGCAATCTTACAGAGGGCTCAACGCCACCAATACATTAATAACATGTTTGGATTGGGATAACTACAAATGTACCTTCTTTGGGCTTGAGATGACCTCCCATGTACACTCTTTTTGGGGTTAGGATAACCACCCATGTACCTTCCTTTTTTAGGCTTCAGATAACCACCCATGTTCCCTATGATTATATAGAACATTTATCATTACCCAATGCATAGGAGGGAGATATCGGTCCCATCCATTACATAATGAAAATAATACGTATGTGATCCACAAGATCATAAAATATTAATGTTATCATAACCAATGAAATGAAATTATTCTCATTAATATTTAATTATATTATAACCTATGAAAAAGAGATAGGTCTCATAATAATTTTATCATTTCATCATAGCATAACCTATGGAAAAAGAAGTGGGTTTTATAAAAATTCTATCATGGTATAAACCATGGAAGAGAAAATGGTTTCCTAAACATACTTTTACCATAAACATAAAAAATTTAGAGAAAGAATAAGAATTTTATCCTTTTATTAGATTCCTCGTAAAAATTTTGCAACATCAATGGATTTCATATTAGATGGAAAATTATTTTGAAAGACCCTTTAAATTTTTTTAAGGAAAATATAATTTCCACTTTGAAAAAACATTTTTATTTAAAACATAAAGCACTTTTAAAATTCATTTAATTGTAAATAACTATTAAAAAATTTAAAGTAATATTTAAAAATAACATAAATGATTTATTGAGTAAAATATCATTTCTACTTTGAAGAAATATTTTTAAAACATAAAACAGATTAAAAATACTTTTCACTATGAAATAACTTATTAAAAATTAAAAAAATTTAAAAACATTAAGGAAAATTTATTCTTTGAAAATAAATTTGAAAATTTTCAATGGATGATTTAAATAATTGAGTGGTTATGATAGATGGAAATACTGTTCATGAAGTTCATGTTTAAAACAAACATTCCTTTCACATTTTGGATAAAATCCAAATATGCTTGTTTTTTTAAAAACAATATGAAGATTCCTGTAAATTTTTTTAGAATTAAATAGTGGGTAATAATTTATTTTAATAATAATAGGATAATATTAATAAATTTTTGAAAACATTTTATTAACACATTATTTCGGAAGAAAATTTTTTTATGACTGAAGAGATTAACAATGTCAGATTAACATAAAAACATTATACTAATTATTTTATGTACCAATAAGCGGTAAAATGGTAATATTACTGGAAAATATGTTGAATAACCAAATAATAATAAAATTAATGATTTTATTGAGATATTGATAATAATATTTTATCATCATTAACATAATCATTAATAATCTCAATAAATGATGAGATTGTAACATAAAATCATTACCACTTTGGTGAAATTGAATTGTAAGACACATGAAGGAATAAAATTAAATTAAACATAAAATAGAAGGAGAATAAATAAATTCCTGACATTTCATTACATGTCAAAGGGGATATATATACATCATAAAAGAAGACATGTCCATAACATGACATCAGTCATAAAGAAGGAAAATTTATACAAAATCCATCACCGCTAAGTAATATTTGGAAGAATAATCCCAAATAAAGAATAAAATCAAATTAAAAATGAAATGTAATGATATTTATGGTATTCATGATATAAAATCTCAAATGGGTAGTAAATTCATCACATAAAATAAATGAGTGGTGAATATGCATATGTTTCCCATAAAGAAAAGAGAGACTGGAAATCTCATACCTTAAGTATTGACTTCTATCGTAAATGTTAAAAACTCTAGTATAATAAATATTATTTTATTATCAATATATTAAATAATAATATTTATATATATCATACCATATTTTATTTTTATGACCTTTTATTACCCATTTATTTACAATTCCATGTTAAAGTTATGTCTCATGTAGTAACCGATTTGTTTTTTCATATTTGTTATGATTTGTTATATTTTGTAATATTATTTAAACCAAGTAATCCTAATATATATAATTTTAAATATTAATTAAATATCATATATATTCAGATATATGTATGATAGAAAATTGAAATACATTGTTTATGAAGATTATGAAGTTATGTGTGACATTATCGTATTCCTAAAAAATAAAAATCATGATGGTATGTGTGGTATAATTATTCCATAAGAATAAAAAAATCATAAATATAATAAATAAACATTTAATAAATCATTAAAACCAATCTTGAGAGGTGGTAATAGAAAAATGAATGACCGTAGTTCGCGAGGAGGTAGTCCTCCCTACACACAAACCATGATGTCGTAACCCATTTGATGTAAGTAGATATGGTTGTAGGTCATTACCTTAATGTAAAAAATATAATTATATAGAATATAATACGTTTATTATATCATAATGGTATAATATTAATTTAATCAGGTGGAGGATTACATAAAACATAAACTCTCGTTGATGAACACTACCATTTCTTCGGGCATCCTTCTTTAGTTTGCACAAAATGCCTTCATAGGTTGTATCTATCTCCCTAATAAGTATTATAGGATTAGGGTAGATAATTTGGGAAGTTATTTGTGTGGTTATTTAAAAAAAATGGGTTTTATGGTGTGAATAAGATAAGAGAGGGGGTTACATTTTATAAGTAAAGCGAGTGGCATACTTGTAATTTTTGAAAAGAGAGAATTCCACCCACAATTGTTTTCATGTGAAAAGGATAAAATAATAGAACATTATAGATAATATAAGATATATGGTCCACATATGTCCATAAAATGGTGTTTTGAAATGTTTTGGGTTATTTTTAACCCTTGTCTTTTAAGTTTAACACCCTAAGAAAGCCATTTTTTCATTAATTGTGTTAAATAATTTTTACTTTTTTTAATATTCATTTTGATAAAAAAATTAGTTGAAATTATCAGATAATATATATATATATATATATTATTAAAAATATTTATTCCATTTTTATAAATACCTTCAAAAAATTGAAAAAAATTAATTTATAAATAACCCTACACACGCAATGAGAAAACATGTTTTCGAAGAGAAAATGTTCAAAATTCTACAAAGTTTTTATAACCATTTTGAATATAAAATTGATCAAAATTAACTAAATTGTATTAATATTTATATAATAGGGCTAATTTTACTTTAAAACTATTTAAAATATAATTTACATTTATAAATAATTTAAATAAAAAGACAGTTTTCAATCAAAATTTAGTATTTTTCATTCTTAATCAAAAAATGAATGTTTTATGAAAAAACCCAAATATTCAACCTAATATTATTTTTAAATGATGAATTAATTTTTATTTTATTTTATTAAATAATGTTCCTAAAATTTTTAAAAATTAAATTTAATATAAAACCTGTAGGCACGGTGAAAATTGGGTTATCGAGAAGTGTATTTTTTCAAGTATTAGTTGATTTTATATTAACTCAAGGTAAAATATTAATTAAATTATGAATATAAATTATAATTTAATTTTATAAACTATATAAATTTCATTTAAAATTTTTCTCACTAAGTATTATTTTAATTAACTAAAATGGAGAAACAGTATGCAGTTTAGAACAATTTTTAGAAAAAACCCCCTTTTTAAACTAAAAAATGAACATATAATAAAATACAATATAAAGATGGTTCAAATTTAATTAAAATATTATATAAAAATAAATAATATTTATGTTACTTTGAAAAATAATGATGCAATTAATTTACTTAATTTACTGAAAATAAAATAATATTTCACTAAAATATATATTTTTCATTTTTTAATGAAAAATCAATATTTCCAAAAAAGTCTGAAATTCACTATAAGTTAATTTAAATATGATGATTAAAAAATGAATTTAATTTTATCAAATAAATTTTATAAAATATCTATAAATTAATATAATATTTTTTTCCTAAAAAGAAATAAAAATCATTTTGAAGAAAACATATTTTTTGAGAATTTAATCACTTTACTAAAAATTGATAATTATTTAATAATAATTATTTATAAATAAATTTATTTTGAGAAGGAAATTTATTTTTATATTTTATAAATTATTTTATACTATTCATAACGAGTTATTTAATGGCAATATTATAACAGTCATATAATATTATTTCATGGATCACTAAAGCTTAGTATTGCATGTCATCCATGCTGTCGAAGAAATTCATCATTGGGTGTAACACACTATAAACTAAAAATTAAGTGTAATGAAAAATATAATGGAGATTTAATTTATTTGAAATAAAATTCAGAAAATCATGGGGTGTTAGATTCTACCCCTCATAAAATGAATTTGCCTCTCGAAATTCATCACTTTGGTACAAAAAACTGAGCACAATTCTGCCTCATTACGTCCTCAAGTCCCTACGTAAAATCCTCAGGCCACTGGTTTCACTAAAAAACATTTACTAGGTTAGTGGTCTTTGTAGTACATTTTCTATTCAATTCAAAATCTCTACTAATTGTTCCCCATAAGAAATATCATGCTCTAACGGTATGACCTCCGAGTTCAGTACATGTGATGGATCAAGTATGTACTTCCTTAAGAGTGATACACGAAAATCCTCATGAAACCGATAGTGTTTTGGTGGTAGATAAAAATGATAAGATAATGTCCCAATACGATCAGGTATTCTAATGGGACCAATATATCTAGGGCCCAGTTTTCCCTTCTTACTTCAATAGAGAAATTCATAAAAAGACCTTCTCACCAACTTGAAATTATATACCACATCGATTATTATCAGTATAATGTTTCTTTTAATATTGTTCAGTCCTTATATATTGTTGAATGACTCTATCCTTATCTACTATATCAACAGCTAGTTTATGTACCAATAGATTTATTTCTATAACTTCAATCCATTATGTATAAATGGATTTATAAAGAACTATCTAAATTCTCAAGTGAAATATATTGTTGTATGGAAACTCAACTAGAGGATGGTGTGATACCAGACACATTTTAAATCCATTGAACAATATATTATAATATCCTATAGGGATTGAATTATTATCTCACACTAACCATCTATTGGAGGATGATATACAGTTCCAAAACTCAACTCAACATCAATAGATTTATGAAGTCTTCTCCTAAACATCAACGTAAACTTTGGATCTTGATCATATATAATGGGATGTGGTTCTTTATTCAACCTAACCACTTTCTTAATTTAGATTCTGTAAAACGTATACCAATAGAAATATTCTCTAATATATATAATGACTGATTACTTCTTATGATAATCAATAACAACCCATGTAGCATTATTCCATTTGGATTGGGGGGTGGGGTCTGATGAAAAACCCATTGTAATGTATTCCTATTTCATATCTAGTATGTATAGTGGTATTAACAACCTTTTATAACATTGTATCTAAGTCTTGACTTGGAATATTACTAATCATTGAGATACATAGTCAACAATATATATCTTTTAATTTTCTCAAAAGAATTAATTATTCATATAGGCAAATGATACATGTTATACCCTTATCTCCCTTTGGTTGTGGGTACAAGTCTCGTGGCCTTATCAGATGAAATGGGTTTTTAGATGGCCTACATGTTATCCATTTTTAAAAATTATATTAATAAAAATTTATGAAATTTCAATAAAAAATAATTATTTTAACTTAAAATATAATATAAACCCTAAAGGGTACTTATAAATTTAATCATATGTTTATAAAAAGGAATTCCTTCTCAAAACCAAAGGGATGTATTTCCATAAATATATCATAAAATATCCTTAATATTGATAAAATCCCTTCACATAAAATCTTATGAGGGGTGTCTAGGAAATAAATTTTTTATCAAGCTCAAACTTATTAACCCTTGGTGGAATCCATAACTCTTATGTTAGTTTTTCATCAAGACATATATACCTCTAAATATAACATAATACATAGATGTTTCACTATTCTTACAACCTAAATACTATTGGGAAAATACTTCTACTATATAATACTTGAATACCAATACATAAATAGTTCAATCCTTACACTTAAATGATTGAAATGTAATATGTCCTTCATTAGTCTAGAAGTTAATTATTGTATTAGGGAATTGAGTTAGATAATTCCCATGTTCCCCAAACATAAGAAAATCAACTCGACAATTTTTTACTCTATGAACTTCTTTCCAATATATAAAACATCTTCTAATCCATTTGATATATTATTATTGGTTCTTCTTCTCACCCTATTAACATGGAGGAAGCTTAATATTATTTCCCATATGTTCCTTACCATATGAATTTTCATAAATGTTAATCTTCCTCTTATTTTATGCTTTAGGAACCACAATGATGTTCAAATTTTTAATCATATATCACGATAGCTGATTAGGAATAATAACAAGATCCATCTTTTCATTCATCATCGAATTTGGTTACTCATTGTCATGTAATTTCCCATCAGATTTAGTGTTAGCATGATTCCTTCTGGTTCCAACCATTGACTAAAACCCAAAATTATTTTGTCAGAAATAATAATAAAAGTGAAAAAACCAAATTATCCTGAAAATTAACTTATATGATCTCAAAATAATGAAACATTATTTAATCTATTACCCCTTTGGTTTATCCTGGGTCACTCATAGTCATTATCTATTTAAAACCTTTATGATAGTTTATAAATGGGTTTCTAATTTTCAAAGAATATCCCCTTGAAGTGTTAACCCATTTTGTAACAGGTCCCATTATCATGCACTGGGAAATGATTGAGTCTAGATTAATGCATTGTTTTAAGAGTTATTACCCCTAGGTACCTCTGTGCGAGAGCCACATCCACTAGTAGTATCTATACAAGGATGTAATTTTTTGGTAACCACCTTCTCTATCTGTTACTGAAATCCTAGGAAATTTTCCTAAACATTAAATCATCCTTAGAATAATCCTTAGAGACATCCCAATATATATCCTTAGAAATTTCCCTAGGTTTGTAACTATAGTTTTATCGTCCTCATTTCTAAAGGATAACTAAACTGATCATATGATACCAACTATAGTGATATAGGCCTTTCATATATAGATATTACATCTTTTAGATGAATATTTAATACATTACCCAAACACACATATGAGGACTGTAATAGTTTAGTGTATTTGGTGACTAGGTACTTAATCATATAATTTGGTCAAACATATTCAATATTTTCCACAACGATATTCCCTTTTAGTACTCATTATAGACATACCCTACATAAAATCTTTCTTCATAACTTGGGGAAACGAAACATGAGTAAAGGTGAGAACATATGATTAGTAATGATAAAAAAAAGGAGATATATAAGCGTAACATGATCATAAGAGTAGGAGAACATGAGAATAATAATTTTAAACCATACCCATCATATCAAAGATCATAATCTTGATTCATGAAAAAATATTGGTATTTAATAAGACATGAATCACAATAGAATCAAATAAAAGGATCCATGAGAGCATAACATTAACATAAGACATAAATTTGTGGAATACACACACACATATAAAATATTATCTCGTGGTTACCCACCAATACATTGATAATATGTTATTCTTGGGAAAACCAATTGTGAATATAATCTGGGATTGGGATTAAATCTTTTGTACCCTCTTTTGGGATTGGTTTTACCACTCATACACCCTCTTTTTTGGGATAGGGATAACCACCAGTGTACACTCTAAACATGTAGAAAATTTATCATTACCCAATGCATTCTTAGGAGATATAGGTCCCACACATCATAGAATAAAAATTAGTTATATGCATGACACAACATCATGAAACATTAATCTTATCACAATGTATGAAATGAACTAGGTTTCATAAAAATTTCAACATACCACAATCATTGAAAAAGAGACAGATTTCATAATCATTTTATCATAGCCAAACCTGTGAAAAAAGATGTGGGTTTTATAAGAATTATATCATGGTATAACCCATGAAAGAGAAAAGGGTTTCATAAACTTATTTTCACTATAATCATAAACCATTCAGATAAATAATAAGAATGGTATCCTTGAATTATATCCCCAGTAAGGCATAAGTAACATCAATAGATATAATCATAGATATAAAATGATTTTTAAAGATCATTTAAAATATTTATTGAAGAAAATATCCTTCCACTTTAAAAAATAATTATCTTTAAAACATTTTTTTTAAAAATAATTTTATTTGAAAATAACATTTAAAACATTTAAAAAAATCTTTAAAAATCAATTACATCATTTCTTGAAGAAATTATCCTTTCCCATTTGAATGTTTTTTAAAAAATAAAACACTTTCCAAAACCTTTTCACTTTATAATCATTTATTTAAAATATTAAAATTTTCCAAATATTAATAATTTTTTTATTTGATATGAACTTTGAATACTTGTGAGGAAATATTTAAATCCTTGAGTGGTTATGACAATAGGAAATACTATTCATGTCATGAATTTTTAAAAATATTCTTTTTACATTTTCATTAAAAGAAAGATGAGTATTGTTTTTTGAAAATGACATGAAAATTAATTTAATTTTTTTTAAAAAAAATTCAAACATTGGAAAAATTTCTTTTAATAATCATATGATAATAGTAAATATTTTCTGATTTTTTTTTGAAATCATGGTTTTGGAAGAAAACATTTATCCAACCTAAGAGAGAAATAATGTCATATTTTATTAAATTTTTTATCAATTATTTTATGTACTAAAGAGTGTAAAATTGTTCTATTACTTTAAAGTACCATTAATAACCGTAGGATAATAAAATTAAGAACTTTATTTTGGGTTGGATCATAAGAATTTATCATCAGAAATATAATATTAAACAACCCTAATAAATGATGAGATTGTAATATAAAATCATTACTATGTTAGTAACATTGAATTGTAAGAGCCATGAAAGAATAAAAATAAATTTAACTTAAAATATAAATATAATAAGAAAATTCATGATATAAAATGTCAAAGGGGTTGTATATACATATCATAAAAGAATATAGGTGCATAACACGACATAATTCTTAAAGAAGGAAAATTGAGACAAAATACCTTAATACTAAGTAATATTTTGAATTTAAATCCCAAATTAAGTAAAACATAAAATGAAACATTAAATATCATTAACATAATTGGATTAATGATATAAAATTTCAAAGGGGTATTATATACACCACAAAAAAGAAACGAGTAGTGAATTTTTGTATGTCTCCCAGAAATAAAAGAGAGACTAGAGGTCCCTTACACTATGTCTTTAATTCCATTATACATGTTCAAACATCATTTATAATATATATATATATGTTTATTATAAATCAATTTTTTAAAAATATTTATATATATCAAAGAGAATTTTATTTTATCATGAGTTTTTATTACCAGTTTATTAATAATTCCTTGTTAAAGTTACGTTTTGAGTAATAACCGATTTCTTTTTCATATATGTTTTGATATTTTTTCCACATTAATTAAATAAAGTTATCTTAATCTAAATAATGTTAAAAATTACATAAATATTATATATATTCAATATGTATTTGTTTAGATTAATCCATAAAATTTTGTGATAGAAACTTGAAATACACTGTTTATGGAGACACTAAGTCATATGTGCACAAGTATGTCGTTTTTATTTTATTTTTGGATTTAAAGAAAGAAATTTAAAAGATATATTATCTTTAAAAAATAATTTTTATTTCATATATATACCATATTTTATTTAAACCCATCCTTAATACCTTCCATGTAAAGCGTGAATGAATCACATCCCTTTGAAAGGTAGTAGTCCTCCATACACACAAACGACATTATTATATTCCCCAAAAATATGAATGATGAAGGTATATGTGATATAATATTTATATAAGAATAAAAATATCATAAATATTATATATAAACATTTAATACATCATTTTATCCAATTGTGATGGGTGGTAATAGAAAAATGAATGACATCGGTTCAGGAGGCAGTTGTTTGCGGTACAAACTAATGATAGTTTGGTAATATATTTGATAGAGGTGGAGATGGTTGTATTTTATTAAATTAAGATAAAAAGATAAAAATATTTTTTATATAGTTATTTTATTTTATATTAATGTTATAAAAATAATTTAATGAGGTGTATGAATTAATAAAAAATGTTTATTGACGAACTTTACATATTATTTAGGTATCCTCCTTAGGTTTTCACAAAAGCCTTCGTAGGTAGAATATATATAAAAAATAAGGATTCTAGGAAGAGATTATAGAAGTTGGGAAGTGATTTTTTCTAGTAATGGATGAACCAAAGGTGTATGAAGGTCTAAAGAAGAGAGGAGAGGGGGTGTCCTTTTATATGCGGGGTGAGTGGAACACATGTAATTTTTGAAAAAGATAATTCAACCCCCTTTTTTCATGTTCAAGGATAAAAAATGGACTATTATTGATAATATAAGTTATAAGGTCTAAATATCTCAGAAAAATGGATGTTGGGAATTTTTTGTTATATTTAACCATTATATTTTTGGTTTATCCCTATCATAAACACATTTTAATCTTAACCGTGTTAAATTATTTTTACTCTTTTTACTAATAAAATTTGTCAAAAATTAAGTTGAAATTATAAGATAACATGAATTAAGTAGATTAAAAATATGGGATCTATTTTTTCCAAATTCCATTCACATTTTTGTAAAATTGTAATTTTTAAATAATACTGTTGACGCGATGAGAAAGAGTGTTTTCATATAGAAATGTTCAAAAGTTTACAAATTTTTTTTATCCAATTTTAAAATAAAATTCATTTAAATGAACTAAATTGTATTAATATATATATATATATATATATAATTGGACTAATTTTACTTTAAAAATTATTTAATATATTATTTAACTTTATAAATAATTTAAATGGAAAGACAATATTTAATTAAATTTCGTTATTTTTCATTATTTATCAAAAAATAAAACATTTTAGAAAAAAACCAAAAATTCACCATAAAATTATTTTGACATGATGAATTAAAAAATAGACTCTATTTTATAATTTTTTTTAAATTTGTAAAAATTAAATTTTAAACAAAACACACAGACGCAATGAAAAAGCGAGTTTTCTAGAAGGGTATTTTTGCCAAGAGCAAGATGTTTTTATATTTACCATATTTATAATAATAATAATTCTATAAATATAAATTAAAAACTATGGATATATAATATATAATTTTTATTTAAAACATTCCTCAATATTAATTATTTTAATTGATTAAAATGTATAAACATTATTCACTTTAATACAGTTTTCTAAAAAAAACCTTTTGAAACCCAAAAATATACTTATACAACAATCCAATATAAAGTTGATAAAAAAGTAATTAAGTCAATTAAATATATATAAATAAAACTGATATTACTTTGATACATAATAGATCATTTAAATATCTTAATTTATTGAAAAGAAAATATAGTTTTAAAAAAAAATTGGTATTTTTCACTTCTCACTGAAAAATTAATATTTTCCAAAAAATCCCAAAATTTCATCATAAGTCAATTTTATATGATGATTTTAAAAATGAAGTTCATTTTATCAAATAAATATTTAAAAATATCTATAAATAAATTATTGTATTTTTTTCATAAAAGAAAAAAAATCATTTTAATGAAAACATATTTTAGAAGAATATAATTACTTTGCTTAAAATTGATTAATTATTTACAAATAACTTATAAATAAATTTATATTGAGTAGGAAATTTTTCTTTCTATTTCATAATGTTTTTAATACTATTCATATCCTCCTATATAATGGCTATGTTATAATGGTCATATAATATTATTTCATGATTTGATGAAGCTTGATGTCTCGTGTCAGGCAAGCTATTAGAGAAACTCCTTATTGTGTATAATAAACTCAAAAATCAGTATTGTATCTAATAAAGAATATAGTATAGATTAAATTTATATAAAAAACCATACACAAAATCTTGGGGTGTGACATTCTATCCCCCTTAAAAGTAATTTTTGCCTTAGAATTCATCACTTTGGTACCCAAAAATAAGGATACTTATGCCTCATTACGTCCTTAGGTTGCCACACAGCTTCCTCAAAATGGTGGTTTCACTATAAAACATTTACCAGGTGAGTGGTATTGTTTCCTAGAACTTTATCTATTTGATCTAGAATCTAAATCGGTTGTTCCTTATATGAAATATAATGATCCAGTGGTACGACCTCTAAATTTAGTATATGTGTTTGATCTAGTATCTAGTTCCTCTGGAGTGATACATGGATCACATCATGAACCCGAGAGAGGTTTGGTGGAAGCACCAAATAATAATCTACTTTCTTGATATTATTAGATATTTTAATGGGACTGATATATCTAGGTATTAGTTTTCCATTATTTGTTCTACAGAGAAATTCATAGAAAGACCCTATCACCAAGATCAAATTCTACACCACATAAATGATTATCAACATAACATTTCGTTCAACATTGTATATCCCTTATATGTTATTGAATGGGTATAATATTCTCTTCCATCTCATGAGCTACCTCAGTTCCAAATTCCTTTATTTTTGTAACTTCATTCTTGTACATATAAATTGATTTATATGGATCCATCTAAATTATCAACTAAAATTTATATTTATATGGAAACTAAAATTGAGGAAGGTGTGATCCCAAACACCCTTGAAATTTATCTAACAATATCTTAACATATCATCTAGGGTTTAAATTGTTCTCTCAGACTGACCATATATTTAAGGATGGTACATAGTGATGAAACTCAACTCGATATCAAGATATTATTAAAGACATTTCCAAAACATCGAGGTAAACTTCAGATCCCGACCATATCCAATTGAATGAGGTAATCTATGAAACCTAACCACTTCTTAATTCATATCCTATAAAACATATCCCAAGAGAAATATTCTCTAATATAGATGAAGAGTGATGAATTTTTAATATGATCAACTGAAACCCATGTAGAATTATTACCATTATATTTTGTTTGGGGGGGAGTCCGATGAAAAAACCCATGTTGATATCTTCCCATTTACAATATTGTATGGATAAAAGTCTTAGAATCCTTTTATAAATTTATCTCTTTTCCATGACATTCTAACTTACTATTCATAGAAATGAATACTCTATAATATCTCTCTTTATATTGTGCCCCCAGAATTAATCATTTATATAGGCTAGTGGTAGGCACTATACCCCTGTTTCTCTTCAGTTGTGGGATCAAGGCTTACAACCTTGCCTGATGAAATAGGTTATTGCATGAATTGTGGGTTATCCTTTTTATGAAAATATATTAATAAAATATTCTAAAATTACAATAATCCAAAATTACCTTAACTTCAAATATAACTTAAACCATAATTTTTACCAATTAGTTTAACAATATGTCTATAAAAACGAAGTCCTTCTCAAAACTAAAGGGTTGTGTTGCCATAAATATCTCATAAAATATCCTTAATCTTGATAAACTCCCATCATGTAAAACCTAATGAGGCGTGTCTATGAATTTTAACTTATTATCAACCTCAAACATATAAATCCCTGGTGGAATCCATAACTCTTAATTTAAACTTACATAGAGATATATATACTTCAAAAAATAACATAATCCTTAGATGTTTCATGATTCTTACAACTCAAATACCATTGGGAAAAAACTTTTAAAACATAACCCTTAAATCCGAAAACATAAATACATCAATCCTTATAGTTTAATGATTGTCATGGAATATGTCACGACCCATCCCCTGGGGCCTGTGCTGTGACTACCCCAAGCCCACCTTCCATAGGCCAGGGGCTGGTGACTAGTATCAAAAAGGCATATCCCTTAACAGGAAGGCATTTCCTTTAAACCTGTAAAAACACACAAACCAAGAACATAACAATGAGAAACCAAAAAAGTAAACTACTGCAGTAAAAAGTTTACAGAAAGAAAAAGGGACCAGAATACAAGACCCACTAGAAAGTAAAAGTACAACAGGAAAAGGAAAACAACTCTTCGAAAGTCCACTGAGGATCCTACCTGAAGGGTTGGTACAACTCACGATCAGTAGTCCCTACGTCACATCACACCAAGTGGTCCACCTCCGGGAACCGTCTAGTCCTGGCTACCTCAGCCTCAATCAATGTTGTATGTTGTCTGCAAAAAACACAACAAGGTGTGGTAATAGCCCATGAAGAGGTGAGTATAACGATACTCAGTAGGGACCCAAGACTCCCATAGGTTTCTCAGAGTTCCAAAAAGGATAAACCACAAAGTAAGAGCTCAAACTCAAGAACGAAGCGATAGACATAAAATCTACTTTGGTATATGACCATACATATACCTAAGTTATCAAGATACACTCATATTATACATGAGGGAATAAAACCAGAAAGGTAACACCACAAAGGAAGAAGTACCACATAGATAGCACCATGAAGATAACACCATGAAGGTAACACCGAGAAGGTAGAAGTACCACATAGGTAACACCACGAATATAGAAGTACCATAAAGGTAACACCACGAAGATAACTCCATGAAGGTAACACCATGAATGTAACACCACGAAGGTAACACCACAAAGGTAGAAGTACCACACAGGTAACACTACAATGATAACACCACAAAGATAACACCACGATGGTAAAAGACTTTGCTCGCACCAGTATAACATAAGTACAGAAGTAAAAATAATAAGTAATAAACTGGATCATCTTATTATGTTAAGAGGAACTGCTGCTGACACACACATGTTCGATAGGTAAAAACCCCCACTAACCCACGTAGGATCTGACCCACACAGGATCAGTATGCGCTGACCCACACAGGATCATTGAGTTTTGACCCACAAAGGATATGATATATGCTGACCCACATATGATCGATGTTTTTTCCTTTCAATATAGCTAGCCACAAAGATTCTTTTCACTCGGTATGCTCGAGCTCCGTAGAATCTACCCCTCAAGACATCGGTCATACCTCGATCTCTATTAAGCTCCATAAAGGAGTAACCCAAAGGACCTCCATGTCATAAGGGTTCAAACATGACAGACGATGTGTCAATTGGACCCTCGGTCTATGAGTTATAAGCATATTAGTTTTGAGGGCCCAGTAGGATTCAGGTTCGATCTAACCCGGCCATACTCCAACTGTCTCCAAAACTTAGGTGGAGTATACCAAAAGCACCGTGTCTCTCCAAGGGTCTCAGCACCATAGACGGATAATCAAACGGACACCAGGTTCTCAAGTTACGACCCTTTAAGAGAAACAGGTCCTAGTTGGCTCTGGGTCCAGTCCGACCCAATCCAACCAGTTCTGGGCCAACCCAACCCAGTCCGGGTCCAACCGAGTAGGGAGAGACCACGACAGGCTTGGCCCCCTATGCCACGATACGGCCTGGCCAGCAAGGGGGCACGACCTGGCCCACAAGGGCTCGACCTATGGGGCTCATGCGGCTTGGCCTGCTAGGCTCGCACGACCTGACCCGCGGTGGGGCGCTACCTGGCCCAGGGTGGAGCATGGCCCGTTGGGAATGCATGACTAGCTGGGCACGCACGACATGCTGAAGCAGGGCCTACCTGAGCTAGCATGGGGGGTTTCCCCCATTCGGAAGGCAGAGTGGAAATGCCCTTTGGCATTGGCAGGTCACCCACGAGACTCGATGTGGGTCCCACTTCTGCGACGTCAGAGTTGCGACTCCTCCGGTGGCATGCCGTTGCATGATACTGCCTCCTCATGTGGCTGGCCAATGACAGCCACCCTATGTGACTCCACATCGGCTGAGAAGCCACGACCCTTCTCCGACGGTGGTGTACGATGGTGCACCACATCACCACTACGGTCGGCCGGTGTTGGACTCTTTACTGACCTCCATGACATAGTGCCATGACCTCCTCCTACGGCGCGCGATGGCGGTCCACCTCCATCATGGTGGGCCGGTGCAGGTCGTCGCCATCATCTTCCATCCTAGGTCTTTTCCAAACCGAAGATAATGCTTGCGAAGAACACACCAAAATTCCAACAAGGGTGGAGTGTCTAGGCCTTGTTCGTTTGGCCTGCACCCTCTGCGATAGCTTGATATCTAGAGGGTAATAAGAAAGCTTCATGAAATCTTGGAAACAAATAAAGATTAAAAATTTACCTTGAGATCGTTGGAGAACTCCCGTTATTGAGGAAGAGTTGGTATCTATCGACCCCACAACATGCTGCCAACGATGCCACTCAATCATCGTTGTTCAGTTCGGGGTTTGGTGTCGCTCATCACTGCTCGCCAGAACTGGTCCCATCCTCTAAGTGGTTGGCTCTGCAACACTTTATCAGAACTTCATCGCTTGATAAAGCCATGCCAATACCTCTCCCCAAGATCTATATAAATAGGTGAGGAGGAGGGTGAGTAATTCTTGTAGAATTTATTGAGGTTCATTTAATAAGAACCTTCTTAATTTCCAACTATGCTGTTACAAAATATTTGAATGTTCAATCCATTTAATGGATTGAGACATCATTAGTCCTTCCACTGCCACTAGTCCATTGGAGGAAAAGATAGGAGAGAAAATAAAATAACAAAGTTATTTTATTATTCTTTTAAAAGTCTAAAAATCTATCTTTTTCTTCCGACCTACTGCTGTTGAAGAAAATTCTCCCTTAAGTGAATCTTGGCACTATGGATTCAACAGTGCCCTCATATTTTAAATCTGATCACTGCTTTAAAAGTTAGGAAATTCCACTCGTACGTTTACTAAATGCACCTTAAAAAATTTCAGAAATTTATTCTGGGAACATCGGGTCTTGGAATCATGTGCCGTCAATTTTCACAGATGCGTAGTAATTCCATATATTTAGAAAAATTACATGAAAAATCTGAGTCTTTAAATTTTCCCCACCTTAGGGACTTTTATCCCTAAAAACCAAAATATAAACTAAGAAACAAAATTGGGGTACTGAGCACGAATCTGAGCCACCCTCTCCCATGTTCTCTCTTAGAGGTTCCCATGCTACCAGCGAACAAGCACCAGAGGTATGGATCATACATGAATGACTCGCTCCTGTCGATCCTCAATCTCCACTGGAAGCTCTGTAAATATCGATCCATCATCAAAGTCCAGCTCTCTATGGTCGATGACGTGAGATGAGACATGCATGTATCTCCTCAGCTAAGATAAGTGGAAGACATCATGAACCCTCTCCAACTACGGTGGCAGTGCCAAGTGGTATGCCACCACACCTATCCCCTGAAGTATCAGAAATGATCTGATGAACCTCGGTGATAATTTTCCACCTCGGCCAAATATCCATAAACCTCGTCAAGTTGAGACCCATAGGAAGACATGGTCTCTATCCTCGAACACCAAAGGTCTCCACCTCCTGTCAGCATAAGACTTATGTCTACTCTGTGTAGTCTTCATCTGCTCTGGGATGACTTGCACCTTCTCTGTGGTAGCCCGTACCAACTCTGGGCCCATAAGTGCTGACTCCCCTGGGTCCGTCCAATATAGAGGTGATCTTCAGGGTCGACCATAGAAGGCCTCAAATGGTTCCATACCAATGGTGGAGTGATAACTATTTTTTTATACGAACTCTACCAAGGGAAAGTGATCCTCCCAACTGTGGCCAAAATCTAGAACGCAATAATGTAGCATGTATTCCAGTGTCTGAATGGTCCGCTCCATCTGACCATCCATCTGCGGATGAAAGGAGATGCTAAAACGTAGTTCATTCATGAAAACCTCCTAAAACCCCTTAAATAGACGAGAAGTAAAACGTGCATCATGGTTAGAGACAATTATCGATGGCACCACTTGATGTTGAAAAATCTCCTGTATGTAGAGGCGGCCTAATCTCTCTACTGATCCTTGCTCTCGGATAGGTAGGAAGTGGGAAAAATTGGTGAGTTAGTCAAAGATCACCTAGATAGAATCATGCCCCCTGGATGTATGTGGAAGCCCTGTCACAAATTCAATAGAGATTCCATCCCACTTCTAATTGGAAGCTCTAGTGGTTGTACAAAGCTTGTTGGAACCTGATTCTTGACCTTCACTTGCTGAAAAGTGAGGCATCGAGAAACAAACTCTTCCATTGCTTTCTTCATCCCTATCCAACAATTATGATGTCAGAGGTCCTAGTACATCTTTGACACACCAGGATGTACTGGCAAAGGGGACGTATGAAAATACCTCAACACCTCCTCCCGTAGCGCCATCAGTACCATGGTATGTCCTCTGAAGATGATGATGTGCTCCCCACCTTCATAAAATCATTCAGGTGCCTTTCCTGAGGTTATCTGACCACATCGAACCTCACAGTCATTGTCCCCAAGTTGTGCCTCCTGAAATCGCTGAAGAAGTGGGGGATTGATAGTCATAGATTGAAGGTAAGCTATTGCATCTCTATCCATGAAGGATATCTACAACCCATCTAGCTTCTCTATCTCCTCACTCAGCAATTGCAGACCATACCTCTTGTTGAGTGCATCTACTACCACGTTCCCCTTCCTAGGAGTATAGACTATCAAAAAGTCATAGTCTTCGAAGAACTCATGCCATCACCATTATCTCAAGTTCAGGTCCTTCTGAGAGAATATATACCTGAGACTATTGTGATCAGAGTAGACTGTAAAAGATTTTCCCATCAAGTAATGTTGCCACATCTTTAAGGAGAAGACCACTGCTGCAAACTTCGGTTCATGGGTAGCGTAGTTCTGCTCATGCCGTCTTAGTTGTTGAGAACCATACGTGATCGCTGCTCACTCCTACATCATGACACATCCAATGTAACGCCCCGACCCCAGCTACCCAGAGTCGGTGCATTATTACGTAACATTGGCATGATCACAAAATATCACGTCTCTAAAAACCGATTAGTTTAGTAGCCTTAAAAACACTAGATACATTCATAAGTCTTGCAATACATTATAAAGTAAAACAAAACTACAACAACATATTTTCTACATATCCCCTCTACTATCCCTAAAGGTCATTCAAAATATACTTTTTCACATCCTTGAAAAATTAAAACATTGGAAGGGGTGAGCTCAGATGCTCAGTAAGGATAACAATATAGCGGAAGCTTTCATAAATAAACATTATCATTTAAGGCAATGTATATCTAAAACAAAAGCCTTTTAAACTTGAACATTAGCATAATATGGAAAAAATAAAATGAAATAATGCCATTTAATTATTCACATGGATATTCTACTAGTCAAATAATCACATGCAATATATATAACCACTTTCATAATGATGGAATGCATAATTCCAGACTATCATAACCACGTAGCCAAGGCCTCGTTCCAAGACTACAAATAATATTTTTTCAAGGCCTCATGACAAGACACTAGTTTGTCTCATGAGACCTACTGATGCATCGAGAAGCTATAGCGGGCTCCACCCGTCACTTATTAAGTCCAATGCATTCCTCATTTGAATAGGTTTAAACATATCAGAAACCATAATATAATCGTATCACATAAAACATGGATAAATAAAACATAACATTTCCATATTTCAATCACAAGATATCAATACAACACATTGACATAATAAAAACATTATCAGAACCCTTTTCAATAACAAAATAAAATAAAATTAAAACATGGTATTTATTTTTCATTTAAAAAAAGTTATGGCTTGTAGAGGAAGCCAAAACTCAAATAATGGTCACGGCGGCAGAGAAGTTGTTGTCACCGCATACGTATGACAAAAAAAACATTCTTTTTTTTCATTTAGTAAAACAATTCGTATAAAAATATTACTTTTTAATAAGAGTAAAAGTAAAAGGGGTTTATACACCGTATAAAAGAAATTTTGTGTATAAAACAAAATATGCCTCAATGAATGGAGATTGAGACGAAGTCCCTTACAAAGATCATTTTGTAAATAAAATAGATTGCTCATGTGTATTAACAATTATCTCACATAAAGAAAGTATAAATACATGATAAGATATAAAAATTCAGTTCTCAAATAATCAAAGAACAACATAAATAAGAACGATAGGTTCAACCCAAAGAATGGGAATTGGGTTAAGAAGTTCCCTTACCTCGTGCCCGTCTTGACTCGACCGTTCTTTAACCTCCAGAATAATAAACTAGAGTTAATTTATAATTTCTTAAGAACCTTTTTCATGTTTATTATTCCTTTTATATCACTTATTACCATGTTATGAACATTATGTAATTATTTATGTTAATAACGGTCATTTTGTTGATCTTTGGTACTTGATTCAATAATAACCTTCTTATAATTACAAGTTGTTCATGTGGTAAAATATACATTATATCCAGAATTATATTCATGATGTAGATATCATATATATCATATATATCTAGTATATACATTCATTCATAATATTACGTAACATTTAGAGGTAAGAAATGAAATGCACAGTTCATGGAGACGGTAAGTCGTACGTATGCATGAACACTACTTTCATTTCTATTTCGTATTTAATGGAAAGAAATCATAATTATATAAAGTTGTATTATAATTACAGTATAATATCATATATAATATCATTTACTCCATCCTTTATACTCCCCACATATGGCATTAACGATTCAAATCACTTTGAGGGGCGGTAGTCCGCACTTCCTAAAATGAAATTATCGCGTTTACCCATAATGTAAATCATAAAGGTATGCCATAAATGAGAAATAAAGAAGAATAATGAAAACATAAACATAATTTATATATCATATATGAAAATATTTTCATCAAAATGGACACCATTAGAGGTGTTAAAAGAATACTGAATAATCATTGTTTCGTGAGGCAGTATTTCGCCACCCACAAAAACAATATATTATTTAACCATTAGAAAGAAGGTGTGTGTAAGTGTAAATCAAATAATTATCATAATAACATCCTAGTTTATTTTAGATAATTTTTTTTGTTACAAAAGTAAGTAATAAAAAGATTTTAAGGGGATGGAGAAGCAAAATAAAAAAAAAGAACATAAGAGAAGACATTACCTTAAAATTAGGTAACTCTTTTTGATTTGAGCCAAAGGATTCCTTGGGAAGGCTTATGCTCAATTTAAGTATTCTAGGAGTAAGAGAGGGAAGTTTAGAGAGTATTTGGGCAGAGGTTGGCCAAGCCAAATGGCTTTGATCATGTGAATAAGGTGGTAGTGGTGGGGGCCTTTTATAAGAGGAGAGGAGGGGCACTCTTGGAAAGTCATGAAATATTATATTATTATGAAGTGATTTTCGGATTCCAAAGGTCCCAAAATTATATATTTCAATGAAAAAGTGTTAAGGGTTCTAAATATACTCATAAAATAGGTTTTTGACAAGTGTAAGTTGTATATTTTACATTATCTTTTCATTTTATTTAAATCATTAATTAATGAGGTAATCGCTGCATCATCATGGTGTCATAAAAAATTAATTTATTTAATGTCTAAAAATTATAAAAAAACTACCATTATGTAGTAAATATTTTTATCTTTCGAATTAATATTTATAGTCGAAAATTTAACTTATATAACCCCATGTAATAATTGTTTTAGTAAAACAACACATGTTTGTGACAATTTTATTTTTACTTTAAATAAGAAGTTATTAATGTCATTTTCTTACCCATGTGGCTCCATGGGGTCCCCATGTTGACCCATGGATTGTCTTGGTCGGCCATGACTCATCAAATAAGGGTATGACAAGTGTCAAGATATTTTTATGTTTTTATAATATCATTTTTACCTTAAATTTCACTAATTACCTTTAATCGCAATTAATAAAACTTAAAAGTTACTGTTCACCAAAAAATATTTTAATCCCATTGAACAACATTTTACTTCCTAATGACAATGATGTATGTCGGATTTTTGAAATTCAAATCACAGAGGTGGTAAAAATTCATTTAAATAAAAAATTAGTTTTTTATCTACCACTTAGTGGTTTCACTATTCATTAAAAATTGAAGTTTTTCAGAAAAATACCAAAAATTCACCCTAAGCTATATTTGATATTCCTAATTAAAAAATTATGTCTATTTTACAAAATTCAAAACATAAAAGTTGAATTAATTAATTTAATAATTAATTCCCGCTATCATAACAAATAGCGTGTTTTTAAGAAACAATATATATCAAAAGATTGACAATTTTTTATGTCCAATTTCAAAGTGAAATTAATTATAACGACCACCATTGGATAAAATGGTAAAAATATATTCTAATTATACTTTAAAACCACTCAATATTATATTTTATCACTATAAATTATTTTGATTAAAAAAGTTGTTTTTAAGTATTTTTCACTATTCATCGAAAATTCGAAGTTCTCAGAAAAATACCAAAAATTCAACATAGGATAATTTCGATATTATGAATCCAAAAATGAAGTCCATTTTGAAATATAAAATTTATATAATTTCAAAAGGTAGGTATTACATTTCATAACGGCTAGTTTGATTGGTTGTGGTGTGTTTTAGAACTCGAAGTTGCGTACAACACACACTACTGTATTATTAAAAGAGAAGCGTACTGTGGAAGCTTGGGGTGTTACATTATCCCCCTCCTTAAATAAATTGCATCCTCTCAATTTGAAATTTTTCTTTGAAAATAAAAGGTTGAAAATAGAAAATACCTTTGTGTAAAACCCACATCGGAAATAAGGTTAATAAAAATATAACTTTAAAAGAAAGAAAGAGAAGTACAAAGGTCACCCGAGATAGCCAATACTAAGAATCTATGAAAACATGGATATGGAGGAAAAAAATCCATCAAGGTCTGATGGAGAGTTGTATAAAACAGGATAAGGAGAAAGTTAACTACAAGAAAACCAAAAACTTGTGATTAGTTAAACGATCATTGATTCCCCAGTAGGAAAAGTTAACCGACAACATCTTTGTTTTAAGTTAACTTTCATAAAGTTCAAGAATTTATTCATGTGATTTACTTAGAATGTAAGGAAATATACTTACTTGTCATGTAGACATTCATTCCTTACTAAATTTTTACCACAAACCCATCTTTCACTCCAAAAGGTAATAGAACTCAAAAATATTATATTTATCCTAATCGTACAAGGTTTAAAATATTAACACATACCATTTAGATTATGAAAACTATTTTGTAATAGCCATGGACTTCCTATAGGCTAGTGGTAGGTAATAAAGGCCTGCCGCACTAAGGTTGTGGGTTCGACTCCTATGGGTCCGACGCGATGGGTTATCCCCCATCCTTCAGGTTGTCCTCTTCCAAAAACAATAGTATTATAATATTCCAAAAATAATCTTCAGAAATGTTTTAACCTTAAACAATACTATCCAAAGTTAAACTTAATCCATTCCAACCTTTATTGTTATCCAAAATACCTCTGTCCAGACTTTCTCTAAAAGGTCTCTAAATTCCAAAATCAATTGTAACATCAGATTCCCCAAACAGAGTAAAGTTTCTCTTATTGTCTCATACTAAAAATATGATTACCGTCATCATATTAATACCTTAATGAAAACAAAAAGTACAACAGTACAATATATCACATTATTTTTATAACCAGAATACAATCCATGAGTCCAAAATCACCAATATATTAATTATTACTCTTCAACTGTAGTAACAACATAATATTGGACTTGATCTCTTGGCCTCTTCTGAGGTAAGTTTCCTTGGCTCTTAGGAAATTCATTTACATAATTTCCCATTTCTCTACAATTGTAGCATTCAACATTGATAGACTCTTTCTTTCCCTTGCAATCACGAGCCCGGTGACCTTTTTCTCCACATTTATAACAAACTATCATTCCTTTTAGGAAAGTACCAGGGTGATTCTTCCCACAATTATTGCATAATAGAAAATCCTTCTTTCTTTTTTTCCCTTTATCTGTCTCTTGTTCCACCATTCTCTTCTTCTCTTGCTTTACATTGTTGTCATAAGACTTAGAGAATTCCTTTTCTATCTTGATAGCACACGAGACTATATCTTCGTATATTTAGAAAGATTGTGATACTAAAGATCGATGGGGAAATGGTTTTAACCCATCAAAGAAACGATAAATCTTACTTCTTGGGTTACGTATATAATCTGCTGCATGCCTCGCTAACCATGTAAAGTTAGACTCATAATTTGAGACATTCTCATCCTCCTTTTTCTTCAGACTCAGAAATTTCATTTCCATATCTGCTTGATGGTCACAAGGAAATTATTTTTCTAAGAAAAGCTCTTTGAACTCCCTCCATTCCATACTTGATACTTCTTCATCTTCCTTTGTGTTTTTAATCAGCGACCACCACTGATCGACATCTCTAGTGAGGCGGTAAACTGTCATGATGACCTTCTCCCTTTCGCTACTCCCCAAGGCCTGGAATATTTTCTCTAAGGAGTTTATCCATTGCTCAGCTACTAATGGATTTGTACCCCCATTAAATGTTGGTGGTTGTTTCCTCATGAAGCGGTCTAACATTTATCCTCCACATTGCGGATCAGAGTGCTCTATACGAGTAAGGTTATTTTTCATAACCTGAGTGAGTTGTCCCAGTATGGTGATAAGTTGATCATCACTAGTTGTATCACCAGCTCTACTATAATTATTTTGAGCAGGAGGGAAATCCCTACATGGAGTGCGCTCATTGATACAGTTTCCATTCCTCCCACTAGGTGCCATTTCTAAACAATGGCATAAACTAGATTAGTTTATGAATCAAAATACATAATTCCATACTTGTAAAACACTTAACATAAATTTAACTATAATCATAAAAATGTTTTCTTTGAGGAAGTATATACTCATAACCCATTCATAATGGTTTGTAAAGAAAATGAGAATTATCCTGAGCATATCCCCCAGGAGTGACGTAACCAAGAGTGCAGCAAGGCCCATTGTCGTGCACCAGTTCTCGTTCGAGTCTAGCTCAAAGCAGTGTTTTCGGGTTTTACCCCTAGGTACATCTATGCCA
Source organism: Viscum album (assembly GCA_963277665.1). Lineage (NCBI taxonomy): Eukaryota > Viridiplantae > Streptophyta > Magnoliopsida > Santalales > Viscaceae > Viscum > Viscum album. Next base: position 1,496,039,440 of record OY728164.1, read on the forward strand.
GAGCCGCCTATACCTGCTCATATCCAGACAGGGATGTATTGCTTATAAAACTCACAAAATCTCTATAATACCAAAATTCTTGTAAGTTCTTCTATACTAATCCTCAAAGTCTATCTTATGGCTATGTGCTCTAATCAGAGATTTTTCTAAATCTATCTTCCAAGGTTAGTACTAAACTACCTTTGATACCAAATGTAATGCCCCGACCCTAGCTACCCAGAGTCGGTGCATTATTACGTAACATTAGCATGATCACAAAAGATCAAGTCTTGAAAGACCGATTTGTTAAGTTTCCTTGGAAACACTAGATACATTCACAAGTCTTACATTACATCATAAAGTAAAACAAAACTACAACAACATCTTGTCTTCATATCCCCTCATACTATCCATGTAGGTCATTCATAATATACTTCTTCAAATCCTGGAAAAATTAACACATTGGAAGGGGTGAGCTCAGATGCTCAGTAAGGATAACAATATAGCGGAAGCTTTCATAAATAAACATTAACATTTAAGGCAACGTATAACTAAAACAAAAGCCTTTTAAACTTTAACTTCAGTATAATATAGCAAAAATAAAATGAAATAATTCTATTTACTTATTCACATGGATATTCTACTAGTCGAATAATCACATGCAATATCAATAACCACTTTCATAATGATGGAATGCATAATGCCCGACTATCATAACCACGTAGCCAAGGCCTCGTGCCAAGACTACAAATAAGATTTTGTCAAGGCATCGTTCTAAGACACTAGTTTGTCTCATGAGACCTACAGATGAATTGAGGAGATATAGAGGGCTCCACCCATTACTTATTATGTCCAATGCATTCCTCATATGAACAGGTTTAAACATATCGTAAACCATAACATAATCGTATCACATAAAACATGCATAAAGGAAACATAACATTTCCATATTTCAATCACAAGATATCAATACAACACATTGATATAATAAAAACATTATCAAAACCCTTTTGAATACCAAAATAAAAGAAAATTAAAACTTGGTATTTATTTTTCATTTAAAAAATAGTTATGGCTTGTAGAGGAAGCCGAAACCCAAATTATGGTCACGACGACGGAGAAGTCATTGTCGCCACATACGTACGACAAAAAAACATTCCTTTTTTTCATTTAGTAAAACGCTTCGTATAAAAGGATTCTTTTTGAATAAACGTAAAAGTCAAAGGGTTTTATACACCGTGTAAAAGAAATTTGTGTATAAAACAAAATATGCCTCAATGAATGGAGATTGAGACGAAGTCCCTTACAAAGATCATTTTTTAAATAAAATAGATTGCTCATGTGTATTCACTATAAGCTCACATAAATAAAGTATAAATACATGATAGGATATAAAAATTCATTTCTCACATAATCAAAGAACAACATAAATAAGAACGATAGGTTCAACCCAAAGAATGGGAATTGAGTTATGATGTTCCCTTACCTCGTGTCCGTCTTGACTCGACCGTTCTTTAACCTCATAAATAATAAACTAGAGTTAATTTATAATTGATTAAGAACCTTTTTAAAATTTATTATTCCTTTTATATCACTTATTACCATTTTATGAACATTATGTAATTATTTATGTTAATAATGGTCGTTTTGTCGATCTTTGGTACTTGAGTCAAAAATAAACTTCTTATAATTACAAGTTGTTCATGTGGTAAAATATCAATTATATCCAGATTTATATTAATGATTATATATCATATATATCATATATATCCAGTATATACATTCATTCATAATATTACGTAACATTTAGAGGTAAGAAATGAAATGCACCGTTCATGGAGACGGTAAGCCGTACGCACGCATGAACGCTAATTTCATTTATATTTCGTATTTAATTGAATGAAATCATAATGATATAAAGATGTATTATAATTCCAGTATAATATCATATATAATATCATTTACTCCATCCTTTATACGTCCCACATATGACATTAACGATTCAAATCACTTTGAGGGGGCGGTAGTCTGCACTTCCTAAAATGAAATTATCGCGTTTACCCATAATGGCAATCATAAAGGTATGCCATAAATGAGAAATAAAGAAGAATAAAGAAAACATAAACATAATATATATATCATATTTGAAAATATTTTCATCAAAATGGCCACCATTAGAGGTGTTAAAAGAATATTGAACAATCATCGTTTCGTGAGGTAGTATTTTGCCACCCACAGAAACAGTATGTTCTTTAACCATTAGACGAAGGTGTGTGTAATTCTAAATCAAATAATTATCATAAAAACATCCTAGTATATTTTAGATATTGGTTTTGTTACAAAATAAAGTAATAAAAATATTTTAAGGGGTTGGAGAAGCAAAATAAAACAAATGAACATAAGAGAATACATTACCATAAAATCGGGTAACTTTTTTTTATTTGAGACAAAGGCTTCCTTGGGATAACTTCTGCCCAATGTGAGGATTCTAGGAGTAATATAGGGAAGTTTAGAGAGTATTTGGGTAGAGGTGGGCCGAGTCAAATGGCTTTTATGGTGTGAATAAGGTGGTAGTGGTGGGGGCCTTTTATAAGAGGAGAGGAGGGGCACTCTTGGAAAGACATGAAGTGTTATATTATTATGAAGTGATTTTCGGATTCCAAAGGTCCCAAAATTATATATTTCGAGGATAAGGTGATACAGGTTCGAAATCTACTCATAAAATAGGTTTTTGACAGGTTTAAGTCATATATTTTACATTATCTTTTCATTTTTTTAAATTGTTAATTAATGAGGTAATCACTGCATCATCATGGTGTCATAAAAATTTAATTTATTTAATGTCTAGAAATTATAAAAAATTTCCATGATGTAAGAAATCATTTTAGCTTTCCAATGACTATTTATAGTCTAAAATTTAACTTATATATCCCAATGTAATAATTTTTTTAGTACAATAACACATGTTGGTGACAATTTTATTTTTACTTTAAATAAAAAGTTATTAATGTCATTTTCTTACCCAAGTGGCTCCATGGGGTCCCCAAGTTGACCCATGGATTGTATTGGTTTTACATGACTCATACAATAAGGGTAGGAAAATTTTCAAGATATTGTTTTATTTTTATAATATCATTTTTACCTTAAATTTCACTAATAACCTTTAATCGCGATTAATAAAACTTAAAAGTTACTATTCACCAAAAATTATTTTAATCCCATTAAACAACATTTTACTTACTAATGACAATGATGTATGTCAGATTTTTGAAATTCAAATCACAGAGGTGGTAAAATTTCATTTAAACGAAAAATTAGTTTTTTTAACTACCACTTAGTGGTTTCACTATTCATTAAAAATTGAAGTTTTTCAGAAAAATAACAAAAATTCACCCTAATCTATATTTTATATTCCTAATTCAAAAATGATGTCTATTTTAAAAAATTCAAGACATATAAGTTGAATTAATTAATTTAATAATTAATTCCCGTTGTCACAACAAATAGCGTGTTTTTAAGAAACAATATATATCAAATGATTGACAATTGTTTATGTCCAATTTCAAAGTGAAATTAATTATAATGACCGCCATTGCATAATATGGTAAAAATATATTCTAATTATACTTTAAACCACTCAATCGTATAATTTATCACTATAAATTATTTTTATTAAAAAAGTCATTTTTAAGTATTTTTAACTATTCATCAAAAATTGGAAGTTCTCAGAAAAATACCAAAAATTCGACATAGGCTAATTTCGATATTATGAATCCAAAAATTAATTCCATTTTGACATATGAAATTTATATAATTTCAAAAGGTAGGTATTACTATTCATAACTGCTAGTTTGATTGGTTGTGGTGTGTTTTAGAACTCGAAGTTGCGTACATCACATGCTACTGTATTATTCAAAGAGAAGCATACCGTGGAAGCTTGGGGTGTTACATCCAAGTCCAGTCCCTGATGAATCATAGTAGTCTACATACCCAATGCCCTCTTCTGGTAGCCTCATGATGGGGGCACTCTTCAGTCTCTGCCTCAGCTCCTGAAAACACTACTGGAATCTCTCCGCCCATACGAAGGGATGCCCCTTCTTTGTCAACGCTGAAAAGGGTTCCACAACTTTGGAAAAGTTAGGCACAAATATCTGGTAGTATCTATCCAACCCCAGGAAACTCCGCACCTCAGTCACACTACTAGGTGGCTCCCTAGAATGCACAACCTCTATCTTCACCGGATGCACTACAACTCCAGCCTTTGTGATAATGTGTCCTAGAAAGCGGAACTCTCGTATCCAGAACATCCACTTCAAGAGATTAACATAATGATGGTTCTCTCTAAGTGTATCTAGAACTATCTACAGATGATAAGCATGCTCTTTATCTGATGCCAAGTATATCAAGATTTCATCGATGATGACCACCACTAAGTGATCGATGTATGGCTGAAATATCCCATTCATGAGTCCCATGATAACTACTAGGGCATTGGATACACCTAATGGCATAACCAAGAACTCATAGTTGCCATACCGGTATCTAAAGGCTGTCTTATGCACATCCTCATCTCGTACCCTGAGCTCATGATAGCCTGATATGTGGTATATCTTCAAAAACCCTCGAGCTCCCTTCAAATGATCAAAGAGATAATCAATCCTTAAGAGTGGATAGTTGTTCTTTGTGTCACCTAGTTCAGGCACTAATAATCTACATAGAGTCTCAAACTCCCTTCTGCCTTCTTTGAAAACAAAATCAAGTCCGCCCATGGAGAAACAATGGCCCTTATAAACCCATTTCTCTACAAGTCCGCCAATTGTACCCGTAACTCATGAAGCTCCACATGATCCATCTTATATGATGGTGTAGATATAAGTGATGTCCTAAGGTATAGGTCAATGTAAAAGTCTACTTATCTGTGAGGAGGTAGTCCTGTAACATCATCTGGAATGAAATCAGCATACTGGTCCGCCACTACATGATTGTTGTAACTCTCAACATCAACTACACCAAGGGTAAGGCTAGCCAACTGATGTGTGATTGGATGCACCCTTCTCTGGGTAAGTCCATCATATGTTGCAAAGGTTCCCTTCTCTCCAGTGAAGGAAAACCTCGTCTGATCCTCATGGAAACAATTCACTTCTCACTAAATACAGTCAATCTGGGCATGGATTATGGATAACCAGTCCATACCAAAGATGACGTCGTAAGGAATCAACACCACTACTAGAATATCCCAACGAAAGCTCTCTCCTCCTAGAGTAAGCTCACACTACCAACACCAACGTTTTATTGTCTAATCCGTTCTTGTAGGAGTCTCTAGCCGTAAGGATTGATCCAACAGTTCCAATGGAATCTCTGAGATATGAATGAGGGATGTGAAGATAAAAGAGTGGCTGGAACTTGTGTCTTATAGTACTGCATCTAAGGTGGAGTAGACACATATTACAGCTCTAATCATCTCTAGAGCACCATGGAAATTTGTCTCAACTGCCTGGAGCTGAGCTTGTCCTAGTCCACCTGCTCCCTGTGGTTGGGGTGGACCACTTGGAGGTAGTGGCGGTAGAACCTCAAATCGTCGCCCACCACCTGCTGCACGACCAACTCCTCTTCCATGTCCACCTACGACCTACAGATCTCCCCAATCGAATCTATGCCTCTGACTCGGAGGTCCCTCGACCATCTTCTGGTCGCCTGTACAGCTGGTGGGGCAGTCGCGAGCCATGTGACCCTACCCGCTGCATGAGTAGCACTGCCTTCTCTTAATATGTCGTCCTCTATCTCGTTAGCCCCGCACCACCGACCCTGTATCTTGAGGTCATCCACCAGAATGTCTATACCACTTGGGCCCCGACATCATCCATCTACTTCCTACTTAATATGACTCTACTACCTGACATATGGTGGTGGATCTTGCTGTTGGTGCCTACTCAACTAGGAAGCTCTCTATTAATAGTGCTCACTCTAGTACCCCAGCCTGCGTCAGAATGTAGAAAGTTATCATCGATGCTTTGATCTCCCATCGAAGACCCTGCTCAAAGGTTCTTTTCCTGATGAAAGGGTCTCGTACCATGTCGGTGGAGTAGTGAGAATGATATGTGAACCTCTCTGAGTACCGGGCCACAATCATGCCACCCTAATGTAAGTGAATCAGCTCCTGTATACACAATGAGCTTAGAGTCCTGGGGATTAACTCTACCCTGAAAAGGCCATCGAAGTCCGCCTAGGTGAGGGTCACCTCATTGTGTATCTAGAGTGTCAGACTCCACCATCTCCTAGCTTCTCCCTGTAAGAGACTAGTAGCTAGGATCGCCATCAAATTAGTTGGTGTCCCAACTAAGTGAAAAAACTCTAATTACAACCTATTTCCAGTCCTTAGCCACCTGCAGATCTATCTCACCTCGGAACATTGGTGGCCTGTACAACTGAAACTCGCGCGACATGCTCAGTATGCATGAACCCTATGTTGGTAGGGCTGGTGGAAACTATTTCCCAATGGGTAGTGGTGCTGTTGGTACACCCCTCGAAGGTGTTAACACCGTAAGAGGACCCTTCACCAAGGAGTCATTGCTCGGTGGGCTGTCATCGCGTACTCTCTCGGGAATCATGGCAGGCTGTCTGCATTGTGGCATCCTAAAATAAAACAGGTGTGCCACAGTCAATAAGTTATACCTAGTGGGTTGACACAAAGATATCACAAGAAAAACTTTTCAAAAACACAGGCAATCAGTGTTTCCATGTACTGATTTAGAAATCAGAATTCAGGGTCCTGGTGTATAGATACATTGACCGCCACACCAACACTAGATTACAAAAACTGAAAACCACAATCATAACACTCAACAATATTTCCACATAGAAAAGATCAGATTCATAGTTCTTCGGTAGAACCAACTCCACTGATACCACTTTGTCATGACCCGTCCCTTAGGGTTCGTGTCGTGACTACCCCAAGGCCACCTTCCATAGGCTAGGGGTTGATGACTAGCACTGGAAAGGTGCATACCTTAATGGGAAGGCATTTCCTTTAAACCTATACAAACACACAAACCAAGAACACAACAAGGAACATCCATGAAGTAAACTTCTATAATAAAAAGTGTCCTGAAAGAAAAAGGGGATAGAATACAAGCCCAATTGGAAAGTACAAGTACAACTGGAAATGAAAAAAAAACTCTCAGAACGTCCACCAACGATCCTACCTAAAGGGTAGGTACAACTCATGATTAGTAGTCCCTGCGTCACATCACAACAAATGGTCCACCTCCGGGCACCGTCCAGTCCTGGATCCCTCAGCCTTGATCAACGCTATACGTCATCTGCACAAAACACAGCAAGGTGTGGGCGTAGCCCATGCAAGAGTGAGTATAACGATACTCATTTGGGACCCCGAGATCCCCGTAGGTCTCTTAGATTTCCACAAAGGATAAAACAACAAGAAAGACCTCAAACTCAAGAACAAAGCGATAGACATCAACTCTACTTTGTTATAAGCCCATATATATACCTAAGTTATCAAGATATACTCATCTTATAAATGAGGGAAGAATACCACAAATGTAACACCACGAAGGTAGAAGTACCACACAGGTAACACCATGAAGATAACATCACGAAGGTAACATCACGATGGTAGAAGTACCATACAGGTAACACCACAGAGACAGAAGTATCACACAGGTAACACCACGAAGATAACTCCATGATGGTATCACCACGAAGGTAACACCATAAAGGTAACACCATGAACATAGAGGTACCACACAGGTAAAACTACAACGATAACACCATGAAGGTAAAATACTCATCTAACACCAGTATAACTTAAGTACAAAAGTAAAAATGATTAGTCATAAGCTAGATCATTTTATTCTGTTAAGAGGCACTACTGATGACACACACAAGATTGATAGGTTAAAACCCCCATTGACCAACATAAGATTTGACTCACACAAGATCGATATGCGCTGACCCACACAAGATCACTGAGTGATAAACCACATAGGATCTGATAGATGTAAACCCACACATGATTGATGTTCTTTCTTCACATTACAGCTAGCCAAAGGATTCCTCACACCCGGTGCACTTGAGCTCTGTAGAATCTACCCCTCGAGACATCATTCGAAAGTTGAACACCATTAAGCCTAAAAAATTAGTAAACCAAACGACCGCCATGTCATAAGGATTCCAATTTAACAGACGGTGCATCAATCGGATTCCCGGTTTGTGAGTTATAAGAATTTTAGTTCCGAGGGCCCAGTTGAATTCAGGTTCAATCCAACTTGGCCATACTTCAACTATCTCCAAAACTCAGGTGGAGTATACCAAAAGGACCGTCTCTCTCCCTAGGTCTCAGCGCCATATACGGTTCGTCAAATGGAGGCCCGATTCTTATGGTATGTCCCTTTAAGTGAAACTAGGCCTAGTTGGGTCCGTGTCCGGTCAGACATGTGTTGGCCAACCCGGTCTGGGCCGACACGACCTAGTTCAGGTCAACCTGACCTGGTCCGGGTCTGACCCTGCTAGGTTGGGACGCAGTCTGGCCTAGCCTGGCCCGTAAGGGTGTGGCCCGCTGGGCTCGTATAGCCCGGTCTGCGGTGGCATGACCTGCTGGGCTCGCACACTTCGACCCATGGTGGAGCGTGGCTCGCTCAGCACGTGCGACACGAATTGCTCGGCACGCATGTCCCGGCCCACGGGTGAGTGCGACATGTTGGGCATGCACATCCCATTGTAGTGGGACCGACCCGAGCTGGCATGGCGGGGGGGGGGGGGGGGGGGTCCCCATTCGGAAGGCAGAGCGGCCGCACCCTTTGGCACTTCCAGGTCACCTGTGGGACCCACTACGGGTCTCACCACTGTAGTTCCTCTAGTAGCGTTTTGTTGGGCGCCACTACCTCCTCCTGCGGCCTGCCGATGCTGGTCGCCCTGTGTGACCCCTCTGCGGCTGAGAAGCTACGGCCCTTCTCCGCCAGTGGTGCGCGAAGGGGCGCCAGATCACCACTGCGGCCGGCTGGTGCTGATCGCCCTGACATAGTGCCCCGACCTCCTCCAAAGGATCCCATCGATGCACCACCTCCATCACGACCGACCAGTGTCGGTCGCCATTATCATCCGCCATCCTGGGTATCGTCCAACTCTAAGATAATGCTTGCAAAGAACACACGAAATTCCAACAAGGGCGGAGGGTCCGAGCCTTGTTCATTTGGCCCGCTCCCTCCCTGTTAGATTGATAGAAAGAAGGTAGAAATAAATATTTATCAAAGATTCGATACAAATCATGATTAAAAACCTACCTTGAGATCCTTGTAGAACGCCTGCGATTGAGGAAGAGTTGGTATTCGTCGCCCCTGCAACAAGCTGCCAACGATGCCACTCAATCATTGTTCTTTGGTTTGGGGTTCGATGTCACTCATCACCACATTCCAGAACCGATCCCATCCTCCAAGTGGTTGGAATCACGGTACTTTTTTAGAACATAGTCACTTGATAAATTCGTTCTAATACCCGTCCCCAAGATCCATATAAATAGAAGAGGGGGAGGGTGGGTATCACTTGTAGAATTTATAGAGGTTCATTTAATAGGAACCTTCCTAATTTCCAATGACACTGTTACAAAGGATTTGAAGGGCCAAGACATTTAATGGATTGACACATCGTTGGTACCGCCACTGCCACTTGTCCATTGGAGGAAAAGATATGAGAGAAAATAAAATAATTAAGTTATTTTATTATTCTTCTAAAAGTACCTAAATATATCTTTTTCTTACGACCTACTACGATTGAAGCAAAGTATCCATTAAGTGAATCCCAGCACTACGGATTCAAAGGTTCCCTCATATTTTTAATCTGAGCACTAGTTCAAAAGTTAGAAAATTTCACTCACGCATTTACTAAACGTACCTTAAAAAATGTTCATAAATTCATTCTGGGCACACCGGGCCTCGGAATCACGCACCGTTAATTTTATATGACTCGTAATAATTCTATATAATAAAAATATCCATGGAAAATCTCGGTCTTTACTTAATAGGTCTTTCCTTGTTCTTGAGGTTAATTCTTGGGTTAGGGAATTGATTTGGATAATTCCCATGTTCCCTACACATAAGACATTTATCTCCGAGAAAATTTTCAATATATGACCTACTTTTCCACATAGATAACATCTTACCCTCCATTTGAGATAATATTCACGGTTCTTCTTCCCAAATTCTTAAAATATAGGAAGATGAATCTACTTTGAATTCATTATGATATGAAATTTCATAAAATTTCATCTTCCTCTTATTTAATGCTTTCGGAATCTCAATGAAGTTAATGTTGTTAATCATATATCACGATTGATGATTATGAATAATCATAATATCCATATTGATAGTCATAATACAATTTTGTTTCTTAGAGTCACAAAATTTTCAATCATATTCAATGTTAACATGATTACTTTTGGTCCTAGCCATTGACTAAAACCAAAAATCATAGTGTGAGAAACTATAATCATAGTGGGAAAACCACATAATCATGAAAAATCACTTATAATATGTCCAAATCCAAAATTGTTTTTATTCTATGACAGATTAGGTTTATCTTTGGTCATTCATAGTAATCATATATTTAGATCCTTTATGATGGTTTTCATAGTGTTTTTTAATTTCCAAAGAATGCCATCTAGGAGTATCAAACCAGGTGTGAAATATGGAGCATTTTTGTGCACTGGGTGATGATAAAGTCTAGATCAATGAATAATTTTTAGAGTTTTTTCCACTAGGTACCTTTGTTCTGGAGCCACATCCACATGTAGTATCCAGATAGTGATTTAATTTCTTAGAAACCATCTTCTGTATCCTTTACCAAAATTCCAAGACATTTTCCAAAACATTGAATCATCCTTAAAATTATCCTTAGAGACATCCCTATACATATCCTTAGAAATCCCTATGAATCTAACTAAATTTTCCTCATCCTGGTTTATAAAGGTTAACTAATCCTATATTCTGATACCAACTATAGAGACCAAGGATTTTTCTACATACATATTTCATATTTTTAAATGAATATTCAATATATTACACAAAAAGCATGCATGAGGGCCATAATAGTTTAGTTTTATTGTATAATATGTACAAAATATTATTATTTGGTGAAATATCATCAATTTTATACACAATGATCTTCATAATTAGTATTCCTCATATACATACCCTAGGTAAAACCTTTCTTCGTGACCTGGGGGAAGTAAACATAAGAAAGGGTGATCTAAGATTCTCAGTAAGGATAAAAAAGGGAGATACCTAAACAAAACAAGAACATAAGGGTATTAAAACATTATCATAATAATAGAAAACCATACTCTATATATCAAAGATCCTAATCTTGAGTCATGGAATAAATATTGATAGTTCACAAGACATGAATCATATGGTCATCAAAGAACACGAGCCATGAGAGCATAACATTAGTATAAGACATATATTTATGGAATACACATAAGAATAGAAAATATTATGATAAGGATACCCATAAATACATTCATAACATGTTAGTCATGGGTTAACCAACCATGTACCTTATTTGGCCTTAGAATGGCCTCCCGTGAACACACATTCAGTCTTGGTTTAACCACCCATGTACCCTCATTTTTGGGCATGATCTGACCACCCAAGTACCCTCTTAGCTTGTTGACCATTTATCATCACCCAATGCATTGGAGGGAGATATAGGTCCCATATTTGATATAATGAAAATCATACATATGTGTGCCACAATGATCATAAAACATTCATCTTATCATAACCCATGAAATAAAATTGGTTTTAAAAACATTTCATCATATCATAACTTCTGAAAAGTGATAGGATTCATAATCATTTAACCATTTCATCATAGCATAACCCATGAAAAAAGAAGTAGGTTTCACAAGAATTCTATCATGGTATATCTAATTGGAGATAAAATGGTTTCATAAACATATTTTCACTATAAAAAACCATTTATATGATGAATAATAATGATATCCTTGGATCAAATCACCATTAAGTCATAGGTAACATCAATGTATTTCATATTATATGGAAAATTATTTTGAAAAATAATTTAAAACATTTTTTGTGGAAAATATCATTTCCACTTTAAAAAACATCTTTTAAACATAATTTTTTTTGAAAATCATTTTATTTGAAAATAACCTTAACTTTTTAAATAAATATTTAAAAGTTACTTAAAACATATCTTGAGGAAAATATCTTTTTCACTTTGAAAAGGGATTTTTAAAATGGAAAACACTTTCAAAATCCATTTCTATTTGAATTAATTTATTTAAAAACTAAATATTTCCCAAATATTATAGAAATTTTTTTATTTGAAAAGAAATTTTAAAACTTTTAAGGGAATATTGAAATCATTAAGTGGTCATGATAGTGGGAAATACTGTTCATGTCATACATGTTTAAGACACAAAATCTTTATATATTTTAAGTAAAAGACAAAGATAATTTTTTTTAAATGACACAAATATTTATTTTATTTTTAAAAAATAATAATATGGATATATTTATTTTAATAATAATAGGATAATGGAAAAAAATTCAGAAATTTTTTCTAAAATCATGGTCTTTAAAGAAAGTGATTTTCCAAGCGAAGAGAGAAATAATGTCGAATTTTACTAAAAAATTATCTATTATTTTACATTCCAAAGAGTAGAAAAATGGTAATATTAAATTAAAATATTATTAATAAAAAGAGGATAATAACATTAATAAATTTATTGAGAGATGGATTATAATATTTTATAATCAGAATCAGAATCATAATTAATCTCGATAAACATTGATATTTTAAAATAAAATCATTACCACTTTGGTAACATTAAATTATAAGACTGTGAAGGAATAAAATTAAATGGAACTTAAAATATCTAGAGAATAAATAAATTCATAATATTAAATTTGAAAAGGCTTTTATATAATCCTCAAAAAAGAAGATAGGTGGATAACCTGACAGAAATATCAAAGGAGGAAAATTGAGACAAAAACCCTTTTCTCTTACTAGGATTTTGAATAGTAATACCCAATAAAGAATAAAATCCAATGAAACATTAAATATCATAAAAAGTTTTGGAATGATGAAATAAAATTTTTAAGGGTTAGTATATACAACACAAAAAATAAATTAGTAGTGAATTTTCATATGTCTTACTCAAATAAAAGAGAGACTAGAAATCCATTACCTTATGTCTTGAATTATGTTGTACACATTCAAACCTCCCATATAATAAATATAATTTTATTATTAATATATTAAAGAAAAATATTTATATATATAATACAATATATTACTTTATTATGAACTTTTATTACCTATTTATTAATAATTACATGTTAAAGTTACGTTTTGGGTAATAACCGATTTGTTTTTCATATATGTTTTGATTTTTTATTTTTTTGTCTTGTTAAATAAATAATTGTATCATAATTTATATAATTTTGACAATAACATAAATTTCATATATATTCAACATATATTTATTTATATTAATCCATAAAATTTAGTGATATACAATTAAAATAAACCGTTCATGGAGACGGTAAGCCGTATGTATGCATGAACGCTGTTTCCATTTTCTCTTCAAATTGAATAAAAGAATGGAATGTGTTATATTATCATTCAGAAATCATTTTTATGTCATATATATGACATGTTTTAATTAAAACCATGCTTAATACCTTCCATTTAAAGTATGAATGAATCACATCACTTCACGAGGTGGTAGTCAGCCGTACACACGAGCGACGTCATTGTATTCCCACAAAATTGAAAGCATTAAGGTATGGGTGATATAATAATTATAGAATAAAAATAATATCATAATTTTTTTTAATCCATCATTATATCCTGTCGTGATATTTTTTAATGGAAAATTGAATGAAATTGGTTTGCAAGGCGATAGTCTGCCGTACACACGAATGATGATTTCGTAACCCATTTGATGGAAGTGGATATGGTTTAATGTCATTAGCATAACATAAAAAATCATAGTATATATAACACAATGAAGTTATTATATCATCATGTTTAATAAAAATTTATGTATGAAGAGGAAGAAATAAAAAAAGGATCATTGATGAATGTTACCACTTGTTTGGGAATCCTCCTTAGGTTAGCACCAAAAGACTTACTTGGTTATCTTTATTTAATGATCCAAACATTTATCAATAGAATTTTCATCTGTATAATTATGTTATATTATATAAAACACATACATATCATATAAATTCAAATAAAAACATCATTATTATAAATTAAGAATGAAATAAGTGATATTTAATTATATTAAGGAACCTAAACCTATCAAATAGTTATATGACCATTATGAATAGTAAATGTGGATAATTGAATAGTAACCTCACCTATTAAAGTACAGATAAAATTTATGCATCTTCAAAATGAAAATATGAAATAATTATATCATCATATAAGTAAATAAATTTTTTAAAAATGATAAATTAAGTGTTGGTATTTTTGTAAAACATAAATGTTTATTTACAATATTATAATTAATGTAATGAATTCAAGGAAAATTTAATTTCATAAAATATATTCATATATTAATACTTGTTTTGTGCTATAATTATAAAATAATTATACGTGGCCTTAATTAAATTTTCAAAATGTCATAAAATCAGTTAAAATATTAAAATTTGTATTTTTTAAATACATTATGAATTATTTAAAAATAAAATTTATCATATTTAGAAAATTAGTTTCATATAATGAAGTCCATTTTTTAATTATACACATAAAAAATGGTTTCGGTGGATTTTTTGGATTTTTCAAAAATTGCTGAATTTTTGGTCAATTGTGAAATACGCTAATTTACCATATAAGCTAAATACGTGAACTATTGAGTCATGGATGATGTATGTATAAGTTAAGAACCCATTGGTTCAAAATATCCAAACACTTTTACTATATTTATTCATAATAATGAATAATATTGATAGCATTGATCCAAAATAATAAAATAATGGATAAAACAATAAAAAAAGACCCCCTCCTCCCCTATAAATACCACCCTCACCACCTCTTCTTCTCAAACCTTATAAGGATTTAATATTGTATGAATTATTAATAATTACCATACCAAGTCTCTTACCCACATCCAACAGATACTTTTCTCAATAAAATACCAAATCCAAGTGCCTTAATGAGGTTCTCAAGTAGAAGAATGTAAAGAGGTTAAACCCTCTTTTGTTATCATTTAATTTATTTTGTTATTATATTTTCCTCACCTACCTATACCAAAGTTGAATTATAACTAAAATATATAATACGTAGTTTATTTATATTCTGTTGATGTAATAATCGATCATAAAATATATTCTATCCTCATTTTTCTCTAAAAATGAAAACATCGACCATGGCATGTTGATTCACCACCTTCGTGGATGATGAGTTTTCATTTTCCATTACTGCATTAAATTCCATTCATAAAATCATTATTACGGTTAAATAAGATTTTATAATAAATATTATAAGTTATATAAAGTTTTAGAAACAATATATAAACATGGTATTAAATTAAAGTATACATGTTTTTTATGGTTGTAATAATACCAAAATAAATTAAATTATTTTCATAAAAATTTTATATAATGAACCAGAATTATACCTGTAAAGACTAGTAAATTTCAAGGAAATTTTTCTTTCTTAAATTCTTTGGAATTTTACGAGTACGCAGTTTTTGACGGCACCTGATTCCGAGGCCCGGTGTGCCCGGAATAATTTTTCTGAAGTTTATCTCGGGTATGTTCAGTGAGTAAACGAGCGGGTTTTTCTATCCATTGAAGCGGTGATCAGAATTAAAAACCAAGGGCACCGATGAACTCGTAGCGCTGATATTTTCTTAAGGGGACCTTTATCGCAGTTGCGTTTTATGCGGGTCAAAAGTTAATTTCTTTGGGGTTTAATCTTAAATTTAAATAAAATTGTGTGGTACACAATTTTATTTAGTGAGTAGGTTATTTCCTCCCAAGTGTGGATATTTGTGAGGTGGGGCCCACACGAGCCCAACATTCAACTCCCCATTAATTCCCTGCTGTTTCCATTGACAATTCCCCATTAATACCCCTTGTTTTATTACTTTAACACCTCCACATATTGATTATGATGGATCCATCCTACCTCACTCATCCCATTAAATGCTCAAACCAATTAATTTAATACCAACGTTAAATTAATTGGCACCACTTGGAATTAATATGAATTTCTCAACAATTCTATTAATTTGAGAGCCTATTTTTCTTTTTATTGGCGAATCTCTTTGGGAAAAGAATCTGGAGGATTAAAGGAGAGGTGGTCCTTCATCGACGAAGAACACCGTTCTTCAACGAAGAACACCCCTAGCGAAGAACGCGAAGAACTTCTTCCTCGGACGCACCTCGACATTAAGAGCCTACGTCGCCTATGGCAACGACCCTTCCCCCATCGTTGACGGAATGACACCGTTCTTCTGCGATGCCTGTCTACCGTGATGCTCGTCTTCCGCGGATCAACAACGTACAACAACAACTTCGAGGTAGGGGGATTTGTATATTTCATATATATGTTTTATAATCTTGAACATGGCATTTAATTGATTGGTGATGTTTTGGACCACTAACGCGGTGGGTACAGACAAACGAACAAGTCCAGACCCATCGCCGTTTTGTTCTTGATGCGCGGGATATTGGAGACGGTGAAAATGGGAACGCAACATCGATATGTAGCCTTCGCAGTGAATTTCAGATCCCGAGACGATCGCAGGCGCAGACAGAAGCAAACAACCGACCACCGGAATAACTCCGGTGGCCCGTGGAAGACCCCGGCGGCACGGGGCGCCGGCGCGGCGGCGCCCCAGCACGCTGCCGGCAAGAGCTCACTGGGCATCAGATGCGGCAGATCCCATGGCCGCACGGGATCCGGGAAGACAGCGGTGCCAGCCTGGCGCCCTGTTCGCGGAATAGGGGGCTGCAGCCCCTCGCTCGGCCAGCTGGCCGAGCCTACACACCCACCCCCGGCCGGGCTGGGGCGGGTCACGCGGACTGGGTCACGCCAAACCGGGTTGGGCCGTGCCCTACCGGGCCGGACCTGGACCCCGGTCAGGTCGACCCTGTTCGGGCCAACCAAGGGAGGGTTTGGCCGGGTCGGACCGGGCCGAGACCCCCCACTTTGGACTGTTTTTTGGTATTTTGCCCATAACTTGAGCTACAAACCTCCGATCGACGCACCGTCAGTTGCATAGGAATACTTGGATCGAGATGGTATTTTTTCTATATTACACTCAAGGTTTCGGCAAAGTTGGGGTATGGCTGGGTTGGTTCAAATCCAAAACCAACCGGGCACGTAGAGCAGAAACACTTATAACTTAAGGACCTGAAGCCCGATTGACGTGTCATCAACTACGTTGAATTCATTTTGATGAGGTGGTTCTTTTGAAATACTCTAATTGAGGTTTGGATGTATCTGGAGTACGGTTGTGTTGGTTTTAGCTTAAAAAAACAACCGGGTCCTTGGAACGGAAAAACCAATAACTCTCAGACCGGGCGTCCGATTGACGCACCGTCTGTCATGTTGGGTTTCTTTTGTGAAGATGGAACTTCGGGATACATCAACTCTGGACTTCTTGATAGTTGATGTATCGACCCCATTGCTCGAGGTGCGGACCCTCCTGGAATCGAGCATGCTATGTGCGGGAACCCTAGAACTGGATGCGACTGCATCGACTACTATACTGGAATCCTCTGTGGGTTCGACAGCGGTGACTACTATACTGGGATCCTCCATGGGTTCGTCGGTGATGACTAATGTTCTTGTATCCTGTGTGGTTCCAATATTATTAACCTCTGTACTTGTATCCTGTGTGTGTCCAGCAGAGTAGCTGGTCTTGTATCCTGTGTGGGTCTGACAGCTTAACTGGACTTGTATCCTATGTGGGTCCGATAGATTAGATGAATTGGTGACTACATCTGATCATCTCTATCGCTATACGAAAGATGTATAATTGTGTGAGTTGAGTCTTGAATTTCAATCATTTTTCATCGAAGTGATTGACTTATTTCCTGTGTGGACTGGGTTGTACTTGGGCTCAGAAGCCGAAGCCGAACTGTGATTGATAACTTAGGTATATGTATGGGAATATATCTACGTAGTGTTGTTTGATGATTCATGATTGTATATTTTCTTTTGTGGTTTATCCTTTGTG
Organism: Viscum album; assembly: GCA_963277665.1. Classification (NCBI taxonomy): domain Eukaryota; kingdom Viridiplantae; phylum Streptophyta; class Magnoliopsida; order Santalales; family Viscaceae; genus Viscum; species Viscum album. Next base: position 1,496,057,660 of record OY728164.1, read on the forward strand.
GATTCTGGGAGACCATCAGGGGTCTTAGGGTCCCTACTGAGTACCGTATACTCACCTCTGCACGGGCTTTCCCACACTACGTTATGTTGGATGCAGACAACGAACAACACTGATCATGGAGGACACTGATCATGGAGGAGTCTTGTGGAGCTGAACGGTACCCAGAGGGGGACCATCTAGTGAGGCATGCGCGGAGCGGATGGACAGGCCTGAGGTGCCGAGGAGACCATCTGTACCCACCCTTCAGGTGGGATTCCCGAAGGACGACTCAGTGGTTGCCGCTTTACTTTACTGCTATTGTACTTTTCCTTTTCAGTTGTTCTGTACTTTCAGTTGGGTTTGTATACTGGCCCTTTTACTTTTCATCACTTACTTTTGTACTCATTTTTTCTTAGTGCTTACTTCACATGCATACTCTTTTGTGTTTTTTACTAATATAAAAGTAATGTCTTCCCTTTTTATCGGGATTTACACCTTTGGTGCTAGTCTCCAGCCCCTGGCCTATAGAATGCGGGATTGGGGTAGTCACGGCACGGACCCCAAGGATGGGTCATGACAAATTGGCATCAGAGGAGTCGGTTCTATCACAGAACTTAGGACTCTGATCTTTCCTTCAGTGAAGATATAGTGTTAAGAGTATTGAGTGTGGTTTTCAGTCCAGGGAGTCCAATGTTGGTGCGGCGACCAACGTATCCATACACCAGGACCCTGACCTCCGAATTCCGACTCAGTGCACGAAAACACTAATTGTGTGTGTGTGTTTTAAAAGTTTTCTTTGAGATTACTTTGTGTCAGCTCACTAGGTCTACTGTTTAACCATGGCGCACCTGTTTCTTTTCAAGATGGCCCCATGAAGGCATCCAGCCAGGGTTTCGAGTTTCTTGTGAGATGGAATCCCACCAAGCGACGAGGCCTCGGTGTAGGGCCCCTTTACAGTAGAGGAACCATTGGTACCACTACCCACTGAGACACTAATTCTACCAACCCCAGCACCGGAGAGTGCACTCTGACTGAGTGCATAGCTCAAGTTTTAGCGACAGAGGCCACCCAGGTTCCGCGGAGAGACGGACCCTCAGGCAACCGAGGATTGGCTGGAGGCTATCATTTGAGTCTTCAGATTGGTAGGGACACCAGCTGACCATATGGTGATCCTTACCATGAGTCTATTGCACGCAAAAGAAGGTAGATGGTGGATCCTGATGCTCCAGGTGCACGATGAGGCATCACTACTTTCGGCGGACTTCAAGAGTCTCTTACGTTCAGAGTTTGTTCCAGCCACCCTTCGTGCGGTGTGCATCCAAGAGTTACTTCATCTGCGACAGGACAATATGACAATAGATCAGTACTCAATGAGATTTAATGACCCCTCATGATTCTCCATATATATGGTACGAGACCCGTTCTTTAGGGCCTAGACCTTCAAGAAGGGACTGAGGCACGAGATGAGGGCTTCGACGAGTCCCCTCATCATCCCGACACAGGCAGGGGTGCTGGAGCGAGCCCTTTTATTGGCGAGCTCTCTTGCTGAGCAGCCACCAGCAGTGAGACCCACCACAAGATAACACAAAGCAGAGTCTTCTGCAGCCGGCAGTCAATAGATGTTGCAGGGGTCCAACCGGACCAGGCCATCAAGTGGGCGACCTCAGGATACAGGTTCAGTTGTGTGGGGCACACAACACAGAGCCAACCTTACAAGGAGTATACAGTACTATGCATGCGGCGGGAAGGACCACATGGCTCGTGACTGCCCGACCCGCCATGAAGATGAGAAAAAGACACTGGAGGGACCTCCCAGGCAGAGGCAGAGGTTCAACTGTGGTGGTCCACAGGGAGCAGGCAGATGAGGAAGAGGAGCTAGCCAAGCAGCGGGTGGTGGACGACGTTTTGAGGCTCTACCACCACCACCCCCAGGAGGTCCACCACGACCACAGGGAGCTGGCAGGTATAGATAGGCTCAACTCCAGGGAGTGTAGGCTTATGATCATGACACACCTGAGATGATTCGAGGTACTATATATGTGTACTCCACCCTTTCTACAGTTCTTATAAACACAGGTGCAAGTCATTCTTTTATTGCTGGTACCCTTGTTCAGAGCTCGGAGATTCTGACAGATTCGTTGGCTTGATCCTTATGGCTAGAGACTCCTATGGGAGCAGACTCGACGATTACGCACTAGTGCCGGAAGTGTGAGATTACTCTAGGAGGTGAGAGCTTCAGCTGGGATCTTCTTGTAGTGGCGTCGAGGCCTTACGGCGTCATCTTGTGTATGGACTGGTTATGTATAGTCCATGATCAGATCGAATGTATTAGACGCAGAGCGCGGTGTGTCCGCACGGATGGGACCAGGTTCACCTTCACCGGCAAGAAGGGAACCTTCGCAGCATAGGATGGACTTATGCAGAGGAGACGGAATCCGATCACACATCAGTTGGCTAGTCTCATCCTCGGAGCAGTTGACGTGCATAGTCTGAGTTTTCATGTTGTGGTGGATCAGTATGCGGACTTTTTCCCTGATGACATTTCAGGACAACCTCCTCATAGATAAGTAGATTTATACATAGACCTATACCCCTGGACATCAACGATATCTACTACAGCATATCATATGGCTCCCGCTGAGCTTTGTGAGTTGTGGGTACAGTTAGAGGACTTACAGGGAAAAGGATTCATCCGACCCAGTGTTTCACCCTGGGCTTCTTCGATTTTTTTCTCCAAGAAGGTAGTTGGGAGCTTGCGACTGTGTTTTGACTACCTTCTCCTGAACCAGGTGACCGTGAGGAATAAGAACCCCCTTCCGAGTATTGATGACTTCTTCGATTAGCTCAAGGGAGCACGATGGTGCTCGAAGATAGACCTCAGGTCAGGCTATCACCAGCTTAGAGTTCGAGATGAGGATGTGCAGAAGACGACCTTTAAGTGTCGGTATGGCCACTACGTGTTCTTGGTTATGCCCTTAGGCATGACCAATGCTCCCGCAGCGTTCATGGGTCTCATTAACAGGATCTTCCAGCCTTACGTTGATCAGTTTGTCATAATATTCATTAACGACATACTGATTTACTTGACTACCGAGTAGGAGCACGAATACCAATTGCGGGTTTTACTGGATACAATCCGAGAGCACCAGATTTATGGTATGCTCTTGAAGTGCCGGTTTTGGATTAGATAGGTTCAATTCTTGGGGCACGTCATCTCGGAGGCGGGAGTAGTAGTGGATCCTGCGAAGATTGAGGTAGTACTTGCTTGGGAGCCACCCAGGAGTGTGATGGAGGTGCGGAGTTTCCTAGGTCTGGCTGGGTACAATCAGAGATTTATGCTAGACTTCTCCAGAGTTGCAGAACCGCTTACAACTTTGACGAAGAAGGGGAAACCCTTCGTCTGGACAGACAGATGTCAGCAAAGCTTTCAGAAGATGAGGTGGAGATCGACCCATGCACCCATCTTGAGGCTACCATAGGAGGGCGTAGGGTACGTAGTTTACTATGACGCATCAGGGACTGTAATCGGGTGTGTCCTGATGCATGAGCGAGTAGTGATCGCTTATGGTTCACGACAGTTGAGGCATCATGATCAGAACTACTATATCCATGACCTGGAGTTAGCAGTAGTGGTCTTCGCCCTAAAGATGTGGCGACACTATCTGATGGGAGAGGACTTTATGGTCTACTTTGACCACCAGAGTCTCAGGTACATTTTCTAGTAGAGGGACCTGAACCTGAGACATTGTATATGGCTAGAGTTCCTCTAGGATTATAACTTTGAGATTGTCTATACTCCTGGGAAGGGGAATGTTGTGGCTGATTCTCTCAGCAGGAGATCGGTCATTCAACTACTTGAAGAGGCGATAGATCAGTTAGCCGCTTTGCAGATATCCTTCATGGATAGAGATGAGGCATCCTTTCTACAGTCCCTCACAGTCACTCCTCTACTACTTCAGCGGGTTAGAGAGGCACAATGTGTGGATGTTGAATGTGAGGCGTGATGTGCTCAGATATCCTCAAGGCTGGAACCCGATGGATTTTCTGAAGGCGGGGAACACGCCATCCTCTTCAGGGGACGTACCATGGTACTAGATGCACTGCAGGAGGATGTGCTGAGGGAGTTCCACACTTCCCCTCTAGTGGTACATCCAAGAGTGGCGAAGATGCATCAGGACCTCAGATGACATCACTGGTGTCCGGGTATGAAGAAGGCCGTAGCAGAGTTTGTTTCGCGATGCCTCACTTTTCAGTAAGTGAAGGCGAAGCACCAGGTACCAGCAGGCTTGGTATATCCCTTAGAGGTTCCGGAGTGGAAGTGGGATGGGATATCCATGGATTTCATGATGGGGCTTCGGCGTACTTCTAGAGGACACGACTCCATCTGCGTGATCGTAGACCGACTCACCAAGTCAGCCCACTTCCTACCGATCAGATAGCAGGGCTCGGTAGAGAGTTTGGGATGCTTCTACATTCAGGAGATCAGTGCCTTCAACTATCATCTACGATATAGATGCTCTCTTTACTTCCCAGCTTTGGAAGGGGTTGCAAGAGGCTTTTGGGACACAACTACGTCTAAGCACCGTCTTCCATCCTCAGATGGATGTCTAGATGGAGAGGACCATTCAGACACTTGAGTACATGCTCTGTGCATGTGTCCTTGTCTTTGGTCAAAGTTGGGAGGATCACCTAACCTTGGTGGAGTTTGCATACAACAACAGCTACCACTCCACCATCAGGATGGAACCATACTAGGCACTGTACGGCCGACCATGCAGATCACCTCTATGTTGGACTGACCCTAGAGAGTCAGCACTTGTAGGACCAGAGATGGTTCATGCTATGACGGAGAAGGTGAAGATCATCTAGGAGCAGATGAGGACTACACAGAGCAAACAGAAGTCCTATGTGGATAGGAGAATAAGACCACTGAAGTTCGAGGATGGAGACCACGTTTTCTTACGGGTCTCACCTCAAAAAGGACTATAGAGATTTGGTCGGGGTGGAAAGTTATCTCCACGATTCATAAGACCTTTCCAGGTCCTCAGCAGAGTAGGAGAGGTGGCTTACCACCTGGACCTTCCACCTCAGTTGCACTGGGTGCATGACGTTTTCCACCTGTCTCAACTGAGGAGATAGGTGCATGACCCGACCCACATCATTGATCACAGGGAGTTGGACATCGATGAAGGGGAGAAATTCTCGTAGGTTCTGATGGAGATCGAGGATCGACAGGAGCGGGTCCTTCTTGGACGGTCGATTCCTCTGGTGAAAGTTCGCTGGCATCACGGGAACCTTTAGGAGAGAACATGGGAGCGAGAGGTTCCGATGCATGCTCAGTACCCCTTTTTGTTTCCCTAGTGTATGTTATAGATTTACAGGGGTGTAAAGCCCTTAGGTTGGAGTAATGTAAAGACCTGTAAATTTCAAGGAATTTTTTTTAAATTCTTTGGAATTTTATGAGTATGCATTTTCTGACGGCACATGATTCCAAGGCCCAGTGTGCCCAGAATAATTTTTCTGAATTTTAGCTCAGGTACGTTCAGTGAGTGAACGAGCGAGTTTTTATATCTTTTGAAGCGGTGCTTGGAATCTAAAACTGAGGGCACCGATGAACTTGCAACACTGGTATTTGCTTAAGGGGACCTTTACTGCAATTGTGTTTTATGTGGGTCAAAAGTTAATTTTTTGGGGTTTAATATTAAATTTAAATAAAATTGTGTGGTACAGAATTTTATTTTGTGACTTGGTTATTTCCTCCCAAGTGTGGATATTTGTGAGGTGGGGCCCACATGAGCCCAACCTTCAACTCCCCATTAATTCCCTGGTGTTTCCTTTAACAATTCTCTGTTAATACCGCTTATTTAATTACTTTGAAAACTCCAGATATTGATTATGACGGAGCCTTCTTACCTCCCTCATCCCATTATATGTGCTAAACAATTAATTTAATGTCAGTGTTAAATTAATTGTCACCACATGGAATTAATATGAATTTCTCAACAATTCTATTAATTGGAGAGCCACTTTTTATTTTTGTTGGCGAATCTCTTTGGGAAAAGACTCTGGAGGATTAAAGGAGAGGTGGTCCTTTATTGACGAAGAACACCATTCTTCAACGAAGAACACCCCCAGAGAAGAATGCGAAGAACTTCTTCCTCGGATGCACCTCGACGTCAAGAGCCTATGATGCCTATGACAACGACCCTTCCCCCATCGTTGACGGAATGACACCATTCTTCCGAGATGCCCATCTACCGCGACACTCGTCTTTCACGGATCGACGACGTACGACAAAAACTTCGAGGTAGGGGGATTTGTATATTATATATATATGTTTTATACTCTCGAACATGGAATTTGATTGATGGGTGATGTTTTGGACCACTAATGCGGTGGGTACGGACTAACGAACAAGTCCGGACCCATCTCCATTTTGTTCTTGATGCGCGGGATGTGGAGATGAATAAAACCGGACCACAATGGTGATATGGAGACTTCGTAGTAAAGTTCGGATCCCGAGATGACCGTAGTCGCAGACGGAAGCAAAAACAGACCACCGGAATGACTCCGGTGGCCCGCGGAAAACCCCGGAGGCGCGGGGTGCTGGCGCGGCGGCGCCCCTGCGCGCCACCGGACAAGGCGGTGAGCGGAGGATCCCGTGGCCACGCAGGATCCGTGAAGATAGCGACGCTATCCTGGCATCGCGTTTGCGGAACAGGGGGCCACGCCCCCCCTCTCGGCCAGCCGGCCGAGCCAGCACACCCCCCCCCCCCCCGGCCGTGCCAGGGAAAGTCACGCGGGCCGGGCCGGGGCAGGCCACACGGGTCAGGTTTCACCATACCGAACCTGACTCAGACCCAGGTCGGGTTGACCCAGTTTGGGCCGACCCAGGGAGGGTTAGGCCGGGTCGGACTGGGCCCAAACCCCCCACTTTGGACCATTTTTCGGTCCTTTTCCCATAACAGGAGCTACAAACCTCTGATCGACGCACCATTAGTTGCGTTGGAATCCTTGGATCAAGATGGTCATTTCGAGATATTTCACTCGAGGTTTCAGTGAAGTTGGCATATGGTTAGGTTGGTTTGAACCCGAAAACAACCGGGCCCTTGGAGCATAAACGCTTATAACTTAAGGACCGGACGTCCGATTGACGTGTTGTCAACTACGTTGAATTCCTTTTGATGAGACAGTTATTTTGGAATACTATAATTGAGGTTTGGACACAGATGGATTACGGTCAGGTTAGTTTTAGCATAAAAAACCAACAGGGCCCCTGGAATGGAAAATCCAATAACTGTCAGATCGGGCGTCCGATTGACGCACCATCTGTCGCGTTGGGTTTCTTTTGTCAAGATAGAACTTCAGGATACATCAAATCTCGAATTCGTGATAGTTGATGTATCGACCCCCCTTGCTCGAGGAGCGGACCCTCCCGGAATCAAGCGTGTTGTTTGTGGGAACCCTAGAGCTGGCTGCGACTGCATCGAATACTGTACTGAAATCCTCTGTGGGTTCGACAGCAACCAATACCGTACTGGGACCCTCTGTGGGTTCAACGACGATGACTAGTATTCTTTCATCCTATGTGGGTCTGGAATTATTGAACTCTGTACTTGTATCATTTGTGGGTCTGGCAGAGTAGCTGGTCTTGTATCCTGTGTGGGTCTGACAGCTTAAATGGACTTGTATCCTGTGTGGGTCTGACAGCTTAGATAAATCAGTGACAGCATCTGATCATCTCTATCGTTATACGAAATATGTATACCTATGTGAGTTGAGTAGTGACTTTCAATCATTTTTCATTGAAGTGATTGACTGCTTTCCTGTGAGGACTGGGTTGTACTTGGGATTTGAATCCGGAGCTGAAAAGTGATTGATAACTTAGGTATATGTATAGGCATATACCTAATTAGAGTTGGTTGATGATTCATGATTGTATCTTTACTTTGTGGTTTATCCTTTTTGGATTCTGGGAGACCTTCGGGGGTCTCGGGGTCCCTACTGAGTACCGTATACTCACCCCTGCACAGGCTTTCCCACACTACGTTGTGTTGGATGCAGACGACGAACAACACTAATCATGGAGGAGTCTTGTGTAGATGGATGATACCTGGAGGTGGACCACCTAGTGAGGTGTTCACGGAGCGGAAGGATGGACCCAGGGTGATGAGGAGACCATCTTTACCCACCCTTCAGGTGGGATTCCCGAAGGATGACTCAGTGGTTTCCGCTTTACTTTACTTCTGTTGTATTTTTCCTTTTCAGTTGTTCTGTACTTTCAGTTGGGTTTGTATACTAGCCCTTTTACTTTTTAGCACTTACTTTTGTACTCAGTTTTACTTAGTGCATACTTCACTTGCATACTCTGTTGTGTTATTTACTTATATAATGGCAATGTCTTCCCTTTTTATCAGTATTTATGCCTTTGGTGCAAGTCGCCAGCCCCTGGCCTATGGAAGGTGGGCTTGGGGTAGCCACGACACGTGCCTCGAGGACGGGTCGTGACAATACCATATAACCAAATGATATATTAGACCATTTAAAATTATTTAAGTTCATTAAAAACATATATTTTAATTCTGGATAATTATTCCCATTTTACATGAACTTCCATACTTATATACAAGTTAACCATTAATGAAAACCAAGAAAACAAACACTCTCAGAACAGTGAAATTGAACTCTATAAGTCATCAAATTGGAAATAAATGAACTTAATAAAATTATAATAAATTAAATAATTGTAAAATAGGTTATTTGATAATTAATTAATTAATATAATTTTATTATCCAGGATATTAAATTGATGAAAGCATTTCGAAACAAGGTAAGAGGATTATCGTGCCCAATTTCCATTCTTTGGGTTATTCCTCTTTCATGTAAAACTTCAGCATGGATGTTATTTTATTTTTCGTTTAATAAAATTTAATCCTCCTTACCTTTTATTATCTAGGATACACATGTTTACAATCTGATTTTATACAAAATAAAAATATTTTCGAAAATAACTACTCTTTCCAAAACACATTTTGGGTTCTCTTGAGTTGTATCTTCTTCGCTCAAGAATGATGAATCTTGAACCAAATATGTTTTTCAATATAACAAATGGATCTCCATGTTTATTCATGGTTTATTAAATTCATATAAAAACCATTCATTTATTTGGGTTACTTCATGATTTTTATTGATATACGTTCTATGTGGCATGCATGATTATGTAAATGTTATGATGTTATAGGTGCGCCCAAAATTTTATAGAGCTACAATGAATTGGGTAATGTGATGTATATCATGAAAGAAGGTGAAATATCTAGGAAAATGATGCTATTTTTTTCAAAATTATGATGTTATTATTATGTAAATACGACAGGTGTGAACATGATGCTAGCTGTGTTCACATATATGTGGGGTATTTAACGACTAAGACACGATGTTTCATTTTTTTACATGACCACATTTCACACCTTTATCTAATGATTAATACCATGATTATGGTGACTAAACTATTATTATTTTATTTTTATTATGATTATTCTCACCCATGTTATATTTATTCATGTCCTTATCGATCCTCTTACTGGGATTTTAGCTCAGCCCTTTATTTGATGTATATCTTCAGGTGACTACATATACTAAGGATAACATGAGATATAGATAGATATAGAAGAATATTTTAAATAAAATTTTATGTTTTATTTTTAAAAGGTGATGTATGGTCCTAATATTCCTAAGATAATAATCATTTGGATCCTGGTTTTGTAACAATTTCATGTTGTTTAACTTAAAAATGATGTAAAAGTCATGTAAGAAAAAGTAAGAATTGTATACTTTCTATCCAAAATAAGGCTACTCGGATGAGAGGAGGTAATTTGGGAAGTTATTTGGGTAGTTATTGGATAAATAATTGGGGTTTTATGGTGTTAATAAGAGAGTATAAAAGGTGGCCTTTTATATGTGAGTTGAGTGACACACTTGTAATTTTTGAAAAGCGAGAATTCCACCGATGTATTTTCAATATCACAAGGCACCAATAATGTGGAATTATAGATAATAGAAGATTTAAGGTCTATTTATGGACATAAAATTTATTTTGGACATGTTTTGGATTATATTTAACCCTACTATTTTAACTTTAATGCCCCAGTAAACCCATTTCACCTTAATTGTGGTAAATAATTTTTTCTATATTACTATACATTTTGGTAAAAAATTAAGTTAAACTTGTTAAATAATATAAATATTGATGATTAAAAATATGGAATATATTTTTTAAGATTCCATTCACATAATTAGTAAAATTTAATTTAAAAATAATCCAACAAACGTGATAAAAAAGAGGGTTTTCAAAGAGAAAATGTCCAAAAGTCTACAATGTTTTTATATCAAATTTCAATATGAAATTGATTAAAATGAACTAAAAAATATGAATAGATAAATAATTTGTCTAATTTTACTATAAAACATATTTAAAATATAATTTAACATTATAAATAATTTAAATTAAAAGGCAATTTTTAATTAAAATTCATTATTTTTCACTATTCATCAAAAAATGAAAAAACAAAAACATAACCCTAATATGATTTTTACATGATGAATTTAAAAATTTATTTTATTTTATCAAATATATTTTCCAAAATTGTCAAAAATTAAATTTAAAACAAAACCCACAGATGTGGCGAAAAAGTGGGTTTTTGAGAAGTGTATTTTTTTTCAAACACATGATGCTTTTACATTAACTCAATTTATAAAAATAATCATTGTATAAATAAAAAATTAAAATTTATTTGTATTTAATATATATATATAATTTTAATAATTCCTAATTAGTTATAATTTTAATTAATTAAAATGGAAGAACATTATGCACTTTAAAACAGTTTTAAGAAAAAACCATTTTTGTATCCCAAAAAGAAATGTACTAAAATAAAATATAAAGTTGATGAGAAATTAATTAATTTTATAAAATATAATTAAATAATACTTATGTAATGTTAAATCATAATGGTTCATTTAAATTAAAAATTTTTTTGAAAAGAAAAGATAGTTTTATAGAAATCAGTATTTTTTACTATTCATTAAAAAATAAATATTTTTCAATAAATACCATAATTTCCTTATAAGTTAATTTCAATATGATTATTTCAAAAATTAAGTATATTTTTTCAAATAAAGTTTCTTAATTTATATAAATTAATTATACCATTATTTTTCCTAAAAAATCATTTTGAAGAAAAAATTTGTTTTAAGAATATAATTACTTTAAAAAAATATTATTAATTATTTACTAAGAATATATTAATATATTTATATTGATAAGGAAATTTATATTTATATTTCATAAATTATTTAATAATATTCATATCAACTTATTTAAAGTCTAGTTTATAACTAGCATTTAATATTATTCCATGGTTCTCTAAAAGCTCAGTGTCACGTTTCATGCACACTATCAAAGAAACTCTTCATTATGTGTAATTAACTCTAAATTTGATATTGTGTGTAATGAAAAATATTTTATAGATTAAGTTTATTCTAAAAAAAATCCCAAAATCTTGGGTTTTAATATTAAACATTCCCTTCTCAAGTAAAAGTAGTTACTTCCAAATCATGAATTTGATAACTTCCAATCACAATGATAAAATATTCAATGCCAATATTTATAATTTTTTTCATATAGTATCTCCAATATTCATTATTATCAATATAAATTATTAGTGATCTTCTTGGATTTATATTCTCATGTCTACTAATGTAATAACCTACCTTCTTAAAAATAAATGCACTCCTTTCTAAAAAAATACACTCTTGTAAAAAAGTTTATAAATGTAGAAATCTTCTATGATACTAAATTTCAGATTGTAAGCGTATATTTTTATCTAATAGGTGTAGGGTAAAATTTATTTTATAAAAATAAAACTTAAAATTTTTCCAACCACTTTTATGAATGTTATCAAAAGTGGATTACAACCTATATAATATTTATTCAGAGTTAGAAAAGGTTTTATAACATATAGTAAAAACTATTTCTCTAAAATTCATAATATAAAAAATGAATTGTAATAAAAACATTATAAAATGAGTAAGAAAACATATAGATAAATTTATAATTAATATTATTCACTTAAACCTGTAGTGAAAAATAATTCAATTACCTTGACAGAGGGTGTACAGGATATTTTCCAAATTGTTGAGTCTGGATTCCTAACCACAAAAGTCATTGATAAAAAAGATCAAGAAAAACTTATATTTCCCTTATCCTTTAGAACCCTCAGGTAGATGATTGGAATATCATCTTTATATATACTCTGATATCCCATAATCAAACCAGATCAGACATAGTGATTACAAAAGAAAACAACATAATGGAAATTACAAAAATCCTCACAAATGGATGCCTTAAGTAAAAATATCTAAATATTTCAATGAAGTAATATCTTATAAAAATATTTTAGAAAATCTAAAGCAACAAATTTATATCTTTATAATTGTAAAAGTTAAATCACACACTTAAAATGATTATCCTCCTCGATCATTCAACTCTATTTGTAGGACTTCTTATAATGTTAATATTCCACACTTCTTGGGATCAGTTGTAACAACATCAGATAAACTCCATATTCACATGGAAAGATCAATAAATCATCTCCATTTTATATTCATTATGATATACAACAAAATATAGTATAAGTATTCCCTCCATTATAATGATTTTTTTTCTAGTAGAACATATTAAGTTATTCCTCCAGAAGGATTTATAAAAGTTCATCCAATAGACATGTATGCAGCTACCTGATAATTACCATTTGATAGGATAGGTAAAACTTCATATAATAATTTTTTAATACTTTTTATTCTTGAATTTATAAAACTATGTTTAGAAAAATTTTTATCTATCCATCAGGTGTTCAATATACATGTCCATCAGGTAAGAAAATTCCATCTGATGTCCTCCTTCTGAAAAACATTAAGTAAGTTTAGTCAATTAGAAAGGTTATTATATAACTTGTAAAATATTTTAAATTACCTCAAAAACATCATAAAAATTCATGAAGAATAAAATTAAAAAAATGTAAATGTATATATAGTAGTGGAATATGACCTTAAAAAGTAAGGTTAGAAATTGTTAAAAGTACTCTTTTGAATCAATAAGATTGAAAATGTTTAACTATGTGAGAATTTGAGAGAATATTAGGCGGGATAGTGTATCAATATCTATACAAGAAAAAATTTATAGGATCTGGGATCACCCTATAGTGTTCATGGTAACCCTATAATAGGTGGTTTTGGTAGAGGTGATAGAAACATGGTAAGAGAATCTAGTAGTGGATAATAGTTTGATCCAATTTCACCACTACCACCACCTCCAGGTGGTCTTAACCTAGTTCAATATGTTAGAGGATAGGGTCATGGAAATATAGACACTATGCATGGTTTTTACTAGGTGACACTAGATATGGGTTTCAATACATTTTTTATCATTTATACATTGGAACCCATACTTTTTGACATTGGAACAAGCCATTATTTTATTACTGCATCACTAGTTTTAGAGTTAAAAAATCAAGTGGATGTAACGACACGAAATCTTGTTTCCTAATTTTTTGTATTATTTTATTTTTATTTTTATACTCAACAAAAATGTTTCGTTTGATAACATGAGTATAATTAAAATGAGACCGTTGGGTTTTGACTGTTATGTGACCATTGGTCAATATGACCGCTGGAAACTAAACGTTTTGATTATTGTCTCTAAATACAAGTAATCTTGGTTAATTAATATAGAAATAAGATTTGATGGCCTCACCCAGTAGTCTTGGACCAATCAAATCCCATCTAACAGAACTTGGGAAGGAGGTAGCACCACTGGGCTTTGCTCTGGACCAAACCCAAGACGAACTTCATCGTGTGAAGTTAGAATGGAATCGCCTTCGCGAGAAGTTCAAACTGATAGAAATTACTACTCGTGCGATGTTGGCCGAGCCTCTCTCGGATTCTCTCACCTTAGCACACCTTACACTTAGGTCCTATGCTGGTGTGATAAGGGGCTATGTAAGAAGTCCGTAACTGCCTTGTGTAATCCTTTGTTTTAAATAAAAAATTCAATTTCTTATTATGATGAAGTTTATGAATTTTCAAATGACCGGATAAATATAGTATGCATATTTTTGATGAATTTTAGAAAAAGGATATTTTAAAAATGTTTATCTAAACCTTAAATAATTAAAAATGTGTAATGATTTTCAAAAAATAGTCTTCTACAATTATGTTCAGTATGAAATTTAGAGTCTAATAAGATCAACTTAATTTTTGATGAATAGTAAATTATGAATAGTGATTTTATGCTTAGGATTAGTAATGTGACCAAATGGATTAGTAATCTCACTTAAAGAAAGTATTAATATAATCTTGGCACCTTGATTAAGTAATGTGATTCAATAAAATGGTTAAATAACGGTTTCATAAATTATTATTCAAGTATTAGTTTTTTCGGGTGAATAGTGTTTTTAATTAAAAATATAATTAAAAATATTTAGAAAATTATTTTTATAAAATGGACTTCATTTTTGAACTCAGAGCAATGATATTATGTTAAGGTAATTTTTGGGGATTTTTCTGAAAAAAATAAATTTTCGTTGAATAGTGTTTTTTATCAATAATTTAATTAAAAATATTTAGAAAATTATTTTTATAAAATGGATTTCATTTTTGAAATCAGAGCATTGATATTTGGTTAAGGTGAAATTTTGGGATTATTCTGAGAATGTTGAATTTTCGATGAATAGTGAAAATACAGTTTTTAAGTTACGAGTGTTTAATGACATCATTAAATGATGTATTAAGTATGTAATCAATATGGTCGAATTATGAATAGTAAGATAAGGTATTAGGTGTCCCAAGTGGCCAATACCATGGGCAAATACCATGGGAAAGCCCATGGTTTTTCCAAAACCACTAATGAGGTGTCCCTTGGCCATTAATGCCTTGTCCCCTCAATTTCCCTATAAATACCAAGCCATCCTCTCATCCATTCGACTCCCCACTCTCCCCCAAAAAAGTTCTAGTCTCATTCCCTCCTAAGGAGTCCTACCAGGGTTCCCCCAAGCCCTCAAGGTCTCAACCTTTGAGTTTTAAGAGTTACGTTTTAAGGTAAGGGATCCGATCTCTCTCATTCTTTTCAATAAATATATTTTATGTAATTTGTTTTATGCTCCATGTTCTTATGTTAAAGGGTGTTATTTTATACTCCTCTTACTGCCCTTTTCATGTTCACATAATGAGAGATCCCCTCTTACTCTCATTATTTCGTTTTATGAAGTTTTAAGTGGCGCCGTTAGGCTGCCGAAATTTTTGTAACGGATTCTTTCTCCCTTCCCATTTTTCAAGATCTATTTTCAGGTAAAGTATTTCAAGTTACTTTTTATTATGTTGGGGTATGATCTCTAAATTTATCATACTGATCTTTTATGATCATATGATGAGATACCACATTTGATCTCTTCAATTCAGTATTTTGAAGTTTTAAGTGGCGCCGTTAGGCTGCCGAATTTTTAAGTGGTTCTTCACCCTTCTCGTTTTGAAGTTCTACTTTCATGTCAATTCTTTCAAGTTACTTTTTGTTATGTTGGGGTATGATCTCTAAATTTATCATACTGATCTTTTATGATCATATTATGAGAGTCCCCATTTTATCTCTTCAATTCAGTATTTTGAAGTTTTAAGTGGCGCTGTTAGGCTGCCGAATTTTTAAGTGGTTCTTCACCCTTCTCGTTTTGAAGTTCTACTTTAATGTCAAGTCTTTCAAGATCCTTCTTATTATGTTGGGGTATGATCCCTATATCTATCATACTTATCTCTTATGATCATATGATGAGAGACCCTATTTGATCTTGTCAAATCTTTTTTTATTGAAGTTTAAGTGACGCCATTAGGCTGCCGAATTTTCATAAGATAAATCTTATTTTTGTCTCACTTACATGTTTTTCATTTCATATGGTATATCTTTCAAATTTCATTACAATGTTCTTAAATCCATTATATTCTTACCCCTACTATTTTATGGGTCATTTATGAATTTTGGACCCATGTCCCCTCTCTTTTCAATGTTTTCTAAAACCCGGAAACATAGCCATTATGCTGCAGAATTTTCGTCTCAAAATGCCTCTCTGTTTTCTCAAAATTATTTTTATGTTATAAAGTTAATACTAAAAGATCTGATTTCTACAAGGGTATTCACATATATATCAAAATGTTCTATTTTAAATTCTGGGATTTACATACATGAAACCCGCTTCTCCTTTCTGTGGGTTTAAAGGGACATAAAGATCATGTCTTTAAAGCAGTTTTTAAAACGTTATGATTATGAAATGAAACCCATTTCTTTTATGCTATATGGGTTGTTTATGAAATGATTGATGATGATATATGTGGCTCACATGATAATAAATACATGTCAAGGATGCGCCCAGATAGCGCTCCAATGCATTGGGTAAAGACTTAATCTTTAGAGATGACCTTTTAGATTGATACCTTGGTGAATAACCTTGGTAATTTTTAATGACACGTTGGGGATGGACCTTGGTGAAACGAAATGATTGTCAATATTAAATGTTGTAGCCACATCTTCATGTTATAAAAAATGTTATTTATATTATGATATTACACATGATTCTTTCTCATGACTTAAAGTTCTTTTTCATGACATAGTTGATGTATCTCAAGTTCACATGTTAAATGTTTCTCTGGTTTCCCTCACTGGGCCTTCTGCTCACCCTTTCTTTTGATGTATGTCCCTAGGTTATGAGATGCAGTAATGAACCTAGGATGAACATGAGGAGAAGCCTTTCAAGGTCTTAAGAATAATCTTTTATGTTTTCATGTTTAAAGTTCCTGGTTTCCAAGACACTAAACCTTAAGGATCCTCCGTTTTGTAAAATGTAATGAAAGTTTATGTGATAAAAAGGCGGGATGCTATAGTTGGTATCAAAGGATGGTTTAGTTATTTGTTGAAATTAGGATATGAAAACTTTAGGAAGAAGCCTATAGAAATATTTATATATAAGAAATCTTCCTGGTATTTTGTTGAGTATTGAGTAAGGGGTTGCCAAGCAAATACATCCCTGTCTGGATACGAGCAGGTAGAGGTGGCTCTGGAACAGATGTACATAGGGGTAGAACCCAAAAACACCACTTTGAGCTAAACTCGAACGAGAACTGGTACACGACAATGGGCCTTGCTGCACTCTTGGTTACGACACTCCCGGGGGATATGCTTTGGTAAATTCATAAGCTTAATATGAACCATTATTAATGGAACAAAGATAAAATAAAAATAAAGATTCGCATAAGAATATTTGATCATGGATAACCTAGTTTGAAACCTAGGGGATCAGAAGTTAGGGTATACTTTTCTTCTACAAGTTATCCTAATATGCTTTAAGTTCCTTTTCATGATTATTGGTTAAGGATTTAAGCCCCTAGTTGTACTTTCCTTCTTAGTTAATGGTGGGAAATGGAAGAACATGTCCCAACAACCAATGTGATAGAAAATGTGACCATTTCGGTATTAATATGACAGAGATGATTAGGGGATTAAAAGATGATTATTATTTTGGAAGACGTTCACTATTTTGGGGACCCTATATGATCGAGGTAAATAGATTACTATGGTATTTTTATTGAGGAGTAAGGTTGAATTATATTTTGAATAATCAATGAATTTATGTTGGACTTATAGTAATTTAGGTTACTTATGGGAATGATTAACCTTTCTTGAGTAAAATATGTTTAGGTTAGATAGTTTTGTTATAAGATGTTAGGAGTGGTTGATGTTGTTTGGAGATGAACAATGAAGTTTATTTTGGAAGACTATGTTATAAAATCCTTCCTTTATTTGGGTTTTAATCTTAGTTTGGTTTATTTTGAGGAATTTTAAGGACCATTATTTATGGAATGGTCTATGATGAAATTTGGGTAGTACCATGGAACTTTGAAGATTTAAAAGTAGTTTCCATTCCTATGGGATTCTTTCTTTTTGAAGAGTTGTTTTACATTAACCTTTCTGTTTTTTGGATAATGTTTAAAGATAAAAGAAATAGATAGTTAATCTTTTGTGGATTATGTGATTCTCTAGAAGATGATTCTTGTGCTTTTTATGAGGCCAAGTGTTTTTGAAATTCTCGTCATTTGGAGAAAAGATTAGTGTTGGTAGGGACTTATTAAAGGATGAAACTCTACTTGAAGGTAGGTATATTTTCTTATGTTTTTGTTCTATGTAGTAAATGAATTCCTCAAAATTATGAAAAAGAATGTAAAACAAAAACGTTGTTGGTTTATGTTTCCTACTAGGTAAACAAAGACCCTTTACACACATCATAAGTTTGGGATTTTCTTATGGTTAACTTTCTCCTAATCATGTTTTCTATCACTCTCCCTTAGAACGTGACCCTTTGTTTTTTCTTCCATGTCCATGTTTTCTTACATGGGATCCTAATATGGGTTAACTTGGGTGACCTTTTTAATTCCCTTTCTTTCTTTTAAAATAATAATTTTACTGACTCCTTTTCCGATGTGGGACATTCAATGAAATTTCAAAACCCAATTTTAAAAATTGCGAGGACGCAATTTCTTAAGGGGGAAGATTTTAACGACCCGAAATCTTGTTTCCTAATTTTTTGTGTTATTTTATTTTTATTTTTATACTCAACAAAAATGTTTCATTGGATAACATGAGTATAATTAAAATGAGACCGTAGGGTTTTGACTGTTATGTCACCATTGGTCAATATGACCGCTGAAAACTAAACGTTTTGATTATTGTCTCTAAATACCAGTAATCTGGGTTAATTAATATAGAAAGATGATTTGATGGCCTCAACCAGTAGTCTTGGACCAATCGAAGCCCACCTAACAGAACTTGGGAAGGAGGTAGCACCACTGGGCTTTGCTCTGGACCAAACCCAAGCCGAACTTCATCGTGTGAAGTTAGAATGGAATCACCTTTCCAAGAAGTTCAAACTGATAGAAATTACTACTCGTGCGATGTTGGCCGAGCCTCCCTTGGATTCTCTCACCTTAGCACACCTTACACTTAGGTCCTATGGTGGTGTGATAAGGGGCTATGTAAGGAGACCGTAACTGACTTGTGTAATCCTTTGTTTTAAATAAAAATTTCAATTTCTTCTTATGATGAAATTTATGAATTTTCAAATGACTGGATAAATATAGTATGCATATTTTTGATGAATTTTAGAAAAAAGATATTATAAAAATGTTTATGTAAACCTTAAATAATTAAAAATGTGTAATGATTTTCAAAAAATGTTCTTCTACAATTATGTTCAGTATGAAATTTAGAGTCTAATAAGATCAAATTAATTTTTGATGAATAGTAAATTATGAATAGTGATTTTATGCTTAGGATTAGTAATGTGACCAAATGGATTAGTAATCTCATTTAAAGAAAGTATTAATATAATCTTGGCACCTTGATTAAGTAATGTGATTCAATAAAATGGTTAAATAATGGTTTCATAAATTATTATTCAAGTATTAGTTTTTTTAGGTGAATAGTGTTTTTTAATGAAAAATTTATTTAAAAATATTTAGAAATTTTTTTTTATAAAATGGACTTCATTTTTGAACTGAGAGCATCGATATTATGCTAAGGTAATTTTTGGGGATTTTTCTGGAAAAAATGAAATTTCGGTGAATAGTGTTTTTAATAAAAAATTAAATAAAAAATATTTAGAAAATTATTTTTATAAAATGGATTTCATATTTGAAATTAGAGCATTGATATTTGGTTAAGGTGAAATTTTGGGATTATTCTGAGAAAGTTGAATTTTCGATGAATAGTGAAAATACAGTTTTTATGTTATGGGTGTTTAATGACATCATTAAATGATGTATTAAGTATGTAATAAATATGGTCGAATTATGAGTAGTAAGATAAGGTATGAGGTGTCCCAAGTGGCCAATACCATGGGCAAATACCATAGGAAAGCCCATGGTTTTTCCAAAACCACTAATGAGGTGTCCCTTGGCCATTAGTGCCTTGTCCCCTCACATTCCCTATAAATACCAAGCCATCCTCTCATCAATTCGACTCCCCACTCTCCCCCAACGAAGTTATGGTCTCATTCCCTTCCCAAGGAGTCCTCCCAAGGTGCCCCCAATCCCTCAAGGTCCCAACCTTTGAGTTTTAATAGTTACGTTTTAAGGTAAGGGATCTAATCGCACTCTTTCTTTTCAAGAAATATCTTTTATGTAATTTCTTTTATGCTCCATGTTCTTATGTTAAAGGGTGTTATTTTATACTCCTCTTACTGACCTTTTCATGTTCACATAATTAGAGATCCCCTCTTACTCTCATTATTTCGTTTTATGAAGTTTTAAGTGGCGTCGTTAGGCTGCCGAAATTTTTGTAACAGATTCTTTCTCCCTTCCCATTTTTCAAGATCTACTTTCATGTAAATTATTTCAAGTTCCTTTTTATTATGTTGGGGTATGATCTCTAAATTTATCATACTGATCTTTTATGATCATATGATGAGAGACCCCATTCGATCTCTTCAATTCAGTATTTTGAAGTTTTAAGTGGCACCATTAGGCTGCCGAATTTTTAAGTGGTTCTTCACCCTTCTCGTTTTGAAGTTCTACTTTCATTTCAATTCTTTCAAGTTCCTTTTTTTTATGTTGGGGTATGATCTATAAATTTAGCATAATGATATTTTATGATCATATGATGAGAGACCCCATTTGATCTCTTCAATTCAGTATTTTGAAGTTTTAAGTGGCGCCGTTAGGCTGCAGAATTTTTAAGTGGTTCTTCACCCTTCTCGTTTTGAAGTTCTACTTTCATGTCAAGTCTTTCAAGTTCCTTTTTATTATGTTGGGGTATGATCTCTATATATATCATACTGATCTCTTATGATCATATGATGATAGAACCTATTTGATCTTGTCAAATATTTTTTGTATTGAAGTTTAAGTGACGCCGTTAGGCTGCCGAATTTTCATAAGAGAAATCTTATTTTTGTCTCACTTCCATGTTTTTCATTTCATATGATATATCTTTAAAATTTCATTACCATGTTCTTAAATCCCTTATATTATTCCCCCTACTGTTTTATGGGTCATTTATGAATGTTGGACCCATGTCCCCTCTCTTTTCAATGTTTTCTAAAACCCCGAAACATATCCGTTATGCTGCAGAATTTTCGTCTCAAAATGCCTCTCTCTTTTCTCAAAATTATTTTTATGTTATAAAGTGAATACTCAAATATCTTATTTCTACAAGGGTATTCACATATATATCAAAATTTTCTATTTTAAATTCTGGTATTTACAAACATGAAACCCGCTTCTCCTTTCCGTGGGTTTAAAGTGACATAAAGATCATGTCTTTAAAGCAGTTTTTAAAACGTTATGATTATGAAATGAAACCCATTTCATTTATGATATATGGGTTGTTTATGAAATGATTTATGATGATATATGTGTCTCACATTATAATTAAGACATTTAAAAGATGCGCCCAGATAGCGCTCTAATGCATTGTGTAAAGACTTAATCTCTAGAGATGACCTTTTAGACTGATACCTTGGTGAATAACCTTGGTAATTTTTAATGACACCTTGGGGATGGACCTTGGTGAAACAAAAGGATTATCAATATTAAATGTTTTAGCCACATCTTCAAGTTATAAAAAATGTTATTTTTATTATGATATTCCACATGATTCTTTCTCATGACTTAAAGTTCTTTTTCATGACATAGTTGATGTATCTCAAGTTCACATGTTAAATGTTTCTCTGGTTTCCCTTACTGGGCCTTCTGCTCACCCTTTGTTTTGATGTATGTCCCCAGGTTATGAGATGTAGTAATGAACCTAGGATGAACATGAAAAGAAGCCTTTGAAGTGTATAATAATAATCTTTTATGTTTTCACGTTTAAAGTTCCTGGTTTCCAAGACACTAAACCTTAAATATCCTCCGTTTTGTAAAATGTAATGAAAGTTTATGTGATAAAAAGGTGGGATGCTATAGTGGAGTTCTTAAATTTGTCTCTAAATATTTATAATCCTACAAGATTCAACAAAAAGATCACCCACATCTATCAATATCGATGGTGAATGATTACTCTGGGTGAAGAGGTGTTTTTTGTGGGACCTCATTGGGGTGGGGATGAATCCCTATGTTATCATGATTTCTATAGACTGGTCAACTTCATCAATGAATAGGTATATTTATATCATTTGAGAGTGGTGTGTTATATATTATATGGATCAAGGTTATCTTTCATAGTAAAGTGGTATATTTATTCAGTATTAGAGGGTCCTTTATGTAAGAAGTTACATTTTATAACCCATTCGATAGTAAACTTGGTTTTTTTTGCTATAGATACTCTTAATGATCATATTCCTATAATTATGGAGGATTACATGGGATTTTAGAGGATATATTATGGTTTACCCCTCATCAAGAGATCAATTTATACATCAATTTTTTTCATGGTACCATACTGATATCTTTTATAGTAGATTAGATCACTTCTTCAAATATGAATTTTATCAGCACTAGAAAAGGGAATTAACAGTGCTTGAAAAGCACTGTTAATCTAGGTGAAGAGAGGGGGTCCCTTTTATATGCGCTAAAAAAAGTGATGAAAATGTCAAATAAATATAAAATAAATAAAAATGATCGCGGAGCTTTTAATAGCGATTAACCCCCCCATTTTATCAGCACTAGGCATACCCCCTCCCACTCTCCTGTGCACTGCACTTGCCCATGCATCCTTCACTTTCTCACGCGCCCCTCTCTACTTCCACCTGAACTCGAACCCGAGACCTCCCCCCTTGCACGCCTGAACCTTTTCCACTAAGCTATTTTTTTTCTCTATTTAATGATATAGCTTTATATATATATAGTTATATTTATTTTTATATGAATATAGATTCATATTAATATAAATATATTTAGTTAAATTGATACATATATATTTATTCATATATTAATATATATATATATATATATATATTTATATTAATATATATATTTGTATTTATTTATATTTATATATAGTTATATTTATTCGTATATTAATATAGATTCATATTAATATAAATATATATAGTTATATTAATACATATATATTTATTCATATATTAGTATATATATATTTATTCTTATATTAATTTATATTTATATTTATGTATATATATATATTTTTATTTATAAATTTTTACCGGTATATTTATTTGTATATTAATATATATTTATTAGATTAATTTTAAATACATTTATAAAATATGTTTTTTATGTGTGTATAAAAAATGAATAAATAAATACATACATATACACAACACACACACACACATATTTATGAATAAATACATATATATGTGTAGTTGAAAAGCCATAGAATGTTAAAACGACCATAACATCTAATCCAGAAGTGCATTTTAACACCACAACTATTAAAATACAAGAAAATTAAACAATATTCGATATAATATGTGGTAAAGGCCTAGCTGACTTCCGGATCAGAATGTATACATGTTTGAATGTCAAAAAATCATGGTATCCCAACTAAAAACTCAGTTTTGGAGGCCTTCTGGGCCATTTGGGCCTCAATAAATGTGGCAAAAGGTTCTATAAGTCACTAGCACGTAGATCTCATCACAATCTTTTATTTGATATGATGTAGAGCTTAAACAGACACCCAGTTCAAAAGTTATGGTTGTTTGAAGTTTGAGTTATATTTTCAACTTATTTTAGATATTTTTATTAATTTGTTTTAATTTTTTTTGTGTCTTAAAATTGTTATTAAATAATAAT
Organism: Viscum album; assembly: GCA_963277665.1. Taxonomy (NCBI): domain Eukaryota; kingdom Viridiplantae; phylum Streptophyta; class Magnoliopsida; order Santalales; family Viscaceae; genus Viscum; species Viscum album. The sequence continues at coordinate 1,496,081,483 of OY728164.1, forward strand.
TAATCTATGATAATTAGAAAATTATTAATTAATAATATATTACAAAATATTTTAATGCCATTTTCATAAAATTTATTATATATTAAATGTAATAGTATATTTATACTTATCTAAAACATATTTAAAAAATATATATTATATTTATATCAATATAAATATACTTATCTAAAAATATATTATTATCATGATTTTTTTAATATATAAACCTTATCAGTGCTAGGAAAAAGCGTTGATAAAGACCCCCTTTATCATCACTTTTTTAGTGCCGATAAAGGGTGGTGCTTTAGAAACCCAATTTTCTGGTAGTGGATGGTCTTATCCAAGAACATGGAGTTGAGGGTGTAATTAATGTAACTTTGGAAGCGTGGTTTTATCAGGTCCAGTGTATCCCTATATGAAGCTCCTATTTTATTTCCCAATAAGGTGGAAATGATCCTATGGATTTTTATTAACTATCATCACTTAAAATACATTATCTTAAGTCAGAATACCCTATATGAAGAATTGTTGAACTCTTGAAATAACTGAAGGGAGAAATATGGTTCTCAAAGATCAATTTTAGGTCTAGATACTGGAATATTTGAGTCCATGAGGATGTAATTATGAAGATAGTATTTAAGTTTCAAAATGGGATTAATTAATTAATTTCAATTTATGCATGAGTAAATCCTTTAAAATATTAATGGGTCTCATGAATCACATATTCTAGTTTTTTTGGATTATTTCATTGTATTCTTCATTAATGGAATCCTCATCATTTGATGAGAAAGGATAAGTAAGTAGGGTATTTTAAGATTTTCTATAAATTATTTTATATTATTGACTATATAGTAAAAAATAAAAATAAAAATTATGGATTTTATAAGTGAATTTCACAGGTAAAATCATATTTTATGGTTGAGTAGTAGTCCACCTGATGAAAATTGAGTCTTTGATCTCTTGGGAGCCACCCAAGAATGTGTTTTAGGTGGGAATATTTCTTTTTTTGACTTGATAATAATGGATATTTTTAGTTTAATTATCTAGTATTACCACTCCCATGTTTGTAATTACCCATAAAAGGAATCATTTCATATGGTTTGTCTAGTATTATAGAGATTTTGATTAGTTGATCTAGAGGTTGACCGACGCTTCATTTTTATGATTTCTAGAGGAAGATGTTAAGTATATGGTATTCTATGATTCCTATCAGATAGGGATTTGTTGTGTGATGATGATGATTTATATTTTTTTGTGCCAAGGAAATTGATACTTAATGATATGAAATATATAATCCATGTATTAGAGATCGTAATAGTATAGTTTTCCTTGAATTCATGGAGCCATTATCTTCTAAGTTGGTGATTTATGGTTTACAAAGATCATGATAGTTTTAAGAACCTTTTACCTCCAATGAGATCTTAACATGAGGGAAATGTGATATTTATATTTTCTCAAAATTTATTACTTTGGTATCATCTATACTCTTAGAAAGTTAAATACGGAGATTAATACCATAACAATGAAATCTCGATCTCAACTAGCGGATGAGGTATATGAGGAGTGGTGCATGATGGAGAATCAATCCATGATAGTTTTGGTAATTTCATAGGAGGTAGACGTTACCAAAAATCATTTTATGGCGGTCTACCTTACACTTATTTTCTAAATAAGGGATGAAAAACTTGGAAACATTAATTTTAAGATATTTCAAGGCCGTATTTTCTTATGCCATCCACCTGAGGGGTAATCTAAATGTGAGAAAAACTTCATCCACTTATAGTGGTGACTAGTGGTTACAGTCATGATATTTAAATAGGTGATGAGGGAGTCCCAAAACTCCCTCTATGTGGTACATTAATGTATCATGAATATGTACTAGGATATTAATAATATTTATTGGTGTCTATGAATAAATTGGAGTGTTATAGATTTCATGTACCAATGCCTAAATTGCTTAAAAATAAAGGTATATCACTAGGTTCCAGCTGGATTTACATAGAATATTGAGGTTGAAACATAGGAATAAGATAATATTTAAATGGATTTCATGATTATAATTCCATTTTTGTTGAATTATTACATTTATATTTGGGAAATCATCAATTCAATAACCATGTTAACCCATTTCCTCCCTATTCACAAGAAACAATAGATAAAGATATTAGGACATCTGTAAATAGATGAGATCATATAGTTTTATGGAGTTACCTTGATCATTTATTTTGATCAATATTATAAAATAACATCTTGGTTATGGAGGGGATTACAACAGTATTTTGAGACCTGACTATATTAGTGTATGATATTTCATCCTTAGACAAACAATCATACTGTGAGGAATAGTTATGTTCTTGAGGACATGTTATGGAACCGTGTAATTAATTTTTTTAAAATCTAGTATGACTACTTATTATTAGTATATTTAACATACAATAACAACCACCACTCCACTATTGACAAAAAAGCATTTGAGTACCTTTATGGGATACCTTTTAGGTCAAAAATTTGTCGGATAAATATTGTCGAGTCATTACTTATGGGGACAAATATATTTTGCTAATGATGAAGAAGGTATAGGTAATTCATGAACATATGAGTATAAATTAGAGCCATAAATTCCTATACAGACTGAAGGTAGAGGTTTTGGATGTTTTATGAGGGATACAATGTGTTCCTAATAGTATTTCCATAGAATGGTATGAGGAGGTTTAGTTGAGGATGCAAGAACTCGTAGAGATTCATTATGACTATATAGTTACCTTTTATGTATGTGAGTATTGTTATCACATGATGCTACTGACATAATTAGATTGGTGTAAACATCTTCCATGTGTTATAAAAAGGAGAGATGTGCATGACCCATTACAAATTATCAATTGGGGAGAGCCTGTAATTGAGGAAAACACAACCTTTCTAAATTACCTGGTGGAAATCAAGGAATGAAATGAGAATACCCTTTGAAGGTGTGTGATAAAACTGGTGCATGCCCTTTCTTATCATGTAAATCTTAATGAGATATATTAGGAATGAAATAATAATATGAATGATTAAAACACTCACTTTTTTTTTGGTGAATTATAATTTTTACTAAGAAAATACTTGAAGTTGATATGGATGTGGTGACCAAAACTTTTCTTTAAATCATTTCAAATATTTTAGTGTGTAGTCACAAAGTCGAATTATTTAATTTTTTGTAACAAGATTCAATATATATATATATATATTTTATTATAAAATATAATATTTTTATCCCATATTCATGTGAAAGGTTAAATCATTAATATCTCTTTAATAGACACCTATATGGAAAATCTATCACTGTAGTAATACTTTGGGTGTGGGGGTTTATCCAAGAGCTATATAATTTACATTTGAACTTAAAGACTCAAACTGGCCTAGTTTAGTGTCTTTGAAATATATATCTAAACTGTAAATCTATAAATACTTTTTTAAACCTTTAATTAGAGGATTAAATTCCATTAAAAAATCCCTATAGGGGATAAGGTTTCATGTTCTTTGAGGAGGGTCAATGTTTGTGCAAGGCCAGATCATGAAGTGACAATGTTTCTTCTTCAAGGAAGGACTTCATTCAATACCATATTATCATTTCATCATTTTTTCATTGAAATTTATATTATTAATTTAAATATTTAAAATATTTATAAACTATCATTATTTAATTTTTTATTTGGATTTTTTAATTTATGCATTCATCATTGAAATAATGGGTTTATGGGAGAAAACTGGTGGTCGGGTCACTTCAAACTACTAACCCCTAACCCTCATATAGAGTTATTCTAAATGTTGTGGTGTCACTATATTAGCCTAACAATTTCTTGGTAAGGGAGGAAATACCACATAGACACTATAATCCACTCCCTCTATCTTCAAACTCTCTCACTCATGAACTCTATCCTATTCCAAGAGATGAATGATATACTCATTAGCTTTCATAATGGTTGGTAATTCAAATTAGGAAACACTTTTGGATTAGATCATATTAGTATAGTGGGGTTTGTATAATAATAAGGATGTATGGTTCACACCATTAGTTCATGATGAGTTGGATTAAGAGATGGAATTGGTTGGTGAATGAACTTAACCTGGCCAATTTGTTAAGCTCAGACATGACATGAGAACTGATACAACATGATAGTGGTTCAACCAGAGGTAGCTCAAGAAAATGTTGTAGGGACACATGGTAATGTAGTGGATAGTAGTATATTTAAGAGGATGATGAATTGGTTTTTTTGAATTGGTTTTTATGACCTATAAAACTTGACTATTAGATATGCTTGGAAAGTTTTATAGAGCCTCCCACCATATGGTGGGTGGATTCTAGTGGATGATCTTTGTTGTGGGGCAATTCCATCCCAACACCATATAGGATCATGTTGTGTTAGAAAATCAAGTGGGATGGTTTTATAGTAGCTCAAAATGCATCGCAGGTCCAAGTAAAATCAAGAGAGTTGAGCACATTAACTAAACTTGACAAGGGTAAGAATAAGTTAACCTTCCCCAAAATACCCAAATGGTTCATAGGATAACCTTTCTATATATCCTCACATTTATGAGTGGGTCAACCATTTTATTGTTAGGGTTAGTGGGCCTTAGTTCAGATCTTAAATGACCCAACCAAACCCAAGTCAGGTGTCTGTAGTACCATATACCTATGTATTTACCTATTTGTGGGTGGCCACATGACTCATGGGAATCATTCACCTTCCTTTTTATGAAAGCATGTCATGCTACAAAGTCCACTACATAGATTGGTATATTCCATCTTTATTTTTTTTTTATGTTTTCCCTTGAAGTATCAAAATTGGACAAGTGATTTGTATTTATTGAATTATTTTTTCACCAAGATCAAAATGGTAAATTTATATTGGATATTCATGATTTTTTATTATTTTTTATTTGTTTAAATATTTTTGAATTTTAGGAATGGAAAATGGTTTGGATGACATGTTCAAATTAGGCATTGGGTTTGGTATTCCCTTAGATACATACTGATGATAGGTCCTGGGTACCCTATATACTCAATGGAGTTTACTACTATGCTGTGGACCTAGGATGCAGGTCATCCATTTTTGGAATGGGTTTGGGTATTACTTGATCACTAATTCTATGCTAAGTTTCACCCCCCACAACTAATTGGGAAAGGAACTACCCCATGAGATAATACATGGGTCCTCCATCTCTAGATTAGGTACTCTCTTGATCAATATACTATCCTTAATAAGGAACAAGTTACCGACAAGGTTCAGTTATCCCTATAGAAACACGATTACCTTATCTTGATTAAGGTCTCCTACTACAGGGTTAGAGAGGTGACATGATTATCAAGAAGTTGGGGAAATATTTTTTAAAGGGTTGAGTATTTATAATGTAAAATATTTATGTACCCATGTTTTGAATATAGAACTTCAATAAATTACTAGTTATGTCCATCCCTACAACATATATGTGGTTATTTTAATTTCCTATATTAGGTCATTAGATGACTTTTATTTTATCCCCCAATTTAGTTTTTGTTGTATGTTATTGATCAATTTTATACTCATCCATGCATGGAAATTACACCCATATAGATTATGAACTATATAGATGGTATATAATTTAGATAAACTAATAAAGGATGTGGAGTTAGTGAAGTTAGAGATTAGTGATTCTGGATGAGTGATATATTCATTGGGAGTTTATGTTGCGAGTTATTTTGATATGGAGTTATCTTTTCATCGATTTTAGGTTAGTCATTTATTTTATATATTGATCTCTTTTTTCAACTTTTACTTATAGTGTTTTCCCTCATCATACTATTTTGGATGATTACTATTTTTGTATAATACAATGTGTATGTTTTCATTCATTTGGGATATGTATATATGTAGTTTATTATATGTTCACTAGGAAAAGGACTACTATTTGTGATATCCCTACTTAGTACTAGTCACCAACCCTGGGGTCATTAGAGGTGGGTTTGTGTGGCATACCTAGCCTAACCATCATCCTAGTTGGGGTCCTATGGAGTTGTTTTGTGTTGTGAATTTCAATCAAAAGGAATAATCATTTAGCTGTAATATCACATAATCAAAAAATTTCTTTAAGAATTAGTGTTAAATATATAGGAAATTAGAGTGAGTAACAATATGGAAGTATTATTAACAAAGATCATAGTTTGAGAAATTAATTGGTGGTATTGTTCCGTTAATATACTTAGATGATGGAAGGTGATTGAAATATCATTGTATAAGTGGATGTAGAATGAGAGAGATATTTGGAAGATAGATTAATGTAATGAATTATAATATTCTTTAAAGATAATATTATAAAGGTTTGAAATTATTTTCTTAGTTTGAGACACTATTTAGTAGTGCTATAATGGATTCGATTATAGAGCTTGTGGAGAATCCATGACGGTGAAACATTACAACCTAAAGATCAACAATGGAGTACTATTAGGCAGTGAAGAAAAATCTAGTGAATAGATAGATGCGGTTAGGTGGTGGAGTGCTAAGTTCCACATTATCAGCAAGATGGTCCATGTAACCAAGATCCACAATAATTGTGATAGATGAATATTTAGAGAATATTTTATCTATGTGTTTAATGGTTATTTTATAGAGAATCATAGTATTTCCAATCAATATATAGTCACGATGTGGATGTTTTAATTATCAATAGATTATCTTCCTTATGAATTGTGATTAGCGAGACCACTTATAAATTTAGATTTTCTCTCTACTACCCATTTAGGGGATTTTATCTCTATATATACATAGGGAAAACCCTAAAACACATGAAATGACTTGTGTGTTAGTTTCTTTGTTTGGGTTTTTCCATTATTATCACACCATTTATCTTTTTTATTTCTAAAGTAATGGTTGGTCAATATGGAGATGGTGAGAATATTCCAACTTGGATACTCTGGTATTGATTACCTTTAAATATATAGTATTTGTTCCGTGATTAAATTGAAGAGGGAGACTTTTTATAGTCATAATTATGATTACCCTTGAAATTGATGGTGTATGGATCTATGCAATGTGGTTATTATTTTATTTATTAAAGTTATTGATCTATTTAATGAAAAATTTATATTAATTTATTTTTTATATTTATTTTTTTTCCTTTAGGGCCTCAAACTTGGTATCTAAATATTTGATGTTCTAATAAAAATAATTATATGCCCATATTTTCTAAAAGTAATTTCTCCATACAACTCTAAAACCCACCCCCTTTAAAAGGACCATACTTCTTTGGATGCCTCAAATCTAGCATACATAGTTCATCTTCACTAATGGTAATTAACTCATATTTCATCATAACTAAAAAATGGAATCTAATTAGTATTTTTTGTGTGTTTTAATATATTAATGAAAAAATATATTTTATAAATTTCATACACATGTTTCTCATACTTTTTTCATGTTTTCAAACATTATTTTACTTTTTTTGTTTATATAAGCCTCCTTATATAGAATATGACATGGGATAGAGGATGCTTCAAAATATAATTTATAAATATTAATATAAAAATGTAAATACAATTAATTTATTCTATATGGTACATTAAAATTTCTTTATAATTTTTAATCAAACATCAGTTTATATCCCATTCTTTCCTTATATTGGGAGTATGTTAGTTGTGTTTCACATAGTTTAATTTTATAAATCATTTTTTATTTTATAAATTAATTTTCAGGAAGAAAATAAATGTATAAATTTAATGTTAAATAAATTAAAATTATTTAAAATATACTTTAAATGTCTTCTCATTATAATGGGTTATGAAATGATCCAACATTTCTTAGTTTATATTGATTAATATATAGTTCATGGGTAAAAATTGGTGTTCCAATCAATATTTTTATGATCTTTTATGGAGAGACTCATTTTTAATGATTTTTGAATCTTTATAGAAAACCTAAACAATTATTCCATTCAAAATTTTTCTTGTATGCATACAATATTCAAAGAAAAAGGATAAAAAAATTCATTATTTCATTATTTTTTTCAGCATAATATAGATGTTTTACAAAATCATTACATTAATTTATTCCCAAAACAATTCCTTTTTTATAGGCTCAACATTTTGTTATGAATATAAATTAATTGAGACATGAATTAAAGTACTAAACCTAATATAATTATTGAAAATATATTTTCTAGCTCAATAGGTTGACCACACACATTCCGTCTAACCTCAAATCCTTAAAATCGATTTTTTTACTTTAATAGACTTTTCTAACACTATTATGTGATGATGCATTGATCCTTTTTTTGTTTGGTAACTTTTTCACGTTACTAACCTTTATCATATGACTCACCATTAGTTTTTCCCACCTATGGTCCCTTTTATATTTTTTTCCTCGATATATGTTGCATTAGTAAGTGTAAAAATCATTATCTACACAAAAATTTAGAAAAATAAATTAAAATAAGTAAAAAATTCATTTAACAAATGATATATAGTTGAAAATAATTATATATATATATAAATAATATAACATAAAACCTGTATATTATTGTAATTTTTTCTTTAGTGGTTTAAGGGAGTTTCACTCTCTATCAATTACCCAAATCACTTAGCTAGGGCCCCTTTGATAAATAAGACACTCTCTATATAGGGCCACTAAAAAATGAATTTGATATCCCAATTAAGGGATAATTCTCCTTGTAATATTCATTCAATTATATAATTGTTTGAATTGAAAAAAATAATTGAGAAATTCATATATGCAAGACTTAATAAATAAAACACATGTAGTTCTTAAATGATACAATCATTTTCCATGTATATATCTCTTTAATTTTTTGGATAAGTCTCATTACATTGGGTTTTATTTTTTTTAGACCATGCTTTTCAATACTATTTTGAGGTTGTGCTAAGAGTTGTAGGGTTATAGTAAGAATGGTAGGTGAGTTCTATATATAGAATGAATTCACACTGTGACCCTAATTGATGACCTGAATGGTTTTGTGAAAACCAAATGAGTTATATTAATGGCATGAATTGTTTTGGGAGGACCCTATGAATTATATTCAATATGTGAATTATTGCGGGAATACCTAATGAATTTAATTCACCCATGAATATAATTCACCCTCTGAATTTAATTTACCCCCTAAAATTAAATCACCCCCTAAAAACCCCATGAATTTAAAACACCCCATGAATTAATTCAGGTCCAAAATGGATCCCATGAATTTAATTCAAACCCTGAATTAATTACACCCATGGAATTATTTTAACCCATTTAATACACCCCATTAAAATGGAATCACATCATGAAAACATTTCGAAACTTGAAATGTTTCTTTTAGGTTTTTTAATGATTGGATAATAGAAATTGGTAAAAATAAGGGAATCAATACTTTCACAATTTGAAAGAAATTCACTTAATTAATTTGTCATGATCAGTTTTCTTTAAAATATTCAAGAATATCATTTTTCTAACATAGACCAACTTCGTAACTAAAGCCCTTCTAGTAGTGAAATTTTGTAATCACCTTTACACCTGAAGCGAGGATATATCAGGTATTGGTATTCTAGACCTAGAGATCGAAGAGAATATAGAAGATGACCGTTATCGAATATGTGAGATTTTTTCATCACCTTCTCTTCTTTTATAATGGGTGGTCAAAATCTTATCCATTTTATCATATTTAATTATCCCTAGTATATGTGATACATGTGATCACACTAGAACACCATACATGTAACATAATTAATTTGAAAATACCTATTAAATAATTATATTTTTAGACTATCCATTGGATAACATTGGGCCCATTGATGTTGATAATGAAGACCGAGACCACACGATAGGTGTTCCATACATGTACCTTGTTGATATTTGGACATTTTGATATTATATCCATGAGGCATATTGGAAATATTTATTGAATTTTGACTTAATTTTATGAATTGGCATAATATGTAATTTCTGTGATTGATTAAGGCAGAATCACCTTGACTAAATTTGGTTAACTGATATTTTAATAACTTCAATGTTAAATAATAAATGAAACATGTTTCATATATTTATAAAGATAATTGTAATAATAGATATATAAAACATAATTAACTTGAAAAATGATAATTTGTTGAATTGATTATTTTGACTTATGTTGATTTACCTTTTATGTTTGATTTTTCCTTGAGAGTTTGTTTCTTATCTTTTGAGTTTATGTGACATCGATGTGATTGATTCTTGAGGGAGGGATGCTTATTGGAATACTGAGTTATTTCAATACTACTCATGATTTATGTTGAAGCTTGAGGGAATGATTCATGATTTCATACCTCCAAAGGGATAAGAGTACAAGTACTTAATGACCAAGGGAATGAGTGTATGATTATGTTAGATATTTGAGGATCATATTCATAGTCTCGGAATGCCTGATGGTGAGATTTTTTATATCTTGTGGGAAGAGTCCTTTTTTAATTTTCTGTTTGTGCAATTCATCCTAAGTGGGAGAATATTCCCCTAGATGGGGGATCCATCTAGATGCAAGAGGATCCTCCTTTATCCATAGATACCCAGTAGGGTGCTGATGTTGGTTTGGTTGACCTCAAGTTTCAACCTAGATTTTAGGGGATCAGTGAGATTACTTTATGTGTAGTATTGAATTATTAAATCAATACTCTCTTTATCTCTATATTTAATGCACTATATTTCTTACAATAGATTTTTTAGACATGTGGTATTGACCTAATGAGTTGTACTCACAACATGGATGGGCTTCAATTTAGAACCCAAACAGATTTTATGAATGTAGGTTTGGAAAAGGGACCCTATTATTTATTTGTATATTGTGGGATGGGTTGGATCTTGGTGATGGAACTGACATGGGGTTCATGAACCGGGTATTTGAAGTCTTTATTTGAGTCTCACTATATTTTATCTATATGAATTCTATCACATCATTTAGTTACATTCATATTTTCATTACATTAAACTATTGTTATTTGGATTTATTTAGTTTGTTCTTTCTCATCTTTGGTTTACCACTAAATTATTCATATTTTTTTCTTTTATTTATGATACTCTTCTATTATTTTTCTACTTTCATTTTAGCTCTTTACCTAAGGGTATATTCTCCCAAATACATTTACTACACCCATGATACTATTATAAAAACTCTATCATATTTGGAGGTTCACATTAGGTCATGTAGCCAACTGACATAGTCACTTGAGGGAGCACCCAGATGAGGATATTACTAAGTGATATCTAAGGTAAAATGGTGTTATTTTTTATTGTTTTACTATTTTTGAAATATATTGATGAGAATAGGATTAGGGATGGCATGGTAATAAGCTTGTTCATGGGAATGGATAAATCATGTATGAAGGATAATCTGAGTGCCTGGGGATGAGATTGATGTTTATGATGTTTGCTTGTTACTTTTTGATGTTATTTCACCTTGGGTGATTCACATGTTGTTTGATGTTATAGTTATTGATATTTCTAACCATGGATTTATATATAATTAAATGTGTATTAATTCATCATTATTGGACCATAGAGATATACATTGGCATGGATTTTTCATGATGTGGACATATTTATTTCATGATATATATTTCGCTATATGAATAGTCAAATGAGATACATGTTATATTTGATGAAAAAGGGAGTGAATAAATTGTTATATCATTAAAATTCATATGTTAATCCATTTTTAGAGACACAATTATCTAGAATTTGTCTTTTTTTTTTCAAATAATGATGTAAAAATTGATGTTATCTAGTATTATAAGGAGTGAGTTTTTCTTGTTTAAGAAATGCATTATCATCATATTTGAATTGAGTAGAAAAAGAGTTGCAATCACCACACTCTTAACAGATCTTCACCAAATATTACTATGGATCCTAAGAATCTGATGGATGATAAGATCTATGAATTCTTGTTAAGGGTGATTCAATCCATGCAAAGGGATAATTTTCACACCATTAATTCTATGTTTGCATTTAAGAGAGTCCCAACTACATCATCCACCTATATTCACTAGGGAGGGAGGATTCCAGGTAACTGAGTTCAAGATTTAGTCACCCCTATTGATCTTTAAGAACCAAAATATAAAAACATATAAGAGGGTGAAGGTTTCAAATTACATTCCTTGTAGACTATCCAAGTGTTGGTGTAACATTTTAGAGAAAGATAGGTAGCAAGAGGAGTCATCCTGGAAGAACATCAAGGAAAAGTTTTTTATCCACTTCTATTCTAATACATTGAGGTACGAGAAGGCTTGTTAGTTCTTGTATGTAACATAAAAGTACATGTAAGTTAATCACTGCAATAGATTCTTCGCTAACCTATAGTTCATTGTTTCATCCTTAGCGTTGATGAGATCTCTAGGGTGAGAATTTTTCCATATGGGTTTCTTTATGAGATTAGTTTTTGTGTGAACATATTTCACTTGAGTAGACTTATGGACATAATAGATTAGGATCTCATCACAGAAGGTAATCAGATATAGGTGTTGAGAGATGCCTATAGAGTTTCAGCAGGGTGATTTGAGAAATATTCTTTTGGTTACAAGAATAATTGCTATAAAAGGTTCTACTAGGGCAGTAGAGGGAAGTGAAATCATTGGAGTAGAGTTATGACTTAAGTATTTGGTTTGATATAGTTCTTTATATGTGGATGGTTCGTCTATAATCACCCATAATGGAGTTCTATGTTCATGATATGATTTTTTATCATCATAATTATTTATGAGATTTACACAGTAGAGCAGTACCATGGGATAATCATATGAACTAGAGTCTAGAGGGATCTCAACTACCCCACAACAGACTAGAATTTGGAGTTCCACTAATTGTTTAGGTCTAGGTAGAGGAAATGGTACCCTAGTGTAGGAAAAAAAGTACAAATTAGAGGGAAAAACACATAGCAGACAAACTTGAGCCCATGGTCGAGGGGTGAGCTAGCTGCATGGTATATAATATTCTCTAACCAGTCTGGATGTTGGATCTTCTACTTTCAGAGGTATCATTATTATATATTCTACCTTAGCTTGAATTTTTCTTTATATAGGAGAATCATATTCATTTCTATTTGATATTTTTGAAAATGGTTAGAATTTGGCTATGAAGCGTATATATGGGGTTATGACCATTGACAGACCGTTGGGAGTGTAGTCAGAGTGTATCAAGAACTGTAAGAAGTGTTCTCTTGAAATTAGTAGATATCATTTCCTTTGGTTAATTTTGGTGCTAGAATTGATACGCTTCGATTTTATTCTTAGTAAATATTAGATAGTTCTATAAAAGGCCCATATTTACTATTATCAAAGTATTTTTACATTTCTATATCTAGATACTAGAAGCTATTCTCACCAGGGTGAATGGGATCTTTGGGCTTGTCATGTACTACTATTTCAGTGAAGATTAAATTGTTTCCTGGATCAGATAACAAGCCTTTCTTTGGATGATGGATGAAAACAATATAATAATTTTCCTCTAGTGTTGGAAATTTTTTGGGACATGTTTCCTAAAGTGTTCTCTATATTACCACTTGAACAGAAGATTTATTTTATTACTGCGTTAGTTCCAGGAGTAGATAAAATTTATATATCTCTTTATAATATGAAACAAATAGAGCTTCATGAGTTGAAAGTTTAGTTTGAGGATCTGGAATATAAGGTTTTCATATTAAATAGTATATCTCCATGGGGTTATCCCAATCCTTTCTCCAAGAAGGATGATGGGACATTATGCTTATGTTTAGATTACTAGAGAATGAACCAAATGATAGTGAAGAATTAATATTCCCTTAATTTCATTTATGATCTCTTTGATTAGCTGAGAGGTTCTATTATTTTATCTAAGATAGACATGAGGTCGGGGTACCAATAGTAGAGGGTGAGACCATTGGACATTCCCTAAACTAGTTATAGGAGTAGGCATGACTTATATGAGTTGTAGTGAGACTTTTAAAAATTGAAAAATTCACTGGTGATATTCATGGACATGTTGAATAAGAGAATTCATCCTTTACTTGATTAGTTTGTTGTAGTTTTTATGAACAACATCTTAGTGTACTCTCAATCTATAGACGATGATTCCCATCATATTGACATCATCTAGAGTAAAATGAGAGAGAATCAACTTTATTTCATGCTATCCAAATATAGTTTCTAGAATGATAGAGTGAACTCCTTGTGCCATGTTATCTTGAAGGATTTAGGACAGTATACCAAGAGAAGGTTGTAGACATGGTATCTTAGTAGTGAACCAAGAATGTCCTTGATATTTATAGTTTTCTTGGTCTAAAAGGTTATTAACGATGCTCCATCCAAGACTTTTCTCATCTGGAAGCACTAATGTTTGGGATGACCAAGAAAGGGGTGATGTTTTTTGGTTGGATTATTGTTAGGGATATTTCCACGGGCTGAAGAAAAGAATGACCTCATCAATGACCATCACCTAACCTAATAATGATAGGGAGTATACAATTTATTACGATGCATCTGGAGTTAGGCTCAGAGTAGTTATGATGTAGGAGGACCGTGTGGTTTCTTATGGATTGAGACAGTTATGATCCCATAGAAGGAATTATCCTACTCATGATCTGGAGTTAACAACCATGGTACATGATCTAATATTATGGAGACACTATATTTTTGGAGAGAGGTTTATGACATAGACCAGAAGATCTTCAAGTACATATATTCTCAGTGAGACTTAAAACATCATCATAGGAGGTGGGTTGAGTATCTGTATTTTTACAACTTCTAGTTGTCTTACACACAAAGAAAGGGAAACATCATTTTCGATTCCTTGATCCAGAATATTCAAACATAGGTAGTGCAGGGGTCTTGTGAGGAGTAGTGGTTAATGTAACTCTTTACTGACATTAATATAGATGGTTAAATGTTCAGGGGTTGAGTAGCTCTAACATCAATATATGTTATACCCATTCTTCTTAACTAGATAAAGTTAGAGAAGTTACCTAATATAGAAGAATTGTATTTGAGGAAAAACATATATGGTGGGGAGAAACCACTAAGATTATTTCTTAGTAGTGAGTATGTTCTTATCCATGGCTGTGTATGGGTTCCAATGGGCTTGGGTGAGGATCTGATGATAAAGATTCATGCATCTAGATGGGTGGTACACACATGTTTCACAAATATATTTTGTGATCTCAAAAGATAGTACTAGTGGTCCAGGATTAATAATGAGATATTTGGATTCATGGAGATATTTTTAACCTATCAGAAGTTGAAGGATTAACATCAGAGGTTTTTTGGGTTGTTGCAGCCTTTGGCCAATCCAAAGTGGAAGTGGTATGATGTCAGTATAGATTTCATGGCATTATTTCCTAGAATACCCCATAATAATGATTTATTATGTGTCATTATGGATCGATTGATGAAGGTATCCCACTTCATGCCTATTAGAGAGACCATCACGATTGAGGATCTGGGTAGTATTTATGTAAATGGGATTTTTCGATTGCACAATATTACAAGTAGTATTGTTTCTGATCATGATCCTCATTTCAATTCTTGATTTTGGATGGTTCTACAGAAGGAATTTGGATCAAAGGTTCTTCTAAGTACAACAAACCATCCTTATAATGACGACCATTCTGAACAGACTATTCGGATTCTGGAGCATATGTTATAATACTATATTTTTTCATGGGAGTTGTATTTGGAACTCATGGATTTTTACTATAATAAATAATTATTGGAAGTTAACCAAATGGATCCTATAAATTCCTTTTATGTATGACCATTTCATTACCCTCATTGATGGTAAGATATAGTTGAGTGAGTGCTTGTTGGGCATAATCTCTTGTAAGAGATGATTGGGTAGGTTTAGTTGATCACAAAAGGCTGGTGACCATGAAGAGCTAATAAAATCATACACGGAACCTCAGAGATGACCTCTAGAGTTTGAGGTTGGTAAAAATGTTTTTATTTAGGTGTCTACAAGGATGAAAAAATTCTATACCATAAAACTATGGAAACTAGCACCCAAGTTTGTCAGGTCATTCGAGATAATGGAGAGGGTTAGTAAAGTGTCATATCATATGTCCATTCCATAGAACTATGGCTCCATGAATGATGTTTTTCACATTTCAAAACTTCATAGATATCATTACGACTCTTATCACATGATAGATATTGATGACATCGGGATAGATGATGATTCATCCTTTGAGGAGAATTCGATCTATATCGTGGACTATAATAAAAAGATTCTCTAAGGAAATACTATTACACTAGTACAAGTGTAGTGAAATAATGGGAATGTTCAGGAGGATACCTTGGAGAATAAGTTTTATGTGTTAAAATAGTGAAAATAATTTCTCTCTGATGCTCCTCAATGATGAATGGTATAGATCAGTGATGAGATGTTATATGGTGGGTAGCTTTTAATATCCTATCATTTTCCAGGTATGTATCTATTTAAATATTTGGATAAATATATTTGATTTGGGTTTTATTTCTTGTAGAAACTTTTTATCAATTTTAGACTTAGTTTGGGTTAAGTGTTACAGGGGTATAATAGGAATAGAAGGCGAGTTATTCCTATAGAATGAATTTACATCATGAACCTAATTCATGATGTGAATTGTTTTGGGTAGAACCCATTAATTATATTCATGTAATGAATATTTTTCGGCTGAAACCATGAATTATATTTCTTTAATGAATTATTCTAGTCAAAACCCATGAATGTAATTCACCCCATGAATTTAAATAACCCTTGAAATTAATTAACCCCATGAAACAACCCATTAATTTAATATAAAACATTAATTAATTATCTTTATTAAGACACCTCATGAATTTAATTCAGCCCTTAATTAATTAAAACCCCTGAATTCCTTTCATCCCTTGAATTCAACCCATTAAAAGGGACTCACATCAAGAAAAAATTTCACAATGTGAAATGTTTTTTCAATGTACAAATAATAAAAATATTATGAAATAAGGAAATAAATACTTTCACAACATGAAATCAATTCATGTCATGAATTAGTTATTCCTAAACCTTTTTAAAACCATCTAGTATCACGTTTTTCTAACACGAGACTCCTTCTTGACTACTTCCCTCCCTAAGGAAATTTCCAGGAATCCCCTTAGAATTAGAAGTGAGGATACATCATTTTTTTTTGTTTAGGACCTTGATATCTAAGGGAAGGAGTAATCCAATCACTACCATAGACATGTGGTTTTTTCTTCGCCTTTTTTGATTTTGAGGTGGGTTGTCTAAATCTTATCCTTTTCATAGGATTTAGTTATCCCTATCATGTGTGATATGTATGATCACACCATAACACCATTCAAAGGACCTAATTAATTGTAAAATAACTTTTAAAATAATAACTACTTGTTTATATTGTGCATTATATCTCATTGGGTCCATTTGTATGGAGAATGATACATGTGACCATGTGATAGGAGTGCCATCCTTGCACTGTGTTGAGACTTGGTCAGTTTGATATTAGATCCCTGAGATATATTGGAAAAATTGATTTATTTATGTATTAATCATATGAGTTGGTATAACATGAAATATGTGTGATTGGTTAAGGTTGAATAAACTCGGTTAAATTTGGTTAGTTGATATGTTAATAACCTCAAGGTTAAATGATAATTGAAATATGATTGATACATTTATGAGGATAATTGGAAACCTATATTTATGAAACATAGCTGGCTGTACAAATTATAATTTAATGAATTGATCATTTTTCATTATGGTGATATATCTTGTATGTTTGATTTGGTATTGCAAATTGATTTATAATATTTTGATATTATGTGAAATAAATGTGATTGATTCCTGATGATGGCATTCTTATTAGCATGCTGAGTTTTTTGGGATATGAGTCATGTTCTATGTTGATTATAGTGGGAATAGTTTGTGATTTTATATCGCATGAGGGATAGGTGCACAGGTACTTGATGACAGATGAAAGAGTGTGTGATTTTTTTGGATGTCTAAGGACTTGATATACAATCTTTAAATACCCATGGGTATGATTCTGGATAGCCTATAGTTATATTTCCTTTTTCAATTATAATTTGTTTTATTCAACCTCGGTGAGAGAATCTTCCACCACTTGGGTGATATTTCCTAATGTAAGATGTTCCATATTTTGATAAAGATACACGGTAGGGCGTTGAAGTAGGCTTAGATGACCCTGAGCATGAACCCAGAGATTGGGGTATCAATGGGTTTACTTTATGCATTGTATTAATTTATTAAATTAATACTCTCTGTATCTATTTATTGAATGAACTATATTTCTCAAACTAGATTATTTAGACAAGGTGATGCTGAAATACGAAGTTGTACTCACACCCAGGATTGGCTACCGTTTGGTACCTAGATAGATTTTATGGATGAAGGCTTGGACAAGAGAAATTGACCTTATTGTAGATTTATAGAATTCTAGATGGGTTAGTTCTTGGATATGGGACTAAAATGTGGTTCGATACAAGGGCCTTTAGGGTTTTTATTTGATTATTATTGTCTTTTATCAGTATGACTTTCATCATGTTATTTATAAACATTCATCTTGTCATTATATTATAATATTTTTATTTAGATTTATTTAATTTTTCTTTCTCAAATTTGGTATCCAATTAAATTATTCATATTTTTTAACTACTTTGATATTATTTCTCTTCTTTCATTGCATCTATTTACTAGAGGATATATTCTCCCCACTATATTCCTTTCAACCTCACTACTAGTTGGAATCTTCTGGAGTATGGGGAGGTGAGCCCAATGTCACATAGATAACCATCTTATTCACATGAGGGAGCACCAGGCTGAGGTCATTACACTGCAAGTGCTTCCAATATGAAGGGTCCATCATTATATTCTTCTTTATTGAAATTAACTTTTATAAATCATAATTTATTTACATTATATATAGTCTTGTCACAAACCAATTTTCATTGAAAAAATTATATCAGAAATGTCATATAATCTAATTCCTATATATTATCAATGATGACAAAATAATAATTAATTATATAAATTGGATTTTAGTACCCAATACCAAATACATTCATAGATTCTTCTCAAAGCGTAACTATATTATTTTTCATCGTACTATGATCATCATGTTCCCTTGTATTGAACTTATAAACATTAATTATATAACCATTTCAAGACAATACATGAAAAATTATACTTTAGATAAAATTTTAATTTTCCCAAAATTTATTTATGATAGACAACACTATAAAAATATGGTCACAAAAACAACTTATAAAATTTTTATTATGTGTATTTTAAAGTCATATAAACTTATTAGATTTGTTTTTCTAATAATTTTTTTATAAGTTCCAACACTTGACACAACCTTGATACTGTAATGTAAAATATAAAATTTATTTTTCTCCGAATATGTGATGGATATTATGATAACATCCCTTCTTGGAATTAATTAACCCTTGATGCATTGGATGTGATTAGATTTTTAGATCCAAATTGTATACATTTTAGATAGGCATTTGTTATAAAATTCATTGGCTTCTTTATTAATATGAATCCACATAGTATAAACTTTTAGTTAACTTTAATATTTGACACACCCTTAGGATATATTTATATATCTTTCAATGTGGTACATTTATTAGTAGTGTAATGAACACAAATACAAATATATCTAACCAATTAAACCATCAAATAAACCCTAAAATCAAAGAATAATGGTAGAACAAACATCTCCAATTCATAAAATATGGAAATAATTTCTTTTTACATTTCAAGAAACTTCATCAATTCAATAACATTATGATATATATCTTTAAAAAATAAGAAAATATTATTTATTATGTGTTGAATATTATTTTATAAAAATAAAATGTATAGCCAAAACCATTAAATCTTACCAAAAAACATGAAAATCACATTTTTTAAACCCTTTAACATAATTTAAATTATCAATATAATATTAATTATTTTTTATGAATACCCCCTTTTAACTATTACACAGTTTAAGAGATTTCAAAACAAATATATCTCTTTCATGGTAAGAGTGTGAGCTTACGATTGAAGAAAATTTTGTCTTCCATATTTTTTTTGTAATGAACTCTTCCTCTATACCCAATTCAATCATGTATAACCAAGACTTGATGCCATTTCTCATTTTTCATTATACATTTGGTAACATTCCCAAAAATTTATCAGATACATTTTCATTATATTCATGATATGTATAAATTCTTTATTATATAAACAATTCCAATAGGACAATTCAATGAAAATTGATTATTTTATAACTCATTATTATAATTTTTTTTATAATGGTTTACTAAAAACAATGAAAATATCCATCACCATATAAAACTCTTAATTACCCATTAATGGAGAAGGAGACACACCTTATTCAATCTTCCCATCGATGGTTGTTATCCATGATTAATATTTTTGTCATCAAGTTATGAATTTATGATTTATAAGAAAAAAATATATTCATATAAAGTTTAAACCTTTCTAGGTGTATACCTTCTTTACACATAATGCACCCTAACATCTATTTAATGTTATACCTTAAAAAATTTCTAAAATAAATAAATTCCTACATCATACTGAGTAACATGAATCTCAAGGTGAGATGTTCTTTATTTTGACATTTGTACATCATTACAAATTTATCGAAAATTAAATTTATATCCTTAATAAATGGGTCCAAATAAATATCAATATCATTACCAAGATATTTTATCCCTGAAATAAGCAGTTAAAACAAAGTTTTTTTGGGATTAATGCATAACCGTGAAGGTGAGTTATTATTTACAAACATAAGCGACCAAGTATTTTGGGCATAATATATCATAAAAAACATATCCCATGTCAATTTAAAATCATTAATAAACAGATACAAAATAATATCAATATAATTACCAAGATATTTTGGCCATAAAATATGAATAGAAAATAAAATCTATTTGTTCTTCAAGCATGAACGTAATGGTAATTTATAATTAACCGTCAAAACTATCCATGTACTATGAGTATTTATTTATACACCAAAATAATTTGTTCCCTCTAAATACAGTGAAAGATAAAGGTTTTATGACCCATTTTAATATTCAAGAAACTCATGGTCATTATTTTCCCTGAAAATCATCTTCTGGATTGAATTTTATCTTATTGAATTCTTTAATATTCATGCCACATCAAGAAAATTAGATAAAAAACTACATGATTCAAACATTCCATGTGAATTTTGAAGGACTTGATTCATTTTTAATATATTAAAAGGAATCAAACATAGATAATTGTGTAAGTAAAAAAATGATCCTTTTATAATAATATATAGTTATTAGGATGGACATATATTTTTTCATAGCTTATACATAAGGAAAAAAACGTCCATTTATAATAATATTCTTGATAAGGAAGATCATTATCATCTGGTAACATATCCACCGAGAGAAAAAGTAGTTTTTTAAAATAAGATAACTTCTTCTATCGCAATATTTTAAATTATATAGTTTTATTACGATTAATAGTATTTTATATTTGGTACAACTATCATATAATGTCATTTTTTTAAAAAAAATTAACAATTAAACAATTTTTGAAAATCTCAAAATTAATCATCAGCCACCTGTGTCATTTTCTTAATTTTATTTATGTAATTATATACATATGTACTGATATTAGACGATCTATAAGTCATAATATTATTCCATTCACCATATAAATTTATTTATTCTCCATTTTAAGTATAATATTTATAATTTCAATCAATTATATAATAGATCACGTGTTATTCTAACTAATTTATACAATATTTCTTTGAGTAACAACACTATAAACAAAAATAAATATTTTGAGAAGGTTTGTTTGAAATCTATGTCTCAAACATGATGAAATTTTTTATCCCATCCACATAATATTTAATTATACAACTTTCATCCATCTAATTCAACTCATTTTCATTCTATTTGGTTAAACAGAATACATATGCATATATAGGCAAATAATCCATATTAAGTGTGCATATAATGTATAATTTTTTACATGTATAAATTATTTAAAGTATACATATCAATAATATATGAAAAAAGTATAATATATTCACATATATAAATTATTATAAAAAACGTATATGAAACATACATATAAAGTGTATATTGTATCCATATATTAGTGTTTAATATATATAATTATTTTGAAAAATTTAATGTTATATACTTCATATTGAATAAATATAATGTATAAATATAATGTATAATCATATTAAAACAATAAATAAATGAGGAATATAAAATACACTTAATAAATTATATGAATTATACACATGAAGTATTATAATAAAAATAATAATACATACATATATACATATTTATATATATGTATATTTATATTACACAATAAATATACATATATATTAACAAAATAATAACATATATAATGTATATATATATAAAGTTTAAATAATTCACACGTGTATATATTTCAAGTACAAAAGGACACACACATTATGAATATAATGTACATGTATATTCTTACGAATATTATAAATATAACATTACTTTATGAATCAATTAATCCAAAAAATGGAAGTTCTGATAACGTGTTTATAGGGATTAGTGTGACATAGATGAGTTGGTAGAGAAAAGAAATAGTTCAATAATTATGTTTAAAAACAAAGGAACCAACCATTTCAGCACCTAAGAAATTCTAATACATGCACCATTTATCAACATTAAAATTTTTATTCCTGATAAATGGTAGTTTTCTCAAAAATATTTTTTCATTGAGAAAGACAACCTATATCAGAGTATATTTTAGTGTGGATAAAAGTTTACATAAAAAAAATACATGGGCCTTGGGAGGCTGATGAGATTCAAACCTGATTGCTTGAACTAAGGAATGATCAGGTAATTGAAAGACTTAGTGATCTCATTAAACCTTTATGAATATTTACACACATTCTCGCACACACATGTATTTATATATATTTTTATATTCATGTTCATATTTATTCTTTAAAACATCTAGAGTAATATATATTTATATAAATACATAAATTCTTATATAATTATTTATATGAATATATATATATATATACATTATTTACATAAAATACTATATATAAATACATCCTCCATATTATATTAATATATATTAATATTAATTTATATATTACTATATTTACAAAATCTATATAAATAAAATTACATTTATAAAAATATATATTTAGTTAAATTTAAATATAAAAAATATTTTTTCATAGTAAAAAATAAATTATATTTTCTAAAATATAAATTTTAATTTTAAATGGTAATTATTTTAATTATAAATTAAATTTATATTTACTGAATATATTATAATACTTTAAATATATCCATTAATTAATTTATTATACACACAAAAACATACACATATTTCTAAAATAACTCATTAAATTATTATTTTTATGTTTTATCACAAATAAATTTAAAATTGTAAACCATATTTTTATATTGATATATATTTTATTCATATAAATACATTATATATTTAAATATTCAGTAATAATATATATTAAAATATATTTTTAAATATCTACATTTATAATAAATTTAATAATTCCCCACTTCCCACAACTTGATTTTCTCCATATGATTGTTTTCCTTTAAATGATTACATATGTTTCACACACATGCAATGGAATAATGACACAAACTATATGGAACAAAAAATATTCTCCTATTCTCAGGAATATCATAGTCACTCAATAGGAAAACTAACACACTCAATTGATTTCATACATGAAAGATAGACCCATCAATTGGGGTAGATAACATTATCAAGAGAAAAAGTGATTCAAAATGATAAAAATAATGTGGTGTATCAAAATACTACTCCACTAGTGAAATATGAAATTTTATTATCATATCAAAAATTAAAAAATTCTATCAGAGAGGTTAATACACAAAAAATTCTAAGTCTCTCACACCACACACCAAAATGATTTATTACAAAGGCCTAGACTTGTATGAGTTAGTTTTCTATCAAATAGAATCTCATCATTTATTTCTTGATGCATTTTAAAGGGTTTTGAATCCTTAATAGAGTTTGAGAGTGGTTAAAGACTATTTTGAGAGAATGATTTAGAGGGGGAGAGTTTATATTATTTGTAGAACTTACTTTAGATATCCTATAGATGGTTCACTGGTATTTCAATGGGATACTGGAAGAAAATATTTCCTTTTTCAACTAGAACTATTGGGGGTTCTATCAATGTTTAGGTGGAAACCATTCGAAAATATTTAATGGAATGAAAACAAAATTCACAATTTTAACAACATAAAAAAATAATTTAATCCTTTCTCAACATTTTCTATCATTTTTTCCTTGAGATGTCTCCATTAAGTTCTCATCTTCCTAACCTTTCCCTTGTATAAAACCACGTTATGTACATGATCCGAAAGGTTTTGAATGGTTTCAAACCTTAATATTTGGTACGAAAAGGTCATTAAACCTACTACCAATAATCCTATTATTCATTTTATTTACAAAAACAAAACCCAAATATCTTCATTCCAATATTTATTTTTTTAATCATGGATGATCCTTAAATATTATTTTCGTTTGGTGTTGGTTAAGGGTATTCTTGGGAAATAATAAGGTAATACCTTGGTTTAATTATTTGATTTCAAATTCCATTTTAAGAATATTCCAATCCCTAAATCTATTTGGGTTCTAGGTTGGTCTAAAGATTCATGTGTATACCTAATAATATTGCTTAGACTCCAAGAGACTACTCTATAAATTAATTTTTAGGAAAATACACAACTTATCCTATTTTTTTAATGTTTGGGTTATAGATAGTCTAAGGATGATTGAACATAACAAAAACTAATGGGTTTAATTTTAATAAATCTTACCTCAAATATTTTTATGGAAAAGATTGATATAGATTTTTATGTATTGGTTTAATTGATATATTTCATCTTGTGACATCAAATTTATTCTCAATACCTTATTTGAAATATGACTGAGCTTGTCTTGCAATTTATTTGAGTAAAATATTTAATACTAATCAGGCATGTTGTATTGATTACTACTTGAGTTGTATTGTTTGGTCCTTTTCACTAGTTATAATAGCATGATTTTATGCTTTATGGAATTGTTAATGATTTAAAATATTGGTATAGTAAATTAATCTTTAATAGAGCTTTTTATTCATGCATATAAAATGTGTGTACCATGGTACCAAAGTATACCAATCATTAATGAATTGGTTGATGGAATGGGATAGGATCATAGTTACCTAAATCAATTATAAACCTTTCCACTAACCTTAATTTAATATTTAATCATGATACTTGACTCTATTATACCTGATTACATTTCCACCAAATGGGATGGGTGGTTCACTAAGACTTAAATTATGGTTTGTATCAAATTTTAGTTAAGCTCGAAGCTGTTTTGGAAGGTATAGACTCACCTAGGATAGCAATTTAATTATTTTTCATGTAAATACAATGATTTAAAGTATGTTAGGCTTGTTTTTTACTTATTTATCAAATACTATAACATTAATCGTTTCTACATAAATTTGTGTCTATAAAAAGTGATTAGGGGAAGGTGGTGGCCACCTACTAGATATATCATACTGAAACTATTCATGGATACCTATTAAGATGTATGAATACCCTCTTATATAAATCCTAGGTAATGAAAAATTTCTTGAAGATGGGACTTAGCTATATTTATAGCATGATACTTGGAAGGATTCATTTTTTATACTTATATGGTGATATGGGTGGTGGTGTGAGGGGTATACATGACAATTTATCTTGGATTTTACACACAGTTCATCAATTTTAGGAGAATTATTCCATGATTAGTTATAATTTTGTGTAAATATATAGTCTAAACTAATTTTTACTCTCTTTTTAATTTTTTATTTTTATTAGGATCTATATGATATAAACCTTGTGTATACATTCTGTATAAGGAATAATATATAGTTCCATTCCCCCACTTTCTTCCATTGGAGCCTGATTATACTTGTTATGTCCTAATGACATGTTTATTTTATTCCTATTTGGGCACATACCCAATGAGGTTGTATATATATAGTAAGGTGAAAAGTACCTCCAACTGATATTTATTTTACCCCTTGAATCTATTCCATCCTATGGTGATCAGGAGGTATGCCTGAGGTATTACGATGACATGGACTAATACTATTTAGAAAGATGGGTCATAATCATTAAAAAATGGAATCAGATCCCATATCAAGGATCTAGGGAATAATACTTGAGTTTACCGAAGATATAGGGTTGTAGGGACTCGGGAAGTAACCCATGAATATTCGTAACCTGAATTATCATGGTGGAATAATGAGTTACCATGGGTAGTTTGGGATTTTGTACTTTCATTTAAGGTAGTTTTAGATTTCTTGTTCCTTTCATAATTATAGGTGATGATAGTTTGGCACTGGTAGGACTAAATATCATTATACATATTGGCCAATATTTTATTATGTCTTATTTTAGATTAGTTAGAGGTTTTTATCAATGGGAACATTCAAAAAATAGTGTTTTAACATCTATTTTTTTCTAATGAGTACATGAATTTTAATCAACAGTCGACTCCCTAATTGAAAATGTTTTATTATTTATAATGATAACTAGTTTATTACTCCTTTATTTTAAATTTAGATCATACTAATTTTTTACTCTTAAATATTGTAAAAATTTATTTTTTATCATTTAAATTTATAATAAATGCATGTATGACTAAATAAAAATATTGGTAAAAGTTGTTTTAAATATAAAAATTTCTTGGTAATATAAAATATAATATAGGGTAATGGGGTTATACCTAATGTTTATAATGAACTTATTGAACTTGGGTGTATATCTATTTGGGCAAATATTTTAACATAGTTTTATATTTAACCATTGAGGATTCCACCTCGATAACCACTATCAACCAAGCAGGAAGTGAATGGTGATAATAAACCACCTGACCAACTTGTTTTTGATATTAGGGTATTGGAAGAACTTCCATAGATTCTATAAGTTTTTGTTAAAGATATTACTGAAATGATACTACCACATATAACATTATGAAATATTTTCAATTTCACCATCCTATGTCCTTTTAGGGTGATGTTCCTTTTCAAGAGTATAGGGAATGTGATAACTACCTTAATCATATATTTTAATGTTATAAGAATTATAAGTTATATTGAGTTACAATATCTACCTTCATGCTTGATGGGTAATCCCGCCAATAGTGGGATGTCATGCTAGAAGCTAAGAAGGGCCCATTCCTATCCTAGAAGCACATGGAATAGACTTTTTTTGGGTAGTTTTTCTCTATAACCTATTCTAGGTTAAATTGAAATGGTCTATGAACCTCTATTAGATATTTATGGTAGTCATGGATTACAAAAATGGGTTTACTGATCTCCTTTATATTTACCTACATCTATGTGGGAATGAGGAATCAAAAGTAATGATCTTTAAAATGGGCATGAAAGAGACATCGAATACAAAAGTTATTATTTTTTATCATACTTACATTCTTATATTTAATAAATATTGTTGATTTGGTCAAGATAGGTTCTAAAGGAATATCTGAATTATATAATTGATTTCTCAACCAACTGATAGGAAATATTTCTTCTTGTGGTTGAAAAGGATGATAAGAGGAGATGAGAAGGAGTGGCTCACTCTAGAGGGACTGGGGTCATAGTGTACCTCCAACTCCTAGTTTGGGAATCCCTTTTATATAGTGTTACTAGTATGAAAAATTAAACCACATTATGATAAATTGTACATATATAGTGATATGTTTCTTTTTATGATGAGGTGGATCAATAATTATATACATCAATATTACAACATATTAGATGAATAGTAATTACATATCATCATGATCCAATTTAAAACTAAAAAGGTTTAGTGTCTTTGGAAACTCAGTTACATATAAAACTGGTATATAAATTACCAACATTATCTCATATTAAGGTCTTAAAAAATAGAACCCTTCTTAGACATATCATAATTAAAACCTTTATTTATATCTTTCGGAAAAGTAAAATAATAAAGGGTGAGATTAGATCCTTTTTAAGAGTAAACATGGGATATATCAATAAATGAACATTTTTATGCATAACATGAATATATAGGTATGATAACATGAACATAACTTTTGAAAATCACACCCAACAATTTTTAGATCATAATAATGATTCATTGAATAATACTAGACAGTTCATAGGATATGAATCATAAATGAATCAAAGAACATGATCCATGAGAACATAACATTAGAATAAGATAATGTCATAAAATAGTGTAATAAAGTGTTTTCTAATCATAATAATAAAAATATTATTTCAAGGCTACCCACAAAGACATTCCTCACATGTTAGACTTGGGATGACCACCCATGAACCTTATTTGGGATTTGGATAACCTCTTATATACCCTTTTGGATCATAAAAAATATTTACCCAATTAAATAGAGAGATATAACAGAACCACCAGTCATATAATCATATTCTATTCATACATATTCCACAAGATCAAGACAAAACATATCATTTCATCATAGATTAACCCATGAAAAATAAAATAGGTTTCATCAATATTTTTTCATCATAATCATATTCCATCCAAAGAAATAATAGTGATATTATCAAATAATCATATCTCTAGTGATGTATAATTAACATCAAATGATGTTTTAATAGATGAATAATTCCTCTAAAAAATCACTAGAATATTTATTTATAAAAATACCCTTTTCATTATGAAGTCACATATTTAAAATATAATTTTTCCCAAAATACTATGGAAAATTATTTTTTCAAATAGCCATAGAAACATGCTATGTATGCATCAAAGTGATTATTATTCATGATATTGGGAAAATCCATTCATGTGGTGCACGTTAAAATAAATATTCCTTCCACACCTTTAGTAAAATAGAGCTCATTAAGAAAAGGATAATAATATTACTTTTAATCCATTTTATAGATAGAAAAATGGGTAAAAATTAATTTAAACAATAATAATATAATTTTAAAAACATTATTGAAACCATTATAAATAAAAAATAGACATGAAATAAAAATATTTCTGACCGAATAAAAAAACAAAGAAAATTTTCTATAAAAACATTCTTTTAGCCAATTGAGTACATAGATAGAGGAAAATGAATTTAAAATAAGTAATTTATTGAAATAACTATAGGATAATAAAATAAATAATATTTTTTAATAATATATTATATAATTTCATCGGTGTAAAACTTAAGCGTAAACAATTTTAGTAAAAATGAGATTGTAACATAGGACCATTTCCTCAAGATTGAATTCATAATAAGTACTCTATATACAGAATAAATAATTTTAAATTTATTATAATTATATAAAATAGCATTATTCTACTTTATAATACCATATATGAAACACTTGGGACATTTTAATACTCGTTTATGAATAATTATTTATTAAAATCATGGTTCTGGGTGATAATTGTTTCATTTTTTATCCATTTTTCAGTGAAACAATTTTGATACTTGTAATTTTATCATGGTTACATAATATTAATAAATTTTATCACAATATTAATATCATAAAGTTTTCTAAAATACGTAATTATAACCATCCAAGAAATGTAGAGATAAAAAAAATGAATTACCACATTTATGGTGATGGTAGTTTGTACGCACAAATGAAAGATGTTTTTATTATCAAATGGAATCAATGAAAGAATGATAAATAATATTATAGAATTAAATAATAACAATTATATCATATGTATAATATATATTTAGTAAATCTATTATTAAAAAAATTCATGAGAGGAGATGAAGGAAAATTAATCATATCACCTCATGGAGGCGGTAATCCACACATATGCACAAGCGATACTTTCATTTAGAATTTGATGGGAAAGGGGTAAAAAAATATTGTGAAATCATACTAATAAAAAATATTTATATTGATGATATTTTAGTAATAATTATATTAGGGATACAATAATCTTAGATAAGGTGGAATAAGAAAGAAAATTGAAAGAGATCAATTAATATTTATACCTCTTCTTTGAGAGATCTACTTTAATATACAGATTAAGCCTCAAAATATTGGTCTTAGGAAAAGAAAATGGGATCTTTGATGAAGGGTAGGAATATATGAAAGTTTTTTGGGAAGTTATTGGCTGATGTATAAGGCTCAAAATTCATGAATAATAATGTGGAGTAGGTTCCCTTTTATTAGTGAGGGAGAGGACAAACTTGGAATCACTTAAAATATTTAAATATAATTAATGTATTTATCAATTATAATGAATATAAATGGTCATTAATTTGATTTTAAGATAATATATGGTATAAACAAATTCATAAAATAATAAATAAAAATTTTTATTTGGAAATATTTCCCCCATCTCTTAATTTCACACCCGTGTAAAACTGTTTTCAAATTTATCCATGGTAAATAATTTTTACTGTTATTACAATTAATTATGACAAAAAATTAAGTTTCAACTGTTCAATTATATCAATTATTATAATTAAAATAATTTAATACATTTTATAATATTAAATTTCTTTATTTGGTATAAATTAATTTTAAAATGTGATTGTGGGACGTAGTGAAAACCCGTTTAAAAAAAATGCATTTTTAAGCATAAAACATAATTTAATTTTATTTCACAATGAGTAAAAAATATAAAAATAATGTGAAAAATATTTTATCAGATATTAGATCTATATATTTCACTAAAAAAATTAATAAATATAGAAGATAAAAATTCATTGCGTGTAAAAAATAGTTGGTAGAAAATGTGTTTTAAGCCCAAAAAATGAACGAATACCAAATTCTAGTATAATGGTGATTATTATGTAGTTAATTAAATAGTTTATAATTTAAGTAGACTTATGTTACAATAATAAATAATTAAAAACATAATTTTTCTTTTAAAATAAATTATTTAATGAAAGGAAATAATAGTTTTAAAAAATGTTATTTTTCATAATTCAATAAAAAATAAATTATTTGTTTGAGTGAGTTTCTAAGATAGGGGTGAATTGAGTACCCAATAAAATTTTCTATTAGAAATGGATTAAAAATATTCCCCCAATTAATTTAAAAATGGACCTATTAACCAAAATAATATATAATTATAAGATCTAATCTTTCAAAAATATATCTTAGAAGATTGATTATTTATTGGATAAAATAATATACAATATTACTTAATCATTTGAAATAAATTTTCTCAATTAAAATCCTAAAAAACACTAATTATGATTAACTATCAAAGTATAAATTTTTTAGTGTTTAAAAATACTTTCAGTTTTAAAGAGTAAATTCAAAGTAAAAAAATTAAGAGGTATTGGAATTTAGAATACAAGAGGTTCAGTCTCAAGTCAAGAATGTGTCTTATTCACTTGGTGATATCCTTTTATCAAGAAGTTTATATAAATATGCAGTTTTATCAACAACTTGGATTGGGTTTTACAACATTTTACAACTGTTCAGATCACAGAAGATCTCTTCCACTATTATCTATGGGAGTACAAACAAACTGAAAAATTATACATGGGCGTATAAATGATAAAAAGGTATTTGAGAAGATATCATTGTATATTATAGTTTGTAGTAGGAGACAATGTGTGTATATAAAACATAGTATATAACACACTACTCATAATGTAATAAAAAAAATAAAAAGACAATGAAATTAGAGTAGAAAGTGATAGATATGATCTATTTTTTATGTAGTGAAACTCATGAATATTGATTCTGATTTACAGTGGGGCTTGAGCTTGGTTCTTGTGAAAACTTTAGTAAAACATAGTTTTCTGGACACTTCTATATTTGAATTCAGGATAGAACTGGATAGGGATTGAGGTTTTTCTTCCTTAGTTTATTATAGAAATATGAAGAAGGTAAGCTCTTGTTTTTCTTAAAATATAGTTCATCTCTATCATGTACATATAAATCCTTTCAGAACATCAGTTTCATCCTTTCATATTTTCATGAGGGTGTCTTCTTCTCTTTTATGAGTAGCAACAAAAGGAATATCTAGATCCTCTCTACTTCCTCACACTGTATGTATAACACTTACATCAATGTATTATATCAATAATTTAAGAGATAATAATTAAAATATGACTAGCATTACATTCAAAAAACTAGAATTTAGAAAAATTAAATTAAAAAAGTTATGTCTAAGAAGTAGTGGTAGTGTCTCAGTCTAGCGGTGACTGGATTTAGCAGCATTACACTAGTATTGACTTGTTCTAGAGGTATATCAAGCTGGTGGTATTAAATTTTTTATTTGTACACATTTCTGCATTGGAAGTGTATCAGCTAACAATTTATCATGGAAAAAATGTCAGTATTATTGCAGTGACTAGCTTTAGTGGGATTACACTAGTAGTGACGTTTTCTAGAGGTATATCAAGATGGTGGTATGAAATTTTTTATTTATACACATTTCTACACTGGAAGCTTATCAGCTAACGATGTCTCATGGACAACGATGTCAGTATTATTGCATTGAATCAAACCTTTTCAAAATTTCATATTGGTGGTGACTTGTATACAACAGTATCATATGTGATGGTGAATCATTTTAGTACTTTTCCATTTTTCAGGTGGACGGTGAGACCCTGTCTGGAAGTGATTCATTCTTGGTAGAGGGTCAGTATAGATGGTGACTCATCCTCAATGGTTTATTGAAATCAATGGTGAA
Source organism: Viscum album (assembly GCA_963277665.1). Taxonomy (NCBI): domain Eukaryota; kingdom Viridiplantae; phylum Streptophyta; class Magnoliopsida; order Santalales; family Viscaceae; genus Viscum; species Viscum album. The sequence goes on from OY728164.1 coordinate 1,496,114,193, forward strand.
TAGTGGTGACTTCATCTTAGAAACTTTTATCACCTATCTCAGAATATAAGATAGTTACATAAAATCATGAAACTCATTAATATCATTAGAATCATGATTCTGTTATCATTAAAATAATTAGGTCAACAATCTCCCCCTTTTGATGATAAAAAATGAGGGCATCAAATGTAATGAAATTATATATGTGTTAGGTCAAAATAATAAATAATAACATCAAAAATTATAATAGTGTTCATATATATATTAGTGTAGTATCAAAGAAATAGAAGAAATATCATTGGATAAATATCACTATAGTAGGCATAAATAAATCAGAAATAACTATAAATTCCACACTTTTCAACTTCTCCCCCTTTTGGAATTATCAAAGATTTAAAAACAATATTAATAAAAAAACATTAAAGGTAATACGGAAATGAAAATAATAGAAGAATAAAGCATTAAGAAATAGAATAAATAGCCATTAAAAGGTTGCAACCATAATGTTTTTACAAAAACATTCCTATGAAAACAGAAAGGATAATCCAACAACACAGTCAAGGCTGGTTAGAAGGGTCTATAATAGATTTTACTTTATCCTTTTATTTCTCTTGATTTGAGGAAGTTGGTGGAGTAGGATTTTAAGGAGCACCATGAAATGTTTGTGGAACACCTGTTGGGAGTCTAGCTATAAATCAAGTAGGTTGAGACTCTATAATAAAAAATGGCCTAAGATGTCTCATATATTATATAGGATGTAGTGGGAATGGTTGTAATCTGGTAGTAGAGCTGCAAATGGGTCTATGTAAACTTCTAGTACAAGTGATTCCTATGGGGTAATAAGAATTTCTTCCTGATCTATAGTAGTCGTGCCATGTAAATGGAGAAATAATTACATGCGGTTTATGAAATACATTATTATCTTACTACCTCTCCCCATTTCATGAAGAAAACCTCTTTTTTCTTCCATAAACTGGTTTAGAATTGGATCCACATCCTTTAACTATAAAACATGCTCTTTAAAGGCCTCTGTAATAGGTGGTATCCTCAAATTATCTTCCAAAAATTTGAAGTTTTAATACATTTAATGTTTGGTATAAATTATTTAGATATAATATTTGATGTATTTTTTAATTTTATCTTACCTAGAATTAATATTCTTGGCATATGATCTAATCATCATATGATCATGCTTAATAATCTACTCAAAATTTCTCAAAAACTCTAGTGGTATCATATGTTCTCCACTAGAAAGTCCACTGGACACATTTGTAACTTTTTCTCTGACCATAGTTCTGATTAGATCTACATCAACAGGAATAACATTAGAGGTAGAAGTATATGGAGATACATTTTCAAGGTTTTTTATAATTCCACCCAATGTGGCAGTACAAGTTGACTTTAAATCTTGAAGCATATACATTAAATATTCCAAATCACAACCAATACTCTTGTTCAAAATCTAAATCTCTTGGATGTGATGCATCCTTTTAGGTTGAATGTTTTGGTCCACCAATTCAAACAAATATCAGGCATCATTTTCAGTAATCTTTTTCAAGAAAGGTGCTTGAATATTCAACAACTTATCAAAATCTGATAACAATGTTTCTCTAAAAAAATCCAAGTCACCTTTTGTGACCACATCCACTATAATTGAACATTAAATTGGGGTGAGAGTAGGTACTCTCATAGAAGAAAATTTTTCTAATAGTCTTGCAACATCAACTTGGGAAACTAGTGATCCTTCATGATCCTTTTATTCTTGAATGGAAGGTTCAACATTATTTAGTGAAATATCCTCTTTAACCGTGAATTTATCCCATTATTCTTCTATCAGATCAAATCAAATATCTGAAGGGTTATCAAAAAATGTTTCAGAAACAATAGGTAACAAAATAGGTACTATAGTAGAGGAACCTCCACAGAAGGTATAACACCAAGAACAACAACATCTTGTACACAACTAGGCAATTAAACTAATTTCTGAACACTTGATCTTGGCAAAAAAACATTAGATTCACCAACAATAGGTTTTTACACCATCTGAACATCAACTTTCTGAACAACAGAAGTATATTCAACTTCTATATTACTATCAACAGAAGTATCATTAGATGAAACCACATCAAATAACCATTCACAACCATATTCTTCCTCAATAAGTTACTTATTTATCTGTTCGGCTACATGCTTATCAACAGATGCAGTGAAAACCATATGTTCAACCATAACAGAGTCAGAAATAGTATGATCATCCCCAACATAGGTAGCTTCAACTTCATCAATTGTAGTAATTTCTTGAAAAAGTTCCAATGATGGGAATTTATCCCCCTCAAAAAGTGCATATTTTTTCTTAAGAGTTTATATATTTTAAGATAAACTAACAGAAACAATATCTGAAGGAATCTCCTCATATATTTCTCTAATTTTTATAACTGAACCATCAAGGTCATAACTATCATGATCATAATCATTTCCATTTCTATCATCTTCATTTACACTACCATTTTCTCTATTTTATTCTTCCTATTATTAATTACTATTATCTTCTTCATCATCAGCCTTTGAAATAGTTTTAAATTATTTATCTCTAGAGACTTTAATTTCTTATTCATCACTATTCACAAACTTTTCTCTTTTAAGAGAATCTTATGTGGACTCAGAGATCCATAATTAATCAGAGGAGATATAGCTGACAAGTCTGGGTCACTACCCTCATCAACTAAAAATTATTATTCCTCTCTTGAGGAAACCACATATTCTTCCTCATATAAATATTTAAAAACCTCATCCAAATCTAATCCACAATTCACCAGGTCCTTTAGTGTAGTCTGATGATCAACATGATTAAACTCAATATACAACTTTTCATTAATATCTACCCACTCTTTCATCCAATGGTTCCAACTAATCCTCATTATTAAACAAATAGATTTTTCTATTAAAACACCACCATAATCAAAAAATATTTCCTCACCAAATGAAATATGTCCTATATTCCCTTAACATGGAAGAAATAAGCTTTGAATAGATCAAGGCATTATATCTCAACGTACGCCTTATCATCTTAGAAAAATGTACTATAAGATACCCATAAAAGTTTATCCGACATCCTCATTTCATACGTCAGATCAGATATACATCTTGGTATCTTAATGTGTAAAATTCACCTTTAATGGGGAATAAAATGTAAAACCACAATATTTTCTGAAATATAATTTTTTAATTATTTTAATATTTTTGATATTTTTTCATTTCACGCAAAACTGAAAATAGTTATTATATATATATATTAAAGCATTATGTTTGGATTATGTTATACACAATTCCTAGCTAATCATTCACTACACACAATATAAGGGTTGGCTTCCTATATTCATAACAATGAGGAAAGCTTACATTTCATGCAAGACTACCTTTCCTCGATGGCTTGAATAACACACAAGACCGAATATTACCAAACAATAAGATATTATATAATAATATATAACCTAGAAGTTAAATTATATATTATGAACATTATTAATTAACTTATGTAAATATATTGTTTTTAAAAAATATAGAAATAATTAATTAGTTACAAATTCTTTAAAAATGAATATAGGAACCAATTGAATATAAAAGAGTATTTTTATAGAAAATTATTATCATGGTCAAAAAGCTATTTAATCCTAATAAATTAAATTAATTAAAATTAATATGCAATTTTCATTTAATATAATTTTTATATATATGAGTAAATATTTTTTATATTCATCCAATATATTTTATAAGTATAACATAAGAAGAAAACCAATATAACTCATAAAAGCTAATATTTTTATCAATATAATTTTACCACATTTTAATGGAAAAAAAGTTTTTAATATAAATTTTAAAATTTTAGAAATATTCTATTTAAAAATAAACATATTATTTTAAATATAATAATAAAAATTTTGTTAGGGTGAATTTTTTGTATTTTTCTGCAAGGTTTCATTTTTTAATGAAAAGTTAAAAATGTTGTATTTTAGTTCAAAACTGTTTTTTCATAAAATTTATTTATAAGTATAAATTAAATTTTAATTGGTTTAAAAGATTAATTATATAATATTTTAATTATATAATACAATATATATAATTAAAACCAATGTCATATTGAAATTTTATATAAAAACTTAGCAAAATTTTGATCATTTTTACTTTAAAAACTTGCATTGTCGGCCCAAATGCAGGTTTAAATTTAAATTAATTTCTTCCAATTGTGTGATTGGAATTTGGAAAATGCATTAAATATTTGGAATAATAATAATTTATAATGTATAATAAGTTCAAAAAAGTTTTTTACCAAAACTATTAGTGAAAATTATTAAAATTAATTACAATGATTAAGGTGAAATTAATCTTAATGAGGGACTAAACCATATCCTTAGGGCCCAAGAAAAACTATAAAAATGTCCAAAATACATTTTATAGAAATATTTCTCCCCTATATGAAAATTTATCTACTTTTATCCATTATTGGGTCTACTTTCAATAAAAAATGTGGGTGGGGTTTCCCTTTTCCAAAATATTACAAGAGTGCCCCTCCTGCTCCATTATAAAAGGCCTCCTATACTACCACTTACTCACACCTCTAAAGATACATAAGTTCAAGAAAAACTCTAACTAAATATCAATAAAATAACATTAAATTCCTCCTTTAACCCTACTTTATACAGAAAGCCTTCCAAGTAATCTCTTTGGTGAAAACCAAAAGGAGTTACCCAATTAAGAGGTAACACCTACCTCAAGCTCCATTCTTTTTATTTTCTGTCTCCACTCCCTAAAATATTATTATTAAAAGATTTTATAACAAAAAAATAAAATAAATATACTAGAATTTTTTTATTCTAACTACTCTAACTATAATGAAACATACTTCCATCTAATGGGTAACGGACATTCTATTTACATCTACGATGGACTACCGCCTCACTAAACGTTGAATTTTCACTTTTCCTTTACCACCTATCATGGTGGAAATTATGATGGATACTATATTTATATATGTTATATATAATATTTACTATGTATTTATGCTTCTATAATTCTTTTACAACACCTATATTTATACTTTCAATTTGGTATTAAAACAATAATTTGGTTTGAGGAAGTGTGGACTACCTCCCCCTCAAAGTGATGTGATTAATTCATACATTACATGGAATGTATTAAGGATAATTTTAGTGAATATATATGATATAATAAATCTATTTTGATAATTATATATATATATATGTTTTTGTGTGTTTGTGTGTCTTTTACATTCTTTCATTCAACATGATAATTAAACGGAAATATCGTTCATATGTACATACAGCTTATCATCTCCCTGAAAGGTGTATTACATTTTATAATTCTATATTACATGGAATATTATAATATAAATATACTAAATATAAATTATATTTAAATCATTTTTTTCATTCTGTAAATCATGATATAAATATATGCACCAATTATATAACAAATTAAGACACATGAAAAAATAAAGTAGATATTACCCGAAGTGATTCCATAACATAGAATTGTTAACAAGAGGATAATATAAAACCATAATAAGACAATGTATTTTATTAGATCTAATAATATGGTTATTTTATATATCTATAATAAATTTATATTTATTATTTAGGAATTTTTAATGAGTACGATGAGAGTCAAGACACAAGGTAATGGAATTTCATCTCACTCATTATTTCTTGGAGATACATGCCATATTAACTACTCACTTTTTGTGTGTGGTGTATATACTAACCATTAATGTATTATATGATTATTATAATTAAATATATGGGTATTTACATAACCATGGGGTTTATGTTTTTAAAGTTACTAAATTGGTAATGTAATTTTTGTCTCAATTTTCCTTCTTTGAGACACATGCCATGTTATGCTTAATATTTTTATATGAGGTGTATATAATGACTTCAAAATTTTATAAAATTAATCCAATTAATTTCATGATATTTTAATCTTCATGTAATTTTATTTACTTAAATGGGGATTATGGTTCAAAGTTACTAAGTTATAAGGGTTTATTATAATAATCTCATCGCTTTTCAAGATTTTTTGCGATTATTATTTATTTGATGAAATATTATTATCTATATCACAATAAAACTCATTAATTTTATTATCATATGGTTATTCATGATATATTCATGTATTGGTACCTTTTTGTTCACTCTTTGGTACATAAGATTGTTAATAAAGTGTTTCAAATAAAGTCTGACTTTACCTCTCTCTTTGATCAAAAATCCATGTTCAGTCAAAACAATGTCTTATAAAAGGTTTCCAAAAATGTTCTATTGTTGTTCTATTATATTTAAAAGGATTTTTTACCCATGTTTTCCCTTTTTAAACAAAATTGTTTTTAATAGTGAATGTACTTGTCGTTTTCTAGTCAAGGTACCTTTCTAAACTTTTTATAGTGTAAATAGAATGTTCAGCGTGTTCTGATTTATCTGCTATCATGTTTGAAATTCCCTTTAAGATTCCTTTAAAAGAAAAAAAAAGTTATTATATTTAAAAAAAAAATTCCTAATATTCTTTAAATTCGTTGTTTCAAATTATTTTCAAAGAAAAATGTTTTCAAAACATTTTCAAGCTAATTTATATATTTTCAACGAAAATGGTTTTTGAAAATATTCTCAAGTTTATTTTATATGTTTTCAATTAAAATGGTTGTATAACTGTTTTAAATATTTATTTATACATTTTATTCCCAATAAAATTGTTTTCAAAATGTTTTATGTTTTTAAAAATCCTTTTTCAAAGAAGAAATTATATTTTCCTCAAAAATGTTTTTCAAAGATTATTCAAAATTATATTCCATATAAGATTACATCAAATTATGTTAATCATTACTTTTTTGGAAATGATCTAGAGGATACATTCATATTATTTATTTTATTGGTTTATGTTTTATGTAGTGGTCTTTATAGAACCTGTTTCTATTTCATAGGTTATATGATTATGAAGTCTATTTTTCTTTCACAGGTTATGTATTTGATGAAATGATTATGAAAATTGTACAATTTTTTGAAGGTTTTGGTATGTGTACATGTTTATGAAACCCATTTCATTTCATGTGTCAGGATATGATTGTTTATGATTTTGTGGAACATGTATATATGATTTAATTATGATATGTGTGGGACATATGAGTCCTTACAATGAATTGAGTAAAGATTTATATGTCATGAGATAGATATTGATACAACATGAAATGAACCCAGTTTAGTATTATAGGAATGAAATGAGGAATGAACTCGGTTCAATAATATAGGGATGGAATGTGACATGAACTTGGTTTAGTAATTCAGGGAAGGAATGAGGAGTGAACTTAGTTTAGTAATAAATGGTTGGAATTTGGTGTGAACATGGTTCAGTAAAATACTTTTTTCACTACTATTGTATTGTTAATGATTCCTTGGATATTATTGAGATCATATTATATTCTAATGTGTTTTCCATAATACATTGTTTTATTCCTATCGCATGCTATCATGGATTATGTTCTTTATTTCCTTATGAATCATGTATTATGAAAGGACATGATTTATTCCATGATTCATGTTTATTATCATTTATATATAGGGTATGATATTCTATTTTAATGATCACATTCTCATACCCCTATTCTGATGTTTGTGCTTACATGTCTCCCTTATTTACCTTTATTTAGTATCTAAAATCACCCATTTTTATGTTTCCTTCCCCAGGTTATGAAGATATCTATTAATATTTATGTTTCTAATAAGGCTTCTAGTCAAGAAGATCTTAGTGGGTGATAATGTAGCTCACTTATGTACTAATGTTCGTGTTTCCATGTTTCCAAAGGCACTAAACTAGTATGGTCATTTGGGCGTCAGTTTTTGTAAAATTTTAAGTATTCCTAAAATTTTATGTAATGTTTATTTATGGTAAGACTGGGTCATTATATATCATGTACTGTATAAACATGGAGATAAATCTACACTATCCTTCCAAATCTGATGCAACTAGTTTTCTGGTCATTCCATCTCTAATTAGTTATTCAAGAGCATATTCATATATAAACAACTCATTATTTTTAGGAATTATGCCTTGATAGTATTCAAAAAACCCCTTCATGTGGTTCACCCAATAATCATGACCATTTCCTTAAAGAAAAGGAAACTCAGTGACCATTTATTCTAGTTCTTATTCATTTTTCTGCTTCTTCATCAAATGTAAACTCATCATTCTGATAAAATTGATACACCATCCTAGGGTAGAAAGGTCTCCTAGTTATGGACAAGAAATCTATCCATCCTTAGTTATATATGAATTACAGTACTAGATACTTACTTGAAAATAATCACTTTGGTTTCACTTTATTTTCAACTATAATAATCCTTTTTTCAATCTTGAGATGAACATGTTCAACTATAGTAGAACCACTCGACTTTCTCTTTTTTATTTATTATCTAGTCGTGAATCGGAAGGTAATGACTCAAAAGGATGCTTTGATATTTCCTTATAGATCGTTCGGGTAATTGTGGTCGAAGGTGAAGGTCGAAAGGTTTGGGATGCGAGAGGTCTAACTGGGATCAAGAGAAAAATGTGTGAAAGTAGAGGTGTGTTGGAACTATAAAACTATCGAGGTTATATCATTTAGGATGTAGTTATTCTAAAAAATAGAAATAATACATTAAACCCAATTACAGTATCATGAAATATTTGAACTAGGTTTCTAAAAATAAAATAAAAACATTTATAACTGAAAATGCACTGGTTCAATAATTTAGAAAATAGTATTTCACAAAGGCATGAAACCAATGGTGTGATAAGACAATGGTGAGATAGACCAATGATGTGTCAAACCCAATGGTGTTTCACCCAATAGTGTTTCATACCTAACGGTGTGTCACCCAAAGAATTGTCACCCAACAGTGTGTCACCCAATGGTTTGTCACCCAACAGTGTGTCACCCAACGGTGTGTCACCCAACATTAAACTTAACCAAAACTAATACATAAAAATTCATGATTTATTATGTTCAATAACTTAGAATTCAAAGTCCTTGTATCAATATTTGCTAACTAACTTTATTTACTAATATACTCAAGAGTGAGATCACCCTTTTGAAACTGATGTCTCAAAAAGTGATGTCTTATATCAATGTGCTTTGTCCTATAACGTGATACTGGATTATTAGAAATATTTATAGAACTTATGTTATCATAATTTATGGGGACATGTTGTAACTGAGATCCATATTGTAATAAAGAGTGTTTCATCCAAACAATTTGGGAATAAAAACTACTAGAAGCTATGAATTAAGCATCAACAATAGACAATTCAATATATTTTTTCTCCTTACTACACCATGAAACTAGAGACATGCCCAAATAATGACATATACCAGAGGTTTTTTTCTATATAAATTATATCCGCTAAAATTAGCATCAGAATAACTAACTAGATAAAGTTCTTGTTTTATAGGGTAAAAAATCATAAATTTATTATATAATAGATATATTTAAAAATTATTTTAATAGAAACAGGGTGTGCCTATTTAGGGTTTCTATGAAAATGAGCACACACACAGACACTAAATATTACGTCAGGTCGGCTAACAATCAAGTAGAGAATAATTCCCATAATACCTCTGTAACTTGTTTGATAAAATGATATCCCAGTTTCCTCAAGATACAACTTACATGTGGTAATCATTGGAGTATCTATAATCTTAGAGCTATCCATATTAAAATGATTTAAAAGGTATTTTTTATATTTAATTTGATTTAAAATAATTCCTTCTTTATTTTGAAAGATTTTAATTCTTATAAAGTACTTAAATTCACCCATTAAAATCATTTAATATTAAATTTTCATCATTTTAGAACAATATGTACATAAGGAATTTCTTGAAGATCCAAAAAATAATATCATCAACATAGATTTTTACTAATAAAACATCTTTTTAATTTAGTTTTATAAAAAGGGTAAGAACTACTATACCATTTGAAAAACCTTTTGAAATAAGAAAATTGGTGATCCTATCATACAAAGCCCTGGGATCCTATTTCAAACCATATAAAGCATTATTTAATTTGAAAACGTGATCTGGAAAATGGGGATTTTTCAAAATAGGGTTTGTTCAACAAAAAAATCTTCAATTATAAAACTATTTAATAATTCACTCATGACATCGATTTGATAATGTTTGAAATCTAAATGAGCTACCTAGGAAATATGGATTATAATGGACTAATGTTTGTAAACTGGTTAAAAGGAATCCTCATATTCCATTCCTTCCCCTTAAATATAACCTTATGTAATAAGTATTTACTTGTTTCTAACTATTTTTTCTGAATCATCTACCTTATTCCTAAACAACCTTTTAGTGCCTATGTTAAAGGTTTCCATGGGTCTATCTACAAGATCCCACATTTTTTTCTCTAAAAAATGATCCAATTATTATTGCATATATATTACCCATAATTCGTCATTAGTGAATTCATTTATGATCTTATGTTCAATCTGAGACAAGAATGATTAATGGTCAACCTAATTTTTTAGTGAAGATATAGTTTTTGTTACACTGTCTAGGTCTCTTAAAACAACATATAAAGTAATATATTTTAGGGTTATAACATATTGAAAAAAATAATAGATTTCCACTTCTTAATTTTCTATATATTTGGGTTTTGGATGTTCTAAAAATTATATAGAATTGGATGATTTTTCTGGACATATGAAAGTAGAATCAGAAGGATTATAATTTATGTTCAGAGGTGAAAAAATATCCTCAAGATTTTCTAGGGATGTATTTGGCTCATGTAGACCTTTTTCAAAAAACATGACATGTAACTATTCTTTCAAAACTTTGGTCTCCTTATTGAAAACTCTATAGGCTTTACTATAGGCTGAATAACCATGGAAAATTACTTCATCACTTTTGGAGGAAAATTTGTCCAAATTATCCTTAGTGTTAAAAATAAATACCTTGGAACCAAAAACTCTAATGTAATTAACCTTAGGATTTCTATTGTTCCAAATTTCAAAAGGGGTCTTCTTTAATATTGGACTAATTAAAACTATATTTATGATGTAGAAAGTTGTGTTCACAACCTTTTCACACAAATAGATAGGTAAATCAGACTCATTTAACATGGTTTTAACTATCTCTTGTAAATTTCTATTTCTAGTTTCAACAAATCCATTCTGATGTGGGGTCCCCGGAGTAGAGAATTTATGAGTATAGCCATTTTCTAAGAATAAGGATTCAAATTATTGATTTTCAAACTCATGGCCATGGTTAATTCTTAAGGTATTAATTCTAAGTCCACTATGATTTTCTATAGATCTAGCATACTTGGTAAAGTAAGATCAATATTTGCTTTGGTGAGAGAGTAAATATACCCATGTATACCTAGAGAAATCATTTACTAGAACATAGAAAATGTGATTCCCATTTAAGACTAGAAAATCTAGATGGTCCTAATAAATTCACATGAACCAACTCAAGAGTTTGAAAATTTTACACTTCTTTCATTAATTTTAAAGAAACCTTTTTTACTTCCTCCCCTTTTGATAGGGGTTACACACTTTATCATTTGGTAACTCAAGCTTAGATAGATCCTTGAATAACCCTTTCCTAGTAAGCTTCCTATGTGAGTGTACATTTTATTGGCCTCATATATTAGGATAAAGACAAGATCCTTTGTAAAAGTTACTCATGAATGAAATTTTTTTAGAAATTGAAGAATTTAAATCAATATCATAAACATTATCATTGATTAAAGGAGTAAAAACTAATGAATTTATATAATCATATACATTGACAGAATTTGTCTCAAATATGAAAAGAAAGCCATCATCACATAAATGATAAATACTATGTACATTATATTTCAAACTATCAAAAAATAATAATTTATAAATTAAAATAGAATTACAATTACCAATTTGGACAAGGCCGATGATTTTCCCATTTACTCTGTCACCAAAGATGGCATGACCACAATTAACCAAAATAAGGCTCTTGAATCATGAATAATATCCTATAACTTTTCTAAAAGAACCACTATCCAAGTACCATATAATTCTGCAATAGTTATTCATACATTTTTCCTATAAAACAAAATTTATGCAAGGAATGACTTTGGTAGCTAGATCTATTTGGGTCCAGAGATATTATTATTTAAAGATTTGGGAACCCCCAATTTCATTATGGGTTTCCTCTAAAAAGATTTAAGAATTTTTTAAATAAAAGAATTTTTAGGTCCTTTAGATAAATAACTTGAAGAAGAACTTTTTTTTGGATTTAGGAATAAAAGTTCTTTTTATTATTCTTCTCTATTCAGGTTGGTATCAAATACCAGTAACATATTTAGATGCAACATGATTTCAAAAAATCTGAGTGAGAGTTTTTCTACCATTAGTAAATTTTTCTAGGTCCTTATTCTACTACTCATTTGAAATTTTAAGTTCTGTAATTTCTCTTAACAGTTGACAATTATTTTCTTTTTCAATATACATTATAGATTTAATGATTACAGTTAAACTATAAAGTCTCTTAAAGAATTTATATTTTTAATTTAGGCTATTAAAAGTATATTCCTTCATACTAAAATATTAAAACATTTCTTACTTATTTATTTCATCTCAATTTATTCATTCTCATAAACATTAAGAGCATCATTATTATGCACAAAAAAGTGTTAGAAATAATAGGTACCACATTGAATTTTTTCCTAAATAACATGTTTTATCTCTCTAAATTTTCCTTAGGAGGTGAACAGAATTGCTAGAGCTATCTTATGAGGCACTCTATGTTTCTTTCATGTCCTTCTTATATCTTATTTCATTTTCATCATATATCTTTTTTATATAAAAAATGGATAATTAGCCTTTACATGACCCTTACTCTTATAAACTTATCATACAATCTAATTTTAATCTTTCTCACAATATTTCATGTAGCTTCCTTTGTTGTCATACTTTCTTTTGTAATTTTATTTTCTAAAAAAATTCTTTTTCCTTGAAAATTTCCGAAATATTCTATCTATGTGTGCCATCACTTCATCTCTATCTGGTGATGAATCACTTTCTGTTTAACGTCTAGTTTGAAATTTTTATTTTTCATTATCTTTATATGTCAGTATAGAAGTAGTAGTATTAAAGGATATATATTTTCTCATAGGTTATTCATCTTCTTCTTGATTTACCTTTAACTCTTCTTAATACATCATGATATTACCTATCATCTCCATGACATGTGTCTTGCATATGTCACATGATTTTCTAATTGAGACAGATGTGACTCTCTATCATTCCAGAAGATATCTTAACAATCTCATGATCAAAACCATATCAGATACAAAAATTCCATGTGATCTCATAATGTTGAATATTTCATTGAACCTAAGGTACATGTCAGAAATAGGTTCATCAGGACTCATTTTAAAATTATCATATTTGATAGTATAAGTGTTATGCTACATCTCTTTAACATTATATGTTCCCTCATGGGAAACATAAAATGTATCCAAAATTTCATATGATGTTTTACATGCATAAATTCTATTAAACTCTTCATCTCATAGTTCATAGTAAAGGGAATTCATTAATTTACAATTATTATTATAACCAAAATTTTTAGATTCATCCCAGTCTTTCCTAGAAGTAATGGGAATAACATATATATCATCTATAATAGACTAAATATAAAATACTATGTTTTCTATATGCATTATCATTTTAATATTGCATTGAGCATAATTGTTTACATTGAAAAATGGAGGTCTGTAAGTAGCATAACCTTATTTCGTAGAATCCATTTAAAAAACTAAATTTAGAAATAACATAAATTTAAGATCATTAAATATTAACTAAAATCATAGATTAAAATATTTTAAAACTTTAATAACAAATAAAAATTTCTTTGATACCAAATGTTGATCGGAGTGAGTATATCAAGTAGGGGGGGGGGGGGGGGTTTAATTGATACCTAATAAAATTTTCTCTCAAAATAGATTGAAAATATTTCCACAATTAATTTAAAAATAACCTAATTAACCAATACAACATATCATTATAAGTTATAATCTTTCAATATATTTCTTATAATATTGACTAGTTCAATGATAAAATAATATACAATATTACTTAATCCTTTGAAATAAATTTTATCAATTAAAATCTTACAAAAACATAGATTAATATTAACTATCAAAGTATAAATGTGTATTGTAGTTTAAAACAACTTTTAGTTTTAAAGAATAAATCAATATTAAAAGTAAAATAAAACACGAAACATAATTTTGAATACAATAGGTTCAGCTTCAAGTCAAGACTTAGTTATCTCCACTTAGTGATCAACCACCACCTAGTAGTTTATAAAAATTAAATGTTTTATCTATAAACTGTATCAGATTTTGTAACAATTTACAACTTTCTAGATCACACACAATCAATTCCATTGTTATCGATGGGAGTACCAACAAAAAAGTCACACAAGGACCCTACCAAAGTTATAAATGGTATTATAAATGATAAAAATAGATTTTAGAATATATCAATGTATATTCCAATTTATAGTAGGATAAAGTGTGTGTATATAAAAAAAGTATAGCACAAACTTCTCGTAATTTAAAAAGAAATAAACAAAACTAAGGAATAAGAGTATGAAGGGATATAGATACTAATTTTGTAGGATCTTCAGCTCACGACTCTTTATTTTGATTTTTAGTGGAGATAGAACCAGGTTATTGTTAAAAAATCATTAAAATATAGTTTTGTGGAATCTTTTATCTTTGACTGGAAGAAGGAACTGGCTGTGTATTGAGCTTTTTCTACCACATTTTAGTAATTAATGATGTATCAGGTAAGCTCTTCTTGTTATGGAAATATGGTTCAGATCTATTATGTATGTACATATCCTTTCAGCACATTATATTATTCCTTAATTATTTATATGATGGATTCTAATTATATTTTATCATCAGTTGCAACAGGAATATCTAGATCCTCCTTGATTCCTTGTAATTCATGCACGCCACTTACATCAATGAATTTTTTTTATCATTGAAGAGATAATCATTAAAATATGTTTGTAATTAAATTCAATAAACTATTCGTTAAAATAATTAATTAAAAAAGATAAGCGTAAGAAATAGTGGAAGTGTCTCAAGATGGTGATGATTTGTTCTGGAAGCATGACACTAATAGTGACTTGTTCTGGTTGTATGTCAAGATGGAAATATGAAATTTTATACCTAGCCACATTTCTACACTAGCGGTGTCTCAACTGACTGTGCCTCATGGATGATGGTGTCACTCTTCTAGAGATGACTCATACTTTGTCAAAATTTCATCTTGGGGGTAAATCATGTACAACGATGTCATATGTGATGATGAATGATTTCATAACTTTCCCATTTTTGAAGTTGATGATGAATCCTCGTCTGGAGGCATTTCAGTCCTGGTAGTGAGTTAGTCTTGACAATGACTCATCCTCAATAGTGTCCTAACTTCAATGGTGACTGGCAGTGTCTCAATCATAGCTAATTTTATCAACTTTATGAAAACATATGATACTTAAAAAAAATAAAACTCAATAATATCATTAGAATCATGATTTTTAAATCATTAAAATAAAGAGGTTAAAAAAATATTCTTAGAAAAATCCTAAAAATTCACCACTAGATAACATTGACATGATAATTTTAAAAATAATACTAACTCAAATAAAATTTAAAAAAATGGTATAAATTAATTATAATATGTGTGAAAATAATTCTTCAAAACCCATTTTTAATGAAAACATATTTTTGATGAAGAATTTCCTTTATTGAAAAATGAGCACTAATTTATTATGAATTAATCAACACATTATTATTATTTAAATACTATATTCATATTTTTTATAAGGTGATTATCACCATTTATACCTAAGAATTTATCTACTATGTTATAAAGGATTCCTATATCACCATTCATTTAGGTTTGAGTTGCATATAAAGGGATATATGAGATACTTATATTTTATTTAAGATGAAATACATAAAAAATATTGGGGTTTTATATTTTACCCCCCAAAAATTTTATTCCCTTATAATTCCATCACTCTGATATAAACAATTGATGATATCTTTTCAGCATCACATACCTAGGTTCCTATGTAACTTCTTTTAATTTATGATTCCTCCAGTAAACTTTAACGAGGTGAGAAGTCTTATTTCATAACAATTTATCTCTATGGACCAAGATATATACTGGTTATTCTTCATAGGAAAGATCATTCTTTTGTGGTATAACTTATAAGTTCCGTACATGTGAAGGATTAGGTATTTAATTCTCAAAAGTGATATATGAAACACATCTATTACTTGAGAGAGGTTTGAGTGGAGTTCTAAGTGATAAGAAACTATAACAATCTGATCTAGAATATCAAAGGGACCACTATACCTAGGTCTAAAATTTCACTTCCTTCTAAATACCATAACCTTATTCTAAATATAAATTTACAAGAATACCTAAACACCAACTCTGAATTCTAGATCTATCCAATTTTTTTTAGCATAACTCTTCTATCGACACTAAGACACCTTGATTCAATGTTGAATGGATATAAACTTCCCTTCCATGTCCTCAGCTAGATTATGTCTCAATTGTTTTATTTATCCAACTCATCACCACATATAATATATCTAAACTTTTTTCCATATATATATTCATAAGGGGCCATTTGAATGCTCAAGTGAAAGCTATTGTTATAATAAATATTGATTAAAGGATGGTTTTGATCGTAACGAATTTTGAAATACAGCGAAAAATATCTAAAAATATCCTCCAAGGTTTTAGTGTTCCACTCAGAAATACCATCTTATGAGGATGATAAAAAATACTAAAATAAATCTCTATATCCAGATCTTACTAAAGACTTCTCTAGAACATTGAGTTAGACCTCAAATCTCTATTAGATACAATATAATTTGATACTCCATGAAATATAAGCACTTCTTTAATATGTATACATGTATATTATTAAGATAATAAAGGGAAAAATATTCTTTTATCATAATTAAGTTCACTAGCTTCATATGGTGATTGGATACGACCCAAATAACATTATGTACTTGATATATTTTTGTAAGTTTGATGATGAAATCCACAATTTTTTCCCATTTACATTATGGTATATGTAATGGTTGTAAAATCCCCATAATATTCTATCTTTGAGACATAACTTGCTCGAGCAATGTGATGACCTAGACCCAGATGCCACTTAAGGAGTGCCCTGAGCCCAGTGGGCCACATGGCCTTAAGTGCATCTTTCCAAATGACAGAGGCTACCGACTAGCAGTGAAAGACAATGGTGTGTCCGTGGGAAGACTATGGCATCATTAGCAGAGTGTAGCACAACAGATGAAATATAAAGGAATAGTAAACAGAGGAAGTAATATAAATTATATACATAAATAGAGGAACCAAACTTTTGAAATGGATAAAAGAGAATAATAATAATAACTGTATCAAATGGAATAGTGATGACGTAATGTCATGTCACTAAAAAATGGGAAAATATGGATACATGACAATAGGCATAACAAGTTTCACAAAGTAAAAGAAAACAAGGCTACTTCGAGCATTCCGATATCCAACTCGGTCATATGCTATCAAGCTCCATCCTAATTTCACACAATCAAGTATTGGAAGCTATATGCTTCCATTTGTCAATACCTGCAACCATGTAATCTACTCCGGGTACCAAACAACGCCTAGAGAGGGTGTGAGATAGATCTCAGTGAGCCACCACCAATGGTGTATATAACATCAGGCCCATGAAATCGAATATAGTAGTGTGAAAAAATGCATATATAAGTAAAAAAAGCAGTAAAATATAACTAATTACCAATTTACATCCTTCAGCCCTTGGTTAGTGTCTGAACATGTAACCAGTTAATTAATTAATAAACTACTATTTAATATTAATAGGTCAAGTGAGGCATAGCCATCACAGACATAACCTCATGATAGTATAAGCAGTGAAGGTTCCAAGACGTAATAAGGAAACTTGAAAATTATATCTAGTGAAGGAGTTCAAGGGTAATAACCAATGTAACATAAATCTCAAGGAATGATACCTCATTAGTATATAAGTCTAGCAAAGGGGAAAGAGTGTAATACAAGGAGCCTACTCTAAGGCATTCCACAGTAAGGTACCTACCGAGTCCAAGGTGATCGACCATGGTAAAATGAGGCTATACAAAGACCGGGACCTATGTGATTTCACCATGGCACCTACTAGTCAAATCTAGATCCAAGGAGTGTATCTGATGTATCATGTAATAATGAAAATGACCCTATGGTAGTATACCGAGCATCTGAGGAATAGACAAGAACTGGATTCTTGGTTGGTATCAACCTAATAAAACCACATCCTTGAATAAGAATGGGGTTATTGAGACCAAAGGGTATTCTCCACTCAGAATCCAAGGTGAGATCGAGTCTATCCATTCCTATTTGATATTTTAATCATGTAATAATTCCTTTGGTTCAAGTCTGGACTTCTATTAGTGAAGATAAATCAAGTAGAGTTGAAACCATATATTTATTGGTCCAAGTCTTGTCTCCCATTAGTGTGGACCGGCCAAGTAGTGTTGAAAAAATTTAATCAAGCCAAAATTAACCACTAAGGAATATTCAATTAGAGAGGTTCACTTCACTTCCTTCCATTATCATAGAAAGGTGTCCTACAGACATGTAACCTTTATTTAATATAATTTTTTAATTCTATGTTAGATACTTATTTTACTTTCCATTTCAAATTTCACATTTAATAATCATTTGGAAGCACCTACATTTGGTGGGTTAAGTGGTGCGCATACATGGTATATTCTATTATTCAATTATCATTAATAACAATCAGTTATTATGGATGGGATTACCATTAATAAGTTCAAGTAAATAAACACCCAAAGGGTGGATCAAACGTGTCAAAAACACTAAAAACCAATTATGACATAACCATCGACTTAAGGTCGATTGAGTTATTGGTGTAACCACTAAAAATTAATCATATATTTGGAAATAACATAACCATATGATTCTAACAAGTATAATCATGGAATGTAATATATGAAATGGTCTCTGAGGGAATCGGCAGACCCCGTGCAAATACTCCAATATCAACAAACATTAGGGATACGTTATAGATCACCCACCTTAGGGTTGTAAGATCCTTCTCCTATGGTATCAGCCATGTATGATACTCAGATTAGAGTAGATATAAGAAAAAGGTGAAAAATGATTATATGAATATATAAAGGTTGAGAGTGAAAGATAAAAAGAATGGATAAAGTGGACTCTAGTACTTACCGTTGCGCATCCAATGTAATGAAGAAAAGATCGATTGGATGCCGAATGAAGGAGGTCTTATGATCTCTAGGTTTTCTATCAAAAAGATCCAAATTGGTGAAAATAGAGGAAAATCCCACTAGTTTATGAGTTGGGAAGAATGAGGAGGATTAATAGATCATTAAGGGAGAAACTAAAAATTTACCTAGAAAATTATCCTGTGAACGGTTTTTCAAACCATGTGAAAACTATGTGGGATGGCTCTGCCCACACATTTTGGTCTACACGAGTTGTCAAACCATGCACAACCCATGAACGGGTACCTGGGAAAAGGGGGCACTCACAAGGATAGGCCACACAGACATGCACCAACCATGTGAGGTGGCTTTGTCCAAAAAAACATCATTATCAATGTTTTCCAAACCATGCAGAATTCCACAGGGTTTACTCTAAACTCTATGAATGGTCTATTGTCTCCAAAAAGATAGTTTTTGGGCTCCAAAAGATCCCTAGATACCCTCATAACATTTACTCATTCATTAGGCATCCATATTAGGCCCCAATTAAAGATTTAGACTGAAAATTAATGGATCTATAATTGATTGAAAAATGGGGTTCTTACAGTCTTACCCCTTAAAAGAACTCGACCCTGAGTTCTCCTTCCAAGGGTAAAGAAACACTATCTGAGAACAACTCTGTCCCCTGGTTACATACATCAACATCCCTCTCCCATATCTTTTCCTTTACTCGACCATGCATCCATTGCATCCGTATGAGAGGGATAATTTTCCTAGAAGAACCTTCATGCTTTGGTCAATGATGTGTAATGGATACTCATCAATGGTAGAATCGACATGCTACTAAAATTCCACTGGATAAAAGGTATTAGACTAGTCAACATGATATTGGAGAAGCCATGAGATGTGAAATATGTTGTCTATGTCATGATACCTCTAATTTAGTAGCAACTGATAGACTACATGTATGAAACCATCTATAATTTCAAACAGCCTGACATAAAGAGGTGAAAGATTTCCCTACTTTCTTAACCATCTATGCCCTATCCTAGGAGATAACTGGACAAAAACATAATCCCCAACTTCATACTTAAGAGGCTATTGATAGCGATCAACATAAGTTTTCTATATAGACTGAGCAGTAGTCATATGATTCCTGACTTGCTGAACCTATTATGATGTCTCCAGAATTATATGAGGACCTAGTAGGGCTGCCTCAACTGCCTCTAGCCAGCACAAAGGTGAATGACATGGCCTACCATATAAGGTCTCAAAAGGATCAATCTGAATTGTCTCCTGAAAGTTGTTATTATAATAGAACATGATGAGAGGGATATTCTTATCCCAAGAACTTTCAAAATCAAGGAAACATGATCGGAGAATATCCTATAGAACATGTATCATCTGTTCCAATTTTCCACCAGTATGAGGGTGAAAAGCTATGCTTAGAAGCACCTGAGTTACCATAGTTTTCTGCAAAACCTTCTAGAACCGTTAAGTGAAACGAGTATCCCTATCTAAAACGATAGTATATGGAACCCCGTGTAGTAGTATAATCTCACAGACATACAATATTCCCAATTTGTAAACTGAGAAAGTATCTAATATAAGAATTAAGTTGGATGGTTTCTTTAGTCGGCCAATGACTACCCAAATACCATCTCTACCCCTCGACGACCTAGGTAAGCCGAATATAAAATCCACAGCAACATATTCCCATTTCCATTCTGGGACTGGAAGCGGTTGTAACAAGCCTACAGGTCTTTGGTGCTCTACCTTAGCCTACTGATAGGTGGAACACCTAGTGATGAAGCCTGAAATCTGACGTTTTATTCCAGTACAACAATACTGGCATCACATATCTCAATATATCTTCTAGATTCCTGGATGAAATTCCCACTAAGAAGAATAGGACACTTTTGTAAACTCCTCTATCATATCTGGAGGAACCCAGACATGTCCACATAGACACATGATGTCATATCTATCCAAAGACCAACCTGGAGGTGGGTTATCTTCTAATATACTCTCATGGAGAACAAAACATTCAAGATTTGTAAACTACCTACTCTTCACCTTCTTAAGGAGGGAAGAGGTAACTGCTGAGTCTGAGATGTAAGACTGCTTGTGACTATCATGTAACTCTTGATGAAGTTCAGAAAATAGATCCATTAACTTACATTCATTATTGGATTCTTGTACGAACTTCATTTGAGTTTTCTAACTCAATGCATCAGTGACCACATTTCCCTTTCTAGGCATATTTGCAAGCTCAAATACAAAGGATTGCAGATATTCAATGGATCTCTGCTGTCTGAGGTTCATTTTATGCTGAGAAAATATATATTTAAGGCTCTTGTGGTCTGTATACACCAGAAAGTGCTCACCCAATAGATAATGTCCGTATACACCACAAAGTACTCATGGACAACTACTGCTAGCTCAAGGTTGTGCATTTGGTAATTTCTCTAATGAGACCTCAACTATCGAGATCCATACATAATGAATTTGTCTTCCTACATCAACACTACTCCTAGGAAAATGCCTAATGCATCACAGAATACAATATGACCTTTACCTGGTTTTGGAAGAATAAGAATTAGTGCCAAGACAAGCCTCCATTTTAGCTCTAGAAAGGCATTCTTGCATGCTTCTTACCACAGGAACTTGACAACCATCTTTTTAAGTACAATAAGAGGTGAAGAAAAACATGATAAGTCTTGTATAAAATATCTCTAATATCCAGCAAGTCCTAAGAAACTCTTGATATCTAACACAATCTAGGGATTCTCCTAAGAAACTACAACACTATCCTTTTTAAGGTCAATGTTTTATCTTGATTCTAAAATAATATGACACAATAAGTGGAATTTTTTGATCTATAATTCACACTTAACAATCTTGGCATAATGCTGATGCTATATCAGTGTGATGAGAATGATTCCAAGATGTTTGGAATGGTCGTTACGAGTGTGAGAATACACTAAGATGACTTACTGTATCTCTAGTCCCTGAATTTCCATGATATATATAGAAATGAAAGAGTTTGAAGAACCTGTATCAAAAAAATAAGAGACAATAGTAGAGGCTACTATAATAGTACATCGTACTGTAAATTTTCCCGCAGCCTAATCCTCAAGTTTCAGCTATAAGGCATGAAACTGACCTAATCCTCAACCTTGTGCAATAGATGGAATACCATAATCATAACTTCTCTGCTGGTGGTGCTGGTGATCTGGGATCAAGCTACCATGGCCAAAAACTCTTCCTTGGCCAGACCTTCTTGTCCTATTCCATGTCGCCGCCTCACGTGGTGCAAAATAACTCACTCTTATTGGTGGAGCAGATACTGATACTTTTCCACTCGAAGCTGGTTGATAGGTCCTACAAAATTTCTAATGATGACATATTCAACCACAAGCTCAACACTCCATAGGGTCTCTATCAAATTAGGGATTATTATTACCCTGTCTTACACATTGATAACACACCACAGAGCTATAAGACTAGATACTCTAGCTACCACTTCCCTAATGAAAAAACTCAAGGTAACGTTTCTTGCCACTGAAATAACTACTAGCCTACCACGAAACTAATCCATTAAATCCGGTACTTGTGTCGTACCTCAATTTATGTTTAGTGATAAGAGCCTGATAAACTATTTCAGAATAGTTTGGAAGGGGAATACATTCAGCTAAGTTTAGATGGTGTATTGGATCCCATCCTCAAAACGTCTAGCACACGAAATCTCATCACCAACTATAAGCGGTGGAAGGGACTGTAAATCAGTGAAACATGCTGAATATTATATAACAGACATATAACCCTTCTCAAGAAGCATGAAATCCCTAGTTGTGTTAGCCCTTAGTGCATGAGGAAAGAACTGATCATAAAAGACAATTCGGAAGTCAACCTATAACATGCCTTGATGATGACTGGCCTGGGTAACTACATACCCCAATACATGACGGAATCCTGAAGCATGTATGTATAAAGCTTGAATCTCTACTATGGAGGAATTTATAGATGCTCAATGATAGACAACATGGACTCTATCCAAGACTCAGTAGCTTGAGAACTACCATCCCCTAAAAAAGTAGGAGGATGCTGCTGCTGGAACTTGTGGGTCATATCAGCCATCATAGGTGCAACCGATAGAGCACCATTCAAGGACTGTATGAGATGTAGGAAACTATCACAGACCTGAGCATAAAATATTGGATTAGGTACACTAGGCCATGCCTCAGGTGGCCCTTCTATAAGTAAAACTTGCAGCTTAGGGCCCTCCCTTTCTGGAGCATGGTCGTCACCACCCTCTAGTGAACAACCTGGGGACTTTGTGGCAGCATTGGTCTACAAATTCTAAGAACACACCTTTGAACAATATTAGAAGCAAGGAGATTAAATCAAAAATAGAAGCAGAATGTAAGAAAACTCACAAACCAAGGGATACTACCAAAAATACCTACTTAGACGGCTAGGTATCGGTAAGTGATCAAGTATATGTTTCATGTCATTTTTTAATCTAATTTCTAGATTCACTACTTTACCTTTCTTAATCCTGACTAGACGAGTGTTATGCCTCTGAGGTGGCATGTTTTGGGTGATGGTGAAATGGTCCGATGAGAATCATCACCTGTCTCTTTTCCTAGAAATTGCCTCTTTTCAAATTCACCATTTCTTTTCTTTCAACCCATTCTTCATAATTATCCATTAAAGGAAGGTTTAATTAACCCCATGGGGACTATAAAATTATCCCATTTATTAATGAGAAAGAGACACCACAGTTAGATGATCCCATCAGGCGATTTGATGGGGTCAAGTACTTATGAAATTGGTCCTTTTCAGATATAACTTCCTCGGATGTTCTCCAATGGGTTTATCATGGAGCCAGAAAAACCCAATGGACCTGGTATCCATGATTCACGGACATTCCTTCTAAAGGAAGGTTCTCATTGGTTGATGATTCAGCCAACAACACATAAGGACTCCACTGGCTGAGAGGATGGTAAGTCGGGCTCACTATAACCTTGGGGGGGGGGGGTTATTATTTCCTATTATGGGACTATCTTATAGATTTAATTCATCTTCATATGTTCTTGAAACCTTGGTTCATTCCCGAAGAGTGTTTCTACGGGCTATTCCTGGTTTGCAGGATCTTCATAGGCATACAAGGATTTGATACTATAGAGGTGATGCTAACTTGGGCAATACAATAAGGTGATCTGGAGTTTATCATCATCTAGAGGGAATGTAAGGTGACTTGATGTTTGGATTGGACCCATAATATGGGGTTCCTATGTATCCTTTAGAGAGGAATCAGAACCCATGTAGTTCGAAATGGCTGGGGCTTATCCATGGAGGATGACCATTTGGGGGGACATGATTGGGTGAACCCTTTTAGATGGGAAACCTTTTAAGCTCAAGCATTCAGGTAGGCATCCTACATATACTAGTTTAACCAGAAATTATAGTTCTCATAGTTCATATTTTTGTGGATTTCGTAATCGTCACAAACCCCTAAGCCGACTTGAGCCATGCTTGGTGTGAAAAACAAGAGGATGTAAGAGATCCAACCAACTACATGCTTCCTCTCCTGCTAGTGGGAGAGGGAGAGACTATGATTAAATAGGTTGGGGTGAAAGTGGGAGAGGGAACATAGTGACGAACCTTTCAATATGAAATGAAATTAAAGGTCATACTGCCCGACCTCATAAGATTGGAGACTTACCTCAGTGGGAGGGCCCCAGAACGCATTCTGGGAAGGGGAGGAGTTTCTCTCTCATCAATGAGAGAAGAGAACACAACTACTTCAACTAATCACTATCCTCTTTGAATATAAAAGAAAGTGATCACCCTTAATCCCTAGAACATTGAGGTCCACGTAAGCTTCACATGGTTGGAATCTAGGTAACCATGGGAATGTAGACCCACAAACATCCCTGAAGTCCAAACTGTTGTAGGGATAACCTTCGTGACTCCGACTACCATGGGTATATAGACTCAAAGGGGAACACTGATGTGCTTGATGGCCTGATCATACAGGTCCAATGGTTTTAAAGGAGGCTTTTGCCTGATACTTGGGGACTGGTTCACAGTGGGACTATGGAGGACTAGACAGTAATGGAGGGGGTGATTGAAATTGGGGGGTAGAATAACCAAAAACACCCCATTCAAAGTAATAACTTCTTATGTGGAATGGGGAATGATCTGTATACTATATTGGTATGCAAGAAGAGGGTTCGTCCTTGTATCTATGTTGTACGTAGGCATTGGTATAGACCACCGCGCGCCGCAGTGGTGCACGGTCTGTCATGCCTCTTTGGGTTCCATCCACATACTGATGTAGTATGTAGTGCTAGGTTAAATCTTCACAAAAATACACTATGTGGAACACTTTTTGAAGGAGGTTATAGGGGATTATCGTTTACAGGGATTTCATCTGTGAGGAATATATGGTTCACAATTTCACCATTTAGGTTCACGGTTCTATTATTATTATTTAGTTCCCCCACTTCACAACTGGTTGTACCTACGACGAATTTGGTTAATGATTCGGGATTCACAGAAGATTCAAGACAGAAGCCGGAATCCTCCTTGAGTTATTTCTTCCAAACTCGGGGCCCCCTTAAAGATTTTTTCATCCTTCCCCTTTCAATTTCTTATGTGCTAACTTTTATAGATCATTGAAGAAACCATATCCATGGGCACGAAACACCATTTACAGAGGCGCAAGAAGATATATATTGAACCATGGAAGAATCAGTCAATCGGGGTTTGTGGAGTCCATGATTCACGATCGTAGTTTACGAAACCCTACCAGTTTGCTTCGTCCACGAATGGTTGAGTTCACGAGATGGTATATAGATATCCTTTGCGCACATGATTCCCTCGGTGACATGGTTCAAGGTTCACCGAGTTCACTGGCCATCTGTTTGATGGACAATGCCTCATAGATCATTCTGTGTACTGTTGGTTTGTGATCCATGCATTCCACGAAGCCTTCCCAGTGATGGTACATGGGTCATTCAAAATCCTTTTAAAACATGAATTCTTTAAATTTTCTTCTGAAATTTCCAACTCAATTTGAGTTCATTATTTTTCTAGACTTATAAGAGTATTTACTTCCTTATTCAATGTAATTGTGGGTGTATTTACTTCCCTTGGAAAAATATTTAGGACCCTACAAATGCCACCATCGAAATGGGATCCGTTCGGAACGAAAAAGGAACTTTTCCGACATAGAAGCAGTTCTGAACTAAAATGGTTCACGGTAGAATAGATAGGCCCATTAGGAGGGTACCACACCTATATATAGGGGACCATATCATTTTTCTTTTACTGTTTATCATGGATAAAAGTTCTCTTAACTTCCCCAACTTCCTCTACATTTGCGTACCGTGCTTCTTGAGAAAACTCATTTCCCGAACCGCTTCGTATGTTACATAAACCAAACATTTCTCCATTTCATTATCTTCGAGCAAAATTTTGGGATTCACAAACATAATTATGGAACATTAAATAAAATCTGGATTCCACGTCGGATAATGCTAGATTACTTGTGTGTCTGCATACTGAGCTTGGTCCAACAAACTGAACATTAAGACATATTAATATGAACATAAAATATTAATCCAAAAAATTTGAAACTGGACTTAATGAGGTATATTTTTGTGGTATCCAGCTTCCGTGAACCTTTCTATTCACTGACCAATGATCCACAGGCCAATGCCTCGCATATTCTTTGTGTACCAAGGTTGTACGTGGTGAAATGTTTCTGCCTACCATAGCTGTATGAGGAAGTTTTCTTCTACACATTATATAGTATGCAGAATGTGCCTTCCACATACCATTTCTGTGAAAAGTACATAGAGCCTTATGTGAATGTATTTTAAGTCCTTTATCCATTATTTTGTAGCCTTTATCCAACAAATTTTATTGGATTGAGGCTTCTAGATCTTTCTGTACAGGCAATAATGACTACTTCACAAGTTATGATAAAATTGAAGAAGACAAGGGAAACCGTGGTAGGGAATAGTGGGAATCATCTTAGATTCTACATTATTCCAAATGAAAGCTTCTTAAAGGACTTCTTGACACCGGATCTCATAGATTACCCTCTATCTGTATAGTTGACACTTTATGCCTTTGGTCTCACCAATAACATTCCTCTACCATTGGATGACCCCGAAAACCCTTTCATTTTCTTAAAATCACCACAAGGACACGATTATGCCAACAATTCCCCAAAAGGATAAGTCACCACTACTCCGATTC
This sequence comes from Viscum album, assembly GCA_963277665.1. NCBI lineage: Eukaryota > Viridiplantae > Streptophyta > Magnoliopsida > Santalales > Viscaceae > Viscum > Viscum album. Next base: position 1,496,141,822 of record OY728164.1, read on the forward strand.
CAGAGAACTTCTTCATATTAAGAGGCTCATTATAGACTCAAGGAAACCACGAGTGTCATGATGGTGTCCCAAGACTAGGTGCATGAGAGTACCCATCCATTATCAACATATCTCAAGAAAATCCCAATGGTGGGTGGATCACAATGTGTGACATGAAGGCCGAAGGATGTTTCTTTGATGAATGGGCCTGGTCATTTTGGGTACATCATACCTGTTTGGAGTGCCCTAACCAGTTGGAGGTGGTGGGCTTGTATCAGGCAGCCTGGGTATCTAAGTTTGTAGTTTTCTACCAAGGTGAAATCCTTCCTGAGCTGGTGAGCTACTGGTTTTCAAGCACAAACCCCTTACATTTCTTACATGGTAAGGTGGGAATCAGCTTATGGGATATCCAAAAGATTGGGGGACACCCCATCCTTGGAGATATGTATGAAGAGTTTCTCCCTGTAGCTGCTACATTGAATGACACTGACCAGATGTCCCCTTTGACAAGGAGCATACTGGTCATAGCAGAAGGATTACTTGATAATCCCTTCAAGGCTTGCTTGCTAATCCCATTCGAGGCATGTATATGGTTATTCTTGAAGGCAAACAGACCTAAGAAGAGGGATCACCACAGTTGAAATCATCTGTCCCGTTAGTCCCTCCAGACTCTAGGGTCATATTGTGCTACCCTTGAAGCGGGAGGATATACCACATGGGGATATGAGATTCAGACAGATGTATCACCTATTATTAGATTAGCAGGTTTCTTTTCCAAGTTTTTGAGTGGATGTATTTTCCTATCCCGTGATGTATATACCGGGGTTTGGTCCTATACATTGATGATGGAATCCATGATGGTAGAGGGCCGACCCATTAATTTAGACCTTCCCACTCTCACTCATCTTTATGATTTATTGGGACAAATATAAGAATGTAGGCCCCCACATCATTTTAGTGGGATGTTTCAAATTTTATATGGGTGGATGGCAGAACACTTCCCCTGTTACAAATATCGACATACTACAAAGGTTCCTCATTGTGAATTTCAACATACCCTTCTCAATATTTTCGTTGTTCGTCCTAAGACTCTAAGTGTTATTGATGTGGTTGGTTTGCTGAATGATGCTTCTCGCTTATCGTTTTCACCATATCCTACCCCTCATGGGTCATTAAGAGGTGTCAAAAGCGATTTTTAGAGGAATTTTAATATCTCATTATGCTTCGAGATGTGATGTTCACTGCTCATATAGATTGGGTAGTCATTTGTGAGCCATACCCCCCTTAATGATTTACCAGGCAATTCTGGTACCTCCAAAAAGCTGCATCTCTTCCTGCTGCTCAATTATGGGGAGAGTCTCATACCATAATGTTTCTCCATTAATGGTTATTGATGATTCATGATGGTGATGCTATGTAGGTTATCATCCCTAACACAATGGGATCCACCTTTCTATCTCTAGAGTATGCCCAACAGTGGAAGGACTGTTACCTCAACGAAGTGATGAGAGAAACAGTTCGGTAGGTGTAGAAACCTCTAACCATTCTCCACCCCATCCTCGCCCCGAATACCATGACACACATTCCTTATTGTTTGATGAACATGATAGCTACACCTTATATTCTTATCCCTATAGCAACCATGATGGATATGCCACCTGTTCTTTCCCTTTTTGTAAGAAGATGCTCAGTTTGCTGTTAGAAACATCTGGGAGGGGCTTCATCAGTACAAACTATCTCAATGGGGAGTGATTCAGACTGCTCCCCTCATGCGGATTCGTCCCATGACCTTAATGAGGCTTTCACCAGCAGAGTATCACCGACCACCCTAGATGCTGCAGCTAGTCCTTTGCCTTCGGCTCCAGCAGTTGAACCATATGATGGAAAAGAGATTCCCCCATCTTGGGTGACCTATCATAGGTCCCTTCCCACTCCTATGATGACACAAACTTCTTATAGAAATGTTTAGGTGGGAGAGGATCAAGTTACTTGTGCTACATAGAGGAAGCCGACATTACAAAAAGAGGCATGGCGTCAGTTATGTGCTCTTTCCATGGAGACACCTATGACCAATTATTCTGAAAAAACCAACAATTTTCAATGGTTATTCACCAATATGGGTTCTAGTGGATTTGATTATCATAACTTAGGCCTCCTTATCTACCAAATTTTCATAGCCCGAGAAGATCTCACTTCTTGCGTGGAGAAGATTTCCAAGTTCGACTATTCCCATAACTAGGTAGAGAACTTCCGGGATGTTTGGGAGGATTTTGATCACCTAACAATTTGAGGAGGCGAAGGATCATGTTATTTTGGTTTCTCAAAGGGAAGAGTTATGGGAGTGCGGGATTAGCGCAACAAGGTTGAGTTATCAACTGGCCTCTTCTCATGCCAACTACGAAACGATCCAAAAGATAGGGTGGGATCTTAAAGTCATTATGGAACAGGTGCGTCCAATAGTCAAGGTTGAAACGGAGGAGATATCTTCTTTGGTGTAGACTCTGGATGACTCATGACAGTCACTTTACATATTTCTGGAAAGGGTGATCCGAGCCTTGTTGTAGCTCCATCCAAAATCATGATATATACCCTTCTCTTTTTTATTCCTTAGAGAGACTTCGGACTGGGGATGTTCCTCCATTTTGGATGAACTCAATGAAACTAATTTAACATAAAATACATCTTCTCTATCCTTTCCTATCATATCAATTAATCATAATCAATAATTTATACATTATTTTGATTTGGTATTAATTTTAAACCATGATTTGAAACCAGTAAACTAAAATAACCGAATCTAGATATAATGTTTTGTCTGATCCGTGAGACTCGGCGAGTGTAGTTTGACTATTTATGATGTTTTATAAAACAAAATCATGAACCTTTGTGTATTTTATCATTTTTACCATAATTTTTTCCTAATCTTATATGACATGGGATTAGTGGGTATAACTTGAAATTTTCTTATGCCAACCTTTTCTTGTTTTCGTCCTAACAAGCTGTAAATTTATTTTGATGGCTCAATCCAAATTTTTTTTACTAAACCATTAATGTAATAGGTTTAATGAAGTGATAATTTACTATACCTAGAGGTTCCTTTGGAGGATTTTACCTCTGGAAAGTATGAAGAATTTTTCTTTCTCTAGTAGTTCACAGTTCTGCCAATCAAACTTATTACTGATGTTTTAGTTCAAGCATCTTTGACCAAACATAATGGAGAAGGGTACCCTATTTTGGATCGTTATCTAGGAATGTTCTAATACTCTTAATACATGGATTAGGTATTTTCGTGACAGTAAAATTGTGAATCTTGGACATGCATGGGGCTCGAGATCCATTTAATCCGTACATAAGTATCAAAGGACTCTCCTAGGGACAAATTTGCATTTTATTGATGGTTTTTCTATAGGGGACATATGTAGAGCCCCCAAGGCATGATTTGAATAATAAATCAAAGGTGTCTATAGGACATTGGCCTTCCATCTCTAATGGACTTGGTGGGATTTGCAACACTTTGAATTTCTTTTGATGTTGGGAGCTCCAGTGGGTGGCTAGTCTGGGAAATGGTATCTGAAAATATTTGAGACATTTATATTGGCTTTGAGTGGGAAACTCTTCTCGCATGTTTATTACTTGCGTGAGGGAGAGATGGTGAATGGTTAGTTCAGTTAAAAATCCCTTTTTATGACAAGGTCATTTGGAAACTGGAAGGTATGTAATCTGTTATCCCAAATTTTTCCAAATTTGAGGTGTGATAGAACATGAATGTAATTTAAGCATACAAAAACTGGAAAAGACTCTCCTGAGAATGAATTTTCCTTTGATTGAAAACCATTTTTTAGGTGGTATATACAGAGTCTCTAGGGCATGATGTGCATAGTGAAACAAAGGTATCCGTAGGACACTGGCCCTCTATCTCTGATCGCTATGGAGATTGTGAATTTTATGAATATTGTATGTTACCCTCGACAGGGGGTGAACATGAACACGAAAATGGACATTTTTAATAATTTTTTTAGGGAAACCCAGAAATGAGTGGGGTAATTCTTCTTTTTTATGTTGATAAACTTCACGCATATGGATGGGGTATCTTTAGAAAACTCAAAAGAGACCATAGATGAATTGGGCCCGCATGTTCTGATATATCCAGGATGTGTGTATGGAGAAAAATTGAATACCATGACTTTAAGGGCCCTTGAATCAGGAGGGACATAATAAGGCTTCGAATCTATTGGGAATATTTAGATAAAAGATGACTCTCATGGGTACGAATTTGCCTTTGATTGATGGCCATTTTTGTGGGCAACATATGCAGAGCCAGAGGGGAATGATGTGCATATCCAAACAAAGTTGTCCACATGACACTTTCATTCTGTCTCAGATGGTCATGGAGGGTTTTAGGGATTCAAGGTCACTCAGATCACGAATTTTGGGGTATGGTAGGAGTGCATCCAAAAATATTAAGGACATTTGGGCTGTAATTTATTCATGGAATCAGGTATCCCTTACATAGATCTGGCTGACACGTAGGGTGAGGTGTTCAACCCATCATTTGGTGTACTCTATCATTTAATGTTGTATGGACAGGATGCAGGGTTACTCTCGGGGAATGGAACCGTGACATTCCTTTTAGGGTTTTGATACTCGGACCAAATTCTTGGACTATTTTTCCATAATGTAATGCTGGATCTACCACTATGATCCCTAAGATCACATGAGCTATGCTCTGTATGAGAAAAATGAGATTATGAGGATTCCAGAACATTAACTAAGAATAGAAAAATAAAAATTAGAGGGCACTTTAGGATTAAACCATTTTCAGAAAGTTTAGCATCATACAACAAGGACAATTGTTTCCTCACAGTTTAATGTCATGTAGTGAGGACTTGATGCTATGGTGTTTAGAGCCATGCATTGAATAAAATTATGCTATCATAAAGATATTTAATATCATCGAGTTAATCGAAATCAGGATTCTCTAGAATTTCATAGATATGAATGATGATAGATGGTATAAACCATAGTTCAAAAGGAATCTTGAATTAAGAGGGATGACATTTGGATTAGAAGCCTTGGGCATATTGAGATAGGAGGGGACTCTCCGAGGGATGAATTTTCCTTCAATTAAAATCCATTTTTGTGGAAACATATACAGATCCACTAGGGCATGATGTGCATAGTCAAACAAAGGTTTCCACAGGACACTAGCCTTTAGATAGCCATTAATGATTATGGGGATCCAAGTTTTCCCATGGTATGGAGTTTGAAAAACAAAAAATTTGTGTATGGGAATAGAGGGAATATTAAGATCATGATTACCCATGAACTATTGGAACTTCCACAAAGATCCGACACATGTGTATAGGGGGAAGTAGAATCTTTCAACTTCTCATGAGTTTGGGGCATGTGCGGGATCTCATGAAACTAAGAACTGGGCCACACATAACTCTTGAACAACTTCATAGTTTATTGTAATGAGATTATTACCTTTAATGGACTTATCATATAAGTCTAATCTATTCATGGGGAAAGGAGAATTTTTTTTATGGTGGTTTTTCCAGGATGCCAAATTTGGGCTTCACTATGTATCATGCAAGAGCAGGAATCAACCCGCACATAGTTCTTAACATTACCTGTATCGATCTAGCTCAGTACATGTGTAAATACATGTGATGGAATTTTTTTAATGAGGATAAATGGGTCGGGATGCCAAATACAGGCAACACTGCATATCCTACAAGGGCAATAATCTAGCCATACGTAGTTCTGAACGCTCCCTATACCTATCTGGCTCAGACATAGGGGTGGTAATGTTTTTGTTTCATTCTCTATGGGTGTTGGGTTTACAATATTTCTCTATAACTTGTTTGCATAGAAAAATCCTTACCCATGATCCTAATATCGTGTGAGTTATACTCGATGTGAGAAATAAGAAGTGGACATAGGGTTCCCTTTGCATGTTTTGGGAGGTAGAGGATATAATGGAGGAATTTTCTTGGTGGGGGGCTTCTCCAAGACTGAGGATCGAGGCATCACTATGTATCCTACAAGAGTAGGAATCAACCCATACATAGTTTTGTGAGAGATCATGTAGTTTTTTATCATGCAATTAGGACACTTTGTGCCATGCTGTTTAACGTCTTACAGTGAGGACTTGAGCCACAGTTTAATATCATGTTTTAGGAATGAGTTCCTTATAGTTTAAAGTCATGTGGAAAGCACTATGACTCATATTTTTAGGTCTTAGAGTTTGGAACTTTACTATACTTTATTTCTACTCATATTTTAAGGTATTAGAGTTTGGACTATGACTTCACTTTATTGCTACTCATAGTTTATGGTCTTAGATTTTGGACCATGACTTCACTTTATTGCTTCCCATAGTTTATATTCTTAGAGTTTGGGTCATGAATTAACATTATTGCTACTAAAAGTTTAAGGCCTTAGTGTTTGGAACATGAATTAAATTTATTGATACTCCTAGTTTAAGGTATTAGAGTTTGGAACATGAATTATCTGTATTTCTACTCATAGTTTAATGTCTTAGAGTTTGGACCATGACTTCACTTTATTGTTACTCATCGTTTAAGGTATTTGAGTTTGGACCATGACTTCAATTTATTACTACTCATAGTTTAAGTTCTTAGAGTTTGGACCATGAATTATGTTTATTTATAATCATTGATTAAGGTCATAGGGTTTGGACCATGACATCGTCATTTCTATTAGGTCAAGTACTTCTTTAAGAACTTTGAATTTATGGGAGATGTGATGAGTTTTCCATCCATCGATATCAGGGAATATGATCTATTAGAACAGACCCTATGTATGACATATGGTCCTTCCAACTTTGGTTCAAGATTTGGGGGATTCTTCTAGAGTATCTTTGGGGTTATGAGGAATAACACCATTTCTCCTTCGAGGAAATATTGAAGGCAAACCTTTTTGTTGATGGATCATGCGATCTGATTTTGATAGATTTCCAAATGGTATAGAGTTTGCAACTTTTTTTCATCTAGATGCTCCAAATCATCAAACCATCTCTTGGATTTATCATCTATGGAAAATTGATCAAAAATGGCCTGAATAATGATGGAACTTGGATTTCTATAGGTAAAACCACCTATTCCCTGTATACTAGTGAGTACGGGGTCACCTGGTTGTCAATACGAGTCGTGGTCTGGTAAGCTCATAAATCATGAAGGAGATTGTTTGGTGACAATTTCATATCCTCATGATCCTTATTTTGGAGTATGTTGGACAATGTCTTGTTGAAAGCCTCTATCTTCCCATTGGCTGTCATATGGTAATGGGAAGACTGGTTAGATTTGATTCCATACTCCTTGAATGACTTGTATAACTCAGCAGAGAAAAAGTTGGTGCTATTTTCCGTCAGTATTGTATGGGGGAAACTAAATATAGTAATTATTATGGCCTTCACAAAGTTATTTATTTTTTCACCCTGACTTCTTTAAGGGGTATGGATTCATTTCATTTGAAAAATAATTTGGTCGCTGTGAGTATGAACTTGAATTTTCTAGCTATAGCAAGAGGATATGGTCCCCCAACATCCATCCCTTAGGTCGTAAATGGCCAGGAGTACTTCGTTTTATGAATTAACCAAGGGGGTGGTGTATGAAATTGTCATGAACATGGCAAGAATAAAACTTTTAGGTGAATATGGAACAATCCTGTATCATAGTGGGCAAGTAGTACCCAAGCCTTTGGACTTGGTGGGAGATCATGGTTGCTGATTGATGTGCTCCACAAGATCCATTGTGTACTTCATTCATGATAGAGACAGTATGTTCTCCATCAATGCACCGGAGAAGGAATCTGTCGAGGCCTCATTTGTAGGGGACCTTTTCTTGGTTTACCCCGTTGCACATGGAAAAATTGACTGCCCGACTTTGGACCTATTCTCTTCCAGCCCTATCTGGTGGGAGTTCCTCCTTTTGAAGGTAATATGCAATGGGTGTCATCCAACAAGTGGTGTGACCATATGGCTCAGAAATGAGGATAATTTCATCAATATCCTCCTTACTAATCAAGATAAATGGAAAGACCATCTTGAGGGGGGAAATGATGATAACCATTTCATCCCGGCCTGGATCAACAAAGGATGTGACTGCATTTTCCAAAATATCATTTTTAGCATTTTGAGACTGAGGGACATAGGAAAACATTGGTTCTGATGGGAATTATTCCATTAGTTCTTGAATGTGGTTCATCAAGGGGGTCAATACTTCATTATTAATGTCATAGTCACCATTGACCTATTTGATGACTAGATCTAAATCACCCTTTATCTTTAGGTATTGGTATTTCACATGAATTTCCAGTTCTAGACCTGTAATAAGGGCCTGATATTCTGCTTCATTATTTTTACACCCTTCTAAAAGAAGGAAATAATAATACAAGATGACCTTTTGGGGGATACAAGTTTAATTCCTAGCCCCACTTTATTGAGTTAGGGATCCTCCATTATTTTCCCTATCGGGCTTCTAGAAGCACCATAAAAGTACATTTCCCATGTGTGGGGGGTCCTCCGGGATGGATAACACTTCTTCATCAGGGAGTTCGTCATCCAATGGGGTTGTTTCTTCTAAGGGGTTCTCAGACAGGAAGTTCGCTAATGTATGGACTTTCATGGCCTTCTGGGGCACGCACCATACTTCAAACTATTGTAGGATGAATTCCCATCATGATAGGAATCCATTTAACATGAGACAATTGAGGATACATTTGAGAAGGTTGGAGTGGGAGACCAGGTAGACCTCATAGTGCTACAGGTAATGCCTGAGTTTTTGAACTGCAATGATTAGGGCTAGGCAGTTATTTTCAATTCTTGAATACAGAGTTTCAGAATCAATCATCATTTGAATGAGGTAATAGAGGTTGTTCTCACTGATGGAATCAATCTTCTACACGATGAAGGCACATAATGACCATTCTAGGGTGGTTATGTATACAATGAGTGGTATACCCTCAACTAGTGTCATCAAAATCAGTGGTCTTAGGAGATATCTTTTGATATTGCCGATTGATTTTTGGAAATCATTATCGAACTCATACGCAAATCCTTTCTTCATTATCCTAGTGAAAGGTAAACATTTACCCTCCAAGTTGGCTATAAAGAACCAAATGTAGGTGAGGTGCCCCTTGATACATCTCAACTTGGTGAGGTTACGAGGTGGGGACATGCCAAGGATGTCTTTTGTCTTCTCAGGGTCGACTTCTATGCCCCGATGGCGTATGAAAAAGTCAAGGAATTTTCCAAAGGTAATTCCAAAGGCACACTTTAGGGGATTCATCTTTAAACCATTCAACCCCAATTGGTTGAAGACAGTTTCTAGATTGTCCATGTTTTTTATCATTGTCGTGATTTAACCACCAGATTGTCGACATAACACTCAATAAATTTTCCCAAGAAGAGATTGAAGGTGCAGTGCATGGAATACTGATATGTGGAGCCGACATTATTTAGAACAAAGGGAATCACTTTATAATATAACACTTCGTAATAGGCCTTAAAATATTTGTTTTTTTATCTAATTAATCCATCCAGATATGGTTGTATCCAAAATAGCCATCCATGAAAGAGAGAGACTCATATCCAGCGGTTTCATCGATCAAAAATGTTGTGATCGGGACCGAGAAATTGTCTTTTGAGAAATGCTGATTAAGGTCCCTAAAGTCAATGCATATTCTAATCTGTTCGTTCTTCTTTTTGACAGGGACTATGTTTTCCATTCATATTGGGTATTGGACCTCCCGTATGAAGTTGGATTTGATTATCTTGTCAACATTATCCTCTATTTTTTATTCATTCATTGGCTGGGTCCTTCTGGATGCTTTCTTATAGCCCTGATGATCTTCTGGTAAGACCAGATGATGAGTGGAGACCTCAGGACCAAGGCTTTGAATTTCAGTGTAGTTCTGGGAAAACAAATCTTGGTTATTCTTTAATAATTAGGAATATTCCTCCTACTCCTCGATATGAATAACCACACTGATCAGAGTGGGCCTCAGGTTGTCTTCAGTGCGCAGGTTTATCTCTTTAAGTTCATCAATTGTGGTGGAGACACCTTCTTCGAATGTAGGAGAGATATCTTTGAGGTCTTATTCTTCTTCTTTTTCATCCTCATAATCTTTATATTCTTACCCTTCTGATGGAGAGTGGATTCTTGAGATTAACTCTCTAATGTTGGGAGAGAAATCATCTTTCGCCTTAGTGAGTGAGGTAGGGGAATTTGGGGTCCCGTGGATGGGTCAAGAGCATATCTATTAGGGATTTTCCTAACATATTGGGAGTTAGCCTGCTCTTCTATGTTTTTGGACATGGAATACCTAATAGATACCATGAATACAATTGAGTCTGCATCTAGACGTTCAATTATGCGTTCAACTTGGTTGATGGGTAATATATACTCTTCCCCATGTTTCTAGATGGGGTCAGTGGGAGCCATTTCCAATCCATTCGGGGCAGTAATTAATTCAATGTAGTTTACTAAAAGATCTTTTTTATTCAGATTCATAGAACCCTATGTCAATATAATGTGACTCACATGACTCAAATAGGTTTTTATCGGTGCGTAATGTCATGTTTTTCCCATTAGTGCAATATTTGACGCATTGATGGTATGATGATGGAATTGCAGCATGCTGATGCAACGAAGGACTCCCTAATAAGACGTTGAAGGTCGTAATTTTTCATACTACTAGAAACATGGAATCTGACATGAGGTCTCCAAGGTATGTTTTACACTTGATTTGTACCAAAGGTTTTTTTTCTCTTTTTTCATACCGGTTTGAGTTATGGAATGGTTGGGAATTTGACTCCTGCCATGGTCATTCCTTCCAGGAAACCTCTGGAATTTGTGGCCTCTTCCTTTGGCTCTCCGGTTGGGCATGGGGAATTCAGGTTTGTAGCAATAGTCTCCATAAGAAATGGGATCCATCAAGTGAATGAAATTATAGGAGCCAAAGATCAGTTCCTGATCTGATAATGTTTTTTATGACTGTCTTCTTCTAATGGTACCATTTGGGGGGGTGGTTCCCATTGTACCAAGTTTTTTGATATGAAATATGAAAGTGTAAACACTGAATTTGAATTCGGTGTTAGCACATCTTCTAGATTCTACTTTCTTCCCTTCTAGCCTTTAGAGGATTGCGGGGGTGAGGATGACGACCGTGATGTATTAGGAGCTTTTGAGGGCACATTTGGTTGTTTCAACTATTCCTGGAGGATTCCATGGAATTAGTTGACTATATTTCGGGTCATCCAATTGTCAATTTTTTTTCTCCTTCTTAATAGAAACTTCTTTCCATTTATCTTCCTCTCCTGAGTCTGAGGTGGAAACATACGCCACTTGTGCTGATGGCGAGCCCATCTTGACTTTCCTGGAATCCACCATCTTTTATAGGAGATCCTTTGAAATGAAGAATTTCTAGATAGTTTTTCCCAGTATCAAGTGATAAATGCAATAATTTGGATGGTGATCCAGACCCACTTCATCATCTTGATTTGGCTCTGGTACCCAGAGCAAGTTACAATTCATGGTGGCTATGAAGTAGCTGCAGACTTGGTCATATAGGAAGAAGTATAATTTATTTATATGTTCTTATAACTTAATTATTTTAGCACCTCGTACCTCATCCTTCCATGATGGGGGTGGATGTTGGTGTCTAGGGGGTCCTGCACTGTTTAGTGGGGGCCTTACAACTAGAGCTGGTGCTGGGGGTGGCTTAAGCATGACATATTCCGCTTTAACTTTTCTATCTCTTTTTCTTGGGGATAATTGGTCCACTCGGGACTTGACATTGTTTTGTTTCAAGGATTCTTCTATCATTTGGGAAATGATAGAGAAATCTCAAAACCCACTTGTTTACTTCATTGGGATGACCAATGTTCTCAATTCATCACGAATATTGTTGATGCACATAGTGAGCATTTTATCCTAGGGGAGTGGCCAATTCAGGGAATAAGTCAGGCCTTTATATATTGCAATGAGGTTGAGACTCTTTCATACTCTCACTGCTTGCAGTTAATGAGATCACTGACAATCATCTTAGGTAGAATTAAACTAAACTGGAAGAGAAACTATCGCAGGAGGTCCCCCCAGCCTGTGATTGAATTGGATGGAAAGATAGTATACCATACAAAAGACGAGCACTGAAGGGTTCTATAAAGCACTTGAGTTTTATTGCTTCTTGCTGCTCTAGAGTTCCCATCATGGGGTCACAATTAGAGGAATAGTGCATTATATGCTTTTTAGGGTACCCCAAGCCATTTAATACTAGGAATATGATGTTTCCTAAATTCAGTATGTGGATGTTTCTCACCCAATCGGGATAGGGTTTGTGCTCTGGGTATATTGAAGAACTCATCCCCTCCATGGCTTATAGTTGATCTGTTAGTTGTTAGATGGTGTTCAAGAGACCTTGATGCATATCTTGCTGAGATTGATCTTGGCATGGTATGACAGTGGCCAAATATGGACATGGTGTTTCTTCTAGAATTTGGGGTGGATACCCAACCGGGGGTATCCTTTGTGAGTTTACATGAATATATTCCGGTTTTCTTCCTAGAAGGGGAAGATTTGATGCCCTTCTATGGATAGTTTTAAGTAGGTTTTTGGTCCTGATTCTAGATTGGATGGGCCTCTGAGGATGTATTCGTTCTCCAAGATGAGATAATGTTGGAAGGGAACCTTTTCTGGGAGCACCTGATGACATTTCTCATGGGAAACACATTCGGTGAGGTATCTCCCCCAATGTTGCTCAAAATTAATTTGACTCATATCTCTTATTTCTTCATCCTACTTGTCAAACCTTTAATTGATGGTGAGGGAAACATTCTCAGGGGTAGGAGGAGGTAGGTTATAGAAAACCTTGGATTTATTCTTCTCCATGTTGGGGTTTTTCATGGGAGGTAGTGTCAGATTAACTGAGGGGGTGCCCAAATTTAGGGCTGATCTCTGGTTCCAAGTATGCACACCATCAGGCTTGGTGTGAGATACCACCAGGAGAGACCATCTTCCTTTGTAGCCTCTCCCTCTGCATCATTTCCTATGATATCTATGGAGTTTATGTTTACCACATTCACTAATACATACTTCATTGGGGCTAGTGTTCCTGGTTCCAAATGGTAGGAAGGAATTCTGCATCCTTTATTGAAATTTCTCCTTCCATTATACAGTATTCTTTGTGTTTCTTAGAGAATATTGACCCGATGGGATCCCTGGTCTGACCATGTAATGCACCTCTGTCTCGGAGGGTGTGAAACACGAGAAGTGGTGGAACGGGGTACCCCTCTGCCAATCATTCTTCCTTGATGGGAGAATAAATATGTCTACTATACGGGGACTAGAGGTAAAAAAGCCCCAGCCCTACGGGCTGGGGTTGTTCATGTTCTTTTTTCGATGGACCACAACCTGGGTTTGTTAGTCTTACAGGGGAATTTTGATTTAAAAATTCCCCGAGCCCTATGGGCTGGGGTTGTTCCCGGAACATGGTGGTAGCCACCGTTATTTCCTCCTTTTCAATTTCACATACTTTCGCATGTGTGTGATCCGAGTATGTAATTGGGCCTGCATGAAGTCTATGGTCTTTTGAAGACATGAGCACTACTTTCTGATTTTCATCCCTTATGTGGGAAGCCTCTTGGATGTTCTTGGTTACCTGACTCTAAATATTTTCGATGGCTTGATCTCTTTAGTCCTGACGATTTTGGGACTTACTATGGGCCAGTTTTAGTTGATTATACCATCTTTCAAGAGAAGGGGTTTCATTTTATTGTTTTTTTTGGGTTATGATATTTTAGGATGTCATTTCCAATGGGGTTTTCTGGGCAGGACGTGGGGTGAAGTGCAGAGCCCCATGTTCTCCCTGTCCCCGAATGTGAACTCCAGTTGGGGAATCTCTAATGAGGCAACACAAGTTGTGCAGTGCATGGAGGAATGACATTTCAATGTTTTTCTTTTTCCCTTATGATTTTGGATTTCGTGCGAATGGGAGGGCCTCCAAGTCTATTAGATAGAAAATCTCCCCTAACACGTTGAAATGGTTCGCATAACCTTCATAGGACAAGAATTTTTCTTTCATCTGACAAAGAGTTGTCCATATATTGAGGCGAATGTCATGTATACATTCCCCATACAACTCTCCTAGTATGTAGAAGTGAGAAGTGGATATAGGAAAATACATCACTGGTATATTATCCTTCGCTTGTTTTCCTCTCACAAGTAACATATCCTATTGTTTTTCTTCCAGGTGATCCTCTACTTGATATGCCCAGATCGACTGCTTATTATGATTTCTTTCCAAGAAGTCAGACCAATGGGATCCTCCTTGATATGTGAACGATGCTGGGGTGGCTCAGAAGATGAGTGTGGCCCTGAGCCATCATTTGGTTGATAAAGAATATCAATCATTATAGAAGGAGTGTCTGATGTGTCTAACTCCATCTTTCCAAGAACCTCAACATATGAAGGATTTCTAAACTTTTTTCCCGAAAGGGAAGGGCCTTATCGTAGGTATGAATTTTGATTTCGGGGAGGTCCTTTGCAATTGTTGTTGTAATGGAGAGGGTTACTATTGAAACTCAATGCCCGACCATGGGAAATGTCATTATGGCATATACCCTAGGGAGGACCTTCATGGCGGGCTACAGTGAGGGGAGGAACTTCTTGATTCTTGATGTCACTATGGGGAGGACCTTCACAACAACTTCCATTGTGGGGAGGGCCTTCTCAATGACTCTCCTCATGGTGAGGACTACCATCATGACTTGATACCTAGCTACAGGGAGAATTTATATAGTGATCATCATGTGGAGGTCCTTTAGGATGTACTGAAATGACGAGAGGACCTTCTAATTGCTTGATGTCATTGTGGAGATGACGTTCACAACAACTACCATTTCAGGGAGGGCCTTCACAATAACTATCATCATAGAAAGATCTACCATCATGACTTGATATCCGACTACAGGGAAAAGCATATCCATAGCGTATACCTTAGGGAGGACCATTAGGGAAGATGAATGCAAGGGGATGACCTTCTTTTTGTCTGATCTTTAGGTAGAGGGGACGACTACAATGAAATGCATCAGGAGATAGGCTCTTCTGATCGATTATTCCTGGCCCACGGGATGATCCCCTGGGGGTGCTCTGGGGAGGACCTTCAGAGCAGCTGGTAATGATATTGTAGGGAGAACCTTCGAAAATGGTACTGCCACTTCCATAACTTGGTAATGGACTGATAGGGTCTTGATCCTTTATTTATATATGTTTGAGGGAGTCATGAAATCCATCTTCCATCAGAGTAGGATCATGTATGTTCTCGTCATTTTTTGGTTTCCTTTAGCATGTTTAACTTTTGAGTGCTCTCTTGTGAGTAATCAGGGCCATCTGCTATTTGTAACAACCTTCACATATGATTCCCTATCTTATTGAGTCCCATGATGTCATCAGGATACACCGATGAATATCTTGAATTTTGGAAGGGATATATGCCTTCCCTAGAGTGGTCACCATGTTGGACTGACGTCCCCCAGTTGGAATGAGTATTTGTTCCCGATCCAGTTGTTTGTGTATCATGGGATATTACTGTTGACCCTCTTGGAATGGAGCATGGATACATAACTTATTCAGAGAAACTAACTCATTTTTTGAGTATGTCCTTCCATTTGAGGAAACTGAGTCATGGGCCTAGTTTCTCGCCTTTGCCGCTGATGCAATAATGTATTTGCATGTTTGGATGATATGGTCTAGAATCAACGTCTGATCTCCCACCTTTGTCTGGATGTGTTGAGATACATATTTGGTTGGAACATGTATAAAGTCCCATTCCAATATCGTAGTAGGGGTTTGTGCATGCTTTAGTCCTCTGTGAGTTTCTGGTAGATACTTGCAGTTCTCCTATGCCAGGACAGAGGAACGAGTCTGCTACCAGTTCTTCTCCAGTTTCCATCATATTTGACTTGTGGTATTTATATTCATGAGTGGGGTTTTCCTTCTTATCACTTCCCGCTATATTTTTCTCATGGGATTTGTATGCATCCACATGAATTTGACTCTGCTCATATTTTCTTGCCTCCCTATTTGGATGGCGGGATTAAAATGCATCAGTAGGTGTTTGTGCCTATGTATAGCTCGCTGCTTCCTTATTTGGTTGGCGGTCTTAAAATTAATTAGTAGGTGTTTATTCTTTCATATAGCTGGTTTCCACCGTATTTCTATAGTGAGCTTAAAATGGATATGTAAGTAATTGTCCCTACATATAGCTGGTTTCCGCCATATTTGGTTGACAGGCTTGTGGGGCATCAGAAAATTTCTTCATATTCATATAGTTTGCAACTATGTCTATATGGAGGGACTGGTGATAACTAAAAGGAATGTGCATGTGCTTGTATTGTGCCACCCAATTTTTGTGGTTGGCTTGATTGGAGGGGACAGAGTCATATGTCTGCCTATTGAATGTCACCGTGTTAGTATGACTGATTTTCTCCTCTCGAACCAGGATGATATCATTTTCCTGATTATTTATTCTCTACCCTTGGAGAGCATCCTAAGGGGACTGAGTCTCTTGGACTTTAGCTGGTTCCCTCGTCAAAAGGTCCTCTTCAATGTAAGGAGGCTTTGTCTTCCGGTGTCGGTGAGAACGTTCTCTAGAAGGGGCCCATGAGTAGGACCCATGTGCAGTTGATCTGAAGTTGTCAGCATTGGATTAATCTTCCTCCCTATGATAAGGGAGTTAATCATTGTCACATCCCAAGGATAGGCTCCCGAAATGGTCTGAGGTGACCATTGGGACTGCTTTGTGCTGGGGTTCCGGCCGCGACTGAGGACATGACTGGCGGACCCTTGCAGACTGGAGAGCCTGTCTCGTGGCCTCTAGCATGGGGAGAGTACCATTTTGGTGGTACTATTTGATCAGAATGTTTGATACCCAACATTAAAGATGCAGGGTAGGTGATGGGGTCATGCTCTTCATGGGGGGCCCCAGGTGACTACGAAATCACTGATGAGTGTGTCTGCATCGGTTGTCGAGATGTCATTTGGATAGAAGGTTTCTTTGTGGGAACCTGCAACATACATATATGACATGAAGACCACAAAACCTCATCATGGTAGCATTATTTTAAACCAATTCATATATGATGATTCATCTTTCCCCTTCCCCTCTCGTTTATTTTTCGTTGTGGGGAGAAGGGGCTTGAGTGGGGGTAAGACCACCAACTTGATTAAGGATTCACGTCGTGTTTACCATTTTTTTTGACCTCGGAGGTGGTGTGTTTAGTGTGCAGAGGGGAGAACAAAATGGTCCAAAGTTCAATATCCTTCTATGTTTATTATCGTTGTGGTAGAACCACCACCTTGGTTATGGATTCATGTCGAGTTCACCATTTTTGTTCCCACCTCAAGGTGGCGTGTTTCGCGCATATAGGGAAAAAAATAGTCTGACATGAAATATACTTTTATGTCTGTTATCATTGGGTAGGACCACCACCTTGTTTAAAGATTCACATCAGGTTCAAAATTTTTGTTCCACCTCTGAGGTGGAACATTTCAGGTGATGGTGAAATGATCTGATGAGAATAAGCACCTATTTCTTTTCCTAGAAATAGTCTCTGGGAAAATTCACCATTTATTTTGTTCTGACCCATTTGGGGCCATTATATTTTAAAGGAAGGTTGGATTAACCCCATGAGGAATGGTAAATTCACCCGTTTCATATTTCAAAAGAGATACCATAGTCAGATGATCCCAACGGGTGATTGCATGGGGTCAAGTACTCATAAAATCAGTCCTTCTCAGATATAACTTCCTTGGATGGTCTCCAATGGGTTTATTCTGGGAGCCAAAAACACCCAAAGGCCTAGGTACCCATGATTCATGGACCTGCTTTCCAAAGGAAGATTTTCATTGGTTGATGATTCATCCAATGAAACTTAAGGACTCCATTGGTTGGGAGGATGGGAATTCGGGCACACCGCAGCCTTATGGGGCATGATTATTTCCTATTCTGGGACACTCTTATTGATTTAAGTCATTTTTATATGTTCATGAATCCTTGGTTCATTCCCAAAAAGAGTGTCCATGGGATACCCGTGATTTGTAGGATCATCATCAACATACATGGATTTGATGCTATGGAGGTGATGATGACTAAAGCCATACAATAAGGCACTCTGAAGTTTTTCGTCATCCAGGGGGGAAAGAAGGTGACATGATGTTGGGATCAGATCCATTAGATGGGTTTCCTACGTATCCTCGAGGGAGGAATACGAACCAACATAGTTTTTAATGGCTGGGGCTTACACATGGATATTTCCCATTTGGGGGGACATGATTGGGTGAACCCTTTTAGATGGGAACCCTTTTGTGTTCAGGCCTTCAGGTAGAAATCTTACATATCTTGGTTTAATCAGGAATCAGATTTCTCAAAGTTTAGATTTGTGTGGATGTTGTAATCATCAAAAACCCCTAATACCACTTGAGTCATGATCAGTGTGAGAAATAAGAGGATGTGATATATCCAACCAACCACATGATTTCCCTCCTACTGGTGGGAGAGGGAGAGCCTACGGCAGAAGAGACTAGGGCAATGGTGGGTGAGGGAGCAGAGCTATGGACCTTTCAATATGAAATGAAATTAAATTTCATGCATCTCAAACTAAAAAATATAGGGGAATTAACTCAATGTGAGGGCCCTAGAACGCATTATTGGATGGGTAAGAGTTTCTTCCACATAAAATAGAGAAGCGAACATAACTCCTTCAAATAATAACTATTCATCATTTAATGGAAATGCAGGTGGTCATCCTTAATCCCTAGAATGGGGAGGTCCTCATTAGCGTCCCATGTTTGGACTCTTGGTTACCATGGGAATGTATACCCATATACATCCCTGCATTTCGAACCATTGTGGGGATAGCCTTCGTGATCCCACTAACTATGGGTATGTATATTTTAATGGGAACACTGATGTGCTCGATGGCTTGATCATATAGGTCTAATGAATTTGAAGGAGGATTTTTCTTGATACTGATGGACTAGTTCGTGGGGAGACTATGGAGGACTGGATAGTAATTGAGGGGGGACATAGGAACTGGGGGAAAGAATACCAAAAAACACTCCATTCCGCATACTGAATTCTTATGCGGGATGGGGGAAGCTCTGCATACGATAGTGGTAGAAGGGAAGAGGGTTTATCCATGTACCAATGCAGTACACGGGCATGGGTATACACCAACATGCACCGTAGTGGTGCGCTGCCCATCATACCGCTTTGGGTTCCATCTGTGTACTACTGTAGTACGCATCGCCAAGTTAAATCTGTGTGACAATACACTACATGAAACACCATTTTGAAGGACGGTCTGGGGGATTATCGTTCATGGGGATTTCATCTATGAGAAATATATGGTTCACAATTTCACTGTTTAGGTTCACAGTTTTGTTATTATTATTCAGTTCCCCCACTTTATGGTTCATGGCTAGATGTACCTGTGTGAAATGTGGTTCATGATTCTGGCTTCACCAATGATTCAATCCTGAACCCGGAATCCTCCATGTGTTCTTTCTTCCAACTTATGGCCCCCCTTATATATTTCTTCGTTAGTCCCATTTCAATTTATTCTCTTCTCCATTTTATAGAGCATTGAAGCAACCGTATCTATGGGAATTCAACACCATTTGCGGAGGTCCATGAATAGATATCCTGACCCTTGGAAGAATCAGTCAATTGGGGTTTGTAGAGGCTATATTTTACGATCATGGTTCGTGAAACCCTGCAGGTTTTCTTCATCCATGAACCGTTGAGTTTGTGAGACGATATAAATATGGCCTCTGCATGCATGAGTCCCTTGGAATCGTAGTTCGCGATTCACCAAGTTCATTGGACATCACTGGGTGGGCCAATTCCTTTCAGATCGTTCCACATTTCAGTGGTTCATGATCCAGGCGGTCTGCGAACCCTTCCTAGTGATGGTACATGGGTCATTGAAAATCCTTTGAAAACATGAATTCCATTAAGTATCTTCTGAAATCTATAACTCGATTCGGGTCCATTCATCTTGATATAATTTTAGGAGTACTTTCTTCCTTATAAAATGTGATTGTGGGAGTATTTTATTCCCTTGTCAAAATTTTCAGGACCTTACAATGGGATAAGGATGAGCAACCAATTTATTTTAGATTTCATGATTCACTTTATAATGAATATCCATTTCCGATGAATCAGTTCCCATACACCTATCACTAGAAACGACACCCACTTCATTATAGTATAATGGGTTAACTCAGTAAATTACTCATACCAACCCATTAGGGCCCATACACCTCATGAATTGAGATATGAAATCACTCAATCGCAGCCAAATTAGTACAAGTACAATCAATCTATCACAACATCACACAACAATCACAAGAATATCAAGAAATGAAAATATATGAAATACACCTATATGGAATGGAAATATGCATGACATGTTAATTCTAAGGGCCTATAATGATTCAGGTGACAATTCTCCTTACCTTATATCATCGGGCTAAGGATGAAATAAATTCTCAAAAAGAGAAACACCACACAACATGTGCATCACCCAATGGTGAAATAATATCAACTGTAATAGAAAAAATAGAACAACAATTTCATTTTTGGTAACATGGATTTTACCCTGAACATGGGTTCGTGATGCCCAAGAACGACTTATGGCCACACACAAAGCATTCCTATTCTCTAATCTATTGTATCCAAAGAGAAAATAAAGAAAAGAAACCTCCTATGATACCACTTTGTGAGTACTCAGACCCAGATGCCACTTAATGGGTGCCCTGAGCTTAGTGGCCCACATAGACACAAGCGCATCATCCCGAATGACAAAGGCTACTGACTAGAAGCAAGGTCCTAGGGTGTGTTTATGGGAAGTATATGCCCTCATTAGTAGTGTAGCACAACAGAAACAATATAAAGGAATAGTAAATAGTGGAAGCAATATAAATGATATAAATAAATAGTTGAAGAAAACCGGTGAAATAGATAAATGAGAATAATAATACTAACAATATAAACTGGAACAATAATGATGTAATGTCATATCACTAGAAAATTGGAAAACATAGATACCAGACAATAAGCATAACATGTTTGACAAATTAAAAGAAAAAATGATACTCTGATCATACTAATATCCAACTCGGTTATATTGTATCATGCTCTATCCTAATAAAACACAATTATGTATTAGAAGATGTATGCTTCAGTTTGTCAATAATTGAAACTATGTGAACTACTCCAGGTACCAAACGACGCCTGAAGAGGGTGAGAGATAAATCTCAATGGGTCACCACCAATGGTGTCTATAACAATCAACCCGTGAAATGGAATATAGTAGTGTGAAGGCATGCATATATAAGTAAATAATTCAGTAAAATATTACTAAATAGGCAAGTACATACTTTATCCCTCAATTGGCGTCTGAACAAGTAACTGGTTCATTAATTTAAAAAGAAACAGTTAATGTTAATAGGTCACATGAGGCATATCCAGCACTGACATCACCTCATGATAGTATATTTAGTGAGGGTCACAAGAAATAATAAAGAAAATTGACAATGATATCCAGTGAGGGAGTTCCAGGGTAATAACTAAGGTAACTTAATTCCCACAAAACGTTAACTTAGTGGTATCTGAGACTATCTAAGTGGTATGAGTGTAATCCAAGGGGCATAATCCAAGGAATTCTACAAAAAGGCACCTAACAAGTCTTGGGTGATCGATAAAGGTAAAATGGGTCTAAGATAATACAAGGAATGATGGGATTTCACCACAGCACCTAACTATCAAAGATGGATCCAAGGAGTGTATCTGAGGTATCATGTAATAATGAAAATGGCCCTATGGTAGTATATTGGTCATCTGAGGAATAGAATAGAACTAGAGTCTAGGTGGGTATCAACCTAAGGAAATTTCATCCATGAATTGAAATGGGGTTCCCGAGGCCCAAGGTTATTATCCTCTTAGAATCCAAGGGGATCTCGACTCAGTACATTCCTATTTGATATTATAATCATGTAATAATTAATTCGGTTTAATTATTTCATTCCATTAGTGTAGATAGGTCAAGTAGAGTTGAAACCATATATTTATTGGTCCATGCCTTGTCTTCCATTAGTGTGGATAGGCCAAGTAGAGTTGCAAACATTTAATCATGTCTAAATTAACCATTAAGGAATATTCAATTAGATAGGTTCACTCAGTTTCATTCTGTTAACATGGAAAGGGGTGTTGTGGACATGTAAAATTTTTCAATATCATTTTTAAAGACAAGTTATATACTTATTATACTTTCCATTTCACATTTCACATTTAATAATCATTTAAAAGTACTTAACTTAGGCGGGTCAAGTGGTGAGCATACATGGTACATGCCATTATTCAATTCTCATTGATAACAATTCATTTAATATGGAAAGGCTTATCTTTAGGAAGGTTAAGAATAGGAACTCCTGAACGGTGGCTCAAACGTTTCAAAAACACTAAACACACAATTATGGCAAAACCGTCAACATGAGGTGGATTGAGTTGTGGGTGAAACCACTAATTACAAATCACATATTTGAAAAGAGCATAACCATACAATTCTAACAAGTATAATAAAGGAATGTAATTTAAGAAATGGCCCCCGATGGAATCGGAGGGCCCCATACGAATACTCCAAAATCATCAAACATTAGGGATGAGTTATATACCACCCACCTTAGGGTTGTAAAATTCTTCTCCTCCGGTATCAGCCCTTGATTTTCCTTGGATCAGAGTAGATCTAAGAAAAGGTAAAGAAACTATCATATGATGATATCTATGTTGAGAGTGAAATAGGGGAATAATAGATAAATAGGGATTAAGTATTTACTTGTTGGACATCCAACATGATAAATGGAAGCTCGATCAAATGCTATACGAAGGAGATCTCTTAATCCCAAGCTTTGGCCTTCAAAAAGCTCCAAATGGGTAAAATGGGGGAAAATCCCGCTAGTTTATGAGTTGAGATGAAGGAGGAGGATTAATAGATCATTAAACGAGAAAATGTAAATTTACTTAGAGAATTATCATGCGCACGTTTTTCAAACCGTGCGCAAAACATGCGAGACAGATCTTCCCAAAAAAACATCATCTACACAGTTTTCCAAACCATGAGCAAGGCCTGTTTTCTCTAAAACAATGGGTTCTAGGTTCCAAAAAATCCCCAAAAACCATCAAAGAATTTACTAACTCATTATGCATCCACATTAAGTCCAAATTATAGATTTAGACAAAAAATTAAAGGATCTATACTTGAGTGAAAAACTGGATTCATACAAACACCTATTAATGAGATACATTTTCAGTAATATCTCTCTTGATGTTGTCCCAAGAGAAATACTATTTCAGATCTCTATGCATCTTCATACTTCTAGGATGAATAATGAATAATGAATATGAGATTATTACCATTTTTCCTTATTCATGTTTGGTATTAAAAATATATATACTATATTCATGAACCTTATCATTCCATCACAATCAAGATTGAACTCTGGAATATTTCCCTCTTTCTTTTGTAGCTCTATATCTTCCTTTAACGACTCTTTTATATTGACATGGGTAAATGGTTGGACACTCATTTGATCATGATAATATATATCTATTCGCTTTAATATTTCAAGGTATATACATTAAAAATCCTGAAATATTTTATCTTTTTTGACCCCTATCATGAAAAAAATAATATGGGTTTTCTAATTCTCACCATCAACCTCCTTGTTCACCATCCTAGGGTGGTAGTTTATTTACCATTAATATCATTTAATCAACTAAAAACATCTTATATAGATAATATCCCACTCTTTCTGGGTAAATATATTCTATATACTTTTACGATCAATAAATATATCACATATTTCTTTGTAAAGATAATTCTTCAAAATATTTAGTGTTAAAAATACCATAGCTGTCTCAAAACCAAGATTTGGGTACTTTTTCTCATAAATTTTCAATAAATGAGAGGTATATAATATAACAATTTCATTCTTTATATGAACATGTCAAAACCCATTATTTTAATTATCATGATAAATTTAAAACCCCTAACCACTATAGGGTAGTGTGATAACGGTTTCACTGACCAACAATCTCTTTAGTTCCTTGATGTTTTCTTCACATTCATCATTCCAAAGGAGCCTGAATCCTATCTGAGTTAACATGGTGATTGTATTGTAAAAACATAGAAAATTAATCACAATGATTGTATAATATCCAAAAAAATATAGGAAAACTATGGTTCTCAATCAAAGTGTTTTTTCTAGGATAATGTTTAATAACTTATTTTTTTATTGATCCATTGATATACCCTATCCTGAGATTATATAACCCAAAAATGAAACTTCCTTTATCTAAAATGCACAATTGGTATATTTTTAATACAAATTATTAATCCATAGGATCTTCAGTATAATCCTCAAGTGATATTATGGAACATCAATTAACATGGAATATATAAAAATATCATTTATAAATACTACCAAAAATATATCAAGGTAATATATAAAAACTATATTTATTAAATTAATGAAGATAATTGGTGAATTTCTAAGACCAAATTAAATCACATTAAATCAATAGTATCTATACCTCACATAAAAGGCTGTATTGGGCATTTACTCACTTTTGAACAACAATTGATAGTATGTAGAATGATGGAAAACCTTTGAAAAATATCTATCTCCTCATAATTGTACAAATAATTCAATGATATGGGGAAGAGAATAGTAATTTGTGATTTTGATCTTGTTAAGTTTTAGATAATCAATGTAAATTCATATTGATCCATATTTATTTTTGAAAAAGAATAGGTTCTTCCCATAGTGATGTACTTATTTGAATTAATCCCCTATCAAGATTCTCATTGATTTTATTCTTTAATTCCATCATCTCAATCTGGGCTATTCTATATAGAGTCATTAATAAGTTTATAACTAGGTATGATATCTATTAAAAGATCTACCTCATGATTTGGTGGAATAGTATGAAAATATTATATAAAGACATCAGTAAACTACCAAAAAATATGCATATCTTTGATATTATCTTTCTCCCCAACAATCTGAGATCAATAACTCATTTGAATAGAAATCATGACCTATATAATGGATGTCATTTCTATAAGATGTTCATATTTATATATTCACTGATAGATGATCATATGTTAGTTTAGAATATAAAATATGACCCCACTTACTTGAAAATTGATATTTAATTTATATAGATAAGCTAATCCATGACCAAAATAACATTAAATTGAACTAGACGAAGAATAATGATATTTTATAGAAGTATGATACCAAAAAAACTAAATCAAATAATATTCATTTAAATGAGATGCAATCATCATACCATTCAGATTTTTCAGCACTAACTCAACATATAATCATTAGAGTTTAAATGTGATACCCTTATAATTTTATTATGATATAATAGACTTTGTAGACCTAGAATCAAGTAAAGCATTAGAATTTATAGAGTGTATGATAATTATACCTTTCACCACGTCAATATTATACCCCAAATTAAAAATGTAATCTCAAGATATTTCCATTTTTCTCTAGGATTAAGATGCTTCTAATGTTTATCATCTTTATTCACCCCTAAATTCAATCACTAGTTGGAATAACTACCATAATCTATGTATTTAATACACTGATGTGTGGGTGGTGTATTTTACAGAGATTTATCTCCATTAAAATCATTAAAAAACTTCTTCCCATCACATTTACATATGATTTTCCAATTACCTACCTTTATACACTTAAATAATTTACTAGCACCCTTAATAAAAATTTCTCTATATTTATTTCTAAACTTATGTCATAAAGGAAGAATCATCTTATTTCGACCATGATTTTTATTATTATATTTTCCTTTAAATTAAAAATTTATTTTCATACCAACATTATGGGATTGATGGGTGATTTTAATATCTATTAATACCTTGATAGAAAATCAAATGATCAATTAATTACTGTTAAATTATGTTATGGATAACTCTATTTAGTGAATTGGTTTTTAGATACTAAAGAATCGATGAATATTTATTTATAGTTGGATGGTAATTCTAAAATCATACCTCACATGTCTTGTAAAATTTACCTTATATGTACTAATTTATTTGATATAATTATCATTTCCAAATCATAAATAAACAAAATAAATATTTCATTCTCAAAACACTAGAGAACTAAAAATATATTTTCATTGGTTTTGATCCATTTCTAACAAATTAGAGGATTATTAAACCCACTAGAAGAAGAAGGATATTCCCTTATAAAAGAATAAAAAAAACATTGTTCCTTAATTTTCTCACTTGTAAGGTCATTATGATTAATTTCTTAAGAATGTTGAATCACCATAAAAACAAGATTTTTCATTTTATCTCTCATAACATTTGGTTTATCAGGAGGAAAATAATTCCATTGTACATCACAATTAGTATTAAAAATAATAATTCTAGTTCTATACACTGACTAAAACAAAAAATAATATTATGAGTAACAATAATCATATTAGGAAATCGTATTATCATGAAAATAATTTATCATATGTCTAAATATCTACCCGTTAGTCTCAATATATATCACCTTAGGTTTAAGATAGGTTTTTCATGGTTATTATTTATTCAAATCTATTATAATGGATAATAAAGAAAATAAAAATTAGCCCAAGAATATCCCTTGAGAGTGTCTAGAAAGGTCTGTAGTCTTTGGATAAATCCTCATGCACTGATGATGATCAATTTAATATACAATCCACCCCAATCAGTGTTTTTACCACAATGTGTAACTGTCCCACAACCACATCCACTTACTAGTATATAAACAGAGATGTATTTTTCTAGTAAAACTTCACTATATTTACCATATCGTAATATGTTCTCCTATAATTTACATTTTTATAAGTATTATCAATGATTTTTTCCTATAATAGTTTCCAAAAAAACTCAGATTTGATACCAAATAAGGAGTCCCAATCATTTTATACATAAATATTACATCTTATTAGAATAATATTCATTACCTATCATTATGATCCATGACATAACCAATATGTTTTTATGTACTTAGAAACACTAATACATACAAAATGGGTAGATAAAAGATCTACATCGTCTCCCATTAAGTTATTTAAAAATATAATCCTTCTTAGTGATATCATTCATAAAAAATTTCTTCAAATTCTAGGGAAAAGAAACATAATGAAAGGTGAGCTCTAATACTTAGTAAGTATAAACAAGGAAAATATAGATCAATGATCATTTTAATCATAACATGAGTATAAGGGTTAGAGAATATGATCTTAACATTTCAAATTCATAACTAATAATTCATAGAATATAATCATAAGTCATGGCATAAAAATTAGTAGTTTATAAGAAATCAAGTGTAAATAAATCAACGAACATAATCCACGAGAGTATAACATTTACATTAGATCATGTCACAAAATTATGGCTCAATGTGTGGCATAATCATAATCATATAAATATTATGTCATTTTTATAGACCAAGATATTCATTACACGTTAGGCTTGAGATAACCATAGGTCTACCTTCATTGGTCTTGAGATAACCCCCCATACACCCTTGTTGGGTTAGGGATAACGACCCATGTACCATATTTTGGGCTTGGGATAACCTCTTATGTACCATTTTAACTCATAAGAAATCTTAAACCAATGAATTTTAGTGATATAATAGACCCAATAATCTCATAATAATAATACTCCATTCATATAAATTCCCCAAGATCATGAACAAATTTATCGTTTACCATAGATTAACCAGTGAAAAAGAAAGGAAGTTTTATAAATATTCCATCATCATAATAATAAACCATCCAGTGAAATAATAAGGATAATATCATAGAATCGTATCCCGAATTAATCATAAGTAACACCCAAATATTTTATCTTAGATGAAAAATGAATTTAAAATATCACTGGAATATTTCTTGAGGAAAATACCTTTTTAATTTTGAAATAAAATTTTAAAATAAAAAAACATCCAGAATGTTAAGGAAAATATTTTCTTTTCAAATCAACATGGAAAATTATTATGGAATATTCAAAGAAAATATTAGTCATAATATTGGGAGAATCTATTTTTGTGGTGTATGTTAAAACAAATATTCTATCCACACCATTGATAAAAAGTACCTCATTTGAAAAATGATAATGAGATTCATTTTAAATGATTTTATATAAATTCAAATATGACAACCCAAAATATATTATTCTAGATATGGTGTTTAATTTATTATGTTGGCACTATATACAAGTGACCAGAGCATGAAAGATCGATTAGTTTACTAGTCTTTGAAATGTAGATACATGCTTAAATATCACATTGCATTTGAAAACATAAAATAAAACATAGTATTTTATTTTAGAAAATCATTATTACCTATATAATATCTATGAATATAAATCATAATACACTTCATGAAATTATATAGAATGGAAATATAAGAAAAGGGAGAGCACATATGCTTATTAAGGGAATGTGTATAATAGAATCTATCATTGAATAAATAAGGCATGAAGAATATGGAATAAATAAATGATGATTAAATAGTTTGATATAAACAATCACATACATTTGAAAATTATTCATCTATATCATAACTATTAAAATAATGACATGGACAACAATAAGTTATTTCACAATGATAGAATTCATAATTCCAGACATCTTAAACTTACTTTCGAGGCCTCGTACCAAGACTTATTGCATAAATGGGCATGACCTTTGTCAAAAACACAAACTATTTTATATCATAAGACCCACTAATGTGTCAAGGGATATGTAATTCTAGGCCCTACCTATCTCTTAATAATTCCATTTCATTCATCATATAAATAAAATATAAAACTTAATCAACATGCATTGATAATATAAAACTATCCATATTTGAAGAACTAGCATACAAAATGTCAATATTTTCCCCAGAAAAAATGATCATAAGACATCTAGATAAATGAGTATGTCCCCACTAATGAATAACATTCATTAAAGGATATTGATATATATAAAAATACCTTAAAAATATCAAGAGAAATTTTCTTAAGAAAAATACACTTTTCATTTTGAAATCATTTATTTAATATCTAAAAATATCTAATATATAGGGAAAAAATTTCTTTTTTAATAACCATGAAAAAATTTAATGGAATACTCAAGATAAATAATAGTGATTCTTTAATGAAAATTTAGTGGTATAGTAAACATTTTTAAAAAATATTTTTTTTTGCACTATTGTTAAAAAGTACCTTATCTAGAAAATAACAAGAAGATTGAAATTAAAAAATTTTATAAAAATTAAATCATGCGTGAAAATTACTTTAATAAGTCATTGGAGGGTATTTAAAACATTCTTGAATTTGTTTTTAATATAATATAAACATGAAAGAAAAAATATTCCCAACTAAATAGAAAACAAAGTCGGTTTTCATGAAAAGAATACTTTCAAACTAATGAGTAAATAGAGAGAGGAAAATCAAAGGGAAAATTTTACTTTACATAAATAACAATAAGAGAATTAAATATTTGATTTTTAATATTGAAGGATCATATAATTCCCTCAACATAAAATTAAACACAAACAATCCAAAATAAGGATGAGAGTGTGAATCAAACCCTTACATCAGGTCCGAGTTTCTTCTTATGTGATTTTATCTTTGTATAAGATAAATTTAAATTTTTCCTAATTATACAATAAAACCATATAAATACTTATAATATAATATATGATAAAAGTATATTATTTTAACAAATTTTTATTAATAATTATGTATTAAAATCCCTGTTTATAAGAGTTAATTATTTCATTTTTCATGTAACTTTTAGTTTAGTAGTATTAGTCCTCACATATTGATATTGTTTCCATAATATAAAGATTTTTTATCATGATATAAATAACATATATATTCATTATATACATATTTAGAATCATCCATGAAATAAAGACATGAAAAATGACTCACATTGTTTCATGAAGGTGGTAGTTCACACATACACAAAAGCAACACAATCATTTTAAAATAAGAGGAAGGGTCAGAAATTATACGACCTCAGATATTTCTAGAAGAATAATTATTTAATAAATATAAGGTATATTCATTAGTTCCATACTTATAACCCTCTACATAAAATGGTGATGAAAACCTAATTACACCACTATGTGGACATAGTATGGCATACGTACACATTATCGATGTTTTCACTTTTCATATGATGGAGAAGTGGTGGAAAAAGGTTTTAAAATATTCATAATAATATATTGGTATATTTATGATACCACATTAATTATTTTGTAATGGATATCATTGATTTAGAGGAGGTACAAGAATAAATAAAATGGAATGTACCCAATTAAAAGTTGTACCTCTTTATTAAGAAGCATCCTTTTCCATAGACATTAATCCTTGAAAGGATGGTATTTTGGAAATAATATAACTTCAAGAAAAAGGAGAAGGAATCTAGTATGATATTAAGGTTGCTATTTTTATTGAATCAGCCTGGTTGATTCATTCGATAGATGTCTGAACCAGACCTCCACTTGCTTGAAGGGAATTCCCGATCCCCACAGGCTGAAAACCATTTCCTAAAAATCACTGGAACACATTGGGGAATTATTTTTCCCAATAACCATATTTAATTTGACAATAATAATATAAAAATATATAAAAATACCCATCCATATATCACATTTATAGAAAGAAACAAAAAAGGTGGGAATAAATAAAACAGATAAAAAGGAAAGAAGTAAACAAAAAGGCACCAAAAACCTCAATCACCACTCCAATATCCCTATAATTAAAGTAAAAGACACCCAAAAAAGTTTATATCCTTATTCACATCATTATATTTACACCTCTAACCATATAAATCAATAAAACCTAATTAGACAAAGTAAATATTTTAATGGGAAACCATCCCAACATTATACGAAAGTAAAAGCAGGTTCTACCAACCATGTAATTAGAACATATGGAAAAATTAAATAACATTAAAATAATCCTTAGTTATACCATCACTCTCTTTTATAGGTAACAAACTAACCTTAAAACTTAAAAATACGATGATAATATTATTGTGATCACATAAGCACTTAGTAGGCCACCACTACCCACCAAATCTTAGTAACCACTATCATATTACATCCTAAAAATTTATTTTTTAAATAAAAAAAATAAAATAATGATTTTATATAAGGTTTTACAATAAATAAACAACACATCAAATATGGGTTAAAATAATTTTTTTTATTTTTTCTTAAATGAAAACAAATTCTTGGAAAAAACATTTTTCCCAACCTAAACCAATTGTCTAAAAAATTTATTTAAAGTTACAATTTACAACTATTTCTCCAATTCCTCTTTATAAATACACATTTGAATATTAAAAGTGGTTACAAATTTTTTACACAGTTTTTCAAAATATATATAAAACCAACCATTATAGTAAAACTCAGAAAAATGGACCAAAAATCTATTTTGATGTCTTAAACACCTTTAGTGTTTCAAAACAAACCATTTTCCACTTTTCTCATAGAATAACATTTTTCAAACTCATTTATAAAAAAATATTTAGAAAAAAATTTAAGTTCCAGATTTTATTTTTTCTTACATTAAAAATATTTGACAATCCATTTTCTAATAATTTGAAAAGTAAACCACACAAATAAGGAAAAAAGAACATAAACATGCACCCCATGCTCAATACCCAAAAAAAATCATAAAAAGGTTAATTATAAAAATCATCATCATAATACAAAAAAATAAATGGAAATGGTCATAACACAAGACATCACATTACAATGGCACTAATAAAATGAACTAATAATAGATATCAATCTGACATGAGTAATGTGACCTATATATCTATCCACAATGGTCCAATGTGAGATCAACTAAAATAAAGTATCCGTGTTAAGTAAGAAAAGTGGAAAATCTCATGGTCTTCCTTGTGATAAAATCCAAGTGCTCTCTCAGTTTCTTTTCCAATAAGTGGATGCTCTACCGGTCTTCCTCCCAAAGTCACCCATGGTCCTTTGGAAACAAATTGAATATATCTCAACCTTCCTACCAAAGGTTTTCATAGTCCAAAGGAGATTATATCTACTATCATATAAATCCAATGTGTAACTCAATTCTAAACATGATTAAATAATAAGTTCCACATGAAAAGTTCTATTTCACAATACATTTTCATTAAAAAAAATTCACAATTTATAAAACATCTTCCTCAAGGTACAACCATTTATAAAATAAATTTAGAAATATATTTGAAACCCACAATTTTTTTATCCATTTCATCAAACAATTAGGCGGGGTACCTGCCACCATTTTAGAAAAATATATTTAAAGATTTAAATTTCTAAAATTACCCATGTGGAAATCTCAAAACTATTAAAATCCACAAATAAAAGGTTATCATAACCCTTTAAACACAACGAACTCTAAAAACATGGTCAGAAACCCACTTTAATTCAAGAATAATTTTTATAACAACAATATAATTCTCATTACTACATTTTAAAATGAAAATAAATTTTTAAAAGTAATTCTAAAATTTCTAAAAACATTTGGAATGGAATGAAAATGATTCAAAGTAATTTTTATATCAAATTGGATCCTAATGAGCCAGATATATATATATATATATAAAATAATACTTGGAAGAAAAATAACTTCCACAAAATATGATTTTAAAGGCACATAATAGAAAGTTATAATGAAGAAAAAACTAACATAAAATGGTGGTGGATGATCCAAAATAGTCCAAAATAAATCATATTTGGTGGAGGATGCTAAAACATGCCAGAGGGTAGCCCATAAAACCCATTTCACACCACAACACGGAAGAAATTACAAAAATCATTTCAACCCTTTGACCTAGGTTTCGAATGAATTAATTGAGAAATAGAGATAGAGAAAATCACCCAAAATGGGAGGCATGGAAGAGAGAAGATCATACCATGATGATTCAAGTTAGTGTTTCCAATGAATTTGAGTAGAAAATTCCTGAGAGATAGAGTCCACATAGCGGAGGCATTGCACACAATGGGGTTGGGCTGGGGATGGTCATGCATGGGAAGAGGGTGGATAATGGCATGTCTCTTGATTCAAAGGGAAATGGGAGGGATTAAAAAGTGACAAATTAACTTAGTGATATTTTTTAAAATAAACAAATATTTTAGAAGAAACTAGGAAACCCTCTTGGTTTACCAAGATGGTTTTAAAAACCACGCGGTGATCATGTGTCCCACTCTAACTTCACAAAAGTCCCCACATAGTTACTCCGAGGAAAGTCACACAATTGATCAAACTATATTCAAACTATTCAAAACATTCCTACTAAGGTCATACCCCTCATGCATAGTCATCCCATGGTTACTCCTAACATTGTGAAAATCATACAGAATACCAAAAACTGTAGAAATTTAAAATTTCAGCCTAAAATTCTCTATAACCCACAAAGGATAAAAATTAACTAAATTAATTAATGAATATTTTTTTTTCATAAATGGTGTTATAAAATCTCCACCATGCCAATTTCTGGCCCCAAAATGTGTTAGGTCAAAGAAGAGGTCAAAAAGGCGAAGGAATTATAAGAAATTTCCCTTAAAAAAGTGAATCCCGGAGTAACTGGGCTTCCTCAACAAACCAAAACCACAACAGATAAAATAAATCAAGGAAGAACCTATAATTAGTGGAGACCTAGAATCATTCTCACAACTATTTATAAATATACTAGAATAGAGGAACAACATAGAAACTCTTTCCTAAAAAAAGCTATAACATCACCAAGTAACAAAATTCCAAAAATATCCAAATAGAATTATCAAGCTCCACTGGATGAATCCAACCATAATCAATAGGTTCAAAAACCTAAAGATAATGGTACACCTAGAAACGTCCCAAAGGATTTAAAAAGATGACCACTAAAACTTAATGTTTTTAAACAAGGTCCTCACAATAAAATACATGCCTCGATAAGAAATGACATGGCCCAAACCAAAGGGTCACATATAGAATATGAGGGTGTCTATATCCAACTCCTTAGAATACCATCCCATGGAAATTTTTATGGAAAAAACAACTTGTTAGCATCTTTAGACCCACCAAAAATAAAACTACACCTCAAGTATCCATGCATGCACCCGAGGATAATTTCATACCCAAACTAGTGAATAATAAGGAGCCCATTGTCCACACTATACGAGTGCGACAAAATGTTTCAATAAACGAGGCACTTAATTGTTTTCAAAAGGAAATCCTCTTACAACATACAACTAAAGAAACACTCATGAAACATTAGGATAAGGATTAATCAAGACAAAAATACCATAGAATGAATGAGAAAAAAAATCCCAGAATTGTATTTTATCTTTAAGAGACACTAAATAGACCCTAAATGTCACACTATAAAATAGATAGCCATAAATAAAACCTTAGGTATATAAAAACATTACAAATGAAACATTCCAAAATAAATCTCACATAAGAGTCCCCAGGATATGTGATTCTATCTATTCTAATAATAATCCAAAAATCATAGTTATAATCTAATAGAACAAAAAAATATCTAAAGGAACCATTAATGTAGCTTGACCATTGATAAAACCAAAGCACAACACTTTGAGAAGGACACTACAGGTTCCACTCCATTCATAGCCTATTAAGTGTCAAAAAGGAGGAAATACCCCTAAAATTAAAACTCTAATTTTATACTAGGCTCTTATAGGGAGAGGTGGGATCACATTAAAAGTCTAAGACATATAACCTTTCAAAAACATTCTCCCCCACAACACAGTTATCTATCCCAAAAAAACAAGGGGAAAACAAAACATGCTTTACTAAGATAATCAAATCCATCATAACAAAACATTTTGAAATTGAAGGAAACATTAAAATTGGGTATTCATTCTTTAAAAAAAATGGAATCCATTTTAAAAATTCAAACTGCAATCCATATCCCATGTTGGTAAATTTTTAATCAGTTCAAAAACTAGTTATAAAATAAACATCAGTTTTTTAAACCAAAATTCAAATTCAATTATAATTATAAAAAAAATACTTTTTTGCATTTGAAAGAGTATTCAAATCACGAAACCTTTTAAAATACACATACAATGGGTAAAAATATGATTTTTAAAACAATGGTTTCCCTTAAAATAGAAAACCCATATTTTAAAACATCTTTTATACTTGATTATAAAAATAAACTGCATGCAATTTTTTCAAAATTCCAAATGAAATCAAATATTTCAAAACATTTCTTGAAACCAACCTCATTTTATCAACAAAGCCTAAGGCCATTCTTTAAGACCAATTTTTTTATCATGAAATCCAATTTTCACCAAAACAAATGAATTTCAATTCACATGAAAAATATCATAAAAATAGGAACAATAAAATTATAAAAATAAATCCAAATATGTGAAGATATCAAAAGGCTAACCATGAACCATATACCATTTACCTTACACAAACTAAGAAATCCAAGGGTCAAGTGGTCTAAATAACAAAGTAAATAGGATGATGAGTCATTCCCAACTTGGACACATTGTTTATGACCATGTGAAAATCATTCATTAATTCATAAATCATGTCTACAATCAAGAATTTGGTATTCTCATAGTCTGTTAGACCCTACATACCAACATTATATCTTGAATTCTTTGTCACTATCGCAAAACATCACATAAAACCCTCATGGAAACCCAAGCCATTCAAATTATTTTCAAAACACAACTTCCAAAGGAATCGACTATAATCCAAAGACTCTATCAAACAAAAAATCAAAATGAAGTAAAATTACCAAATTCCCATGGGAACTCAAAAAATATGGAGACACTTTCCCCATACCTACCACCCATGTCCTAACAACATTATTTACATACTACCAACACCCCAAATAGTAGAGGTAATTCCAAATGATTAGGATTATATTGAAAAGAAGAACCTAAAACATTTATATCATTTATAATTAATATGACCAAGTTATCAATATAAAAGATTCCCAAAATGGCCTTCTAGTAGCCCAAAGGGTGTTACGAATCCCTAGAGGATGAAAACTAGTTTGTAGGAATCACAATAACACATATGTGAATGGTTTTTCACAATTATCAAATTAAATGAAAAATAAGTAATATAAAAAAATATTTCATTACCAGTTCGTATATCGGGCGTCCATGCTTACAAAAAGTATAAATAATAAAATAAATAATAATGAAAGAAATAAAATATATGGGAACAATAAAACTCCCTCAGTACACTATTCTCCATCTTCTAAAAGGAAAATGT
This sequence comes from Viscum album, assembly GCA_963277665.1. Lineage (NCBI taxonomy): Eukaryota > Viridiplantae > Streptophyta > Magnoliopsida > Santalales > Viscaceae > Viscum > Viscum album. The sequence goes on from OY728164.1 coordinate 1,496,178,210, forward strand.
TCAAACAAAAGTCCCTATCCTAGTCCTTGCATTATCACCACAACATTAACCGTAGAAATCAACAAAAGCTTAATTGGACAAAGTAAATCATCTAACTGTAAAATTATTGGATATTTAGTGAATGTAAAGGTAATTCCTACAAAAAAAAGTAATATTAATAGTTATTTGAATTTAATAAAATAAAAACTATCCTCATATAAACCAAATCTCTCAAGAGAATCCAAGAATCCAAATAAGAAACTAAACAAGAAACCTACAACTGAGATGATAATATATTCAAGAGCACATACAAACTAAGTAGGCCCCTACTACTAACCAAATCTTTGAACCTTCTTCCATATTACGTGATAAAAATTATAATTTTAAATACAATATAAAACTAAAAATTTTATATAATGTTTTACAAGGAAGAAAAAATACATCAAATATGTGATAAAATATTTTATAATGGTTCACATTAAATGAAAAAAATAACTTAAAGAATTCCTTATTCTTATCCTAAACCACTAGGAAAAAAAGCTATTTGAATTCTCAATATTAAAATATATCACCAATTATTGTTTATAAATACACATTTCAACACTAAAAGTGATTTTGAAAATTTTATAAGGTTTTTCAAAATACATCTGAAGAAAAACCATTATAATAAAAGAAGGTACAATGGCCTAAAACAATTATTTTGAAATATCATACACATTTGTAGTTACAATGAAGACCATTTAACAGTTTTATTATAATAAAATACTATTCAAACTAATTTATTCAAAAATTGTTTTAAAACAATTTAAATTCAATATTTATGTTTTCATTCTCTAATAATATTTCACTATCCATTTTCAAATCATTTGAAAGTTAAATGAAACAAAGAAAGTAAAAAAGAACCCAGGTTGGAACCACATGGTCTATACCCAAAAAAGCATAACAAGGGTAAGAATAAACATTATCATCATCATTATACAACCAAATATATGTAAATGTTCATAAAAAATTATATGACATCAACATGGAACTTATAAAATTCACAAAGCACACAAATCAACCTGGAATAAGTAATGCGCACCTAAGGCTCAAAATATAAGGTTATAATGTGATAATTACTTAAATAAAGTTTTCTAACTGGAAAAGAAAAGTGGAATCTTACATGGGCTTCCCAAGACCCAACTATAAGATCTCTCTCAATCTCTTAGCCAACAAGTGGAAGCCCTCATAGTTTTCCTCCCAAAGGCTCTTATAGTTCTTCGAAAATAAATGGAATCTCTCTCAGTATTCCTCTTGGTGGTTCTCATAGTCCCTTGGAAATAAGTTCTAAAACCCTAGGTATCCAATGATCAACTATATGACACACATAATCACATAAAAAGTTACATATAAAAAGTGATATTTCACAATCCATTTCAATAACCGAACATGAACATTTGATAAAACACTTTCTTTAAGGTTCAAACATTTCTAAAACATATTTATAAATCCATTTGAAACCAATGAATAATTTTGAGCCATTTAATTAATCACATGGGAGGGGTGGGGGGTTTTCAAGCCACCCCCATTTCGAAAACTCACATTAAAGATCTAAATTTACAAACTAAACCATTTAGAAATATTTAAATATTTAAAAACGTAAAAGTAATTATTATCACATTCCTTTGAAAAACTATAAATCCACTCACTTTGTTGGAAGCCAATTTAAACCTACATTAATTTTTGAAACATAAATCTAATGCTCTCCACCAGATTTTTAAAATCACATTCATTATTGAAAATACAATTGGGAATTTCCAAAAACACCTGGCATGGATCCACATCCCATTCCATGTTTTAAACATCATTATTCTATCATGCTTCACCCTCCTTGGTCATATATATATATAATAAAACATAAAAAATAAATCACTTAAACACCAAAATAATTTAATGAAAAATTATATAAAGAAATTAAAAAGAAACACCTACTTAAAAAAGGGGGTGATCTGATATAGTCTGAAATGCATCACCTTCAGTGGAAGATGTAGAAACACACAAGTGTATTTCATGGAAGACCAATCACACACCATAACAAGGAAGACATTAAAATAATTAGGTCAAATCATCAACTTAGGGATCGATTGAAAAAACATGGTGATGTAAAGAATATTAAATTAACTAAAATAGTAGGAAAAGTATAGAGGATACCTTACCTTGATGATTTGACCGAGAATCGGTAAGAAATCCCAGTGAAATACACGAGATGAGGAGGCCACAAGGGGGGAATCGTGAACAGGGGGTTCAATTGGGGTTGGTTGAGCAAGGGAGGAGGGTTTTCGGGGGTGTGTTAGATGACTTAAAGGGAATTTATAGGGATAATAGGGACCTAAAATAACTTAGTGGAATTTTTGAAAGAGATAAAATTTTAAGAATAAATTGGGAAACTGCATAGTTTTCCAAACTGTGTAGTGACCATGTGGCCCACACAACCTTCACAAATAGGTCCGATATTGATACTCATTGTAATGTAACAAGATTGAGAAAAATATGCTCTTACCATATGAGAAATCACTAACAAGGGATGATACCTCACACCCAGTCGACACACAGTTACTCCTAACCATGCCCAAACCATAAACATCACCAAAACCCTTATAAATTTAAATTTTTATCACAAAATTATTGAGAACCCACAATGGTTTAAATTTAATTATATTAAATTAATTAATTAATACACTATGACATAATAGGTTTAAAAATATTGGTTGAGATACAGGTCTCAAACTCTGTGAACAAAGAATAATAGGAGGTTCCCATTTATAGGTGATAAGAAGGGAACCCTTGGAATTACCTAAACTATTAAATTAATATAAATTTATTTTCGTTTTAAAGTAAATAAATTTGATAAACTTTAAAAATATAACAACGGAGAGTCCAAATAATCTCATCCAACAATATTTATACATTTTTATGAAATTCTCAACCCATATCTCTTAATTTTAACCCATGTTAACCCTTTTAATGATTAATATGATATAAAATATTGTCACTCTTTAGGGATCATGAAAGAATCTATAGAAGAAAAAATTACACTTAAGGGGATAATAGAAGATATTATAAACCATAACCTATCTATATAGATAAATATAGGTTTTTATGAATTTTAAATCATTTAATTTTATATTATTAAACATAAGATACTATTAAAGAAATTTTCAGGCCTATTAATATAGTTTTAATTTAAATACAAAAATATAGAGATTGAATTAGAATAAAAATTTTAACACATAAAAAATATGTTATATTTATATAAAAATGTTTTAGAATATAACAAAATATCCTTTTTTTAAATCATCAATTCTATTTTTCCATTCCATGAAAAAGAAATGTGTTGATGTTTCATAAGTATTAAAGGAAATTATTCCATCTATAAAAATAAAAAAAATAATGAAATAAATTAATTTATATTTAAAATAATAAAATGTAACAAAAAACATCTTTGTTTCATTATAAAAAATATTATAGATATTAAAACAAAGAGAGTGATATTTTATATTAATTCATTAAATAAAATAATATTAAGGTCATTATCAAGGGAAATTGGCTTTAAATTTCCAAAAATTAAAAGTTAAGATGATTAGTGAAGAAAATAATATATACCATGAAATAAATGAAAGTGTTTTGGATATTTCTAGTCCTTATCCCATCGATTTGACCCTATTTTAACCATTTTACCCTTAGTGAGGTGATAAATTTTTTCCATCATTATTATTTATAATGAGAAAATTAAAAGGATTCCATTTTACCAATTTGAACCTCATAATGACAAATATATTCTTTATTTTACAATATTAAAACTTAAGAAGTGTAAAAAACCATTTTAAAATAATAACCCAAAATGAAATGAAAACCTTTTTAAAAAAATGTGTTTTATGAATAAAACATAATTTATAATTATTCTTTTCCTATTGAAAAAAACTATATGAATGATCAAACATTTTATTTAATATATATTCTTTATATTTCATTAAAATAATTCATAAATAGTTATTAATTTTATTTATTAAGAGTAATATACATAGTGCCCACAAAATATGTTTTCAGAAAAACATATATTTTACATTAAAATGCTATTATTTTCATTTCCAATAAATTGATAACCAATGAATTAATTTTATAAATGTGTAAGAAATAGTTTTTATAATTTATTTAGTTCTATTCAAACCCTAAAATCCAAAATTGAGGTGATAAATTTCATATTAAATAATAGTATTTAAATAGTATACAACATTTTTTTTAAACTCGATATTGTGTGTATTATATGCTATCAAAGAAATTAAATTTATTTAAAGATAAATATATGTCAAAATATTGGGTGTTACATTCTACCCCTTTATAACAATTTCTCTCTAGAAATTCTATCATATTGATACTAACAAATGAGGATACTTCTGCCTCACCACATCCCCCAGTTCCCAAATAGTTTCCTAAAATTTATGTTTCACCATAAAACATTGACCATGTTAGAGGTATTATTTCAAATCACTTTCTATATCAAATAAAAATCTATTACAGTTATTCCTTATAAGATATATCTTTTTCTATTGGTTCAACCTTTGAGTTTAGTACATGTGAAATATAGGGTGAGAACTTCCTCAGGAGAGATACATGGAAAACAACATGAACTTGTGAGAGATTTGATGGATGTGATTAGTGATAAGATACCATATCTATATGATAAATAATATTAAGGGTTTGAATATAACTTGGTCTTATATTTCCCTTCTTTCAAGATCTCACATTATTTTTCTAGGGAGATATTAGTAGCAATAATTTTGTTACATCTTCAAACTCTAGATCATGTCGATTATTTTCCGCATTAATATTCTTTTGCCTATGAGATTCCTTTATGTGTTGATAAATGGTTCTAAAATTCTCTTCCATTTCCTCAGATAGATCATTTAAAAATATATTTATTTCTATTAGTTCATCCTAACATATTATCTATTTACACTTCCTGCTATATAAGGCTTCATAAGGATCCATCTAAATACTTGAGTGAAAGCTATTATTGTTGGAGAATTCCACTAGAGGAATGATTTTTTCCCAACAGTCATTGAAATTATTATAGAAATATCTCAGCATGTCTTTTAGAGTTTTATTATTCATAGAACACTAACCATATGTCAAAGAATGATACATAATACTAAAACTCACCTCTGCATCTAGATCATTCTTAAGACTTGTCCAAAACATTGGGGTAAACATTGGATGTCGATCATATACAATTGAAAGTGGTACTACATAAAATCTCAAAACATCCTTAAAATATATTAAATTATGTTTATAAAGATAAAAAATATTATATATTGTAAATAAAATGTGCTGATTTCATAATATGATTGAATACAAAAAAATAGTATCATAGACTTCTGATGTTTTGGGGAGTCTAATAATTAAATCCATAGTGTTGTTTTCCCATACCCATTCAGGTATGATTAATGGTTTTAATGTACACCTCTATTTCTTAACTTTCTGATATAATAGGTATAAAGATACATATTTTCTAATATCCCATTACTCATTGTCCAACTTGAAATACTCTTTCAAATCATTATACATCTACATACTTTTAATATGAATAGAGAATGATAAATTATGATCCTTATCCAAAATATCATTTTTCAAGTATAGTATTGATGTGAAACATACTCAGTTCCTAAACCTTATTATTCCATCATGACCACGATTGAACTTCAGAACATTCTTCACTTTATTATAAAATTACAATTCTTCCTTCAACACCTTCTTAATATTCTTAGGGATGAATGGTTGAAAATTAATATGAGAAAGATAATATCCATACCATTTCCTCATGACTTAAATATCCAAATTATATAAATACATAAATATTATATCTCTTCGAGTCCTTTAGATAAACAATCTAGCATGGTATTTATGACTCTAAGAATTGACCACCCTATTCACAATCCTAGGGAGGTAATGTATTAAATATTCACAATCCTTTATCAACTCCAACCATATTATACAGAAAAAATTGAACATCTTCTATGTATATATATAATCAAATATTTTATGATAATTATATATATCACACCTTTTACCATATAGTGTAATCACATGCATTCTGAACAAAATTTTCTTTGGTTATTTGAAATTATCCTCACATTCACCAGTCCACATGAAATTGGATCCCTTTTATGTCTTCTTTGATAGTGGGGTTTATAATCATGATAAATTTCTCATAAAACCTTAGTAGTATCCTATCAACCCATGAAAACTATAGATACCAATCATTGTGGTTGGATTGGGCATTATTTAATAACTTTTTTCTTTTTAGAATCCACTGATATACCCAAAATTGAAATCATATGACCCATAAACGAGAATTTTCGTATAAACAATTCACACTTGGTAAAACATTCATATAACTTCTCCATTTTTAGGGTCTATAACATAATCCTAAACTATTACTCATGAAATTAGATGATTGTTGAATATATGAGAATATTATTTATAAAAACTACAACAAAATTATTAAGGTAATATTTAAATAATATATTTATTAAATCCATGAATTAAATTGGTTCATTGGTATGTTCAAGTGGAATTTCAATAAATTAACAATTACCATGACTCACGTGAAAGGATCTATTGGGTATATCCTCCTTGAACCTTAAATAATCATATCCAGATCAAATATCAATATTTTAGAAAATTGAGCTCCTTTTAATTGATAAAACATTTCATCAATATGAGGTAGAGGATAATTTTTCTTAATAGTGATATTGCTATGTTTTTGAAAATAAATGCAAAGATTCATTGAACCACGTTTAATATTAAGAAAAAGAGTTGTTGAACCCCATGATGAAGCACTTTAATGAATGAATCCTTTATCTAGATTACCCTGGTGTTGCTTCTTCAATTATGAGAACATGGTATGGTCTATTATTTATAATTCCTATGAAATATGTTTAGCACTATGTATGAATTTTTTAAAAAAAATAGATTTCATGATTTAGTGTAAGACCAGGAGGGTCCCTAGAAAATAAATCAACATATTCATGAAAAATATAATAATTTTCGATGTTGTGTTTCTTGCCAACTACTTGAGATAAATATCCACTTGAATAGGTATTAAAACCCATATGACGGTTTTAATATCCATTTTTAGTTATGGTTTATCCTCCCATTGATATATGATCATAGGTTGATTCAAAATTTCAAATTTAACTTCCATTCCATGATAATTTATTAAGGAACTATACTAAGAGATATAATACATGTAACGGCCCAAATATTCATGAATAAAATTCCCTTTCTTTTAATGAATTATGGATATAGAAAACACATGCAATTTTTTTATTGGGTTCAAATAGCTGTTGAATAGTGATCACATGAATAGTATATATATATAGGGTTTTAACAAATCCTTTTTACACAGAAAAGGAAGTGATGGCCTTGACCAGTAAGATCATTACCTTTGAAGACCATTAATCATAGCTTTTAAGGGAGATAACATTTTCTGGGATTTTCCCTAGACCAGGCCAAAGATGAGAGCCAACAACTTAATCATGATAGAAATCATTTATGGGAGAAGATCAATCTCATCAAGATCACATCCCAAACCATCTTCACCAAATGGCCCACCATCACACAACATACCCTTATGACATATTCTGGTGTAATAAATGGATATGTAACAATACCCTAGCATTATAATTATGTGCATTATTTCTGTATATAATAAGGAATATATATTCATTTTATTATTTTTATTTTTTAAAGCACAAATAGTATGTTTAGTTAATATTTGAATTCAAATAAGAAATTTATTATGATGAATTAATTGTTTTTTTCAATTTTATAAAATTTTAATAAAATATTATTACTAAATTAATTTTTTTTAAATATAAATGATCATATAACATTTATTAATAGAATTGAAATTTTCATTAAGGTTTGAAAACTATTTTTGTCAAAACCCATGAATTTTCAACAAATATCGGTTTTTTATTTTAAAAGTTAAAATTCACATATATAGAAAATTATTTATATAAAATGAATATTAATTTTGAAAATATGATGTTGAAATTATCCAACAATTAATTTTTCATAATTTTCTGAGACAATCCAATTTTTGGGTTAAAATTATATACCTTATAAATATGTATTGTGTTTTATGACATTATAATGACCAATAGTGATGTAATAAAATACTATAAACGGATATTATGCTAATATAGGTTTTAATTTTAAAATTATATGATTTTATATTTGTTTTATTAATTTTACGATGCCTTAGTGGACCCTCCAAGACTTTTAAAATATTTTGACATTTTAAAATGATATCCTTGAGGGTGTGACTCACCTCCACATAAGCAAGCCTAATGTTTTAATATGTTCGGAAATTGGCCTTATAAAATAATGTTTTCCAATATAATTTGGAAAAAAACCATTGTAAAAAAAGGTTAAAGTTTTTGGTTTTTAATATTTAATTATATAGATTCCAAAACCTATGTTTGTGAAATATTAACGAATTCCCCCCTCATTTCCTATATATACCCACCCAATATACCACTTCTCTTCACTAAAAATTGTTAAGTAACGTCCATACTCTTCCCACATATCTCTATAATCCTCCCAAGGTTCCTTAAGCTCTCTAGAAGCCCCTCCTCAAGCTCTTGAAGTAACAGACTCAAATAAGGGATCCCCACTTTCCTTGCCTCCTTTCTAATTCCAGAATCTTATTCGAAAGTAGTTATTTTAAATTTGAATGATTATAATGTCATTATTTTATAATAATTATATTACTATCCATTTTATGTGATTTTGATGAGGGATTATTTAGCCTCCCTTATTTTTACCTTTACCTAAGCCGTTACAATGCTGAATTTTCATAAAGGATTTATACCCTTCCCATTTTTGTCCAAGTTTCTTTATATTTTTATACCATTTTATTTTCAATTAAAAATGATGGGGTATGATTTTTAACCTCACCCATTCTTCCATCCTTATGTTTCAATAATTATATACTTCTCTCTCTCTCATTAATCATTCCAATGTGCACCCGTTACCATGCCAAAATTTCATAAGTTATTCCATTTCTCCTCTTTCTTCATGTTTGTTTATTATGTTACGCCTTCTTTTTAAAAATTTTATGTATTGGGACATGTATCTATATAACCCCATTACTATACATTTAATTTACATATGATTAGATATCCATTTTTCTCTCATCAACCATTTTTATGAATTTTTATGTCACACCGTTATGCGATCGAAATTGAAGAGTTACTTTAAAACCGTAATCAATGTGTACTGAATACCCTATTGATTACTCAATCAAAGCTATTCTACTTTATGAACATATACTTATTTAATATTACTTAAAATTATGTATTAAAAATTCTTTAATCGTTTAATAAATTAGGATGTTGAATGATTCCATGTTATATGATCCATGTGACACACTTATGCATCAAATGAAATGTTTATAAAGGGTGCACCCTGATAGCGCTCCAATGAATTGGGTAATATTTAGTATCATGATATTCCATGTGAAATAAGGGCTTAATCATTCTAATTTAAGTGAAATATGGTTTTATAATTCTAATTAAAATTCAATAAGGTTTTACTCATGCTAATCAATGTGCAATGAGCCTTGGCTCATACTAATATCATGTTCGGTGTCATTGCGACATTTCCATGCTATGATAATCATGCTATATCATGAGTTTATGTTCATGTTTCTATAGTTCTCCATTTATATAACTATTTAATAACATAAATTGTATTTTTCATGTTATACCTTATTTACTCTCTTACGGGGCTTTATATCTCACCCCTTTCTTTTTTTATGTCCTCAGGTTATCCCATGCAATGCTATGTTTGAAGGAATGTTGTGGTCAGGAAAAAGGAGTTTTCAATAAAGATGATTTATTTTATGTATTAAGTTTTCATGTAATGTTCTTAATCCCCAAATAAACTATACCTATTGATCTTCTGGATTGTATTCAGTTCAATTTTATATAATAAATCGTGTTCAACGATGTAATAAAGTGCAGGTTTGTTATAGTTGGTATCTGAGGATAAGTTTAGTTGTTTTTGGGCTTAGTATTAGAAAAACCTAGTAAAAGAATTAGGTATAAGACTATTTATAATAAAAACATCCTTAAATTTTGGTGATTATAGATTAAGTGGTTTATCAAGAAAATATATCCCTGTCTGGATACGCACAAGTAGAGGTGGCTCGAGAACATATGTATCTAGGGGTAAAACCTGAAAACACCACTTTGAGCTAGACTCAAACGGGAATTGGTGCATGACAATGGGCCTTGCTTCACTCTTGTTTTGAAACTCCCAGGGAATATTCTTTGGTAAATTCATAAACATAGTATGAACAATTATTATGGGAATAAAATAATTCCCCTAAAAATATATTTTGGGAAGTAGATCGTGGATAAAATAGATTGAAGCATATAAATTCATAATTTAAGGAAATAAATTTAATTTATATGTTATCCGTTTTTGTCATTGGATTCCCCTTTATGTGTTACCACTAACATTTCTTTTATTCTAGCAAATGGATATTAATAGTAGGACTCAGGATTACAACTAATGCAAAGATCAATGTGGGGTCTATTCTAATGAGATTCCAAATCCGATGAGGGAGGGAATCACACACATTTTCATGATACTCTCTCAGTTCACTCATGTTTTTAATTGAAAAATGTGTCAAGAGAAACATTCAACCCCCTAATAAAGAACAATCCACAATCGAGAGATTCATGAGACAATGTCCTCCTACTTTTAATGGATCATCAAATCCCTCAATCGCCGAATAATAGGCAAAATCTATTAAGAATATCTTCTCTATCATTCAATTTTCCAATCAATAGAGTGTTATTCTAGATGATTATCATATGGAGGGTGAATCTGATCAATGGTGGACATTGATAAAAAAATACGAAGACTAATGAAGAGATCGAGGTGTTGGAATGCAAGGATTTACAAAAAATGTTTTTTGATAAATATCTTCCTCACACCCTTTGAATTAAGATGGAAAGGTACTTCATTTCCATCAAGAAAAAAGACGAAGAATCGATCAGAGTGTATGAGGAGAACATCACAAGGCTTCAATGATATGCCTTTGTATTTTTCATTACCCTTGAATTCAAGGATGAATGCTTCGTTGTTGGGTTAAAACCTAGCCTACAGAAAGCCCTAGAGATCTGTGACTTTGATAGCTATGATGAAATTGTTCTATGTTCCCTCAAATTCGAAATGGAGATTATAAAATCTCAGGGATATCACGGGGATAAGAAATGGAAAGTGGAATTTAATTCTGGCAGTCCTATGGATAAATCCAACATTTCTAAGAGATTCCATCACCCATCATTCTAAAGGTGCAGAAAGAAGAACCATATAAATTTCTTGAAGGGGATGCAGAAATGTTTTATGTGTAGAAGAGAAGGGAACCTAGCCATTAATTGCCAACAAGAAAAACCCACTATTGCGACAGAGGAGAGGAGAGCTGTGTTAAACCCTCAACACATTGTTCATTACTTCAAATGAAAATAACTATGGTGCTTTTCAAACCAGGTCTCAAAGACAAGTGTTTTTGGAGGCACCCAATAACCTCTAAGGCAGCAAGGGAGAGTTTTTTCCATCACTACCACAGAAGAAAATCTTGAAAATGAAGTGGTGATTGATACACTAGTTATTCATTCAAGAATAGGAAACATAATTTTTTATTTTTTTCTATTCATTCTTTTAGATCCCAAAAGTTTATTAGAATAATCCCAATACTACCACAAATCATTGAAGTAGAGATGCTAGTGAGAATAGTAAATGGGGAAATTATTGCATCCCATGAATATAACTCCTCCCCTGTCACAATTTGTGGATTTAATTTCCAGAAGAACCTCATCATACTCCCTATGGTGGAACTTGTTGCAACTATTGGTGTGGATGTAATTTCCCTATATAAAGCCAACATAATTTTCTGTGAGAGGTAAATCACTCTCCATATAGAGAATTGACCCTCGACTCTATACAAGTTCACATAGAAGGATGAATCCTTTTTAACACCATAACCTCAAGTGTGGATATTACTGCCCTATGAGAATTCTTATATTTCATAGATGATTCAGTCTAAGGAAGAAACTATCCTTAGAGAGATACTTATTATGAGGGAATTCTCTGAAGTGTTTCTTGAGGAATTGCATGGTCTTCCTCCTAGAGGGGATGTTAAATTTTCAATTGATCTTATACCTGGGGCATTTCCAATATCCAATACTCCATATAGAATAGATATTGTGGAGCTTGAGGTTCAAAATAAATAACTATAGGAGAATATGGATAATGGTATTATACGCCCAAGTGCTTGACCATGGGGTGAACCAGTCCTCTTCTTCAAGAAGAAGGATGGGTCAATACGCCTTTGCATAGATTATCATGAACTCAGAAAAAATCATGATAAATAACAAGTATCCTTTTTCATGAATTGATGACTTTTTGAATCTTCTATTTGAAGAAAAATAATTCTACATGGTGGATCTACAGTCTGGATATTACCAAGTAAGGGTGAAGAGGGAGGATATCCCGAAGACTGCTTTTCATATAAGGTACAGACATTTTGAGTTCATTGTAATTGTTTTCGGACTCACTAATACTCCAGTAATCTTCATAGGCTTTATGAATGGAGTCTTTAGATATTAACTCAACAAATTTATGGTTGTATTTATAGACGATATTCTAGTATACTCTAAAACCAATGAGGATCATGAGGAGAATCAAAGAACCGTACTAGAGACCTTGCAAAAGAAGAAGCTCTATGAAAAGTACATAAAGTGTGATTTTGGGTTGAATGAAGTCTCTTTATTAGGTCATATCATCACAAGTAATGGGATAACTTTGGATCCTTCCAAGACAATGAAATTTAGGATGGATGAGCCCAACATCTGTGATAGATATTCATAGCATCCTTGGGTTAGCTAGATATTATTGCTGATTTGTGAGAAATTTATCACAGTTTTCAAACCCACTTAACGAGCTCACTTGGAAGGGTGTCAAGTTTTCTTGGAGTGATGAATGGAAAGAAAGATTCAAGAAGTTGAAAAGGAGGCTTATCACTACATCCTTTCTCACACTACCCACAAGTGGAGAACTTTTTGTGGTATTCAATGATGCTTTGAAGAAGGACCTAGGCTGTGTGTTGATGAAAAATGACAAAATCATTGCCTATGGTACAAGGAAATTGAATGTTCATGAGAAAAACTATCCAACAAATGACCTGCTGTTAGATACAGTAATCTTCACATTAAAAATTTGGTGACATTACCTATTTGGAGATAAGTGTGAAATATATATGGATCATAAAAACCTCAATTATATATTCACACCGAAAGATATGAATATTTTCCAAAGATGATGGTTAGAGCTGATCAAAGACTATGACTTCTCAATTCACTACCATCTAGGGAAAGTGGATAAAGTGGTAGAAATTATAAGTAGGAAGGACCCAACTATTATATCATTGAGGAGAATTTAAAAGGATCCAATCTTCTTAGATTTGATAACTTTAGGCATGGGAATCATAAATAATGGAACATCATCAATCATTTGTAAAATTATTGATCAATCATCTCTTTTCGAAAGGTTAAAGGATGATCAAAAGGATGTTTTGGGAATTCAAAAGAAATTAGAAAATATCAGAAAAGGTAAATCCTTATATTTTAATGTTAATGAAGAAGAAATTATGAAATTTGGGTCTAGACTATGTGTTCCATAAAATTCAGAGTTAAGGAAAGAACTTTTTGATGACACACATAGTTAGAATTTCTCAATTCACCAAGGAAACACAAAGATGTATCAAGATCTTGGAAAGAATTTTTTGTGGGATATCATGAAGAATGAGATCTATGAATATGCATCAAAGTTACTCGTATGACATCAAGTGAAGGCTGATAGGTGGAAGTCTAAGGAGATTATGCAACCGTTATGCATACCAACATGGGAATAGGAGAACATCACCATGGACTTTGTCACAAGACTTATGAAGAAAACCAAAGGAAAAAATTCTATATGGGTTATTGTTGTTCTTCTTATAAAGACAACACACTTCATTGAAATTTGGGTGGATTTCTCATTGGATCAACTAGAACATATATACATGAAAGTAGTGGTAAGAATGTATGGAGTACCACTATCAATTGTATTTGATTGAGATCTAAGATTCACCTCTAGGTTTTAGAAGAGTCTCCAAGATTATATAAATACTGGTCTAAACTTTAGAACGCATTATCATCCCCAAACTGATGTCCAATCTATGTATACTATTGAAACACTCGAGGACATGTTGAGAGCATAATCAATGGACTTCAAAGGAGTATGGGATCAACATCTTTCGCTGGTTGACTTCTCTTATAGTAACAGTTTCCACTAAAGAATCCAAATGGGTCCTTATGAATCCCTTTATGGTAAGAGGTTCAGAACACTGGCATGTTGGGATAAAGTTGGGCAGCGAAAATTCATAGGTTTAGAAATGGTATAAGAAACGGTGGAGAAGGTTAAGACCATCCTTAAACACATTAATGCTGCTCAGAGTCGACAAAAGAGTTATGCTGACAATTGTTGATGAGACCTAGAGTTTGATGTTGGAGAAATAGTATTTCTCAGAATATCACCATGTTATACAGTTATGATATTTGAGAATAAGGGAAATATTAGTCCAAGGAACATAGACCCTTTTGAAATCCTTGATCGCATTAGAGTAGTGGCCTATCGATTAGCACCCCCACCGAACTTGTCTTGAGTAAATGACATATAAAATGTATCACTCTTGAGGAAGTAAATTCCTGACCAATCACATGTACTCAATCCATATGTGGTACCATTGGTGAATGACCTCTCGTATGAAGAGAATCCGGTGATGATCATAGATCGTAGGGAAAAACTTCTACCAAATAGGACAATCCCCCTCATCAAAGTGTTGTGGAGAAATCAAAAATTTAGAGAAGCAATGTGGGAACCATAGAAAGTGATGAGGTATATCTACCCACTTCTGTTTTAGTGTGGGAAAAAGAAATTTTGAGGGTGAAATTTGTAAATGTGGGAATTTTGTAGCGACCTGAACATTAATGAATAAAATTCCCTTTCTCTTAATGTCTTATGGATATAGAAAGCACATACAAATTTTTTATTGGTTTCAAATAAACATTAATTATAATTTTCATTGATAATATAACCATTTAACAGTGATCACAAGACTTGTATATTTATAGGGTTTTAACAAATCCCTTTGACACAGAGAAAGGAAGTGATTGCCTCGACCATTAGGGTCATTCCCTTTGAAGCCCATTTATCCGATATTTTGAGGGAGATAATATCTCTAGGATTTTACATAGACCAATCCCAAGCCGATATCCAACAAATTAATCATGAATGAAACCATTTATGGGAGAAGTTCAATCTCATCGAGATCACAACCCAAACCATATTCACCAAACTATCCCTAGAATGTCCCTCCATTGCCCACCATACTCATAAGGAATATGCGGGTGCAATAATGGGATATGTAATAAGACCCTATAATTATGATTATGTGCATTATTTTTTTTATATAATAAAGAATATAAATTCTTTTTATTATTGTTAGTTTTAAAGAAAAAATAGTATTTTTAGTTAATATTTCAACTCAATTAAGAAATCTATTTTTCTGAATTAATGGTTTTTTTAATTAAATAATATTTTAATAAAATATTATTACTAAATTAAATTTTATTAAATATAAATTAAAACATAATTTTTATATATAAAATTGTAATTTTTATTTAGGTTTGAAAACTATGTTTATTAAAACCTATGAATTTACAATAAATATCAATTTTTATTTTAAAAGTGAAAATTCACATATTTAGACATTTATATAGATAAAATGAGTTATTTTTGTAATTAGGATGTCAAAATTATCCAATACTGATTTTTTCATAATTTTTTGAGATAATCGAATTTTTACATGAACAATAAATACCTTATATATATAATGTGTTTTATGACATCATAATGAAAAAATAGTGATGAAATAAAATATTATAAGAAGTATATTTGGAAAATATATGTTTACTTTTAAAATAATGTGATTTTATATTTTTTTGATTAATTTTACAATTCCTTAGTTGTCCTTCCAAGACTTATAAAATATTTTAACATTTTAAAATGATTTTTTAAGAGTGTGACTCACCTCCACATAAGCAAGCCATTTTTTTATATGATAAGCCATTGGAATTATAAAATTGTTTTTTTATACTCCAATTGGTCAAAAACCATGGGCAAAAACCATGGTATGGTTTGTGGTTTTGAATATTTAATTATATAGATACCAAAATCCAAGTTTGTGAAATATTAATTAATTCTCCCCTCATTTCCTACATAAACCTACCCAATCTCCCACTTCACTTCACTCAAAATACTTGGAACATGTCCCTACTATTCACTCCTCTCTCTATAATTCTCCCAAGGTTACCCAATCTCTGAATAATACCCTCCTCAAGCTCTTGAAGTCACACACTCAAGTAAGCAATCCTCACATTCTTCTCCTCATGTCAAATTCAAGCATCTTATTTGAAAGTAGTTCTTATAAATTAGAATGGTTATAATTTAATTATTTTATAATCATTATATTACTGTTCATTTTATGTTATTTTAATGAGGGATTATTTGTCCTCTATAATTTTTACCCTTACCTAAGCCGTTTCCATGCCGATTTTTCGTAAGGTATTTCTTCCTTTTTCATTTTTGTCCAAGTTTATTTATGTGGTTACACCCTTTTTGTTTAAATTAATAATGTTTGGGTATGATTTGAAACCTCTTATATACTTCCCTCATTATTTTTAAATTATTTGAGACCTCTTTCTCTCTCATTAATACCTTACATGTACACTCGTTACCATTTCTAAATTTCATAAGAGTTATTCCATTTCTCCTTTCATCAAGTTTCTTTATTATGTTACAAATTCTATTTCCAAATTACATGTGTTGGGACATGTATCAATATGACCCTTTAATTTAAATTTCATGTACATAAGATTACAAACCCTTTATCTCTCATCAACCATTTTTGTCACACCATTATGCTACCGAAATTGCACCGTGATTTTCCAACCTGAAATCATTATGTTGTAAATACCATACACATTTCTCTATCAAGTGTATTCACCTTTATTTGCATATATTGATTTAATGGTACTTAAACTTATGTATTCCACATTCTTTAATTGTGTAATATCTTATGATGTTGAACGATTCTATGTTATATGATCCTTGTGGAACACTTATGCATGAAATAAAATGTTTATAAAGGGTGTGCCGTGATAGCACTCCAATGAATTGGGTAATGTTTAGTATCATGATACACCATATGAAATGGGGGTTTAATCATGATAATTCAAGTGAAATTATGCTTTACTCCTGCTAATTCAAGTGAAATGAGGGTTTAATCATGCTAATCCATGTGCAATGATCATTAGATCATGCTAATATCATGTTGTATATAGTTCTACATTTCCATGTTATGCTAATCATGATATATCATGCCTTTATGTTCATGTTTCTCTTGTGCTCCGTTGATAATATTATTCTCTTACAATCACTATATTCTTCATGTTATTTCTTATTTACTCCCTTATTGGGATTTATTGCTCACACCTTTCTTATCTATATCCTCAGGTTATCCCATACAATGATAAGTATGAAGGAATGTGGTGGTCATGTAAGAAGAGTTTTGCATAAAGATGCTATATTTTATGTATTAAGTTGTCATGTAATGTTCGTAATCCACAAAGAAACTAGACCTATCGATCTTTCGGGTTGTATTATGTGCATGATTCTATAAGAAATCATGTTTAAGTGTGTAATAAAAAGTAGGGTTGTTATAATGCATGACCAAACATCCTTAAATTCATTTAGAGGAAGAATAAAAATATATAAAAGAATCACATTCGCATGAATATATAACTAATAGGAGTTATCAACATGAGATTCAGTCATTATACAATTTGTAGTTTTTATTTCCAACTCAACATCTAATCATTGAGGTGTTGATGTTATACCCTTAGAAAATTCCTCAGATAAAAAAGAGTTTTTAGAACCTAAATCAAATTAAACATTTAACATCCCATATTATATGATAAGTGTACCCTTCATAACATTACTAGGAAAATAAACTTTATTTATCGTAATTGAATATTCTTGGACTTATCCCCTAGGATTTTTTTGGTGGGTTCCCTTGATGTTTAGGTAATTGGTTGGAATAATGGCCCTTCTATTTATAGTCAATGAATTGTACATTTATTGATTATACATTACCATTAAAGTCATTTTTAGGATAGAATTTCTTTCCATTCATGATGAAAACTCTTGTTACCATCATGCATGCACTACGATGTTTTCTTATATATGTATCACGTGTTAAAAATTCCCCATTTTATTATTCCCCTTATCTATTTATGCTTCATGAGGTGGTCAAAAACCTCTTATTCTATTTATTTATTCAAAATATAGAATACGTGGGTAATTCATTCTCTATTATGATAACAAATAATACTACATCCGCATATGATAGATTTTTTTAGAGACTAGTATATTTCAGAGGATTTTATTTAGGATATCATAAAAATGGCCAATCGTACTCTTTGGATTTTTTATGTAGTTTGAAACATTCCTTTTTAACCATTTAAAGTTTTATTTATAGAGAGGAACATTTTTATCTACCTTTTATCTTAGACATATCAATTTTATCTCTATATCAGCTCATTGTTCATGAGGAAAATATATTTCCATGAAAGTACCTTAAAATCATTACACTCCTTGATTTCTATTTCCCCCAAATCCACAGTGTTTTGAATCGGAGAACAATATTGTTCTATGTACCTTGTTAGATGATTAACCTGTATCACAACCTTCCCCCATTCATTACTTCCCAGAGAGAAAAATTTGTTTTCTAAAGGGATTATCCATTTCTCAGCTACTAAAGTCTTTTTTGAATTTATTGAATGATGGAGGATTTTTTTTCATGAAAGATTCTAAGATTATCACAATTAATTTTGGATAATCAAGATACTATATATGGAAGAGGTTTATTTTATAACCCAATTCAGCTATCCCAATATAGAAATAATTGTTTCAGCTCCAGTTCCAGCTTCAGCAACATCATCACTATCTTTCATAGGAGGGAAATACTGATACATATTAGATGCATATATGTAGTTTCCATTATATTTTATAGTAACCATTTATAAATAGTGTCATGAACGAGATTAGATCATAAAATTATTAATCGTACTTTATAATTTAGAAACTTGTGAAAAACTAAACAGAAATTGAAAAATTATACATAGTTAATATCAGAATCATAATCTTAGTATCATTTGGAATATATTCAAATCATAAAATTATTTGTCATATATTTTATAATGGTTTTTAAAGGAAATTTGAATCAACTAAATAATATCCCCTAAGAGTGTATATCGAGGTGTTTCAGTCTTAGGCACACTCATCATGCACTACTGATGATCGAGTAAATTCCCAACACATGCCTTCCTGTGTTATTAACCTTAGGTTAAGATATAAAAAAAATATCCATTTTTCATTATCTAGATAGGGATATTTTTTTTGGGAATCCTCACATTATCTACCACACCAAAAATTTATGACATTATCCTATACTTGGACTTATCCCTAGATTCTCTCTTGGGATTATGTTAACTAATATATGTTTTTCTAAATCAAGTTCCAAAGTTTTATACTAGAATTTATTTGATACTATCTATAAAAAACCCAACCCTAGTATCCCAAGGATAATGGATTCTTTGTTATTTTATCATTTGAAACAAGGGATCACATCCCCAAAGATTGATTAGTTTAGTAGTCTTAGAAAACTATATATATTATTGAATCCCAAATTACACTTGAAACCATAAAAATACAACAAAGTTTTTTGTTTTAGGAAATCATTATTACTACTATTATATCTACATATAAAAATAATAATACACTTAATAAAATCCTTGGTGGAGGAAATAAAATCAATGTGTGAGCTCAGATGTTTTTTTAAAGAAATACATACATTAGAAGCTATCACATAATAAATAAGTCTTGAATAATATGACATGGATAAATGAGGATAAAATATTTGATATATATATATAATAATATAATATTAAATATTATCCATGAATATAATAACAATTTGAATAATAACATTGAGATCAATAACTGATTTCAAATGATCAATTAAAAAATTTCAGACATCTTAAACATACCATTGAGGCCTCACGCCAAATCATCTTATATAAATGGGTAAGGCATATTATAAATAAAAATCCCATTTTATCATACGAGACCTACAAATGAAAATAATGGATATGTAATTCTGGACCCCACCCTTAAATTAATAATTCTAAATCATTCATCATATGAATAAACAATAAAACATAATCAACATGACTTAATAATAAATAAATATCTATATTGGAAGAAATAACATATGAAATTTCAATAATTTCCCTAGTAAAAACGATCATAATCCATATTAAGAAATATGGTGGATGGTATTAATAGATTATATCCTTAGTAAAACATAATATTCATCAAAATATGTAGAAAAAAATGAAAATACATTAAATTGATCTCTAAAAAATTTATTTTGAAAAACATGATTTTCAATTCGAAATAATTTTTTTTAAATATAAAAATTTACAAAATATATTAAAAATATTTCTTTGAAATAAACCATATATACATTGAAAGGAAGTTTAGAGGAACAAAATAATCATTATAGTGGGAAAATTTGTTTGTAAAGTAAATGTTAAAACAAAGGTTTCATTAACATCTTTGGTAAAAATTACCTCAATCACAGAATGACAAGAATATCCCTTTAAATTTTTTTTATAGAAAGTATATCATGGGGAAAAATGAATTTAATAAATTATTTTAAAATATTAAAAAAATTCTTGAAAACAATTTAATTAAATTATGGGAATGGAAGAAAAATATTCCCAATCATATAGAAAAACCAATTCCATTTTCCTTTAAAGAACACTTCTGAACATTTCAGTACTTAGAAAGAGTAAAATTAAAAAAAACATGATATTTAAAGAATACAATATAGGATAATAAAATATATAGGGCTTAAGATAGAAATATTTTAGAATTCCTTCAATATAAACTGAAATATACATAATCTTTAATAATAATGATATTCCAAATTAAACACTTACCTTAGGGATGAATTACTTCATAAGTACTTTTTTCATCTAGTATAGTGAATTACATATTATTATAATTATATAACAGGACTATAAAAATACTTATAATACCTTAAATAATCCAATTAAAATACTTATCACCTCTTTATTAACAATTATTCTATAAAATCATCATTTTCGAGTGTTAAATATTTTTTTATATAAGTATTGGTTCAATAGATTCTATCCTTGAATCATTATAAAAGTTCCCTCATATAAATAATGTTAGTAATGATATATATATATCATATATATATTCTTTATATAAATATTTATAATCATCCATGATAGAAGGACATGAAAAAATAAGCACATTACTTCATGGAGGTGGTAGTCCACACGTTTGCACGTATGGAATTATCATTTCTTAACATGTGGAAGGGAAAGAAGGTAAATTATATATTATATTTTTAGAACCATAATTATTTAATAAATATCATATATATTCATTAGATATATATTTATAAACAGACATGAAAAATGGTGATGGAAAATTAATTACACCCCAACATAGAGAAAATAAGTCTTACTTATGCACGAGTTATATTTTATCTTTCATTTTTCTCTATATTAATAATTACATATCCATATATTCATGATACTAGTGTAAATATTTTTTAATTGATACCATAGACTTAGATGAGGTTGAAGATTAAATAAAATTTAAAGTAATCGATTATGAGTTATACCACTTTGTTGAGAAACCTCATTTGGCTTACAACATAATCCTTAAAAGGGTGGAATTTAGAAAATTTAATATGATTTATAAATTTTTTAAGGATTACATGATGGATTTAGGGTATGTTCTTAATGATATATAAATCTCAAACTATGTTAATAAATATGAAGATGTTGCTCCCTTCTATAAGTGAGGGTATGGTCACCCATGGAATTAACTAAAGTATTAAATTAATATAAATAAATTTCCAAAATTTATGTGTGAAACAATTAATAGATTTAAAATATATGATTATTATGAGTTAAAATACTCTCATAAAATACAATTTATGCATGTTTAGGTGAATGTTTTTACCGTTATCTCTTAGTTTTAACACTCTTTAACCCTTTTAATGATTTTCATGATATCAATGTTTTATTCTCTTTAGCATTCAAGAAATTCAAAATAAAAGGAAAAGTGAACCATAAAAGTAAAATGAATGATATTATAGAAAATATCCCACTTAATTGAAAATATTTAATATTTTTTGTTGAATTTTAAATCATTTAATAGCATATTATTTTACGTAAGATTCCATTAAAGTCATTTTCAAGGCTATTCACATAGTTTGAATCTGAATACAACAAGATAGATATGGAATTATAAAAAATTATCTTAACATGTCACTAATATGTTTTGTTTTTCTAAAAATTCGTGGAATTGAAAAATTAATTCAAATTGTAATTCCAAATATTTTTTAAGCCATTTATTTTGATTCTTTATTACTTGAACAAGCACTATATCAGTGTTGTGTAAGAATTTGTAGAAATTTTTTAATTACTAAAAATAATAGAAAATTAAAATGATATAAAAATTAATTTATATTTAAAATTAATATTTTATAACCTATCATAAACTTTTTTCATTCATGTGAAAAAATATTATAGATATTAAAAAAAATAATGTGCCATTTTTTATTTATTATATACATAAAATAATATTAAGAACATTATTAAGGTAAAGTAGCTTGAAATTAAAAAAATTAAAATTAAATATGATTTTGATTTAAACTAATTTCACTAATGTAATAATTTCAAGTTTTTTTGGAACTTTTTAGGCATTATTCAATAGTTTCAACCATGTTTTTTTGGTTTTAACCTTATCAAGGTATAAAATATTTACCATTTTTTCTATTCATAATGACTATAATTAAAAGGGTCTTATTTAAAAAATAAAATCCATATAATTCCAATTATGGAATAAATTTTTTAATATTAATTTTCTTTATTTATAATAAATCCATTCTAAAATTAGTGCAAAAAACGCAATGAAAACGGTTTTTTGAAAAATGATTTTTTATGCATAAAACTATTTTTATTCGCATCCCATTAATAGTAAACAACTTTCACGACCCATCATCGGGGCCCGTGTCGTGACTACCCCAAGCCCACCTTCCATAGACCAGGGGCTGGTGACTAGCACCAAAGGCGTAAATCCAAATAAAAAGGGAAGGCATTGCCTTAACAAAACGAAAACACACACAGAGTACAAGTAGAAGCTACAGTAAGTTAAGAAGTATAACAAACGTGCTAAAAGTACAAGGGGCCGGAAATTCAAGCCCAAAATAAAGGTACATATACAACTGAATGTAAAGTAAAACTCAAAGGACAACAGCTGGAAGGTGACCAGCAGCTCCTATATCGTCCTTCGGATTCCATCCTGAAGGGTAGGTACATAAGTCCTCCTCAGCACTCCACGTCTGTCCGTCTCCTCCGGGTACCGATTCGTCATGAGATCCACCTCCGGGTACCGACTTGTCATGAGATTCACCTCCGGGTTCCGACTCGTCGTGAGATCTGCCTCCTGGTACCGTCTAGCACTACAAGAGTCAAACACGATCAGTGATGTCCGTCGTCTGCAACCAACACAACGAGGTGTGGGAAAAGACCTTGTAGGGGTGAGTATACGATACTCAGTAGGGACCCCGAGACGCTCAAGGTCTCATTAAATCCAACAAGGATAATCAAAAAGTTAGTTCTCAACAGATTACCTTTACTTAGGTTTAAGCTTATACTTATACCTAAGTTACCAAGTAACCCATCTCAGCCATGAGTTAACTCACAGATATGAAGTCGATGGATAACCACTACATAGGTATATGCCCATACATATACTTAAGTTATCTAGTAACCCATCTCAATCATGAGGAAAAACACAAAGGTCATTGATTGAGCTCAAACCAGGATTTTCATTATTGAAACTGTAACTACTAAAGATCACCATCTCTGATGATTATAGTGATCCTGTCATGACTCTAATGTACTGCTCACTAACCTAAGACTGCTGAGGTACTCCTCCTGTCGAGTACCGTAGGTCATCCACCTCACAAAGTAGTGCTCCTCCGCCATGGGTCTACCACCTCACACAGTAGTGCTCCCCCTCAAAGCCTATAGAGGTACTACTCCTGTCTAGTACCGCAGGTCTGCCACCTCAAAAAGTATTTCTCCTCTTCCAGGGGTCTGCCACCTCACAAAGTAGTGCTCCCCACTGGGTTATGCAAGTCTCTCCGAATCAAATCGGACAAGCAGTCATCAGGTCTCAGCCAGCTACACGGTCTCCGTACTTCGTACGCTCGTCTACGGGAGGGTTCGCTCCACGATCAACAAAGTAGATACTCCATGTATCACAAAGTCCCATGAAGAAGTATCTCAAAGGACCGCCTCGTCATAGGGGTATCAACACAACAGACGACGTGTCAATCAGACGCCCGGTCTGTGAGTTATTAGCTTTTTTGTCCAAGGGGCCCGATTGGTTTCGTGTACGAACCAACCCGACCATATCTCAACTGTACCCCGAACTCACAGAGGGTATACCCACAGGGACCGTTTCTCAACGTGATCACTGACGCCGCTAACGGTTCATCAAACGGACATCCGGTCTGAAAGTTATCGGCTTTTCCGTTCGAGGGGTCCGGTTGGATTTTGGGTACAATCCAACCCATACATACTCCAACTGCATCTAAACCTCGAGCGGAGTAATCCAAAAGGTCCTTCTCACTAATAGAAATCCAACAAAGTTGACGGCACATCAATCGGACGTCCAGAGCTCAAGTTTTTAGGCGTTTCTGCTCTGAAGGCCCGGTTGGTTTCGTGTTCGAACCAACCCGGCCATATCCAAAGTTCCCCAAAACCTTGAGTGTAATATACCAAAACCACCGTCTCGATCCAAGCATTCCATCGCAACTGACGGTGCATCGATCGGAGTTCCAAAGCCCATGTTATGGACATTTGAACGAAACTGCCCGAAAATAGGACGTTCATGCCCGGTCCAGCCCAACCCTATACCTCCTGGGTCGGCCCAGACCGGGTCGACCCGACCCGGATCTGAGTCCAGCCCACTTGGGCTTGGCCTGGCCCAGCATGCGCGGCCCATCCCAGCGGGTGGCCTGGTCCAGCAGGCGGCTCGGCCAAGCGGGCGCGACCCAACCCAGCGGGAGGCCCGACCTAGCAGCCGGGCACCCTGGCCCAGCGTGAGCGGCCCGACCCGGCTGGGCGCTCGGTCTATGAACAAGCGGTTTGAAGGGGGGCGCTTTCCCCTCATCTTGTAACGGCGGCCCCACATGGGAGACCGCCTGTCCACCACCGGGGGTTACGACCCCCATAATTTTTGTCCAGCTGGTGCCGCCGCAGCGGGACCCCGTGGTCCCGCCGTCCAAGTGCCGAGGGTCGGTTTATCTGGCCGCCTCCAAGTCTTCCGCCGTAGCCAATGGGCCGCGACTCGTGACGCTCCGGAATCCGGGGAGTCCGGCCGCCCCCTGTCGGTGACTGCCGCGGCCTGTCCCGGCCGCGGCCCTTCAAGATGCTCCGGTGTGGCACGATGGCACCGCGCCCCTCTGCCGTAGCCCCTGCTCCGGCCGCGGCCTCTTTCAGCCTTAACGGCGCGGTGCGATGGTGTAACACCCGAGACTTTTATGAGAAATATTTTGTTTTTATGTTATATAAATTATCAAATGAATCTTTAACTACACACAACACTTGCTTGGCTTGCTTTACACGCAATCACGACCTTCTTCGATAGCTTGTGTCGTATGCAATACCGAGTTTCACTAAACAACGATATGTTATTAAAATATTATTAAAACTAGCTATTATGAATATTAATAACCACTTTTTGAAAATTTTTAAATTTTATTGGTCAAAATTGACTTCATTTTTGGATTCAGAATATCGAAATTAGCCTAGGGTGAAATTTTGGTATTTTTCTGAAAGCTTTCAATTTTTGATTAATAGTGAAACCACTAAGTGGTAGTTAAAAAAACTGAATTTTTCATAAAACATAATTTTACTGCTTTTTTGAGTGGAATCTCAAAAATCCGAGAGACACATTGATTTGTAACACCCCAAGCTTCCACAATACGCTTCTCTTTGAATAATGTGATAGCGTGTGTTGTACGCAACACCGAGTTCTAACACACCATAACCAATCAAACTAGCCGTTATGAATAGAAATACCTACTTTTTAAAATTATATATATTTTATTTTCTAAAATGGAGTTCATTTTTTGATTCGGAATATCGAATTTATCCTAAGGTGAAATTTTGGTACTTTTCGGGTAACTTTAATATTTTGATGAATAGTGAAAATTACTAAATTTTAATTAAAAACAACTTTTTTAATGAAAATAATTAATAGTGATAAATTATGTATTTGAGTGGTTTTAAAGTATATTTAGAATATATTTTTACCATTTAATATAATGTTGGTTATTGGACATAATTTTACAATTAAACTGGACATAAACAAGTGTCAATCTTTTGATAGTTATTATCTCTTAAAAACATGCTTTTTGTTTTAACAACGGGAATTAATTTTAAATTAATTTCTGCCACTTTTGTGTTTTGAATTTGGAAAAATGGATTCCATATTTGGAATCATAATGTTCAAATTGTGTAAATAGGTAACTTTTATTTTTAGACATTTTGAATAATTACTTTGGTAAATATTTTATTTACCATGGTTTAGGGTAAATCCGGTAAATAAGGGTTAAAAAATAATATTATAATAATACTAAATTACCCTAAAACATGTCCAAGACTTATTGGTTGATACATGTTCGACCATATGCATCTTTGGGACGATTTTGGGACACCATGGAGCCACTTGTAGGTGATAAGGACACTTTATTTTAATTAAGTTAAAATGAATACAAAAATGACACAAGCATATATCTTTTAGCAAAACAATTTTTACATAGGGTTATATATGTTGGATTTTTGACTATAAATATTCATTAGAAATACAAAAAGAGTTCCTACATAATGATATTTTATTTAAAATTTTTAGAGATTACATAATTTAATTTATTGATGACACAATGATGATGCAATAATTACCATAATATTGAACATTTAAAATAATTGATATTATAAATACCCAAATAAAAATAATTTGAGACTTTTAATGAATTAAAATAATTTTCTAGGATAATATGACATATTAGGATTGATTTAATTAACTTTTTTGAGGTAATAATTTTGTTATGAGTTTCAAAAAAATCAACTATTGAATAGTGTCAAAATTGACATAAAAGAGTTTTAAAAAAAATATTATATTATTAAATGATATTAAATTCTTAAAAATCTTAGGTTCGTCCAAGAGACTTATATCATGATATTTTAATCATTAATGGACCACTTGGGGGTCGCTTGGATGTATATAGTATGTTTATTAACTATATAATAGAAAAATACAAAATGACATGGTAAATGTCAAACTAATTAACTAAGAGTTAATACTTAAAGATAAGGTTAATATAGTAACCCAAACCTGTCTAAATTCTATCAGTTGAATGTTTTTAGACTTATACCCTCCTTAAAATTTAAATAAAAAACATTGGAGCAATTAGAAACCGAATATGAATTTATTATAAATTAATATTTCTAGCTTTTCCAAAGGTGCCCCTCACCCCTCTTATAAAAGGGCACTCCCCCTTCTCATTTCTTCACACCTTCAAAGCCTTTTGGTTCGTCCAAAATCTACCCAAATAATCTCCCAACTTCCCTCACTACAACCTAGAGGCCTTATTTTGATCAGAAATCCAACCTAGGAGCCCTTTTTATCAAATCAAAAGGAAGAACCCGAAGAAGAGGTAATGATTTCACCAACCTTTTCCAAGTTCTTTTCTTCTTCCACTTCTTATTCCTTTGTTATTACCATTCTAAAATAATAACTCCAGTATCATATATATAATTTTATGTTATTATAAATATGGTACATCCATATTCAGTATTCTATCCACCCTTTGAATAACATGTCACCATACGTGCGTACGTACGGCTTACCGTCTCCACGTCGTGGTGTAATTGTTATTCAATATATTATTATTTGGATGGGTATAATAATGATGTGTAACTCATGTAAATAATAAATATAACATGTTAATTATTCTTAATATATGATATACCATCCATTTATATATTATTTTAATATCAAAAGAATGATATTGTCGCTCGTGCGTACGTACGGACTACCGTCTCCACGAACACGATGAGATTCATTCTCCATCGTATCCATTCAAGTATAATTATCATTTGATGATTTAAAAATAATGTTTAAGGACTTGATATCATTATGTATATGAATAATATACAACCTATCCATGACAAATATGGCTTATGTAACAAAACATATAAAAGAAAACGATTAAGTTAACACCCGAAACGACGATAATACTAAGATATTATTAACAAAGCAATGTTAAAATATCATATATGATATCATATGAATGTATATGATTCTTGTATAATTTAATAACAATTATTTCACTATTATACAGGAGGTTAACCTATCCTAACTAAGGAAAAGTACAAGGTACGGTTTATTTCACAATCTCTTCATTATCTGAGGTTGTTTATACGTAATAATCTACTGGGATCTCTTTATCATCCACATCCATGTTTCTTAAAAATGAATTTCAAAACATTTTTAATATTTACTAGAATATGGTTTAAAGTAATTTATACCCTTTTTTGACTTTTTATAAGAGGTTTATAAATAAATCTTTCCTTCGTTTTCCAAACGTGGTGCTTTTTAACCTTTTCGACAAAATTAAGGTAAGAATGTTTTTTTAACTTATACGGCGGGTGGGGATATTTTCCGATGTTATAAAATTGTCAAAGATTCCCTTACAAGATTATAAGAATATTTTCAAAGAAAATGTTTTATTTCATAAATATAATACTCTTAAATGATTTCAAAATAGAAAGAGATATTTCTCTAAAAAGAGTTTTCATTTCATCTATGTCAACATCCTTTGATGGATTTTACGCTTATTTGAAGTTGATTTATTATGATTCTAAACTTATATATTGTATTGAAGGTTTTGTGATATGTTTGACTGTGGATGTTCTATTTTTATACCGTTCATAGTTTATGGTGAAAGTATTGACATTTCATATGCTAGTTTTAATACGAATGTTTATGTTATGTT
Organism: Viscum album; assembly: GCA_963277665.1. NCBI lineage: Eukaryota > Viridiplantae > Streptophyta > Magnoliopsida > Santalales > Viscaceae > Viscum > Viscum album. The sequence continues at coordinate 1,496,207,647 of OY728164.1, forward strand.
TAAACCTTTTCTTATAGGAATTCATTGGACTTAATATGTGACGGGTGTAGCCCGCTATAGCTCCTCGATGCATCGGTATTTCTCATGAGACAAACTAGTGTCTTGGCACAAGGCCTTGGCAAAATCTTATTTGTAGTCTTGGCATGAGGCCTTGGCTATGTGGTTATGATAGTCTGGCATTATGCATTCCATCATTATAAAATTTGTTATTGATATTGCATGTGATTATTTGATTAGTATAATATTTATGTGAATAAGTAAATGGAATTATTTCATTGTACTTTTTCCGTACTATGTTGAAGTTCAAGTTTAAAAGGCTTTTGTTTTAGTTATACATTGCATTAAATGTTTATTCTTATTTATGAATGTTTCCGCTATATTGTTATCCTTACTGGGCATTTGAGCTCACCCCTTTTCTATGTTTTATTTTTCCCAGGAAGTGAAGAAGTAAATTATGAATGACCTGCAGGGATATTATGTTGGGATATGTGTGTGGAATATGGAGACAATATGTTGTTGTAGTAGTTTTTCACTTTATGATGTAATGTAAGACTTATAAATATATCTAGTGTTTCTAAGGATACTAAACCAATCGGTCGTTCGAGATTTGATCTTTCTTGTGATCATGAAAATGTTATGTAATAATGCACCGAATCTAGGTTACTGGGGTCAGGGCGTGACAGTTGGTATCAGAGGAAGTTTAGTACAAACCTTGGAAGCTAGATTTAGATAAACTCTGATTAGAGCATGTAGACCTCAGATGAACTTTGAGGATTAGTATAGAATAACTTCCTAGAATTTTGGTATTGTAGAGATTTTGTGAGTTTTCCGAGCAATAAATCTCTGTTTGGATACGAGCAGGTAGAGGTGGCTCTGGCATATATGTACCTAGGGGTAAAACCCGAAAACAACACTTTGAGCTAGACTCGAACGAGAACTGGTGCACGACAATGGGCCTTGCTGCAATCTTGGTTAGGACACTACCGGGGGATATTCTTAGGATAACTCTAATTTTCTTTACAAATCATTATGAAGGGTTTATGAGTATATCCTTCCTCAAAGAAAACATTCTTATGATCATGGATTATATCCATAAATAGTTCAATTTATGTTAAGTGTTTTATAAGTATGAGATTATGTATTTTGATTCATAAACTGATCTAGTTTATGCCATTGTTTAGAAATGGCACCTAGTGGAAGAAATGGAAACCGTATCAATGCACGCACTCCATGTAAAGATTTCCCTCCTGCTCAAGATAATTATAGTGGAGCTGGTGATGCAACTGGTGCCGATATCACCATACTGGGACAACTCACTCAGGTTATGAATAATAACCTTACCCGTATGGAGCACCCTGATCCACAGCGTGGAGGATCAATGTTAGATCGATTCATGAGGAAACAACCACCAACGTTAAATGGGGGTACAAATCCCTTAGTAGCTGAGCAATGGATAAATTCCCTAGAGAAAATATTTCAGGCTTTGGGGAGTAGTGAAAGGGAAAAAGTTATCGTGGCAGTTTACCGCCTCACTAGAGATGCTGATCAATGGTGGTCATGGATTCAAAACACAAAGGAAGATAATGAAGTATCAAATATGTAATGGAGGGAGTTCAAAGATATGTTTTTAGAAAAATACTTTCCTCGCGACCATCGAGCAGATATGGAAAGGCTATTTATGAGTCTGAGACAGAAGGAGGATGAGAATGTCGCAAACTATGAGACTAACTTTACAAGGTTAGCAAGGTATGCTGGAGATTATATACGTAACCAAAGAATTGAGATTGATCATTTCTTTGATGGGTTAAAACCATTTCTCCATCGAGCATTAGTCTCACAATCCTTCTCATCATACGAAGACATTGTCTCATGTGCTATCAAGACTGAAAAGGAATTCTCTTAGTCTTATGACTTTAAAGTAAAGCAAGAGAAGAAGAGATCTGCTGATCAATCTGGGAATGGAAATAAGGGGAAGAAGGGAAAGGTTGAATATCCATCCTGTGGTAAATGTGGGAAGAAACACCCCGGTACCTGCTTGAAGGGAATGAGAGTCTGTTACAAGTGTGGTGAAAAAGGCCACCAAGCTCGTGATTGCAAGGGGAAGAAGGAAGCTAAGAATGTTCAGCTCTACAATTGTAGGGAGACGGGGAATTATGCAAATGAATGTCATAAGCGTCAGGAGAACTTACCTCAGAAAAGGCCAAGGGATCAAGGCCAAGCTTATTCTATCACTACTGCTGAGGTAGAAGCTCCGAAAGATATGGTGGCAGGTAATATAATGGTTTCCTCAAGTTTAGCAAATTCATTATTTGATTTTGGATCATCACATTATTTCATATCTTCATAGTTTGCTAAGAAAATTAGATATTTCCAATTTGATTTAACAAGGGAGTTGTCAGTTAAAACTCCTAAGGGAAGTATCATTGCAACAATGTTTTGTGAATCAGTCCCCATTAGAGCACATAAATGTTCTTTATCTGCTGATCTCATCATCATACCTATGATTGAGTTTGATATAATCCTCGGTATGGACTGGATTTCGGACTATGACGCGAAGATTTATTGTAAGAAGAAAGAGGTTATGATTCTTGATGATGATGATAAGGAACATTTTATCTTTAGAGAAGAATCGTCACCACCTAATTCTTATCTAGATCCACCCCGAGTAGCTCAACTAAATTCAATTATTGGGGAGGAAGAGAATGAAATGACTATGGGTAAGGAAAGGAATGTTCAAATAGAAGATGTACCTATTGTGAAAGAATATGTAGATGTATTTCTAGAAGATTTACCTGGACATCCTCTAGAACAAGAAGTTGAGTTTTCCATTAATTTATCTCCTGGATCAAGGCCTATATCGAAGACCCCTTATAGAATGGCCAATGTAGAATTAGTCAAACTAAAGAAACAACTAGAGGAATTGAGTAATAATGAATTTATTCGCCCTAGTGTTTCTCCATGGGGATACCCTGTTCTTTTTGTTAAAAAGAAAGATGGATCTATGAGGTTATGTATTGACTACAGGGAGATCAATGCTATAACGATAAAGAACAAGTATCCTCTACCTCGCATTGATGATTTATTTGACCAACTGCATGGAGATCAATACTTTTCAAAGATTGACCTTCGATTTGGATACCATCAATTGTGTGTGAAGAAGGAAGACATTCTGAAGACCGCATTTCGATCCAGGTACATGCATTATGAATTTACAGTAATGCCTTTTGGATTGACTAATGCACCCTCTGTATTCATGGATCTGATGAATAGAGTTTTCAAGGAATATCTCGATGAATTTGAGGTGGTATTTATTGATGATATCGTGGTATACTCAAAAAGATATGAAGATCATGAAAATCACTTGCGCAATATCTTGAAGACTCTTAGAAGATATGAATTATATGGGAAGTTTAGCAAGTGTGAATTCTGGTTTCAGGAGATTTTTTTTCTTGGCCATATTGTCTCTAAATGATGGAATCTCTGTTGATCGTTCTAAGACCAAGGCAATCCGAGAATGGCCAGCACCGACGAGTATAACTGAGGTACGTAGTTTTATTGGTTTAGCAGGTTATTATCGACGTTTCGTCCAGAATTTTGCCCGATTGGCTAACCCATTAACGAAGCTCACACTTAAAGGGGTTAAATTTGTTTGGACAAAAGAGTGTGAAGAATGTTTCGAAGAACTGAAGAGAAGATTAGTCAATGCTCCTATATTGACTCTACCATCAGGGAATTATGGGTTCTTTATTTATAGTGATGCATCAAAGAAAGGACTTGGTTGTGTCCTTATGCAGAATGATAGGGTTATTGCCTATGCATCACGACAGTTAAAAATTCATGAACAAAACTATCCTACCCATGATCTCGAGTTAGCAGCTGTAATCTTTTCTTTGAAGATATGAAGGCACTACCTCTATGGTGAAAAATGTGAGATTTATACTGATCACAAGAGTTTGAAGTATATTTTCTCACAAAAAGAACTCAACATGAGGCAAAGGAGATGGATTGAATTACTCAAGGATTATGATTGCACGATACACTACCACCCGGGGAAGGCAAACAAGGTGGCAGATGCTTTGAGCAGAAAAGATCATGGAGTTTTGAACAATATGAGAATTGAAAGGGATCTAATTTTCATGGATCTAGTGAAGATGGACATGGGAATAACTAGGGAAGGAGAAACATCAATGCTTTTTCAAATGGTTGCCAAAACATCTGTACTAGAAAGGATTAAGAGTTATCAGACTAATGATGGAGAATTTCAAAAGAAGATTAAAGTTGTGAATGATGGGAGATTGAGAGATTTTGTGTATGAAAATGGAATTTTGAAATTCAGGAAGAGGCTTTGTGTTCCCAATATACCTGATATAAAAAGGGAATTGTTGGATGATGCTCATAGTTCCAATTTCTCTATACACCCTAGGAGAAACAAAATGTATAGAGATTTTAAGGAACATTTTTGGTGGGACAATATGAAGAGGGAGATTGCTGATTTTGTGTCAAGATGTATGGTTTTTCAACAAGTGAAAGTTGGAAGGAAACACCCTGGAGGAGTCATGCAACCTCTTCCCATACCGGAGTGGAAATGGGACAATATTACGATGGACTTTTTCATGGGGCTACCAAAGAATCCTAGAGGGAATGATGCAATATGGGTTATTATTGATCGTCTTACCAAGTCAGCACATTTTCTTTCTATAAGAGAAGATCTACCACTGGAACGTCTAGCAAGACTATATATTAATGAAGTTGTGAGACTTAATGGAGTACCCCTATCGATTGTGTCTAATCGTGATCCCAATTTTACTTTAAGATTCTGGAAGTGTCTTCAGAAATCCCTTGATACTGAACTTCATTTGAGCACTGCCTACCACCCTCAGACAGACGGACAATCAGAACGGACTATTCAAACCTTAGAAGAAATGTTGAGATCCTACTCACTTTACTTTCAGGGTATGTGGGATCAGTATTTATCTCTGGTAGAATTTTTCTATAACAATAGCTTCCATTCGAGTATTCATATGGAACCATATGAGGTGTTATACGGAAAGAGATGTCGCACACCAACCTGTTGGGATGACGTTGGTGAAAGAAAACTTGTAGGTCTAGAACTGGAGGAGGAAACGATAGAAAAGGTGAAGGTAATCCAAAATCACATCAAAGCAGCTCAGAGTAGGCAGGAGAGCTATGCCGATAATCGAAGGATGGATTTGGAATTTCAAGTCGGTGATCATGTTTTCCTGAAAGTATCTCTATGGAATGGAGTCATACTTTTTGGTTAGAAAGGTAAATTGAGTCCCAGGTACATCAGACCTTTCGAAATTCTAGAACGAATTTGGGCTGTAGCTTACCGATTGGCAATGCCGCCAAGTCTCTCCAAAGTTCACGATGTGTTCCACGTATCTCTGTTGAGGAAATACATGCCTGACCCAACGCATGTAATCACCTATGAGGAGTTAGAACTGGAACCTGATCTATCTTATTGTGAAGAGCCCGTCAGGATTCTTGATACGAGAGAACAAGTACTGAGAAACCGGATGACGCATCTGGTAAAAGTTTTGTGGAGAAACCATAAGATTGAAGAGGCAACGCGGGAACCCGAGGAACTTATGATGAACAACCACCCGAGTCTTTTCATGCGATAATATTCTAGAAATTTTGAGGAAGAAATTATTTGAAGGAGGGGAGAATGTAACACCCCAAGCTTCCACATCACACTTCTCTTTGAATAATGTGATAGCGTGTGTTGTACGCAACACCGAGTTCTAACACAGCATAACCAATCAAACTAGCTGTTATGAATAGTAATACCTACTTTTTGAAATTATATATATTTTATTTTTTGAAATGGACTTCATTTTTGGATTCGGAATATCTAATTTATCCTAAGGTAAAATTTTGGTACTTTTCGGATAACTTTAATATTTTGATAAATAGTGAAAATTACTAAATTTTAATTAAAAACAAATTTTTTAATCAAAATAATTAATAGTGATAAATTATGAATTTTAGTGGTTTTAAAGTATATTTAGAATATGTTTTTACCATTTAATATAATTTTGGTCATTGGACATAATTTTACAATTAAAATGGACATAAACAAGTTTCAATCTTTTGATAGTTATTATCTCTTAAAAACACGCTTTTTGTTTTAACAACGGGAATTAATTTTAAATTAATTTCTGCCACTTATGTGTTTTGAATTTGAAAAAATGGATTCCAAATTTGGAATCAGGATGTTCAAATTGTGTAAATAGGTATCTTTTATTTTTAGACATTTTGAATAATTACTTCGGTAAATATTTTATTTACCATGGTTAAGGGTAAATCCGGTAAATAAGGGTTAAATAATATTATAATACTAAATTACCCTAAAACGTGTCCTAGACTTATTGGATGATACATGTGCGACCATAGGCATCTTTGGGCTGATTTTGGGACCCCATGGTACCACTTGTAGGTGATAGGGACACTTTATTTTAATTAAGTTAAAATGAATACAAAAATAACACAAGCATATATCCTTTAGCAAAACAATTTTTACATAGAGTTATATATGTTTTATTTTCGACTATAAATATTCATTTGAAATCTAAAAAGATTTACTAAATAATTATATTTTATTTATAATTTTTAAAGATTACATAATTTAATTTATTTATGACACAATGATGATGTAGTAATTACCATAATAGTGAAAATTTAAAATAATTGATATTATAAATACTTAAATAAATATAATTTGAGACTTTTAATGAATTAAAATAATTTTATAGGATACTATGAAATATTAGGATTTATTTAATTAACTTTTTTCGAAGTAATAATTCTGTAATGAGTTTCAAAAAAATCAACTATTGAATAGTGTCAAAATTGACATAAAAGAGTTTTTAAAACAAATATTATATTATTAATTGATATTAAATTCCTAAAAATCTAAGGTTATTCCAAGAGACTTATATCATTATAGTTGTATCATTAATGGAATACTTGGGTGTCTCTTGTATGTATATAGTAAGTTTATTAACTATATAATATAAAAATACAAAGTGACATGGTAAATGTCAAACTAATTAACTAAGAGTTAGTACTTAAAGATAAGGTTAATATAGTGACCCAAAACTATCTAAATTCTATTGGTTGAATGTTTTTAGACCTATACCCAACTTAAAATTTAAATAATCAACTTTTGGGCCATTATAAACTGAATATTAATTTATTATAAATTAATATTTCTAGCTTTTCCAAAGGTGCCCCTCACCCCTCTTATAAAAGGGCACTCCTCCTTCTCATTTCATCGAACCTTCAAAGGATTTTGGTTCGGCCAAAATCTGCCCAAATACTCTCCAAACTTCTATCAATACAACCTAGAGGCCTTAGTTTGATCAGAAAGCCAACCTATGGAGCCCTTTTGATCAAATCAAAACGAAGAACCCAAAGAAGAGGTAATGATTTCACCACCCTTGTCCAAGTTCCTTACTTCTTCCACTTCTTCTTCCTTTGTTATTACCATTCTAAAATAAAAAATCCAGTATTATATATATACTGGGATGTTATTATAAATATTTTACAACCATATTCAGTATTATATCCACCCTTTTAATAACATGTCACTATACGTGCGTACGTACGACTTACTGTCTCCACGTCGTGGTGTAATTGTTATTCAATATATTATTATTTGGATGGGTATAATAATGATGTGTAACTCATGCAAATAATAAATATAACATGTTAATGATTCTGTATATATGATATACCATCCATTTATATATTATTTTAATATCAAAAGAATGATATTGTCGCTCGTGCGTACGTACGGACTACCGTCTCCACGAACGTGATGAGATTCATTCTCCATCGTATCCATTCAAGTATAATTATCATTTGATGATTTAAAAATAATGTTTAAGGACTAGATATTATTATGTATATGAATAATATACAACCTATCCATGAAAAACATGGCTTATTAACAAAACATATAAAAGAAAACGAGTAAGTTAACACTAGAAACGACGATAATACTAAGATATTATTAACAAAGCAATGTTAAAAGATCATATATGATATCATATGAATGTATATGATAATTGAATAATTTAATAACAATTATTTCACTATTATATAAAAGGTTAACCTACCCCAACCAAGGAAAAGTACAAGGTAAAGGTTATTTCACAATCTCTTCCTTATCCGAGGTTGTTTATACGTAATAATCTACTGGGATCTCTTTATCATCCACATCCATGTTTCTTAAAAATGAATTTCAATTTTTTTTAATATTTACTAGAATATGGGTTAAACTCATTTATAACCTTGTTTGACATTTTATAAGAGGTTTATAAAGGAATCTTTCCGTCGTTTTCCAAACAAGGTGCTTTTTTACCTTTTCGACAAAATTAAGGTAAGAATTTTTTTTAACTTATACGGCGGGTGGGGCTATTTTCCGCCGTTATAAAATTGTCGAAGCTTCACTTACAATCTTATAAGAATATTTTCAAATAAAATGTTTTATTTCATAAATATAAGACTCTTAAATTATTTCAAAATAGAAAGAGATATTTCTCTAAAAAGAGTTTTGATTTCATCTATGTCAACATCCTTTGATGGATTTTACGCTTATTTGAAGTTGATTTATTATGATAAAAAACTTCTATATTGTATTGATGGTTTTGTGATATGTTTGACTGTGGATGTGCTATTTTTATACCGTTCATAGTTTACGGTGAAAGTATTGACATTTTGTATGCTAGTTTTAATACGAATGTTTATGTTATGTTTAAACCTTTTCATATGGGAATGCATTGGACATAATATGTGACGGGTGGAGCCTACTATAGCTCCTAGATGCATCGGTAGGTCTCATGAGACAAACTAGTGTCTTGGAAAAAGGACTTGGAAAAATCTTATTTGTAGTCTTGGCACGAGGCCTTGGCTATGTGGTTATGATAGTCTGGCATTATGCATTCAATCATTATGAAAGTGGTTATTGATATTGCATGTGATTATTAGATTAGTAGAATATCCATGTGAATAAGTAAATGGAATTATTTAATTTTACTTTTTCCATAATATTTTTAAGTTCAAGTTTAATAGTCTTTTGTTTTAGTTATACATTTCCTTAAATGTTTATTCTTATTTATGAAAGCTTCCGCTATATTGTTATCCTTACTGGGCATTTGAGCTCACCCCTTTTCTATGTTTTATTTTTCACAGGAAGTGAAGAAGTAAATTATGAATTGCTTGCAGGGATATTATGTGGGGATATGAGTGTGGAATATGGAGACAATATGTTGTTGTAGTAGTTTTTCACTTTATGATGTAATGTAAGACTTATGAAAATATCTAGTGTTTCCAAGGCTACTAAACCAATCGGTCTTTCGAGATTTGATCTTTCTTGTGATCATTCCAATGTTATGTAATAATTCACCATCTCTAGGTAACTGGGGTTGAGGCGTTACATGATTTCAGTAAGTATAATGTGGTTCAATGAGATGAAAATAATTTTTGGTGAATAGTAACTTTTTACTTTTATTTACCACGGTTAAAAGTAAATAGGGTAATTAAGGGTAAAAATGATATTATTTTACCCTAACACATGTCCTAATTCTTTTGGATAAGTGTAATTCGACCAAAAACAACCTTAGAAATAAAATATTACCATTTAGGCACACTTGGATTAGATTAGGACATTATTATTATTTTATTTAAGGAAGGGTTAAAATAGTTAAAATCAAAGTTTAATAAGTATATAATTTTTAATATAGGGTTATACATAAGATAAATTCTACTATAAATATTCATTAGAAATATAAAAATATTTAATACATAATTATATTTTATTTGTAATTTTTAGACTTTATATAAGTTAATTTATTTATGACACAAAGATGATGCAGTAATTATCTTATTAATGAAATATTGACATAATTGATGTTATAAATACCCAAATAAATGTAATTTGAGACTTTTTATGAATTACACTAATTTTATAGATTAATATGACATGTTATTATTGATTTAATTAACTTTTTTCGTACTAATCATTCTGTTATGATTTTCACAAAAATCAATTACTAAATAGTATCAAAATTGACATAAAATAGTTTTTAAACAAATATTATATTAGTAATTGTTATTTTATTCCTAAAAATAATTGGTTCGTCCAAATGACTTATATAAGGTTATATATATTAATAATAAACAACTTGGGGGGCGTTTGGCTTTTTATAGTATGTTTATTAACCTTATAGTATAAGAACACAAGAAGACACGGTAAAAGTAAAATTATTTAACTTAATGTTAAATCTAAATGATAAGGTTAAAATAGGAAACTAAACATGTCTAAATTCTATTATATGAGAGGATTTCGACCCATCCCCACCTTAGCTTCTAAATAAATAAATTTGGAGCTATTTAAAACCGAATTTGACTTTATAATAAAATAATATTTTTAGTTTTTCAAAAGGAGCCCCTCTCCTCTCTTATAAAAGGGCAACTCCTCCCCCTCTTCCTCACACCACGTTGAGCCTTCAAGATCAGCCGAAACCTGCATATTTCTCCTCTACACTTCCCTAGAGACATCCTTGAGGTCCTGGTCTTATTCAAAGACCAATTTTAGTGCCCTAAAAGGAGGTCTCAAATAAGCACTTCCAAGAAGAGGTAATGTCCGTTACCGATTCTTTCATCTTTATTTCTTCTTCCAATTCTTCTTCTTTAGTTGTTTAATTATGAAATAATAACATAATTATCAATCATATACTGATATGTTATTATAAGTATTAAACAACCCTATTTAACCATCTATCCATCCTATGGAAAATGAAATCACCGCGCGTGCGTACGTACGGAATACCGTCATCACACCGTGGTGTAATCTATTTTCCACCACCACCTTTCTTGGATTGGTATAATGGTGTAAAGAATGAATTTATATGATTATTTTTAAGTGATATTGATTCTTAAATATTATACATACACTCCAATACAATTCCACGATCATAGGAACGATATCATCGCTCGTGCGTACGTACAGAATACCATCTCCACGATGTGATGCGACTCGTTCTACATGATATTCATTGAAAAATTATTATATAAATGAATTGAATGAATCAATATGACATATATTACACTAATACCATTATGGAAATGAGGTATCTATAACCTAAAAAGAAAAATAATAATTTATTCGATAAAACACCCATAAGAACAAAAAGTAATAAACACCCGAATAACAAGTAGTAATGAAATATTACTAATAAGAAGCTACGAATATGACCATATATGATATCATAAAAATAATTATGATTCTGGAATAAGTCAATAACATTATTTAAATCATTATACAGGAGGTTCAGACGAAGAAAATCGGACCTAAGGTAAGGGAAATATCACAATCTCATTTATATCCAAGATTGTTTATACTTTGGAATTTACTGGGGTGTATTTTATCATCAACATCCATGTTTCCTCAAAATGTAATATTATTTCCATCCACATAAAATTGTTTAAATACAATTTTACCCTTTGGTGAGTTTTTAGTAAAAGATATGAAAGGAATCTTTTGTCATTTTTCGTACGAGGTACTTTTTGACTTTTCCGACAAAAGTACGAGAAGAATGTTTTTTTAACTTATACGGCATGAATGGATTTTTAAAACATTATTTCCAAGAAGCTTCCCTTAGAAGTTTTTCAAGTTTATTTTTAATCAACTTCTTGTATTTTATAATTTTATGACATGTTAAGAAAGGAAAAGTGTTTTTGAAGTAGATAGGATATTTTCCTCAAGAATGAAGTTCAAGTGTTTTATCAAAATTATTTTCCATCTAAGATAATAAAGGGTTCTGTTTCTATCCCTATTATTACATTGATTTGATTATTTTGTGATGGGATTATATTTATGAATTCCTTTATCTTATATGAATTGTTTTATGATGTCACGATGTTTAAGAATCCCATTTTTATTACATGGGTTATGCTATGATGTATGGTTTATGATTTTCTGGCACACATAAGAATGGTATCATTTTGAGATGGGTGGGACCTATATCTCCCTCCAATGCATTGGGTAAAGATTTTATTTCTCATGAGATAGACATGACTGGAACGACAGGTTAAACCGGTTCATTGAAACAGGACTGAAATGAGGAATGAACTCAGTTCAGAAATGGACATTGTCCACTAAGATAGTCTTGGAAATGAGTCTTGACTAATAAGAAATGATTCTCTATTATTATGTGTGTATTCCACAAAGATTAATGTTTTAATTTATGATTATTGTGATTACATTTCACTACCATGATTTATCCCATATTATGAAATTATTATCTCTTTTACAGGGTAAGATTTCCAAAATGTTATGTTCTTATGAATATGATGTGATTGATATTTCTTTTGTTTACCCTTACTGAGCATTTGAGCTCAACCTTTTGTATGTTTTCCTTCCCCAGGTTAGTAAGAAGGTTATTAAGTTGGATATTCTAAAATGGGACTCTAGATATGATGAAATAAATGGGAGGTAAAGTAGATTCTTTATGAACTGGTTGTTTATGTTTCCCAGTTTCTAAAGACTCTATACCTATACAGTCCATTCCTGGTTTTGTTATATGTTGTAATAAGTGTGCTTCAATTCTGACGTCATAATAATGTATGTAAAGTATGGGTCATTATAGTTGGTATCAGAGGAAATGTATAGTCAACCTTTGGAAACTAGGATGTGAAAGCGTTAGTAAGAACCCTAAGGATAAGTCTAAGCATAGAACATAATCTTAGTGTTTTAGAAATGTCCATGAATAACCTAGGATAAGACCTTAAGTGTGAAATTTTATTCTTGATTGTGTGGTTTTCCTATTATAATTAGTGTTTCTCACACTATTCATCTTGGATTTAGTCAATGGATGGAACCCAAAGGAACCGTGTCAATGCGGAATGCAACGGGAAATGCAATGATTGTCCCCCTGAGCAACCAAACGTGATGGGAGCTGGAATTAAAAATCTTGTAGCCATGATCACACAACTTTCTCAAGCTATGAATCATGCAGGACTTCCAAATGAGCAAAGGAAGGAGAAACATTCTGTTGAATCCTTCATGAGGCAGCATCCACCTTCATTCAACGGGTCTACTGATCCATTAGTTGCTGAACAATGGATTAGTACTACTGAAAAGATATTTCCAGTTCTTCAATGTTCTGAACATGATAAATTCATCTTAGTAGTGTATCATTTGGAAGGTGATGCTGATCAATGGTGGAATCTTATTAAGAATACGAGGAAAAGGGATGAAATTGAGTCCATGGAATGGGACGAGTTCAAGAACTTATTTTTCAATAAGTACTTCCCTCTTATTCTCTGAACAAAGATGGAGAAAGAGTTTCTTGAACTGAAGAAAAAGGATGATGAATCTGTTGGTACTTATGAAGCAAATTTTACAAGACTTTCAAGGTATGCTTTTGGTATTATTATCCAACCTGAGAGTAAGATCGATCGATTCTTTAGTGTCTTAAAACCAAGTCTCCAAAGGGCATTAGCCATAAAGGACTTCAATATCTACGAGGAAATTGTTCGATTTGCTATCAAAGTTGAGATGGGTATTGGAGTAACCCATCAGTCATATGGGTTTGATAAGAAGAGGAAAATGGAATTCAAAGGAAAATATGAAGAGCACACTAAAAAGAAGATGAGCTTTCCCTTATGCTAAAAGTGTGGAAAGAAACATAGAGGGAGTTGTCTTAAAGTTACAAGTAAATGTTTCAAATGTGGAAAGGAAGGTCATAGGGCATTTGAATGCCGCAATGATGGGAAGAAGATGTCTAATGATGCAAACAAAGGAAGGGATACACAGAATGAACCTACTACACTTCAATGTTTCAAGTGCAAGGAGATGGGGCATTATGCCAATCAATGCCCAAATCCAAGGGTTGATGATGATGGTTGACGTCAACAAACTCTTAAGGCTAAAGAAAAAGGAAATCCACATGAAATTTCTATCAGTGATGTGGAGTACGATAACAATGTGGTGAAAGGTACACTTACCATCCACTCTAAAGTAGAAAATGTTTTATTTGATTTTGGATCCCCCCACTCTTTTATTTCTGAAGAATTTTCTAAGGATATCACTGTATTACCTCAACAATTAGATGTTGAGTTAGCTGTGACAATCCCTAATGGCACAACCATCGCATCAAAAGTTTATAATTCTTCTCCTATTGAAGTTTTTGGGAAAGTGCTTCCTGAAAATCTTGTGATCCTTCCTATAGTGGAATTTTGATGTGATTCTTGGCATGGATTGACTTTCTTTATATGGAGATCATATCAATTTCCAAATAAGGGAAGTCACATTTCATATTCAAGATCAATCTTTTATCATCTATCGATGCAAGGATGAACATAACCTTCCAGTGGAAATTTCTTCCATCTTATGGGCCTTGATTCTACTAAATGAAGGTTATTTATCTCAAATGTTTGGAGAGAATCTCACGATTAAGAATATTCCCATTGTACGGGAGTTTGATGGTGTCTTTCTGAAGGAATTGCTGGGTCTTCCACCAAACCGTGAAGTTGAGATTTCAATATAACTCATACCGGGTGCTTTACCTATTTCAAAGACACCTTATAGAATAGCCCCAATTGAGTTGCAGGAATTGAAGAAGTAACTCCAAGAGAATCTTGATAAGGGGTTCATACACCCTAGTGCGTCACCTTGGGGAGCACCTGTTCTGTTTTTTAAGAAGAAAGATGGATCAATGAGACTCTGCATTGATTATCGAGAACTTAACAAGATCACTATGAAGAACAAATATCCTCTCCCATGCATTGATGACTTATTTGACCAACTACGCGGAGCTCAATACTTTTCCAAGATTGATCTTCGTTCAGGGTATCATCAATTAAGGGTCAAAAGGGAGGATATACCAAAAACAATTTTCCGTACAAGGTATGGAAACTAATAATTTATAGGGATGACATTTGGTCTTACTAATTCCCCTGCTATCTTCTTGGATCTAATTAATAGAGTCTTCAGAGACTATCTTGATCAGTTTGTGGTAGTCTTTATAGACGATATTATTGTCTATTCAAAGAGAAAGGAAGAACATGAAGATCACTTGAGAATTATATTGAAGACCCTGATAAAAGAGAAGCTTTATGCCATATTTACAAAGTGTGAATTTTGGCATCAAAAAGTTTTATTTTTGGGACACATAATCTCAAAAGTGGGGATATCTGTGGATCCAGCAAAAATAGAGGTTATCGAAAGATGGCCGAGACCAACAACAGCGACTGAGATCCAATGTTTTCTTGTTTGGCTGGATATTATTGACGTTTTGTGAAAAACTTTTCACGATTATCTAATCCACTCACCAAGTTGACTCGGAAAGGAGTTATGTTTGTCTGGACGGAGGAATGTGAAGAGAATTTCAAGGAGTTGAAAAGAAGGTTATCCAGTGCACCTGTGCTCACACTTCCTTGTAGTGGAGAAAGGTTTGTGATCTACAATGATGCATCCAAGAAGGGATTGGGGTGTGTTATTATGCAAAATGATATGGTGATAGCTTATGCCTCACGACAGTTGAAAATACATGAGAAAAATTACCCAACTCATGATTCGGAGTTAGCTGCAGTAATCTTTGCATTAAAGATTTGGAGGCATTATCTTTATGGAGAAAGGTGTGACATTTATACTGATCATAAAAGTTTAAAGTATATTTTCACACAAAAGGAGCTGAATATGCGCCAAAGAAGATGGTTGGAGCTGATTAAGGATTACGACTGCTCAATCCATTACCACCCTGGGAAAGAAAACAAGGTGACAGATGCATTAAGTCAACAAGACCATGCCAGTTTATCCATCATAAGGATCACAAAAGATCCAATATCTATGGATTTACAAAGGATGGATCTTGGAATTATAATGGAAGGGGAAAAATCTTATCTTTCTCAAATGAATGTTCAACAATCTATAAATGTGAATATTAAAGAGACACAGAAAGAAGATGTCGAGTTACAAAAGAAGATGAGAAATGTTCCTGAATTCAACCTTGATTGTGATGGGATAATAATGTTCAGGAATCAGGTTTGTGTTCCTACCATCCCCGAATTAAAGAAGGAGCCACTGGATGAGGCTCATAGTTCTTCATTCTCTATTCATCCGGAAAGCATGAAGATGTATATGGACCTGAAAGAGTACTTCTGGTGGGATGGAATGAAAAGAGATGTTGCTGAATATGCCTCTCGATGCTTGTTTGTCAGCAAGTTAAAGCTGAGAGAGAGAAGTCTAAGGGGATGTTACAACCATTACCCATACCCGAATGGAAATGGTAAAACATCACTATGGAATTTGTCACAGGACTTCCTAAAACATACAAAGGCAATAATGCTATCTAGGTCATAGTTGATCATCTTACAAAGTCTGCACACTTCATTGCTATTAGAGAGGATTTCTCTCTGGATCAGCTTGCCAGGATATATGTGAAGGAAGTGGTAAGATTGCATGGAGTACCACTTTCTATTATATCTGATCGGGATCCGAGGTTTACCTCAAAGTTCTAGTGAAGTCTTCAGCATACTCTGGATACAGAGATGAGTTTCAGCACTGCTTATCATCCTCAGACAGACGGTCAGTCTGAGAGAACAATTCAAACACTAGAAGATATGTTGAGATATTTCTCTATGGATTTCAAAGGTGGTTTGGATCAACACATACCTTTGGTGGAATTTTCTTATAATAATAGCTTTCACTCCAGTATTCAGATGGCTCCTTATGAAGCTCTCTATGGAAAGAAATGTAGGACTCCAACTTGCTGGGATGAAGTTGGGGAAAGAAAGCTATTAGGACCTGATCTTGTTGATGAAATGGGAGAAAAGGTCCGATCTATTCAACAACACATAAGAGCAGCCTAGAGTCGACAGAAAAGTTATGCCAACAACTGAAGAAAAGACCTAGAGTTTGAAGTGGGTGATAAAGTGTTCTTACGAATATCTCCCTGGAAGAGGGTCATGAGATTTGGAAAGAAGGGGAAGTTGAGCCCTAGATATATCGGTCCTTTCGAAATACTGGAACGTGTTGGGAAGGTAGCTTACCTATTGGAGCTTCCACCAAATCTCTCTAAAGTTCACGATGTGTTCCATGTATCTCTCCTGAGAAAGTACATACTTGATCCTTCACATGTACTCAGCTCAGAAGTTGTACCGCTGGAGCAAGATATTTCTTATGAAGAGCAGCCGATAGAGATTCTGGATCATAGTGAAAAAGTCCTACGAAACAAGACCACTCGATTGGTGAAAGTTTTATGGAGGAACCACCAATTAGAAGAAGCTACATGGGAGCTTGAGGATATGATGAGAGAGAGGTATCCTCATCTGTTTGTTACAAAGTGATGAATTTCGAGGGAAAAATTCATTTTAAGGGGGGTGGAATGTAACACCTGAGAATTTTATGAGAAATATTTTGTTTTTATGTTATATAAGTCATCAAAGGAATCTTTCAATACACACAAAACTTTCTTGGCTTGCTTTACACACAATCGCGACCTTCCTCGATAGCTTGCGTCGTACGCAATACCGAGTTTCACTAAAAAACGATATGCTATTAAAATATTATTAAAACTAGCCGTTATGAATAGTAATAACCACTTGTTAAAATTTTGTAAATTTTATTTTTCAAAATTGACTTCATTTTTGGATTCGGAATATCGAAATTAGCCTAGGGTGAAATTTTGGTATTTTTCTGAAAACTTTCAATTTTTGATGAATAGTGAAACCACTAAGTGGTAGTTAAAAAAACTGATTTTTTCATAAAACTTAATTTTACCGCTTCTATGAGTGGAATCTCAAAAATCTGAGAGACACGGTTGATGTCAGTAAGTAAAATGTGGTTCAATGAGATGAAAATAATTTTTGGTGAATAGTTACTTTTTACTTTTATTTACCACGGTTAAAAGTAAATAGGGTAATTAAGGGTAAAAATGATATTATTATTATCCTAACACATGTCCTAATTCTACTGGATAAGTGTAATTCGACCAAAAACAACGTTAGAAATAAAATATGACCATTTAGGCCCACTTGAATTAGATTAGGACATTTAATATTAATTTATTTAAAGAAGGGTTAAAATAGTTAAAATCAAAGTTTAATAACTATATAATTTCTAATATAGGGTTATACATAAGATAAATTCGACTATATATATTAATTATAAATCTACAAATATTTCCAACATAATGATATTTTATTTGTAATTTTTAGACTTTAAATAAGTTAATTTATTTATGACACAAAGATGATGCAGTAATTATCTTATTAACGAAATATTGACATAATTGAGGTTATAAATACCCAAATATTTGTAATTTGAGACATTTTATGAA
This sequence comes from Viscum album, assembly GCA_963277665.1. Classification (NCBI taxonomy): domain Eukaryota; kingdom Viridiplantae; phylum Streptophyta; class Magnoliopsida; order Santalales; family Viscaceae; genus Viscum; species Viscum album. The sequence goes on from OY728164.1 coordinate 1,496,226,018, forward strand.
TTCCACTAATTATCTAGGTCAATATGACATGTTAGTATTGATTTAATTAACTTTTTGCGAACTAATCATTCTGTTATGATTTTAACAAAAATCAATTACTAAATAGTGTCAAAATTGACATAAAATAGTTTTTAAACAAAAATTATATTATTAATTGTTATTTTATTCCTAAAAATCTAAGGTTCGGCAAAATGACTTAGATAAGGTTATATATATTAATAATAAACAACTTGGGTTCTTTTGGATTGTTATATTATGTTTAATAACCTTATAGTATAAGAACACAAGAAGACATGGTAAAAGTAAAATTATTTAACTTAATGTTAAATATAAATGATAATGTTAAAAAAGGACCTTAAACATGTATAAATTCTATTTTATGAGAGGATTTCGACCCATCCCCACCTTAGCTTTGAAATAAATCAATTTGGAGCTATTTAAAACTGAATTTGGATTTATAATAAAATAATATTTTTAGTTTTTCCAAAGGAGCCCCTCTCCTCCCTTATAAAAGGGAACCTCCTCCCCCTCTTCCTCACACCAATTTGTGCCTTCAAGCTCAGAAATGCCTACCACTTTCTCCTCTCCACTTCACTAGAGAAATCTTTTAGGTTTTTTTCTTCTTCAAAGACCAATTTTAGTGCCCTAAAAGGAGGTCTCAAAGAAGCACTTCAAAGAAGAGGTAATGTCCATTACCGATTCTTTCATCTTTATTTCTTCTTCCACTTATTCTTATTTAGTTGTTTCATTATGAAGTAATAACATCAGTATCAATCATATACTGATATGTTATTATAAGTATGAAACAACACTATTTAACCATCTATCCATCCTACGGAAAATGAAATCACCGCGCGTGCGTACGTACGGAATACCATCTCCACGCCGTGGTGTAATCTATTTTCCACCACAAAATTACTTGGATGGGTATAGTGGTGTAAAGAATGAATATATATGATTATTTTGAAGTGATATTGATTCTGAAATAGTATACATACCCTCCAATACAATTCCACGATCATAGGAATGATATCATCGCTCGTGCGTACGTACGGAATACCGTCTCCACGATGTGATGCGACTTGTTCTACATGATCTTTATTGAACAATGAATATATAAATGAATTTAATGAATCAATATGACATATATTACACTAATACCATTATGTAAATGAGGTATCTATAACCTAAAAAGAAAAATAAGAATTTATTCGATAAAACACCCATAAGAACAAAAAGTAATAAACACCTGAATAACAAGTAGTAATGAAATATTACTAATAAGAAGCTAAGAGTATGACCATATATGATATCATAAAAATAAGTATGATTCTGGAATAAGTCAATAACATTATTTAAATCATTATACAGGAGGTTCGGACACTTACGAAGAAAATCGGACCTAAGGTAAGAGAAATATCACAATCTCATTTTTATCCAAGATTGTTTATACTTTGGAATTTATTGGGGTGTATTTTATCATCCACATCCATGTTTCATCAATATGTAATATTATTTCCATCCACCTACAATTGTTTAAATACAATTTTACCCTTTAGTGAGTTTTTATTAAAAGATATGAAAGGAATCTTTTGTCGTTTTTCATACGAGGTACTTTTTGACTTTTCCGACAAAAGTACGAGAAGAATGTTTTTTAACTTATACGGCATGAATGGATTTTTAAAACATTATTTCCAATAATCTTACCTTAGAATTGTTCATGTTTATTTTTAATCAAATTCTTTTAGTGTAGAATTTTTTGACATCTTAAGAAAGGAAAAGTGTTTTTGAAGTAGAAAGGATATTTTCCTCAAGAATGGAGTTCAAGTGTTTTATCAAAATTATTTTCCATCTAAGATAATAAAGGGTTCTGTTTCTATCCCTATTATTACATTTATTTGATTATGTTGTGATGAGTTTTTATTTATGAATTCCTTTATCTTATATGAATTGTTTTATGATGTCACGATGTTTAAGAATCCCATTTTTATTACACGAGTTATGCTATGATGTATGGTTTTTGATTTTGTGGCACACATAAGAATGGTATCATTATGAGATGTGTGGGACCTATATCTCCCTCCAATGTATTGGGTAAATATTGTATATCTCATGAGATAGACATGGCTGGAACGGTAGGTTAAACCGGTTCAGTGAAACATGACTGAAATGAGGAATGAACTCGGTTCAGAAATGGACATTGTCAACTAAGATAGTCTTGGTAATGAGTCTTGACTAATAAGAAATGATTCTCTATGATTATGTGTGTATTCCAAAAAGATTCATGTTTTAAGTTATGATTATTGTGATTACATTTCACTACCATGATTTATCCCATATTATGAAATTATGATCTCTTTTGCAGGGTAATATTTCCAAAATGTTATGTTCTTATGAATATGATGTGATTGATATTTCTTTTGTTTACCCTTACTGAGCATTTGAGCTCACCCATTTGTATGTTTTCCTTCCCCCGGCCAGGAAAAAGGTTATTAAGTAGGATATGCCAAAAGGGACTCTAGATATGATGAAATAAATGGGAGGCAAAGTAGATGCTTTATAAACCAGTTGTTTATGTTTCCAAGTTTCTAAAGACTCTATACCTTTACGGTCCTTTCCTGGTTTTGTTATATGTTTTAATAAGTGTGCTTCAATTCTAAAGTCCTAACAATGTATGTAAAGTATGGGTCATTATAGATGGTGCCGCGTTCCTTCGTCGCGGTTCCCTCGATTCCGCGTGGTGCGACAACACCACACCGTCTCCGTTCCAAACCACAATGAAGGACAACAGTAAAAAGGGAGGAGGGTCAGCCGTGTTTTTGTGGTCCAGCCCCCTCCCGTTAATCGATAGCAAGCAGATAAAAGATTAATGATGAATGGACAATTATTCACGAACATAAAATCAAACCCCTACCTCGAAGAAGGCATTCATCGATGTCGCGGTAGATGGCATCGCAGTAGACGGGCGGTGTTCCGTCAACGTCGGGAAGGATGAAGCCAAGGGTGGCGTCAGCATTCTTCATTCTTCGTTGGAGGAAGAGGAAAACTCTCTATGTGCTGGGCACCGTGCTTCACAGCTAGCATTTCACCGCTTGTAGAAGCCATCCAGAACTCCTCCCCCTGGCCTCCTTTAAATAGGAGTGGTGGGTTCGTCATTAGAACACAAGTCATAAATGGGGGATTTATGACATACGGCCCAACTCAATCGAACTGCTGCGGTGGAACATTAAAAAGGGAGGAAGGATCCCTATTAATTAAACATGTTGGCATTTTAATTAAAGAGAGAGAGGGAAGGTTACTCATAAACTTGAGGGGTTGACATGTATTAAAGAGGGAGAGGGTGTTAAATGTTTAAAATTCAAAAAGAATTATAAACACCCAAAATTAATTCAATCCATTAACTAAATGGGTTGGCACACATTACGAGAGGATATATAACCTCATTAATGCTTGGGAGGTGAAGGGGTTATACATTAATAACAAGTGATTTAAATAGGGAGAATTTCATGGGAGTTAAAGGGGATGTGAAGGGTTGGGGTTTCGTATGGACCCCACCACCCTTGGTCATACCCTCTCATGGGAAGTTAGGTGGGGTGTGGCCCCACCTCTAACTTCTCTATGGAGAATTTAACTTCCTCATAAAATAAATTGTAACACTACAATTTATTTAAGACTTATCGAATCCCCAAATAAAATTAACCACCTCATGCGACAAAACACAATTGCGCTTAAGACCCCTTTAAGCAATTACTGGAGCTATGATTTCATCAGTTTCCTCGAATTTCAATTCCGAGCACTGGTTCAAAACATAGAAAAACCCGCTCATTCATTCACTGAACGTACCTGAGCCAAACTTTGGAAATTGATTCCGGGCACACCGGGCCACAGAATCAGGCGCCGTCAGAAACTACGGACTCATAAAATTCTAAAGAAATTTAGAAAAAAATTACCTTGAAATTTCTAGGTCTTTAAATTACTCCCACCTCAGGGCTTTACGTCCCCATAAATCTATAACACACACCAAGGAAAAACCACGTGGTACTAAGCATGTATCTGAGCCCTTTGCTCCCATGTGCTCTCCTGGAGGTTCTCGAGCTACCAGTGAAAGCGCACCCGAGGAATCGACCATCCACGTCAGAACCGCTCCTATCGATCCTCGAACTCCACTGGAACCTCCGTTCATTTCACCCTGTCATCGATGTCCAACTCCCTGGGGTCGATGATGTGTGAATGATCATACACGTATCTCCTCTGCTGAGGTACGTGGATGATATCATGCACCCGGTGTAACTGAGGTGGAAAGGTCAAGCGGTAAACCACCTCTCCTACCTTACTGAGGACCTAGAAAGGATCGTTGAACCTCGGAGATAACTTTCCACCTCGGCCACATCTCTATAATCATCATCTAGGTGAGTCCCGTATAAGAACGTGACCTCTATCCTCAAACTCAACATGCCTCCATTTCCTGATTAGAACTGAAACTCAATACTCCTACTGCCACGAGTGTAATGTTGACCGACTTAAGAGTGATTGGACACACCCTCCAATCCATGAGTTTATCCTGTGCTTCCTAGGGTTTCCTTTTCACCGACCACAGAAAACCCCTCCTGACATTGTAGATAAACCACAACCTTTTTTCCTAATACAGTCAATCTGTGTATGAACTGTGGATCCAATCCATATTCAGACCAATGTCGTAAGGCCTCGACGCTGCCACTAAGAGATTCGAACCGAAACTCTTGCCTCAAGGGTCAGATCACACTGTCGGCATAAGTGGGATTATTGAATCTCCTCCCAAAGGTATCTCGAGATGTTAGCGTCAAGTCTACAGCTTACCGGAAACTCTAGGTCTAGGAAAAGATTTTTGGAAGGAAAGAATGGTTCATATAAATGTCTGTTACTACGACATCTAGTAGTGAACATAGACTGTACCTTGAATCATTCTTAGAGCCATTGGGTCACAATCCTTGACCGCATGCAGCTACTCTTAGCTCTGCCTCCACATCTGCTGCTCCGCAGACTCATCTGTCCTTATCAATTCTTCCTCTTAAAACATTTTACACGCCTGAGTCTTTGAGACTGGTGCCAGTTTCCTATTTCTTACTTCATTGTGTAGTGTTCATCCACTCCTGGATGATCTGCACCTTCTATGCCTACGATCTGTAAGAGCTGCTAATATTTCTCCTTTTACGAAAAGAGAAACTCGGTCTTATCCCCTGGATGAACCACGACCATTGCCTAATACAGTCAATACTGACATGAATGATGCATTCATGCCATGGACGACGTCGTAAGGCCTCAGCGTTACTACAAAGAGATCCAACCATCACTCTCTCCTCAAAGGGTCGAGTCACACTGTCGGCATCAATGTGAGTTCACTGGGTCTCCTCCAGTAGAAATATCGAAAGTGAGGGTCAAGCCAACAGTTTTTTTAACTGGGACCTCTCAGTATCAACCAAACAGATGGACATGAAAGCAAACATCACAAAGATAAGTGCCTTTTATTACTATAGCTCGAAGTACAAAGACACAAATACAACCGAAACATGGAACTAGAAGTACAAGGGACAAAAAAATGAATCCACTAGTCCGCTCTTGTCCACCTACTTCCGGAGCTCTACCGCCCTGTCCACTGCTCGGCTGTTGCTCAAGCACCCGCCACTCCTTCTGTCTTGGTGGCTCCTCCAATGCCTGCGGATCAACTGTGCAGGGAGTCAGACAATCACGTGCCAGGTGACCCTTCTAGCCACATTCATACACTTTCTTCTCCTCGTATGGTTGGCACTGTTTCGTGTGCCTCACACAACCAAATATGTATCCCGAGGTTTCCCACCTGCTGGTCTCATCCTCTTGGACCCTTGCATCATCTGTTTACTACCTACAGATGACTCGACTACTAATGGAAAATCCTACGGAAAAGACAACAGCTCATGAGCATGCTCGGAGTGTAGAGTCACTGGTATGAACTCCACCCTGAAGAAGGTCTCAAAGTCTCCCCATGTGAAGGTCATCTCATCGCAAAACTGGAGCATCCGGCTCCACCATATGCCTGCTGCTGCCTGGAGGAGGATGGAAGAAAAGATCACTATGAAGTCCGTTAGTGTACCTACTATCCTGAAAACTCACACCACAGCCTCCAGCCAATCCTCAGCCGCCTGTGGGTCCGTCTCTCCCTGAGACCTGGGTGGCCTCTGGCGTTGGAACTCGTGTAGTGCGCTCAAGCAGTGTGCATCGCCTGCTGTTGGGGCTGGTGGCATCAGTGTCCCAACATATGGTAGTATCGATGGTGCCTTTGCTGGTGCCTCAACTGAAAGAGGGCCCTATACTGAAGCCTCATCACTCGACAGACTGTCAATACATACATCCCTATAGGCTCTAGTTGGTTGTCTGAGGAAATACATCCTGAATGAAACATACATGGCATGGTGAAACGATTATACCTAGTGAGATGACCTAGTTTGAGATGTTTTAAGGGGGAAACATTTGAAGACACACAAGCAATTAGTGTTTTCGTGCACTGAGCTGGAAATCAGAAGTCAGTGTCCTGGTGTATGGATACGTCGGCCACCTGAACCAACACTGGACTCCCTGAACTGAAAACCACCCTCGGTACCCTTAGCACTATTGCTTCACAAAAAAAAAATCAGTGTTATATGTTCTGCAGTATAACCGACTCCTTTGATACCAATTTTTCAAGACCCATCCTCAGGGCCCATGTCGTGACTACCCCAAGCCTACCTTCCATAGGCCAGGGGCTGGTGACTAGCACCAAAGGCGTAAATCCCAATAAAAAGGGAAGGCATTGCCTTAAAGAAATGAAAACACACAAAAAAAGAGTACAAGAAGAAGCTACACTAAGTTAAGCAGTATAACAAACGTGCTGAAAGTATAAGGGGACAGAAATACAAGCCCAAAATAAAGGTACAACTACAACTGAACATAAAGTAAAACTCAAAGGACAATAGCTGAAAGGTGACCAACAGCTCCTGAATCATCCTCCGGGTTCCTACCTGAAGGGTAGGTATAGATTTCCTCCTCAGCACTCCATGTCTTTCCGTCTCCTCTGGATACTGACTCGTCATGAGATCCACCTCTGAGTACCGACTCGTCGTGAGATCCACCTCCGGGTTTCGACTCGTCATGAGATCCACCTCCGGGTACCGTCCAACTCTACAAGCCTCAACCACGATCAGTGATGTCCATCATCTGCAACCAACACAATGAGTTGTGGGAAAATCTCATGCAGGGGTGAGTATACGATACTTAGTAGGGATCCCGAGACCCTCAAGGTCTCACTAAATACAACAAGGATAATCACAAAGTATGTTCTCAACAGATAACCCTTACATGGGTATAAGCCAATACTTATACCTAAGATACCAAGTAACCCATCTCGGCCATGAGTTATCACACAGATATGAAGTCGACGGATAACCACTACTTAAGTATATTCCCATAAATATATGTAAGTTATCTTGTAACCCATCTCAATCATGAGGAAAAACACAAAGGTCATTGACTCAGCACAAACCATGATTTTCATTATCGAAACTATAACTACTGAAGAGCTCCGTCTCTGATGAGTACAGTGATCCTGTCATGACTCCGAGGTACTGCTCACTACCCTAAGACTGCTGAGGTACTCCTCCTGTCGAGTACCGCAGGTCAGCCACCTCACAAAGTAGTGCTCCTCCGCCATGGTTCTGCCACCTCACACAGTAGTGCTCCCCCTCATTGCCAACAGAGGTAGTCCTCATATTGAGTACTGCAAGTTTGTCACCTCACAAAGTAGTGCTCCTCCTCCATTGGTCTGCCACTTCACAAAGTAGTGCTCCCACTGGGCTATGCAAGTCACTCCGAATCAAATCAGACAAGCAGTCATTAGGTCTCAGCCAGCTACACGGTCTTCGTACTCCGTACGCTCGTCTCTGGGAGGGTCCACACCATGAGCTACAGGTCGATACTCCAAGTATCACAAAGTTTCATAAAGAAGTATCTCAAAGTAACGCCTCGTCCTAGGGGTCTCAATGTAATAGACGGCGCGTCAATCAGACGCCCGGTCTGTGAGTTATTGTCCTTTTTGTTTCAAGGGCCCGGTTGGTTTCATGTACGAACCATCCCGACCATATATCAACTATACCCCAAACTCACATAGGGTATACCCATAGGGACCGTTTTTATCAACGTGATCACCGACGCCACTAACGGTTCGTCAAACGGACGACCGGTCTGAATGTTATCGACTTTTCCGTTCCAGGGGACCAGTTGGATTTTAGGTACAATCCAACCAGGCCATACTCCAAATGAGTCCAAACCTCGAGCGATGTATGCCTATAGGTCCGTATCACTAAGAGGAATCCAACAAAGTCGGCATCACGTCAATCAAACATCCTGAGCTCAAGTTTTAGGTGTTTCCACTCCGAGGGCCCGGTTGGTTTCATGTTCGAACCAACCCAGCCATACCCAAAGTTCTCCGAATTGAGTGAAATATACTAAAACGACAGTCTCGATCCATGGATTCCATCGCAACTGACGGTGCATCAATCAGATGTCTGAATCCCATGTTATGGGTATTTGAACAAAACTGCCCGAAAATACGGGGTTCAGGCCCTGTCCAACCTGGCCCGATACCCCCTTGGTTGGCCCGAACCGGGTCGACCCGACCCGGGTCCAGGTATAGCTCACCTGGGCGCGGCCCGGCCCAGAAGGCACGACCCGGCCCCGCGGGAGGCCCAGCCCAGCAGCTGGGCGCCCTAGCCCAGCGCGAGTGACCCGGCTCGGCTGGGCTCATGGTCTATGACCGAGCATCACGAAGGGGGGGTGCTGCCCCCTCGCCTTGTAACAACAACCCCACGTGGGGGACCTCCTGTCCACCACCGGGGGTTATGACCCCCAGAATCTTTGGCCATCCCGGTTGGCCGGCCGGTGCCGCCTCCACGGGACCCCGCGGTCCCGCCCTCCAAGCGTCGGCGGCCGGTTTATCCGGCCACCTCCAGGACTTCTTCCATGGACAAAGGGCCACGACTCTTGATGCTCCGACGGCCGGGGAGTCCGGCCGCTCCCTGTCGGTGACCGCCGCGGCCTTAGGCCACGACCCTTCTTCGACCGGCGCGACGCGTCGGCACCGTGCCTCTCCGCCATGGCCTTCCCCAGCCACGACCCCTGCTTCGGTCGCGGCCTGCCCCGGCCATGGCCCCTACTTCGGCCGCGGCCTCTTTCGGCCTTAACGGCGCGGCACGACGACGCCGCACTCCTTCGTCGCGGTTCCCTCGATTCGGCGCGGTGCGACGACACCACGCTGTCTCCATTCCAAACCACAACGAAGGACAACATTAAAAAGGGAGGAGGGTCGACCATGTTTGTACGGTCCGGCCCCCTCCCGTTAATTGATAGAAAGCAGCTAAAAGATTAACGATGAACTCCCAAATATTCACGAACATAAAATCAAAAACCTACCTCGAAGAAGGTGTTCATCGGTGTCGTGGTAGGCGACATCGTGTTAGATGGGCATCATTCCATCAACATCGAGAAGGATGAAGCCGAGGGTGGCATCGGCGTTCTTCGTTCTTCGTTGGAGGAACATGAAAACTCTCCAAGTGTTGGGTGTCGTGCTTCGCTGCTAGCATTCCGCCGCTTGTAGAAGCCGTCCAGAATTCCTCCCCCTTGCCTCCTTTAAATAGGAGTGGTGGGTTCGTCATTAGCACGCAAGTCATAAATGGGGGACTTATGACATAGGGCCCCACTCAAACGAACCGCTGCGGTGGAACATTAAAAAGGGAGGAAGGATCCCCATTAATTAAACACGTTGGCATTTTAATTAAAGAGAGGGAGGGAAGGTTCCTCATAAACTTGAGGGGTTGACATGTATTAAAGAGGGAGAGGGTGTTAAATGTTTAAAATTCAAAAAGAATTATAAACACCAAAAATTAATTCAAGCCATTAACTAAATGGGTTGGAACAAATTATGAGAGGATATATGACCTCATTAATTTTTGGGAGGTGAAGTGGTTATACATTAATAACAAATGGTTTAAATGAGGGAAAGTTCGTGGGAGTTAAAGGGGAGTTGAAGGGTTGGGGTTTCATGTGGACCCCACCACCCTTGGTCATACCCTCTCATGGGATGTTAGGTGGGGTGTGGCCCCACCTCCAACTTCTCTATGGTGAATTTAACTTCCTCATAAAATAAATTGTTACACTAAATTTTTTTTAAGACTTATCGAATCCCCAAAAAAATTAACCACCTCATGCGACAAAACACAACTGTGCTTAAGATCCCCTTACGCAATTACTAGCGCTGCAAGTTCATCAGTGCCCTCAGATTTCAATTCCGAGCACCGGTACGAAAGATTGAAAATCCCGCTCATTCGTTCACTGAACGTACCCGAGCCAAACTTCAGAAATTGATTCTGGGCACACCGGGTCTCGGAATCAGGTGCCGTCAGAAACTGCGGACTCGTAAAATTCCGAAGAAATTAAGAAAAAATTTTCCTTGAAATTTCCCGGTCTTTAAAACAACATTAATTTAATGTTACTTTTTTTAAATTTATGAGATATAAATTACTTTAAAATAATTGATAAAGAGTGGGTAATTTAATTTATTTATATAATGACACATTACATGCATATTTTCTTTTTCAAAAACATATATTCTACTTTCAAATGATTTTATTCTAGTTTAAGAAAATTTGATAAAAAGTGAATTAATTTTATAAATGGGTGAAATATATTTATTAATAATTTATTTATAATTATTCATACCTGAAAAAACAATTTATAGATGATAATTATATTATTAAATAATAATATTAAAATAGTAAACTATGGTTTGTTTAAACTCAATGTTGTGTGTATAAAAGGATATCAAAGAAATTAAATTTATTTAAATAGAAATATATCATAAGATATAAAGGTTTTATAAGAAACATGGGTGAAAATTAATTTAATTAATCATATTATAATAGTAAAAAAATTTGAAAAAATTGTAAATAAAATATGGACATAAAATAAAAATATTCCCTACCAAATTGAAAAAAAGTCGGTGTTCCTTAAAAATATTCTTTCATAATTTTGAGTATGTAGAAAGAAAAAAATTAATGGGAAATGTTATATATGAAAATAAATAGATAAAAATAAAATAGATAACAATTTTTTATAGATAGATCATATAATTTCATCATTGGAAAATTTAAGTACAAATGATCCTGATAGACAAGATACTCTGACATGAAACTCTTACTTCAAGTTCTACTTTTCTCATAAGCACTATAAAATTCTATATAATAAATTTATTTTTATCAAAATTATATAAAATTAAAATATTCATCCTTATAATACTATATATTATCCGCTTATAATATGTCAACTCTTGTTTATTAATAAATATTTATTAAAATCAATATTCCAGTTGATAATTGTTTTGTTTTTCCTCTAGGATTTAGTTCAAAAGTTCTGGTCCTTTTACATTTACCATGGATTGATAGTATGAAAATTTTAATTATTTTATTAATATCATTTATATTCATTACATACATATTTATAAGAATAAAAAAATATAGAGATAGAAAAAGGAAATACACTGTTCATGGAGAAAGTAGTCTGTAAATAAACATTAATGTTGTTACCATTTTCTTATGAAATCAAGGAAAGAATGATAAATAACATTTTAAAATTATAAAATTATTATTATATTATAAATATAATTTTTTAAAGACACCATTATAACCAGGCATGATATGTGGTGAGGGAAAGTGAATCATATCATTACTTGGAGGTGATAGACCACATGTATGCATGAACAATACTTTTAATTCCAATTAGATGGAAAATAGGTGTAAAATGATTTTGGAATCATCATAATAAAAAAAATCCATATATATTTTATACTATATTCATCATGTTATGATGGAAACTACAATTTTTTAGATGGTTGAAGAATAGATAAAATTAAAATATTATGGTTAATATTTATTCCTCTACATTGAGAGACGTGTAATGGATTTAAAATTAATCTTCAGAAGATTGGTATTATAATAATATAAAGGTATCTAAGATGAAAGGGAGGAAGATAATATAGTTTTTGGTTATGTCTTTTTTGATCAGGAATACTCAAAATTATAGAAACATTGTTGAGAGGAGGATCACTTTTATAACTGAGGGAGAGGACACACTTGAAACTACTTAACAGATTTAAATATAATCAATTTATTATCAAGTATAATATTTCAAAATATAAATTAATTAAAAGGCATGATAATATATTGTTTAAATATATTTAAAAAAAATAAGTGTACAAATTTATGTGGATATATTACCCCAATATCTTAGTTTAACCCCCAATATACCCTCTTTAAACATTAAATGTGGTAATAGATGTTACCTATTTTTTAATATTCACTATGAAAAATAAATAAGTAGAATTTATTAAAGTATACTAATAAATATTATAAAAAATATAGTGTACATGTTCAAAGATTAATTTTCTATAAGTTGTAGAAAATAATTTTGAAATAAAATCACTAAATGCAATAAAAAAATTTTAAAAAAATAATTTTTTAGCATTAAATTGAATTTATATTTTATTACATACATGTATAAACTATTAAATAAATATAAATTTAATTTAATAAGATAAAAATATATATTGTGCATAAAATAGTTTTTAGAAAAATGTTTTTAGGCCCAAAATTGAACTTATAGATAATTCATGTATAATTATTATTTCCATATAATTAATTATATTTATTATAATTAAATTATACTTATATTAATTTAATATTAAATTAAATCATAATTATATTATTAAATTACTTGATTTAATGAAAAGAAATAATAATTTTACAAAAATCAGTATTCTTCATTATTCACTGAGAAATAAATATTGTTTACAAAATACTAAAACTTCACCCTAATATAAGAATGAAATGATGGTTCTAAATAAATAATATTCATTCCCTCAAATAAAATTAAAAAAAATGGTATAAATAAAATATATTTTCTATGCCCAAATTGCTTCAACAATCATTTTTATAGAAAACATTTTTTTGAAGCATTAAATATCTTTACTAAAAATTGATTACTCATCAATTATGAATTAATAAATAAATTTAAATTATTTAAATATTTTATAAATATTTTTCATAATGTATCTATCACTATTTATACCTTCCAATTTAACATATAGGTTTTAAAGAATTAATATTTCACGGTTCATTTAGACTTGGTGTTGCGTATAAAGCAAGATATCGAATACATATGTTTATTTAATAGGATATATATATATATATATATATGTTTTTATAAAATATTGGTTTGTAAAATATGTTTTCCTATTTTTCTTCTCCAAATTATTTATGGGTATTACCTGAGATCATCAAAAAAATGATCTCAACTGACTCATGAATCATAGGCCTAGTTAGTGGTTCAATCTACTGGGGAAATCTAACAACCTTCTAGGTGATATTTTCATAGAGGCCAGTGAATGGGTTAGTCAGAGGTTATAGGTAGGTTATATATAGAAGATCAACCTACCACTGATACTGGTCTATTTCCATCTACTATTAGAGGCAATATTCTTGTTTCTCTACATTAGAATATGCTTTATTTGATACATGTTCATCACACTTTTTTATTTCATATAATTTGGGGTATCTTATTGGAAATAAACTGGAAGTTGTATCATATTAGATACTCCTTGATTATAATATAAAGATAAAATAGAGTATACCAAGAAGTTTCATTCATGTTATTTAATCACTTCTTCTTATGAGTATTTATGGGATCTTATAATTTTAAATATGGAATCATTTAATGTCATTTTGGGAATGGAATTGATGAATCAATTTCAAAGTTATATTTATTTCCAACTCCATGTATACCCTTCTTATATCAAGTTTGTGTTTTATTAGATTCAAATTAAAAACTATTATAGGCTATGTATCATTTATCCAATAATATATATTTTCTATAAGTTTAATGGAGCTGTATGAATGAAGTTTTAGTGTTAATTTTTTTTTGAAAACCAGAATAAATGAGCTGATATAAGATAACTTATAGAAAGGTATTCATAGGGGGTGATTAGATCTATGTATAAGTAACTCTATTGTTAAGTTATAATTACTAAGAGTTATTCAAAGGATACTTAAGGTTTATTCAAATTATTATTTCATATTAAATATAGATTCCTATTCTATTTTTTGAAATGTACCTATTAAGGTAGTGTTTTTTTCTCAATAGTTGGGGGTAGATTTGACATTGTGGATCATCAACATCAAAGACAACAATGAAGTAATATAATCTATTGAAGTAGGAAGGTGGTGAAAACGTTTGGACTTATATGTAAAAGGAATTAGTATGATCAATTGTTTTTTAATCCTTCAATAATTTGTTTCTTCTTCAGTTATTAATAAAGAAAATTATTGTTTTCCCAGTGGATTAGGAAATATTTTGGATCCACATAAATTTATTTTGTACTCATTCATTTTTTGTGAGATACCATTGGTTTTCATTCTAATAGTATTGGCTATGAGAGTGAGAGTTTGGTGATTTATTATGTGGCTAGAGTGTATGTCCTCCTACATACAGATATATAGATTTTGGGAATAACTATTTTCTACAAAGTTCCATTACTTTATATATATGTGAGTTTCTAATAGAAATATTTTGGATTAGGGTTTTTATTAGAAAAAAAGTGGTATATGATCTTGTGTATTGATGATAAACTCATCAATAACATCTATTGAATATATCTTTTTTATTCAATATGAGTTATATTTAGAAGGAATGGGATATCTAGAAATAATGTTTTAGACTGAAAATTTTGAAATATCAAATTTTAGAATATATAGATTAAATTAGAGGATTACTTATACTGAATGGATATTTAGCTCCCATTTAAGGGGTTCAAGCATAAATAAATGAAGAAAACTAATGATAAAATATCAACCATTTGGCACTGTGAGTTATTTCATGTTTGAAAAAATGTTTCCCTCGATATTCAGGATGCAAATAACACTATGGAGATAATTAATAATTTGGATGATTTGTAAGAAAAACCACTCAGAATGAAAAAAGTGTTTCTAATACAATGAAATTTTTATATGATTGTTTTGTAAGGTAATACTAAAAATGATCATATCAAGAACTTAAATATAATCTACAGGTAGTTGGAATCAGTATAAGTAAAATTTAGAGGTATCATTTGAGTTCTAATTATACCTTCATCACTTATGAAATTTTAGGATACAATGGTTATCACTATAATTGATTCTAGTAGTAAAACAAAATTAATGTTTGGGTATGTATGTGATATGCACTGTATATACTAAAGCTGGGTACCTCCCAGTTGACGTGTCTCCTCCACATTTTACCACGTCACCTTATATCTTAACACAATCCCAATTATACCCCCGCACCCTCGCGCCCTATCTCCTCTTTATTTCCTCCCCACCTGTAGCTTTCCTATCACCTCGCCTTCTAACACTAATTCTCTAGCCACAATTAGGGTTTCATAACTCCTTGAATCTGTTCATCTCCTCCCGCATACCTTCATCGGCCTCGACAGCCTCATTGAGCTTTCCATCCCTGGCGTGGAAAACCTCCTCGAGCATACCATCGCCGACATCCAAAGCCTCCTCGACCATTTCATCGCCAATCTCGCACAGTCGGTAGAACTCTATTTCCACTTTCCATCCTCTACAGACATAGGCATTGCTGATTCATCTTAAGGTTTGTTGTTCTTGCATAACGTTTCGCCACAACAACCCAGTACAAATCCGTCATCTACTATCCATGTATCGAATTTTATCACTCCACGCTTCATCTTTTACATGTTTATTATGAATCTATTAAAGCTGTATCTGTATAAACCTTGCATCATCCGTCATCTTCAGCTTCTGGCATGTAGGTGCTTTCATTTCTCAATTATCTTCTTAAGGTTTGTCATTCTCGCATTAACACTGGTGTTTATTCTGTCAACATCTTTCTCCCTCTGCTACATCAGCCTACAGTCTACGTTCAGTTTCAAAGACACCAGTATGATTTATTAACTCATTTTATTTTTCATTTTCATATACTTCTCTTCAAATATTTACAAATTAATCATATCTTTAACAATAAATGTGTCATCATATTTTCGGAGAAGCTGCATTTTTACTTCTCATACTTAATTAATGTCTCATACCATATAAATCTTCTTTGAACCATAGGATTATCACCATTACACAACATCATATACTATAACAAAGTTAACCTGACCTTAGTTTATTACACAAAAGTATTTCAGGGCTTCAATGTTCAAGATTTCATTTGTATGCTATTACTATTAATATAAACCTGAGCATATAACCTGTTGGATAATTTTAGTGTTTGGAAAATTAATGTATATTGCTTTAACTTCACTTTCTCATCTTACCTGCTACTTTATTTCATGGATTCACTGTATTTGTTTCCACAATTCATGTCTTTCTAATTACTATCACTATACACCTGTGTAGCTAAGAATTTATAAAATTTGGTGTCTTCCCATGAAATGCACATTACGTTAACAATACATTCCACCATGCATGATTTTCATTTATTTCACACCTTGATAATTACATATAAAGAAAAAAATACAAACATTCTTGCTCAACAACCTCTATAGATGAAATGACATGACTAATGAAAGATATGAATGAACAAAAAAAAGTTTGTGAGTACTCTATTATCTTCGGTTTAAAAAATACATCTTAATGTAATTTGTTCAACAATAGTAACCATTACTATTGAAAATATAACAGTGTCAACATTTACTGTATATTCTTCAATAATGTCCACTGATATATCTAGTACTGCATTAACTAAATCAGTATTAACTGCTGGCATCACACATGGAGTCACACGCATGACATTGTCATCTATGCCTCTTTTCATATAGGGATTTGGAGGTTTGTGAAGCAGATTTTAGTTGTACCCTATCTTACTACTGGTAATTCTATTCAAATGCATTACTGTCTTCCTACCTCTTCTCATGTAGTTATAGGTGGCCTATTTGAAACTCAGCGTGCCATCTTCTAGGATAATATGATGATGCATGACAGGAAATGAAATAGTGAGGCAATGCTACAGATAGTATTTGTAATGATATGTGAATTCTATATGTTATAATTTTTACATAAAAATGTGGTTATGACCCATATTTTTCTTATTCTATCATTCATTAGGGAGTTAGAGGTACCGTGCAGTTATAGGTGGCCTATTCGAAACTCATGATTCCATGTCCTTGGACCATACGATTATGCATACAAGGGGGGACATGATTAGTTACTTCATTTCAATTCTTCTTAATTTCTCTATTCCATTACTAGATACCTTGGAACAACAAGAAGAATATTTTTATTGATAGTTGTACTGCTTAATTTGGAGGTTTTCCTACTAATTGTGTTTATGTTAAATGTTTATTCACACTTGACTGGTTTAGTTTTTCCTCCCTTCATCCTCAATATCTTAAAAATTCATAAAACCCAGTGGATGTTTATTTTTGTTGTTTCACTTTATGATCTAAAAATCTATAATGCAGTATATGAATTGGGTACCTACCTAACAATCTGATATAAGTTTCAGTATTACTAATTAGCTGGTCTTCTTGACTGATAGTGGTTGTGTGGTTTCATATGGTTTGGCTGACCTCATTATTTTTGCTGTAGTTTCACAGCTAAACCAGATTGAAAAGAACACCCCCCCTTAACTTACGGATCAAATTCAAAGCTACCATTGGATCATGGAAAGAATTGGAGACTATATTTATGCTCCTTCATTTTCAGATCTACCTTTGGATCATGGAAGAATTCAATACAATCTTTATGCTCCTGCATGCCTAATTGTGTAGCTTCTTTGATTTGATTCATAAGTGGATCTGTAATTTTAAGATTAATTTTATTCTTACCTCAAGGAATATCCTCCTTTGGAAGGTTTGGCATACTCAAATTCCTACTGATGATCAGGTATACAATTTCCTTAAATTGAACTCCTCTATATGAAGCAACCAGAATGTTTTGAGCATATTTTCATTCATTGTGAATTTGCTGATAAGGTATGGAGTTTTATTTTTATTGTCTTCTTATAAGAACCTATTTTGGGTGATCACATTAATACCATGTGGGTTGTTTCCAATTTGTTTTAGACTCAGTAAATTCATAACGTTTTTCATGGTTACAGTACAAGTGATATTTTTCTATATTTGGAAGGCTTGGATATAAATATTTTGTGATGATTAGTATATAATTTTTCTGGGAATTCATGAACTTATTTGTAGATGTTCATACCAATTCATGTATCCGTTCATACCTACTAATCTCTACTATATTGTAGTTGTTCATACCTACTCATCTCTAATATATTAAGGATGTATACTAATTTTTGAGCAATGGATGAATTATTGATTAATATGTTTTTTTATGTTGCTTGATTCAGTTACATTCAACCACCATGGTCATAAAGAAAGACTTACTTGGTACCGCCTCATGGTATGGAATTCTAGTCACTCCAACACTTTTTATCATAAACAATATTACTAGCATAGGAACATTTGATATTTTCTTTTCTAAAGGAAACTTGCTAAACTATTCATATTCATTTAGAACATTCATGTTATTGATAAGTACAAAACATATAGTCAATGGAATGTGTTTTGTTTTCTCTTCATTCTTTATCATGCATTAAGAAAGGTAATGTTTCCTCTCATTGCAGAACCATGCTTCACAAGCAGTGATGATGGAGATGATATTGTAATGAATTTTTTGTTTTTTTTGGAAAACAAAAATGTGCACTAATATGTGATTACATATTGTATATGCATTAATTATTTATACTGCTTCTACTTTTCATAAAATTGTGATACTAATTCTCCTAATACGTCAATATTAAATCTCTCTATCTATTTTTTTATTCAATTTCATGTTGTATGGCCTTATATAGTGGTTGACGACTCTCTTTTGAAGATGCTTAGCATGGGTTAATGACTCCACCCAGGAACAGAAATTTGGGCTCCCCTCCGCTTACCCAGGAAAAGTCGTGATTCAACATAGCTTTGAAAAACAACAGATTCAATTTGACTTAATCTATTATTTTGATTCAATTTCATGTTCTTAAGTATTGTCACGTGGTTGTTGGATCTCTATCCTTATCTATTTTTTTATTCAATTGAATATTTTGTTTCATCATTGTCTCTAATCTCCGTCTACATCATTCCGTATTCTTTCGTATATATCATGAATATTTTCTTTCCATTTTCTTTATTATAAAACATCCCACTTATAAAAATTAATTTTAATTTAATCATTTTCACATGTCTCATTTTTATTTGGAGAATTAGTGTATTATCTTTGATTCTCAGCGAGAATTATATTTAGTTCCTAATCACTTCAAATTATTCTGCATTTTTAGGTAAGTGTAACTTAATCCAATCATATTTCATATTACCAGTATCATTTGTATCCATTTACTCTAATGGAATTTTATTTGACCTCATGTCAAAATTCCCCTTTCTGTATTTATCCACTCCCTTCTTATTATTCTATTTTGTATTATATTATTGGTGTTCTCTTTATATGAAGTTATATTTTTAACTAATTATTCTGTCCTGCATAAAATCCTAGTGAATCCCAAATTTCCTTCAATTACATTGCAACCAAAAAAATCTACTAAAGAATTATTTTCTTTTTTTTATTCATGGTTACAATTATATTTTACTCATTAGGAAACATTTTTTATAGGGGGTTGGAGAGGATGAAGTCAGAATATGTGGATTTTTAATTATTAGTTGGTTCTTGCTGATAGTATGAAGCTTTGTTCGATACATTATTTTTATGCATATTCTAGGAATTCAGTGTTTCATATACATTTTGAAATGTATATTTGTTTTAAATATTGTCTATTTTCATTGCATGCAGTACTATCTCTATAAAAGATATGATTTGGTCACATTCAACAACCTGTTGAAGCAAGCAGGCCTAGACCTTCATCTCAGAATCAAGAATTATGTCTGCGCCGAATGGAATTTGGGGTAATTTTTCAATTTTTCAGTATGTAAAACATAGTAATGTGTTTGAATTAAATAACTTTAAAAGTATTTAATTCTTTGATATTTTTATGGGTTTCCCTTTTGAGATGAAATATTACTTTGTTAGAAGCAATCAATCCCAGATGTTCATATCAAAATCGGTCCTTAGGCCTATGCCATGTGTTGTTTCAGGTGATTCAGAAGGTTTCTTATGTTCATTTTTCTATGCTTAAAAGTGAATAGATGCCCCGCATAAACAACACTATGCAGTCTTTGGACATCATCGTATCGAAGTTTCATCGTGTTTATTTTAATGATTCGTTACGGTGTCAATTTTTTTATTGTAATGGGTTATTGTTTAACTGAGAAAAGTCTATTTTAAGCCATCATTTGGGTGATATATTCAACATAATTGTATCCACTAAATTAATCACCTTGCAAGATGGATGGAGGATGCCCATCAACATGCGAATCCCAACATGATGATCATGATAACAGGGAATAAATGTAACCTTCTCATTACGGCCAACAAGGAAGAAGTATATCATTTTGCAAAGGAATATGGGCTTCTGTACATGGAGGCTTCTGCAAAAACAACACAAAATATTGAGGAGGTATGATCGCCTTGAGTTATTATATTGAATTGTTTTAAGATATATTAGTGTTTTCTTGCATGCCTTCATCCAAATTGATGAAAAGAATCTTCAGAATATTCAGTAAGGTCTGTTTGATTTATCCAATGAGGTAAGAATCACAAACCATTTAACTTATACTCTGATCTAGAAGCTAAGGCCTGCTTGGTTCAGAGGAGCAAAGGTCATCCCTTTCCTTTCTCTACCATTATGCTTTCTTCATATCCTTGTATTCCAATTATATAAACCAAATTCCTTAAAAGTGTCATGATTCTGGCTTTTACCTTAAGTATATATATTAAATCGTGACCGGAACTCAGTCATCAGGCATCAAGGATGGATACGGAAGACCCCAAGGTGCGGCTGGGGATGGTGTGGTTTCTCAAAGAGGGAGATGTTGCGACTGAGCAATTGAACTGGTATATTTCTCTTTGGAAACAGTTTGTCTTGTATTAACGTTTGGAACAGATTTTTACATGATAAACCGCCAAATCTATTGTCACATTGTGCTTTCATTTCGGTTTCGGGTTGTATTTGGAAAGAAAGTATGCGATAGGGACTTTGAGAAATATACTATGAAATGTAGATGAAGCGAAGCATCATAACTGGTAAAAAATATTTTTCATCAAAAATGACAGGAGAATTGGACGAGGGCATGAAATGGATCCAAGGGTAAGGCACCAGGTCTTAGAAAGGTGCTGCATTTCTTGTTTTTTTGCATTTAACTTTTTTCATGGATGTCTTTTGGATGCTTTGTGGTGTTTTATCTCATTTCATCAAAAATACTAAATAATATTCAATCAATAAAAAAAATTATCAATGATAAATTGACATATAAAAAGTATATCTAACAAGTCCCAAAAAAGTAATATACAGTTACATATGTAATGTTGAATATGAAAAGGATTTTGAATGCCTTAACAACTTATATAATAGTGTATTGAATATAAAAAACTGGATTTGTTATGTATGAAACTCTAGATCCCTTGATAATCATATTGATAGAAAATATGTGATAATAACATTTCCTCAATAGTTTCTATGAAAATTACATATGCAAATCTAATTTGATAACATAATTGAAGTTGAATTGAAAACATTTAATATCACAGTTAATTACTAGACTGATTATCCTTCCAACAGAAAATATATATTCTCACTTTTAATTATGTATCGTGCATGATAACATAAATTTGTATTCAATATCTATCATGTGCTATCTGTGTCCATGTTTTTTACGTGAATTATTAGAATTAATCATTCATGTTTTGATTTATTATTTCATTAGACTAATAAAACTAGAATTTCATAGTGTCTTCTTATTAGGCCCTACAAATTATAATACTAAAATAATTCTTATTTTTTTGGTTGTTACTGTGATGTTTATTCATATCATGTACTTTGTTTTTTTTATTTTCAAAATTAAAAACATCGATTAAAATTAATGATTTCGTTCATATCATTGATTTTTCCATCTTGAACATGTAACATAAATATTTATTCCTCATTAATTACACTAAATATTTTCAAATATATCTATGATGTCTCAAAATTTTTTGCACTCCAATAGTATTCCAATATTATGTTCCCATTATTAGTGATTTAAATATATAAAATATTATGAAGAGTGTTGTGTGAACGCACAGGCGAGTACTAGTTATTATTAATAATGAGATTAGGAGAAAATAATTCCTGGAACATTATGAAGATCATTTAATGTGTAAGACAGAGGATGTTTTCTTTAAAAGAAATATTGGAAGAATGAAATAGAGAACAGAGAAATAATTCAATGTAACTAGGATGGACTTGAAACCATATGTCGGAATTGTGGAAAAATAGAGAGATTATGAAATATTTTAGTTGAAATAATTTCAAATCTAAAATAAATAATTTTGGAAATTCTACCAACACCACAACCGAGGAGGATATAAATTTCTTTTTATGTGCATTTAGTCCATTGGAGTTATTTATAATTTATTTTAGGGATTAATTTCACTCGAATACGAGGGGGGGATGAGGAATTATGTTTTTGAAAGATCTGTAATGGTTTATATTATGGGTGAAAAATCTCTCTAGGTTATTTGAAAATGGTATATAAATTTCTGACCTAAGAGAGAAACATTATTTGAGTTACAAGGGATGTGGAACCAAATTGTTTTACAATAAAATTTAATATAAATAGAATTACTTCATGGTGTTGGTTTCTATATAACATTTTTGGAATAATCATGGAATATTATTCATGTTTCCATGGAAGTGGTAAAATTTTGTTAAAGAAAGAACATTATATCTGATGGAAAATTCAAATAAAGTAATGACCACTAAAACATCAATAATAAGATATTAGGATTTGTGACATTTACATATTCAGAACAATAATGAGAAAAATATTTGAGTCTTTAAAAATAATTGAATAATAAATACTCATCACATGGTGTACAAAAAATGTGAGATTTCTATCTTTATGAATCAAATAAAGGAAAATTGAAATACGGTAGGTAAGATACTAATGATTGGGAATCTATACCTTGTTCATGTACATGTTTAGGGGCCAATTCCTATTTGTTTTCATAGAGGATCACTATAATATGTTACCATTATCGATGAAACATAATAGAAGGTGTGGTTGTTATTTTTCAAGATCACGTTTGAGGCTATTATGAAATTTGTTTAATGATGTGGGATGGTGGAAAATTAGGATATTGTAATACCTAGATTCTTAGGGTCTGATGATGGAGATGTGTATGAAGTTAGGGAATTATGATTGTTATTTTGGAATAAAGGAATTCAATTTAATAATATTTTACTTGGTATAAAAAAGGAAAATAATGTGTTAAATGTATTAGTAAGACACTTAATTGGAGATCCTAGTGAATGAGGTTTCACACACATTTCTGAAAGATATTTTTTGGTATAAAATATCAAATTTGATTCTGATATTTAGAATAAAAGTAAATAAAAATCACTTAAGTTTGATCCTATAGAAGAATAGAAGTCCATAAGACTAATATATGTTTTTTAATGTTAATGTTTTTTATAGGGAGAGATATATCCATATTGATGCCAATGAGAGCTACACGCTTGGTGAAAATTCTTGATTATGTTTGTTTTTACCAAATGGTGATGAACAATTTAGATGTAGACTATGTAATTAAAACATACCCAAGGTTATCAGAATAAGAAATGTTTATTTAATGCAAATACCCCAAAAATTGATCCAAATATGAAAAAACTATATTGAGATCAATGAATCAATTGATGACGACAAGGTTGATTTGAATAGAAGACTTAAGATTATTGAAATATTAAGAAGTTCCAAAATTCTTGAGGACCAAAAAATATTAAAGGTAATAGAGATATAATGGAATGATGAATCTTGGGAAATAATGCAAGAATTTTCTATTCCAAAAGGATTGTATCCTCATGAATAAACGAGGAGGTCCATGAGGACCAGATGATTAATATAAAGGTTAAAAATGATCTTTATTTTTTCATCTCAATAATGGAGGAGAACCTAAAATAATTAAACAAGTAAAAATAATCAGTAAATCATGATAGTGGGAGCTATTAAATATGAAAAGGAAATTAATTTCATAAAAATGGATCATTTGTGCTTACGAAACTTCTTTATAAGAAACAAGCTTTGAAGAATAACGGAATCTACTAGTTTATGGAAGAAACAAATGGTATGAATAGTTATGAGGAAAGGTTGATTATTAAAGGACTTAAATAAAAGGAATTGATGAATTTCTCAAGAATTATTTTTTTATTAGTAAAGTAAAAAGCCATATGGATACATCATATAATAGTTATGAATAAAGTAAGGTATGTTTAATAGTCATATGTAAAAATTTATTTTTTCTAGGTATATTTAGAGTAGTAAATATTCATGGAGTAACCAATAGAGTTCATAAAAATTTGAAGAAAAATGTAGTGAAATCTTAATAAATATATATGGATTAAAGAAACCACCTAAATAATTAAACCAGAATTCTGGTGCCTTTATAGAAGAATTGATGTTTCTCTAGTTAAATGTAGATCATTATTAATATCGAATGGTGTTTAATGATGAAATATTTATCATATTTCTCATGTATATAGGTGACATAATATTATAAGGACCAATAATTTAATATATTTAAGTATCATATGAAATATTTTCTAGACAATTTAAGAAGAAAGATATTCTAAAATCCAAAAAAGATAATTTGGATGAGAATCCCAAGGGATCAGAAGAACAAAAAATTAACATTTTCTTAGTTTTATTATGTCATACCCATCAGATCACTAGTGTTTATTTTTCTATTTTTTATTTATTATTGAGTGTATTCTTGGAGTTCATGGGTGCTAAGGGTAAAAAAAAGTGTTTTTGGGGAGATAAACTAGGGGGTATGGTTAAAACATGGTTTGTCTAAATTATGCGAAAATGGTGTGAGGGGTGCTATAGTTTTTTATATGGCAGTTTCACATAGTTTGAGCATAGTATTTCAAACCACATGACATCCTAGGGGAGAAAATTGGCCTATTAGGGGTGGGAATTGGCACCCATATGGTTGGTAAACATTATTCCTAACCACAAATCCAAACCATGCGACCCTTCCCAAAAAATTAATATTTCACCTTTTACCCTTTTACCATGTTTTAGTTTAAGGGGTTTGATCCTTATTTATCCCCCCACATGTGAATCCCCTCCTCTTGGGTTGTCTAGATCTCCCCTAGTTCCATAGTGAATTTTATCCTAGTTTCTTAGTGGATTATCTTGAGGTAAGTGGATTTCTACTAGATTTGTTCTTGTTTTATTTGGCTAAAGTATTTTTCTTCTATTTTTATGGAGTTATAAAACCATAGAGGCTGGTGTTTTCCAAATTTAGGGTTGATAATGGGGGGTTTTGGTTTGTTTTGACATGGATTAGGTGTGTGAGAATTTATTCTACCTCTCTCTGGTTTTATTCCTCAAGGGAAATAATCTTTAGTTCAAATATGAGGTAGGAGTCTCTATTTAACGATTTTTTCCATGGAATACCATTAAATTTCTAATCAAATTTGGTATGTTTTTTTTTAAAATTTCCAATAAAATTATTTATCCTTGGTGTGTATTCGTTTTTTGATGTGTTTCATGGATTGTTTTTGGAAATTTTTTGTATTTAAAGAGGGTTTCCCAAATGGGGGTCGCATGTGTGCCACCAATGTTTTAAAAATGTATCGTAATAGTTTTATGCATTTTAATGGAATTATAAAATTGTTTTCTAAATTTTTTTACTATGTAAAAAGTTTTCTAATAAATTGGTAATTCTGGTTTATGAAATCGATTTTGTTATGACTTGATTGATATGGGAAAATTATTATGATGTGTTGGTGTGGAGTAACACAAGGGATAACCAGGGTGTGAGAAAGAGGTTTATTCTAGGGATCGTGTGAGACATATAAATGGGAATTGTGTGATACTCTATGATTTTCCAAGGGACTAAGTGAGGCTTTGGGTAGAAATACCATGTGAGATTCCTTGTTGGTTTCTGAGAGACCACATAAGCTCTTGGAGTTGGGCCTGAGGAAGACCGCAAGAGCATCCATTTATTTTATAGAATACTTGTTACCAACTCATGGTAGATTTTATGGTTAGAGACCGTTGGTGCTCATTACTCATGATGGATTGGTTTATATGTTTTATGCATTTTGTTAGTTCCATTTTTATGTGATGATATATATTATTCCCATTTCTTCATTTTCCATTTATATGGTTATATGATGTTCATTAGTATGCTCAAATTTATTATGTATTCATGGATTATGTTGAGAATGTTATTATTTTTAAAATTGTATATTTATTTGAGCTATATTTGGATTTTTTTGCTGACAATGTTTTTTAGGAAAAGTAAAACCAAATGGATTTTAAAGGTGTAATTGAAAATTTAATAATTTCAATGTGATTTAGTTTTGAAATTTTTTTCAAACTAGTTTATTTATTTTCATGGGTAAATACCTAAAATAGATTCTTGGTTTTATCTTACTTGCCTCATGCATCACACCCTACTTGGTCCCTTTAGGGAATTTATAGATTTCATTTTTAGGATACATGTAAGTGCAAGGGAACCGTGTTCTAGGGGATATCTTCTTTATTACTGACATCTGATTTTTTTAGAGGAGACATGGTAACATATGGATGGACACATGTGGAGTTATTTTTTTTTGGTATTTTGTACTTATTAGGTTGTACATGTACCATTTTTGGACATGTACCCTCCTTTTGAGTTTGGTTTTGATTTGGTGATACCATGTATATAATTAGTTGTGTCATGATTGTATATTGATGTCTGCTATTATTTATGGTATTTGTTTATCTTCTGTTATTGAATTTGATTATAGGTGTAGTCATCCCATTTTATGGATCTTCCCTTACAATTTACTTATGGTGAAACCATTTCAACATTCTTGTTTGTTATGCATAGTTCTTTTAACCATCATGTGGAGATCGGGAGCATGATTCAGGATGTGCGGTGGGCCTACTTGGGTGATGGGTTAGGTCAATGTGGATTGGTTTGTTAAAAAATGGCATCGAAGGTTTTTTTATTTGGTATTCATTTTTAGTATAGAGCTAGGACCATCAACAATCAAGAGTTATGAATGGAGGAGTTACTGGTTAACTCTTCTTTGGGTCGAACTTCTTGTTACCATGGGTGGTTGGGGATTATGGTTATGTTATAAACCTAGTTATGGGTTATTTTTATGATTTTTTCTCCTTTAAACTGAGTTTTCTAGGGATGACCATGCTGGGGACTTTTACATGGTACTTTTTTTGATTTGTTGATAGATTGTTCTGGATGATGGTTTTGATTTTTTTCCTGTTGAAATTCATCATAGAAGTACCTAATCAAGGCATGAAGAGGGTGTATTGGAGAGTACCCCATAGTAAAACCCTCCTGTTGATCTAACCTTTGTGGATATAGGGATTCTTAAGATCCAAACCATGGGTCAAGTGGGTGGTTGAGAGATGACATTTACTATAGACCATGACAAAGAGATTTTAAAGAATAGTCCTCTAGTGTTTCATTTTTTAAGGTACCCAATGATATTAGGGAGTGGTTGGATCATATTGAGTGGATATTCATGTTTTTGAAGGCCCTTGAGACTAATAAAGTGGGATTTTAATTGTATATTCTAGATGGACAATTTAGGAAGTGGAGCGATTTGATGGTGATAATGGGAAATAAAAAGGATATCACTTGGACCACTTTCAAAGTGGTATTTAATAAACAATTCTACCCAGATTCTTTGAGAGAGGTGAAGGACCATGAATTTATGAAGATGAAACAAATTTATCTTTTAGTGATGGAGTATTCCACATGATTTACTAAGTTGGTCCATATTTATCTAGATCTCCTCATGAATGATTATCTGAAGGGTTGGATTTTTGAGATGGTATTGAGGCCAGATATCAGATCTATACTCATTATTCAGTGTCTACCAAAATATTTAGAGTTGGTTGAAATATATGTGATGTCAATTGTAGATTTTATTGGGAAGAAAGGACTCAGTTGTGTTAGTTATATGTGAGCTATCGAGTGTTATTTTTCAAAATAGAATTAGAAGTAGTATGAGTCTTAAAGATACATTAGAAATAGTATCCAAAAGTCTTTGAGATCAACTTCTGTGGATCCTATAGATCACATACAAGTTTTTATCGTTTTGTGAAGGTTGGAAGCAGTAGGATGAATTTATTAGATAATAGGAGGATATAAAAATGGTGTGGAAAATCAAGGAATGTTCAATGACTATGTTAGTTGGTTTCATATGGGAGTGGCATAGGCTCTATTTTCTTTAAGGGATTTTAGGTGAAGTCAGATGCTTACAAGGAAAACATAGATAGAGTAGGTATGAGCCAGGGATACTACATGTAGTTGAGGTCATAAAGGAGGACTCATATTCTAGGATATCTATCATTTTAAGAATAATTTTTACTGATTCTTCCATTGAATAAATTTTATTTGACATCAGTGGTTCTGATTCCTTTAATTAATTTAAGATGATTTATTATTTGGGTATGATGGATGAGTTTATGCTATATGTTATGTATTTTATAACCCATTTTGATAGAAATAAAGGACAAGGTTTTAAGTTCTCTAAGTTTCTTGTTGTGGTTTCTGTTGATGAAGTCGTGTAGGTCTTCATTATTTTGAACATGGATGTTTTGAACTCATTATTTGGATGGACTGGTTGATTATATTCAAGGAATTGGTCAACTTCTATCACTACAGGGTCAAGTTCCTTACTAATTATGGAAGCAATTATGTCTTCTATGGTATGTGGGATCCAGGATTGGGGAGTGAAGGGCTTATTTATTAATATTTAGGGTAGATCTTATTCCATTTT
Source organism: Viscum album (assembly GCA_963277665.1). Classification (NCBI taxonomy): domain Eukaryota; kingdom Viridiplantae; phylum Streptophyta; class Magnoliopsida; order Santalales; family Viscaceae; genus Viscum; species Viscum album. The sequence continues at coordinate 1,496,255,055 of OY728164.1, forward strand.
TAAAGGTTATTTCTTAACGATATTGAGAAGCGTTCTATGTGTGAACTTAGAATGGCCATGAATAGGTATCCAAACATATTTTTAGATTATTTATTATTATTATTTCTTTAGTGAGAGATCATGTTTACTAAAAATTTTCTTCTTGGGAAGATCCTGACTTCCTTTCATTATTATATGGTAGCTCTATCCAAGATGAAGGAGAAGAAAGTTTGGCTAGAAGATCTTGAGGGAAAAGCTTTAATTCTGACTAGCATGTCACCATGTACTTCACCAATGTTGTTTCCATAGATGGTGGATGGTGGCCTCAAATTTTTCATAGACTACCATAATCTTAATTAGGAGAATGTAAATAATAAAAATCCATTTCTTGTAATTGATGATCTATTTGACTAGCTTAGAGGGTTTTATTTCATTTTTAAAAAATTAACATGAGATAGAGATACCACCATTTTTGGTTTGGGAAAAGAATGTTCCAAATATTTATTTCCAAAGATGGTATGGAAAATTTTGATTATTTTGTTATGCTATTTGGGTTTACCAAGGAGGCAATTATTTTAATGAAAAAATGAACCATATCTTTTATTGATGCTTGGAAACATTCATGGTCTTGTTTTTAGACGACATATTTAGTTTTAAATGATGTATGAGGATCATGATGACCATATAGAGGTCATTTTGGGTGTTTTGAGAGAGCATTGTATATATTCAATGTTTCCCAAGTACCAGTTTTGGATTTAGGATGTGAAGTTTATAGGTCATTTTATTTCCAATGAAGGATTATTAGGCGATCTTGAGAGGGGTCAAGTAGTCATGTATTGGGTGAATCACAAGACTGTGTTCCAGATCTATATATTTATAGGATTGTATGGGTATTATAGATGTTTTTAGGACTTATATAGCCTAGTTTCTCTCTTGGTGGGTTTAAACCAGAAATGGGTGATGTTTTTGTAGGAATAGAAGTTCTTGAGTTGTTTTTATTAGTCATTGAACAGTTTAATATCCGCTTCTATTTATTCTACCAAATCCTAGGGGATAATATGTGGAATATTTTGAATATTTAGGTGTGGGTTTTGGGTGTGTGCTTATGTGGGATGAGCATGTGGTGACCTATGGCTTATGGTAGCTAATACCACCTAAGTGTAATTATTCCACCCATGACATAGAATTGGAATCTATAATGAATAAACTGAAGATGTGAGGACATTAACTCTTAATGGATAATTTTATTATGAATTCAAATAATAAGAACCTAAATTATATTTTCACAAAGAGGGACCTGAACCTTAGTCTGGAACATTGGTTGTATTATGTTCATGTATTTTATTTTTAGGTTGTGTATATTCCCTGGAAGGGTAAAGTGGCTGCCAATTATTTTAGAAATAAGATTACAATGCAAGAAATTCAAGAATAAGTAGATGATTGGGGTTAGATGATCAATTTTATCAGTACGAGACTAGACATATAAAAGGATGAAGTGAAGGAATTCTCAGCTATTTTATAGATTACACCCCCTCTTATTGACTAGGTGTGGATAAAGCATGTATGTGACCCCGATCTATAGTAGATTAGTTGGGATTTATATGGTGGGGAGAGCTTAGTAGATTGGTGTTGGTCTCATTATGGTTCTCTTCTCTTCTAGAAGTAGTGGGTTATTCCTTTGATTTTGAAGAAGGATGTGATACAAGAGGAACACTATTCTAGAAAGTCCATTCACTCCGAGGTGACCCAGATGTTCTATACCTTGAGAGGATTAAATTTGTGGATCGAGATGAGAATTTCTATGGGGAAATTTGGTTCCCAATTATTGACCTATCAGAGGATCCAATTTGAGCATTAGAGACCATTCGAGTTGTTTCAGCCACTTCCCATACCAATGTGGATGTGGGATGAGATCTCTATGGATTTTGTGATTGGGCTAGCTCATACTACTAGTCAAAAAGATTCTATATGGGTGATTTTTCATCATCAAATGAAATCATCCCATTTTTTACTGACCAGGGAGTCAAAAAAGGTAGTAGATGTCAAACACATGTATGTTGGAATGGTTTTTTGGCTTTCTGGAGTACCCTAAGTGAAAGTGTCAGGATAGGATTTTCATTATACATATCCTTTTGGAAGGGAATCTAAGAGGCCTTAGGAACCCAGTTGAGGTTGAGCACACCATATCACCCATAGATAGATTCATAGTCTGAATGAACCATCTAGACACATGAGGATATGTTGCGAGTGTGTGTGGTTCATGGGAAAGGAACATTACATTGGCTAAATTTACACAAAATAGTAGTTATCAAGCCTCAAATAGGATGTACCAATTTAATGTGTTATTTGGATGGCTTTTCCAATCCCCATCATGTCGGACAGAGGTGGGATAAAATTTTTGGTTGGACCAAGCCTCATCTAGAAGACGATTGAGATAGTGTGACTTATTTTTAAACTCTTAGAGATTGTTAAGATTCAACAGAACTATTAGGCCAACAATAATAGAAATCCATTAGAGTTTTAGGTTGCTTATCTTGTGCTTTTATATGTATGATTATAGTTGGTTAATTGTTGTTTGGGAAAGAAGGGGAAGTTGGTTCCAAGTTATGTCAAGCCATTTCATGTTGTGGACCATCTTTGAATGGTACCATACAAGTTGGATATTACCTCATGAATGAATTTGATTCATAAAATATTTAATATCTCATTGATGAAGAGGAATCATCCATACCATCTCAAATTATAGAGAATGAATATTTTGAATGAGCGCCTCATGCCACCGTGGTGGATCGGCCTATGAATATCATGGATGTACAGCACATGGTGCTCCATGAAAAGGTAATTCTGTTCGTCCATGTTACTTGGAATCTTGGTGGTGATAACCATGAGACATGGGGGTGGTATGTTTGGGCAAGGGAACATTGGCCTCACATATTTCCTTTTAGTGAATCTAGAGGACTTTTTTGGGGAATAAAGTGGCATGGTGGGGAGTTTGTGACACCTTACTGGCCACTGATGAGTACTTTTCTTAAGATTTATTTATCCTCGACTGATTTAACATAGTAAATAGGTGTATGGGGTTGAAACATAGGGTTTTTGGGATACAAAATTCTTTATTCATTTATTGAACATTTTTTCTACACTATGGGACAATCTTGTAAGGGGTGCTGTAGTTTTTGAAAGTGAGGTTTTTCACGGTTTGAGAAAGGTTTTTCAAACCCTGAGACACCCTAGGGGAGCCCATGAAGACTATTATGGGTGGATAGTGAATCTCACACGGTTGGAACATCTTCTTTCTAACTAAGAGGAAAAACTATTCGACCCTGTCCATCTCATTAAAATTGGTATTTTACCTATTCCCCTATTAAATATTATGGGGTTTGACCCTTATTTATCCTAGCCCATACATTAATCCCCTCTTTATTATCCATGGAAGTCTCCCAATCCTAAATTGGTGAATTTTTTCTTGGTTTTGGGTGTTTTTTATTTTGGTAAGTCTATTTATCCTTAATTTATTATTATTTTCCCTTCCACAATCCTTTTTCTTCCATTTTTAAGGTGTTGTGGTGTAACACCCTGAGAATTTGTGAAATATATATTTTTTCAAATAAATTTCATATTTTAGATATTTTATGTTACAAAAAATCAATGTTTATATTTCATGACATGCAATATTGAGTTTGTCTTTTTTTACACCCAATAATGTTGGTAGGTTACATAACACAAAACAACAACTTTAAACATAACATGACATAGTATTAAAGCATTATTATTAAATTTGATATTTATCAACTAGCTATTGGGATAGTGAGTTTGAATATTATTAACTAAATATTGAAAATATTTTTTACACTTGTATATAATATGAATTATTTGGTGACCTGTTAAGTAGAAATAAAAATAAAAACTATTTGAAAACAGAAAAAATATTTTTCTAGAAAACTATTTTTATATACACAAATATGTTTTAACACAATAAATAAAAAAAATTAATTTTGATAAATTATCTTAATGAAATATATATGTAAGATATTTAGTCAAATTTTTAACATCTATCTTATGAGTTTTCTATAAATGAGATAAGAGTAAATCAAATTTTACACTTAAAACTGTATTTTTCTAAATAGTAATTTTGTCTCCTTTTGAGCACTTATTTAATTTTTTTTCAAATTATATAGATTTTATTTGAAAAAATGAAAATCATTTTTTTAATCATCATGTAAATATTATATAATGTTGAATTGTTTATAATTTTCTAAGAAGATAATTTTGTCAAAAAATAGTGAAAAAATATTTGTTCTTATTCAGATTTTTCAAATTCTTAAAGAAATTAGAAACTTATTAATTATTTTAATACGGTTTTAAAGGTAAAATTAGTTTAATAATATATCCATTAACCCAATTTAATTAATTTTAACCAATTTTATATTGAATTTTTATATAAAATGTTTTTAATTTTTGGACCACTTTCTCTTTGGAAACCTTTTTTTCACCGCTTCTATAAGATTTATTTTAAATTAAAATTTTACTATTTTGTAAATTGAATTTGGAAAACAGATTATATATTTGGATTAAAAATAATATATAATATAATATGGTAAAATTAATTTTTTACAATAATTAATATTTTAACTAGTAAAAATTAATTACCACGATTAAGGAGAAAATGAGTTTATTAATGGTGAAACTAAAAAGAAGTGGAATAAAATAACCTAGAAACCAATAGAAAACCCTTATTATAGACATAGTTTTAACTTTTAACCTCTAAGATTAAATAATATCTCATTTTAATCCATATTTCTAGTGAAATATGTTTTCACACCATTTTCTTTTCAAAAAATTAAATGTGTGCCACTCACCTCACTTATAGAGGGCCACACCATATCATTTCCTATTAGAACTTCCAAAAACAATTATTTAATACAATACTTACCCAAATAACTTCTTGAATTTACTCCTATAATCCTCTAATCCTTATTAATTTCACAAATCCAACCTAAGAAGAAATCAGTGAAAACCAAATGAAGTTGTCCGAAGAAGAGGTAATTTACCAAACTTAGAATTTTATATTATTTCTTTCTCCACATCAAAAAATTATTATTAAAACATGATTATATAATAACTTAATTGACTTAAATATACTTATATGTTATTATTTTAGTGTTATAACATAAATAATTCTCCTCTTATATCAAATGGGATACAAAATCGTCATTCGTTTGTTCGGCAGACCACCTCCATGTGAACCAATGTTATTTATTTTCCATCAATAAATATCAAGACTATATATAATTAAAGATTAAATGTTTATATTATTACGAAATTATTATACTTTTGTAATTATTATAATGCATTTATCTTCTTATATTCAATTCTGTTCGAATATGACAACATCGCTCTGGTTTACAGTGGACAACAACCTCACGAAGTAATGTGATTTGATCATGATTTATGTTGAATTTAATAATTATTTTATAATGAAAATATGTGATATATATGAAATAATAATTATTCTATAATGTTAATATATTATTTAAATTTATTTATTTTAATCCTTCTGAAAATGGAATCATCGTTTTTGCGTACATACGACTTACAATCTTTATGGATGGTGTATTTCATTTTCTCTCTACAAATTTTGTTGAATACTATAAATAAATATATAATGAATATATATTATATTTATATCATTGTTAAAATTTTGGAGATTATGGAACCATGATCAATCTAAGATGGGAAAAAATAATAAATGTCAACATACACGAAAAACAAATTTGTTTCCTAAAACACGACTTTAACATGGAATTGTTAATAAAAGGTTAATAAAAAGTAATAAGTAAATCATATATGGTATGATATATATATTTATTGATTTATAATAAAGTTATATTTATTAGAAATAACGATTTAATTTTTATGATTGTAGTCGAAACCAAAGGTAAGGGATTTCCATCTCACTTTTTTATTATGAGATACACAATGAATATTCACCACCTATTTTTTTATATGGTGTATATACATCCCAGGAATGTATTTTATTATTCTTATACTAAAACAATCAAGATTTACATATCAATTTTAAGAACACTCTTTAATGGTTTTTATAGTTACAAATTTACAAAAGAGGTAATGGATTTTTGTATCAATTTTTCTTTATTTGAGACATATGTTATGTTATTCACCTATCTAATTTTATGTGTTTTATAAAAATCCACATTGACTTGTATTATCATGAATTTATTATTCTCATGATATTTTAAGGTTGATTTATTTATATTATTTCATTTGGGTTTACGATTCAATGTTACTAAATTGGAAATGGTTTTATGATCCAATCTCATCATTTATCTAGATTGTATATGATTATGTCTCCAATGATTAAATTTTAAGATCCATATATCAAGAAAATAATTACATTTATTATCCTACGATTATTTAATTTGAACATATGTTTCCATTTATCTACTCTCTTTATGTAATTAAGATTTTAAAGTAATATTTATAAAAGAAATCAACATAATTTATCTCTTCGGTCGGAATCCATTTTTTTCTAAGATAATATTTTCTAAAAATGTTTTCAATTTTATTTAAAATTATTAAATTTATTTATTAAATAAATTTTTAACAATGTTTTAATTTTTACAATTTTTTTAATCGAGTCTTCATTTTGTTTTCCAAACAAGGCCCATTTGGCTTTTACAGAAAATGTGAAAGGAAAACATGTTGTAACATGTACAACTTGTAAATAATTTCTCAATATCATGAGCCCAAAATATTTTACTGATTAAATTATATGGTTTAAAGTTTATTTTTAAAGATAATTAGTTCCAAAATATTTTAATAATTTTTAGTTTTTAAAATATATTTTGAGGAAAATTTATTTTCCTCAAGAAAAGATCACAGTGGATTTTCATTCAAAATAAATTCCCATATAATATTAAATCCTTTGATATTACTTATTATTTACTAGATATGTTATCCAAAGATACTATTAATATTATTTATTTTAATGTTTTATTCATTTGAATAACACATGTTTATGAAACCCATTTATCTTTCACTGGTTATACCATGATATAATTATTATGAAACATGCTTCTCCTTTGATGGGTTATACTATGATTAAATGATGAAATGATTATAAACCCTATTTCTTTTACATAGGTTATTATATGATGAAATGTTTATGAAACCCATTTATTTTCATGGGTTCCTATATGATGAATGTTTTTTGGTCCTGTGGCACATATTTGTAAGAATTTTTTAGGTGATGTGCGAGACCTATATCTCCCTCTAATTCATTGATAATGAATAATATCTCATGAGATAAAAATGGGAAACAATTAGATGAAATTGATCCACTATGGTAAATAGTTGAGTCCTAACCCACTATGGGAATCATGTTAGTCCTGATACACTATGGGAAATAAGTGCATCTTGATCCAAAATGGAGAATATGTGATAAGTGCTGATCCACTATGTTGATGGTATTGGTAGTTATCCTCAAAATATGAAATTATTTTTCTATAATTATGACTTTTACACAATTTTAAGGCATGATATTATGGTTCATGACTAATTTATGATGACTTAACACTCTTATGGTCTATGTTTTTGGAAAAGAAATTTTTTTATACAATGAATCATGTTTATGATCTATGACAGGTTGGGTATGAACTTCGTATGTTATGTTCATGATCATCTACAACTATTCTTATATTATGATTTCATATGATCATAGATTTATATCTCATATGTTTACCCTTACTGATCATTTGGTCTCACCCTTTATTATGTTTCATTCCCCAGGTTATGAATAAAGGTTTATGTAGGGTATGCTTAAGAGGAGTACTTTATAAGAAGGTCATTGTGGGAGATGTATAATATATCTCAATAAAGAAGAAGATTGTGTTTCTATTATTTAAATAAAGTAAACTATTATGGTCATTGGGAATGTTTTTATGAAATTTATTGGTTATTCATCAAAAAAAGATATGATGTTTACATATGAATAGTCTATATCCTTATAGTTGGTATCATAGGAAAGGATTAGTTAACCATTAAAAACTAGGATTAGAAAAAATTTGTGATATCCCTAGGGATATTTCTAAGGATCTGTCTTGGGATATGTATATGTAAATGTATATGGATGATTTAAAGTAATGGAAAATATCCTCAAATTTTGGAAAAGGATAGACATATAAGTTTATAAGAAATTAAATCCTTGTCTGGATACTACAATGGGATGTAGTTCTATCATATAGGTGCATAGGGGTACTAAATACAAAGAGGGAAATTTTTACTATACTCTATAATATCCTAGTTAATTATAAAGGTCCTTTAAGAACACCTAGGTTGACACTCTTTGGGGATATGATTTGGTCATTCAAAAATTCTTTAAGAACCATCATAAAGGATTTAAATATACAATGTCTATGAATGACCTAGGTTAGAACTAAGGGGTGTTATATTGAAAAGAAGTTTTCATTATTTAAACATTGTAAAATTACACAATTATTTGGTTTTACACTATGAATATTATTTATCGCACTATGATTTGTGGATTTTTTAAATGGTGAGAAATAGAAGAAACTGGATTAACATTGAAAAAGATAGTAAATGTGTTGATAAGAAATAAAATGGAATGATTATTGGATTGAATGATATTGTGCATATTTATAATTATTTATCATGAAATATTATTAACAAATTTCACCTAAACCAACTCTTGGACTCAACAAATAATAGTGATAGAGTTATCCTATATCATAGGTGTTGGATAAAAGAGAGGAAAGAAGACTCAGTTTCATATAAGTTGATAAGGTTGGAAGAATCACTAAAATTAATGTATCAAAGTTATGAGAAAATTTTTTGAGTGTGGAAAATAAGTCCACAAAGTAATTAATTTTCAAGAAAAAATGAACATTTTGGTTAACAAAATGGATGAGAATAGTGGATTCCCTATGGAATAATAAATGGTTGAATCTTATAATTGTTGAAGGTAGGTGAATTATATAAATCAAATTTTTAGGGGAAAATATCATGAATAAAATCAATAATGTTTTATAATTAGAAGTATTGTGGTTGATGATGAGGAGACTAAAATGGGATAAGAATAGGAGGAGGTATTAAGGAATAAGATGATGAAATCTAGTTAAAGGGGTAAAAATGAATTAGAACAATTTAAGTGTTTATTTATTTGAATTAAAAAATTATGAAATTTATAATAAATTATTTATAAAAGTTTTACATGAATTATTTTCAAGAATATTTTGAAATGTACTAATGACCTAGAATTGTTATTTAATGGAATATTAATATTTTGTAATAAATAAATGATTAAGGGAAGATAACCCTGAATATGTTCATAATGTTTAGATAATGATATTGGAATAAAGATATGATAGATCTAAATAAATTAAATTGGATATTATTGATGACCTTGGATCTGATTAATGTTTTTTGAATAGAGTTGTTTATGTTATGATTGATGGAGTTTACAATATTATTGTATTTATGGAATAATTAAATAAACTATGGTTTTATTCAAGGAATGAGGAAGTATATATTATTTAATTAAGGTTTTTTATTAATTATATTTATTACCATGTTTAAAAAAAATATATGAATAAGGTATTCAAATATTTTTTATGTGACAATTAAGAGTTGTTTTCTGATATTTGGGGGATTAATATTAAGTTTATTTAAGGATATTGTGTGACTTTCTTCATAAATTTTGAATTTTGGAAGGGTAATAATGTTAATTATTAATGGATTTGTTTATGTTTAACTTAAAAAGATGTTTCAAAGATATAATTTTTATTAATAATGGATAACCTATGATAACCATTTCATTTTTGAAAACAAATAATGATAAAAAGAAAGCATTATCATAATTTTATGGATCATATGATACACTAGTGATTAAAGAATAAAATATTTATTTTAATTCCCTATATTAGTAGATGAAGTAGAAATTTATTATAACATAAGAAAAGTATGATATTTTTCTTATGAAATGGAATGAAATCAAGTAAGTATATCATATCTTGAAAATTCACTAACTTTATGTAACATATCTTTAAATTAATTGTTATCCTAATACCAAAATTTTTGATGTTATCAATGAAATTTTCACAGATATTTGGTTTATATTTTTTTTGTTTTTTATTTTCACATGATAATTCAATTTCTTGTTATAAATGATCTCTATTAATCTCCATCATTATTTGGACATTACCCTTTTATTCGATGTCTAATCTTCACATCCCATATATGTTATCCTATTTTTCAACCAAAAATGTGTTATTCTTGATGAACTTCACACATCCCATAATCTCATTTAAATATGAAATTTCATTAACCCTTACATGATGTGTGTTCCCCACAAATGGATTTTTAAGTTCTAAACCCTCTTTTTATTGATTATAAGTTCAAATTATAAGGACACAATTTATTTAAGAGGGATGGAATGTAACACCCAAAGATTTTATGAAATATGTTTATTCAAATAAATTTAATATTTTTTTTATTTTTTTTACACACAACACTATGTTTGTAATTTTTTACACATGAAATTGATTTTATATTATGTTACACACAACTATATGTGTAGCTAGCATTACACGTAACACCGAGTTTATATAAAAATGACATACTCTTAAAATTTTATTATTTAATATATTAGTTATAAACTAGCCATTGCAATGGTGGCTATGACTAATAATAAATAATTATGAAAATATATGCTTTAAAATTTTATATAAAATTAATTCTATGGTGAAAAATTAATTAGAAATGAAAAGAACTATTTGAAAATAAAGGTAATGTTTTCTGAAAACCCATTTTTATACACACAAACACATTTTACCTCAATAATTAAAAAAAGTAGTTTTTTTTGAATTATATTAATTAAATTTATATGTTTTATATTTAATTAATTTTTTAACATTCACATTATGTGTAATCTAGGTAAAAGATAATAATAAATCCAATTTTATGCTTACAAACTGTATTTTTTTAAAGTCATTTTGTATCATTTTGCGCACTTATTTTAAAATTAATTTTTAGCACTTTTAGGAAAATTATTTTCAAAAATGAAATAATTTTTTTAAATCAAAATTTCAATATATTCTTAGGGTGAATATTTTATAATTTTCCATGAATATAAATTTTTCCATGAATAGTGAAAAAACGCTGGTTTTTAATAAGAATTGTCATTTATTTTAAAGAATTTAAAAACAGAAAAGTTGATTTAATAATATTTAAAAAGTAAAATTAGGTCCATTATATATGTATAAAGTCAATTAATTTCATTGCAATAAATTTCAAATTGATTTTTGAAATATATACATTTTAAACATTGGATCATTTTCTCTTTGGAAAACTGCTTTCTCATCACGTCTGTGCTATAAATTTAAAATTAAAAAGTAAATACTATATGATAGGAAAAGCAGATTAAATATTTTGATTCAGAATAATTTATTTTATATAATAAATTGAACTTAATTTTTGACCATTATTAATAGTAATAAAAGTAAAAGTTAATTTCCACAGTAAAGTTGAAAATGGGTTTACCACGGGTTAAACTAAAAAGATAATGGGTAAAATAAACTATAAAATTCTTCAAAACTATTGTTTTAGAAATATTTATACCTTATAATATCTGAGGTTTAATAATGAATTATTTTGGATTTTTTCATCTTATTTAAAATGTGGGCACACCTTTTTCTTTTCAAAACATTACAATTGTGTCACTCACCTCACTTATAAAAGGATACCTCCTCTCCTATACACACAACAAATCAAAAAACTTTTGGATAATATAATAAATTATTAAATAACTCCCTTAATTACCTAATATCATCCCATAAGCCTTATTTTTTTCCAAAATACAATCTAGGATACCTTTTGGTGCAAACCAAAAGAAGTTGTTTGAAAAAGAGGTAACATCCCGAACTAAGAATTTTATTTTTTTATTCCTCCACATACTTAAATTATTATTGAAAATTTATGATCTAATAAACCAAATATATTACATATAATTATATTTTATTATTTTAATTTAATAAAATAAATCCTTCTCCCTTTCCATGAAATTGGATATGAAATCACCAATCGTGTGTACGACGGACTGCCGCATCGCCAACTGATGTTATTCATTTTCCATCACCACATCTCACCCACGGATATAATGGTATATTAAATGTTTATATATTATATTTATGATATTATTTTAATTATATAATTATTATATCACATATACCTTCTTATTTCCATTATTTGGGAATAGGATAACGTCACTCATGTGTATGACGGACTACCGCCTCAAGATGCGATGCAATTCATTCACTCATTTCCCAGAAGATAATAAGGATGAGTTTAATGAACATATTTGATATATATAGAGATAAAAATTATTATTTAATATTAAAATATTATTTTAATTTCTTTAATTTAATGCTTTGAATAATGAGAACAATGTTCATGCATACGTATGACCTACAGTTTCTATAAACAATGTATTTCATTTTTATCACTATCTTTTATGGATTAATATATATATATATATTATATTTATATCATGGTTAACATATTGATATTATTTAAATATGACTTATTTAATAGGACCAAAAATAAAATAAAAAATCAAAACTTACATGACAAACAAAGTAGTCACTCCCCGAAACATGAGTTTAACTCATAATTGGTAATAATGGGGTAATAAATGTTTATAAGTAACTCATATATACTATGATATGTATATGTATGTTTATTTAGTACATTTATAATAAAATTATATTTATTATTCATGATTTTTAAACATGCATGGAAGAAGTGACGACATATGATAAGAGACTTCTATCTCAGTTTTTACTTATGTGATACATATGCCATATTCACCACCTATTTATTTTATGTGGTGTATATACTTTCCATGAATGTATTTTATGATTATTTTCTTGATTTTTTTGGATTTAAATATATTTTTTAGGATATTTATTTAATTTTGTTTATAGTTTTAAAGTTACCAAAGCGGAATGATATTTTCATCTCAATTTTCTATCTTTGAGACATATGTTATGTTATGCCCCTATTTTTTTATGAGGTGTATATATAAACATATTGACATGTAGTATCAGTAATTTAATTATTTTCATTATATTTTATGTTTTTCAATGATATTATTTCATTATTTATTTTGATTCAATGTTACCAATGTATGAAGGATTTTAGGATACAATCTCATCATTTATCAGCATTGTTTTTTATTATAGTTACAATTATGAAATATTATGCTACATATCTCAAGAAAATAATAAAATTTATATCATTTGGTTATTTCATTATAATGATTTTTTACTTTCACTTTTATCTCTTTATGTACTCAAAATTTCAAAAATATGTTTTTAATAAAAATCGTCTTTATTTATCTCATAGGTCAAAAACCATTATTCTTCCAAAACAATTTTTTTCTAATTTTTTTGTCGAAAAATAATTATAACATTATCCAAATGAATAATTAAGGAAAAGTTTAAAAAAATTTAACTTTTATTTTTTTGAAAGGAATATTCATATAATTTTACGAACAATACACATTTGGATTTTACTAAAAATTTGAATGGATGTTTTTAACATGTGCAACATGTATGAAATTTCATAATATCATGAACAAAAAATGTTTTAAAGATTACTTTATATTTTTTCCACTTTATTTTATAAAAATTGATTTTAAAAATATTTAAGGAATTTGATGTTTTAAAAATTGATCCAAAAGAAAATTCCCTCAAGAAACGTTCGATGTGATTTTCCTATAAATATATTTTTCCATCAAAGATGACATCCTTTGATGTTACTTATGATTTTCTGGGGATATGTTCTAACTATATCAATATTATTATTTGTTTTAATGGTTTCTAAATATTATGATAATATATTTATAAATCCATTTTCTCTTCCATGGGTTATACCATGATATAAATATTATGAAAACAACTTCTTTTCCTTGGGTTATTCTATGATGAAGAGATGAAATAATTAGGAAACCTATTTATTTTTCACTAGTCACGATACGATGAAATTTTTTTAAAATAAATTTCATTTAATGGGTTCTGATATGATTATTTTTTTGATCATGTGTCACACAAATAAATTATTTCCATTATTTTATGGGTGGTACTTTTATCTCCCTTCAATTTATTTGGTAAATATTTATATCTCATGAGATAATAATGGTGAAAACATTGATTTTATTGATCTACTATGGGAATCTTGTGAGTCCTGATTCACTATGGGAAACCAGTGTTTCCTAATCCAAATTGGGAAATATGTGATAAGTTATGATATACTATTTTGATGGTCTTGGTAGTTAAACATGACATATAAAATATTTTTCAATATTTATAATGGAGAAACAATTATATGATATGAGTATATGGTTCATGATTGATTTTTGATGATTTCTCCCTATTATGGTCCATGTTTTTATGAAATAAATATTTCTTATTCCTGGAATATTTTTTATGATATATGATAGGTTGGGTATGAACATTGTATGTAATGTTAAGGATTGTATTACCTTATTCTTATAGAATTCTTTAATATGGTCATAAATTGATATATCCTTTGTTTAACCTCACTGAAAATATCAGTTTACCATTTCTTATGTTTCCTTCCTTAGGTTATGAAGAAAGGTTTTGGAAGTGTATTCCTAATAGGGGTACTTCTTGAGAAGATCTTTATGGAATATATTGAAGTTATTTAAGGAAAATAGATGATTGTGATTCTAGTATCCAAGGAAAATAATCTATTACGGTCCTCGGGAATGTGTTTGTGAAATGTATTGAATATTAATATAAAATGATTTGATGTTTATGTATGAAAAATATTGGGTCCTAATATGTGGAACTGTATGGGTGGTTTTGGACAAATTTAGGGTTTATAATGGGTTTTTTGGTTTGATTTCATATTGATTATGTGTGTGGGGATTAATTACACTACTTCTTGGTGGTCTTATTTAAGGGTGATGAGATTTTCATTGAATATAATCTAGGAGTTTCTATTTATGGTTGTTTTCTAGGGTGTACCATTAAATTTATATGTATTTTTTGTTTAAATTACCACTAAAAAGATTTATTCTAGGTGGACATTACATGTTCAATGTGTTTAATGGATTGTTTTGAAAATTTGGGTATTTAAAGAAGGTTTTAAAAATTTGGGAGACATGTGTAAACCATAAGTGTCTGATAAAATGGATCAAACTAGTTTTATGGGTATTAATGGAATTATAAATTTGTTTTAGAAATAGATTTACCTTGGGAAATATTTTTTGATAAATTGGAAATTCTTGATTAGGAAATGGATTTTATTATATCCTGATTAATACATGCACATTATTGTGATTTGTTATCATAGAGTATCAAATGGGTTAATTGGTATGTGAGAGAGAGGTTTTTTTGAGGGACTGCGTGAGCCTTCAGAGGGAGGACCGTTCGATCCTATAGTTTCTACTAGGGGCTGAGTGTGCCTTTGGGTAGGAATACCATATCATATTCCAATTGGTTTCTGAGAGATCATATGAGCTATTGGAGTTGGGCTCAAGGAATATGATGATATCCTCCATTTCTTAGTAATAATGCTTGTTTACTCACTCATGATGGGCCTACTATTAGAGCCCCTGAGTTCACATTACTCATGATATATTGGTTTATATTATTTATGCATTGGTTAGTGACAGTTTTAAGTGACGAGATTTATTATTCCCATTTTTTTATTTTCCATTTATATTTTTATGTTATATTGATTCTTACACTCATATTTATTATTCCATCTTGTTTATTTTTATAATTTTGTGCCCTGTGGACTTATTTATTTATTTTATCCATGTATGGTTTTTTTTGAAAAACCTAGGTTTTCTCTCAAAAGTAAAACTGAATGTATTTTGAATGTATAATTCAAAATTGTATATTATCAAATTAGTTTTGAATAGATTTTTTTTAAAAATAATTTATTGGTTTTTATGGGTAACAACCTTAAATATGTTCAGGTTGGTATCCTACTAGGCTTCACGAATCACATTATTCTTGGGACCTTTAGGGTGTTTGTAGAGTTTTTTATAGGACACAAGAAAAGGAAAAGGCACCATGTTCATGGGTGGCTCTTCTTGATTACTGATGTCTAGTGTTTTGTAGAGGAGACATGGTATCATAGGAATGAACTCTTGTGGAATCGTTTTTGCTATTTTTTTAAACATTGAGTTTTAATTGAAACTTTTTTGGTCTTTTACCCTCGTTTTGAGTTTGGGTTTGATTTTTAGATACCATGGATATTATTAGTGGTGGAATGCATGTACTTTTATGTATTTTGTTGTTTATGGTATCTATTTATATTATACTATTGAAAATGATTATATATGCACACATCCGGTTTTATGGATGGTTAATTCCCATTTACCACTATAGAAACCATTATGATGTTCTAGTTGGTAATTCTTAGTACTTTTCACCAACCCCTGGTGACCAAGAACATGATTTAGACCGTGTGGTGGGCCAGATTAGGTGATGGGTTAGGTTAACCTGAATTGGTTCATTACATAATACATCCATACTAAAAGTGAAATGGTTTTAAATTTTGAAATATAACCCACCTCAATCCCATTGGGTAAACATTTAAAACTATCCCAATGGAAAAAATTATAAATGGAAGATGAGTCAAAGTACTTGGAAAAGGTTCCATATGCCATAGAAGTTAGAGTCAAGATGTATGTTAGGGTTTGTACAAGGTTAGATATTTCTCACGTAGTGTTATTTTTTGGTTGGTTAATGGAAAATATTTGAAAGTATCATTGAGAAGAAGTTAATTAGATTACCTGACATCTCAAAGGTTCAAATGATCTTGCATTATATTTCAAAATGGTTGATCCATACAATGTTATGTTGATATATAATTTTGAGGAGATAAAAATACATAAAAGGGTACCTCATGGTTTTTATTACCAATGAAATAACTCACATATATTGAATTTATAGAGTACAATTAATATCTTCAGTATTTACCATGGAAGCAGAGCATGCTATGGAAATAGAAGCTCAGAAGAAGAAGATATGTCTGAAGTGATTATTAGAGAAACTTGTATAAAATAAGGGGAACTAAATGTTGTTATATGATATTCAGAGTACAATATATCTTAAAAATAAAATAGTGTTTCAGTCATGAATAAAAAAAAATATTCATATAAATTATATATTTAGTTGGTATCTTGTGTAAGATAATGTTCTAGTTATAAAAAGGATATAAAGAAGCTATAATCTGAAATATATACATATAATGGTTTTATTTTGGGAAATTATAATGCAAATATATAACTTGGTGGAGTAAGGATAACTAGAGTATATAAAGGATGTAGATTGTTTGGATATTTTCATGGGAGGAAACCATGTTTATATTGAATAATTTATTAGGAGGGTCTAGCGGTGAATCCTTGAAAATAGTATTTTAATGGGAGATAATTTTGAAGAAAATGAAATTGATTTTCGACTAATAATTAGATATTTAGAAATGTGGATTTTTATAAATTCAATAGATCTATATGTTCACATTGGGAATGTTACCATGTTTCAAAGAACAAAAATTCATATGATGATTTATAGGGACTTTTAGGAGGGTAATTATAAAGGGTGATTAGATCTATACAAGAGGAAATCTATTAATACATTATAATAACTGAGATTTGTTTAAATTTCATATAAGGTTTCATCAGAAGGCTATATAAAATTTTATTATAAGGCATCTATTGTTCAATTTAAGCTTCTAGACTAGGTGGTGAATTTTCATAGTACATATAGTTAACTTTGTCTAAGTATAATGTCATTCATAAATATCAGAATGAAAAGAAGTTATATATTATTATAGAAATGTGGTTGTATCAATTAAGGTTTTCTATTGAATGGAAGACTGGGATATATATTTTTAGAATATTATAACTATTCTATTTTTATTTTGTTATTAATGAAGTGAAAAAATAGTTTTCCTGTGGAGTAGGAAAAATCCAAAACCATGTAAATTTATTATGTTGTAGTTCCTTGTGTGTATGTATTTTTTTTGTGTTTATATATTTTTTCTATGAGAGTGAGAGTTTGGAGATTCAATTCATGGATAGGGTGTGTGTATTTTTAGTTATAGATACATTTATTTTTGGAATCATCACATTCTAGGAAGTTATAGACCATCAAAAAGAGAGGTTATTATTGTCATCATCTAGATAATGGTTTTGTTTAGAGAAACAATATTCAGTATAACCTCCATGGGGAGTGGGACCATTATCCTAGATTAGTAGGTCCTAACCTGGGGTAGGACGAGGTTATCTCTATTGAAATGGCTAGTCTCATTATTAGAGTAGTGGATCCCAAAGTATTTATAACATTACATATTTTTGTGAATCTATATTCATATTAATCTATATTACCACTAAAGTGAGAGGTGGATTTTATTATTGACCATTTTACTGAGATGAAACTATCTCAATTACTCCATATTGAATGGATCAACAAATTT
Organism: Viscum album; assembly: GCA_963277665.1. Taxonomy (NCBI): domain Eukaryota; kingdom Viridiplantae; phylum Streptophyta; class Magnoliopsida; order Santalales; family Viscaceae; genus Viscum; species Viscum album. Next base: position 1,496,273,586 of record OY728164.1, read on the forward strand.
GTGAGATCTAAGAATCTATTTGGAAAATCATGAATCAAAGGTGTTCATCAATCCAAGAACTTACCTTAGGGTGTTTTAGTCAAATTTTTAAAAAGGATAGCGGGAGACTATGATTGTGTGTAGACTATGAGAATAAAAAATAGTTACAATTAAGAACCACTATCATATTCACATAGTTAGTGATCTATTTTATGATTTCATGGGGAAAATATATTTCTCAAAAAATTAAGTTCACTTAGATTATCAATTGATTCAAGTTACATAAGAATACTTTCATATAACCTCCTTTTTGTGTTTATATGAGAATTTTTGAGTATATTCTCATTCATTTTGGGAAAATTAAATCCCATAATGTATTTATCATCCTAATGAAAAAAATATTTCATCTATTTTTATACTTATTATTTTTGGTCTTTTTGGTTGATTTCATGTTTAATTATATGTCTCAATATGAACATGCCTAATGTATTCATGTAATTAAGGAAACTATATGAGATCACCTATTATATGATAAATTATCAAAGTGTAATTTCTATATTTATGAAGTTTAATTACATATACACTTCAAGTATGAATAAGGAATCCCAGTGGCCTTTACAAGGTGGAATAAATAATGTTTTATAGGGATCCCTTGAATGTATTCAATATTAGAAGTTTCCTTGGGATGTTGAGTGTTATCACCCCTTTATTTAGAATTTAATGAGGATATACTCTCCTTTAATATCTATTACCAAGAAGGGGAATAAATTTATATAGCCTAAATAGTTTGAATAACCCTTTCAAGAACTGAATTGGAGGCTGACCTCATCTCCTTTTCTTTTCCCATCTCAACTAGGTGAAGGGTTTCAGGTGCATTGTGATGCCTCCTCCATAGTATTTATATTTTTTGTCATACCATACCATCATGTAGAGACATATGGTTACAAGAAACATCACAATCATGAAAAAAACCACCATACCCATGATTTGGAATTGGCCATAATGGTTTACACATTAAAATATTAGAGGCATTTTATATTTAATGAGTGCTTTATTTTTTTCATCAATCAAAATATCTTTAAGTACAACTTATATAAAAGAGATTTTAACCTTAGGTATCTATATTATATTTAATACCTATCATACTTTGATTTTGGAATTTAGTATTCTCACGGTAAAGGAATCGTAGTTTCTAATGAATTTAATAAGAGTATTCTTCCTCAAAACATTCAAGAGGTAAAATAAAAATAATCATTGGTGTCTCTCATGTATAAAATCCCCATGGATTTGACCAAGTATAATAGTGAAAAATTATTACACCACATCAATCCCACATCATCTACAATATAACATTATTCAAGGGAAAATTGATGGTGGGGTTGGGGGTGGATATCCTTGATGGGTGGAACTAGGATTCCCAATATTTTCTTTACATTTAAGGAGGACTAATAGTTTCTATGAGGGTGAAGGAAGAAGTGATAGAATATTAAAACTCATCTAGATTCTCTATGGACCTTAAGATCACAAAAATTTATTATCACATCCATAAAAAATTATGGTGGTTTGGTATGATGAAATTCTTTGCTCGATATATTTCACATTGACTTACCTATCAGTAGGTAAAGTAGAGCATGAAAATCCCAAAAGTATACTTCAATACACCCCATTTGAGATCTAAAAATTAGATGAGACAATTATATAAAATTTGTATCATTTTTCTAGTTCAACCAAGGTTAAGGATACAATGTAGATGATCATGGAAGACATAACCAGGATGAACTGATGTCTTCATATCAAGGAGGCTTCTTTGGTTGATGATCTTGGAAATCTTTATTTTATGAAAATTATGATGCATAATAGTGAAATCATCATTATTATTTCTTACAAATACATAAAGACCGTGATTTTTTTGGAAATGGATTCAGTGTACTTTTGGTTTATAGGTAAAATTGATTAATTCTTTCCACCTATAGACTGGTGGCCAATCTGAGTGAACTATCCACATTATGGAAGATTTGATATGCACACATATCCTTGACTTAATTTTCTCATGTTAGGACCACCTGTACTTAATGGAATCATACTATAATACTAAATTATTGTATTCTATCTAAATGGAACTTTTTAAATATCCCTAAGAGTATCTATACCATTCCCCTATTTGTTAGACCTAGATTGGATAAACTTTAGTGATTATCCTTAACATCATATAAATGAAGACCAAAAATGTGAAACTAATTTTAAAATAGTTCATGATGACCCAAATCCCATAAAATACTCTAATGATCATTAAAGGTATCCCATATAATTTAATTTTGAAACAAACTTCTTCCATTGGGTATCTCCGAGGTTGGGTCACCAACATATAGGAAAGTAAGGGAAAATAACCTTGAGGTATGTCAATTGTTCTGATATATTTAAAAAATTTGGAGAAGTTTCCTATTATTTAACCATTAATCTAATTATTAGATATATAATAAATAAATCCGACATGTCCTAGTAGAGGAAAAAATTCTCATCCCTTCACATTTTATTAGATATAACGACATTAAGGTTGAGTCTGATGCATCCAACATGATGAATCTTATATTCCTCATTGATTGATGTTAGAAGGTGTTCAATGCTAATGTTTTTACATGGTTTTAATTAAATGGTAATATCTGGATCTCAAATTTGAAACTTGAGGAAAAAATTAAATTAATAGAAAATTGATAGATTTATCCCCTTAAGAAGCGGTTTAAAGATTTTTGGAGATGAGAAGCCCAATATTAGAGGGGTTATAAGGTCCCTAACTTGAATAAATTAGTTTTATCTGAAATGGTGAATATTGATTCATTATTTAATGTATCCAATACGGTTTTTTATCCGTAAAGTAGTTGTAGAGGGTTCAAAGAGTGTTTTGAGAGAATGATCTAGTGGGTAAAGTTTTAATCTAGCAACTGAACCTCCACTGATAGTCTAGTGAAGCTCTATTTGAATTTTAATTCAGGGATGATAGAGGCTACTGCGAATTCCATAGAAACTCTTATGGATGACCACTGTATTTTTTTAATTCATAAAAATGTAATTTTTAATATTTAAAACCTAAAATAAAACATATTTAATATAGTATTTTCCATCATTTTGACTATGAGACCCCTCCCTTAAGCTCTTACATTACCCTCCATTAATTTGGATAATACATCCTTAGATCTTCAATCCAAGAGGTTCAAATTTCCATATATTTTCATCCTTAGTATGTAAGGACATCAAAACCTCGCCTAATATTCTTCTTCATCCCATTATTCATTTCATCAACCCTAATATCATTATTTTGGGATTATGAAATTTCAATATTATTGAATACTTTAATATTATTTTGTTTTGGTGTTGGTAAAGGGTTTCATTGTGATATAATAATTTAATTACTTTGTTTCTTTCTCTAATTTCACATTCCATGTTACTAAAAATCAAACATCTAAATATATTTATATTTTTTATTGGTTTAAATATTTAATTAGATCCCTAATATTATTCTCTAGACCCAAATGGACAACTATATCAATTAATTGGTCAGAAAACCCATCCCTTCTTTCATATTGATTATTATTTGGGTTAAAAATTAAGTGAGCATGATTTAATTTAACTAAAACTAATTGATTTATTCTAATAAGGTTCCCTACCCAAAATATAAATGTTAATTGAATGTAAAATAAAAACAAGGATAAAAATATCTATGGGGCCTAAAATACTAGAGATCAAGGGAATATCCATTAAAAAATATTTATAATCTGAAAATAAGGATACTAGATAGGAATGGATGGTAATGGGTAAAGATTAATGCCACAATCCAACCCAATTTGACCTTTAACTGGTCACGTGAGCCAATCTGTGGCATGTACTGACGGGCATTCATGATCCCCATGGGATGAAAAATAGTACCAAGAATCATCAGAGTAACCAAGGGAATGATTTCAATCAAAAATAAATAAATAAATTGAAATGTGGAAAGATAAAAAAGTATCCCAATACATATATATCAATATCCAAACTAATATTAATTATGAAAAAGTAAAAAAATACAAAAAACTATACAATAGAGCCCAAGATAAACAGGATGGACAGAACTAGTCCTTGGGACCCAAGTCACTCTCTGATACCCAAACAAACCATCAACTATGATGATCAATACCATGATTAATCCTACACCACAAACTAAAAACAAGAAATAACTGTATGAGTGAGTATCAAAACTCAGCAGGTGTTTCTGAAAAAAACTATCCCCAATGCACTTCTTGTAAAAGAAAAGAATCATTTACTACAAGTTTGAAATACAATATATAAAAATAATAATTTCAAAAAAAAATTCCACTTAAAAAAATCATGTTCCATTTCCCCTTTTAATTTTACAAATCCAATTTGTTTTCCAAGAATCTACCTTTTAAATTTTCTAGAAGGAATGTGATTCTTTCATTTTAAAATAAGAACAAGATGACATAAAACATTTGTAAGAGAAAAAATTTCCTATAACCTTTTAATGAAAACCCATCACTTTCTAAATAGGTACACCATATAAAAAACATTATAATAGACACAAAGTAAGTGTAATGGGAATAAGAACATAATATTAACAAAAAAATCTTGCATCTCAATCATCCATAGTAATAACTAAGTTTTGATAGACATGGGTGAAACATAGAAGCTTGTTAATAATTCATAATATACTAATACATGTTGACTCATCCTGAAAATCATACCCCACTAAATTAAATCAATAAATCCCTCACCTGGTCGACCATCCCCCACACTGTACAGACTGAGGGAAAGTATCCCATAGTAATAAAACTCAATTTATACATATGTTATGTTCCACTAGTCAGGTCATTATCCTATCTAGTGTAGCACTCATTCTCAAAAAATGTCTCATTATCCTAGGTTCCCTTATAAAGATGTATAAAGATGGTGAGCTAACTGATTCCAACCAGGAATCCAATCACATGCACATATATAATAATAAATCATATAACATGCATCACTTTATTCACTCCAAAGCTCAATCTAATTCCTAAAAACACATTGATTACAAAGGGTTTCATACTGATTACTTCCCATTCTGCAAAAGGTAAATGGGTACAAGGTTTATAAAATAAGGAAATACACCTTATTCAACATATATACAAGGATGGAAAATTGTCCAAGGAGAGTTTTCATAATAAATACTCACACCAGTTTCACAAAAATGACCAACATGCCTTTAACACACTTCACTAAACCACCATTTTAAAGCAATAAAATCCACACTTCCAAAAAGGTACCAACACACCATTTTCCATTTTACAATAACTTAAAAAATTCCATTTAAACATTTTCATATCATTTTCATGATGAAACTAGTTTTATTAAAAAATTCCAAATGGGCCACGCATCACCAAAACATGACATCATTTTCAATAGCCAAATATACACTTCACTAAAATTCAAAACCTCTTTAAAATCCCATTCATGTAACCCAAACCATATTTTCACATGACACAAATACGTTTAAAAATAAAATACATGATTTAAATATCAAAAATCACTGGAAAAAGCACATCAAAAATTTTATCGAACACTTTGTGTGCATAACATAACAAAAATTATGAATTTACATCAAAAAATCCTGAAAAACATCTTATTTCACATCAAGAAATTATTTAAAATACCACACATCAAAATTTATAACTTTAGGGATGTTTGTAAAGCATGAAACCAATGAGTCTAAAATTTAATGGCAAGTGTAAAAGAAAATCTACATCAATCTCATGGTTCTTCAACAACGCACACCTGAAACCACACCACGAAAGATAAAAGAGAAAAAATCTACCAAGATGAATCTTAAACTAACAAAACTCCCAAAATAAATCAAGGGTAACATGAACCCTAGATCGACATGACCTATTAAAGAGAATATCTAAATAGAAAAAGGAAGGAAAAGGAAGAGGGTGAAGAGGAGATGAGAACACTTTGAGAAATCTTGCCCCAAACATAAAGAATCACATTAGATCTACACTGAGGGAGGAAGAAAAATCTTAGAGAAAGAGGGAGATCCCTCCTTTGGGTTATACAAGCTAGGGGGAGAATAAAATGGATGTTTTGGGTTAAAAATAATATGAGGTTAGAGTTATAATTTCATAAATTTTAAGATCTGGGTAGCTCACATGGTTTGGACGCACAATTTACCAAACCATGTTCCAACCATGTTCCCCTTATTAGAAACACCTGCAACATTCATGGGATGGCTTCAAAATTTGGAAACTATGCTCCATCCCTGTGAGATGTTTCTTTCTCAAGACATAGGTTTCATACACGTTTTAAGAATGGTTTGAATAACTGAGTGTGCATCGTGCACCCTCAACCAGAAGTACTCTATGGGTTGCGTAATTTCCTAAGCCAACCCACATGATTTTATCTAATAGTGAGTGAACTACAAACCATGATAAAAAACAACGCAAAACATGATATTTAAACTTGTCACACCCGAAACATGAGATCCAATCCCATGGAAAAAAAAATAAACTGGAACTGAGGTCTAAAATAAAAATTTAGGTGTGACAATTCTCACCACCATAACACTTTCTACCCTTATAAAGCCAAAACATCATCCAATTGATATATCCAAGACTAAATATTTCCACATTAAAATGATCTATACTCTAAAACAAAACATCTCAACCACTTCCAAATGGATGTTATGTATCTTGCCCAAAAAAACCACAATTGAAAAAATTTTGTAGACAAACAACGAGATCTTAATCCACGATCTCTAAAACCATGCCTCAAAAAATATCATTGAGCACACTCCCAAATACCCAATGTTCACCCAACATGATAAGATCTCAGAATGAATCATCTTGAAAAATATTCGACTTCTTAATTAGCCTCACCTAAAAACAAATTGCATTCTCAATACTTGTGGCTAGAGCAGAATCACCACCATTAGAAAACATATATAACTAATTTATTATAGGAGAAATTCAGTGAGACCTATGGTGGATCTCCCCACTATTAAGAACAAACTATCTTGAACTAAAAAGAAATCCTCCACATGGTCCAAAAAATATACACCGAAGGGGAGGAGGGAGATGGAAATAAAAGAGAATCACCCCAAATAGATAACCTCACAAGAGAAAAAGCTACTATCTCACCCCAACGTAGGAGACAAGAGCTGAACTAGAGTTCCCCACACACCCAATGATTTCTTGACTTCTTGAAAGGCCTCACTCTGAGACATACGGAAGGAGACATGATGTTTGAAAAATCTATTCCACCATAGTCAGGAGCCGATAATCACAACACACCAAAAAAATTATTTTTTCAAAAAAATAACCTTATGCCAAATAGGGACTTAAAAAAGTGCACATTCCAAACACACCACCACTTAAAACAAAAAGAATCAGAATTTCAAAAATAATAAAAAAACTATCACTAAAACATGATTTTTCAAGAGATCCACAATATCTCCTTATATATAAAAAAATTTAACACCACTGGGCATAACCACCACAGTAGAAGGAAACACTACAATAGAAGAGGGAATTTGAAACAAGCCCAAACAATAATATACTCCTACAAACTAGATATGTGTCGCTTTCTATAAACACCTCGATAGAACCAATCTATGTGGCATAGGTTCCCTAAATCATCCACTGGTCAGTGTACTCGAACATGATAAATTCTTATGATATTTCATGTAACAATAATGAAACACTATAATTCCACACCAAGAAGATGATGAAAAAAGATATCAAGGCCTTTTAATTCCTTGACCAACTCCAACAACCTCTAGCCACTTCCCCACTTCCTTATTGGAATTCCCCTCCCCACTTCTAGGAACTAAAGGAGGGATTACTACCTCAAGCATTCCCTCCATCACATATTCAACACAAACCTATCCTACCACATAGACGAAGGAAGTTAAATAGAAATCCAATACCATTGACTACAGAGCAGGATGAATCCCACACTCCAAATGTCAGTCCTTCAAGGAATCATCTATAATATACACTAAAATTTACAAAACTAGATCCACAAAATGGTGAATAATCTCCAACACTGAATGAACACCTTGTTGAGAAAAAACACATCTCCATACCCTTCCTCACTTTTACTACCTCATAGAAACACTGGTAGATAAACAAATCATTTAATAACTCCTAGGTAATATCTTCTTAAGGATTTTTCTGAGAGACCGACTTACACTACTACTAATGAAGTACTTGAATAATAAAGGTATAGAAATTCACCTTCAATGACTTGGTAAACTCAATGAGGCTAACGTTCCTTTAGATTTTCTGCATCTACTCTTCCTATTCGAGGGGATCCTCTTTACCATAATTGAAAGGTGGATTTAACATTAGAAACTCATGAATGAAATCCTTAGGTTGATCAAATAGAAGTCCTACTAATGGGGAATAAACCATAGATACACCATGAATATCCATATAATATCTATGGGGGAAAACAATGAGAAATGAGAGAACCATATTCTTTATCAAAACCAACCCAAAAACAAGGGGTCTAAAAATCAAATCACCACATAAACAACACTAACCAGATCATGATAAAACAAGCTACACAAAAATTGTTTAAAAAAACAAAAATTTCCACTTCATAACACTTTTAAAAGAAAATACATGGTGGGTTTCACACTCACCAATTTGATTCCTTACAATCTCAATCACATGAACATCCCTATGCTGTCCAAGGAAACCAAACTCATGCCATAATAAGCACTCATCCACCCACATCATAATCTAACTACTTTCCACACATATCAATGGATGTGATCACCCAAGAAAATACCAAAGGCCAAAAGAAGACATTTCTACTTCCCAAAATAGGATTTTAAACCCACAATTTCAATCCACTTCTGTTTCAAAATTCATAAAACCTTTAAAAATCCCAGTAGACACCCAGTAAAAAAACCTTTTTTACTTTTTCGATTCAAACCATTTCATCGTTGTCACAAATAATATCCCATGAGTTTCCATCCAAAATAAATTTCATCCCATTCAAAACATTTTTATCAACTCAACAAATCCCATTTTTCAAAAAAATTTATTCTTTCCAAACAACCAATTCTGAAAAACCACAAAATCCATTAAAGAAACCTCTTTTCCAAGACATTATTCAAAATGAAAATGAAAATAAATTTCCATATTTCCAAAAACCAAACCATTTCCATTTTAAAATCCAGTTTTCAAAATCAAAATATAAGAATTCTCAAAACAATTTTCAGAATCACAGAAGATCTGAAACATTCACAAGGGGAATTAGTGTCATTGGGTGACTTGGCCACATGGTTGGAATACAAATTCCCATCACAAAATAAGAATAGAGAGTATTCCAGGACCATGTCACTAGCTCCACATGGATTTTCAGGCCATGTGATCTGACGAAGACCACTGGACTAACTCCCATTTTGTATCCCTAACATAAAACAATCCACCAGAACCAAAGGAATCAACAAAACCCAACATCCCATGACAACTCAAGGCTTGATATATAATGTTTTTTCCATACACTCCCACATACATACACCCCAATTTCTTGAAAGTCCTACTCCATATAACTTGACATCCCCAAATAACAAAGGGTTCTCTAAAAGCTATGTCATCTAAGGGGACCTCCTCTGAAAACATTTTTTCATGAACCAACCTAGGACGACCTTAAATCGGTCCCCCAATATAATCCCTGACAAGGAATAAAGGGCTTTCCTGATCCCCATGGGATTGAAATTAGTGTCGAGCATCAACATAGTTACTGAGGGAAATAGTTTTTTCAAATATAAATAGATAAAATTAAAAGAAGAAAGATAAATAGAGAATCCAATACATATATATCAATATTCAAAATCAATATCATTTTAAAAAACTGAGAAATATACAACAAACCACACAATAGTGCCCAAGCTAAACCTGTCGTCCGTAATGTCTCTATGTGACCCCAAGGGCCACTCTCTGATACCAAGACCAACCACATCTAGTGACAATAAATACCATGCCGATTCCTAGACCAAAAGCTAAAAATTATAAAGAACTATAGGAGTGAGTATTAAAACTCAAAAGTCGTTTGAAAAAAACTATTCCCAATGAACTTCCTTTAAAATAAAAGAATCATTAACATGGATTTTGAAATAAAATATTTAAAAATAATATTTTTCACACATTTTTTACACTTTAAAACAAACGATGGTCTATTTATCTTTTTATTTTACAAATCCAAGTTATTTTCTGAGAATCAACCATTTAAATTTTCAATGCAAAAAGTAATGATTTTATTTCAAAATTATAACAAGACGACATAAAACATTTATAAGAGAAAACGTTTTCCGTAAACCTATGAAATATAACCCCTGAATTTCCAAATAGGTTCACCACACCAAGGAACATTAAAATGGAAACATAATATGAGAAATGATAATAATAACAGAATATTAAGCAACCAATCATTCATCTCAATAATCCATCATAACAACTAAGTGTCAATAGGCCTGGGTGAAACCTAAGAGCTTGCGAATAATACAGAACATACTAATATATGATGACTCACTTTGGAAAGAATGCCTCACTCAATGAAATTAATAATTCTCTCACATGTTTGGCTATCCCCCATATGGTACAGACTAGGGGGAACTATCCTATCGAAATAAAAGTCAACATATCCCTATGTTATGCACCACTAGTCATTGCGTAATCCAAACTAGTTCAGTAATAATTCTCATAAAATTCCCTCATTATGATAGGTTCCCATGTTATGATGTATAAAGAGGTTTATCGAACTGATTCCAACTAAGCATCCAATCTCATGCACAAATACAATAATAAACCACACAACATCGATCACCCGAGTCACCCTAAGGATCAATATCTTACCTAAATATGTATATATCACAAAGGATTCCTGACCAAGGACCTCCCATACCGATCAGGGTAAATGGGTCATGATGATTCCAAAGTGAGGAAATCCTACTCATTCAAAATATTTATAAGGAAATATTTTTTTCCAAGGATATTTTCCATAATAAACACTCTCACTATTTTCACAAAATTTTGAAATGTGTCTTAAGAACACTTCACAAAAACACCATTTTAATGAAATAAAATCTACCCTTAAAAAAAGGTTCCAATAAACTATTTTCCATTATAAAATTAATTATAAATTTCCATTTCAAAATTCAAATAATATTTTTAAGAAAAAAACACTTTCATAAAACATTACCAAATAGGGCATGCATCAACAACAGATGACAAATCATTTTCAAAATCCAAATATACACTTCTCTTAAATCCAAAACCACAATGAAATCCCATTCCTGAAACCTGAACCATCATTTCACATGTCACAAATACATTTGAAAATCTGAACCATTCTTTAAATGTAAAAAATCACTGGAAAAACCAAACTGGGAAATTTGTCGAACTATTTTCATGCATAACATAAAAAAACATAGAAATATATTACAAAAAATAATTCAAACACCCTTATTTCACATCAAAAAATTATTTTAAAGATCACACATCAATATTTAGAATATAAAGAAGGTTAAAAAAACATGAGACTAATGATTCTTAAATTTAAAGGCATGTGGAAAGGTAAACCTATCCCAATCTTGTGGTGCTTCAACAATGCACAACTGAAACCACACCATGATGGTTCCATGATCAACGATCCTCTATGAGAAAATATAAACAAACAATACCCCTAAAAAAATCATGGGGAACATGAACCCTAGATCCCCAAGACCTTGGAAGGAGAATATCTAATGAGAAAAATTATTAAGGAGGAATAGGGAAAAGAGGACATGATAATACTTTGAGAAATCTAGCACCATATTTGAAGAATCACTATAGAACTAAAAAAAGGAGGAAGAAGAAGCTTGGAGAAGGATGGAGAAGCAACCTTTGGGTTGTATGAGCTAGTGAGAGAAGAAAATGGTAGTTTTGGGTTAAAAATACTAAGAGGGAAGAGTTGTAATTTCACAAATTTCATGATCTGAGCAACTTGCATGGTTTGGCTACATGGTTTACCAAAATATGAGCCAACTGTGTACCCCTTACTGAACAAACATGGGAACTAGCAGGGTTTGGATGCATTGTTTGGAAATCATGTGCCAACCATATTAAATGGTTATTTCATGAGATAAAGGCCTCCAACAAATATTAAGCATGGTTTGACTAATCATTCCTAGTCCGTGAACCCTCATCTAGAAGCCCTCAAAGGCTTACAATTTTTTCTTGGCCAGGCTGCATGATTTTTTCTTATAGTGCACCAACCATTCGCCAAGATAAAAGACACATTTAAAAACAAAATTTAAACCCTCATGCCAAAAAATCAAGATCTATACACTTGGGTAAATGATAAACAATAACTGAGGTTTAAAATAAAAATTTTTGTGTGATAATACAACTCCATTAGATGCTAATATTTCCATTACCTTATTCCCCTCATGTTAAGTATGTTTCTTCATCAATTCTTGATTGATTACTATTTTTTATTCTTTAAGAAGATAAAAAATATACTAGTGGGAGGGAGACAGATCTATCATAATATTAATGATAAAAAAGGACAATTCTTTAACAATAGAGAATAATATATTCTTATTCATGAAAATGGAGAGGCCACTAATCATGGATTATGATTCTACTCCCATGAGACCTCCCTTACTACAATAGGATTTGAAGGCCAAAATCTTTAATCCAGGACCATATATAATGAAATCCCCTCATATCATAATACCACTAGAATATAAACCATCAATATTGGGTTTTAGACTAAAAATATGGGGATTCACTTTACCTAGTGTCCATCACCTCCACTAACAATATGAATCTTAGAAAAGACGGTTAAATTGTTGATAACCATATGAGGAATAACTAGTGAGTTACACCACATCATGAATCCAGGAGTGAATCCTAATCTTAATATACCATAATATGATAGAAGTATTATATTGTGTCACGTTATTTCAACTTTCCTAGATAGACCAGCATCCCAAAATTAAATCCCCCTTATATGTAATACCTTTACATGAAGAAAAATCTACAGTGTGAAACAATGCATCTGGAAATTGGTCAAAGGAACTATTTTTAATTTAAATTCCCAAAAAATATATAAGAAATATCTAGAAGGCTGTTGACGCTCCTTTCGTCACAGAATCTAATGATAGGAAAAGGGAACATCCGAGCTCAAAGTGATTCATCCTTTGAAGAAAACATCAAAAATCAACAAAGGCAGGAAGTAAGGATCAACAGAAACATCACCGCGCAAGTTATCTAACTGTCGTGCAAGTGTACTTGTGCGGCGACCTTGGTCGCGCAAGTGACTTGTGCGACCTAAATGGTAACCGCCCGGTAACCGCCCGGGGTCTTCTTTTGCCTATAAATAGACCCTGTGGGCCCCCCATTCGGGATGATCTTTTTTCAGAAACTCGGATTGAAGCTCCTGACGCCCAAGTCTCTTCTCAAAGCTTCCGGAACACTTCTAAGGTAATTTCTTACCTAGAACGGAAGATTTAAAGAGAAGAATGAAGGCCTAAGTGTTGAAACTCATCAACACTTGCGCGCCACCTTATTCCTTCAATAATACTTGCGCGTCCCTTTTTTGGATGAACGTCAAGAGGATTCTAAAGGGATTTATAAAGAGTCGCTCAAATATTCTAATGGTATTTGAGAATCGCGCAAGTACCCCTCATGTCGCACAAGTACACTTGCGCGACCAACACTTGCGCGCCGCCGCAACACTTGCGCGACTTTCAAGACTTGCGCGCCCCTACCTTTTTGGGTGCCTATCTTGCCCATTTTACCCCTCTTAAGCCATCACACCTTTCCTTTTCAAGATTCAGTCTTCAAGACACTCTTCAAAGCCATTTATGGCATGATTTCTAGATTTTACTTCCTTATCTGAAAGGAATTATATGGAATATCTCTCAAAGTCTTGTGATTTAAATATCCTTATGTCATTAAATATGGAGAGTTCATTCATTCAACCTCATCCTTTAAGATGAGAGAATCCTAACCTGGGTCTCCTTTTAGGGAATAATCCCCAGTTATAAATCTCAAACCTGGGTCTCCTTTTTCAGGAATAATCCCCAGTTATAAATCCTCCAATATCAAATGTGGGAATCCTCCTCAAGAGTAAGCCCCAAACCTTAATCCCAAACCTGGGTCTCCTTTTCAGGAATAAGACTCAGTCATAATCATGGGCATCCTCCTTAGGAGTAATCCCCAAACCTTAATCCCTAACCTGGGTCTCCTTTTCAGGAATAAGACTCAGTCATAATCATGGGCATCCTCCTCAGGAGTAACCCCCAAACCTTAATCCCTAACCTGGGTCTCCTTTTAAGGAATAAGACTCAGTCATAATCATGGGTATCCTCCTCAGGAGTAAGCCCCAAACCTTAATCCCTAACCTGGGTCTCCTTTTCAGGAATAAGACTCAGTCATAATCATGGGCATCCTCCTCAGGAGTAATCCCCAAAACATTAATCCCTAACCTGGGTCTCCTTTTCAGGAATAATACTCAGTCATAATCTTGGGCTTCCTTTTCAGGAGTAAGCCCCAATCATAAGTCTCCTCCTAATTTGGGCATCCTCCTTAGGAGTAAGCCCCAAGATTAGAGTAATCAAATCTTCATAAAGCACATATACCTTTATGGACCCTGTTCCTGGATTTTTTCCCTAAAAGTAAATCCTAAACCCTCATCTATTTGGGCAGTCATACATACATAAGCCCCAAACAATTTCTTATGATTGCATCTTTCATGGAACAATTGTCTAATTTTTACCAATACCTCTTGTTTCTCACACCGAGCATGACTCACGTGAGCTTAGAGTGTAAAAGTAATTATGACATTCTTCTTTGAGCCATCAATCATAAACATCATACTCCATTTCTCGAACTACGTGGGTTCTGATTCCTTTTCCAAAACAAAGGATACGTAGGTAGCCCATTTATGGGTTCGATCCCAAATTTAAAATAATCCATGTCCTTCTGAATGAAGATAAACTTCAAGTGCCTCACTGAGTGGCTTTAAAACCAGCCCGATCATCATAATGACCAAGAGACTTTTATAAATGTTTCGAAGGATACCGTTGACCAAGAATCTCTAAATAGATACAGATGATTCTCTATTGATGAAGAACTTCGAATACATATAAAAGATTCTCTAAATTTCTTGCATATTTTCATTGATTGTTAAAACTTAAGGAAATCTCATTTTATACTTGGTAATGTAATAAGGATTCACGAACAAACTTAAATCTATAAAGAGAGTCCCGGAGTAGACAATAATTCCCCTCAAAAAAGTGTGATGAGTCCGACCTCCCATCTTCTCGACTAATGCAAATTCCTAAGCCTCATTAGTCCACAAACTAATGAACGCCTACCTTTGGAAAGTAGGTCCAAACGGATGTGGAATCATTGGATGTTTCCGGTTCTACGAACAAACCCGTTAGAAACCGATCGGAACGTTTGAATCTCCCGTCCAGGAGGTCATCCCCGAAATCCGTGAGGAAACAAAAATGGTGAACCCGACGTGAATCCTTAACCAAGTTAAAATGATGTTTTTATTATTTGTTAGGCCCCTTGGGCCAACAAATCAATCATTGACATGTGCTCATCCAAAAGATGCAGTGGCCGGATTCATCTTGATTATGTCTGTTATATGGAACAGGCACTCTTTTCTCAAGATCTTCTGCAAAATGGCTTTCCTTAAATTCACCCCTGTGAATACTGCTGCTGTGAACACCTCTACTGTGAGGTCTGCTGCTGTGGAAACCAATGTTGTTACTCCTACTGGAACGTCGTCCGCTCTGAGGATGACATCACCAACTCAGCATCTTCAACGCTGGGTTTCTAATGCACTGGTTAAGGAGTACCGTCGCAACGGTACTATCCCAACTCTGGAGGTCGCTCGTCAAGCCCTCCAAGTTAACAACTCTACCTGGTCGTCCGGACAACGGCGGCCAGCGATCAAGAAGCAGGCGGTGCTGACTACCGTCTCCAACCGTTTCGGGTCGTTATCCCCGGAACGCAATTTCCATTCACTCCCTTACTCTGAGGAAGTGAATGAGCAGGTCCCGCAGGGCCTTAATTAAAAAAGATAGGAGTCCTTCTCGAGGGCTCCCATCAACAATCGCCGCCAGACTCGTGCGGTAGTGCGCCCTCAACATGATGAGGGTACCGACTCCAGGCATTCAGCTCAGGTTCCTCGAACCCGAGCAGGCAAGATGAACCGCCAGAGACGGAATCCGGTTAACAATAGGCAGGTTGTCATCCCTGCCATCTCCGGAGAAGTCCACCAACCTAACTTGGTGGCAAATAACAAGCAGGCATACACACCTGCCCGTTTTAATTCCGCTGTCCAGCAGACTCGTCTGGCAGCATCAAGCCAATCCCGCCAGGCAATTCCGGCGGAGTACTATAGGCAGGAACATGCACCTGCTTATACATCACCAGTTAGTCAGCAGGCTCGTCTGACTACATATGATGGATCTCGTCAACCACGTTTGGCGAAGTTTAATCAGCAGGCACATACACCTGCTAATACTAATGAAGCCTACCAACAGTCTCGCTTGGTAGCACACGGAAAAGTCAGTCGGAAAGTCCCGACAACAAACAGGAGGCAGACTCAACTCTCTGCCTCCACACTTGAGTACTGTCAAGATTCACTGACAGGAAAAGGAGGACAGGAGCAGGCACATACACCTACTCCAAGCCAGGAATGGACGTATATCCCCGTTCCGGCGGCTGAAGTCACCAAAAATATTTTGTCAATGGTGAAAGAGCATAAGCAAATTCCTGCTCATATTCTGGATGCTTTCCAGGATATCATAACAGCTTCAGCATCATCACAGGGACAGACACATAAATCTATCCCTAGCAATGGAGTGACACATCAACGATTCAATCCGGAAAAGACACACATACCTGTTCCAGTCCAAGAGGGTTATGGGGCATACTCCCCCATATCATACGGACAACCAAGTCAGGAACATACACCTGATTTGAGTGGAGATCGTCAGCCTAACATGACCATCTTTCCTGAGCAGGCACATACACCTACTCAGAGCAATCACTTTCATCATCAAGTGGTTTCTAAAGCGAGTAAGAAGGCATCTAAGAAAAAGATCCACCCAGCACAGTCAGGAAATCAATGGACAATCTGTAACCAAGCCTTGCTCGATGCTGGAGTTCTTGAATCCCTCAGACATTTATCTGTCGGAATTCAAGATTCTACTCCCTCAGTTCCCAATAACGGGAACATTAATTCTGAAGGTCTTCAACAGACACTTCCTCATGAAGACTTGCTTCATGAAAGTTCGGTCAATCTTGAAGTTTCTTCTTCAGATGAGAGCCACAGGAACCCTCTGTGTGGTCCGAAGACCAAGGAGCAAGAGATTTCATCTTTTGCTGTAACCCATCATGATGATCCTCCTCATGGTGATGAACTTCGCTGCGAAAGTCCTCTCCGCAGTAGTGATTCACGTTGTCTCGAAAATTCTTCAGAAGGCAATGTAGTGACGAGAAAGCCCTCCTATCTCGAGGCACTTGAAAACGTAAAACCAGTCATGTCTGATGCTTTACTATCGGCAGGTGAAACTCTTTCTCCATCAGAAGATAGCCTGGGGTTCAGGTTATTCTCCGAACCATCCCTAGGCCATTCATCTTCCAGCATGAATAGTGATTTCTCTACCAATCTTGTTGAATCCGATGAAGCAACAAGGAAACACCAACTCTGGTCCAAACAGGTAGAAGAATCTTCATTTAATGATAAAGAAGAAATGCTGAACATGAGGAAAAAACTGGCAAAAGGTGAAGTACCAGTCATGTTTTGGCCTTTGGCTGACTCCCAGTACGACATTCCAAAGATATTGACGGATGATGGAATCCATGATATTCGTCTCAACATATGGAAGACTCTTTGTCAATTGAAGAAGAAAGTATTATCTTATGGTGATTATGGAAATCATATTATGATAATAGAAGGGTTACAACGCCAGATTGATTTGGAATCTCTATCAGTCTCTCGGTATCCGAAGGCTGAAAAGCAAACCCTTCAACATTCATGCCTTGGCGCACTAAGAAAATTGAGTCAGTTAATTCCCAATGCTCCATCTGATGTTCATATAAGAGGATGGGCTGTTCATGGAGAACTACATTTCACAGTGCTTTCCGGTCAGCAAAGCCCGCCGAAAATGGTCTCATGCAATGTTATTTCCCATGTCCGGCCACAGTCTATGGGCTTTGTTCATAATCAAAAGCTTGCTCAAAAACAGGCTTCAACTAGTTCCTCTCAAAATCAAGTATATAGAGAACAAGTTGTTGAATTGCTCCTACATTAAGCAGGCGAGAATATTGCACAAGCCTCTCGTCTGGAGCAAACACGTCATCAAATGACAAAAGTTTCGGAAATCATCCAACGGTCTATTGAACCAGGTGATAAAAGTGGATACAGGTTAATGCATCCAGCTAATTTCCGAACTAAGATTCGCAAGATCAAGAGATATTTTAAGAAGATCTCAGACAGAGCATGTCAAGAGACACCCCAGCTTGTCAGACTGGGGACTTCTCTAACCCAACCCTCAGAGTCAACAAATGGGATTTGAGGAGTTGAGCGGAAGCAGCAGGAACATCCCCAGTCCATCGGACTGGGGACTTTTTCAAATCCTCAATCCCTCCCTCAGAGAAAGTCAGTATTCTATCGATTATGGAATAAGCCTCAAGAGGAACGAAGAGCCAATCTATCAGGAGATTCTCTCCAAGTGACGGTTCTCCAAGAAGTTCCTGAGGGATCAAGTCAACGGAATGCCATGTCTCATCATGGACATGGAAGAAGACAATATCACAGAAATGCTGATAGAAAGGATTCCATGCAATATGCATCCATTAATGTCATCAATTCCATTGTTGCTGATTCACCAGATGAGGCTCAATCAGAGGGATCAGACGAAGAGGTTCCTGCTCAAGAAGTTGCGCACACAGACCAAAATGAAGAAGGTGTGCGCACACATAATCAAAGGCTTACCCAAAATCTGGGTATTCCTTCAAGTAACCCACTTCCCCCTCTCCGAAAAGGATCCAATAAGGGGAAAGGAAAGAATCAGGTTACTTCTCACCCTTCCTATGAAGGAGGTCAATCGCTCTCATTAGAGAAAAGGTTTGAACAACAGGAGGAAGAAATGAAAGAATTAAGAAGGTTGAATACAGAACTACTTCAATGTAGTCTTCTTCTTAATAATGCTGAAGTCCGACAGCCAAAGGAATTTGTTGTAACTACTGAGATGGATCAGGAATATCCTCCTTTATCAGTACACCCTCAGAGGTCTAATCCTACGGGTCAAACGCAACAACGGTTGGCAGCACTACCATCAGTTGCAGCACCAACCACCACGTCTGTCCAAGCTCCATTCATTGCACCTACCCAAAACCAAGTTCAACCTGATGTTTCTCAAAAGTTAATAACTACTATTGAGTCATTAACACCTCGGTTAGAAACTATGGAAGGGAAACAGGCGCAAGTTCAACCTGAAAAGAAAGTTTACCCTGAATGGGTAGATTCAATTTCTCCTCCATCCAGTTTTGGAAACCCTATTTTCCCTACTTTCAATGGATCAGGCGACCCTGAACAACATTTGACACATTACGTGTCTTGTTGTGATCCTATGATGGGAACTCCAGAGCAGCAAGAAGCAGTGAAACTCAGATGCTTCGTGCGAGCCTTGCAAGGACCAGCTTTTGTCTGGTATACAAGCTTCCAATCCCGATCAGTCATCGGATGGGAGGATCTTCGTCAAAAATTCCTTCTTCAGTTTAGCTCAACTTTTCAAAAAACAACAATTTTCGATCTTACAAACTGCAAGCAAAGGGAGAATGAAAGAGTCTATGATTTCATTGCTCGTTGGAAGGGATTAACGTATTCCTTGAGTTTAGCACTCCCTCAGGAGGAATTGTTGCCAATCTGTGTGGCAAATTTGCGTGACTAATTACGCACGCCATTGATCCCTGTGAAATACACAGGAGGGTTTCGAGACCTTACTTCAATCGCTCAGCAGATTGAAGATTCCCTTATACAGGCTAAGGTTAAATCTCGTATAATTCCATCAGCTCCAGGAAGAAGAATGGGTAAAGCATAAACTGCTTCAGTTATGCTTAAACAAGCACCTGTACCTATATCTACTTCAAAACCTTCATCTTCTCGAAGGACTCCACCTCCTGAACGCCAACAACAAAGGCCGTTTCGTCCAAATGAACAAAGAGATCAACGATGAAAACAATTTGAGGATATGAAGAGTAAAACATACTCTTTCCGAAATGAGCAAGTTCCTGGTTACTTCATTGCAGCTCTGGAAAATAATTTGGTTCAATTACCAGTGCCCAAGAGGCCAAACAAGGAAGGAGATGAAGACCATCCCAATTATTGTCCCTTTCATCAAATGTTGGGGCATCCCATCCTGGAGTGTTTTGTCTTTAAAGACCTCCTGCAAAAGATGGTCGACTTGGGACAAGTCAAATTGAAGGGTTCTTCAGCTCATGTAGCGTGTATTACCGCTACAGATCCAGAGGAAGGAGGCGAGTGGCAGGAAGTCAAAATCAAAACTGCGAAAAAATATGATGATTGGATGGTCAGAAAGACAATCAATCGGACCCATTCCATTTTGCAAACACAATTGAAGAAGCCAATTGTGTCTCCTACAAAAGCTGCAGTAAAGCCTCCATCAAAAGACAAATCCTCGAAAGGGCAGCGTAATTCGAAGAAGAAAGAGGAATCAGATGAAGATGAGTATGTATGAAAGCCTAAATTGTCTTTGACTCTGGCAGATTTCATGCCATCAAACGGCACAGCCTAAACAGGCTAACCAGGCAGAGTCTTTATCAGATGAAGAGTTAATCTTTGGTTCTGTTAATATGATTCAATTAACAGATTCATATTCCAGTCTTGATGAGCCTGAATTCCCTGTATCAAATAAGGGAATCCGAAGAGGTTCTAGAGGTTCAGGATATAGGGGAAGACGTGGATCTTTCCAAACCCACTACTCTAATTTTACCCCTGCTAGCACTGTATATGCAGCAGAAACTCGTGGTAGAGCCCTTCAGCGAGCTCAAAAATAACAAGAAAGTTCTTCTGCCAATGGCCAACTCAGTTTTGGCACAATTATTTTGGAAGACCGATTAAAGGTTCCATCTTCTATATCTCAGCAAGTAAATGGATCTAATCAGTCTAATATTCCAAAACCAAGTATGTTGCCAACTTCAATACAAGATGCATTAGCTTCCAAAGCATCTGCCTTCAAGGTACCTGCTAAACCGAATATTCCTATTGGGAAACGCAGACCTCTAGATCAAAAGTATGATATATTGAAACACTTGGCCCAAGTACCAGCCAAGTTATCAATTTTGGATGCTTTGAATCTGTCAAAAGATCTTCGGGAAGCACTCATCGAAGCTTTGTCAAGTCCTCAGGAGTTTGAAACTGAAATTGCTGCAGCTGAAATCTATCACATAGAGAATAATCCTGCAGAATGACATGCAGTGATATCTTTTACTAATAAAGATGAAGATGATGTTGTGCATGGGCACATAAAACCTTTGTACTTATCTGGAAAAGTCAATGGTGTAGATGTTCGAAGAGCTTTCATTGACAATGGTTCAGGAGTCAACCTCATGCCCATTCGTACACTTCGTCGATTGGGCCTCACGGAATCTGATTTATCTCCTTCTACCATGATGTTACAAGGATATGATAAAAATAAACAAGAACCACTGGGAGAAGTTACACTCAGAACTCAGTTTGGAGATCTTGTTTCCAATTCGGATTTCATGATTATTGATCAAGACTCAGCTTTCAATATCTTGCTTGGAAGACCCTGGCTACATCAGCATGCAGCTATTCCGTCATCATACCATCAATGTCTCAAATACTGTTTCGATGGTCAAGTTGGAACATTGTATGGTGATAAGGCCCCATTCAAGACATGTGAGTCTCAATACATTGAGGCGGAATTTTATCACATGAAGGGAAGAGAAAAATATTCAATGAAGGAAATTACCAAAGTTAATGCTCCATATGGTTTGGAAAAAATTCCAATAAATCCATTTTCACATGTGAGTACAGATTATGTGTTACCTATCAGTCAAATTGACAAAATAGGCCCAAATCAAAATACTCTTATGGAAAGATCCATAATGTCAATTACAGCAATCGAGCTAGACAACATGGGAGAAATTGGTAACTTACCAAGCAACGATGAAAGCATAAGTGGTGACGTTTTCATTTCGTCTGCTGAAATCCAACAAGTCTATACTTCGCTAATCAGGCCAGAAGAAGTTATAGCAACACCAGAGGTGAATAATGATGTCGATTCTCGATCCATCATCTCCTCTTTGATTCCCAAAGAAGACCCTTTATCATCAATAGGGTCGGAAATGTAAGCTTCTTCTTCAAAATGTGAAAATTTTGACATCTCTTATGATCATGAGAATTTCGTTTTTTCATCTACTTTGCAAGTAGAAATGGAAGAAATAACACATGATGAAGAGGAAGATGAAGATCTTAGAGATGCTCCTCCAGCATTTGAAGAGGGTATCTCTACCACTGTGGATGAACTCAGAGAAGTAAATCTGGGTACAGAGAAAGATCCACGCCCCACTTTAATTAGTGCGGCCATGACCCTTGAAGAGCAAGATATGTATATTTCTTTTCTAAAGCAAAATAAAGATATTTTTGCTTGGAATTATACAGAAATGCCTGGGCTTGATCCTGATGTTGCTACTCATCATTTGGGTTTACCAAAAGAACATCGAGGATTCAAGCAAGCCGCGAGAAGAACACACCCAACCTATGCTTCCAAAATTGAAGCTGAAGTGGATAAGCTGATCAAAGCCAACTTCATCAGAGAAGTTCAATATCCCAAGTGGTTGTCTAATATTGTCCCTGTAAAGAAGAAGAACAGACAAATAAGGGTTTGCATCGATTTCAGAGATCTTAATCGGTATTGTCCTAAAGATGATTTCCCAGTTCCGATTACAGAACTCTTAATTGATGCGACGGCTGGCTATGAAGTACTTTATTTCATGGATGGATATTCTGGATATAATCAGATCCGAATTGCCCCAGAAGATGAGGAATATACAACCTTTAGAGCTCCTCAAGGTGTGTTTTGTTACCGGGTGATGCCCTTTGGTTTAAAGAATGCAGGTGCAACATATCAACGCGCCATGCATCGTATCTTCAAACCTCTTTTAGGGAAGTTTGTTGAATGCTATGTAGATGATTTGGTGGTTAAATCCAAACAACGTTCTAATCACTTGGTTGATTTGAAAGTCATATTCCACAAGCTTCGACAACATAATTTGAAGATGAACCCCTTAAAATGTGCTTTTGGGGTATCCTCAGGAAAATTCCTCGGCTTTGTTGTACGCCATCGTGGTATTGAAGTCGATCCTGAGAAAACCAAATCAATCCTTGGTATGTCACCTCCTCAGAATTTGAAAGAATTAAGAGGACTTCAAGGACACTTAGCCTATATTCGGCGTTTCATCGCCAATTTGGCAGGAAAAAGTTTACCCTTTACCAAATTATTGAAGAAAGGAGTCACTTACCAGTGGACTGAAGAATGTCAAGAAGCATTTGATGTTCTCAAGAAATACCTCTTGAGTCCACCAGTACTCATGCCACCTGTTGAGGGTAGACCGCTTATCCTCTATGTGACAGCTTTAGAGCGATCATTGGGTGCCTTTCTCACTCAAAAGAATGATGCTGGGAATGAAAATAGTCTCTACTATCTCAGTAGAACTATGCTTGAAGCAGAAACCCAGTATTCAAGTATTGAAAAGTGCTGCCTAGCATTAATCTTTGCAGTTCAGAAACTGAGACACTACCTGCAACATCATGAGGTCCAATTGGTATCTCGTAATAATCCGCTCAAATTCATCCTTAGTCGTCCAATGCTTACAGGACGTCTGGCAAGGTGGGCGGTTATTCTACAGCAGTTTGACATTCAGTATGTGTCTCAAAAGGCAATTAAGGGCCAAGTTCTGGCTGATTTCCTGGCTGAACATCCTTCAGTAGAAGACACGTATTCAGATATCGAACTCCCTGATGAGGAAGTTTTCTCTATTCAAGAGAGTCCTCAAACATGAGAAATGTATTTTGATGGTGCTTCTAGAAGTCCAACAGGGAAGAAAATGGAAAATCCCAAATTCAACAAAGTTGGTTTAGGAATTGTGCTCATTTCTCCAGATAAGGCAGTGTTACCTTATTCCTTTTTGTTGTGGGAAGGTGGTACCAATAATGAATCTGAATACCAAGCTCTCATTACAGGCTTGGAGTTAGCGCTTCAAGCACAAGTGAATCACTTAAAGGTGAAAGGTGATTCAGACCTGGTAATCAAACAAGTCAATGGGGATTATGCCATCAGAAAAGAAGAATTAATCCCTTTGTATGATTACGTCAGATAATTAATGTCAGAATTCCATTCAGAACCGGCATTTTCTTATGTCCCAAGATCACAAAATGCTCAAGCTGATGCACTGGCTAATATAGCTACAGCTTTAACAGATCCAAATCGGGACGAGACAACCATCTGTATTTCCCACAGTCGTGCAATTTCACCTTATGTTCAAGTCAGAACAGAGGAAATTAATGAAATTAGTCCCATTCCTAAATTGTATGGTCATACTACAGGATGGATGTCACCTATCAGGGAATACCTTCAAAATGGAACACTTCCACCTGATAGAGCCGAGAAAGAACAAATTCGGCGATGTGTGGTCAATTTTACTCTTTATGATAGCCCAAACCACCTAGAGAAAATTCTCTACAAACGTGGTTTTGATGGAGTTATCTTCAGATGTATTGATGGTTAAGAGACAATGGCTGTCATAAAAGAAGTGCATGCAGGAGTCTGTGGTGCCCACCAGTCTGGACATAGACTATCTGATCAAATTCGAAGGCTTGGATACTTTTGGCCTTCATTGAGACAAGATTGTGTTAATTTTACAAAGAAGTTCCATTCATGCCAAGTATATGCCAACTTCATTCATAAACCTCCAGAGTTGCTTCATACAGCTAAATACTCATGGCCATTTTCCACATGGGGAATGGATGTGGTGGTACCTTACCCTTCGGCTACGACCAAGCTGTTTAAGTACATTCTTACTGCTACTCATTTATTTTCCAAATGGGCAGAGGCATTACCTCTCAAAGAAGTCAGTTCTAAATGCATTGTTAGCTTCATCAAGTCTAACATCATTACTAGATTTGGTGTCCCTCATACCATATTGACGGACAACGGCACCAACTTCTGTTCTTCTGAGGTAAAGAAATTGTATCAAGAATACAACATTAAGTCCAACCATTCATCTCGATATCATGCAGCGGCTAATGGCCAGATAGAAGCCTTCAACAAGACTCTTTCAAATATACTGCAAAAGATGGTGGATAAAGATAAGAGGTCATGGCCTGATAAACTCTTTCATGCTTTATGGGCTTATTGGACTACCACTCGCAATGCAACGCGGTCAACTCCATATTCATTGGTATATGGAACAGAAGCAGTCTTTCCAATTGAAGTTCAATTGCCCTCGCTCAGAATAGCCATTTGTGATCAGTTATCTACAGATGAGCAATCCCAAAAGCGGTTGAATGAATTGGAACAATTATATGAGAAAAGATTGTGCAGTTTGCACCACTTGGAAATCTATCAAAATCGAATAGCACGAGCTTTTAACAAAAAAGTTCGTCTTCGTTCATTTATTCAGGGAGAATTGGTATTGGTTCTCAGAGCACCAATGATACCAGGAAAGAAGCCTCCCAAACTTGAACCAAAATGGGAAGGACCTTATTCAATACATAAGGTCTACTCCAATTGAGCGTATTCTCTAATCTCAATGGATGGAGAACACATAACGACTCCAAATAATGCCAGATTTCTGAAGAAGTATTTTGTATAAACACAAAATATTGTTCACAGATCCAAAACAATCACATTGGTTCATGTTAATATGTCATACATGACACTAAACTGTATTATGTCCGAGATGACATTAAACTATATTTTGTCCTATCTACATGACATTAAACTGTACAGAAGTTCCTTATTATGTCTGAGATGACATTAAACTATATTATGTCCGAGATGACATTAAACTATATTTTTTCCTATCTACATGACATTAAACTGTGTGGCACTTCCAACGTCCAGCATGACGATAAACTGTAAAAAGCCCCCAGAACTGATATCCTCGTATTGGTTCACCTTAGTCCTAGCTACATGACTTTAAACTATACAGCACTAGTTCCTCCTTGCTATATGACGTTAAAACTATACAGCAATGGTCCAGTATGACTTTAAACTGCAACTTCGTCCCACATGACATTAAACTGTGAAAAAGTTTCATGAACCGTCCAGCATGACCTTAAACTGCATCATCCCTGGTCCATGTATATGACCATAAACTATTTGCAAATTCCTTATGTCCAGCAAGACGTTAAACTGCGACGTCCTAAACTACATGACACTAAACTGTATAAAAGTCCCTCACGTCCGAAAAGACGTTAAACTATATAATCATCAAAGGTCCAGCATGACATTAAACCGCACCATACACGGTCCATGAATATGACCTTAAACTATTCGCACTTTCGTCCAATATGACGTTAAACTGTATTGTCCCCATCGTCCTAACTACATGACGCTAAACTGTACAGAAAGTCCTTAATATGTCCTACATGACATTAAACTGTTATTTTGTCCCTGCTACATGACACTAAACTGTGCAGCACCAATAGTCCTAACTGCAAGACTTTAAATTGCATAGTCCCTTTTTTATGTCCTACATGACATTAAACTGTGCATCGTTAAGGTTGTTATTACCTCTTGTTTCTCACACCGAGTATGACTCACATGAGCTTAGAGCGAACATCAACCATAACACTCCCTTTGGGCCGCTAACCATGTGTAAGTCCCAACAACATTTTAATTAGATCGTTGTCCCCAAGAACAACTTGATCATTAATTCATTCTTTAATTGAACTACACGGACTTTGATCCTTGCCCTCCAGGCTGGGTATGTAGGCAACCTCCCAGGGTTCAAGCCCAAAAACAATCTCTTCACATCGGTTCACCACCATCTCATATGATGTTGATTCGTGAAACCGCCCCTGGAATCAATATCTTTACATTGATTCACTTTCGTCCTTGTTATATGACGTTAAACTATACAACACTTTTGTCCGGTATGAGAATAAACTACAATATTCTTTGATCTCCTCACTTGAGAGAGAACTATTATTGACATTGATTTTTCAATCATATTTCATTTCAAAAAGACTACGTGCATACATGGTAATGTCTAAACTTTTTATCTTAGGTTAAACCATCATTGCACTAAAGTCCCCTTTTCACCCTTCACATATCCGAACCAAATTTGTTCAAAGGGTAGTTCTAGAACTACGTGGACTTGATTCCCATCCTTATGGGATACGTAGGAACATTCGAGTGTCCCTCGAATCCAGTCCCAAGTCTTTTGGGCCTAACCCCCAATTTCACTTTCAGTCCCTTGGCTGAAAAGTCCTCGTGAAAACACACACTATGTATTCATTATTATGGTCCGAATTCTATGACCCTAAACTAAGATTTCTCATACTTTCGTCCTGTACGACGTTAAAATGCATTTCAAGAACTACGTATGGCTTGATTCTCATTCTTATGAGATACGTAGTGAAGTCCAAAATTTCAATTCAGGACCCAGCCACAACATGATTATGGTTTTCATTGACCTATGTATCTCTATATACATTGGACAATACCCATCTTTATGTGTTATAATCCTAACCTTAAATATTTTCAGATCTTCGTAACCCTTTTCATGACTTCTAATCACAAAAATGTCAAACTTATGAGAATTCTTTTGCCTGACTATGCAGCACGTGCCCATAGGTGGCCTTGCATAAACAGTCCACATAACAGACTTGTCAGCCGAAAGATGCTATTTATTTGACCATGCAGCCAATGCCCTTAGGTGGCCCTGCATATTTCAACCCCCTAACGGGTTTTGTTAAATAATAGTAACTTCATTCTTTGGAAGAATGCCTATTTTGTCTTTATTTGTCTTAAACGATAGTATGTAGGGATCCGAAAAAAATAGCCATCCTTAACATATTTGTCCCATATCCTTTTTCATGATCTGAAAGTATTCAAGTATATGGTTTATTCTTCTTCCCTATGTTTGGGTCAGACCTTCGTAGGAGTGATGTTCATCCAGTTCTTCGATATTCTTGTTCAGAAATATCTTCTCTATATTCAAGTACCTCTTTCCATACAACAAACTCCATACTTTAGAAAATTTGAATCTCCATACACTTTAATTGGCTTTTAGCACTAGGAAAGTAAATTTCTGGGTGTTCTTTTGCCTGACTAGCAGCACGTGCCCATAGGTGGCCTTGCATAAACAGTCCACATAACAGACTTGTCAGCCGAAAGATGATATTTATTTAACCATACAGCCAATGCCCTTAGGTGGCCCTGCATATTTCAACCCCCTAACGGGTTTTGTTAAATAATAGTAACTTCATTCTTGGAAACTACTTCTTCTAATGCCTTTTTATCTCTTTTTCATATCATTCCTCAGATTCAAATATTCTTAAGCCATGGTTTACATTTTTTCTCTCATATTTGAGTATGGTAATATGTTTTCAGATAAATTGTCAAAGAATTGAATCAATTTTAATCCATTTTTGGTGAAATCTATTTCGACCTTAAACATTAACCCCTTTATGTCCGGCATGCATGACTTTAAACTGCCCACAAAAGACAAAGGAACTCTGAATAAAATTCAAGTTCCAGCTCACTAAATATACATTTTTGTATGATTTAGGTAATATTGAGAAATTAAAAGATTCAAAGTTTGTAGGGTTATTTTTAATAATCATAGTAGAAATCAAACTATGATTACTAGGCCCATTGGCTTATGTAAATTTGAAGCAGGTAATGAATGAATGCAGGTACAAATGATTGAAGACAAAAGTGTTTTTCATTGATACACAAGAGTTAGAAGGACATCCACAGACTGGAGTCTCTTCTCTTTTTCATGAATTACAAGAGGCTTTCAACATAACACTTCTTTAATTTACGGCATCCCGAGCTTCATCAGCAACCACCTGGAATTCATTCATTCAACTAGATACAAAAAGAGATGCAGTGATACCAACTCTTCTTGGAACAATTGTAAAAAGATGATCTTGAGTGTGGTTTGAGAAAATTTCCTGCTGATCAAACAGTGACTCTGTTTTTGTCCAAGAGGTTTGAAAGATGGATACATGGATTTGAGAATGGAGCATTGGAAGTAAAGAGCCATTTGGAGAGAGTACTCTTTTCAGATATTGCTCTAATACCATGTTTGTCTTCTCCCCACCAATCATTAGTGAAAAACATTTCAGCCCATGGGTTTTCCATTTTCATATCTGCAAGGAAATGGCATAGAGAAAGAACTTGATAGTTCACACCATTGTTGTTGCTCTTAATGCACAGCATAACCGAAATAGAGGAGTAGCAGTGCAACTGCATCTCAGGTGTATAATTGTTTGCATATGGAACATTGACTCCTTGAAGATGACCATGACCACACAGAGGCAGATGGATGCTCCGTGGAAAATTAGGTTGATATTTCTTCAAGTACTTAGCCAAATCTGGGAGAGTGCTGTTACAGATATCATAGTAATCAAGGCCATTGATGTTCGTCATGTCATCAATCCACTTGCTAGCTAGTTCATCAGCCATTCCAATTCCCTTGGGAACCACTGAATCTGCACAAAAGATGAATAAACTAACTCTTAAATGGGTTTATTTTTCATAAATTTGTGAAGAAATTTGAAAAAAATGGCTAAGGCATTAAGGCGCGCAAGTCTAAACATGGCGCGCAAGTATTCGTGTGCCGCGCTAGTTGTTGACGCGCAGGTATGAATACCTTTACAGGAGCGCAACATCAAGGAAAACAGAGCAGACTTGCGCGGCTTAGGTGACCTGCGCGGCGAGAGCTCGAGAAGGTATGAAGTCCGGAAATCCGGATACTTGTACGGAGGTGAGGCCGTGTATTTATAGGCCAGGAGGCCTATCTGCGCGCCGTACCCAGAGCGCTTAGGTCCTGCGCGACGCAAACTTGCGCGCCGCCCTCTGCGCACTGAAGACTTGCGCGCCACCCTTTCCCTTCGGAGGGATTCGATTTCCTCAGAGTCAAATCCTCATTTCTCTCTGGATCCAACTCTGAGGGGGGACTTTTGTTGACGCTCCTTTCGTCATAGAATCTAAAGATCGGAAAAGGGAACATCCGAGATCAAAGTGATTCATCCTTTGAAGAAAACATCAAAAATCAACAAAGGCAGGAAGAAAGGATCAACAGCAACATCACCGCGCAAGTTATCTAACTGTCGCAAAAGTGTACTTGCGCGGCGACCTTGGTCGCGCAATTGACTTGCGCGACCTAAATGGTAACCACCCGGGGTCTTCTTTTGCCTATAAATAGACACTGTGGGCCCCCCATTCGGGAGGATCTTTTTTCAGAAACTCGGATTGAAGCTCCCGACGCCCAAGTCTCTTCTCAAAGCTTCCGGAACACTTCTAAGGTAATTTCTTACCTAGAATGGAAGATTTAAAGAGAAGAAGGAAGGCCTAAGTGTTGAAATTCATAAACACTTGTGCGCCGCCTTATTCCTTCAATAATACTTGCGCGTCCCTTTTTTGGATGAACTTCAAGAGGATTCTAAAGGGATTTATAAAGAGTCGCTCAAATATTCTAATGGTATTTGAGAATCGCGCAAGTACCCCTCATGTCGCGCAAGTACACTTGCGCGACCAACACTTGCGCGCCGCCGCAAGACTTGCGCGACTTTCAAGACTTGCGCGCCCCTACCTTTTTGGGTGCCTATCTTGCCCATTTTACCCCTCTTAAGCCATCACACCTTTCCTTTTCAAGATTCAGTCTTCAAGACACTCTTCAAAGCCATTTATGGCATGATTTCTTGATTTGACTTCCTTATCTGAAAGGAATTCAATGGAATATCTCTCAAAGTCTAGTGATTTAAATATCCTTATGTCATTAAATATGGAGAGTTCATTCATTCAACCTCATCCTTTAAGATGAGAGAATCCTAACCTGGGTCTCCTTTTCAGGAATAATCCCCAGTTATAAATCTGAAACCTGGGTCTCCTTTTTCAGGAATAATCCCCAGTTATAAATCCTCCAATCTCAAATGTGGGAATCCTCCTCAGGAGTAAGCCCCAAACCTTAATCCCTAACCTGGGTCTCCTTTTCAGGAATAAGACTCAGTCATAATCATGGGCATCCTTCTTAGGAGTAAGCCCCAAACCTTAATCCCTAACCTGGGTCTCCTTTTCAGGAATAAGACTCAGTCATAATCATGGGCATCCTCCTCAGGAGTAAGCCCCAAACCTTAATCCCTAACCTGGGTCTCCTTTTCAGGAATAAGACTCAGTCATAATCATGGGCATCCTCCTCAGGAGTAAGCCCCAAACCTTAATCCCTAACCTGGGTCTCCTTTTCAGGAATAAGACTCAGTCATAATCATGGGCATCCTCCTCAGGAGTAAGCCCCAAAACATTAATCCCTAACCTGGGTCTCCTTTGCAGGAATAAGACTCAGTCATAATCTTGGGCTTCCTTTTCAGTAGTAAGCCCCAATCATAAGTCTCCTCCGAATTTGGGCATCCTCCTTAGGAGTAAGCCCCAAGATTAGAGTATTCAAATCTCCATAAAGCACATATACCTTTATGGACCCTGTTCCTGGATTTTTTCCCTAAAAGTAAATCCTAAACCCTCATCTATTTGGGCAGTCATACATACATAAGCCCCAAACAATTTCTTATGATTGCATCTGTCATGGCACAATTGTCTAATTTTTACCAATACCTCTTGTTTCTCACACCGAGCATGACTCACATGAGCTTAGAGTGTAAAAGTAATTATGACATTCTTCTTTGAGCCATCAATCATAAACATCATACTCCATTTCTCGAACTACGTGGGTTCTGATTCCTTTTCCAAAACAAAGGATATGTCAGTAGCACATTTATGGGTTCGATCCCAACTTTAAAATAATCCATGTCCTTCAGAATGACGATAAACTTAAAGTGCCTCACTGAGTGGCTTTAAAACCAGCCCGGTCATCATAATGACCAAGAGACTTTTATAAATGTTTCGAAGGATACCACTGACCAAGAATCTCTAAATAGATACAGATGATTCTCTATTGATGAAGAACCTCTAATACATATAAAAGATTCTCTAAATTTCTTGCATATTTTCATTGATTGTTAAAACTTAAGGAAATCTCATTTTATACTTGGTAATGTAATAAGGATTCACGAACATAACTTAAATCTATAAAGAGAGTCACGGAGTAGACAATAATTCCCCTAAAAAAGGTGTGATGAGTCCGACCTCCCATCCTCTCGACCAATGCAAATTCTTAAGCCTCATTAGTCCACAAACTAATGAATGCCTACCTTTGGAAAGTAGGTCCAAACGGATGTGGAATCATTGGATGTTTCCGGTTCTACGAACAAACCCGTTAGAAACCAATCGGAAGGTTTGAATCTCCCGTCCAGGAGGTCATCCCCGAAATCCGTGAGGAAACAAAGGCGTATCTTAGTATCCCCTTAGAAAGAGGTTCTCCGACAACACCTTTTGGGGATGGGATCAACAAATTCATTTGGAATCAAGCTGAATAACCATGCATTGGATTAATTTTTCTAGGGGGGAGAAAGGTAGTGATCATACCACTCCAAAAATCAATACATAAAAGGTAAGTAAATTTTTATATAAATTAGTATCCCATAATTAATTTACTTATTTGGTGAGTATATATTCATTAAATAATTTTGAGTTAAATAGTCGTGAGATCAACCGTGTTAAGAAGTAGTGGTTATGTTCTTCCACCAGCTGGATGCTATTTAAAATATTCTCCTGATCATCATTTCAAATGGTATTTCTAATGTTTTTAAGTTAATAAGACTATTTGAAACATATGATTGGGATTTGGTAGTAAGGAAAAAATATTGGATACCACACCCAATTATCTTTTAAAAAATACATCTCACCTATTTTGATTATACATTTAGAATTATCTAACAAATAATGAACAAATATTTGAAGGATCCACTATAATGATGATGTTATTGAGGGTATGAAGTGAATAAATATTAATTTTTTTCATATTTTTTCCTGGTTTAAATTTCCGAAAAATAATATATTGTGATAACATCTGAATCATGATTGACTCGTATGGATAACATACAATCATATATGTTCATTATAACGTTCCCACATTAGAAAATGATCTTCTCCAAGCATCTAAAACTGGACCAATGGAATTTATAATTACATCATAAGTCCTAAAAGAATTTTTTAAGGGTGTTTTAGATACTCTTTAATATTTTACATACTAATTTTGTTCATATAAAAATTTATCATTTGTTTTGATTCTCACAAATGGACTATTAATTTTACAAATAAGTTTTCTTGAAGTGTTTTCATATTATCTATTAATATTTTTTCAAGATGTTTTTCTATATTGAAGCTGTTATTCAGTGTTGTGTGTGTTTTTGTTTTTAAGATTTTACCTTAGTGTTGTACCATATATGTTTCCATCAGTGTACTCTAATAAGTCCAGATTTTTGAATATTATCCTTTTAATTAGCCCAACGAAGATGGGTTTTTTGGATGAAGTTAGTAGAACCCTATGAAGTTGTACTCTATGAATTTTAACCTATCAATTCTATTTGATGATTTTACGAATGGATTTGACAATAAAATGATAGATGAAACATTTAAAGTGATAAAAATTACCCTATGAAAATGTAATTTTTGTTAAGTATTCAATCTTCAGAGATCATGAACCCTACAAAGATAGATAAACCATACAAAGATAGATAAACTGTATTAATTTGAATCACCATAAAAAATCATAAACTCTATGAAAACTACGAATCATATAAGAATGTAAATGAATATTTGGAAGTAAATAATTATAAATTATTTATTTGTATTTAAATTTTCTGAAAACTCCAGTCCTTGAAATTTTTAAGGAGGAATTTACTCATGGGTTATTTTCAATAGCCTCAAATACCTATTTTATTATTTTATGTGGTTACTAATTTTGAGGAAGAACACATTATCCAATATTCAAATTCATTCCAACATTTTTAAGAAGATGAAGGATAATTTTTGACCTGAATAAATTCATCAATGTCATATAAATTCTTAATGTTGGAAAGCTCGAAAAAAGAATAGGACCTACAATTTTTAATGAGAATAATTGTACTTAAAATATTACAATTTTGAAATAGAAGTCACATTCCTATAATTTCTCAATCTCTTGTGGAATGCAATCTTAATTCTTCTTTCCTATAATTAAAACTATTCATTTAAAATAAAAATAAAAATATTTTTTATATTGTTTTTGTTCCATGTTAATATCTACTAAAGCATAATAAACCTCTCACAGTTACTCTTCAAAGAAATATTCCTTATTTGAAATTTCATCATAAAAATTTTGTTTTTATTCTAAAACCATACAATGATATATAACTATTTTTTATACATCATTTATTTTACATTGTTAGTTCACACTCCTTGTACGATGTGTGGAAAAAATACTATAGATAGTTCTTGTAAATGGTGATCCTTATATATGATTTTGGATCCTTTTTTACTATAAAGAAGTTTCCTGCACTTAGATTTGAAATTACTTTAAGAAATACATTAATAAAATATCCAAGATCATATTGAGTATTGGTGGGGTAGGCTAAGGAAGGTTATTATTCAATGAAACACAATAAAAACATATGGTTCCATGTTATTTTTATTTATTTATTTTCAAATACATTACCCAATTAAAAAAGGAGGACATATTCAAGAATATTTTTAGAAGGATGATTTAACTAGTGTAAAATTTAAATAACACAATCCATGTCCCACTCATGAGTTATTGTGAAACAAGATTAGAACAAAACTTGATATCAAGGTAAATAAATTTAAGTTTTCAACTTTTACAAGT
Organism: Viscum album; assembly: GCA_963277665.1. NCBI lineage: Eukaryota > Viridiplantae > Streptophyta > Magnoliopsida > Santalales > Viscaceae > Viscum > Viscum album. The sequence goes on from OY728164.1 coordinate 1,496,308,655, forward strand.
CAATGTTTGAAGATCAATTTCTAGTTGAAATAATGGATAATAAGATAAAAGGGATGTCCAAGGATATGTATCCTTATATTTATGGAGAGTGTTATTTTTGTTGGAAATCAAAAATGTAAATATATCATATAAAACTAGGTTTAATACTCTATATAATTTTTTTTAAACCTTATAGTTTTTATATTGGAGAACCATAGCTATAGAGTATAGAACTAGAGACTAAATGTGATATAAATTCTAATGTTATGAATTATATTATCTATGGAATAGGACCTAATGAGTTTAAAAAATTATCACAAAATTTTAAAACTAATGATATATGGGATATATTTTCAGTTAATTATAAAGGTACATATAATTTTATGTAATATAAATATAACTATACCAAACTTGTATTTGAAACCTTTAGAGTGATTATGATGAATCACTCAAATTAATGGAAGGATTATAGAGATCCAAATAATGTTGTTGTTTTTGATACTATTGTTCCTAAACTACACTGAGATTAAAAATTTATTAGTTTTACATTCTAAATGGAAAATAATTTTAGAATATATTAGGTAGTACCGTCATATATCAGATTTAAAAATGAAATATATAATTGTAACTCATAAAATTTAAGATGCTGAGATGCAAGAAGAGACTGATTATAAAAAACTAACCAAGAGAGAAATTTTCTACTCTCGTTTCATTTATTTCAAAAGATGAAAATTCTGTCAAAGAAATATATTGTGATTCATCTAATGAAGAATAATTCAGTAGTTATAATTTTATTCATTAATATTAATGGTTATCAAGGAATATTAATATGTTATACAAAAAAAGTATTAATAGAATAATTTAAAAAATATATGAATCTTAAAAAAATTGAAAAGGAAGTAGATTTTTTGAATGTTAAAAATATTGGACACATCAAACATGATTTTATGAAACTTAAGGGAAGAATAAGTCTAGTAAAAAACTATAATAAAAATATTATATAAATAATAAATCTAAATGGACTACAAAATCCAAATGGATTTAAAATAGACTCAAATAATCATTCAAAAGTTGATCATTAAAATAAAATAGATACCATGTAAATTATGAAATAAGAAGAAGAGTCATATTCATTTTATTGTTTAGGAATTGAATCAAGAATTTAAAAAATACACTTATAAGGAATTTTATGAATACTGTACTTTGATATATGATAAATTTGAATTCATTGAGAAATTTTTGAAACTATTAAAAATAGTATGAATCGTTACTAAGAAAAAAATATGATTATTAAAAAAATATTTTGGAATTAAAATATAGAAAAAATAAGTATGTATCTACCTCTGATTTAAATGAAAAGAGAATTTAATAACTAATAGATGAGTTTGAATCTCTAAAACAACTTCCAGTGTAATTACTAATGGGGAATATTACCTTAATCCAATACATGGAATATATATATATCTAAGAAAAGAAAACTTTGAAAAATGTTGTAATGGGGAAATATGTTTGAATTATAAAATTGTTCCTTAGTAGGATATGAAATTAAAAGCACATGTTCAGTTAATTTCTTTTATTTTAGTGTAAATGATACATATGAAAATGATGATTCATTTAGAAAAAACTAATTTTTTTTCATCATAACAAAACATTATTTAAAAATAATTGTCTAAATTTACATCCATAAATTATAAAAAATATTGATTGATTGGGATATAAAAATACTTAATAGCTAACACCATTGGACCCATGAGAATATAAGTACCAAAAAATATTCATATTTAATTTATTTTTGTAGGAAAAAATCCCCAAGGACAACAATGTAAACTGGTACATAAACCATCGATGTTCAAGGCATATAATTGATATTTTTTTGAAATATATACTCATTTTAAAATATTGATGTAGGATATGTTTTATTTTTAGATAATGTAAAAGGTAATATAATTTCTGTTTGATATTCTTGAGATATAGATTCTTTTGTCATCAAAATTTTCCTATATGTGGATGGTTAAAATCATAACCCAAAAATAATATTTTAACATTGTGATGATGTTTATTCTATATATTTTTTTGAATAATGTATGTTCTTTTTTAAGGAAGTATTTATTTAATTTCAAAAACCTAGAAATAAAAAATGTTTGTAACATAGGTGATAATTATTTATGTAGAAATTTTTTAAACATTTTGAATTAAAGAAAATCATAGGTTTTTAATATAAGACATATATATACTAATGCTTATCCCATGGGTAAATTATATGAATGGAGATTGATTTATAATTTACCTCAACATAATCTGGATAAGAAGAAGATTTGTGATAGATGTCAAATGGGAAAGAAAAACAATCATTTTAAATCTATTAAAGAGGTTATTCTTTATAGACCCTTAGAACCTATCCACATGGATTTGATTAGTTCTTTTAGAATAAAAATACTTGGTGGAAAATATTATGTTTTTGTATTGGTTGATTTTTTATAGGTTTACATAGGTTTAATTTCTAATAATTAAGAGTGAAGCTTGTGTTATTTTTATTAATTGATACAAAATTTGTCAAAAGGAAAAATTTCCATTTTCTTGATAAGTTACCATGGGGGAGAGTCTGAAAATAATGAATTTAATTCATTTTATTCAAATCATGATATTAACAAATTACTTTCCTCTAGTAAACCTTAATATAATTGTGTTTTAAAATGGATGAATAAGACTTTTCAATTAATTTCAAGAAAAATGATATGCAAATATTCAATTCCTAATCATTTTTGTGTTAAATCCGTTAACACAACATGATATTTCCTAAATAATGTTCAAATAATACATATCTTTAATAAAATACTCTCTGAGATATGGAATAACTCAAAACCAAAGGTTGGATACTTAAATAATTATTGATGAAGATTTTACATATTAATAATTTAGGATAATATTAGTAAGCTTGAAATAAAGGTAGATGATGCAATATTTCTTGGATTTTATACCATTTGAAAATAATATATAGTCTATGATAAATTTTCAAGGATAGTTGAATATTCAGCTCAGGTAAAACATAATTAATGTGACCCCTTTGATCACAATATAACTTAAATGGATGATCTTAGTGATTCTTTAGATAACATGATACATGGTCCTACTTTTGATAAAAAAATGATGATAATTTTAATTATGATCATGATAAAACCATTTTGAATAGATTTAAACTAATTAACATGAATATATGTTTCCCCAATATTCTAAAACCTTGAAAACCCTACCCTTTATAAATATTTATAGGATGTATTGATTATGGAGTTAGGACAAGATATCTGTTGAAAATCATGGTGAATTTTCTACATTTTTATCTCAAATTTAAAAAAACAATAGATGATGCCTTGAGTGATGAGAGAAAGGTGTTATCCTTGAAATAGGAATTAAACTGGTTCCAAAGGATTATGGTTTGGGAATTAGTTGGTAAGCCCTCAAACTACACAACCATTGTAGATAAATGGGTATTTTAAAATAAATAATATGATCATGGTATATTAATTATAAATAAGGTAATTTTAGTATAAAAATGTTATAATCAAGAAGATGGAATATATTATGAAGAAATAATTTCTCTTGTGTCCATATTAGAATCTATTATGATAATTCTATCTTATGAATCATATATTGATTTTAAAATATTTTAGTTGGATATAATAAATATTTTCCTTAATGTTTTTACTATGGAGTGATTATATGTTGGACCAACCTTAGGGTTTTGAAAACATGTTATGTCAAAATTCTATTTTTAAACTTTCCAAATCATTGTATGGTCTTAAACAACCATTGAGAGCTTGGTATGAAATTTTTAATTCAATTATTTTGTTTAATGGTTTTTCTATTGGATTGAAATACCATAATTTCTTTATGAAAACATGAACTTATTAAACATTACATATTATAGTTTATTTTGATGTTGTTATTTTTTGTTCAACTAATAAAAAATTATTTAATGAATTTACAAAAATTATTTAAAAGGAATTTGAAATTAGAATGATCAGTGAGTTAAAATTCTTTGTTGGTTTTCATATATTTTAGAAAGACTTTTATAATGATCTAAATCAATGTAAATACATTCATGACATACTAAATATGGTTAGAGTTTAGAATAGTAATGTATATGACACTCTTATGAGTTATAGTACAAATATTGGATTATATGTTGCACAAAAATAAGTGGTTAACAAGTTATATAGAGGATACCTAATATTTTGTTGAACCTTACTTATATTAGACCATAAATCGTGTTTTTTATGTTTTTTTCAATACATAAATAAAATTATATAGAATATTATTTGACTACATCCAAAATAATTTTTAGATATTTGAAAGGATCAATTTAAATTTCATTACATTTGCCTAATTTCATTGGATTTTTTTCAATTTCCAATTTACAAGCTATTTTTAGTTGTATATTAGATATAAAAAGAACCGTAGGGACCTAAAAATTCTTTGGTAAATAATTTTTTTGATGGTCTATTATGAAATAACATTCTATATCATTATCTTACACTAAACATAAATATATCTCCCCTGTAAATATTTTTTCATAGGTGTTCTAAATAGAACTCACTTTTATGGACTTTTGATTTAATTTATATCATTTTACTATCAAATTTGATAACAAAAGTGGAATCAAAATTTCTAAAAAATCAAATATAATATTAAGTAACATAGCTTATTGACATAAGACATCACTTCTTGAGATCTTACACACAAAATACATGACATTTCTCCTGAATTTACTAATACTAAATATAAAATAGAAGATATATTTACTAATCCCATTTTGGATGAAATATTTTATTTCTAGTATTATTTTAATTTAATTGATTTTTCTTTTGTTTTTCATAAAAAATATAATTTCTATTATTTTATGCTTAAGTATATATTTTATATAGTTAAGATATTTTATATTATTTATTGATTTATGATTTATTTAATTTATTTTTGAATATTAATTTCCATATCCCTTGAGAAATGTTTTGTGTTAATAAGTTTTTTAGACATTTGGGTCAAACTCACTCATTTGTAAACCCCATATATAAATCTATCTATGAATCACCCTCTCTCTCTATCTCTCTTGATTTTGAATCCTTTTTCCCTAATCTTTAATACCTCAAACCATAAACCTTCATTCATGTATAAGGAATACAATAAGAGATGAGGAAGGTACCCCAGGTAGTCAAATAAAGATAAGTATTGATTTAATGAGTGGTGAATTATTCTTGGTAATATAGTCAAATTTATTTGATTGAACCACATAGAGAAGATGATAAATTCATAATCTTCCAATGTTGTGATTTTTTTGATGAAAATTATATATGTATATATTTTGAGAATGAAGTCAATGATTGGTATCTAAATTTTATGTATCTATTTTTAAAAATTAGGGATTTGATTTAATGGAAATTAATTTGAAAGGAATTTTCTATTTAATATATTTATTTAGATGATATTTTCCCCTAACATCCAAAGTCAACTTATTTGTTCAATCCCAAGTTTGAATTTAATGAATATTTTAGTCCTAAAAATGTTATGAATTTTGTATATGGAAATTTTACTATAGGGGTGGAACTTCTAAATGATTTATAACATGAGAAATAAGTTTTTTATCATTTTCATTTAGTATGGAAAAACCAAAAGGGTTGATGAATATTAAAATAATATTTTTTAGGATACATACTTAAAATATTTTTCACTAAAAGAGGAAAAATTAAATTTTAATTGATAAATTTTGAGCTATATGTATCATTAAAATAATAAGAATATTTAATTATATCATTTTTAAGTTCTCTAATTCTACTTTTTAATAATAATGAAATAGATTTATGTTATAATGAGGCTATTAAATTTCATCACTGAAGTAAAATTTCAATTGGCATGATAAATGAAATTGGATATTCATAGAATAATTCCTCGAACCATGTTGTTTTTAGAGGAAAATAAGGTTTTATAGAGATGGAGTTGATCTGTATATACCTAATCCTAATGGGGTGGAGCATTCATGAGTAATATCTATAGATATAAATACATCACCATCAGTAGGTAAAGAAGAAACACTTATTATAGATAATATTTATTTTCGATCAAATTAGGTTCAAGAATATTCTAATGAGGATAAACTTGGTAATGTTTTGATGTAATAAGAAAAAGAAGATAATACTACCTTATCTGAAGTTGATATAATAGAAAACGAGGCTATAAAAATCAATCCAATTAGTCAATTATAAAATATTATTAATCTTGTGATTGAAAAAGAAAAATTAGGTGAACAAGAAGCTACTAAATTAAATTTAGATCTTATGGTTTATAGAGCAAGATAAAGAGTTGAAGTTGCTATTTTACAAAAAGATGAAGTTAGTATAGCTGTTAAATATTGGTAAATTGTTAAATAATTAAATGATACTCAGTCTCATGAAGTGAATATGTCTAAAAATTATGAACTTTCTAGTGATAAAATTTAATATTTATTTTATGAATATATTAAAACATATTTTTGGAGAAGGAACATATATGTTGTGTCAAAATAAATATCTTTACCTGCTAGTACTAAAAAAGAATAAGTACTCCCTGTTGACCAAGATAGAGGATGTTCTGGTTTTGAGGGTAAAGTTAAAATTTTTGATACTTAGGTTTTTTAAAAACTCAATTTAATGATGTATGAAAATAATTTATTGATTTCTGAGCTCAAATATGAAAAATATTCGCTAAAATTCATAATGGGGAATTCTCTCTCTAATTTTGTTATTGAGTTGATGAAATTTGATATAGAATCTACGTTTTATTTTTATGCCATAAAATTTAAAATGGTTTCCCAATACGATTTAAAATACATAAAATATCAGATGATTTATTTTTAAATTTTCATGAATATAAAGGATAATCAATTTGAGTTTACCAAAAAGTTTCCCCCAACTTGAGTCATTGACATAAATGTTTCAAATTCAATTTTGAATGAAGATGAATCTGTGAGAGTTGAACTAAAGATAGATTCATCTAATTTGATTATTATAATTTAAAATTTTCAATAAATATAATGTGATGTGTTATATAGATATTATTTTTTGGATTTAAATGGTATTTAATTTCTAAAATTGGAGGATGTAAAATATGATTGTAGAAAAGGTCTTCAAGGGATTAACATATCTCTAAATTTTATTCTATCATTTATGGACGATAACATAGAATATTTAATAGAGAATTTAGTGGAGAATCTTAAATAGTATTAAATAATTTTGATATCAATTGATTAGTGGGAGGTTTCTCTGATTTATAATTTCCGACATGTGCATAATAATCTAGAGATTATTTTTAATGATATTAATGTCTCATATTTATATTTTTTTTAAAGGATGGAGCCGAAGCCTCATTTTCATATTTAAAGCAATGAAATCATTGAATTTGGGTATAGGGAGGCCCATTACATAGCCCGAAGGCCCAAGACCAAGTAGTTTGAATACAAGGACCGAAAGTCCATTATGGCCTAAAGGGCCCTTTGGTGAATAATATTGCTACAGTTCCCAGGGCTACTACAGTACCTGCTACAGTACCGCCGCTGCTGCAGTTCCTCCTACAGTCCCTCTGCCACTACAGTGCTACTACTGATACAGTCCCGCCACTGCTACAGTACTACTACAATACCTTGATACAGTGCCCCACTAAATTTAAAAACGCAGACGTAATTTATAAGTAAATTGATGGTAGATCACATGAAACCAACATATCTTTTTGGACTATATAGATTTTTTTGTTACACTATTAGGTAGGGGATTATTTTTTTTATAACTATTATGAAGATAAAATAGTTTAAAGAGTTTATAAATGTATTTATGATATATATGATCTTATAATGAATAGAAATCTTATAGAAAACCCCCTAGAGATGTTTTTAAAGCTAGGGACAAGCTGAGATATCTTTTTTATCCACCATAGTCTTCTTATCCTAATTTCTCCCCTCCAATACCCTCTATATAACATTTACTATTTCCATTAACCAACCCAAAACCTAAGAACAATGTTTTATCTCTCTGTGTTTCTTGGATACTTCCTATTATTAAAACAATTTTTTATTCTCCATGTAACATTATTGTTATTTATTCAATATAGACCAAGTGCCAACTTATTTTTCATTTCATTACTATTCTCTCTCCGAATATTATTTTAGTTTTCTAAATGAATTGGGTCGTTACCCAATAAAATTAACATTGTTTTCAATATAAAAAAATGGGATGTATATTGGGAAACAAGAAATTTCAATCTAAATCTAAATTATTTAAAAGTTAATATATACTGATTAATATGTGAAATTTAATCTGGGGGGCTAATCTGTAGTGACTTTGAAAATTATCTATATTATAATTAGTTTTATGATAATTAAAGGGGGGGGGGATTATTGGACATACTAATTTTGTTTTAATATATCTCAATATATCATAATTTTTTTATTTTAAAAATACATATTTATTTTATTAATGATTTTTTTGAAGTAATTTTAGGTTATTTATTAATATTTTTTCATATTGTTTTATCTATTGAAGCTTTTATTCAGTGATATGTGTGTTTTTTATGTTTTTACCTATGTTTTAAACCCTACATGGCTCCATTAGTGTACTCTATGAATTCTGTATTTATGAATTTTATCCAAAGAATTCACCCTTTGAATATGGGTGTGTAATCCATGAAGGAACTTAAACCCTATGAAGTTTTACTCAATGAATTATACCCTATAAATCCTATTTAAGGTTTTTTTACAAATATTTAACATTACATGGATTGTTAAACCCTATGAATGTAAGACATGTAACTTATGTTGTAGGAATTTTAGTTAGGTGTAGAACTTTTGGAATATCATGAACCTTAAAGAGATAGTCTAACCCTATGTATATTGATTGACTTTATCAAGTTGATACAAATATAATAATGACAAATTCTATGAATATGAGGAACACTATGAATATGTAAATGACTCATATAAATTAAATACATAGATTTTTTTCTAAATATTTATGTTTTTTGAAAAATCTATCCATCATTATTTTTATGGAAGAATTTACTGAAGGTTAATTTTCAACAATCTCAAAGTAATTTTTTCTTATTTTATACAGTTACTAATTCCGAGGTTTACTAAAAAGTCTAATGTTATAATCCTTACCAATTTTTGTAAAGAAGATAAAGGACCATTTCTGGCCTAAATTAAAATTTGAATACCATATATATATTCTTCCAACTAGAAAGATCAACATAAATAAGAGAGCCTATAATGTTTTATAATAAAAACTAAACTTAAAATTTTATGATTAATAATAAGAATTCATACACCCATAATTTCTCTAACTCTCATAGACTATGATTTACATTCTTATTCCTGCTCATTCAAACTATTCATTTATAAATGAAATTGGAATAAAAATTTTATTACTACGGATTTTATATGTGAATATCAGTTTTTGTTGAAGTAAACTATTAGAGTTAATTTTTGAATACATTTTAATTATTTGGAATTTCTCTATCAACAATCAATCTCTTCATGAAATTTTTTGATGATCAAAATTTGTTTTTTCTATGTCTTTTATTTACTGTTATATGTTTGAACTCCTTTTAATTTGTGTGGTAGAAAGACTATGGAAAGGTTTTTTAATGGTAAATCCCTATTGAGTATCATGGATCCATTTTACCAAGTAGAATCTACTTGAACTTAACTATGTGGTCCCTATGAAAAATAGTAGAATAAAACCACCTAATTCAGATAGAGTTTTGGTGAGGTGGAATAAGGGAGGTTGTTGTACCTTAATCCACTATAAAATCTTCCCATGTCCTGGTCTCTTTATTTATTTATTTTCAATAACATTACTTATCTAAAACTTTTAGGATAAATTAGAGTAGATTTTATGAGGTATATTCTTAATTGGTGTGAAATAAAAATAACTCAATTAACCTAGCCTCTTATGCTATTATGAAACTCATCTAGAAGAACATGTATGAAAACATTGGAGACTCTCTTAACCGATTACTGTGTATGGGTATTGTGATAAAAAACTGTTATTAAGATTTATACTACATCTAAATTAGAGAAGAAAGCCTTTTTATTTGGAAATCCCATGTGATCCTATTAACTAGACCATAAAACCATGAAATCTAATTAATACATATTGAAAAGGGTTATCAGAGGCATTCTTTAGGGATCCCACCTCATGTGAATCCAATCCACTGCTCCTATTTTAGACTATTAGTGTTAAAAATATTTCTTTTTTTGGATGACATATTTTCAACTATATTTACCATATTTACTAAGTAACTCTTTAAATAACTTCATTTATTTTTGGATTTTATTCAAAAATAATACCATGTTGTCTACAAAAAATAAGTTTGAGATACATGGAGAACTTTATCCACAATTAAAATGGATAATAATCATAGAAGATAGATATTTATAGAGAATCCTAATTGGCATCTCATGCTTAGGGTAAATAAAGAGATATTAGATCTCTTTAGTGAAGACCTCTGGTGGATATAAAGAAACTACATTTCCTCCATATTACGTTAGATGAGAACCATAAGAAGGAGAATAAATAAAATAAATATTGTAAAAATACTCAGAGTATCTAAGGTGCTACATGGTTTTGATAATGAATCTTTATCATAACCTATAATATGTTTTTTCAATGTTGATATGACTATAATATTAGTACCTAAAACATTCTTATTAATATCGTGGATCATTTCTTATCTAGCCACATAAACCCTTGATACTTCTATTTTTGATAAATTTATAATATTCTTTTGAAAATATATGGAGAAGATGGGGAGTTTTTTATTTTATAATAATAGAAATAAATTTTTAGGAGTAGTTTCAAGTACTTTTAAGAAGAAATTGGTTGAATAAATAGAGGGTTTTCATTATAGGAATTAGAAAAGGGTCAAACATACTAGTGGATCATGGTAGAGATATTCCTTTAAGGTTGGCTTATATGTTTATGGTGATCTATAAAAAAATAAGATCTAGGTCCATGACATTGAAAGATATTGTAAGCCGATCCCAACCAAAGGAACTACATGTATGTAGAGTTAGGAATGCCTCCCCAATCTCCTCATCATTAGGGATCACTTCAATATGATAATTTTTATTATCATTGATTAAGCATGGAGTAAAACTAAAAATGGTTCAGCCTTAACACATTAAACTAAACTACTATCTCCATATCACACAGAGGATCAAAAAGGAGCTTAGAAAAATGATCAGTATCCATCAATCATGTAACATGGATATCATAGGTGAAACATCCATCTTCCTATTGGTCTTTAAAGTTTGAATCTAAATTTCTGTCCTTAATTCAATTAGGGAATTGTGAAATGTTCTTATCTCCCTCATTGAGACTTAAATTCTTACATTTCCCCCAAAATATTCTATCCTCCTTGATCATTCTATCTAATAGTTCACATTGATTGAAAATTAGGGAAATAATTACTTCAACATTCTTGTAATATAGAACTATATCATTGAGAAGCTTAATTTAATCCTCGAAATATTTAATACAGGCATGGGTACAAGTCCTTAGACTGTCCTATTTTAGAAATCCAATTCTTATCAATTTTAGTTTTCAATAAAAGATATCCAATTGTTGACCTTGAATGGGGACATGTATGAGGTTTAAGCCATATTCATAAAATCAACAAATTGGATCCAAAAATGGGGAAGGAGTATAAATTAGATAAAATTCCTGAATTATTTTGATTTAGTAAGAGAGTTTAATGATATGGTAAAGACTAGGCCATATGTGTAATTATTTTTTTTAGAAAAAAATAAATCCCTTTGAGATTAGAAAGATATTTACTCATGTAGAACTGCATCCTTAAATTTCCATGCATGATGTTACACTATGTCAATGAGAAAACCTAAAATATTATATCTAATAGGTTACTAGAATATATAAAATATTTTAAATCATGCACATATTTCTTAGAGTGACAACACCCACTATAAAATTACCTTTTAGCCGTATTTATATATGAATAGTTATGAATTTCAAATGCTTCATTATTCTATGTCCAATAAATGATTAAGCACGTCTTGTAATTTATTTTAGTGAAATATTTAATACTTATATTTCATGTTGGGTTGATTTGATCCCATTTTACTTGTGTTATATGGTTTGGTCTTTTTCCCATGTTATGCTAGCATTATTTTACACTTTATAGAATTTGTAATGCTTTGATATCCTTGGTTAATAAATTATTATTAAATGGGGTTTGTTATTAATATATATGAAGTTGAATTCCAAGGTTCCTGGGTAAACTTATCCATACTAAAAAGGATGAATGAATGAGATTGGATCACAACACATTTCCACTATTACACCCTTTTATAAAGGTTCCAAAGAACAACAGAATAATTAAGATGAACTGCAATAATTTATTTCCATCATTTTCAATAGATGATATCAATATAACATGATGATTTATACCCCAGAACATTCATGATAGGATCATTAATATTTTATTTATAGGTAATTTAAATAAATAATTACCTCCAACTTAATAATCCTTTGTGTTTACCAATTCAGTTTCTTCTCTTATCACAAAATCATGATGATGGGGAATTGATGTGAGGATTATCATAGTTGAATCAAAAAATATTTCATGAATCTATGAACAACACCCTTGGTATCAAGGGTTCTAGGAAAAAGTAACTTAGTGATTTGGGTTGATCACTGTTGATTGCAACAAAGAATTTATCTTCTTTTTGTATCTTATTCTTGAGGATTAGGAGGACTATTTCCTCTATATATTCTTGAGAGATTTCTCGAGTCTCAACATTTAGTACAAAAAACTATATTATCTAAAATGATATAATTTTTATTTTATACATAGGATTAAACACTTAATAATCTCACAATGGCCCTTTTTTTATTTTTTATTTTATGTTATCCCCATGTCAAATAAAATTTAAAATATTACTATTATATTCAATAAAATTTATATTAAAACTTTTCTTTTAGTTAGTACATTATCTTGTCTAGTAAATTCTCCATGCAATTTATTAAACCTTGAGTAATAAACTATTTATTTAAATAAATAAATAAATAATATTCATTAAAAAAAATATATTATATTAACTAAACTCATGAATAATTATTTATTTGATAAATATTTTATTTAATAAAATATCGAGTGAATATTTATTTTAATATTCAAATAACTAAAAAAGTATTTACATTAATATATTTACTAAATATGATAATAAATAAAAATTATTATTACATTTTAAATAATAAACAAGAGGTAAAATTCAACTCACATATTCTAAACATGAATATATATGGTGATTAAATTTTTGTCATCGACTTAACTCAAATAATTATTATTTTGGAAATCAAGATTAAAATTTATTATTAATATTAAAATTTATTATAATTTTACTAAGGCATTGGATACACTTAGTGTGTGACTGTCTCAGCATCTTTCTTAGTGGAATTAGCTGAACATACCTAAATCCCAACTTCAAAATCTAGAAATATGTCATGGTAACCATATAGCAATAATTTATTGTCACAATGAAAACAACCTTCATATGAAATTTATGCAATAATATAATACATTTATCTGAATATTTCATCAAAAAAGATAAATACTTGTTTCATAATCTTATAAGAAATATTTATATTTATTTGCCTTTATAAAATAAAATCATCAATGAAAAACCATGTCAATGTATTTAATCAAAAAATTCCATTTCAATCAAAGTGTTATAAATATCTTCTTCCATGAAATCAAAAGGGAAAAATCATTTCTTGTCATATTCAATTAATATCATATAACTTATGTGATACCCAACATATGCTACCTCTTCAAGAGAATATGTTATCAATGTTTTCATTCATACATCGACGTATATCATTCATGATATATATTAATAATAATAGGATGTATAAGGGACAATAAACATGTCCAAAGATAGGAATATAAAATGATTTCTATTGGTGGGTTTTTCCTCATAACCTCTATTCATGGAGATTATTAAGTATGAAATCTATGAGGATATGGGTATATTTTTTTGATCCACTTGAAATTGATAGTTAATAATAATCTTCAACACATTAGAAAAATTTTAAATAGACTATATCGCATATATTTAATAATATTTTCGTAGCATATCTATGTTCTAATTATATCATAAAACTAATAAAACCTATTGATGCGATAAATTCAATTATGAAATTTTCACATTAATGTTATATAGAAGAATAGTCATCATGTGAGAAGATATTTATTAATAATTTGGTAATTTAAAGTACAAATTCAGTTGTTAAAGGGAGCCAAAAACAAAATACTCCCACTTAAAAAAGATCCAACTGCTAACTACAAACTTGTTAGATCTCACATGATAAACATGAAGCCATTGAGGCATGCTTATCGTTGTTGGGTCATCCATATTCTTCTATTTCTTCATTCCCTGTTGTGACATAAATCCTTTGAGAAAAATCCTAATGAAGTGATTTTATTGAGTATATAACATTTTACACATGCCATTATATTTGAAATATTGAATAATATGAGAGTCATTAGTATATCATAATATATGTCATTATAATTGTGTACTATATTAGTAATATTCAAAAATCTATAACAAATCCTTATTTAAAATATTTTATTAATATTCATCTAAAAATGAAACAAATTTGATCAATTTAGATATGGTTACCCATGGATTAAATAAGCTTATATTTCTTATTTACTTTGTGCCTCTGTGATATCTAGGATAAAATTGATCTTATAGGAAAACTTGATTTCCCCCCTTGAAAAAAATAATTTATACTCATTTATGTACAATGATCCTATCATTTTCATATTCTTAGTTTCTCTTAGTCAGTTTTGACTACAACCCTTTTAGTTCATCTGGCCCATTTTGATATTTTCACACATGTTTTCACATAATAAATATCAAAATTAGGCATATAACATGATATATGAACTAGTTTTCCGGAACATAAGTGTTTGGAATTATATTCATCATAATAACAACATTTTATAGCTTAATAAAACTTCTTGGAGAGACCTTACACCATGTGAATTAGGTAATAATTTATTCTGGAATTTTTTATATATTTTATTTTTAAATACATTTTCAATGTGTGATTTATAACTAGGTCTAAGGAACCCCATTAAACTATATTAATAGATGGAATTCTATATTAATTGGGTTTCTATATTATTTTATCCTTAGACAACAATATTTTACCATATTTTTAACTAATTTTATGAATAAACAACCACATCCAATATTTTATCATCAAATTTGACTTGATGAACCATAACAACTCAAGTATAATCTTATAGAAAAAAATCACTTTCATTATTAATAAAACAAAACATTAATATGGCTTCATCAAAATAACTATTCTCTGATCATGATGCTTTCTTCATTTCATAACTGGGTCTTCATAATAGGAATACTTTATTAAATTTTTATGGTTTCAAAAAGCCCTGTATGTTTTCTCATATAGACATCTTCCAAATTGATGACATCAGGGAATCTAATATTGAAACCTATTTTATAAATAACATGATCATTGATGGTTTCTACAAAAATTAGAATTAGAATTTATTTTTAATGATGATTTTTAAAAAGGTTTTATCATAGACTTTACCAAGACAACACTTAGAAACTTTTAGTAACCAGTTTTACTATCACACCCTGATCTTTTAAATTATTTTATTTTATTATTTCACAACTTCAGATAGTATTTTCACGATGCGGTTTCAGTGGATTTTTAATTTTTTTGATATTTGATGTTTTTGGTGGGTTTCGGTCAGTGCACGGGTGTCGCATGGTTGGTGGTAACCGTGTGGTCGACCCAGATGTCATTATGGTTACACACTACATAAAATAATAAAACATTATGAGAATGAAATAAATTAAATGTTCAAGATACAATAATAATAACATTATTATGTATATAATGTTTTTTAATTTGAAATTTTTAATGATCTTATTATCATTGAAATGGATATAAATATAATTATTATTTGGTTATTATTAATTATGAAATTATTTAAAAGAAAATGAATAAAATTTTAATTTTGATTATGATTATGATTATGACTATTATTATCATTATTATTATTAACATATGTTTTTTATTTATTTTTATTGATGTTAATTTTATATTTTTGAAAGGGTTTAAACCATTTTGTTTATCCACCACACCTCACCCCTCTCCCTTTTAATTTCCCCCCATTTTTATACCTCTCTCTACTCATCCCTCTCTCCAATCACACCCCACCTTTTTTCCTTTACCCATTACGCACCACCCTTCCAAATGAATTATTTCCTTTATTTTTTTCTCCAACTTTTTTTCTCCCTCTCTCCACTCACTTCTCATTCTAATCATGCCTCTCCCCTCTTGTATTTATCAATAATGCCTCTCCCCACTCCCTCTCTCAATTACACTTTTTTACTGTTTTTATTCACTCAAAACTCTCTCCACGCACCTCCCTCTCTCCACACTTATTCCCTTATTCTTTTTAGCAATAACACTTACCCCTCTCTATATAATCCCTCACACTCATCTATTTTTTTATTTTATCCCTCTTGTGCTCACCCCTCTTCCCTATTATTTCTTAACATTCACACCTATATTCCACTTACCCCCCATCACACATGTTTCCTCCCATCCGGGGTTCCTTCTGACAGCCGATCTTCCCTCCCATTATTATTTCCAATGATTCCTCTTCCCCTTTCTCTCCTCTCCTCACTCAATTTTTATGGTCTTTATGTAGGGCTTATTTTTGGATGAGCTATAAATGTTAGGGTTTATATATATCTTGGGTTTCATTTAGATTTAGGGTGTTCTATTTGACTGTAGGACATCGTTCTTCCTCTCGTTGATGTTTTATTCCAATCAAACTAGGTTTCGATAGGTGTGTACTAGTTTGTATTTCCTAAATCCATTCCTTTAGTGATTTACATTTTAAATAAATTTATAATATAGTTTCACAACTCTTTGAAAAACTTGTTTAAATTAGTATATAAATTTTGAATATATTTAATTTGTTAAAAATAGGTTTTAAATGAGTTTTAGTGTAAATTTATTTGTTTTATGATACCTAGGAAGCAAATTTGAATTGCTTATGTTTATTTAAGAAGGAATTGATCCCTTATGAAATGTATCACTATTATTATGTTTCAATGACATAGTTTATCAATGAACTTGTCTTGGTTGTGTTATGACTTAGTTATTATGTTAAAACACTTTTGTAATGGTTTAATGAATTTAATGTTTTTATTTGGATTTCCATTAAAATAATGTGGGTAAGTGGTGATTTTGGGGGCAAGGTTTTAAAATGTTTTCATAGTGTGCGTTTAATTTCAGAATAGGATTTAGAGTGTGTATGGTTTGGTATTGGTATAACATAATAAACATGTTAAAATGAGTTTGAAAGGGTTTAATGTTTTTTATGGATTGTTTTATGATCTTTAAATAAAGTAGGTGGTCAGTTAGGGTTTTAAGGTAATTTTTGTTTTCTTGGACGTTCAGTTTTCTAAATGGATTTTATTTTTCAAATAAAGTTGGTCCCCTTGAGTGGTTTCCAAATAGTATTTTAAATGTGGTTTTGTAAAGCATTTCATTAAGTGTTTTGGAATTCATGGTTTATAATGTGTTCGTTAAGGATTTTTCATCCATTTTGAAACATGTTTTGGTGTGGTTCAGAAAAGGGTAAAATCATATTTGATAATAGTCACATGTTTGAATGTGTGTTTAGAACTTAAAATCCCATTTAGATTGTAAATGTAAGAGTGGTTCTTGAAAGATATTTTGAATAAATGTGTGTGGCAAGTTGAAATCCTTAAATTGTTGTTTTTAGAAAATGGTTTCGATATGAACATGATGTGACGACCCATTTGGCACTTTTATTAATGTGAATGATTGAACATGTATATGAGGCACTCCAGTCTAGTGTACCCTGTTATGGGTGAATTTATAGGAAGAATCCGTGTTTGAGGAAGGAAAGTGCAGTGAGATGAGTCACACGTGCGAGGGACTTCCTACCTACACAGTATTATTATAACCACTATGGGTTCCTCGGTGTCTTATAGATTATCAAGTGATGGTTTCTCACAAGACCTGATTAGACGGGTTCGTTCCCCTAGTAGATAGAGAGTCTAGGTGGTATTTTCCACTGATTTTGTCATAAGGGAGATTAATGGGTTATAGACTATAGGGATTCACTATATGCCAACAGGGTGTTCCGAACCAAGTATATCCAGGGGTTGTCTAAGTATGTTCAGGATCACCCATAGTTACAAATTGTATTTATTTTTATTTTATGTTACACTAGTTTATTTTCATCTCGTATTGCTTGTTTATTTTTCTTCTACACTGATTTATTTTCAGTATGTGTTATTTACCTGTTTCCATTTTTCATAACCCTAATATCACTTGTCTGGTTTTATTTATAAAATGGTAAAATATTTTTGAAATAATAAATAGAGTGAGTGGGTTCTCATTATGGGAAAGAGGTGTTATTTTTTTTAAATGGGAAAACTTATTTTTATAATTGTATTTCCAAACTTGTGTCATAAGACAACTTTCGTTAGGGAAACAATTGTATTCAGTGGTTTAATTTTGGCATCCCTACTGAGCATTTTGGTCCTCACGCCTATCCTTCACCATTTCAGTTGCAGATTCAGCTGTTTTTTAGGATTTTTCTTTGTGTCTTCACATGTGGGAGCTGTTTTGGGCTTGTGGTTGGAGGTTACCAATGGGTCACAAAGAGATCGTTGTGGCGGGGTCTTGTTTCCTATTTTTTTAGTGTTACTTTGTATCTAGATCAGTTCTTGGTTTATTTAAGATTATGTTTTAATTTTTCTACATGATCTATCTGTTATATTTATTTATATCATCATGGTTTTATCTCTTGGGATTAATTCATTCCCTCATGTATACTTTGATGCCCGACACTGGTTTCCAGCCCGTGGGGATTGGGAACTCCCTTTGGGACATGTCGCAGACCAACTCAGTTGACCCTCTCCGGGTCAACCCATGATTGGTTAGTGACATGTACCATATAATAATGAACTTTACAATCCATGATTATTTTCTTATTAAGTACCCAACCATGTTTTTAAATCAACCGGAGAAACCATCAAAATGAAAATTTTTATTTTGGTACATGGAATTCATTAAAAAAATTCACATGAGCTTTCCAATGTTAGATTTTCCCATTTTTTTCCTTCTATGTAGGACTAATTATTCTTATTTAATAATATATCACTTATATAATAGAATATAAAACCATCTATTTTGTTTTAACTATCATATATAGTATGTATCTATAGAGAAACTCCTCCAACTGAATGTTGAAGAGTTTAGTGTTCCTATTCCAACTCATATGCATGTAGAGACATGAATTTATTGAAGTCCAGATTTATCCCAATATATTGAAGGGTAAGTTCTTCCTTATTATAGAAATATTTTCAATCAATAGAGAAATAATTTTCTAAATAGATAAAGTTCTATTCTAAGTAATTTTTTTGATAATTAACTAACACACACCTAGTGTTTTCTTTTTGTATGTTTGCGACAAAATTTTCCATTATCTTATTGTTGTCATAAAAACAAATGTAGTTATAAGTATTTTCTTTCAAATATATTGTTACTTCTATTATATCGATTAGTAAAAATAGATAGAATATTTTTAATCTCTTCATTTATATTCGTGAAACATGTATTGAAAGATAAAATGGAAAAAAATTCAATACTTATAAAAATCTTCATTGAGACTAATTTTAATACCATCATCCTTAGGATATGTATATTTTTAGGTTGGGTTAGAAATTTCTCCACTCTACATTTAAACAATAAAAAAATATTTGTTATGATGTTCTAAAACATGTCCTCCTAGAGGATATTTTATCTTTAAAATTTTTATTAATTACACCCAATTTATATTATTAAAATCTATTAAAGTATTATCATGGGGAATTTTAATTTACTTCTATATTCTCCCTATAATTGTTGACTCATATCTTGTTGAACTATCTATATACTCTTAGTGGCTAGACATCTATCACAAAATTTTTATTTTTATAAAACATACAACCAATATCAAAATACCTAATAGTACTACCTCCAAATTATCTAAATTCTGTTTTGGGTATATCCATGACAATTTAATTAAATTTTAATTAAAAAATAATTATATTTTATTTACTAGGTTTTAGAATTATATTTTATATCTATCATTCATTTTAGATATTGGATATGTGTGATCAAATTATTATTAAACTATTAATTAAGTATGATATACAATAACAACATTAATTAAAAACAATAAATAATGTATCCTCAGGTCTAGAATTAGACATTCAGGTAAATGTTTTAGTGACACTCAATAAAAAAAATTAGTTTATCAAGAATTAATAAAATTGAAAATTTGATGCTTCTAATTTCCCTTAGATGACTTAGAAATCACCCTCCTACAGTTACATACGTAATACACCATACTTCATGTAATTTTTAATAACTCCCATAATTCAAATATTTAGATACAAATATGTGTGTTATAAATATTTTTAATACCCATTTGGTAACATAGAAATATTCCACGCAACAAAGAATATACCTGATGTATAATATTATATTTTTTTTCTTTAGTTCATTTTAGTTCCTCTTCGAGTGATCTTATGTGAAGTAGATAGCCTCATATTCATTCCACCATCTTAATATAATTCTCCTCTTTTATAGATGTTTCCAAATAACCATTGACTTTAAAATTTTCATAGGATTATATACCTTCTATATGACTTGATTCACCATAATAGGCAAGGAATGATGTTCCCACAAATCCCAATCAACTTGGAGAATCATAGTTAAAAGATTCTGGAGTATCTTTTACTTTATGTTTATTATATATTTATTAGTGAATATAGATAATATAGGTGGTAGGTATTAAGATATAAAATTAATGGATGATTTAATATCCATTTAGAAGCCTAAATTTTCTTTCTAATTGATGCACTTCATCATCATGAATGGAAAATCACAAGTTTGGTATCCATATTCTTGTATAACATTTTATAGTGTGGTTCCCATGCCATTTTTCTTCAGACTAACTTTCCCCTTTTTCTAGTAAATATAGATGAGTTATCAGGATGTATGTATCCATGAATTTATATTAAATCTTAATCTTTATGGAAATAATAAAAAACATGATGCAATAAAAAATTGAAGCATCCAACATATACCCCCTTTAGTTACCCTTTTCAACTTTGATTTCTCATAAGGATGAAAGAGAAGGAATATGGAATCCCAGTACATAATACAAATTTTATTGTAGTAGTAAAGTGTATAAGTTACTATACTAATCTTAGAATTTTGTGCTAGTGGGGACATTTTTTTGTCTAGTGATAATCATAGTATTCCTATCATTTTGAATTCCAATTTCTAAGACATATAATGAAATATTTTAGTAATTTATCTTGATTACATTTTGTGATTTAATAAATTAATTTTTTTAGTCACCTAATATTATGTAATTTTCCAAAAACTCTCATTATATAATTTAAAACATCCCATCACAAAGATATTACAGAGTTAAGGATCTATATTCCCATTGTCTTAATTCAAAATGTGGTCATGAAAATCACATCAAGGTATTTAGTTAGGATTTTATTTAAAACTAAATTAACTCAAAGTACATTAATTATTAGATTCCAATTCCCAATCATAAAATCCTTTACATGAATTTCATCAACCCATGCTTCTATATTGTATTAAGTAAACTATATTCATTACCCTTAATACCTTTTTTTTCTAAGTCAACCCATTATATTTGTTATGAATCCTAGGTAATTGATAAGTTTCCCCAAATATTCCTTGAATAACACTTTAACTATGGATACATCATAACTAATAATATTAAAGGTGTTTACTGATATAATAATTCCTTTGTAGAATTTTATTTTACATAAACATAAATGTTATTTATTTTTTTCTTCAAATTCTTGTTAATATTATGTGGGTTGTACATAATTAGTTAACCATATATTATAACAAAAATTTATGAATAAATCCTTTATTCTATTCCATCTTTTTATGATTATTAATTAATTTAAATTATGAAATCATTCTTAATAATAATAAAAATCCATGAATCAAACTAATAAAAATGTGGTTGATAATTATAATAAATAAATGATATGATATTTATATTTTATCTGTTGGTTGGTTTTTTGAGTAGAGATTAACAAACCTTAACCCTAGGGAAAATAATCCTGGAGTATATTTCTAGATTAAGTGATTGAATAAAATAATTAAAATGTGCGTATCCCTATATTGTTTCAAATTAGCTCAAGTCTTAAATTTTATCCTCTCACAGAGATATCCATCCATTACATATGCTAACTCACTCATTGGTGATGGGTACTGGGGGTTTAAGGTTACATAAAATAATACTTTCACATGATGGGATACACATATTAAAAGTGGAAGCGATGATACAAATATCATCATACTCAATTTTATAATAAATCTATCATATAGTAAACCCCATGTAATTAATAATTAAATTAAACAAATAGGAAACACATATATAGATTAATTAATCACATGATAAATCACTAAATGAAATGAATATTTGTTTAAACTTTCACGTATTCATTTTTATTCATTTTTTATTTAGATATATTTTCATAAATTAATAAATTAATCTTATTATTAATTAATTATTTATTTTTCTTAATCATGATTCCAAATAGTGTTGACATACAAAACGTTATCATTTATTATAATTTTAAATAATGTATTTATATTTATTTTAAATTCTAAAAGTAATTATCTACACATGGTGAACTAATAGGGTTTCATATACCCTTTGTGCAATTATAAATTATTTTAGAATAATTTAACATATATACATGACATGTAATTTGTAGGTAACATAAAATGTTTCATTCTGTACTAGATTAATTTCATTTCTAGAATTTAAATACTACATGACATGTTCTATAAAATTTCACATCATGTGACCAATGTTATGGATGGTCCTTGTGAGGTACTATACACTTACTTGACATGTATTACCACTTGATGTGTCCCAATATACTTGGTCTATTGTTCCAAGTTTCAAACTATGTACTTTTCAGGATGAGTATGGACCCATGGAATGCTATAAATATATGTGGCATGTACCATTGATAATTAATCTGAAGTACACGATATGTATGATGAACATACTCATCATGTAGTTACCAAATTTCCAAGACAATAATTATTAACCCTTTATGTCCTCAGGAAACATAAAAAAATTCTCGACACTTATCAAGTTTATAATGACACCTATCATAAGAAATGTACAACCAATTACATGTCATGCAATTTTTTCTCACTTAAATTATCTTTATGATGACTCACATGAAAAACCATATCATCGTGTACCCAATATTAGTTGGAATGTGTTACATGACATATGTTGCCAACTGTATTCCATGTATTCTATTTCTAGCCCCCCAAAAAAACATGGATAAATACTCGGTGTGTAACTCACATGGGTTATCACATGTAATATGACATGTGTATCAAGCTACATGTCAGTTAATTTACCTCAGGTCTTGTCACTTAGAACATTTCCAATACATGGTTTATAATGATGCCACATACATTGAATACATTAAATTATATTATTTACACAATGTTAAAAAAATTGATATTGTATGATGTTTACACTAGATACACATCTTGTACACCCTGTCAAGCTTTGTGCCATGTTTATGGTCAATAAACGATGTGCCACAACACCACATACTGATTCACATGGAATTACATGATTGACACAAAACACATATTTTGTTGTTTACCTTGGGTATATGGTGTATAATTTATCATTACATGTCGTGTATCCATGTCTTTCATCCAACAACCGTAACAACTGTATATATGATCTTTTAGAATTCTTTATCAATTCATGGTCTATTCTTGGTCATATTTATTTGACTGAATTTTTTATATTAACATTCTGATTAATTAATGAAAAACTAAATATGGAAACTAACAAATCAATATTAAAATTAATGAAATAAATAAAAAATAATTTTTGATTTATAATGTGACCACTTTTATAAAATTTTAAAGATCAAAAGTGTAGTAGAAGCATTGGGGTGGATCCCAAAAATGGATTTTAATCGGTTTAAATGGATAATATTTTTATAACATGACAATTTATACTCAATAATCTTCATGATTGTATCTTTCACATTTAATTTATAATTTATAATAGAAAAAGAATCCTCAACATTGTTAATTCTTTATTTTTACCAATTTAGTTACCGCTCTTGTTTTTTCATCAATTTGGGGTAAATACAAGTGAGGATTCATATAGTTATATCTATATAGACTCCAAGAATCTCTAGACAATGTCATTGTAATCATTGGTGCTGGAGTAAAGGAACCTAGTCCTTCACATTGATCATAATTTATGACAACAATGATGTTATCTTCCCATTATCTCTTTTTCTTGAGAGGAAGGAGGAGTTTTTTTGTGTTTATATTCTTAAGATAGTTATAGTGTCTCTCTATTATTTATAAAAACTACAATATCTAAAATTATATAATCATGATTTTATAATAATTAATAATTACACAAGGTATGTTTATCAAATTAATTATTCTATGTAGTCCCCACACATAATAATAATAATAATAATATATTCCATGGAATTTTCTAATCATATAGATAAGTATATCCTTTGATTCAAGCCCTTAACTCAACTTGAAAATCCTCTTCTGTATTTTTGAAGAATTGAATAAGAAAATATTTAGATAAATAAATAAATATTATTCATTCAATAAATAAATAAATACTATATTCACTAAATATGTGAATATACATGAATTTATTAATTATTATTTCCACTAACATCATGATAAATATTTATTTTATTATACAGATAACTAAATAAATATTTATATCATTATATTCAATAAACTCATGAACAAATAAATATTTGTTTATTACCTTGGGAATAATAAACAAGAGGTGAAATTCAACTTACATATTCAAAAGTAATATATATCATGTGAATAAATTTATGTTGTTAAATTAACTTGAATAATTATTATTTCATAGAATGAGAATAATATTTATTCATAAAATTAAATTCAATTAGAATTGACTGAGATTTTGGGTACCCTTAGTCTGTGACTATCCATGACTCTTTCTCATCGAAATTAGGTAAAATTTCCTAATGTGTAATATAAATGTCTAACTATACATCAATACACCAATAGAAAAGGAATTTAATGTTAGAATGGAAACAAACTTCTATGTAATATAATCCATTTTTCTTTATATCTCATCAAATAGGATGCATATTTGTATCATCTTCCCACATGATTGATTTATCTTTCTTTGACTTCCTGAAATGAACTTGTTGATTAACTACCATGGTAAAGAATTTAATCATATACTTCCATTACAACCAAATGTACAATGGCACCTTCTTCCATTAACTTACAAGGGATAAATCATTTCTTGAAATATTCTATTAATTTCATGTCACTTATGATTCTCCCAATGTATTCAACCTCATGCTGAGAATACTATTCATTGTTTTTTCCATACATAAAAGTACATGATTCATGATATGAAGGTTCTAGGGATAGTGGAAGTCGGTCGGGTCAATTCTCAATGATGTTTTTTCATTAAATACAATATAAAATATATAAAAACATGATAATTTATTTGAAAATCTAATTAATATAACCAAATGAACATGATGAATAGAATCATTAAACTATGAGAGAGTGTTTTTTCATATAATATTTTATATTATTTTAATAACAATAATTATGTTGTCTTGATAATTGTTTCTTTAATGAATATGTTGATCAATATGTGGGCTTCTTGAGTCATATCATCGTTACATTAAGGAATCCAAACTATAATCCCTCTAGTGGGATCCCCAAAATCTCAACAAATTTTCAAAGGTCCTATTTAAGAATTAGTGATGTGAAAAAAAATTCTTTAGAACCACAAAGATGACATAATAAATTTTTTAAAATTAGGGTTACATATTTTATTATTTCACAAAGGTCCTATAACTAATTATTTATCCTAATTAAACCCCCTGACAAATAATAATAATAATATATCTTCGTGATGTTCTCTAACATTAATATTATTTAAAAAACATATATTGAAATTATATTTATATCATTTTTATCATTAGACCCATAAATCAGCTTGCTGATCCTCCTCAACACTTATATAAACACAAATAATAAATATTTATCTATATAAATTTTCTTTATTAAATAAATAAATAAATAAATATTATTCCTCAACTTGTGAATAAATATACTAATTCAAATAAATATAATATTTAAAGGCTTGTTAAGAAATAATTATCTTTATATTCAAATAAGTAAATAAAACTTTATATCAATCCATTCACTAACTGATGAGTTTGTTAACATTTTGTATTACCTTGTAAATAATAAATAATAAATAAGTAATTATAATATTCATCAGATTTGAAAATAAATATTTTTTAAAAAATATTCAGCTCATATATTTATCCTGAACTCAAATATTTCTGGTGAATGAATATTTTCATCCAATGAGTCCTGAATAAATATTATTCCATCATCTTGTTAATAATACTTATTCTTTATATGAAATTCAATTATAATTTAATTATAGATTCATTGATACACTTAGTGTGTGACCCTCTAGAACTCTTTCTCAGTGGCATTTGGTGGTCTTGCCAAAATTCTTGGATTTGAGTCTATCAATATGTTTAGGAAACGGAAGAGAATTAATTTAATGTAAAAATGAAAAATATCATAATCATGCTTACCATGAAATGTATTCCCTTTATCTCAATATATCAAAAGCTAGTAGCATAATTATTTCATCAGTATATATGCCTTATTTATCTCTCACTGACTATGTGAAATGAACTTGTTAATGAACTACCGTGACCATGGATTTACTTCAACTATTCCATTTCAATAAAAGGGGTGAAAATATCTCAACCTTCATTTAATAAAAAGGGAAAAATAATTTGTTGACTTATTCATAAATTTCATATCACTTATAATGCACCCAACAAGTCAAACCTCACCATGAGGATACATTTTCCTGGTTTTCATCAATCAATCAATGTACATGAATCATGAAATACATTAATGATATTCTCGATTCTATAGACCAATACACACATATTTTGATACAAATATCCAATGAAACATAATGATATCAAATTCTTATTGGTAGTTATATCCTCATAACCTCCTCACTTAAAGATTACAAAGTCTGGACTTTAAGATAAGAAGCCTCATCTAATTACCATCATCCAAAACATAACATTCATACATCATTTTTTTCCCATTAGATGATTTTATATTGACTATATGACATATATGTTTATTTCGAGGTTCTAAACATAGTAGATAATTGCTTTTACCTACCAATGAAACAAAAATGTAAAGTAAAATATTACATTAATGTTATGTATAAGAAAATTAATCATATGATAATGTAGTAATATTATTCTCATAGAATATTATTATAATAGAAAGTATAACGTCAGTCAGTTATAGAGAACTAACTCTAACAGACTATCACTTAAACTAAAGATAATGTTTAATCATACTGTTATCTCTCAAATGATAATAATAATCTTTCTATAATATATTAATAACTGATGGTCATACCACATTGTCTTATCTCTACTATTGTACTTAGCACATTCTTCTCTAGAAATTATACTTACTGAGACATAAATACATTGAGAAAATACCTCATGATGTGATCTCACAATGTATCCCTTTTTATATTGTCACAAATATGAAATCATGGATAATACCATATTTAATTTTTTTTATAATAACGGTAAAAATTAACTATTTTGGTATAACCCAAAAAACTAGAACATATCATTGTTAACTACTTCTAAAGTTGAATTAGAGGCCGCAACATACTCGATCACTATAGGTAAAGAAAACATTATATTTAATAATCTTATATTTACTATCAACTTATCCTTAACTATGATATGATAGATAAAATTAATCTTGTACTAAAACTAGTATTTTATCCCTTTGATAACAAGTATTATATCTTTTCAAGTACTAGAAATGTTTCCTTTAAAACATACTAAGGTATTATTTAACAATTATGACTGAAACCCCTACAATTCTCTTGGTTGAATTTTATTTTTTTGACAATATTCTCTATGATTATATACTATGAAACATTATTAAATTCCATGGAATATGGGATAGATTCCTAAAAATTTTAGAATATGGATATATATTTATAACAATAATATCCTATTTTTACTTAACCTAGTAACTAGAAGAGATTTCATGCCTTGTCACACAAGAAACAATTTAGTACTGAATTCTCCCATCCTTTATTTTTTTAATATGATGTCAACATATTTAACATGACAAGAATTATAGTACATAATAAATCATATTTAGTAAATCATGTTCCCAAGATATTGGTTCCATGAACCACCCTAACTGGGGATAGATCTGTAACCACCCCAAGCCCACCTCCACAATCCATAGGATAGAAACAAGAATTTAAAGAAATATCCTAAATGGGAGGCCTTTTTCTAATTCACATATAATAACACACATGACCATATCAATGTAGAATTTCATATATAAATATCAAAATGAGTTATCTACTTGTATGTAACGAAGCATGAAAAAATTATGGGGTGTATTAGAGTAAAGAAGTGGAAAATGAAAAGTAAATGGAAAAATTACATTCTCAACTTGAAATATGTCACAACCTAACAAAACTTGAAATTAAGAGGTTCTAAAAGAGACCATCTCCTAATATCCAAGATCTTACCACCATACGTGGTCAAATGCACCCAGTATCTCTAAGATCATATATAGTCACTGCCAATATATCTGTAATCTATATAAGACATTACACATATGAGAATATCCCATGCAGGGGTGAGTACAAAAATACCCTGTAGGATGCCCTGAAAGTTAAAGGGGGAGCAGTAAAAAAACAAATAAGTTTAGATAGTAAATAACTTAACACAAAAAATATGAGTAAACAGAATCCAACACATGGATGTAGATAAATATTTTCATTCTCAAGACAAATAAACCCAAATGAGAGATAATTGGATATCTATATCATATACTACCTAGGAAAATAGTTCCAATAGTTCTAGAAGACAATTGATGCCCAACATCTCACGTGTTTTACCTATAGAAAACATCCAAGTCAAGAAACACCTCGCCACAGTTCCACACAATTTGGGGGGGGGGGAATATCTAGGTAGAGGACCCATTCCATAGTAAAATAGGACGGTTCCACTAAGATGATAGTTGGAGTACCCATGCCCTATCTAGTAGGTGTGTGCCACTCTAATGGTCGAGGAACTGTTACCTATCTCTGTATGAGGTTGCCACCCTGAAGTCAATAGTGGACCAATGTCGAACTTTTCTAGATGGTTCCACTCAAGTAGTTTGTAGAGAACCAATTCCCATAATAGTTGGAGGGTGAAACTTTAGTAGTTAAGGATGATTTCCCTACCTAGTAGAAGGTTTACACTCGGATAACAGATAGAGGACCCATGCCCTACCCAGCAGGAGGGCTCCACTCAAAAAGTTTGTCGAAGACCCATACCTTGTCTGACATGAGGGTGCCACTTTAGGTGTATATATAGGACCATTCCCAACCCAATTATAGGGTTCCAATATATATATATATACATATATATATATATATAGGTATATGACCCATGACCTATCCCAGTAAGAGGGTGATATTCTAGAAGCATATGGTGATCCTGCCCGATCATTACTGTCACCAAGAATTTCTTAAATAATCATCCAACCTGGAGCATCACACATCAATACCAAAAATCAACAATGGAGGGAACCATCATGTTCTATGTGAAAAAACATAGTGTATAGGCTTCTCATCTGAAAAAACTCATGTCCAAATCAAGAAGATACAATAGTTTGAATATATTGGCCCTTGATTATTCATACATTTACATTACATCAATTTTTTGGAATACTTAAATCATTTCACAAATAGATGCCCAAATACTATATTAGCCTAGTTCATTTAAAAAATGGAAACATAAACACGATTACATAACTGATGTATATTATCTCTGACTAGGTTCTTCATGACTAGATTCCTTCTTAGACACATAATGTCTAATACATATCTTTATAATCAGGGAAATGAAACATAAATACTGGCAATCTTAGATGCTCAGTAAGGGTAAATAAGGGATATATGTAATCATAAACTTGGGAATAAAGGTTTGAGAACATGATAATAAAATTATAATATCATAAACTACATATTAAATATCATAAATGTAAATAATGGAATAAATATTTATGGTTCATAAGAAATGAATCATAAGGTAATCAAGAACATGATCCATGAAATCATAACATAGGAATAAGACATGAAATTTTGGCATACACATAATCATGTAACATCATTCCCTAGGAGTCAAAATGTATTCCTAGAACTTATCATGGACCTTCATAGGGACTACACCTATGGGGTGAGAGAGACCACCATCCCTAACTGTAGTCATTTCCTTGTAATGGACTAGGATTCCCCATATTCCTGTAGTGGATTGGTTTTCCCAATATTCCCATACTGGATTGGGTTTCCCCATAATCTCATAGTAGATCAGGTTTCCCAATCCTTATATAGTGGATCTGGTTTCCCCATCTTCCCATATTCATGGGGACTACACCTACTGGGTGGGACACACCACTATCCCCAGTCATAGTACTTTCCTTTTATGGTATCAAGTTTCCCCATATTCCCTTATTGGAGAAACCCTTCAACATGATTCCCATAACTATCCCAAGAGATATAAATCATTACACAATGCAATGGTGGGAGATATAGGTCCCAACCATCTCATAATGAAATTATACAAACATATTCCATAAAAATATAAAAAAAATCATCATAAACCATGAAATGAAATGGATTTCATAAAAATGTAATCATATCCTAACCTATTGAAAATGTAAGGTTCATAATCATTTCATTAAATCATAACTCAAGAATATAAGCATGTTTAAAAAGCATATAACTTGTGGAAGAGAAATGGGTGTTATAAAAATCATTCTATATAATCCTAAACCATTCAAGAAAAAATATAAAATGTATTTTTGGATCATATCTCTAGTATAGAATAAACTATAAAAATGTATGTTGTATTAGATTAAAATACATGAAAATATCTTTTGAAAACATTTAGTAAGGAAAAAATCCTTTATTCTATAGAAAATAATTATTAACACATAAAAACTTACAAAAATAATTTTATTATAAATAAGAAATAAATATTTTATAAGGAGATTGAAAACATTTTTAGAACCTTTTCCTTAAGATTTTTTTTAAAACATATAAATAAATCTTAAAAACATTTTGAAAACCATTTCTCTAAAAACAAATTCAAAAATTATATAGAAATAGTGGACACTTTGGAAAACCATTTATTTAAAAACACATTGATAACTTATAAAGGACTAGTTGAAAAACTTATATTTTTTAAAAATCCTTTATTCATGAAAATTATCTTAAAATATAATCTTTTTTTTAAACATGGTTTTTGAAATTCATGGCATGTGTTACAGAGATGGAAAATTGGGACAAAACTACGTTACCAATTTGTTAACTTTCAAATCATAAATCTAATGAAATATAGGTCATCAGTTTATTTTTAAATAACCATTAGGTATAATAATAATAATATACATCCATGGGTATTAAACACGCCACATATAATAAATATGTGTTGAACATAGCTTGTGGCTCATAGAAAATAAAAGTGAAACGACAAAACACTTTCTACTTGAATAACCTTAGAATTATGATCAACATGAGAGAATAAAGTCAATTAAATATTTAAATATAATTAAATTAAGGAATTTAATGATATAACATGTCATATGGAAGTATTTACACCCCAAAAAAGAAGCTATTGGTGAATGCAGCTTGTATCTCATGGAAATAAAAAGTGAGACGAAATCCCCTTACCTTATTCCTTAAATCTCATCATACTTGTAAAACAATCATGTATAATAAATATAACTTTATTATAAATCTTTTATAGAACCATATTACTATATCTAACACCATATATGCTTTTATTATGACTATATTACCCGCTTGTTAACACATCCACGTTAATGTTTCATTTCAGGTAATATCCACTATGTTTTTCACATTTGTATTAAATTGTTATATTTTTTGTCCTCATAATTATATCATTATATAAAATATTTAATTCATGATATAAATATAATTTAAATCAGTATATATGTATTTATAATAATCTATGAAAAAAAATGTGAAATGGAATGCACCGTTCATGGAGATGGTAGATCATACATACACATGAATACTGTTTTCTTTTAATTATATTATTGAAATAAAGAAAGTAAATGAAATATATGTATATATATACTAATTAAAGTATAATTATAATATAATATATGACATATAAGTCCACTAAAACCATACTTAATACATTATTTTTAGATTTTGAATGAATCACATCATTTGTAGGAGGCGGTAGTCCACACTTCCCCAGATGAAATTATTAGATTTACTAAAAATGGAAATAGTGATGGTATTTGTTATATAATAGATAAATAAGGATAAATATATCATAAATATCCTAAATATCATATAAAAAATATATTTTCCATCATAATGACAAATCATGTTAGGTGGGAAAGTAAACACAAACAACAACGTTTTTGAGGCAGTAGTTCATTGTTCATAAGAATAGTAAGTTCATTACCAAATGGGTGTAATTTGGTGTAATTGTAGTTAAAAATTTTTAAATAAAAATAACCCACTAAATTTAGTATACTGATGTTATTTTATAATCATTTCATAAGTGGATTCGACGTGGTAAAAAATGGAAATAAAAAAAGGAGTTGTAGGACGGATATTACCTCTTCTATGTGTAACTCCTCTTGGATGACACCAAAGGGCTTCTTTATTTGGAATTATACCCAAATGGATACTTATAGGTATAAGGGAAAAATGTTTGGTTATGATTTTGGTATTTTTTGGCTGATCCAATGTGTCGTGAGTGGTGTAAAGAAGTTAGTGGGTGAGTTCCCTTTTATAAGGGAGGAGGAGTGACATTCATGTAAAATATTTAGGTAAACACTATTGAGAGGTCTCCATTACATCATTAGAATATAATAATTGATAAAATTTGATACTACAGGGGATTATTTGATATTTTTCTAGAAACCCGCTTTTGTACATGTGTCTAGGTCAATATTGCCTCTAAAGATTAAAGTATAACCATTATGTAATATTATTTTTCACAAATCATTGTAATTAATTTTAATTACTTTCATGGATATTTTTGGTTCAAAAATAATTTGAACTTATTATAAATTATAAATTATTTTGATTCCATATATGGAATCAATTTTTTGAAATTCAAATCATAGAAGTTGCAGAAATTTATTTAAAATTAATCTCGCAGGAGTGTCATGAAATGCTGGGTTTTTACTGAAAATATGTAAAAGTTTTAAATGTTTTATATCTAATTTTAATTTTAAATTGGTTACGATGACCTAAATTACATTAATTTACATAAAATTTCTCTGAATTAAATTTAAAACCAAATAAAAATTTAAATAAATTAGATGAAAAAATATTTTTGAATTAAAATCACATAATTTTCACTATTCATACAAAATGACATTTTTCAGAAAAATACCTAAAATTATCTCTAAGATAATTTTTACATTATAAATTATAAAATGAAGTTTATTATTTCAAATTAAATTTCTAAAACTTTATAAAATTAATTTTATTATTTTTCACATATGGACATAAAAGTGTTCTTTGAGAAAATAATTCTTTAAATTATATAATGACTCTACCAATATTAAAATTTTTATTATTAATATGATATATTTATATAAAATCATAAAAAATAATATTTTTATAAAATTTACTACTTTTCATATTACTATGTTTAATGATTAGGTTATAACTATATCTTTTAAAAAATTATAACAATAAAATTATGTCTCATAGAAACATGATGTTGCGTGTAGTGCAATCCATGTCTATATTTCGTATAGTGAAAGCATATATTATCTATAATATAATTAAATATGGAAATAGTGTATCATTAAATTAATGAGATCATTGTAAATTAATTTATTTGAAAAATAAGGTTTGAAAATGCTGGGGGTGTTACTTCCACCCCCCTTAAAATGAATTTTACCCATAAAATTCATAATTATGATATAGAAAATGAAGATATTTCTTTCTCATCATATCGTAAAATTCTTATGTAGATTCCTCTAATTAGGTATTTATCCACAAAACGTTGACAAGGTGAGTGGTCTTGTTTTATAGAACATTCTCTCTTGGATCTAGACTTTCAATTGGTTGTTCCTTACAAGAGAGATCCTACTCCAATGGTATGAACTCTGAGTTCAGTACATGGGAAGGGAATGTTATATACCTTCTCAAGAAAAATACATTGAACACATCATGTACTTGAGAGATATTTGGAGTAATTTCTATGAAATAGGCTATTGTACCGATATGATCATGAATTTAAAAGGTACAGATATACCTAGGGATTTTTTCCCTTTCTTCCCAAACCTCGTAAAATTTTTCTAGGATAGATTTACAGAAACACATTCTCACCAAATTAACATTGTAGATCATTCCATCAGTTATCAACATAAATTTTAAGAAGAATTTTATCTACCTTGATATGCAGCTGAATGGTTCTGACTTTCTTGGCCATTTACTCAACTATCCTAGGTCCCAATAGATTTATTTCTCCATCTTCATCCCACCATGTTTGAGATCTACATTTCATCACATATAGGTCTTTATAAGGATCCATATGGATTCTTCAGTTAAAGATATTGTTGTAATAGAACTCAACTTAATGAAGGTGTTGATCCCAACCACCAATAAAATACAAAAAACATGTTCTCAACATATCCTCTATTGTTTAAATTATTATTTTAGAATGACCATTTATTTGAGGATGATAAGAAGTACTAAAATTCAATTCTATATAAAGATATTTCTGAATAGTTTTCATGATCCTTGAGGTAAACCACATATGCCAATCAGATATTATTGAATGTATTAATATGTGAAACAATACCACTTCGTTAATGTATAACCTAGTTATATGATTTAGAGAGAATCATTCTCTGATAGTGATTCTATGTGATGACTTAGTATGGTGATCAACTACCACCCATTTAGCACTGATCTCTTTAAAGGTTTTGGGGAGTCGAGGGAAACAATCTATAGTGATGTTATCCCACTTCCATTCTAGTATGGGTAATAGATGCGACAACCCCTTAGAACATTTTCTTTCAGCCTTACCTTACTAGAATACTAATCATCGAGATAAAAGTATTTCTATATCCCTCTTCTTTAATACTACAAACATCATTCTTTCATGTCTCTATATATCTTTATTACTACTAGGATTAATAGTGAATGAATATCTATGAGATTTCTCTAATAGTTACTTTTTTAAATAAGGTATGGATGGAACACATACATGGATCTGAAAACTAATCCATCCTTTTTGATCAAGGATAAAATTTGAAACATCTCTAACATTATTTTCGAGCTCTACATATTCCTTTTGTGCCTCTTTGAACTTCACTTGGATGGAGGGATAAACACTCAATAGATAAATGTTTTATTTTTCTTCTTTCTTCAATATTTCTAGTTCCATCACATGAAAATCAAAAAATATTGGGTCTTTTTTTATCCTCATTAGGGATAATCTAGCATGATCCTTTTGAATCAAAGCATCAGCCACCATATTCGGTTTCCCATGGTGGTAATGTATTGAGTATTAAAAATATTTTATCAACTTTAACCATCTTCTCTTATGCATGTCCAAGTCCTTTGTGAATATATATTTTAAACTTTTATGATCAGTATATATATATATATATATATATATATATATCACGCCTTTATCCATAAAGATAATGCCTCCATATCTTTAATGAAAAAATATCCACTGATAACTCCAAAAAATTAGTTGGTCAATTTTTCTCAAGTATCATCAACTGTTAAGAGGAATACACAACAACCATGTTATATTTCATAATAACACATCCCAATCCCTTATTGGATGCATCACTATGGATGCAACACTATATATTACAAGCTCTTATCCACTATAGGTTAATGTAAGAATAGGTTCACTAACCAACCATCTCTTTAGATATTTGAAATTTTCCTCACAATATTCCATCTAGAAAAACATGGAACCCTTCTAAGTTAAATTGTTTAGATTATTAGATAATAGTGATAAATTATCCACAAGAAATTGATAATATCTAGTTAAATGAAGAAAAATATAGATATCAGTCACCACTCTTAGTTTAGCCCATCATTCAATAGCCTCCTACTTTGATGTATCTACTACTATACCATCACTTGAGATTATGAAAACTAAAAATAAAACCTTCTTCAACAAAAATTCTAAAATTTTAAATTTCTCATGTTGTTTATAAATTTCTAGGGTCTTTATTAAAATTCCCAAGTTGACGTCATTTTCTTCCTTGATCTTTTAATAGATAACAATATCATCTATAAATAATACCACAAACTGATCAAGGTAATCCCTAAAGACTATATTAATTAAATGTATAAATATAAGATAGGAATTAGTAAGTCTAAAAGGAATCACTATATATTTGTTGTGCCCATAACTTGTAAGAAATTCTCTCTTGGTTATATCCAACTTGTTGAAAATCAATTAATGAGATCCTGAACGAAGGTCAATGTTGGAATGTTATTAGGCTCAACATAGTTTCTCAAACAAGTCATCAATACAGGGAAGAAGATACTTGTCATTGAACATTATCGTGTTCCAATACTAATTATCAATTAAAATTCACATTGAACCATCTTTCTTTTTCATGGAGAGAATAGGTTCACCCCAAGGTGATACACCTAGTCTAATGAATCCATTATCATGGTTTTCATGGAGCTGACTCTTCAACTCCTACAACTCAATTTGTTACATTCTATAGGGAGTCTTTAAAATTGTGGTGGATCCATGTATGATTTCTATCCAGAATTAAACATCACAATTTGGAGGGATTCTAGAATATTATTCCAAGAACACATACAAAAAATCCTACACAATATGAATACCATAAATGTTGATTATCTTCCCAACCATATATAACTAACACACCTTCTGAATGGGAATCAATACCAATACACTAGATGTAATATCTATAGGATTTTTATAGTTATTATCTCATTGATAAATGATCATAGGTTGTTTTGGAATATGAAATTTAACTTCTTTTCCTTGAGAATTGTTGTGGGATATATGCAGATAAATCCAATCCATTCCTAAGATGACATCAAATTCAACTAGGGGAAGAATGAAAATATTTGAGGGACATAAAATCCAAAAAACATCAACCGGAGAGGAATCAAATACTTGAGATAAAATCATAGTACCATTAGGTTTGTACACTTCAAATTCCACATCAAATCAGTTTGGTGGAATCTTAATACCCTTTGTAAATTGTTTAGATATGAAATAGTTGCTTAATCTATAAAAAATAATATATTAGCAGTTCTAGAGTGGATGTTAAGTGTAAATTTAACCATTTCATTATTGTGCCCCTCATAAAAAATACTAGTCACATGATATTTCCAATTTTCCCATGGTTTAATAGGTTTCTGATGCTGATCATCATCACCAACCATTGGGTTTGGGCACTAGTTAGAATAATTCCACCATCCTTACACTTGAAGCACTAAAGTGTGGAATATGCATTCTATGGATATTTTACTTTATTAGCATCATTGAAAAACATATTCCTTTCAATTATACAATCAATTTCCTAATGTAATTTCTTTATACACTTGAAAGAATTATTCAACCCCATAATACAATTCACTCCATGCTTCTTTCCAAACATGGATTATAAAGGATGAATAGTTTTATTATCTCCATGTTTTTTAGACGTTTCTTTGAACTTCATCTTCCTTTTCATGTTAATCACATGATATTTATATGTAACTCCAACCTCCAATTCAAATTTTATTAAACAACCCAAAACCTCTTCGTAGCTACTAAATTATCTTATCGATAATGCCCTTTTAAGGAATAGATATAAGACAGTGAAGAACCTATAAACTATACATTATGGTTAGATGATAATACCATAATTGTACATTAAAAGTGTTGAGAAATTATCCTCTATGGTAATAAAGGATTCATCATCCCTTTTCTTCAAATCAAGGAACTCATTTTCCAACTTCATACTGAGAAAATGGGAAAAGTACTTATTTAAGAAAAATTTATTTAACTTGTACCAATACATGGATTCAATTTTATCTCACTTCTTCATTTTCATGATTATATTCCACCACTAGACTTATTAACCTTATAATTGATAAACATACCAAATGAATTTCCCATTTTCCTAACACTAGAGAATGGGTAATATCTTTTTAGTGGTATTGATCCATTTGTTCAGCAACAAGTGAATTAGAAGACCCACTGAAATATGGTGGATGAAAACTCATTAATGAATTGGCAGAATATTGTTACCTCCATTTATCATTTGGAAGATCATCAGGATTAATAGATTTCTAATGATGTGTGATCATAACATCAATTTTTTATTCCCGCTCCCATAGCATTAAATTCTCAAGGGAACAATCCTTTCATTGTTTGTCGAAATCACCATTAACGTGATTCGTTTGGGTTCCAACCATTGAATACAACAAAAGATAATTGAATAAGAAATAATTATCATAGAGATGAATAACATAATCAAGAAAAACCATTTATAGGATGTAACTTCCCAGACCTGGATTCCCCTGAAACGTACCTTGAGCTTAGTGGGTTATATGGCCTCAATAAAATCTCCCCAAACACCAAAGAATGTAAACTAGATGAGAGGGACTAGGTGTGTACTTTGGGAGGTTATCACTCATCACTAGAGTGTAACAAATTGGAAATAAAATTACAGATAGATAGAAGAATCTGTAAAACAATCCAGAAATAGATACCCAACAGAAATATATTACAATCTCAAAAGAAGTCTAATATAAAATGATTATGATGATACCCATCATATTTATAGTAAATAAACCAAAATAGGTACACAACCTTACAATACAATACATATTTCCAAAATACCAAAAAGACCAAAAATAGCAAACCCAGAATAGTATCACAAGCCTCAACTCGGTTACATGGTCCCCTTCTTATAAACAAGGCACAAAATCAATCGTTGAACTGTGGGCACTTTCCCTTTTCTCTACCTAAATAAAATACTATATTTTGGTACCCAATGATGACCCGAATATGGTGTGAGAAAAAATTCTAGTATTTAACCACCAAATATCTATACAATCTAGGATGTGCAATATAATAGTCTAAGTAGTGGGTAGGTAAACAGGTACATAGTAAGAAATGTAATGATGCCCATGCAATGTAAAATACTAAAACAGTTACCTTGAAATATCCTCTCAAGGATCCCTGCAATAGATGGTCAAGTTCCTATCACCAGGTAGCTACAAGAAATACATAAATAACTAACATGACCTTTATGTTCATCTAATCATTTCATTTCATCCATGACCAAGTCGTACAACCTGATGTTTCAAACAACCATAGCCGATCCTTTCATCCAAGAGTCTCATATTTCTTATGTCTATGAAATAAACTCAAAGTTTCATACCACAAAGGGTCAAATATATTTTTTCAAAGACCAGGGCATCATCATCAAGTCCCAGTAGTATCTTGATGGAAACATGGTAAAGGGACTGTTTGGAGTCCAAGGAGCAGGTCAACAAAACACATAGTATGTGAGTCTATGTAAGATAGATCTATGGATGTCAAGGCCAAAGGCATCCCATAAAATAAATACCTAAGGAGCATACTCTATCCATGGAATACACTACCACGTTCAAGATCCAAGGAGCATTATCCAAGGCTTCTAAAATTTATTCATCATCCCATACAATGAATACACCCACTTACATAGCCATTTCACATTCAATTACACATTATGAGTATACCCACGCACATATCAAAATAAAATTTTCAGATAAAACAATGCGTATACCGACTCATTTACCAATTTCACATTAAAAAAATCAAACAATGAGTATACCCCCTCATGTAATAAAAAAATAAAACCATTTGATCATTTTACAATTAAATAGTTTAATGGATTAACATCATGTTAAAATTGTAAAGGATGAATGACATATCTTAATAAATAAAATAAATTCCCCATAATCATAATTAATCTTCCTCTAACTAGGATAGCTTAGGAACACACCCCTTGGGTGGCTCAAGCAATGTAAATTCCAAGGTGTGTAAATAGAATACCCCATGGGTGATCTTTAGTTAGGGACACCACCACAAAATCATCTCAAATGAACCTAATGGAAAACCTATGAGGTCTATTACAATCTAATTTAATTAATCAATTTAATTTCAAGGTCATGCTAGAATGTATGGTGGGATTCATAATGGAAGGTA
The DNA here is from genome assembly GCA_963277665.1 of Viscum album. NCBI lineage: Eukaryota > Viridiplantae > Streptophyta > Magnoliopsida > Santalales > Viscaceae > Viscum > Viscum album. The sequence goes on from OY728164.1 coordinate 1,496,349,246, forward strand.
TCTTAATAAATAACCAAACCTCAAGGAATATGTATAGACCACCAACCTTTGTTTATTAGTAGAGTGATCATCCAGTATAAAATTCTAATTTGAATCACATCTAGGGAAAAATAAGAAATGTGGAAGAACCTGAAACTGGGGAAAATCATCTTGGACATAAATATAAGTTTCGATAACTATAATAATGATGAACATTTAAAATGGAATTTATTACTCACTAATTAGGATCAAACATAATTTTTTACACTTGAATCATTGATTAGATATAGAAACCCCCTCAAATCCCTGTGTAGAATTCTAAAGGGAGATATAAAGGTTTCTTAACTATCCTTATGAGAAAAATTATGAATTTAAGATTAAAATCAAATTAATTTGATATAAAATTATAAAATTTTATAAATTTATACAGGTCCCATGATTTGAATAAACACTTTGAAAAAATATGATCTAACTTTTTACAGTTCACTGTAGGATAAGGACACTCCCTTGATAACCGCACACAGTTGGACTTACCATGAAGAAACCATGCCAAAACCCAATATCAGTATTTCAGGCATGGTATATGGGATGTGCGACCCAAATCGCATGGTTTGGAGTAATAGTATACCCTCGTCCTTCTCTCGGAACATTCCTTACATTTTTTATCAAACCGTGAATCCTAACCCATATGGTTTTCACTAACTGTGATTTAGGATTATTTCACCCTAAACATGGGTTCTGAGCTCCGAAAAAACCCGATACACCCCCAAAACATCCATTGTCTGGAGGGGAATTTATAGTAGTCTATATTTAAACATTAAAAATTAAATATAATGTATTTGTACCTCATATTAAAACTCATTTCTTACAATAATCCCCCTTAATAAAATGTATCACTTAAGTTCCATTTGAAGGGTGGTAATGATTTTTCTGAGAACAACTCCAGCCACCTAGAATGTGCGTTAGCCTCCCACTCCCAAGTCTAATTGGGTAAATGGTCATGATTCCATAGCACCCATAATAGAGGAATTGACCGAACTCATAGAACCTTCATTCTTATTTCAACAATATGAATATGATGCTTCTCAAAAGACGCATCTCCTTGTAACTCAACCTACTTGGGCTGAAAATCACAAGACAAGTCTAAATGATAATGGAAAATATGTGATATGTGGAAGAAGTTGTGCGTGACTATGTACCATTGAGGTAACTAAAACTGATAGGCTACTAACCCCACTCTCTTTGGAATTTCAAACAACCCAATATATCATAGTGAAATATTACCATGTTTTCTGATATATGTATATCCCAGCCTCAGTGAGACATGTAAGAAGAATTGATCCCCGACCATGAACTCTATGGTTCATCTGTGGTGATCAAAATTTGATTTATATCCATACTGTGCAGCATTCATCCACTTCCGAATCAACTGGACTTTCTCAGAAGTCTCCAACACAAGACGTGGTCCGAGTAAAGCTACCTCATTTTCCTCTAACTAGTACAAGGGTGATTTTACAATCCTACTATAAAAATCACAATAAGATTCCATATGCATCGTCTCTTGATAACTATTATTGTAGGAAAAATCAATTAGGGGTATAGATCTCTCATAAGAACCCCCAAAACATAGGATTCATGCCCGCAACATGTCCTCTAGCACCTGTATCATACACTCTGACTAAACATCAGTCTGAGGGTGGGTTGTTATGCTCAGAAGAACCACTGTACCCAATTACCTCTAAAAAATATACCAAAAAACAGGACATAAAATGGGTATTTCTATTTGAAATGATAGTGTGCAAGACCCTGTGATGTCATACTATCTCAAGGATATACTGCCTCCAAAGCACATCCACACTAAAGGTATCATTGATTAGAAATAAATGAGAATCCTCTGTGAGCCTTTCATAAAAAACCCACCCAAATTCATTTCTTCAAGGTGACCTCAACAATCTAGACATGAAATCCATCAAGACATCATCCCATTTCCACTTGGGAATAGGTAATTACTACAAAATTCGGGATGGTGACTGAGGTCCCACCTTAACCTACTATCAAGTGGAACACCTCATAACGAAACTACATATCGATGGCTTCATACCTTACCACCAGTATTGATATTGCTATTTTTGGTTCATCATGGTGAATTTGGGATGCACTGCCAAAGATGAAGCATAAAATTCTTACATCAACTCCTTTTAAATGTCCACTAAAACACAAAACGACCAGGAATACACAAAATATCATCATCACCTATGGTCCAACTAGTAGGTGGGTCCTCACCTTTCAAACTATCTCATAAGACTAGGCCTTATGAATATGATATCTTCCTCATTATCATTCTATCTAGTATGGTAGAGTTCATAGATAATAATGATAGTTATTCTAGTCCCTGATTATCATGCACCTCCATCACATCTCAGAGAAAAAACTGATGAGCTTCCACTCAATACTGGCCTACTGAACCACTTGTATCTGATCCCTCCTTGTTAGTGCATCAACCACTTACATTCCATTACTATATGGGTAGGAAAGCTCAATGTTCAAGTACTATAAGAATTCAACCCAACATAACTTCTTTAGAATCAGATCAAACTATGTAAATATGTACTTCATGATTTTTGGTCCATATACACCACAAAATGTTGTACCAATAAATAATGTCTCCAAAAGCACAAGGCATGGATAACTAAAGCTAACTAAATATCATAAGTAGGGTAGTTCCTCTTGTCTGGACTCAGATATCAAGACCCATACTCCATGAATTTATCCCCTGAAATCAAAAATAATCCAAGAATGATACTTGATGCATCCCAAAACGAAGTGTATCTCCTGCACTTCTCTGGTAGCATAAGGATTGGCACTGAAGTAAATCCCCCTTCCATCTCTTGAAATGCTGTCTCATAGAAATATAAACATACAAACATGAAACCATTTAAATCAATATCATCAACAACACATCCAAGCATGATAAGTCCTGTATGAAATTCTCGTAATACCCAACTAGCCCCATGAAAATCCATATATCAATGACTTTATTCAGATTCTCCCAATAAACTAAAACTCTCACCGTATCTATGTCTACTGATACTTCTTTATGTGAGATAATGTGACCTAAGAAGTGAATTTAATTCGTCCATAAGTGGATGTTTGTGAGTTTATCATATAAATGATGATCTGTTAGTGTATCCAAAACAATCTCAATATGTATGGAATTTTTGGGTGGATTGTGAGAATAAACAGTGATATTGTTCCTGAAAACCAAAAAAAAATTCAAATAAGGATGGAGGACTTAGTTCATCTACTCAATAAAAAACTCTGGCATGTTCATGAGACTGAAAGACATAACCCGATAATCATATAGAACATAACTATCTACAAAATTCTATAATAGGAATTTCTATAGGCCAAACACATGCCTGATGATATCCAAATCTCAAATCGATTTTATTGAACACTCAAACTCCTCAAATATGATAAAAAAGGTCATCTATCTATAACAAGGGATACCATTTTTTAACCATCACATAGTTCATCATCTAATAATCCATGAAAAACCTAATATTTTCATCTGTACTACTCTCAAAAATGACCGAAGAACCCTATGAATAATTACTAGGTCAAATAATATACTTTTCCGCAATATAATCTAACTACCTCTCGATCTCCTTCAACGCCATCATAGCCATACTTTATAGATAAATGGATACCAGTGAAGCTCTTAGAAATATATCTATAGATATATCAACCTCTCTTTTATGAGGTAAACTAGGAAATTCATATAGGAACAGATCCCTAAAATGATAAACCACTAGAGGAAGGTCTTTTGATGTTATCCTTGATCATCTAGACACAAACTATCAATATATGTTGTCATCCCCCACAACCCAGAATGGTTTAGCCTATTTCAGATCTCTTGGACATCCCATTAACCCTCGTGAGCATGAACTACACCCACTAGGGATGTTAATGTCACACTCAGGTGATAGTAGTCCACATATACTCGATAAGATACTAGAAAATACATCATGAGTATGACATAAACTCTGGTCTTCTCAAAGAAATAATGATCCTAGACTAAGATACACCCACCAACATTAAGAGGGAACACTTTAAACTGGATTACATCCTACATTATGATTCCCAAATGAGTTTGAATAATCATAACACTCTCATAAAATAGTACCACAAGAATAAGGATTTCCACAACTTGCGTAGATATAAAATTATGTGATTCCCCTATATCAAAAAGAATAGATGAAATAATAGAGGCTACTCAGATCGTACCTCCCAACATAGACGGTTCGAAACCCTAATCATTAGGGGTAGGATGAAATAAAAATATTTGGCCTAAACCATGTCCCTATGATTCATACACACATACGAGAGTAGGCCCACTCTGATGTCTCAGTGTAACTAGTGTTTGGATGCCTCATCCATGACCACTAATTCCTTAACATTAATCACGAGTACTACTCCATATCCCTACTTAAAGTAGATATAAGAAACCTTATTTCAAAGATAGTGTGAGATATGACCCCTACTACTCATAAATGGAGGGAATTTCCATATGAAACTTTTCACATGAATAATCTTTCCTCATGCTCAGCACTCGATTGGGTTACGGTCACATTGATTCTTCATGTGGCCCCATCTTTCACACTGATGAGAAAACACTAAGATACTAGTACTAACATCCTAACTGGTACTCATCTCATGGGTATCCTCAAATTGACACCTTCTTCTTTAAGAATCTAAGAAACTATGTCCAGATACTACAGTGGTATGATTTACACTTCCAAATTTTCTCTGATTCTACTATGTAATTATTAAATAATTCATAATTTTAGTGATAGAGGTTATTCTTAACATGTTGACCTGAGATCTAATAGCATGGTGGAGGCCTACCTAAAATTTTCTCACCCTCGATATCTCATCATTAAGGTAAATCATCACCACACACTGTAACTTTTTAAATCTTCCAAAGTTCCCCATAACAATCATAGCACCCTAATCCAGACGCATAAACTTACTAGCACACTCTGCCTGTAGAGGCTCGAGTATCAATAGTGGTAAAACCTGGTTCAAAAGTCCACCCAAATCATATATCCCAGCCTGTCATCATGGTTCAAAACATCCAACTAACATTTTTCTGCTCCGTGAATCATATAATTCATGAGATTTACTCTCCTAGTAGGATGTGTCTCTATATTCTTGATGATAAAAAACACAGTGTCAAACCACATCATAGTATCCTATGTTTCTCCATACCCTAAAAATCTGAGAGGATACTTCTACTATAACACTTGTGTCAACTCATCCATAGACAAGGATGAAAGTGGTGCTCCCTATAAAAGTATTCATAAAAAATAGAATATCTCCTACAACTGTGCCTCAAAACCTATGTTCGGAATAACCACTAGTGCTATAGATGGAACTAAAAGAGGATCCACTTCTATCCCATGTCTCATCGCCTTGGGATCGTTTCCCTCACCACCCTCTTATCACATGACCTGAGGTAATAATGGTGGCATGCCTCTACCAATCCGGACACACACATCATAAAATAACAATATCAAATTTTCCGACTCAAAAAGAATAAGACATCTCCAAACCCTCCTAAAACCAATTTATAACCCATATATTACTCCTAAATCCATGAATATAAAAAGAAACATCACCAAAAATCACTAGAGACATTTCCTCTTTCCCACCTAGAATCTTGGTCAAGGCCAAGCCTCTATTTTGAAGTTCACTTTTCCATTAAAATTCATTCAATATCAATTCTTATTTATTTTACATCATTATTTTATTAAAAAGTTTTAACTAATTTTTTACCATGTTTCAATCCATTAGGGCCTATAACACCTCATGATCCAAAACTTAGTGCACATATAATACATACCATATCAAATTCACTTTATATAATTGAATCAAATAGTTCTTCATTTTCAATTCTATATTATCCTATACATCTTATGAACTGAAATATGGTATCACATTCTCTATCCACTACAAAAATCCTTTTAGAATAATAGGTATCTCTATTATAAAACCTATCTCAACAACATACAATATGTAATGCATCCTAAATGGCATGAAAAAATGAATTGCATGTGATTTCTGACAACTTCCTAGTATGATGCATGAGATTCCATACCCTCATATCATTGGGATTCAATAGAAATAGAGCCCACAATCATGTCAATATTAACATAAGAAATCTATTTAATCACCCAATGGTAGAGTAAAATAAACTAAATAATCAAAATATAGAAAAATGAAAATTCAAATTGAAGAAATTCACCTTTTCCCTATATGTGGGTTAGCTACTCCCATGAAAAACTCATTACCAAACTCCTATACCTTCCTATCCCTATTTATTTTCACTTAATATTAAAGAAAACAAGAAAAGAATTTCTTTGATACCACTTTTAACAACATGGACTTGGATTCCACTAAAAGGTTCCCTGAGCCCAGTGGGTTATATGGATTGAAGTTCATATCCCCCAAAACTGGAGGCGTCTGACTAGAATCTAGGTCCTAGGTGTGTCTATAGAGTGATTATTCCCTCTTAAACAGAGTGTAACAGAATGAAAATAAATTAACAAATAGATAGTAGAAGATGTAAAACTTGTAGAAGATAAATTCCTAGAAGGAATATATAACAATATCAAAATAATTATCATATAAAATTATTATGATGATAAAATTAATATGTCTTGTAAATCATCCAAAATTGGTACACAATATTTCAATACAACACATGTTTTCAAAATAAGAAAAATTACACAAAGCAATATCTTCAAATAGCATCACGAGCCTCAGCTCAGTCCCATGATCCCCTACTCCTAAGAATGGAAAAAAGATGAACCCTTGAATTGTGGGTGCTTTCCCATGTTCCAACCTACATCCAAATAATCTATTTGGGTACCCAAATATGGCCCAGAATCGGGTGTGAGAAACAATACTATTAGTTAATGACCCAAAGATCTATAAAAGGTAGGATATACAATATTATAAGCTAAGCAGTGTACATGTAAATATGTAAGTAGAAAGAAAAGTAAATATTCCCATGGAATGTAAACTACGAAACTGGTAACACTAATATATACTCTCAAGGATCCATAAAAAGGATGATTATTCTACCTTCACAAGGTAGCTACAAGAAATGAAAAAAATTACCAACATGACTTTTCCATTCATCAAAATAGGTCAGGTCAACCACAACCGAGGCATTCAACCTGAAGTGTCAACCAAACACGGCTGATCCATTCAACCAAGAACATAATGTTTCTCACAACCATTCAGTATAATAAATTTTTTATATCACAAAGGTCCTGATCTATGGTGTTGAATACCATGGCATTATCATTGATTCATAGGATAATCTCAATGTAATCTTGGTAAAGGTAATGGTTGGAGTCCTAGGAGCATATCAATTGAACATGTCCTACATGGGTCCAAGAAAGATGGATCCAAAGGGTTACAAGGACCAATAAATCCCATTGAATCAATACCCAAGGAGCATACTTTATCCATGTAATCCACTACAAAATTCAATATACAAGGAGAATCATCCAAGGCATCTAAAATTCATTCATAATTCCACACCGTGAGTAAACCCAATCATGTATCCCTTTCACATTCAATTAAACCTTAGGAGTATACCCACCCACAAATCAAAATTCAATTTAAATGGCAAAAAATTAGTATAACCACTCATTTAACCATTTCACATTCAATTAAAATCAATCAAGGATAAACCCAGTCATGTAAAAAAATAAAATAAAAAATTTGATCAATTTATAATTAAAATGTTTAATGGGTTTATAATATATTAAACATGGAAATGAGTTCTTATATATCCTATGAAACCAATAAAATTATCTTTAATCATAATTTAGATTCGTCTAAATATACTAGCTTAGGAACACACCCCTTAGGTTGTTCAAGCAAGGGAAATTCCAAGGCATATACATGGCACACCCCATGAGTTAGTTTTAGATAGGGAGACAACCACCAAATCATCTCAAATGATCTTAAGGTAAACCCTTGTAGATCCATTACTATCTAATTCAATTATAAATTTAATTTCAGGGCCACGTCATAAATTCCTTCAGGAGGCACAATAGAAGGTAGCATAATAAAGCACCAAAAATCAATGAAGATGTATAGACCACATACCTTAGCTCAATAGTAGAGTGATCATCCAATATCAAAATATGATTCGACTCAGATATAGAGAGAAAAATAATAGACGATGAACTTGAAATTAGGGAAAATCATCTTTCACCTAAATAAAAACATTTATAGGAAGAAGAATGACAAAAAAATAAAATGGAATTGAGTACGCATAGATGTAGATAAAATGGGACATTCCATTATTGAATCAGAGATCAGATGGATAAATAACCTCAAATACATGTTTAGTCTTCAAAATGTAGTTCTTAAGGTGTATTTTCTCTCTGTAAGAAGAAAAGTGTGGATTTAGTTTTAAAAGTAAATTTATTTAATTTAAAATTAAAAAATATACCAAAATTAATAATGGTCGCATGGTCTAATCAGACAATTTGAAAAACCATGGGCAGACTATGCAAGGTTAACTATAGGATAAGGGCACCCTCATTATTACCTAACACAGTTTTAATAACCACACCAAAACCATAAAATATCCACTATCAAAGCTGCAGCCATGGCCACACAACCATGCATTCGAAATCACACATTTTGGACTAATAGTGTGGCATCCTTTTTCTCTCTATCCATGCCTCTCACAATTTATCTAATCACGTGGCATTCCCTACACTGTTTTCACTAACCATGTACTAGCCTAATTTCACCCCTAAATATGGGTTCTAGGCTCCGAAAAATCATTATAAACCCCCGAAACCTCCATGATCACAAGAGGCATTTATATTAGGCCATATTTAAGCTTTAGAACTAAAAAATAAGTGACCTTTTTCTCATATAAAAACATGGGATATTTCATGCGATGTCTATGTTATAATTCCTTGTTTACTCTGTGAAAACCTAGGCTTATGTGAGGTTATTCATAGTTAACCCCTTTTTTATAAATCCTTCATGATGGTGCATGAAGTGATTGTGAATTCAATAATCATATCCCCTGAGAGTGTCAAACCCAGTGCATGGTATGACCCTTTCTCATGATCCAAGGTACGATTGAGTCAAACCCGACACTCCTTGTTAGATTTTTTACTCCTAGGTACATATGTCCCAAATTAATGTCCACTTTTATAGTATATACATGGGTGTATTTATAATAAACTACTCTCTCTATCATTTACCAAAATTATTGGAAATTTCCTATAATTTTCCTTATTCGTATACTTATCATTAGTGATGACCTTAGATTTCTCACTAAGGTTATCTCATACTATCTTCCAAAGGTTAACTATATTTTTTCTCTGATACTAAATATATACACCCTCCCTTTTCATACATCAACTTTACATCACTTTTTCAGAATACATAAAAATTTTCACCAAAAGATTCCCAAATACCATATTTTCTAAGTTTCATTAGAAACATGGAAACATAAACACTGGTACATAAGGGAGCTACATTATCTCCCACTAGGTTCTGTATGACTATAACCCTTCTTAGACACATCAAACTTATTACCTGTCTTCATAACCTGGGGAAGGAATCATAATAATGGGTGAGATTAGATGATCAGTATGGTTAAGTAAGGGAGATATGTAACTATAAACATGGGTATAAGGGTATGATAATGTGATCAAAACATTATTGTACCATACCCTACATATCAAATATCATAAACATAAATAATGGAATAAAGATCAGTAGTTCATAAGAAATTAATCATAATGGAATCAAGAACATGAGCCATGAAAGAGTAACATGTGAATAAGACATGGAATTGTGGAATACACATAAAAATTTAGTATCATTCCGTATAAGTGTAGATTCACTTCTTGAACTTATCAGGGAAATTAAAGGGGACTTCATTTACAGGGTGGGATACACCACCATCCCCAATCGTTGTTTTTACATTGTAAGGGCCCATGTTTTTCCATCTTTGCATAATGGAGCAGGTTTCCCCATCTTGTAATAGTGGATTGGGTTTTACCATCTTCCCATTATGGATTAGGTTTCCCCATATTCTCATCTTTATGAGGTCTACACCTATGGGGCAAGACACACCACCATCCCCAATCATAGTCCTTTCCGTGTAAGGAATCAGGTTTCCCCATTTTCCCATAGTAGATCAAGCACATCAAATTTATTCCCTTCATTATACAGTGAGATATAAATATTTAACCAATTAATTGGAGGGAGATATAGGTCCAAACAATATCATAATTAAATCATACATACATGTTCCAAAAAATAAAAAATAATAATATCATAACCCTTGAAATGAAATGGGTGTGATAAACATGTAATGATATATTAAATTGTGAAAACATAAAGGTTTATTATTATTTAATCAAAGCATAACCCATGAAAAGAAGAGGGTTTTAAAATCATATAACCCGTTGAAAAAGAACAAGGGTCATAAAAATCAATCAACTTAAACACAAATCCTTCAAGAAATAATTTTAAATGTATTCATGGTTCATATACCTAGTAGAGCATAAAATATAATACATAATGTTATATTATATATAAAAGAACGTGGAAATATCTTTTTGAAAACATATTTTATGGAAAATATAATTTGTTATTTGGAAAATTCTATTTAATAAATAAAACCTTTCAAAAAGTCTTTTTCATTAAAATATTCATTAAAAATTATAACGTGATCTTTGAAAACATTTTGAAAAAAATTTAATATGAAAACATTTTTGAAAACATATAATGAAATATTGAAAATACTTATAAAACCATTTCACCGAAAACACTTTTAAAACTTACAAACAATGCTTACAAATAATTTGAAAACTATTTCTTTGAAAACACTTTAAAAACATCTAAAGGATAATTTGGAAAAAATAAGAAAATTTAAAATCCATTTTCCATGAAAATGTGATTAAAATATAAACTTTAAAATCATTTTTGAAAGCATGGTTTTTTAAATTCATGTCATGTGTGTCAATGAAGGAAAATTGAGACAAAACTAATTTATCGATTTGGTATCTTTTGAAACATAAACCACATGAATGAGATATAATAAAATTGATTTGTAAGAACCCATTAATTATAAGAATCATATAACACCTAAAAGGTTACTAAACACTTCATATATAAGAAATAGGTGGTGAAAATATCTTTTGTTTGATGGAAAATAAAAGTGAGATGAGAAAACACTTACTACTTGAGTAACCTTAGAATCATGTTCTCCATGGGATAATAACATCATTCAATGTTTTTAATATCTTTAAATAAAGGAAATTAATGATAGAAAATATCATAGGTTTTTTATACACAACATGAAATAAGCTAGTGGTGAATATGTAATATATCTCATTTAATGTAAAAGTGAGATGAAATCCCCTTACTTTATGCCTTGACTATCATCGTACTCATAAAAACCTCATGTATAATAAATATATGTTTATTATACATATTCTACATAAACATATTCTTATATATTATAATATATATGGTTTTATTATGAATTTATATTACCCACTTGTTAACACTTCCTTGTTAAGGTTATGTTTTGGGTAATATCTTCTTTGTTTTTCACATGTGTCTTAATTTTTTAGAATTTTTGTCCTCATAATTATATCATGATTTAAATAATGTAAAACATGACATAAATATAATTTCTATTAGTATATATTTATTTATAATAATCTATTAAATATTTAAATGTAAAATAAAATACATTTTTAATAGAGGTGGTAGACCATATGTACGCATGAACGATATTTCATTTAATTATCGTATTCAAAGAAAGAAATAAAATGAAATATATTTATATATATACACACTAATTATAGTATAATTGTTATATCATATATATAAAATAATTTCAATAAACTCATACTTAATACATTTCATTTAGAGTATGAATTTATCATATCCGTTTGAGGCGGTGATAATCCACACTTCCCAAAATGAAATTATTATGTTTTCACAAAATGGAACGTATAAACGTATGTGTTATATAATAGTTTCATAATAATAAATACATCATAAATGTCATATATATAATATAAAAACATATTTTCTATAACAATTTTCAACCATGATACGTGTAAAAGGAAAAACGAACAACATCATTTCGTGAGGCGGTAGTTCGCTGTTCAAAAGAATGGTAAGTTCGTTATCCAGTAGATGGATGTTTGTGTAAGCATATGAAAAACCAATAGAATAAAAAAAATATTAGTATAGTTATGTTATTGTAGTGGGGTGTAAAAAAATTATTTCATAAGACAAAATGATGTACAGTGGTTAACCTAGGTTGTCTCAATAGAGGTGCGCACAACAATCATGTTTGTCAGTTTTAATTTGATAAAGAATTGTTGTTGTTTTTGAAATTATTTTGGATTTGAAAAAATAGAATTGAAACAATATAAATTAAAAAAGTAAGTGATTTAAACCAAATTTACATATTATGTGATTAAAAATAGTTATATTATTTGGGTGATCAGGTTGGGTTTGGCTTTCTATGTTCGTTGTTATCACAGTTTTAATTTATCTAGTCCTCTTCTGCTAAGAGGATGGAAATGAGATTTCACGATCGTTTCCTATAACTCATTTGGTCAATAGTGATGGTGAGAGAAATATATATAAATATAATTTTTTTTCTACTCTACTTTATTTTTTTGAATGATCTACATTGAAAACCCTTAATTGATTTATCTAATTCCCGATCAGGTCCTTTTGATCCCAAACAATCAATAATATTCACAACTCCTCCCACATGTACTGACGTTCAATGAGTACATCACAACTAAGACATGATATGTTATATCATATATATACCATAAACTACTAGAGGGAGTTAATTTTCATTTGAAAAATCAATAATAAAAATAGAATATAAAATCAAATACAATCACACAAGATAATAAATAACGTTATTAGAATGTGAAACCAACTTTGCAAAAGAGAGAAACGATTTCAAAACATTATATGAATGAAATCAATTATTTAGAAAGGGAAAAACCTATATCTCCCCAATAAATCATATTTTTACCCCACCATGTTAAGGGTAATTTGAAAAAAGGGGAAGAATAATACATTACAAGAATAAAAATAAATAAAAGAGGGAAAAAGAAAAACACAAAAAGTTTCTCCAGAATCTATCCTCTAGAAGTTTTCATCTATTCAGCCCACCAGATGGCTGAAACATGCTGATATAAATTCTCATAAGAAGTTTTAATTGGATTTGGATATATTCCCTTGAAATTTAAAATCATTTTGAGCCATTTTCAAGAAGTTATGTCTGCCTTAATAGAACTGACTTTTTCTGGACACCAAACACTATTCCACTAACCCCACTTTGAACGGTTCAAGGGAAGACATAATGAAATAATTTCTACTCAATATTAAAATTTAAGACTTAAAATTTAGTCATATTTCTATCACACTAGTAATCATACCATTTGGCGGTTGGTATCCCAAGTTATTACTCATTGAATGAGGTAGGGTTCATTTGCAAACTAGAATAACTGTTCAACTTAGTCCATTTTTTTGGTCTTGTGGGAGTGAGAATGGGATCTTGGTCCATGAGAATAACTTATATACCATGAAAAGAGTAATATTATAAAAAAAATAATCACTTAAATTAGATTAATATTTTTAAAAGTTTGGCATAAAAAATAAATGCATCTGAAAATTGATAAAGTTCGTGAGTTAACTAATTTTATCCTTTTAGATAAAAACTAACAAAAAAATATAAAATGATTAAAATAAACTCACATTGATTTTTTTAATGGGAGTAATTAATTTAAAACATATGAATAATAATAAAAATATTATCTATTTCAATTCCCCCACACATTGCACTTGGACCCCTGGACAAGTAAACCTCAAAATAAAATCAAACCAAATTAAAAAAAAATATCCATGAGATCCATCAAATTAACTCCAAAAAACAAAAGATATAATACCACATAAAAAACGATTATTTCATTTTCTTCATTCATATTAATCAATATATTTCCACTTCATTTATCTTCCCATTCACAAAGAACACTTACCTCACTTTAATTTTTTTTATCACACAATTGGAAATTTGAAGCAATGTATTTCTCATCTAATACAAATGAAATGGTCACCATATGATCGATAAATTATTAAATATCCACATGATGTTATTAAATGACATGTGTTTATAATGAGGATTTTTTTTGGTTGTTCAATGGATTTTGGTTGGTATAATTTTGATTTGAAAAATTCTCAGGCTAAATAAGTAGGGATTTTCTCTTTTTTAAGAAAAATTATGAGATTCTAATTTTCAATCAAGTATGGTCTCCTCCACACTCCCATTAGTAGAAAATTATCTCTATCATCATGAAAAATAATGGAAATTTCACACCACTCATCATTTCTATAGAAAAAATTTTAATCTTCTAATGCATAATTTTTTTTCTCGATTACCCCAGATAGGAATAACGTTTTTTCCATTGGAAGCTCTATGAAGGCACAACTTCTCACACATAGAAGCTCCATAAAAGTCATAGATTTTGACAAAATTATTTTTTACCAAAATAAAATTTGGTAAACATTTTATTTTCTAGCCAAAGTATCACAAAATGTTGTAGCACAACAAAATAAAATCTCCCCCCACACTTTAGTTAAACAAGATCATGAAATATAACTTCAAGTGTAGGTTGGATAGGGAAAATTGGCCTGTAATGTTTCAAAAATAATTATTTGTTCATGAATTATATATGTTAAAAGTATGAAATGTAAAATGTAGGACATTATAAATAAAATTATTATGAAATTGGAGGCTCTAAAACCAAATAAACACCTCAATCATTAAAAAAACATGTACCTCAAACCCATATGTTTTTATAGAAATAAATCAAATTGTGGAAAAATCAATCATGGTGTGGTTATCTTATGAAGTTATGTGAATGATAATAATATGAAAACTATGTTTAATAAGCCTATTAAGAACGTGATTTTAATGATATATATAGTGAGATGTGGCATGATATTCAAAAATATGAGTACTTTACATGATATTTTTAAACATATGAACTTGAAACAAAGTCATTTTCATTATTCATTTAACATATGTTTCATGAAATAAATTTTCTCACTCATTGAAATGGGTTTAAAAAATGGAAATGATAATCTTTTTAGAAAAAAATATTAAGAAACACAAAAATATTCATAAACACACAAAAATTTTATAAAATAATCCTTTATCATGTGAAAATAAAAAAACAAAAAATTTAACAATGGTTCCCCCCCCCCCATACACATTAAATTATATAGTGTCCAAAATGCATTAAAGTTCATTTAATGAATAATTATATTTTGAAAATAAATCATAGCAACCAATAAAGTTTTAATGAGAGGTAAAACCTTATTTATTGGTAGTGCATCATTGAGTTAAGCTCTTAAGTTATGCACTCATGAAACCCTAAAACATAAATTTGAAAAAATTACATAAGAAATTAATCAAAAGAAAATAAAATATAATTATAGTGAGAAAATATATATGGATCTTGGTTAAATCCACCAAGTGTGCCATGAGTTTTGACAGCCTCCAGATGGGAAGTTCAAGTTGGTTAATCCCAATCTAATGGTGGTTGGAGTTTCTTTCTCATGAACCACCGACACTTCTTCTTTCCATCATGAACACATTCTTTTTTAGGAACAAATGTATATAGAACCCCAAATCCACCCTGATGAAAATTATATGAATATTTTATGGTGGGGCATAGACAAATAATGATTCCTCCTCTTTCTTGTTTTCCAATTTTCCAACTTCTTATTCATTTTCGAGCGGTAGGTCAAGGTATGCTGCAACAAAAGAATAGTCAAAAGTAAAATAAAACTGTTAATATATTTTAATAAAATTAAAACATGATGAAGAAATATCAAGTTACTCCATTTAAAATTAATAATCTTTTTTCTCTTTTCCATCATGAAATTCCACTTTGGTTTCTTATTGAACTCTCTCTAATAAGTGTTCAACACATTCAGGGAGTCCAGATGTTCGTCATTTAGTGCAAATTCTTTCTCCCTTATCCACAAAAGAAATATATGTTTAGAACTATTCTGAAAATTAAAAATAATTAGAGTTGATACACAACTAGGATTCAATAAAATTATAAGATAATGAGTTTATGAAATGATCATCTCCTTGGGTATGTTAGGTTTCAATTTCTTAATTTTTTTTTGTTTCCATGTCCTCCCTCAAGCCAACTATGAATTCTTTGAATGCCTGATACCCATTTTTGGATTTCAAAAACAACATCACCTATATAATAATAATGAAAACAATCCTACATAGACAAGTCTGAGATATTAGTTTTTTCTTGCACTAGTAGAAAATTATTCCATGAATTAAAGAAATAATCATTTGAAAACATCATAGTAAAATATATTTCTGAAATGTGTCAAATATTTATAAATAGATTGTGGTACTACCTCCCTAGAAACCTCTCTAGATTTTAGCATGGGTATGTCATGGGTTGTAATTTTTTTTACTATGTTAAAATGATTTATAGTGGTTAACCAAGATTTTCTATATATATGACCACGCAATAATCACGTTTTCACTTTAAATTTGAGAAAAAAATGTGTAGTTGTTTTTGAAATTTTTTGGTTTTGAAAATGAAGAAATGAAATAGAATAAAGAAATAAAATTAAAATAATATAAAAATTTGTCAAGGAATGTGATTAGAAATATTGATAATAATTGGGTGATCAGGTTGGGGATGGGTTTCCATTTGTACTGTTATCGTAGTTCTAATTTATCCAATCCTCTTCTACTAAGACAATTAAAGTGAGATTTCACGATCGCTTTCTCTCGCTCCCATCGTCAATGGTGATGGTTAGAGTAAGACTTAACAAGATATTTTTTTGTTATAATATCCTTCATTTTTTGAAAGAGTTTTAGTGAATACCCTCAATTGATTTTGGAACATTCATATAAGTTCTTGTTTTTCCTAAACAATCAAAATATGCACTATTCCTCCCACATGTACAGACAATCACCAAGTAAATCACCACTATGACTTGACATATTACATAATATATAGACACGAAAATAGTGGATATATATAATTTTAATTTACCAAATAAATAATACAAATATAATATAGAATCAAATATGATCACCGAAGAAAATAAAAACCGTTATTATAATTAGAAACCAAATTTGGAGAAGAGAGAAATGATTTAAAAACATTAAGTGAATTAACTCAAACATTACAAAAGGGGAAACATATCCCTACCCAATAAATCAGATTTTTACCAAACCATGTTAAGGTTAATTTATAATAAGGGGATGAATAATACATTAAAAAACTAAGAATAAAGAAAAGAGGGAAAAAGAGGAACAAAATTTGTTTCTCTAGAATCTATCCTCTAGATGATCGCATCTGTTCAACCTAAAAGATGGATGAAAAAAGTATATTTACATTATTATAAGATGTTAAAAATTGATTTATATATCTACACTTGAAATTTAAAATAATTTGAGTCATTTCTAAGAAGTTATGGATTCCTTAATAGAACTGATTTATTTTCAGGCTGTCAAACACTATTCCAGCAACCCCACTTTGATCGGTTCAAGGGAGAAAAAAGGAAATAATATCTCTTTAATATTTAATTTTATTATTCAAATTTGAGTCATATTTTTAACAAATTTTAAATAATCCCATTTGGAGGTCGGTATCCCAAGATATGCCTCATTTGATGAGGTAGGGTCTATTTTGCTGACCAGAATAACTCTTCAATGTTGTAATTTTATTTAGGCTTGTGGGAGTTCGAATGGGTTCTTGGTCATGAAGAATAATTTTTATTACATGAATAGAAGAATAAAAAAAAGTAACGACTTTAATTGGATATAAATTTTAGATGTTATGCTTGAAAAATAGAATCAATAAGAAACGACTAAATTTCCATAATTAACCAATTTTCACATATTATCTCAAAACTCACCAAAAATTAGAAAATGATGAAAATAAACTCACATTGATCAATTGTAACATATTACATAATTTAAAATCATATTAATAATCATGAAAATATTATCTCTATCAATTACCCCACACTTAACACTTGGAAACCTAGAGAAATAGACATTAAAATCAAATCAAAGAAAATTTAAAACACATATCCATGAGATCCAACAAGTTAACACAAAAAAAGATATTAAACCTCATAAAAAACCACAATTTTAAGTTCTTAATTCATATAATTCAATATATTTACACTTCATTTATCCTCCCATGCACACAAAATTTTTTCCTAACTTTTGTTTTCTCTTTTCACACAAATGTTAATTTTAAAACTTCTCTTTCTCATATAATACTAATGAAAGGGTCACCATAGGATTGATAAATTCTTACATCTCCACCAAATTTGAGATAAGGAAATATTTTTATCTTGAGGACATTTCAAATTTGTTCTATGGCTTTCATTTGTTAAGATTTTATTGCAAAAAATCTTGGGGCTAAATTAGGAGGGATTGATTCTTTTTTATGAAAAATTATAAGATTATAATTTTCACTCAAGTATGGAATACTCATCACACCCCTATGTATAAAATAAGCTCCATCACTTTGAAAAATCAATGAAATTTCAAACCACTCAAAATTTGAGCTGAATAAATTCCAATCTTCTCATATATATTTTTTCTTGAAAACACTAGATAGGAATAACTTTTTTTCATTTGGAAGCTTGAGGAAGGAACAACTTCTGATAAACGAATGCTCTAGATGAGTCACATTGTTCAACTGAATTATTTTTCTACCTAAAAAAATATATTTTTTGCATTCTATTTTCCTCCCAACATATCATCAAATGTGGTATCACAACAAAAGAAACCCCCCCCAATTAAGTTCAACTAGAACATGAAATTTCACTTCAAGAGATGGTTGGATAGGGAAAATTGGGTTGTAATGTGGATAAACTAATAGGTTTTTCATGGATTAGAAGGTATAAAAGGATTAAATGTAAAAAAAGTCCATTATAACAAAAATTATTCTAAAATAAAAGTATTTAAAACTAAATAAATGCGTCAATCATTTAAAACACATGTACCTCAAACCCTCAAGTTTTTATATAAATAAATCAGATTATGGTCAAATAAAGCATGGTACGGTTCTCTAAAAAAGTGATTTGAAAGATACGAATATGAAAATAAATATTTCATAGGACTCCATATAAGGTTATATCAATTATATGGCATATGATTCAAAAATTAGAGTACTTTTAATGAAATTTAAAAACATTTGAACTTGAAACAAATTAATTTTCACCATACATTTAAGCATAGTTTCATGAAATAATTTTTTTTCACTCAATGATAATGGCTTAAAAAATGTAAATATTAATCATTTCTGCTCAAATGTTTCAAAAACTCTAAAATATTTAAGAAACACACAAATATTTGAGAAAAAGTTGATTCTGTGAAAACAAAAAAACCAAAAAAATTGATATTTCTAAATTAAAATGGTTCCCTCCCCCATAATTTAAATGATTCAGTGTACAAAATTAATTAATGTGGATTTAAAATGTAGTTATATTTTTTATTTTATTCATTGAAATAAATAAATTGTTAAGGAGAGTTATAACTAGACTTATTGGTATTGCGTTATTGAGTTATGATCCTAAGTGATTCCCACATGAATACCTAAAACCAAAAGTATATAAAATAACAATATTAATTAGTTAAAGGAAAAGAAAATAGAAGTAGAGTGAGAAAAATAAATATATATCTAGGTTTAGTACCCCAAGTGGTCCCATGGTTGTGACTGTCTCTAGATGGCCATCTCTAGTTAGTTATCCCCAATCAGATAACGGGTGGAGTTTCTTTCTCATGAACCAAAAACAATTATTCTTTCCATCATGAATCTATTTCATTTTTTTGAGAACTAAGTGGATATAGAACTCCAAATAATCCCCCATAAAAATTAGAAATATATTTTATGGTTGGTTTTGGTAAAATAATGTGGCCTCTACTTTCTTGGTTTCTACTTTGAAAACTTTTTTTTTCATTCTACAGTTGTTGCTCAAGGTATGCTACATCAAAAAAATAGTCAAAGGTAAAATTAGAGTGTGATTATATTTTAATAAAATTAAAACATGATAAATCAATAAAAATTTATTCCCTTTCAACATAAGAATCATGTGTCTCTTTTTACTAAAAAATGTACCCTTTGGTATCCTCTTGAACTCCCTCCAATAAGTGTTTAACAAGATCATGGACCTCCAGATGTTCCACATCAGGTGAAACATACTTTTATTCATCATACACAAAAGAAATATATTTGTTAACTGAATCTGAACATTTATAACAATTATATCTAATACTCAATTAATTTTAAAAAAATAATAAGATAATGACTTCATGAAAATATCATCTCCCTATGTTTGTTCGGTTTCAATTGCTTCTTTCATGGAAAGAACCTATTGGAGTTAAGTTATAGCATATAGAGGCAACTAGTTAGGCTCCTCTAATACTAGGATCTATTTATAAAAATCAAGAAATAACAAGGGATATTCTCTTTGTAACTTGTACATATTAAAAAATTTTGGAAAGTAATGGGATAACTCAGTTTTCTCTCGGGAAATCTCTTCAATTTTTTTTGTTTCCATGTATTCCCTTAGGCTATAAATGAATTATTTTAATGTTTGTTACCCATTATTTTATTTACAAAACAACCACACATGTATAAAAATAATAGAAACACCATCCTACATGGAAAAGGGTGAGATATTAATTTGTTCTTCCACTTGTGAAAAATTATTCCATGAATTAAGGAAATAATCACTTGAAAACATCACAGAAAAAATATTGTTTTGAAAAGTGTCAAATATTTATAATTAGATTGTGACACCAAATCCCTGAAAACAATTCCATTTTTTGGCACATTCCTATTGTGGAGTGTGGAAAAAAAGTATTTCATAATTTTTAAATGAAGTATAGGGATTATCCAAGGTTTTCTCTGGATAGGAGCGCACAACAATCATGTTTGTAACATTAAATTTTAGAAAGAAGTATAGTTGTTTTTGAAATTATTTAGTTTTGAAAATAATAAAAAAATGAAATGAAAGTAATATCATAAAATATTTAAAACAAATTTAAAAATAATGTGATTAAAAAATAGTGATATGAATTGGGTTATATAATTGGGTTTTGTTTTCCAAGTTCAATATTATCATAGTTCTAATTTATCAAATCCTCTTCTACTAAGCCGATTAAATTGAGATTTCCTCATCACTTCCTCTCACTCCCTTGGCCAATAGTGATGGTGAGAGTAAGACTTAAAAAGATATTTTTTGATCTAATATACATTATTTATTCAAATATTATCAGTTAATACCTTCAATTGATTTATAAAATTCCTTCTTAGGTCTTCTTTATCCCAAACAATCAGGAATATGTACTACTCCTCCCACATGTACTAACGATCATCGAGTAATTCAACACTAACCCCTGATCTACTCAATCATATATAAGCTATAATATAGGAAAGGGAGATAATTTTCATTTCCCCAAGAAATAATAAAAATAGAATACAAAATAAAATACAACCACATAAGATAATAAAAATCGTTATTATAATTTGATACCAACTTCGTAGAAGAGAGAAAGGATTTCAAATCATTAAGTGAATGAACTCAAACATTAAAAAAGGGAAAAACCAATCCCTCACCAATAAATAATAAGTTTAACCCACCATGTTATGGGTAATTTAGAATAATGGGTATGAAGAATACATTACAGAACTAACAAGAAAGAAAATATGGAAAAAGAAGAACATAAAAATTTCCTCCAAAATCTGTCATCCAGAAGATCACTTCTGTTGTGGCTGAAAAATTCCATGGTACCTTTTTATAAGATGTTCCAAATGGATTTGGATATCTACCATTGAAATTTCAAATAATTTGGATCTATTAAATGATGTTATGTCTTCTTTAATATAACTGGATTTTTATGGCCTCCAAACACTATTCATCCATTCCCAATTTCCCCAGTTCAAGGGAGGCCTTAATGAAAGGATTTATACTTAATATTTAATTTTAATCATTAAAAATGAGTAATATTTGTAAAATATTGGTATGATTACCATTTTGAGGTAGGTAGATCGAAATATTCCTCATTTAATTAGGTAGGGTCCATTCCTTCTACCAGAATAATTCATCAAGTTAGTAAATTTTTGTGACTGTATTGGAGTTTGAATGGGCTCTTGGTCCATCAGAATAATTTTTTTCCCATGAAAAGAAGAATACAAAAAAAATTAATCACTTTAAATTGATTAAAATTTTAGAATTTATGCCTGAAAAATATAAGTAATATAAAAATGTTAGATTTCCATAATTTAGAAATTTTCATATTTGAGCTCAAAACTCAAAAAAAATCATATAATGATGAAAATCAACTCAAATTGATTAATTGAAAGGGATTTAATAATTTAAAAACAAATGATTAATAATTAAAATATTAGCTATATCAAAAATATTTAGCATACTATGGTTATTTTATAATCATGGAAAAATAATAACTTAAGTGGTGGAGAAATAAACAAAACAAATGGTCTTGAGAAAAGATGTTACCTCTTCTTTAGATAACTCCTTTTGGGTTTCACAAAATGGATTATATAGAAGGATTTATGCCACATAATTGGGTAATAGGATTATTATAGGGATTTTGGGACACAATTTGGGATTATTTATGACAATACAATGCGTCTAGATAGGTGTAAAGAAGTGAGGGGGGTGAGTACCCTTTTATAAGGGAGGAGGAGTGACATTATTGCAAATATGAAAAGGTAAACACTATTGATAGGTCTCCATTACATCATGAGAATATAATAATTGATACAAATAGATACAAGATGGGAATTGGTCTAAATATTTCTAGAAAATGGATTTTTATATGTTTCTTGGTCATTTGGCCTCTTAATATTATGTTTAACCATTAAGTAATTTTGTTTTTACCTTAATCGCAGTAATTAATTTTAATTACATTCAAAAATATTTTTGGTAAAAAAATGAGTTTATATTATTAGAAAATATAAATTATTTTAATTCCAAATATTAAATCCATTTTTTAAATTATAATCACATAAGTGTCATAAATTGGTTTCAAATTAATCCTACAAACATGGCACATTAGTGGGTTTTTTAAATGAAAATACGTAAAAGATTGAAATGTTTTTATACCCAATTTCAATGTTAAATTGGTTATAATGAACTAAATTGAATCAATAGATAAAAAAATGATATAAATAAAAGTTAAAACCAAATTAAAATATAATTTAACTATATAAATAAATTTTAGGAAAATCAGATTTGAATTAAAATTGCATATTTTTCACTATTCATCCAAAAATGATGTTTTTTTAGAAATATCCCTAAAATTCACCCTAAGATAATGTTGAAATTATGAATTCAAAAACTATGTTTATTTTTTAAAATTATATTTCTAATTTTTTCCAAAATTAATTTTATTATTGTACATATAACGACATTAAAATAGTTCATTTGAGAAAATATGCTTTTCAAACATATAATGAATCTACCAATATTTGATGTTTAATTATCAATTTGTTTTATTTGAATTACAAAATATTTAATATTTTTTAAATAATAATTACTATTCATATAACTATGTTTAAATATTATGTTATAGCTATCACGTTAAAATAATTATAACAATAAAATGTTGTTTCGTAGAAACTCAGTGTTACCTATAACAAAATCCAAGTTGGTGTTGCATAAAAGACAATATTATCTTGGTGTAGCATATAATTAATGTTTTAATTAGTGTAAAATTAAATACATAACATCAAAAAATATTAATTTATTCCAAAAAAAGGGTTCACAAAAACTTGAGGTGTTACATTGATGTTTCCTCAAAAGGAACCACAAGGTACATGGCATGTGATGAGTCCCACAATGTGTGTGGTCCCACTCCATCACCTAGCCATGTCCTTGGAGGTACACATATTAAAAACCATTTAGAAATTCATAGATTGTATATAGTCTACAAAACATGTACAATCCATTCAGGGTCCCGGCCCGTGCACCTTGGCCGTGTCCGTGTACTTCGGTACAGGACATGCACCTGGCCATGTCCATGTACTTGGGTACATGGAATGCACCTGGATGATTACTCCCACACAAAGTCTTTCCCCATTTGTTCCACTACATGACATGTCCACTTAGGGAGAGATAGATGGTGTGTTGGTGGGATACATTCCGTCCCATCCATATATTTTTCCTAAAACCCTTGCCATCATAGCCTTGGGGTCACACACTGTGTGTTATTCTAAACTACAGGTTGTGTAGTTGAAATTTCTAAAGAATATTAGATCCGTTCTACAGACTTCAGATCTAGTATCCTTGCCTTTATATTTTACCTCTTATACTTTTTAATTTTTTGGATCTCACCACCATTCTCTATTTTCTACCATCTAGTGGATGGAAATCAAATCTTAATTTGTTTCACAGCTTCCTGGATGCACCATCATCACCCTGTGCACCTCGCATCACCAATAAGCCCCAGTTAGGATCCGTAATCAAGGAAACATTCACTTGAAACATTAAAACCCCTTGATTCATTGACTAAGTGTTTTTATATATGTGATTCTACCATGTATTTGACGGTCCAATCAGTTCTAGTTCCACCAAACAACATCCAATTGAGGCCGTATAGGCCAATCAGTGAAGAACACAAAGAATCAAGGGAGAAATGAACAATAATAAGAGAATAACATTATTTTCCCAATATTTCATAGAAAATGAACACAATAGTGAACTTCATGGTGTGAAAAATGAATAATAAATTTAACTTCAATACATGGGCAGATGCAATTGTCCAAAATTAGTGCATGCTATTGTCCACAATTGGGAGATTCATTGTGCTCATTGAATGTCAATTTAATTCGATCCAGAGTCTCATCATCGTCTGATTTGATTAGCCAAAAAATGGAGAGGAAGACCACTCTCAATTACCCTAGGGTTTATGTGAATAAACATGGATAATTTCCATAGTATTTATTTATAGGAATTAGATTTTTTAATTTAATTAATATAAATACATTTAGTAAATTATTTTAACAAAATGAACCCTCCAATAGTCTCAATATATGAATGCCCCGCACCGAGATATTTTAGGTCATGCCTAGGGAAAACATTTAATTCCAAACTCAAACATGGTCTAGGATTTAATATCATAGATTTAATTTTATATTTATCCCATTTTATTTAAAAAAAATTAAAGCATGACATAAAATATATTTGATAATTTGATTGAATTAATGCAAGACACCTTGGGCAATGGAATCACTAGTAATCTCAACAAATGGATCTGAAAATACATATATAAATACTTTAAATATTACAAAGAAAAAATTAGGTCTCTAAATAATTTCCTTCAATATTTTTATACTCGAAAATATAAACTACACAAACATCTCGGTTTACTGATCCCACATATAGCTCTCCCACTCCCATGATCTCTCCTACACATTTCCATACTGCCACAAAAAGTGAACCAAGGGGATGGTCCATCCACATAGGGTTCTCTCATGTTGATACTTGATCATCACTGAGTTCTTCCTAAAAGTGGAACCATCCTCAATTTCCACCTCACCCCAATCAATAAAATATAGGGGGGGTCATCACGTATCTCCTTAGCTTTAACTTGTGGAAGATGGAATGCACCTTCTCTAACCGAACCTCCACAATCCTTATCATGATGAGACACTTTGGAAAACATGGTCTCCATAATTGAAATACAAGGTCCTTTTGATTTTATTTTTATAAGATTTCCCCTAACTCTAGGCTATCTTTAGCTAATAAATGATGATCTAGTTCTTATCCATCATCACATGCACTAACTTTTGACCCAAAAGATACATGTCACTGATCTTTGTCCACCACAAGGTTAACATGTATGGTCTACTGTACATGGCATAAAAAGGTACCATACTGATATTAGAGTGGTATCACATTTTTTTTTCAATCACTACCAAGGGAATGTGATCCTCCAAGCTCTAGCCGAAGTTTAAAACCAAATCCCTCAACATATCCCCCAACACCTGGATAGTGTGATCAGTGTTCCCATCTGTTTAGTGGTGAAATGTTTTACTCATTATCATATGGGTTTAAAATTCCTCATGTAAGCCTCTAAAAAACCATGATGTGAATTTCACATCATTTTCAGAGACAATAGTCGAGGGAAACCCCTGAAGGTTAAAAACCTATCGTACGTACACCTTCCCCAAACTCTTAACCAAACTCTGCTCCATGATGACAAGGAAGTGTGACTACTTTGTGAGTCAGAAAACTATCACACCAAATAGATTCATGGACCTTAAATATTAAGTGAATCCCTTTAATAAAGTCTATGGATATTTTATCCCACTTTTCGAGGGTCTACAACAAACCTTCTAGAACCTGATGCTCATTTTCACCTAATGATAGGTGAGGCAGTGAGAGATGAACTCATCCATGATTTGTCATGTGTCAGAAAATAACTACAACTAAAGGTATATTTACATCTTCCCCACACCATGATTTAAAACTAAAGGATATGTATGTAAATATCATATCACCTCTTCTAGTATCATGATTGGGACCATCATCAATCCCTGGAAAAGGATATTGCGATTACCTCCTTCAGAACATCTATATAGTGAATCCCCTATAGCTATCTATCATGAAAGACCTCAAAGTAGATGTCTCCATATTGGGACTCTATCACACTCTCGAGATGTAGAGAATTAAACACCATAAATAGAAGAAAAGATGAACCCTCCTTTTATACCATGGTTAGCTATGAGGAATCCAACTTATCTGAAGCCTGCTACACTAAGTGATCCTAGTATGTCCTAATAAGGAAATATTATTCCTTGTTTCTTTTCCCCATGGTATAGAATATATTTAATTTATTTTCCTACATGAACTATAATCAGTTTCACAATCACAGGTTCAATTCCCTCTATGTTAAAATAAACCTAAGACTCTTATGGTCTGAGTGAACCACAAATAGCTCTCCAAGAAGATATTTCCTCCACATCCTCTGGTAGAAGACTAACCCTACTGATTCTTGTTCATGATTCACGTAGTTCTATTCATGGTGTCTCAACTACCTCAAACTATATATGACAACTTCTTACCTCTACATCAACATGCTTCTAAGCCCCCTTCATGAGGAATTATTACACACCACATACTACACGCCCGTATTTGGTAGTCTCAACATAGGAACAATTATCAGCCTTAGTATCAACTACTCGAAGATTCTCTAGCACTACTAAGTCTATGTAAGGGGATTCCCTTTCCATTTCATAGTAGTCAAAGGGTCTGAAATACTAGTAAATTCTACCAGAAACCTTTTGTATTACCCCTCCAAACCAAGAAAATTATGCACCTCTAACATGATCTTGGGTGGACCCAAAGAAAGCCCAGCATCAATTTTCATTAGGTCCATAGATAAAATATACTCAGGAATGACATTACCTATTAAGTGAACCTCATGAATTCAAAACTATCACTTCCATATCTTACCATAAAGCTAGTGTTCCGATAGAAAATAAAAGACCAACCTCAAGTGCCCCGCTTGCTCTTCCTAATATGAATAGTGGAAGAGTATGTTTTCAATTAATAAAACCACAAATTGATTCATGTAATATTGGAAAACATGGATCATAAAATCTATAAACATGGTAGGGGAACATTTCACACCAAATTTAATCATCAAGAACTCATAATAACTGTAGAGACATTGGAATTCTTGATTTGGAATACTAGCCTTAAGAACCCTCAAATGGTAGCAAATGGACCTGAGATCAATCTAAGAGAACCATATAACATCGTAAAATAGGATAAATAGGTTGTAAATATTCATAAAATTTTACTTATTCTTTATCTTGGTCTGATTCAGGCAATTATAATCCACACAAAGCGAAAAGATCCCAACCTCCATTTTCATGAACAACACTAGAGATACCCAAGGGGACACACTAGGTCTAAAAAACACTCATATCAATGGTCCTATAACTAGAACTATAGCTCAAAGAGCTTGATAGGGGCCATTACATATTCTATAGAAGATATTGGAGAGGTCCCAAGAAGCAAGTCGATACCAAACTCCATCTCCTACCTTGGTGGTAGTCCCAAAATTTCAATGGGGAAGACGTCCATATAATACTCCACTAAGGAAAAAATACATTTTTATAAAGATACTAATTCACCAAGGGATATACTCACCAAATTATGGGTGACGAGATTCTGCCTCTAACTTGTAGAACCCACTTGTCCGGCCATGAGATCTCTCTTTCCCAAAAAGTAAATCTCATCCCATCAGTGTGAAGGAATCTAAATTGTCTAGATTGAATTCTAATACGGGATCAGACCATGGATAACCAATCCATACCCAGGATGACGTCACATGGTTCCATAATAATGACAAAAATTTCCCACATAAACCAATCTCTACAATGTTATATCCCACACTATTGGAAGATAAAATATATAGAAGAAGCAGTCGTTGTAGGAACCTTAGGAAACAGCAGATGGGATATCACCTCAACTAGGAGCTCTAGCTCTCATACCAAGAGTATAGAGATGAATTATTGACTCACATTCATGCATAATAAATCTGATTAAAGATTATAATAATCATATATTGTACCTCTAATCATATTGGGTTCCACTAGGTCATAATCTAGCATATCCTATAGCTATCCATGACTCTGAATGCTAGCTCCCTGAGATTGATATGGCCCTCCATGTTATGGTGGTAAAAGGATCTAATAGGGTCATCCGTCACCCATAACTACTCTTATTGGATCTCTACATACTTCTATACTAGACCCACCTCCCGAGGGGCCTCTCAAACCTCTCCTAGGATATCCCTAACCACAACATTTTCTCTATTTTAGTGTACTATCAATTATATTCCTTCCCACCATAGCATATCGGGAAAGGAAAACACTAACCATGAAACCTTGGCTATTGAAATCATAGTACATATCCCTTTTGGGATACCCTAGTCCTCTATGGTATTCCTATGCCACATGACCACATTCCTGAGTCTAATCACGAGGAGGAATCCTATGTCAAGATCCTGTAGACTAGATCCTTCAAGCTACTACATATGACTCGGCTCTAAAACACATAGTGCAAGATCTAGCTTCTTGGAGTCTATCTGATTGGAATTTCTTTGCCACATTTTCCCACTCTAACACCTCATCATAGGTGGGGATGCATAAGGGAACCATCTTTGAAAAGATCCCTATGCGAAGTACTTTCACAAACTACAGTCATCTAAAGTATCCATCACTGATCATGTTGATGGAGTACTACGTAAGGTATGTAAATCGTTCATCATAATTATATACTATCATCTCTCCCATCTGTAGCTCCATCTTCTACTAAATTTTAAATGAGTTAAAATAGGAGGGATAATACTCATCATGAAGTAGAAATTTGAAGTCATGCCATGAGAGTGTCGAATCATCATGAATATGGGAAACAAAACTCCACTAGTGCCCAAATTATCTATGTAAAATGATATATGTTAGTGAAACCACTAGATGCATTGCTGTTTAGATAATAATGAATCCAAATAACACCAAATTCAGACAATCCTCCACTTCTTGGGGAACATGGATTCTATAGAACCTCAATTTCATCTTGTGCCGGATCTTGCATATTTCACTAAACCTATGCACATAATCAATCTTCCATACTATTATAATCTACTTCTCAATAGAAGGGGAGGTACTACCTACACATCTGGAGGAAGGATCTTTCTAGATGGACTCAAAACAATGTCCTCATTGCCCATAATATTTTTGTTACAATCCAAAAATGGTATTCTACATGGCTATCCATGTGGGGGCATGCTGAAAATTAGCGAGAAGTACCACATTCCGATGAGCACATATATATATAAACACACACAATGAGGATATGAATCAAGATGGATAGTGAAAAACTAAATCCTATATAATTCTTGTAGCATTTATTACTCCAACCAATATCTCGGTATACTGAGTCAAAAAGAATATAGTAAATGTCATGGTGAAGGGATACATAGGCCATCCATACTATACCTAGGTTCCCTAGATTTAGAGCCCCACTTGAGAAACATTGAAACTATTTCTATAAATCCTTACAAAATTCTCACAATGGGACTACTCTAAACACCATCCCAAGGAATGAACTTCTCTGAACCAATCTATTACAACCTGACCCTTGTCGGGGCTCGAGATGCAACTACACCACTCTCACCTCTATAAGGAAGGGGTGGTGACAAGCAACAAAAGTAATATCCTAAATGGGAGGGATTTTACTAATGTATATGTACACATGCAGCTGACCATATCAATGAATACGTGTAAAAGAATAATAACAAAAACATTCAATAACAAGAATGTAACCAAGAATGAAAACCCTCTAGGGTGTATAAGAGTAATATAGTGAAAACCAAAAAATGAAGGTGAAAAATACATTCCCAACTAAAAATATGTACCTACCTGAAAAAATTGGAATGTAAAAATGTTTTGTGAGATCTCTACACCTAATCTCCAAGATCCGACCATCGTACACATTCCAATGCAACAAGTATCTGTTTGATCCTCTATAGTCACTGTCGACCTGTATGTTGTCTAAAAAATACATGAAACATATGTGAAATTCCCATAAAGGGGGAGTATATACCTACCCATTAGGACACTCAAAAAGAAGAAGGGGTAGTAGTAATACATGATAGGAATAGATAGTAAATATCTCAACCCAAATGTAGAGTGTATATAGAATCCAACACATAGATAGAGAGAGGTATATATTTGATCAAGATAAAAAACCCAAAATAAGAGAAGGTGATCTAAATCTCCTGAACCAAGCTAGGATAGGAGTTCCAATAGTTCCATAAGTCCATCAATGTCTCACATATTGCATGTCTACCTAGATGAAAAGATCCATGTCAAGCCACTCCACACCAAAATGCTGTATAGTCAAGTGGTGACAATATCTTGATAGATAACCCATTACATGGTATAGTATAAAGGTGCCACTCAAATTACATCTAAAAAACCCATTATATTTCCAGTAGGTGGGTGCCTCTCTGATGGTCATGGACCCATGCCATATCATTGTAGGAGGGTTCCACTCTAAAGCCGATACATGATCCATGACTTGCCCAGCTAGAGGCTTACACTCTAGTAGTTTGTAGAGGACACATTCTCTTCCCATACGGAGGGTTCCACTCTAGTAGTCAAGGACCCAGTCTCATCCTAAAAAAAAGGTTCCACTCAGATATTAGATAGAGGACACTTGTCCTACCTAGTAGGTGGGTTCCACTCTACATGCCATTCGAGGACCAAAGCCCTTCCTGATAAGAGGGTGACACTTGAGGAGTAAATATAGGACCCATTCCGACCCCTACTACAGGGTTAAACTGTATAGATATGTATAGGACCCATTACCTATCCTAGGAGGAGGGTGAAACTCTAGAAGCCTCTAGCGATCCT
This sequence comes from Viscum album, assembly GCA_963277665.1. NCBI lineage: Eukaryota > Viridiplantae > Streptophyta > Magnoliopsida > Santalales > Viscaceae > Viscum > Viscum album. The sequence continues at coordinate 1,496,380,850 of OY728164.1, forward strand.
ACCTGATCAATTCCATCATTGAGTGTCTCCTAAATAAGCTTCATGCTCAGAAAAAACTCATATCATATCCCGAAATCAAAAACATATGGAACTGTTATATTATACATAGAAAAAAAAGTAATTATAGGATTCTCACATGACAAAATACGAGTCTAATGAAAGGATATATAAGAGTTTGAAGTTCCTTAAAAAAGGAACCACGAGGTAAATGACATGAAATGGGTCCCATGTGGCATGTGGTCCTGCTCCATCACCTGGATGTGTCCATAAATCTACACGGATCTCCAAAATTGTATCCCTAAAATGAATTTTAGGAGTCTACATAGTTTTTCCAAGCCACTAGGGGTCCCTACCCATGAACCTTGGTTGTGTCCATGTACTTCAGAATATGGCCTGCACCAAGGCATATCCGTGTACTTCATTACAAATTGTGCACCTAGATGTGTGTCCCCTCACATGGGGTCCTTATCTAGTGTTTCTATACGTGGTATGTCCACATTGAGAGTTATACACAACATGTATGTGAGATAAATTCCATACCATAGTTATATTTTTCTCAAATCCCTAGTCATCACCGCCTTGGGGTCACAGGCCATGTGTTACTCTGAACTACACGATGTGTACTTGATTATTTTATAGAATCATAGATCCGGCCTCAATGATTCAACCTTGGTATCAAAACCATCATATACAACCTCATATTCTCCCAAAAATGGTAGATCACACTACTGTTCACCATTTACAACCATATAGTGGTTCTAAATAAAACCCTCATTTTGTTCGTTGCTTCCCACACACACGACCGCCACCTCAGGCTCCTCACATCACTACCATGTCCTAGTTTGTATCATAGATAACTAAAACATTCACCCCAAACCCACAAAAACGTCTATTTCATTCTTGATTCATTTTTTTAATCATATGTGATTCTACAATGAATCTGGGGGTTCGATCAGGCTCGGTTCCACTCGAAAATGTCGAACCAAGGCCTCGTTGGCCAATCAGAAAATAACAAAAAAAATAAAGGGCGGAAATGTAAAGAACTAAGATTTAATAATAGTTTTCCGTGATTTCATGGAAAACAAACACAATTGTGAGATATGAGTGTGAAAAATGAATAATCAATTTTATTTCAATACATTGGAGCATGAAATTCTCTACAGTTGCTGTTGATCGAAGAAATGGATTGGTATTTCTCATAAATTTAATCAAATGAGTCAAAATAAAAAAAATTCGTCATAACTAGATATTGTATCATTTTTTGTCAAATAACATGCTATTTAATGATTAGGTGGAGTCATTTTATTCGTTGTGCTTTGATCTTCTTCAATCTGGAATCTCGCCATCATCCGATTTGATTCATTATCGGAAGGAGAGGATACACACTCTCAATTATCCTAGGTTATATGTTGATAACCTTGGAAAATGTCCATAGTGGTGGATTTATAGGAATTGTTTTAGTTTTATTAAATTAAAATAAATAATTTTAATTATTTATTTCAACTAAATGCACATTCCAACGGTTTCTATATTTAAATGCCCCATTCCAATCTATATTAGGTTATTACTAGGATAAACATCACATTCCAAACTCAACCATTGTCTTATATTTCTTATTTTGGATTCCATTTAAGAGTTATCCAATTTATTTTATGAAAATGTTTATACGTAATAAAAAAATATTTAAATTTTTTATAAAATTAAATCTAGGCACACCGGTCCTCGTAATCGCACTTCGTCTGAATAACTAGATCCCAAAAATATATATTTAAATATTTCAAAGTATTTCAAGGGAAAAATGGGTTCGTACTATTGGGTATATACTTTTTATATTCCTAGTGAAATATTTAACTCTAAAGTCTTTAAAAATGTAAGACTAAATGTCCATTTTCTATATGATATCAACATATTTGAGTTGAAAAAATATTTCACTGTTACTACCTTGTTGTATATATAAGGAAAATTTTTCATTATTAACAAAACAAAATATATTATGGAATTAATCTAATGAATGTTCAATTATTATAGTTCATTATTTAATATATAAATAGAATTCTGCGTCTTTCAAATCTTATAGGAATTATTTGGTGTCCCAATCACTTTGGGTTATGCTATATAGAAATATAATATAAGGTTTCAAATAAGGAAAATAGGTCATAGTATCCCTTCAACATATAACTTGATTATAGAAACTAGGCACCAAAATAGAAATCAAAAAATATTTATTATGATGATTGATGTAAATAATTTGTTATAGACTATGTACAAAATCCATTTGATACTTTCAATAATAAATTATATGTTTTTGGTACAAGCTTGATCATTTAAGTCTTGTTTCTTCTTGAATACCCACCAATGATATATCATGTCAAAAAACCTCAAAAATAAAGAACCCTTGGATTTATTGTACATGGAATACATTATAGAATACATATAAAATTTTCAATATTATCTTATTTCTATTTATGCATTTCTTAAAATATTATTTTTTTCTCATTGAATAATATATTAACCATTATAGTGTATATAAAACCCAATGTTTGGTTCTAAATTTATTAAGAAGAATGTGTTTGTGGGAAAACTACTCCCACTGAGTCTTATAAAGTTTATATTTCCTTACTAACTCTTACACATCTAAAACATATAATTTCTAAATATATAGATTTCTAACACTATATTAAAAGTTAATTTATTACCCCTCATAGAATTATAGTAAATTAATTTACTAATACAATTATAACTTTGGGATAGTTATATAAATATTATCTATATGATGATCATATAAAATGAACAAAGGGTTTTCTCTTGATGTATGTCTATTGAAATTAACAAAATCCAACATGAAAACACATAAACTGTGACTTATGAGATTTATTAACATGTTGAAACATATATGATATCCATTACTAATTATATATGGAATATGGTTATATTGTTGAATTAATTTTGTGAAACATTCCTCGAAAGGAGGTGTGTAAAAATTTCTATACATATACGACTAATCATCAATCCTCATTTTACTTCCATCATAACCATTATGAGCATATGATAATTTGTTTATAGTAATAATTTAATCTAAATCTAAATGAATAATGAAAACAAGGATATGTTATTCTATGAAATTCAAGAATACAAGATCATATATATATTACCAATAACATTCATTACAAGTAATTTTCATTCCTATATTATCATAAAGGAATATTGTAATGTATATGAGTAAACATCTAGCTTATTCTTATAATAGTTCACATAGTCTTATTGAATAAATAATAAATTATTTATGGATTTATGAACTATACAATATATAGGTTTCTTTTTCTAAAACATGATAAATTACATTTTCAAGATTCCTAGTGTTTTAGATTCAATAAATAATATATTACCTTATGTATATAAACTTGTAAACTACTTTCATTTATAATTTACTAAGAGTTATTTTTAAATAAATAGTCATTACTTGAGTTTTATAGTCTTCAATCATCATTAATTTCGTTCATTGGATGTTAGTGGTCAAATTTTTACTGATCTATTATTTAAGAATGAAATAACACAATATCATTCATTTTAAACATGAAATAATGTCTCTTTATTTATAGAATAATAAATTGAAAAAACAACATTTTTAATAATCTATACAAAACAATATTCTTACTTGAATAAATCCACATAGAAATTTTGAATTCATACACTTCTCATTTTTGATCTAGGAATTATTCTATGATGGTAATTAGATATTCAACCTTCTTATCACGTTTCTATACATTTTTGGTTCTTGTATTTGAAAAAATATATATGAGAAACCTGTTTTATTGAATATCCAAGAATTGAAAAAGAAATATTAATGGGAATGATGAATATAATTAAAGTAGAAGATTTTATTTCAATTTTCTTCAACTCACTGCAATTCCTCTTCTAGTGACCCTTATTTTAACATGTAATGTAGATATCCTGAAATTAATTATCCTTCCATTGAATCAGTTACCACATAGAAGCATGGTGTGATATTTTATTAAACTTGAAATTAGTTCTAGAACTTTTCACCCTGACTTCACACTTGTTCTCCATAATCGGTGATTAACCATTTTCCCACCAATCCTTACGAACTTGGGAAATCATAGAAAAAATATTCCTTAGTGGCTTCTCCATATTTTTCATCTTGTAGTTATAGATGAATAAGGATAACATTGATGGTATGGATGATAATTTGAGATTAATGTAAAATTTCTTATCCAAATGGAAGCCTAACATAGCTAACTAATGTAGTTAATTCAATATATTCAAGGAACAATAATCTGGTATGTATCCCTCTTCCATTTTACACTGGTACAGTGTAATGAATATGTTATTTATCGTAATCATCTCATTAAATTTCTCAAGTGATAAGATATAAGTTATCATAGTATATAAATCAATAAGTTTATGTTTCACCTATACCTCTCAAGATATAGAACATAACATGATGTAATAGACTTATAAAAAATCCTTCCTAGACCTCATATATAAATCATTTTCAAATGAAATCACATGGACTCTATCGCATAATAATAATTTTCTAGTAGTATGAAATCCATGAACAACTGTAAAACTCATATAAATTTGTGTAGGAGAAATTAACATTAACCAAAAAAAATTTAGTGTTCCTGTTGGTTCACATTCCATTTTCTACAAAAATTAATAATGTTTTTAATATTTTTTATAATTACTAGATGTGGCATAATTAATGAATTTTTTTATTTACCCACTATTTTTCCAAAACCCATAATCTAATACCATTTTATTTGGAATATCCTATTTTTTTTGATATTTCATTCCACTAAAATATATTACCCAAGAAATATCCTTAGTAAAAGACTTATTAAATCATTTGAATGTATTTTTGGTAGGATTTCATTTTAACTGAATTAACTCATAGAAGTATGATCTATTAAGTGGACTCTATGATCTCAAAATCCGAAACTCATATTTTCTCAACACCCACCTCTAAGATACACATATTCTTATAGAGGAAACTATTATTGGTTTTAAATTTGTTATGGTAAAAAAACTTTCATTATTACTCCTTAAAAAATGAATGTATTCTGATAGCGGATTGACTAGAACTTTGACGTATGGTTTTATTACAACTCAAGAAATGAAAGGTTTTATGGGAGTTAATATTTTAGTTGAGGTATTTTTGTTTACTCCTGCATGAATATTTCATTATTTTATCCTTCAAATGACTTGTTAAGAGTATATATATATATATTAAATTATTTTTGAACCATGTATTGATAAAATAATTCATGCATAATCCTTTTATTTTGTTTCATCATTTTATGCTCGTTATCTTATTTAATTCATGGTCATATTTTACCATCAAATAAACATGCATCATATAAATAAATAAATTAACATAAACATTATAAAACAAAATAAAATGAATTGATCATGAAATTTTACTATAATGTGATTTATAAAGTAAAATATAAACCATCCTATGACCCTAGTGGATAAATCCATTTTTCAAATCCTTGGATCATGTTTAATCAATCCATCATTATCCTATGTATCTCTTTGGTTTGTTTCACCATAGATGGAGTACTGAACCACCTCCTCCCTCGAAGATCAATCATTTTAATATGCATGCATACTAATAGGTGAGGTTTAATAGGGGTACAAGTCTATATAAAATAATCTACGGACACACATACTCAATCAAAATAAACCTGGGAGGGATGAATTTTTGATTATCACATTTAATTTATAAATAATTTGATCACAAAATTAAAAAAAATGTAATAAATGTTAAATTAAATAGAGACCAAATACATAAATATGTTGGTCAAGCTCATGATCAACCACATATAAGAAAAACTATTCATTTAATCTTGATATTTTTCATTTAAAATAATTCATTAATATATATAAATTTATTTTTTATTATTAATTAATAATTGTTTTAATTTTTTAACTATTTATGTTAATTACCGATGCAAATAGTCTTTGATATACACAATATTCATATCAACATATTTTTTTTATAAAATTTAAAAATATATTTTTATTTAAAATTATTTGAGTAAAAGATGTGTATTGACCAAGTACACATCGTGTACTCTCATTGTTCCGATTTAATTACGTCCATAATTTAATATACACAGATGACATGTACCATTCCACTTTTTCCCAATCCTAGTTTTGGTTTTTCACACATACAAGACCTGAACTTCTATTTGATATGGATTATGGTATATATTGTTCACAATTATGGTCATTTACTATAAATTTATAAATCATATTTTCCTAAAAGATATGTATTTATATTACACAAGTTCCATGGTTCAATTCATATAGTCTGTATAGAATGAATGACAATAAGACATTCCATGTATATACACACTATGTACTGTTGGAGCATCCTATGGACTACATGATACATACAACAACTTTACACAGTGTGTATTTATCAAATAATGATGAAAATTTATAAAGTATTTAATTTTAACCAAACACAGCATGAATTACTTAGCTTGTACATAGGGATAATTACTACTTATCACAAGATTCACACAACCAACTATATAGTATGTAGTTTTCATTTATGATTAATTAAAACATGTTGGATTAGAATAATTTCATGGATTAGGGAGTACCATTCATGAGTTGTGTTGAGTTACGTGGCATGTAATACTAGTTTCAAGATATGTAATTCATTTATGGGAACCTAAAATATACATCTAGGGATTTTTCATGCATTTCACAAGGAACATTTAGTGCTACATGGTTTGTATGGTCAGCTACATGTCACATAATCAATTCAAGTCCATGTCGATAAGATGAAAGTAAACTCATGATGTGTCAAAAATATATTTCACATAATTTTACCACAATAATTCCCTAATTGTCATGGGGAAAAAGCAAGTGGGGTTACACAAAGCGTAATAAAGTTACACACTATGTACTCTTTATCAAACTGCATGTCAAATGGTAGCTAATACATGGAATATAATTATGTAACATATTGAACCCCCACATTATGTTCCATGATTTCCCCAACAGGTCCTTGTGTGGTTGACTGAGACTATATGATGTGTATTTTTCAGTTACACACTATGTTATTGTGCTATGAAACCCAAATAGTTGACACTTACAGATAGATTCATCATGAATTCTTCACTTTTTCATGGCCTATTCATGATCATATGATTACAAATGAACAAATTATCGTTAATTTTGGATGAAGTACTAAAAAATAGAAATTAAAAAGTAGAAAAAATGTGACAATGACAAACCAGGGAGACAATAATTATAAATCTGAATTTAAAAACTATGATACCAAATGTAGGTTTCAGATGTAGTGAAATCTAGTGATATCCATCCCAATGATCATGTTTTATCATATTAAGTAAGAAATATATATGATAATTATTAATAATAATCATGTATAATGAATATAACTAATAAAACATAAATAAAATAATCCAAAATATCCAATGGAGGATAATTCCACATTAAATAAAAATTTTATTTAATAACAATAATTTACTCTCCTTGATACTTTTTTTCTTTGAGGATGATACCAATAAAAATGATAACCACATTATTTATATAGTAATTTCATCTAAGGTTCCATATTAGAATCCATATATTTGTATCCACACATGACCTTAAAATATCGAAATAAAACTCTTAGTGTTCGTGGTTCTAGAATAGATTAATGAATATGCTTTCGTCATCCGTTGTTGATGACTTCAATTACTATCTATTTTTATATCATTCATATGACTAGTGGAGGAAGAGTATGAATCTATGTCATGTGAGAATTATTGGGAATTATCTAGGGACTGAGAGAACTCTCCCTTGATAGAACTAGGGTGATGCACAATAATTATATATAACCAAAGCAATTACATAAGTATATTTTTATAAATAGGGTTAAATAATTAATAAATACATATATGTCATTTAACTAATTATTTATCCTAATTAATACCCTATTCAAATACTAAAAGTATTACTATGAAATATTTTCCTAACATTCACTTACTATCGTATTATTTAAATATCATTTCTTAAATAAATAAATACATATTTATTTAAATTATATTTATATCTTTTTTTCACAACGCCATCACCCATCCTTCTTGGCATTTATCAATCCTCAATAATTAAATATTTATCTAAATAAATATTATTCGCTAACTTTTTAATAAAAAAATTTATTCTAATAAATATTATAATCATGGAATTTAGAATAAATACTTATCTTTATATTCAAATAAGAATATAAAAATTTATATTAATCCATATGCTAACTAGTGAATAAAAAATATTTATTTTTTACCTTTTGAATAATAACTATGATATAAATTAATATTCCATTCATTAGGATTGTGAATAAATATTTTTTTAATATATTAAATACCTGTACATACTCTAAAATCAAATATAATCAGTGACTAAATATTTACGATCAATCAATCTATACTATTTATTATTCCACCATCTTAAGAAGAATATATTTTACTAATATTAAATTAAATTACATTTTAAATTCAAATTTTTGGATACACTATGTGTGTGACCATCTAGGTATGTTTCTTAGTTCTATGTGGAAATCATACCTAATTTCCAAGCTTGGCGTCAAGAAATGAGTCAAGGAAGCTATAGAGAAAGAAGTTAATTTTTCAATGAAAACAACCACATAAGAATTAATACTATGTAATATAATCACCTTGAATTTATATCTAATCATGTAGATTGCATACATGTGTCATGAACCAATATACATGATTTATCTTTCTTTGACAACCTGAAATTAACTATTCAATAAACTACTATGGACATGGATTTAATTCAAAAATTCTATATCAATAAAAGGACCTGATATATCAACATCCCTTAACTGAAAAGGTAAAAATCATTTATGGAATTATTTATTTAATCTGTATCACTTATGAAATTGCCAACTTATCCTACCTCACCTCAAGCATATATCTCATGATTTTCATCAATACATCAAATTAAATGATTCAGGATACAAAATAATGATAACCTCAAGTATACAGACCTATAAAATGTTCATAGATAAAAATATCCAATCAAACATAAATATTTGAAAAACTAATTTTTGGGTATGACTTCATAAACTCCTCTCTTTGTGTAATACCTTATGAATTTATTAGGTATTTAACTTTAAATAAATATTACGTGTTTAATAGATTCTGTTGCACAAAAAAAGGCTAAATAGAATAATGTTTATTAATATAAAATATTTTAGAAAAATTTAATACATTACATTATATTTAAATGAAATATAATCAGACAAATAAATAATTTTTTAGTAAAATTAAAAGGGTCCAATTCACATTGAAAAATAAAATTTATTCTATTTTTTATGAATTGTGTATCTTTGTTATATTTATTATTTTTGAATAATGATATTAGTAAAATGTACTGGTAAAATTCAATTAATTATAATTAAATTTAATTAATAATATCAAATATATCATTATGTTTCAATAAGGATTACTAATTTAATTAATCACAACTAAATTTTTTTTTATAAAATATTGTTTATATTATATATTATAATAATATTTATCATATTTTAGGTATGAATTCTAATGAAAATAATTATATATATATATATTCATAAAAATTAATAATCAATTAATTATTATTATTCGTTAAGGATTATATATACATTTATTTTAATGATAAATTTTTTTTTCATAAAACAATTTATGCATTATACGTAATTATATTAAAATTTATTTTGATCACATTTAAAAATAGAATATTATAAAATGATTTTAATATTTTGAACCATTATGTCCAAATATTATAATAATTTCAATTTTTTTAAGAAAATATAACTTACTAAGGTAAAATTAAGTCACCTAAGTAAAGGGTAAAACGATGTAAAGCGATAATATTAAGAGATAAAGTCATAAATTTAATGAAAAATTTATGAATATGGGGACAAAAAAGTATTATACCTTCCCTTATCTTATATTAAATATTTTTACACCATGAGTCCTCTTTCATTGAAAAGGAAATTCCTTTTATTTTAATGAAATAGAATTTAAAAAAATACCTCGCCTCTCATTTATAATATGACCCCTATTCTACCTAGATGAATGAATGAAATTCCTCATATTTTTACTTGAATACCCATTAAAATTATCCATGTCTCAGTATTGTATCAAATTTTGTATACTCAAGTCATTAGATGATGTCCCAAATCCATCATTTTTAAGAAATACTCTCTAAGAGGAGATTCAAAACATTAATTTAAGTGTTATATTCTCCTTAATATTTATTCCTTATCTCATCATCCTCATCTTATTGAATCTAATTTATCAAATTAATAAAATTTCTCTATATCATTAATATTGTTTTAAAAGGATAATATTACTATAAAATAATAGGTTATTAGTTGTTTGGTCATCATAACATGTTCTTTTCAGAGTCTATTTTACCACCTTCATGAAAGTTGTTATAATTTTTATATCATGATGGACTAAGAAAACATAAAGAATTTTTATATAATGTAGAAATTATTAATTAAAGATGTTTTCATAATTATGTAGTGGTAATATTCCCAGTTACAGTAAAAAATTAATTAAATTATATTGTTAATTCAATAATTATTGAAATGGGATTTTAAGCATTATATAATAATCCTCACCATAAGTTCCATTAAATGAAATTAGGACTCTGTATCTATACCAAAAACATATATTAAATATTTATTAAATACCTACAGAAGTTGAACCCATGATAAAGAAGCAAGGATTGAAAGAACAGAGCCAAAGAATTCATGTAAAATTGAACAATTCACACTCAAATATAATTTTTTTTAAAAAATTATCATGTGTGTAATATAGATTTATTAATGAATAAAATAATATAAAATAAATAATTATAAGGTATTATAAACATGAATAATAAAAATAACTTTTTCATAATGGGAGTTATAAAATGACTGACCATGTGGAATTATTAGGTTTGGGATTCATTTCCAATCTGAATTTATAATCATATTATCTACTACTAAGTTATAAGTGAAGTAAATATTATTTTATTTATCTATAAAAGCCCATATATTTTCTTATTCAAAATTTATTTCTAGTTTTTACATGTTTTCATACCATTAAACCATCCTTTGGATCCAAATTTTCCAAAATTGTTTTCTTTATGTATAGTTGAACTTATCTCTTATTTTTAGTATAATATATTTATCATCAATGTTAATATTCATTATTTTGTTTTAAAAAATTATTTATCTATACATATATGATTTATCAAGGATATCACCCTGAATTTATTTACAAATTTATATATTTTTTACATTTTCATTATGTTTCATTTTCTATTGTCTTAGGAATCCTTTACAAAGGTGTCAAATATTTTTTTAATGTCTTCCATATGAAAAAATTTTCACATAATTTTATTTATTTTTCATTATAAAGTTTCCTTTAAACAATTCCACGGTCTTTACTAACTAATTTCTATTTTATTTTTAAATAAATTATTTTATTTTAAAAATAAAATTTATTAAAAAAAAGTAATGAATATTTTTCATTTTTTTCAATGTAATTGTCTAATTATCTTAAAATAATGTATTTAATATACACCAACATCCTTTAATGATACTTATCATTCACTAGGGGTATGATATATGGATTTCATCTAACTTATTTCTCTCAATTGATAATAATTATTTCCTATATTTGTTTTCAAGGACCTACTTATTTCCTATATGTTAATTATGCCTTGATGAGATTATGAATGTTTTAATATTTATGCGTAAAAAGTATTTATGGATCATGTTTATGATTTTTAGTTATATTATATAAATCCAATGCATTGGGTAATGTATTATATCATATGCGATTAGTATAGGAAGAATATGGTTAACCCATTTCCAAAACATTACGGTTTAGAAGTGGTTATCCCGAGTGCACTATGATTTGGGATGTTGGTCAACCTATGACATTATGAAATGAATGTTTAGGTGATTAACTTAGAAATACATTAAAATTTATATACTTATGTTTATCCCACATTCTCAAACTATGAAACATACCTCTATTCTCATGAATCAATACTAATGGATTATGTTTCCACACTACCACAAATCTTGTATTATTTTATACCTAGAGAATTATGTTAAGATCCATGATTTGTTTTCAATATTTTATTAAGTATTATTTCATTATTTTAAGCTCGTGTATCATGACTATGATCTCACAGTTGTTCATATTATGCTCAGTTATGATCTTCAATGGATATCTCATTTGTTCACCCCTTACTGAGTGTTTGAGATAACCCTTTATATGATTACATTTCCCATGATCATGAAAAAAAATAATATGTAGGTTATGTTTATAATTCTATCGTATACATAGAATTTTTCTGGGGGTTGTTGAAAAATTATTGGAAAACATGTTGATTTTCTATCTATTCTTTAATGAAACTAAACATATTGGATATGTGGTGTGTTTTATTGTGATATTTAGTGAATTATTATATAAAATGATGTATTATATATGTATACTATTGTTGGGTACTCTTAATTAGATATTATCAAGTGTGAATTTCATAATAGAAAGCCTCAAATTCTAAAAAGTATTCAACCCTTACAAATTAAACATCATATGTTTCTTGTATCCGAGTACTATATTGGCCATATGAAACATATGTTGAAAAATATTTTCATAACACTCCAAGTTTCTCATCATTGTGGGGAATTTATATGGCCTTTTATGAAAAAAGACTCTATTTACATTATCACATCAATTTCATATAGAAGCAAAATAATCAAGTGAAAAGATATTTATTAATATTTTTTGTTTTATAATATACTTGTAATCAAAAAAAGAAACTCATTTTTTTCTAAGTTATTAACTATAACATGATATTCATTAATAAGAATAACTTGTCTAAGGAACAATACACACATTTATAGATTGTAATATCCTCGTACAGAAAAACATGTAAATTTTCTATTGGTGGGTTTTTTATTATAACCTCTCTTCATGGATATTAACTCACTTAAACATAATGGGAGGGACTCTCAATTTCTTATGTGCCTCTAGACCATTATTTTAAAACATCAACTCTGTCCTTACATATACATTTTATTTAAACCATAAGATATTTATTGTACAATATTATCATAATATCTATAGCTTCTCATTATTAGAGGTGGATTTTAAAACCAATCAATTTGAAAAATAGTATAAGTATATTATAACATTAGTGTTATTAATAAGAACAATAATAATGTGATAAAATATGTATTTATATTATAGTAATAGAAACTATAAGGTAATTTGGTTATAGGGATCAAAATTAAACACTTCCCCAACCCTGAGTGAGACATTTAGGTCGGATGACCTAACACAATTATACATGAATTCGTTTTCCTTGAATGGGATGATTGGTTCACCCTGAATTCAGTTTTAGTTCATCTTAGTTGTAGGTTAATATTGAATATGTTTTAGTAGGTATGTTCTCTTTCAATATAGGGATATTATTATCTTTATTGTAAATGATATATTTTAATGTATGTAAATCACAATTTTACCTTGTGCATCTATTCTCTAGATTTTGTTTTTTTGCTACATACACTCGAGTCTATGATGTGTTGTTAGTGGAGGGTTCTGAACGCTTACTTGGTATATCATAATCAAACCCTATATGATCCCGTATCAAGATGAAAAGACCCTTTTTACATAAACTAGGTAAGTGAATGGTTTATGAACATGGGGAATTTTCACATAAAGAGTATGGAACCTAGATGGATTCCTTTGATAAACATGGTGGGAGATTCAAGTGATGGAATGAGGGTTATCCATGAAAAAATCTTTGGGATTTTTCTCAAAGGTCATCTATTTTGGGAGACATGTGAATTTTGTTGGTTGGAGATTTATGTACATATATTATTTTAACCATTCTAAAATTTCCTATTTATTTGTATGTTTGACTTTGGACCTCTATGATATATACCCTATGTCTTTATTATATATCATTCTTTGTACATAGTTCCTTTGTTTTACATAAATCCATTGGTTCTAGCTGGTACCCATGATGTCTCTAAAACCTATTTGGTCATGTCACTTTGGGCATGTAACCTTTAATATTGTATCCTTACACGAAGGGGGAAAACCACCTAACACTCATATTTATCTCATCCCAAAGTGTTTATTCTATCCTATGGAAATTTGGAAGAGCACATGAGTCATTATGTCAAAAAAACCTAAAACTATTAAGGTAATCAGGTCATGTTCATATCTTCTTAAAAAAGGAATTTTATCTCATGAAGATATTTTCTCACATACTCTATGGGATATTCTATCACCAAGATGTGAAAAATTTCACGATGTGTAGTATATTTTCTTTGTACCTATTGGGATGGAGATTTTCATTATCAGAACACACCACTTGACCATAGAAATTTCAAGAATATTTTTTATTTAGAATTCTTAATTTGGTTGTCATGACCTGTCCCGCGGGGCCCGAACATGACCTCCCCAAGCCCACCATCTATAGGCCAGGGGTTGGTGACTGGCACCTGAATAATGTTTCTGAATAGGGAAGGCATTGTCTTAAGGATCTGTAAACAATAAAAAAATAAACTGAAGTAAATAACAAAAAATATTAAGGTACAACCATAAGAGTAAAGTAGAACCATAAGTAAAAATGTAAACTGAAAACAGTGGGCCAGAATACAAGCTCTAGAAACTTAAGGAAAGTAAAAAAGATGTCATGTTTTCCCTAGATCTCAACCTGGAGGGTGTTAGATATAGGTCTAAAGTCAAAGAAGAGGGTCTCAACTGCTCCCATCGCACCAAGCTCCACCAATTCCTGAACCTCCAATGTCTGCCTCAGAGCGTCAGTAGTCAGGAGAAGACACACACGTGCGGGCAGAGCCCGTGCAGGAGGTGAGTAAAATAATACCCAGTAGGGGACGCCGAGACCCCTGAAGGTCTCTCAGTAATCCAGAAAGAATAATATCACAAGAAAATTCCACAAAGGTAATATCCCATGCATGATCTAAATCATGAATCACAAAGAAAAAAATGATAGTTCACTCTAATGGTATTACTTCAAGCTTACTGTGATAAATATGAATTTTCATAAATCCAGATCATCCTAACCATAGTTACTCTGTTGAGGACCCATATAGGTCACTGTATGCTGACCAGTATTGGTCGCTAGATGATGACCCATATTGGTTGCTGGTGCTGATCCGTATTGGTCGCTAGATGGAGGCCCATATTGGTCGTTGGTGCTGACCCGTATTGGTCGTTGGTGCTGACCCATCTTGGTCTCTGGTGCAAACCCGTCTTGGGCGCTGATGCAGATGTATAGATGATTAGTCATACAACAAGATCATCCCACTCTGTAGTTTCTGATGCGAACCCGCATCGATCTCTCTTCTTCCTCATGTCACAACCAACCACTGGATTCCCGCACGAAGCATGCCTGATCTCCTTAAGAGTCTACTCCCCAAGACATATATTCTTTTTCAACCAGTAATAAGTACCACAAAAATCATACCCAAGGTACCGACCTATCATATGGGTCCCAACGTGATAGACGTCGCATCGATTAGATGCTTGGTCTGTGAGATATGGAACTTTTTTAAAAAGGGCTCGGTGGGATTCAAGTAGGATCCATCCCAGGTCATAGGTCAAACTACTTAAAAACTCACTTATAGTATCACTAATGGACCACCTTGTCACAAGGGTCCTTGTTCCACAGATGGCGCATTGATTGGACGTCCGGTCTGTCAATTACACCCCTTTTCATGAAATAAGGGAGATCACACCTATTTATAGCCCATCTCGCTCAAGACCATTGGAATATTCTAATGGGAATGCTTTCCAAAAAGGGGTCCCAATGCCACTTACGACATCTCAAATAGACACTCGATTCATCAGTTACAAGCGTTTCTTTATTCTGGGGCCGGTTGGGTCTGGGTTTGGTCTGACTTGATCAGGTCGGCCCAACGCAATGAGTCTCATGGTCTACCTGGACCCACTCAGGTCTAGCCCGTTAAGGGTTATCCCTGTACACTAGGTACGGACCTTCGGGTTTGGACTGTCTGGTTGGTGGGCCTGGGCCGCGGTTGGCCCATCCCTCCGGGTGGGGTTCTCCCCACCCGTGATGGCCTGCTGGGCTGCACGTTCGGCCCACAAGAAGGCGGACCGATCCTCCAAGTTGGCCCTACAAATGCGGGGCCGTTGCATTCGGTGTGATGCGGGGTTCACGCCGCCCCCTCCTGTCACGCCCTACTGCCGCCAGTGGTGCCTGCGGGTGCCTCCCTTCTCCCACACGGCCGGCTCGAGCCGACCGCCTCTAACAACCACGACACGTGATGACATGACAACTTCCCAATGTCACAACCGGTTGCTACGAACTCCTTCGGCCACTAGCAGCCACCGCCGACATGGCTTTCTAGTTGTTTTTTTGTGGGCCACCGAACTTGCTTCGGTGGTCCGTTTTTGGTGTCGTTTGTGCCTAAGGGCCTCCTGGATCGCCACCAGCACAACGTGACCTTATGTCTTGTGTTTCCTTTTTATTGGGAAAACCATCACGAAAGTACACAACAAAATAACAGACAATAGAGGATCAAGGACTTGTTAGATTGGCTCGTGCCCTCCACATTAGTGTTAAAACAAGAGGGAGGTAATTATTCATCCATTTTCAATAATCATGAACCTCATTCAAATACTCCGCTACAGCCTCCCGCAAATCCTAGATAGAGGAATAGAATCGAGGGGAAATCTTTATTAAATGAAAACTCCTACATAATTATTCATTGGGGACATTGCGAATGGTGGTGATTTCACGTTTGAGGGTATTTTGGACAAAGGAGAGGTTCAGGTGCATTGGCGTTCATCATCCTTCGACCTTCAGATTGATCCTACAACAAGCCTCATCAATCATCTGTTCTCTTTCAGTGGAAGGCATGGAATCACTTCTTCATTGGTTCCTCGCTGGATGAAGCCATGCCAAAACCCCACCCCATTCTTCATTTAAATACGAGGGGGAAAGGTGAGCAACCCCTAGATGAATTGATGATGTTCACTAATTGACATAATTAATATGCCTCATTAATTGATGCAATTAATGTGCCTCATTAATTACGTAAGGGGTGATTATGCAACCAAAGTGTAACCATGCAATTAACACCCTATAATAAAAGGTCTGACCACCTCCTTGGTCCCCACCACCACCGCTCAACAGGTGGTAGGAAAAAGAAAAAGAAATAAAATAACAATTTATTGTATTTTATTATTTCTTTAAAAGTCACAAAAACTATCTTTTTCTCCCGACTAACTATGGTCAAAGTGAATCTTCCCTAAAGTGATTCATAGTGTTCCAAATTCAACGGTTATTTTTGAATCCAATTCCAAACACCAGTTCAAAAGATAGAAAATGCCGCCTACACGTTTACTAAACGTACCTAAAAAGAGTTCAGAAATTCATTTCGGGCACACCGGGCCTCAGAATCACACGCCATCAATTTTCACAGACTCATAAAAATAAAAAATAATTTAAAAAAATTACATGTAATTTTCAGGTTTTTACATTCTCCCCACCTTAGGGCTTTACGTCTCCAAAATCCAAACAAGGATACACAAAAAAAGAGGGGTACTGGGCACACATATGACCATATCTCCCCCATGTGCTTTCCTAGAGATTATCATGCTGCCAACGTACTCGTACTAGAATAATTGACCGCCCATGAAGGACCTGCTCCTATCGATCCTCTATCTCCACCGTGAACTCCATAAATGTTTCCCCGTCATCAATCTCCATCTCGCCATGGTTGATGATGTGAGGTGGGTCATGCATGTATCTCTTCAACTAAAATATGCGGAAGATGTCATTCACCCTCTCCAACTACTGTGGCAGTTCCAAGTGGTATGCCACTTTTCCATTCCTCCAAAGTATCAGGAATAGTCTGATAAAACTCTATGAGAGTTTTCCACCTTGGCCAAATCTCTGTAGTCCCCGTTGAGGGGAGAATCACAAGTATACATGGTCCCCATCCTGGAACTCGAGTGGTCTCCATCGCCTATCATCATCGTAATTATTTCGGCTCTATGTAGTCTTCATCCGCTCTTAGATGACCTGCACCTTCTCAGTGTTAGCATGTA
The DNA here is from genome assembly GCA_963277665.1 of Viscum album. Classification (NCBI taxonomy): domain Eukaryota; kingdom Viridiplantae; phylum Streptophyta; class Magnoliopsida; order Santalales; family Viscaceae; genus Viscum; species Viscum album. The sequence goes on from OY728164.1 coordinate 1,496,399,014, forward strand.
CCATCTCTGTACCCATGAGTGTTGGATCTCCTGGATCCATCCAACACAAGGGTGTTCTGGACAATCGTTTGTACAATGCCTCAAAAGGGGACATACCAATGGTGGAGTGATAACTGTTTTTGTATGTGAACTCCATCAAGGGTAGGTGGTCCTCCAAACTATGGTCAAAATCTAGGACACATGCACATATCATCTCCTCCAGGGTCTGGATGGTCTGCTTATTCTAACCATCTGTCTGCGGGTGAAAAGATTTGCTCAAGATAAGCTGAGTCTTGAAATCCTCCTAAAATCCTTTCCATAATTGGGATGTGAAGCATGTGTCACGGTATGAGACTATCATCGAAGGCACCCAGTGAAGTCACACAATCTCTTGAATGCAGATACATCTCATACCCTCTACCAAACCCTTCTCTCGAACAGCAAGGAAGTGGGCCGACTAAGTGATTCGGTCAATAATCACTATAATGGACCAGACCTCTCTTGTACATTCATTTGTGAATTTTTCTTTGTTTGAGGGGTTCTAGGAGGTCCAGGTGACTTATCCCCAACATAATTACAAATTTCTTATTTTGTGTATAGTGTTTCTAGAAGGGTGAGGTCCAATGATAGCCTCTATTTCCTTTGAAAAATTTTGAGTTCATGAATAGTGTTTCCAAAATGGTGAGGATCAACAGTATCCTTTATTTCCTTTTCCAAATTTTGATTTGATGAAAAATGTGTCCAGAATGGCGAGGTCCAATGGTGGCCTCTATATCCATTGCCAAATTTTGAGTTCATGAACAGTGTTTCTAGAATGGTGGGGTTTAATGTAGCCTATATTTCCTTTGTTTGGTTTTGAGTTCACGAACTGTGTTTCCAGAATGGTGCGGTCCAACAGTAGCTTATATTTCCTTTGAAAAATTTTGATTTCATGAACAGTGTTTCCAAAAAGTTGAGGTCCAATATTAGCCCTTATTTTCTTTTCCAAATTTGCGTTCATGAACAGTTTTTCAGAACAGTGATGTCCAATAGTAGCCTTTATTTCCTTTTCCAAATTTTGATTTCATGAATAGTGTTTCCAGAATGGTGAGGTCCAATGATAGCCTCTATTCCCTTTTCCATATTTTTAGTTCATGTACAGTGTTTCCAAAATAGTGAGGTCCGATAGTAGCCTCTATTTTCATTGCCAAATTTTGAGTTCATGAACAATGCTCCTAGAATGGTGAGGTCCAATGGTAGCCTCTATTTCTTTTTCCAAATTTTGAGTTTATGGATACTGTTTCTAGAACAGTTAGGTCTAACGGTATCCTCTATTTTTTTGCCAAATTTTGAGTTCTTGAACAGTGTTTCCTGAACGGTGAGGTCCAATGGTAGGCTCTGTTTCCTTCGACAAATTTTGAGTTCAAGAATAGTGTTTCCAGAATGGTGAGGTCCAACAGTACCCTCTATTTCCTTTTCCAAATTTTGAGTTCATGAACTGTGTTTCTAGCTTCCTACAGTTTCTCCCCTTTGACATTTCCTTTGACCTAAAATACATTTAATGCCTCATTTTAAGTACTATATGGTCGATTCAAAGGACATAACTCATATATTAATTTTTCCTAAGGCTCAGGATGCTTTTACTTTGTCAAACCGCGTGGTTGAATGGGATCCCCTTTTAATGGAAAATTCGGTATATCATAAACCGCTACCCCATTAGATCATATAAAGGGATAGGATATCATCCTCCATAGTTCTTCCTTATTATTCTCAAGCATGAGAGGCTCGATCATTCCATTACATCACATAGGAGTTGTGTGATCAAACATTCCTCCTTGGATTGGTTACCCTCTATTTTTGATGCAACCAAGAACTATCGATTAATATTTGATGTAAGGTATGATCTATCATCATTATTTTGGTTTCATCTCCTTATGTTTCTCCTAAACATTTTATGGATTTCTATCTCCATGTTCTTAATGGGATTTTCTTTGGTGTTGACTAGTGTGGTGGTGTCTCTACATCCTTGGGTGGATATAGTAGTCACGGGGGAGGAGATTGTAACCCGTTGTGTGGCTTGTTCCTTAATAAAGAACGTCAAGAACCGTTTGAGGTAGGGGATTCGTTTCTTCTCTATTATTTCATGTGAATATTTATAGTTAGCATGTTTTATACCATTGGATCACAATGAAATTGACATAATAAATATTTTAATTGGATAAATAAATTTACATCGATCATATGTTATTACCTCTTATTTTTCTAGATAGTGTGATATCTAGGATTTAATTTTTTAGATTTTTGTTCTTGATTGAAATTGGAAAAGAACGTAAAGCCATAATTAATTGATAATTGTTTGGATAAATATAAAGAGGAATTTAAATGAATTGGGTTCTTATTGTTGTAATTTGATGTTAATTAAATTGATGCAGTATGGATGTCTAATTATTTGTGATAACTTACTATTTAGGTTTCTTAAATTTGGAACCTATGAATAATAAATCAGTTAATTCAAGATGGATTAAAGAACTGATTTTTGAAAAAAGATAATTCCTTATAGGGTTCTGAGTTACCCTATTTCTTGTTTAAGTTCTAAGATCCCAATTGATATGATATTTGTTTTACCACTTCTTATGTTGTGATGTGATCTTGGAAGGCTATTGGGATATGTGGGGGCAGGGAGGCCTATTGGTTATGGCACCAGTTGACGGCTAGAGTTGTGAGATGCATCAGTCTGTGCATGTGGGTGTTGGGGAGGATACCAGAGATGATGGAATAGGTTGGATGTGAATGTTAGGATTCATTCTGTTTCTTGTTGTATGTTTATCTTATTTACTTTCCCCACTACTCAAGGCAGCTAGTTTTCTAACCCTCATTCCAAAAGGGGTGAAGATGTGTGGGGTATGCCACGTGCTTTCCATGTTATTATTGCTAAGGGAGGATGGGTCTACACTCTCTCTATTGGTGGAAAAGACTCGACGGGTAGTTCATCAACTCGCCGTTTTGAGCTCACTTGTGTTTAGTATATTGGAATGATTTTCTTGAATTCATGGGAATATGAGATAGTAATAATTTTGTTAATAAATTATTGAATAACTGATGTTATCCCATGGGGTTGGAGCTTTTTGGGATGAAATGGTGAGTTTTCAATATAAAGGAATAGTGGACTTTGGGTTTGAGGCTAATGAAATATAATTTAAAAATTATTAATGGTTATTTAATGTTTAAGGAATTAATTAACATACAATGAAACTGATAAAAAAGGGAATGAAGTAATGTATTAAAGCTCTTTAAATGGTATTGTGCTTATAGGATACCTAGTCTTAAAAGTGGAAGTTGGGATTCCGAGAGACGTTAGCTGTAGTTGAGTCTAATACTAGGTTATTCCCCAAGTTTGGTTTTGAGCTATAGTATATACTGTACATTTTGTGTTTTTATAAACTACTCCACCCCGTCAGTTAGGGAAAATAACACCCTAAGGATTCTGAGCCCTGGGTGGGTGTTCTACCCAACATTCCTGTGGTAGGATGGATGGATGACTACCCCCTTTGGCCCCGATCTCTTATCTTGGTAGTTACTTGTGCTGGTAGGCATAGCGGTTAGTTTTCCCCATATATGTGTGTCGAGGGCTGTAATGGGTTGTGGTTATTCACACACATATATTCTGGATATAGTTTCCTACGGACTACTATAGGTGTAACATGTATAGATTGTGATGACTTGAGGATCCTTACTCAGTGTATAGGCTATAATGGCTTGGGGTTTAATACCCAACGTATGATACACGTTATGCGAGCTGTGGTAGATCCTAGAAACTACTAGGTTACTTTGTTTATGTGGACGTGGTGGTTTTTTTGCATGAGGTACATGTTGTGGTGCTTCAACTAGGTGTGTGCGGGAAATACTTTTTAGAGAGAGATGCTTGGGATGTGAGATGTTGGGGAAAAGTGGAAAACCAGTGGGGATGTAGTATTGTGGTACCCTTGTATTTCTATATTCTATTATATACACTTGTATGTGATACTTGGAGAGAGTAGCCATGGTGAGGCTGGAAACTTAGTATACCTATTTAGGTGATGAGTTAGTTTCACTTGATGTTCAATGTTCTTCTATAGGCTTTCTTTACATTTTAATAAGAGTCTTTAGGGAGGATCCTACTGAGTATACTGTTATACTCACTCTATGTATATAAAAACTATTTTTCGGGTCACCTGAAGTATGTTAGAGATCAATATGGTTTCTACTAGCTTGGGGTTGAAGGAGATGTTTAGGTTTGTGGTTATTGCTGTTTTTACTTTCCTTTGGTACATGCGGTTTTCACCATTCATTTGTACTAGTTTTTCATGACATTACTTATGTGTAATTAGGATTTATTTTATATTTTAGTCTGATTTGGAGATGGTTAGTGTCTATATTATCTCTCTATTTTGTTTGTGTTCTCTTATAGGGTAATACCTTCCATTTGTGAGTTTATTATACCCTTGGTGCTAGTCACTAACCCAGGGCCTACTGGAGGCAGGACTCAGGGGTCATTATCTCTCTTTTCATATGGTCATCCTAGGAGGGGTACACCTTGTTGGGAGGGGGTTGTGATATATTAGTATCAGAGGTCTGTTTGAGGGATAAGATGTCATTTGGTGTTAGGAAGAGGTGAGGTTTCATGGGTTGGTAGGGAAACGATGTCATTCATGTTTAGAAAGTGATGTAAACTCTGTAGACTGGCTGAGAAATAGGCATTTGGCCCCTCTATGATCTGATGCATGGACCTTTAATTATATAATGGATTCTAAATAATTTGATACTAGTTGTAGGGTAGAGACATATGAAAGTATCTTGCATCATTATTCTTTGTGTCCGTGTTTGAATGGGTAGACCTTGGGATAGGTTATACTAAAATGAATAAAAGAAATAAAATTAATTAATTAACATTGATTCTTCCATATTCCAGGTCTTGGAGCTATAACTATTTTTTATTTTATAGGTATGGCTCCAGGTCAATGTCCTCGTTAGGATCATATAGAATATGACCAGCTGGTTATGCCAGCAGATCGCTGGAGGTTAGAGGTTGAAGACGACGACACATGGAGATGGACACTACAAGAGTTTCAGTGTCAGAGTATGCAGAAGTACGACAAATCCCTTTCAGATGCATTCACAGAAGAGTGGTTGGAGGAGGTCGACATAGGATTCAGTTCTATCCATGCTCGAAAGGAGCACTGGTTGTCCTTGGTTGTGACGATGCTACGTGGAGCAGTGAGGAAGTGGTGGTTCTTGTTCCTCAGGGATCATGAGGATTAAACGGTCTATTGGGAGGAGTTCCGAGACAAGTTTAGAGTTGAGTTTCTTTCTTCAACCATGAAGGCATCCAGTCACTATGAGTTTCTAACGCTTCAACAGGGGAGCTCCACTATGTGAGAGTTTGTAATGCATTTCAGAAACCTTTTACTATATGATTCGGACCAGTTGCTAGATGAGGAGGATAGTCCAAGGAATTTCGAGGAGGCTTTGCATCCATAGATCCAGCACCAAGTCACCCCATTTATGGCGAAGACATATCATGAGGTGGTGGAAAGGGCAGAGGTCATCGAGATGAAATTTTCTAAAACCATATCATCATAAGTGGGGAGTCATCATGATTTCTCATAAAGTAGATCTGCATTCCAAGTTCCCAGTTATCAGGGCAGAAGAGTTTCAGTTCAGCAAGGAAGATTGCCTGGCCTTTCAGATCAGTCATCACACCCCATGTGTATTGCTCTAGGTTCTTCTGTTGAGGCAGTTCTATCCGAGGAAGCAGCTGCAGGTTGCACTAGCTTTGGATCAGCAGAGGGTAGATGGGGCATGCAGAGGATTACCTCATGATTCCCCCTTCCTCAGAGAGTAGATCACAGACGTGGTGGTGGTTGTCATTAGGGTTAGAGAGGTCGTGGAGGAGATTTTGGTCAGATTTATGCTTTAGCGTTTCCAGCTCTATGAGAGACATACATCATTAAAGGTACCATTTTTTTGTATTTCACCTTTGTGTATGCATTTTTTGATTTAGGAGTGACAAACTCCTTCATATAACCTACCCTTGTACATGATTTGGGACTTTTGGTAGAGAGGATTTTATTTCCATTGGCCCTGACTATGCCAGTTGGAGGTTATACTTAGTTATTTGAAGTATGAAGTGACTGTGAGATAGTGTTGGGGAAGCACCACTCTTGGGGATATTTCCTATGTTTACGAATACAACTATACGATGTCATCCTTGACATGTATTGGTTGTATTCGGTGCAAACTATCATGGATTTCATCAGGAGGCAGGAAGTGTTATTCGATGAGGATGGAGAGCCAATGGGGTTCGTTGGAGAGCGAGACCCTCAGATAAGTCAGAGGCATGTTTCGTCCTTATCATCCATGATGGATGAGATGATGCTGAGTTCTTTAGAGGTTCAGAAGTTGTCTTTTCCTAGGGTCATAGAAGAGTACCCTGATGTCTTTCCAGAAGAGGTTGTAGCATAACCCCCTCGACAAGAGGTATAGTTTGGGATCAATCTAGAACTAGGAGCATATCCAATATCTATGTATCTATATAGGATTCCCCCTTTTATGTTATGAGCGTTATGTTTACATCTTGATGGTCTGTTACAGTGCGGTTTTTTTATACCGAGTGTGTCATCAGGGGGCACACTAGTTTTGTTCGTGAAGAAGGCTGATGGTAGTTTGAAGTTGTGTATCGATTATCGTCGGTTGAACAGAGTGACAATAAGGAATCGCTATCCTCTTCCCTGGATTGATGATTTATTCTATGAACTGAAGGGTGATGGTTGGTTCTCAAAGACCGACTTGTGGTCAGGATATCATCATATGCGTATGAATGATGGGGATATATCGAAGACTGCTTTCCATTGTCTTCAGGGGTATTATGAGTTTGTTGTAATGGTGTTCGGCATGAATAATTCTCCAGTTGTGTTCATGGGATTTATGAAAACTGTGCTATGTGAGTTTCTGGGCATGTTTGTGGTGGTTTTCATCGACAACATCCTTGTGTACTCCACATCGTAGGAGGAGCATGAAGAGTATCTACACACCATTTTGGGAGTTCTTCATCAACATCACCTATTTGGGAAGTTTTCAAAGTGTGAGTTTTGGGCTCGAGAAGCCTATTTATTGGGGAATGATTTGTCCCATCAGAGAGTATCTATGGATCAATTGAAGATAGAAACAGTTGTGTCTTGGGTAGCCCCAAAGAATGTGTTAGAGGTGCGAAGTTTTCTTGCTCTCATAGGCTACTACTGTAGGATCATAGATTATTTATCTCAAGTTGTGACTCCTCTAATATATTTGAATAAGAAGTATTAGGCATTGATATGAACTGATTAGTGTCAGGAAACATTTGAGTATCTAAAAGATATGTTAGTAAGTGCTCCAGTTATTTATCTTCCAACAGAGGGAGTTCAGTTTGATGTTTTCTGCGATACTTCCCATCTGGGGTTAAGATGTGTTCTTATGAAATATAGATATGTTTTTTCTTATGGGTCTATACAGTTGAATCCCCATTAACATAGCTATTCCACCCATGATCTTGAGTTAGTATCCATGGTGTTTTCTCTGAGGTTTTAGAAACATTACCCCATTGGAGTGTGCTTTGTGGTTTTCACCGATCGTAAGAGTTTGAGGTGTGTTTTCTCCCAGTGTGACATAAACTTATGACAACATTGGTATATGGAGTTCATATAGAAATAAGAATTCAAAATATCTTATACTCCTGGAAATGGAAATGTTGTAGCTGATGCAATGATTCAGAAGTCACATAGTGATGTAGTGCATGAATCTGGTGATTCTTGGAGAGTAATGAAAGAACTATCAGCATTACATCTTGACATGGGAGAAGCTGGGGTAGAGATTTTATTTTTCAGATGATGGTGAAGTCATATCTAGTGTAGTAGGTGGAAGATTCCCAGTTGGGGGATCTTTAGGTGGAGGTCTGCAGAGACTGAGTTGTTTGTGGAAAGGCCCAAGATGTTTCATCTGAGGATGAACAACACCAAGTGTTATATCACGAAATTCTATTTGTTCCTTTGGACATGCACAATATGGTTCTTATAGAGTTATATAGCTCACCTTTAGAGGAGTATCCTAGTATGACAAAGATGTACCAAGCCTTGAGGAGTCAGTTTTGGTGGCCTTGGAAGAAGCATTCGGTTGCAGAGTTTGTGTCTCAATGTTTGGTCTGCCAGATGGTGAAAGCTGAAAACTATGTTCCTGGTGGTCTAATCCAACCATTAGATGTTCCTCAATGGAAGTGGGAGGACATATCAATGGGATTTTCTACTAGGTTACCTCGAGATCAGGAAGGACATGATGATATTTGGGTGGTGGTGGATCATTTAACAAAATCATACAACTTCATATCAATCAAGAGTCAAGCTCAGTGGATGTTTTGTCGAGGAATTATCTGGAGGATGTAGTGAGACTTCATGGAGTCCTAAAGATGATCATTTCTGACCAAGATCCTCATTTTACTTCCAGGGTGTAGAGGGATCTCCAGCATGCTTTAGGCTCTCTTCTATGCCTTAGCACTACTTTTCATCCTCAGAATGATGATCAAACAATTCAAACTATCCATACTCTTGAAGATATGTTACTCTCTTGTATTCTGGATTTTGGAGTTTCGTTGATAGGGCACTTACCCTTAGTGGAATTCTCTTATTACAATATTTTTACTCCATTGTAGATAATACTCCTTTTAAAACATTGTATGACTGACCTTGCCATACTTTTTTGTGCTGGAATGGGGTATGAGAGTCAGTAATTCTCAGACCGGAACTAGTGCATAATACAACAGATATGGTACAAGTGATTCATGAGAGGATGAAGACAGCACAGGATTGTCGGAAATCATAATTCAATCAAAGGAGGAGACCGTTAGAGTTTGATGTTGGGGATCACATGTTTCTGAAGGTGACACCCCATCATGGGAAGTGAATGTTTGGGTATGAGAGTAAACTTTCTTCCCATTTTGTTGGGCCTTTCAAGGTGTTAGATCATGTTGGAGCTCTAGAATATTGAGTTTCACTTCCCCCCAATGATTAGTTGGATACAAGATGTTTTTCATGTGTCACATGTCTTTCGTTATCTTGATGATGACTTTCGCATCACCAATAGGGGATAGATCGATGTGGATGATGATGCAACCAATGAGGAGGGACATTTGGATATCAAATAACACAAAGAGAAGGTGTTTTTTGGGCGTTTTATCCCCTTGGTTTGTGTTTTGTGGGGACCTAGTGTCATGGAGGAGAGTACCTGGGAACATGAGTCACATATACATTCCCAGTACCCTGAGTTGTTATATGTTTAACTATTTTAATGTAAAAAAAGATGTTCTCTTTGTGGTTTTAGACATATCATGTTTATGAGATGGCTTTATTTCATGGCTTCTTGTGCCTTTCTCTCTTTTGAGAGGTATCTCTATGGGTGGTTGTTTGGAATTATTTTTTTGTTTTCTTTTTGGTTGGTTTTGAATTCTCGAGAATAAGAATATTTTGAGAGGTATCTGATGTAATGTCCCAGACCACTCTGGTCTATTCCATTATGAAAATCTTGTGTCTGAGTTGTTCTGAGAGGTCAAAGTGACTTATCCCCAACACTTTTCAAAATTCCAAGTTCTGAGAATAGAGTTTATCGAATGGTGAGGTCCAACGGTAGCCTCTATTTCCTATGAAAAATTTTGAGTTCATGAATAGTATTTCCAGAATGGTGAGGTCCAATAGTTTCCTCTATTTCCTTTACCAAATTTTGAGTTCATGAATAGTGTTTCCAGAATGGTGAGGTCCAATGGTAGCCTCTATTTCCTTGGCCAAATTTTTAGTTCATGAATAGTGTTTCCAGAATGGTGAGGTTCAATGGTATCCTCTATTTCCTTTTCCATATATTGAGTTCATGAACTGTATTCCCTGAACAGTGAGGTCCAAAAGTATCCTCTATTTTCTTAGCCAAATTTTTAGTTCACGAACAATTTTTCTAGAACGGTGAGGTCCAATGGTAGTCTCTATTTCCTTTTCCATATTTTTAGTTCATGAGAATTTTTTTCAAAACATCGAGGTCCAATGTTATCCTCTATTTCCTTTTCAAAAATTTGATTTCATGAAAAGTGTTTTCAGAATGGTTAGGTCCAACGGTTTCCTCTATTTTCATTGTAAAATTTTTAGTTCATGAACAATGTTTCCAGAACGGTGAGGTCCAATAATCACGTCTATTTCTTTTTCCAAATTTTGAGTTCATGAACAGTGTTTCCAGAATGTTTATGTCCAATAGTTGCCTCTATTATCTTTGCTGAATTTTGAGTTCATGAATAGTGTTTCCAAAACAGCGAGGTCCAATGGTAGCCTCTATTTCCTTTTCCAAATTTTGATTTCATGAACAGTGTTTCCAGAATGCTGAGGTCCAATGATAGCCACTATTTCCTTTTCCAAATATTGATTTAATGGACAATGTTTCTAGAATGGTGAGGTCCAATGGTAGCCTCTATTTCCTTTGAAAAAATTTGAGTCCATTAATAGTGTTTCTAGAATGGTGAGGTCCAACGGTAGCCTCTATGTCCTTTGAAAAATTTTGAGTTCATTAACAGTGTTTCCAACATCATACAGTTTCGTCCCTTTGATGTTTCCTTTAAACTAAAATTCATTTAAAGCCTTGTTTTAAGGACTCTAAGGCTGATTCAAAGGCCATAAACCCTATATTAATTTTTCCTAAGGTTCCATATGCTTTTACTTGGTCAAACCTCATGGTATAATACAATACACTTTTAATGGAAAATCCAGATTTTCTTAAGCTTTGGCTCCATTAAATCTTCTTAAGGGACGAGATATCTTCCTCCTTAGTTCTTCCTCCTTGTTCTTGGGTGTGAGATGCTCGAAACTTCCATTCCTTCATGTAGGATTTGTGTGATCAAACTTTCCTCATTGGATTGGTTCCCCTCTGTTTTTGATGCAACCAAGAAGTATCGATCAATCTTCGATATAAGGTATGTTATATCATCATTATTTTGGGTTCATCTCCTTCTGTTTTTCCTTTCCCTTTTATGGAATTCAATCTTTATGTTCCTAATGGGATTTTATTGGATGTTGACAGGTGTGGTGGTGTCTCTGCATCCTCAAGTGGATATTGTTGTAACAGGGAGAGGATATAATAACCCATTGTGTGTCTCATTCTCATTTAAAGAACGTCAAGAACCGTTTGTGGAAGGGGATTAATTGATTCTCTATTATTTTATGTGCAACTGTATAGTTATCATGTTTTATCCCACTAGATCCCAATGGAATTTACATAATAAATATTTGAGCTGGATAAATAAATTGACATTGATCGTATGTTGCATCCTCTTCTTTTTCTAAATAGTGTGATATCTATGCTTCATTTATTTAGAATTTGGTTCTTGATGGAAATTGGTAAAGAACGTAAAGCCAAAATGAATTGATAATTGTTTCGATAAAGATAAAGAGGCATGTAAATGAATATGGTTCTTCTAGTTGTAATTTTATGTAAATCAAATTGATGCAGTAAGAATGTTTAATTTTATGTGATATCGTACAGTTTAGGTTTCCCGAAGTGAGAACCTACGAATAATAAATTTGTTAATTCAATATGGATTAAGGAACTGATTGTTTGTTATAAGATAATTCCTTGTAGGGTTCTAATTTACCCTCTTGCTTTTTTAGGGCCAAGATCCCAATTGATATGATTTTAGTTTTCCCGCTTCTTGTGTTGTGATATGATCTTGGAAGGTAGTTGTGATATGTGGGGGAAAGGAGGTCTATAGGTTATGGTATCAATTGATGCCTAGAATGGGGAGATGCATCAATTTATGCATGTGGGTGTCAGGGAGGACACCGGAGATTATGGAATGGGTTGGATGTGAATGTTGGGATGCTTTCGGTTTTTTATTGGTTGTTTATCTTCTTTACAATCCCCATAACTCAAGGTAGTTGGTTTTCTTACCCTCCTTCCAACAGGGGCAGAGATGCAGGGTATGCCACATGCTTTATGTGTTTAGCTTCCTGAGGGAGGATTGTTCTACACACTTGCTATTGGTGGAAAAGACTCGACGACTATTTAATCTTTCCACCGTATTGAGTCTCCTTGTGTTTAGTAGCTTAGAATGTTTTTCTATTATGACTGGGAATACAAGAATGTAATAATGTTGTTAATAAATGATTGAATAAATGATGTTAGCACATGGGGTTGGAGATTTTTGGGATGCAATGCTGAGGTTTCAATTTAAAGAATAGTGAACTTTGGGTGTGATGCTGATGAAATATAATCTGGAAACTGTTAATGGTTTTTTAATGTTTATGGAATTAAGTAATGTAAAATGCAAATGATTAAAAAGAGAATGAAGTAATGTATTAAATCTATTTAAATTGTAGTGTTCTTATAGGATACCTAGACTTAGAAGTGGTGGTCGGGATTCCAAGAGACATTTACCACAGTTGAGTCTAAGACTAGGTTATGCCCATAGTTTGGGTTTGATAAATAGTATATTCTTTATTTTTTTATTTTTATATGCTACTCCACCCCTTCAGTTAAGGAAATTGATGCTCAGGGGATTCTGAGCCCTGTGGGGGCATTTTCCCCAACATTCTGGTGGGAGGATGGATGGATGACCACCCCTTTTGGCCCCGCTATATTCTCTTGGTAGTTACTTGTGCTTGTAGGCACAATGGTTAATTTTCCCCATATATGTGTGTAGATGTCTATAATGGATTGTGGTTATTCACACACATATATTCTGGATATAGATTACTATGGACTGCTATAAGTGTCACGTGTATAGGCTGTGATGACTTGAGGTTCCTTACTCAGTGTATGGGATATAATGGCGTGAGGTTTGATACCCGACCTGTGATACACATTATGGGAGATGTGGTGGCTCCCAAAAACTACAGGGTTACTTTACATAAGTTGACATGGTGTTTTTTTACACGAGGTTCATGTTGTGGTGCTTTGCCCAGGTGTTTGCGGGCAAGCCTTTTGGAGAGAGATTCTTAGGACATGCAACGTTGGGGAAAAGAAGCAAAACAATGGGGATGTAGTAGTGGGGTACCCTTGATATTATTTATTATATTATATACTCTTGTATGAGATACTTTGAGAGAGTAGCCATGGTGAGGCTGGGAACTTAGTATACCTATTTAGGTGAAGAGTTAGTTTTAATTTTTGTTCATTGTGCTTTACTGTGATTTCTTTACCTTTTCATGAGAGGATTATGGGAGGATCCTACTAATTATACTATTATACTCACCCTATGTATATATAATCTATTTTTAGGTCACCTGAATCATGTTGGAGATCAATATGGTTTCTACTATCTTGGGGTTTTAGAAGCTATTTGGGCTAGTGGTTGCTATTGTTTTTAGTTTCCTTTGGTACTTGCAGTTTTCCCCATTCTCCTGTAGTAGTTTTTCATGACATTAGATATGTGTACTAGGTATTTCTTTAATATTTAAGTTTGAGTTAGAGTTGGTTGGTGTCTATCTTATCTCTCTCTCTCTTTCATAAGTGTTATATTAGAGGGTAATGCCTCCCATTTGGATGATTATTATACCCTCGGTGCTAGTCACCAACCCTACTGGAGGCGGGATTTGGGGTTCATTATCTCACTTATCACATTGTTGGACCAGGAGGGGTGCACCTTGGGAGGAGGGTTTCATGAAAATCACACAGATGGTATAGTTCTCTATAGACGTACGTGGTAACCCCATTACAATGTCCATCAATATCCCTTCCCACTTCTACTCTGGTATCTCAAGGGGTTGGGTCAAGCCAGCAGGTATTTGGGGCTCGACCTCCACTTTTTGGCAAGTGAGGATACTAGAAACAAACTCTTCCACAACTTTATTTATCCCTGGCCACCAGTACTGATGCTGGAGGTCCTGATACATCTTCATCATGCCTTGATATACTACCAAGGGGGATGTATGGAACTCCCTCATCACCTCCTCTCATAGAACCACTAGTACAATTTTATGTCCTCTAAAAATGATAGTTTGATCCGCACCTTTAGAATATCCTTCAGGTGCATGGCCTGAAGATAAGTTAGCACATGTAGTTTGGCATCTGCTATCTTCGAGTTGCGCCTCCCTGACTCACTAAAGGAGTGGAGGGGAAACTACCATCAAATGGAGGTAGACTTTCTCATCACTAACCACATAGGATATCTGAAGAGAGGATAAATTCTTTGAAGACTCGATCAGTAGCTACAAATTCGATCTCTGGCTAACTATATCTGCAACTACGTTCCCCTTCCCAAGAGTATAGACTATCTCAAATTGATAGTCCTAGAGGAACTATATCCAACTTTGATGTCTCAAATTCAGATCTTTATATGTGAAGGTATATATGAGACTCCTGTGGTCTGAGTAAACAATGAATCTCTCTCCCATCGAGTAGAGTCTCCACATATTCAGTACGAAGACTATTGCTTCCAACTCCAAGTCATGAGTCAGATAATTCTGCTCATGAGGCCTTAGCCATCGTGAGCCATAAGCAGTCACTGCATCATCTTACTTCAAGAAACAACCGATTCTGGTCCCTAATGCATCATAATAAACCACACAGTCAATTCCCTCCTCTAGAAACCTCAAGATTGGAGCACTGGTCATGCTCTGTATCAGCTGTTGAAAGCTCTACTAGCATGTCTCTAACCATAGGAAGGGTTTCCCCTTCTTCGATAGCTTCCCATATAATTGGCTCTCCTACTGAGTTTCCAAAACTATCCTCAAGTGTACAATGTGCTCCTCCTGAGATACTGAGTACACCAAGATGTCATTGATGAAGATCACCACGAAGTGATCGAGGTATGGCTGGAAGACCCTGTTCATGATCCCCATGAACACTACTGGAGTGTTGGTCACAACGAACGGAATCATAGAGAACTCATAATGGCCATACCGATATCTGAAGGCTATCTTTAGTACATCCTTGTCACGTACCCTGAGATGACGATAGCCTAATCTAAGGTCTATCTTTGAGAACCACATTGCTTCTTTAAACTTATCAAAAAGATAATCAATACTTAGTAGAGGATACTTGTTCTTTATAGTCATCTGGTTTAGGCACTAGAAGGCCATGCATAGCCTCAAACATCCATCTTCCTTCTTGGAAAACAACACCAGGGATGCCCATGGAGAAACACTAGGCCATACGAATCCCTTAATATTTAAGTCCTCCAACTGTTCCCTTAGCTCCCAGTGCTCTGCAGGGGCCATCCGATATGCTGCTGTAGATATCAGTGTTGTTCTAGGGTACAAGTCAATGCAGAACACTACATCACTATGATGAGGTACTCCTGGGAAATATTTTGTAAAGACATCCGCATAATTGTCCACCACCACTGGGAACTATGGAATCACCTCATCCATCACGTTGAAGGTCATGAAAGCCAGCTGATATGTAATTAGATGCACCATCTTGAGCGCATGTCTATCTCGGGCTTCCTTGTCTTCCGTCTCACTAACATTGGAAAACTTTCTTCCATCTTGGCATGTACATCGCACTTTACATCTCAAGAATTCAATTTGTGCGTGAAACGCTGATAGCAAGTCCATGCCTAGAATGACATCGTAGGGATTCAACGCCACTACTAGAAGATCCCTTATGAAACTCTCTCCCCCGAGAGTAAGATCACACTATTAGCACTAGTCTGTGACCGTTGAATCCCATCCCATAAGATTATCCAAATGCAAATAATGAGATAAAAGATCAGTCATAATCTCAAAGTCCAGAACAAATTCCATGACCAAGAAAGAGTAGATATCACCTGTGTTGATAAGAATTGGCTCTAAATTAGAGAAGATACAGATCATACCTCTTATCATCTCAGAGATGTCCGGATCATGAGCCTCAACTGCCTGTACCTAGGCCTATCCCCATCCACCTGCTCCCAGAGCTCGTGGTGGACTACATGGGGGTGGTGATGGTAGTGCCTAGTGACCTTGACCACCTCCCAATGCACATCCTGCTCTGTAATGTCATCCACCCCCTAGCTGATACTCATGGTCCTACCGGCTGTCGCTACCTTGGTGGTCCCTCCACCATTCGTCGATCATCTCCACAGGGAGTCAGAAAGTCAAGAGTTCTGTGACCCTATCCCTCGTAGGAAAAATATATCATGCCTTGCTTGTGGCTCCCTCAACCTCTAGAGCCTAGTACCTATAAAAATACATCTTGGGGTCACCTTCCAGAAGGTCTATCCTTCTTGGGCTTTTTTTTAATCTATCTACTGTAAGATATAGCTGAATCTGCTACCTGTAGCCCAATAGGGTCTCTCACTGTCAGTGCCTGCTCGAAAAGGAAGCTCTCCATCGGAAAATCTCTCTCTAGCACCCTATCCTACATTGGGATGCTGAGAATATCTATCATAGCTCTAATCTCTTATCGGAGCCCCTGATCAAAGGTCTTGTCCTTGAACTAAGGGTCTCGTACCATGTCGGTGAGTATATGGAGAGGTCAGTAAATCTCACCAAGTAGTGATCCATACAATGGCTTCCCTGCTGTGGATACATATGCTTCTGAATACGCACCTAGAATAGTTTCACTGGCATGAAATCCACCCTGAAAAGGCTCTTGAAGTCTATCCAGGTGAGGGTCATGTCCTCATGCATCTGGAGCATCGATCTCCCCCATCGTCCTATCGAGCCTTGAAGACCGCTACCGGCCAAGATTGCCATCTTCTCGGTGGGTGTCTCTACTAAAAAAAGACCCATAAAACCACCAAAATCAAGTCCACTAATACATGGGAGTCTGTATCACCTAGAAACCTCAAAAACATTTGTCTCTAGAATCCATGAGATGCGCTCAGCCGGCATGCATGATCCACTGGTAGCATTTGCTGCTCAACGGGTGGTGGTGTTGCTCGTACACCACCCGAATGTGCCATCACTATGAGTGGTCCCTATACTGACACCTCATTGCTCAGTGGGACACTATCATGATCTATAACTAGAATATTTACTGGATATCTTCATGGTGGAATCCTATATTAAACAGATTCACCATGATCAATTAGTTATACATGGTAATATGACTTAAGAAATACCACGAAAACATTTTCAAAACACTAGAAACTGGTGTTTTCATGTACCGAGTTGGAAAATAGAATTCAGGGACCTGGTTTATGGATACATCAGCCGCCACACCAACCCAAGACTCCCTATACTAGAAAACGGACCTCAATACACTTTACACCATTTCCTCATTAAATGTAGACTCTTAGTTCTTCTGGTAGAACTGACCCCCCTTTAATACCACTTTGTTACAACCTGTCCCATGGGGTCCGGATGTGAATACCCCAAGCCCACCATCCAAATGCTTGGGGTTGGTGACTAGCACCTAAAAGCAATTCCCAAACAGGGAAGGCATTTCCTAAGAGATATGTACACACTCAAAAAAATAAACTGATGTAAATAACCCACAAAAGTATGGTACAACCATGAGAGTAAAGTACAACCACAAGTACAACTGTAAACTGAAACTAGTGGGCTAGAATAAAATCCCTAAAAACTAAAGGAAAGTAAACTGATGTTGTTTTTTCCCAAGAGCTCTACCGAGAGGGTGGTAGCTATAGGTCTGAAGTAGAAAAATGGGGTCTCGACTCCTCCTGTGGAACCAAGCTCCACAAATTCCCAAACCTCCAATGTCTGCATCAGAGCATCAGTAGTCTACACTAGACACACATTTTTAGGCAGAGCACGTGTAGGGGGTGAGTATAACAATACCTAGTAGGGGACCCCTGAGACCCCTGAAGGTTTCTAAGTAATCTACAAAGGAAAACATCAGAAGATAATATCACAAAGGTAGTATCAAAAGAATGATCTGAAACATGAAGCACAAAGAAAAAAAGACAGCTCACTCTAATGGTATAACTTCAAGGTTACTGGTACAGGGATGAATAGTCATAAAGCCAGATCATCTTATTCATAGTAACTCAACTGTTGACCCATAGAGGTCACTGTATGTTGAACCGTATTAGTAAATAGATGCTGACCTATATTGGTCAATGGTGCTGACCTGTATTGGTCGCTAGATGCTGACCCGTATTGGTCACTGGTGCTGACCCATATTGATCGCTGGTGCTGACATGTATTGGTCGCTGGTGCTGACCCATCTTGGTCACTGATGCAGAGGTAGGTATGAATAGTCATAAAAATAGATCATCCCACTCTAGAGTTTTTTATGCTGACCTGGATTGATCGCTCTTCTTCCTCATGTCAGATTCAGGCACTGGATTCCCACACGAAGCACACCTGATCTCATGAAAAATCTACTCCTCAAGCCCTCGGTCCTTTTTCAAAAGGAATGAAGTCCCGCAAAATTCATACCCAAGGGACCGCCCCGTCATAGGGGTCCCAACGAGACAGACAACGCGTCGATCAAACGCTCGATGTATGAGTTATGGGCACATTTTTAAAATGGGCCCGGTTGGATTCAATTCTGATCCAACCCAGGTCATATGTCAAACTGTATCGAAACCCACATAGATTATCTTCAATGGACCTTTTTATCAGAAGGGTCCATATTCCCCAGACGATGCGTCGATCAGAAACCCGGTCTGTTAGTTTCACCCCTTTTCGTAAAATGGGGGTGATCGCACCTCAGTCTGGTCTAGCTCGGCCAGACCTGCCCGAATATGCCAAAGGTAACACTTCCCAAAAGGGGTCTCAACTCCACTGACGATGTTTCAAACAGAGACCTGGTTTTTCAATTACGTTCATTTCTTTATTCGTGGGGCCGGTTGGGTCTGGGCCTGGTCCGACTCGGCCAGGCTGGCCCAATGCAATGGGTCCCGGGGTCTACGTGACCCCACCCAGGTCCATCCCATTAAGGTTCATCCCAGTTCAATGGGTCCTGCCCGTTGGGGTCTGCCCAACTAGTTTGTGGGCTCAGGCCACGGTTGGGGTTTGGCCCACCCGCACTGGCCCACTAGGTCGCGGGTCCAGCACATTGGGCCAAGGGTTTAGCTCGCATCCAGCCTGGTCCACCTAAATAAAGACTACTCCTCCCAGATGGACCTACAGATGTGGGTCCGTTTCGTCCAGCGCAATGCGGCACAACACGGGGTCCATGCCGCCCGCTCTTGCCGCAGCCCGCTGGCCGCGGCGGCTGCTGCTTGCAGTGCTTGCATGTTCCTACCATCTCCCGTGCAGCCGGATCGGGCCGGCCACCTCTAGAAACTGTGGCACGCGATGGCACGCCGCCTTCCCACAGCCACTACCAGTTTCTGTAGGCCTCTCCCGACCACAGCCGGCTGCCACGAGCATGGTACACCAGTGGTTGTTTCTGCGGGCCACCTGACGTGTTCTGGTGGTCAGTTGTTGCTATCTTCTATGACAAAGGGACTCCTGGATTACTGCCGCCACAATGCGACCTTTTCTCTTGTGTTTTCGTCAAATTACAAAAACCATCTCTAAATAACGCAACAAAAAAACAGGTAGTGGAGGGTTTGAGCCTTGTTCATTTGGCTCGCACCATCCTTTTTAACATTAAAATAAGAGGGAGGTATGTATTTATATTTTTTTCAATAATAACGATCCCCATTCAAATCACCCACAACAAACTCCTTCAAATTGAAGAGAGATTTGTATAATCGAGGGGAAATGTTGAATTAAAATACAATCCCTATCTCATGATTCATTGGGTATATCGCAGATGGTGGTGCTTCCACATTCGAGGGAATTGCAGTTGAAGGAGATGATTCACATGTGTTGGGGTTCGTCATCCGTCAACCTTTGTATCAATCCTACAACATGTGTCTTCAGTCCTTCGTTCTACATCTGTGGAAAGTGTGGCGTCACTTCGTGAGGGGTTCCTCACTTGATAAAGCCGGGCCCAAACCCCACCCAAGCTCCATTTAAATAGGAGGGGGAATGGTGAGCAACAACTTGAAGAATTAATGAGGTTAATTAATTGAGGTAATTAATGTACCTCAATAATTGATGTAATTAAAGTGCCTCATTAATTACACGTGAGGTGGTTATGAAACCAAAGTGTAACCATGAAATTGACACCCCATAATTAAAGGTCTGACCACCTTCGTGGTCCCCACCACCACTGCTCAATAGGTGGTTGGAAAAATAAAAAGAAATAAAATAAAAATTTAGGTTATTTTATTATTTCTTTAAAATTTTCAAAATGTTTCTTTCTCTCCCCACCAACTGCAGTCTATGTGAAGCTTCCCTTAAGTGAATTCTGGTGCTGTGGATTCAACGGTGCTCTCAGATTTCAATTCTGAGCACCTGTTCAAATTATAGAAAACATCGCCCACACGTTTACTGAACGTACAGAAAAAATGTTTAGAAATTCATTTTGGCCACACAAGGACTCAGAATCACGCACCTTCAATTTTCACAGACTCGTAAAAATCCCAAATAATTTTTTAAAAAATACATGGATTTTTGTGTCTTTATAGTGGCATCATTATCTTCAAACATAACACTATAATCACTTCATTTTCCATCATCGATTGTCTATTTATCATCATAGATACTTCACACAAGCTAATATAAAGGTGAAATCCACTTTTGATTTTTTTTCCCAATGGAATACATTTTGATTAACCCACTTTTATTTACATGTATTCAACATAGAGTTTTATTGGTGATGCACATGGATCTATTAAAAAGTAGAGAAAACAAATATTATTTCAAAATTCAAAACATTTTGATTTTTAACTATATTATCCTTTTTTGTCACTCATGCACATTAGAATTTAAAATAAAAAATCCTATCAATCTACACCACGGTTTAAAATTTATATGATTAATTTTTAACATCACTATTACCATCACCACGATCATCTCCTCCACTATTATAAACATATCCATAATTGAATCTCTATCTACATCAGATTGTCCATGTTGATACTGGCATGATTCATCTCACCGATCATGTGGTTCATCTATAATAATCTCTAACTATCACCTTGTTTTGACTCCATCATTATATCTCAATAATATGATGTTGAAACTAGTTTTTGATACTTGTTTGTTGGGGGAGAGACCATCATCACAATATGAAAAGATTAAAAACACAAAAAATAATGTGGCTTGGTTGAAACCAACTAAACTAAAGAAATATAAAATTTTATTTTCATATCTAGAATTATAAAATTATCTTAGGAAGATCATAAATATAAAAAATAAAAGTCTCTTACACCCCACACCCAAATTACTTAATTCATCTGTTGTAATTATAGCATCCTAATGATTTTTCTCTCACACTTAAACTAAGTTTATGACACCAAGATACCATAAAGAATTATCCATGAGAAAAATATTTATTTCACAAAAAATTATACCACTAATATTGATTACAGGTAAACTACTATTGAATGTTACAATGTTATTAATACTTTTAATATAATCTATATCTTGTGGACATGTCATCTCTTTATATTCCAACATCACCTCTTCATTCACTATCATCAAAAATATATTCTTCAATGTCAACACATCAAACAAGATACAATAAAGGCAGAATCCCCTTATTCTATTTATCTTCGTAGACATGATAAAATAAACATTATTCACTTGTAGTCGATATAGCCTTTTATATGAGTCATACACAACTCTCAAAGATCATAGGAAAAACATCTCCTATTTTTTTCTAACATCATCCTCTATGTATTTTTAAAATATATTTTCAATTCTCTCAATTATATTTAAAATGTAAAACACCAACTCTATATTATTAGGAATATAGATCCAAAATATAAATAAATTGAGGTATGGGTGATGAGATATAGATGGATCTTCTCAGATGGGTGATACACTAGCAAAGACTTCAATCACACATGACAAATTCTAAGAGGCCCCTCTACTATCAATGTTCTTTTGCTCATGTGCTCAACTTCATAAACACTTTTGACCTATTGGGGGTGGGGGATATACAAAATTTAATATATATATATATATAATGATATAAATAATATTTACTAACAATAAATAATATATTATTTTTTATAAATGATATATAACAATATAAAATATAAAATGTTTTTTTATTTAAATTTATAGTTATATTTTTGTTATAAATAATAATTTCCAAATTTAATAAACAATGATATATCATGTGAAAAGATATAAATATGTACCCAAAAAATATATTTTCATTTAACATTTTAATGTAATGAGATTTTATATATTACAAATTATGTATATATACGTGTGTGATTGTAAAATTTTATAAAATGTGTAAAAGAATAAATCATTGAATAAAAGTTGATATCGATATCATAAATTAAAATTATTTAATTATAAAAAAATAATAGATAATGGTTTCAAACACCAATTATAATTGTTAAAGACTTATTTATATGTTTAAACCAAAAATAAGGTGATTAGAGAGACGGTCTTATGTGTGAAGAATTCTTAGTGTTGGAGATGTAGATATATTTTTTGACGCACTGAATATATCATTTTAAAACATATATTGAATAGATTATGAGGAGAATGAATGTTTTATTATTTTAAAAGAGCTCTAAAATTTTCTTATTCTCAAGCTTACCCACCTTAGCAGAAAACCAAACTCAATGGAAAACTAGAGAGAGATTGTATAGAGTATTAGAGAGTAGAGAGATAGTGACCAAACTCAAAGGATAATTAAAGAGGGATGTTATAGAGGATTAGATAGTTGAGAGATAGTGCAGAAAGTGACCAAAATCAAAGGATAAATAGAAAGAGATGTTACATAGAAGTAGAGATTATATAAATAGTGTAGTATGGCACTAATAAAATGAGGATAGTGGTTATAGAATAGAGTGGTTCCGTGGGAATTAAAGGATCACTAATGGGGTGATCAGGAGAATAATTGAGTTCGTGTACATAGAAAAGTCTAATGTGGGACTCACGCTTTATCGGAATTATTATAGTTTAATGAATAATTTCTGGAAACACTAAAATGGATTTATTTGTATAGTCATACTTATGAAGTACGTTTTTCATGAATGAGGGAATCTCACATAGTTCCTCTATTTCATGTAGCACAAGAAATAGTTGAGGGGCAGTTCAAACTGCACTTAATATATACTTTTCACATATGAAATTTCTCTCTGAAGTTTATAGAATCTTGAAATCACCATGTACAATGAAAAAAATTAACAAAGGTGTGATTTCTGTGTATAATGGTTCTACATGATTATTAGACTGTTAACCAATAAAGGATGGATGTTTTTGTTCCTTATTTGTGACGTCTATAGGAGAAGAATCTATGTGATGGTTTCTTTTCAAATCCAATATATGGAATTTCATATAAAAATCTAGAAAGTTGGAACCACTATACTTGGTTTGTATGTTGTAATTTTATATGTCATGAGAATGTAGTGTGTGATGTATAGAGTATTTAATAGTTAGTTTGAGATGTAAGTTTTCAATGCACATAAGAGGTTCATGTGTGAATATGCATACATGATCTAAGAAAACATGAAAGGCAATATGTGAACATGCATTGTCCTTGGTGAGAAGGCGATGCCATTTATGTATGTTTAGTTCTTTGTTTTCCAGGATCATAATGGGTCTAAAGATGGAAACTGAATTCTATAAATACCTCGTGATCACATTATTAAAATGATAATGATACTAAAAATATATTAATTTGAGTGAAGAAAATTTTACCTAATCACTCACAAGGTCTACATGAAATTTAGTACATGAAGCATTAGGTAATGAAATAATGGTTTATGAAGATTCACTGATGAATTTTTTTATTATGTATATATTTATATATGAAGAGAATTAATTTTAGAATAACTTATGAAAATATAAAATTTGAGTTCCATGAACATTAGTTTTGTGAATTAGTTTTGAGAAGATCCGGAACAATTCTTCTAGAAAGTGTAGTAATGATGATATAGTTACAAAACGAAAGATATGTAAAGTGGAATTGATTCATGAAACTTAGTATCTCATAGAACGATTTTAAAAATATTGATTATTTAGGATGAAGAAGACCAACCTATGTGTGCATTCTCTCGCATACAAATTTATTATTCTGGTAAACTTAGAAATAAAGAATGATGTGAATACTACCTTTTTTATTTTTACCAGAAAGTCAAAGAATATAACATCCCAACATGAATCATTGAGTCTGATCCAGAATTCCACAAGACCTTAGGTGAATCTCCCCATATTCCATATGTTACGTCTCGACCCGAGTGCCACTCAAAGGTTCCCTGAAGACAGTTGTCCACATAGAGTCAAGCATGCCACCCCATATGTTAGTGGATTATGACTAGCAGGGAGGTCCTAGGGTGTGTATATTGGGTGACTATGAATTCATTACCACAGTGTATCATAACAATTAATTATAAATTACAAATAAATAATTTAAGAATATGTAAGTATATGGAACATCCAAAACATACACTATAAAAATTGGACCAGTAACCCATTGTTGCAGAAGAAGACACAAATACAATTCAAATTTAATAATAATCCAAATATAGAAACTGAATCATATATAAACTCTTGATTATACTTTTCATGTCTCTAGAAAGCTGTAAAATAGATATACATTGAAGAAGACAATATATACTATAAAAAATAATAAAAAAGAAACCCAAAAAACAGTCTATCATCCTATGCGATGGCTCAGTCATATACTGCCAGGATCAATACTAAATAAATAAATATCTGGTGTCCAAACTGGAAAATTTATCCTTATCAATACCTGCACACGAATAATATTCTTGGGTACCAATGGTGGCCTATAGAGGGTGTAAGATATATCTATATAGGCAACCACCAATGATGGCTATACCATCCAATATGAGAAATATAAATTGAAAGTGTGTTGGCATATGTATAAAAGTAATAAGTGCAACATTATTAATACCATGATACATACTTTATTCTCAGGTGGTGTATGAACATGTAATCATTTAATTAATTATCTTCTACATTATAGTTAGTCAGTAAGATTAAATAAGTCATGAATAAAGGATCTTATAACAAATATACTAACAATGTAAGATATATGGTAGAACCAAGGAATACATTATAATGATAATTATAGCGGATACAAGGTAATATCCATGGTTTCCTTAACCTTAGGGTTCGGGACAACTCATTAATAACTTGTGACCTATCTATAAGGCGTGTTAGTGTAATCCAAGGGGAATTGATAATGACATTTCACCTAATATGATTCTAAACAAGTCCAAGGATCTCATCCAAACTATGAACATGTAAGAAATGACTAATCCCAATGGGTGTATCCATGGCACCATATTTCCGAAGAAATAAATTTAGATATAAGGAGTGTATCGAAGGAATAATAATATTAGAATGATAAATAAGGGATACTATAGTGTCATACCAAGCATCCACTAGTATACAAGGACTAGGTTCCAAGGTGGGTATCTCCCATGGAAACAAACATCCCTTGATTGGAATGGTGTCTTTAGAGCATTAAAGGAATTCAATCTAGATTACAAGGTTGGATTGAGTCCAATTGCTCTAATAAATAAGACATGGTCCATATTAAATAGTCACCTTATACTTAATTCATTATTTAATTAGGACATGTAATACTCATTACTTTTAATAATTCATCTGGTTCATTCGATTACCATTCAATATTATGAAAATGTGTAACATGGAAATGCATCAATTAATCATGTTAATTACTTAATCAATAAGTTTTTTCACTCCTTTACCTTTCAAAAACATGGAAAGCCTAAATAAGGATTAGCAACCATATGAAATTCCATTATATAAACCGGGCCATGAAATATCCATAAGCATACATAACATTTAACATTTTAATATTTATTAAATTGATTTAAACACTTACCTTAGAAGGGTCAAGTGAAGGAATACATGTTCAATCCATTTATAAATTAATGATCCATTAATTACATAAGAACACTAACCATAGATGGGTCATATGGAAGCACACATAAATGGTGACACACATATTCATAAAGAGACCCTACATTCATAACTATATAAAACATCATACAAGGGGTGGTCAAAATTATGTTTATAAACTCTCAAGAAGGATATAATATACAGAGGGGGATCTAGAATACGAGCATGATGATTATAAGCATGAAATATGAATTAATCAGGAAATTCATGATGAAATTGATGTTCATAGAATGATGATAGTTTATAAAATGAACAGAATTGAGGGATAAGTCACATACCATGTCCCTTAGTTCTGTAACACTCTCCTCATCCAGTATCTGTGTTCAGTTTAGCCTAGATCAGAATAAATCTAATGAACAAATCAAGAAATTTAAAATCGTGTATACGTTACTTTATCAAAATAACTCTAATGAGGAGAAGATAAATGAAGAACAAATCATAACAATTATAGTCCTTACCTATAAGAATCCAGCAAGACCAATGGTTCTCAAATAACATATTGAATGAAAAATATATCAAAAAAACCAATATTAGGAGGATTTGGGATTACAAACTTAAGGGATATGATCTCATCTATTTTCTAAAGAAAAAATTATAGGAGGGGTAATTCTATATTACATTTATGAGAAAATGGTAAATTCAACTAAAATAAGTAGGTCGAATGGTTTGGCCACCTAGTTGTCCAAATTGTGGGCCAATAATAAACCTCACACTTCATAAGGAGGGACCCACACAGTTTCATGCACACTACTTAACTAAAAATGCACAAACCATGAAATCATATCCATAAATTTTTTTTATATACTTACACAGGTGTGCAGCCCTAGCCACATAATTTGGAAAAGACATGTTCCATACATCACCCTACATCCATACCTCACATAGTTAGGGAAACTATGCAAAATGGCTCACACAATTTCTACTAACCGTGTGACCCATTTTTTTTCTCCACCAATTGGTGTTTCGATATCCAAAAAAGTACTTGAACCCCCCTGAAACAATCAAAAACTCATTATGAATCTATATCAGTTCCAAAATAAATAATTAAAATTAATTTAAAAGGATCAATTTCTATTTAAAAAAGTGGATTCTTAAAGTCTTCCCCCCTTAATGGAATTCATCCTTAAGTTTACCTTCATAGGGTGGAAAAACAATGTCTAAGAAAAAATTCCACCATTGTGAACACACATCGACCTACTGGTCCAATGCCTTGTCCTATACACATATATGCTTCCATAGAACCCATACTCAAGGGATATACAATATTATGAGATCCTTTATTCTCTCTTCAATTATGTGTATAGGATATTACTCAAAGGAATCATAAACATATAACTCAACCTCCTTGGGATAAAAAAGTATGAGATGAGTTAGAATGATACCAGTGAAGCTATGAAATGTGGAAAATGTCATACATGGAATGGTACCTCTCTGTTAAAAGAAACTGATAAGATATCGACCCGACTCTCTCTACAATCTCAGAATTCCTAAAAAAGAGCATTGATAACTTCCCTTTCCTCTATATCCGTCTATGACCAAGACTTGGTGATACCCGTAGGGAAATTCGATCCCAACCTCATAATCGGAAGGTCATTGACCATGATTAACGTATTTTTTTTTGTTTAGACTGAGTAGTAGATATACACTTTCAGATCAACTAAAAATGCTCTGAAATCTTTAGAATGAGATGAGGACCTAGTAGTGCAGTCTCTACTGCCTCTAACCTAAATAGGGGTGAATGACACAACCTACCATAAAAGGCCTAAAAGTATCCATTTGAATCGTATACTAAAAGTTATTATTATATGATAACTTTATGAGAGGGATATAATTATCCTAAGAATAATTGAAATCAATGATTCATTCTCATAGGATGTCCTCTAACACCTTTAACATTCATTCCGACTAGCCGCCAGTCTAAGGGTGAAAATATGTTCTTAGAAGCACCTATATAACCATAGAACTCTGTAACCCCTTATAGAACCATGATGTGACATGAGAATCCCCATCTAAAACAATAGGGAATAAGACCCTGTTTAGCCATACAATCTCACAGAAAGAAATATTTCCATCTCATCAAATAGTATAGTATCCCATACATGAAGGAAGTGGTCTACTTTAATTAGTCGATCCACGGATACCCAAGCATCAGTGCTAACTCAAGGAGACCTTAGTAAACCAACTAAAACTATCTATATCGACATATTTCAATTTCTATTATATGATTAGAAGTGGATCTAAGAAAACTATAGGCCACTTTTTCTTTAGCTTCACCTACTGACAGGTGGAACACCTAGTGATAAATCCTACTATCCAACAATTCAACCTAGGCCACCAATACTGTCATCCCATATCTTGATACATCCTATATATTCCATGATGAACTACCCATTTAGAATCATGTTATCCACACATAAGTTTCTATCTTATATATAAAATAACCTTGAAATGTCCATGTATACATAGGATCTTGTCTTCTCCCATAGACCAGTCTGGAGACATGACATCTCCTGAAATACTATCCCAAAGAACTAAACATTTAGGATTTTAAAACTGCCTTCTCTTCACCCTATCAAAGAGGGAAGTGGTAACTTCTGAGGATATAATAGATGAATTATTGTTACTTTCTCGAAACTAAAGATGAATCTAAGAAAATAGGGTAATCAATTTCAATTCATTATTGTCTGCATATATGTCCGATTTCTGAGTTTCCCATCTCATCACACCCACTTTCACATTGCCTTTTCAAGGAATATATGAAAGTTAAAAATTGATGTAATGAAGATATTTGACCAATCATCAATATATTAGATCCAATTCATGATGTGTAATGGAATATTTGAGGCTTCGATATTCTTTTTACACTAACAAGTGCTCATCCATCTGATAGTGTCTCCAATATTGTAAGGCATAAAATACAACTACTAGATTGATGTTGTGAATTGGAAAATTTCTATAATGTGTCCTGAAATTATGATATCCATACACAATGAATCTATCCTCCTACATCATAACTACTTATAAAAATATCTTTATATATCAATGAACACTATGTATCCCCTACCAGGCTCAGGAAGAATCATAATATTTTCTAAAACAAGCCTTTATTTCATCTCCTAAAAGGACTTATCTAATTCTAATGACCACAAAAACGTGACACCCTTATTTTTTAGACTAGTAAGAGGTTAATAATTTCATGATAACTCATGTATGAAATGAAATTAATATCCAACCAGTCCTAAGAAACTCTATATTTCAAACACGCTATTGGAAGGCTCAAAGGAAACCAAATCATTCACCTTCTCTATGTTAATATATAATTCGTATTCTGAGATAATATGACCCAATAAGGGATATTTGTTTATCTTGAAGTAACACTTATCATTCTTGGAATAAATTTGATTCTCTCTCTGTAGATTCAAAATGATCTCAAGATGTCTAGTATGGTTTCTATGATTATGAGAATACACCAACATGTAGTCCAAAAATACCATGAAAAAATAATCAGGATAGGGGTGGAAAAACCTTTTCATAAAAGACATGAAAATGGAAGGAATGTTTGTGATACAGAAAAACAAAATTATATAATCATACATACCATAGATTATATGAAAAAGTTGAATGAGGTATGTCTAAAGGTATGACTCACACCTGATCATTTTATAATCTCAGGTCGATCATCGAGAATAACCTAGATCCTCGGAGCTAGTCAAAGAGGTCAACTATACAGTGTAGTGGATATGGATTCTTGATTGTATGGTGGTTTTACCATTGGTAATCCACACAAATCCTATGGGTTACATATTAATTTTTGGAGAAAAGTAATAGCAAACCCCATAAAGAATAACTGGGTATGATAAATCCTTTTGTTTCTAGATCTTCAAACTATTTCTTGAGCTCCAAGTGCTTAGTAGGTTCCATCATGTATAGAGGAATAGAAATTGGTGTTTATTCTATAATGACATTGTAAACTCTACCTATATTTAAGGAGTCAATCCAATAAAATAATTAATAAAGATGTCCCTGAAACAATCAACCATTGGAGTATAATCTGTATGGTTTACTCCCAGCTCCTCTATGAAGTGACATGAAATTGGTGAGAATATTTTCCTAGACCAAGATTCTTTGGTCTATATCTATGAACCAAGACATTCCAGCCACCCTTATGAAGATAACATTTCTCTCTAGTGATGTAAATGTAACCCTACGTTGAAAGCTGTCCACAAAGGCATGATATGGAACAAACCAATCCATCTAAAGAATTATATCAAAGCCTACCATCTCAAGAATAATGAGGTCCCATAAAAAGGGATACATGTCTACTATAAGGTGGAATTCCATGTATTGGTATATTGTATCTGTTCGCACTTCCAATAGTATTTATAGCTTCATAACACCACAATAATATGAAATATACCGCCCAAGAATTTCCACAGCCGATAAGGATACAAAGGAGTGTAAAGAACCTTTATTTAATAAAGTAGAAACAATAGTGGAGGCTACTAGAATAGTACCTCGTATTTTAGATAGTACTACACTCTTATCCTTGGGTATCATCTGTAATTCATTCCAATAGCTTGATCCATAGCCTTATGCTATAGCTCAACTTCCTTGAGGAAGACCCCTTTGCTTGTGAAAATAATCAGAAGTACAGATATAATGACCAAGTCCTCCATCTCAGATTACTCTTCTAGTGCTACTCCAACTCCCTACCTGGAATGGTGGAAAAGATCATTCCCCTAAAAGGATAGATAGTGTGAAGAATATTTGAATAGAAACATATGTAAAGGTTAGATATAATATCTGATGATGCCCCATACAGCCACAAACCCAACACACTAGAGGGTCTCTATAACATGGAGGCTTCAGAATCCCATTCTATCCACACTGATGACATATAATGGAACTTCTGGTGTTGTTACTCTAACCACCACTACTCCAATGAAAAATTTTGAGGGAACACTTCCAGCTATCAAATGTAATAATTCCCTTCAGGGGAACTAAACATCTATTCCATGTACTATTACCTTCCCCAAGGTTGCACTCAGTTATATGATCATGATTCCTGATCTCAGAAAAATTAGGTTGGAAAAATACATTCACCTAAGTATGAATTTCATACTAGATACCATCCTATAAACATTGTTCTGGTGACAAATCATTACCGGATAGAATAAGTGAAAGGCCCTATAACTCTGTAAAGAATGCTGAATAATTCATGACAGACATAACACCATACTCTAGATGGATTAACTCTTTGGATCAGTCATCTCTCATCATTTTCAAAAAACGTTATCTGAAAAGTCTATTTGGAAGATAGAATTGACCATCCCTTGATGAAGACAAGCCAGTGTAAAAAAATCCCACAAGAACATGGATGACTAAAAAATAATAGAGGTGGAAAGCTTGATCCTTCACTCTAGAGGCATCTCTAGATTCTCAGTGATAGATAAGGTGGAATCTAGACAAGAATCAGCTACATGTGGACAACCACCCCCAAGAAGTTGGGAGGATGTTGCTAATGGGACTCATGGGTGAGATACACCATTATTGGTGCAGGTTATGGAGAACCCTTAAGGTACTAAATCATATATTGGAATCCCTAAAGAATACGAAAATTTATACTTAGTTTATGTATAATAGGTGGTTACTAAAGTGGAACTCCTAGAGGTAAGATTGGGAGCTCAAGGGACACAATTTTTGAAGCATGGTTGTTTCCACCCTCATGGCGCACGACCCAAGGACTTAATGGTGTAATGTCTCTATAAATTCCAAGAACATGACTCATAAAAACATATAAGAGAATATAAAATCACTAGTGGAAGAAACTCATCAGGATAAGGGATCACTACCCAAATTACTACCCTAATTACCCACTTAAAAGGCCATGGTATTTTTAAGTGTTTGTGTTTTATTTATATGGGTTAAAACATGTGAATGGTCAATTACACTGTGCCTCTTCATTTAATGGAATCCATTTTATTTTTGTAAGCCATGTTTTACTTATAAGTTTTACATATCAGTATATACATATATCAATGTTGATTAAATGGATCACTATTTCCAGTGAATAAGGGACCACACACCTTATCCCTAAAATTGACAACACTTAAATTTATATTCAACCACTAATACATTTTAAATGATAAAGTAATGGGTATTATACGATGGTTCAACTTGATAATTATCCATCCCAATCCATGAGGTCCCACACAAATCATGAATTGAAACTGTAAATGTAACACCCCGAGTAAATAAAGAATATAACATCTTTATATTTATCCATATTTGTGAATCAAATATTAATATTACTTTAAAGGGGATGCTATGCTCGATGGTGTACCCAACACGCAACAACGAGTTTCTTGGGAATCTTACGTTGCACTCTAATAATAAAATAATATTATTTTAAATGGTAGTTAACATGTAGCCGTTGTATTGGCAGGAATGGATAGAAATAACTAAAATATGATTATATATGTTTTTAAATGTTTTTACATTTATCCAATAAAAGATAATGGCTTAAAATATGGAAAGAATTCAATTTTAGGCGTATATGCACTAGTTTTCACTAAAGGTTCACTTATCGCCTTTTGATGGCTAACCGTCATTAAATATAGTTTTGTTCACTCTTATAAATTCTATTTGGACCAAATAAAACTCTTCTTTAGAATCGGGAAATCAAAATTTACTTTGTGTAAATTTTTGGTATCTTTCCGATAGAGTTCATTTTTTAATGAATAGTGTAAAATGTTATATTTTAATTCAAAACCACTTTTTAATCTAATTTATTTATATGATTAGATTATATTTTTAATTGGTTTTAAAGAGAAATTAGAATATATTTTTACCATTAAATCCAATAGTGTTCGTTGGAATTAATTTTACTTTAAAATCAGACTTCAACTAGTGTCAATCTTTTGATACTTATTGTTTCATAAAAACACGCTATTTGTCATGACAGCGGGAATTAATTATTAAATTAATTAATGTGACTTATATGTTTTGAATTTTGTAAAATAGACTTCATTTTTGAATTCGAAATATCAAATATATCTTAGGGTGAATTTTTGGGAATTTTCTGAAAAACTTCAATTTTTGATGAATAGTGAAACCACTAAGTGGTACTTATAAAAACTGATTATTCCATTTAAATAAAATTTTGCCATCTTTGTGTTTTGAATTTTAAAAATCCGATATACATGGTTGTAATTAAGAAGTAAAATGTGGTTCAATGGGATAAAAATAATTTTTTGGTGAATAGTAACTTATTAAGTTTTTAATCGTGATTAGTGGTAATTAGTGTAGTTTAAGGTAAAAATAATGTTTTAATAATATGAAATGAACTTGAAACATGTCCTACCCTCATTGGTTGTGTCATGGACGACCAAGAAAAGCCATGGGTCAACTTGGGGACCCCATGTATCCACTTTGGTTGGGAAATGACATAAATAACTTTTTATTTAATGTAAAAGTAAAAATGACACAAACATGATATGTTTTACTAAAAAAATTTTTAAGTAGGGTTATAAAAGTCAGATTTTTGATTATAAATTGTCATTGGAAAGATAAAAAGATTTCCTACATCATATTATTTGTTTTAGAATTTTTAGACATTAAATAAATTAAATTATTTATGACATAATAATGATGCACCGATGACATCATTATTTGACGATTTAAATAAAATGGAAAGATAATGTAAAATCTATGAACTACACATGTCCAAAACTTATTGTATGGGTGGATTTCGAACCCTTATCACCTTATCCACGAATTATATCAATGTGGGACCTTTTAAAACCGAAACACATTTTCAAGTAAAGTAATATTTCTTACTTTCCAAAGGTGCCTCTCCTCTCCTCTTATAAAAGGCCCCCACCTCTACCTCATTTCACACACTCCTCAAGCCTTTTTCTCGGCCAACCCCTTCCCATTTACTCTCTCCACATCCTTCTCCTAATCCTAGAGGATTCCCTTTGGGCATAATCCTTTCAAAGAAAGCCTTTAGGCTCAAATCAAAAGGAGTTACACTTTTAAAGGAAATTCATTCTCTCATGTTCATTTGTTTTATTTTGCCTCTCCAACCCCCTAAACTCTTTTTATTTATCTCTTTTGTAACAACACCAGTATCTTCAATATACTAGGATGTTTTTATGAGAATTATTCGAGCTACACTCTCACACAACTACATGAAATGGTTAAAGAACATACGGTTTCTGTGGATGGTGAAATTCTGCCTCCCGAAACGATGATTGTTCAATACTCATTTAAAACCTTCAAAGGTGGCCATTATGATTTCACTATTTTTATATATGATATATAATATGTTTATGTTTTACTTATGCTTCTGTATTTTTCATTTGTGTCTTACCTTTATGGCTTCCATTATGGGTATACGCGATATCTTCATTTTAGGAAGTGCGGACTACCGCCCCCTCAAAGTGATGTGATTCGTTAATGCCATACGTGGGACGTATAAAGGATGGATTAAATGTTATTATATATGATGTTATACTGGAATTATTATATACCTATATATCATTATTATTTTCTTTCCATTAAAGTATGATATAGAAATGAAAGTAGCGTTCATGCGTACGTACGGCTTACCGTCTCCACGAACGGTGCATTTCATTTCTTATCCCCAAATGTAATGTACTATTATAAGTACATGTATATAATGGATATATATGATGAATGATACATCTAAATGATGAATATAATTCTGTAATTAAAATATACATACCTCTAATTTAGTTTTAATTCCATTAATATGACAATGAAATGAAAGTAGCGTTCATGCGTACGTACGGCTTACCGTCTCCATGAACGGTGCATTTCATTTCTTACCTCTAAATGATTATGTAATATTATAAATACATGTATATGTTGGATATATATGATATATATGATATCCAAATCAGGAATGTCATTCTGTATATAAATAACCTTTGACCACATGAACAACATGTAATTGTAAGAAGTCCACTTTCGACTTAAGAACCAAATATCTACAAAACAAACATTATTAACTTAAATGATTACATAATGTTTATAAAATGGAAATAAGTTATATAAAAGGAATAATGAACTTGAAAAAGGTTATTAAGCAAATAGAAATTAACTCATGTTTATTATTCAGGACGTTAAAGAATGATCAAGTCAAGTCGGACCCGAGGTAAGGGATCCTACTCCTCTCTTTCTTTTTAAGTACACACTTTTATGTCATTCCATTTAAAGCTCATATTTATTGTTAATTGGGATGATATTTTATATTAATTTTACTGTAATTTTTATGTTCATGTGATTAGAGACCCTATTCTCTCTCATCAATCCATTTTGGACGTTTTAAGTGGCGCCGATAGGCTGCCGAATTTTCGTAAGAGATCCAACCTCTCTCTTTCTTTTAAAGTACTCTCCTTTATGTCACTTCTTTTAAGCTCCTATTTGTTATGTTGGGGGATGTTCTTTTATATTCCTCTTTCTGTAAACATTATGTTGATGTGATGAGAGACCCTATTTCCTCTCATCAATCCATTTTGGAAGTTTTAAGTGGCGCCGTTAGGGTGGCGAGTTTTCGTAAGAGATTTTTCATCCCACTTTTATTCCCGTGAGATTTATGCTACATTTGCCACAATTTCCATTGTGTGGTTTATGTACTGCCCACTATTACACTCCTTTTGTAATATAATTCCATTTATGGGTATTTACATATTCATTGTATGACACTTCTTCAATGGGGTGTACTTTTCAAAAGTTACCCAAGTCGGTAAGGGAACCTTTCACCCTCCTCTTTTTAAAAGACATCTTTTGTTGGGTCTTTTAATTTACATATTGTTATGTTGGGATATGTTGTCATATATCCTTATTTATGTAAATTTTATGTCCAAGTTATGAGATACCCTTTTTTTATCTCTCATCAACTCATTTTGATTGGACGCCGTTAGGCTGTCAAGGGAACTTCTTAACCCAATTTCGATTTCTTTGGGTTCAACATGTTGTTATTGAATATGTCATCCTTTGAATATGTGTGAATGAACTTTGATTATTTTACACTTAATATCCACATATATTTGGTGTATTCGTTTGTCACACAAAATTATGTAATTGATTTATCCTTAAACCAAGGATACCGTCTTTGTAAGGGACTTCGCCTCAATCTCCTTTCATTGAGGCATATTTCGTTTTATACACAACTTTCTTTTATACGGTGTATAAAACCCATTGAAATTTACTTTTATACAAAAGGAATCTTTTTCTACGAAGCGTTTTACTAAACGACAAAAAGGAATGTTTTTTTAACGTACGCGGTGACAACGACCTTTTTCGCTGGCGCGAGTATTATTTGGTCTTTGGCTTCCTCAACAAGCCGTAATGTTTTTTAAAATAAAATAAATACCATATACTCTTTTATGTATTTTGGTATTGAAAATGGTTTTGATAAAAGGATTCTATTATGTCAATATATTTATGATATATTGTGATTGAAATGTAGAAAATGTTATCATTCCTTTATATTGGTTTTATGTTTTATGATTTTATATTGGTACTTGGACATTTTAACGGGTGGTTACGTTATAAACCATATGACGGGTGGTGCCGTGAATACCAGGACGGGTGGTTATGTTATAACCTCCAATGCATTGGGTATGGAAGTCGGTTGTATGGCTATTCCATTAAGTATGTATGGAAATTGGCCGTATGGCTATTCCATTAAGTGATATGTGTGGAAGTCGACCGTATGGTTATTCCACTTAAGTATGTTTATGTCCCAAGTTACCTCTATATATGTTATGTGTTCTTTATATGGTTTTTATGGTAATCCTTTGGTTACAGAAAGGTAAGTAATGATACTTTTTTTTTCAGTGAAGAGTTTTACTACTTCATGAAGGTGAAAAGTATTACATTGATAAAGTATTCATGGTTTATTTGTTGTTTTGAAAAACTAACAGTTTTCATTCTTTGTGTATCCCTTACTGAGCTTCTTATGCTCATCCCAAGTTTTTGAAATGATTTTC
Source organism: Viscum album (assembly GCA_963277665.1). Taxonomy (NCBI): domain Eukaryota; kingdom Viridiplantae; phylum Streptophyta; class Magnoliopsida; order Santalales; family Viscaceae; genus Viscum; species Viscum album. The sequence continues at coordinate 1,496,435,900 of OY728164.1, forward strand.
ACAGGACTTAGCATGGAATAGGGTCAAGGATGGGATCAAGGGAAATTCATGCTACCTAAAACATGTAACTATACATGTTTCTTTTTAAGGGTTTTTATTTTATTGGAATTTAGTAGAAGCGACTACTTTGTAATCTTTTGAGATGTAATAGTTATGTCCTAATTCTCTAAAACTCTAAACCTGAAAAGATCATCAATGTTAATTACTCATTTAATTCAATATTAAGTAAGGTTTAAGGCTGGGGCCTTATAGTTGGTATCAAAGGGAGGTTTAGATAACTTTAGAGGTTAGGGTATTCTCTAAGCATAAGTGACATTACCATAATGGTTAGGATTTCATAAAGAGTCCTAGTTTTAGATAAAGTGAATGAGTAAGTATATCTTAGTGTTTACCTTCCTCATTAGTACATGATGGTTTGGTTGATATACTCACACTGACATTTCTGTTTTTAGTGAATGGATGGATCTAGCAGGCACCAAAGAGACAACAGGTTTGAAGGAAACTGTGGTGGTTCTCTGATTAAGAGACTAGATAAAATGGAGTATTCAATGAGGAAACTCATGTTTGTTCTATACCAAATATCAAGGAGTCAAGATCAACCACTTGAACCTTGGTATGTTCTATAATGCATCATGTACGAGATGACCAATCAATGTGGAAGTTCAGGTAATAATTAAAAAGGTAACCATTAGGGTTTATATGATCCTTACTTTTTAGGTAATTATGGTTTACTCTATGATATGATGGAAAATGAAAGGAATGAGATAAACTTGAGGTTAAAATATATTGTGATTATTTTTGAAGATTTTACCTCATTTTGGGGATTGTTTTAAGAATTATATAGTTTTGGAAAAAGGACAACACGTAGACTGTGTGACTACCCGTCGCGTCGGACAAAGCTGCGGGAATCGAACCCACAATCAAAGTGCAACTGGTATTTATCGCCTACCACTGGACTACGTGAAGTCTCTGGTTAGTTTGACTGATTCTTTTTAGTTATATGATTTTATGAATTAAGAGTAAGTTGATTTTGGGTTATTTATGAAAATGATTAACCTATCATGGAGGATATGTGATTAGGATAATTACTTTTCAATGCGAGACTTTAGGAGCAACTGATGTTGTTTGGAGATAAATGTTACGATTTAATTTGGAAGACTGTGTGACTAAATCCTTCAAATATTTTGGTTTCAATCTTAGATTGGTTTACTTTGAAGAATTTTATGGACAAATTGTTTATCGGATGGTCCTCGTTGAACTTTGGGTTTTGTTGGACAAATTTTGGAGATTAAGCATAGATTTTCTTTTTAAAGGGTTATCCTTTTCTGGATTATCTAATCTTGTAGTAACCTTTTTGGTTTTAGTTTTGGTTAAGGTTTGAAGACATGGGAATTGTATAGTTCTTTTTTTTTTTTGGATTATGTTCTCCTCTAAGAAGTTGTTTATAGTACTCTTAATGCGAACAAGTCTTCCTAAATACTCGTCTTTTGAAAAAAAAAGATGAGTTTGATTAAGGAATCTAGTAAAAGTTGAAAGTCAACATGATAAGTGATTATGTTTCCTTATGAATAAATTCCTCAATAAAAAGTAACATAAAACAAAAATTTTGTCTATTAACTTTTCTTACTGGGGAATCGAATACCGTTTAACCCATCACAAGTTTGTGATTTTCTTGTGGTTAACTCTCTCCTAAACATGTTTTCTATCACTCTCCATCAGAACATGACCCTTTGTTTTTTCCTCCATGTCCATATTTTCATACTTGGAATCCTAGTATGGGTTAACTCGGGTGACCTCTGTTCTTATATTTCTTTATTTTAAAGTGATTGTTTTACCGACTCTTGTTCCGATGTGGTACTTTCAAAGATGTTTCCAAGCTCAATTTTAAAATTGCGAGGACACAATTTCCAAAAGGGGGGAAGGATGTAACACCCCGAGTAAATAAAGAATATAACATCTTTATATTTATACATATTTGTGAATCAAATATTAATATTATTTTAAAGGGGACGCTATGCTCGATGGTGTACCCAACACGCAACAACAAGTTTCTTGGGAATCTTACGTTGCACTCTAATAATAAAATAAAATTATTTTAAATGGTAGTTAACATGTAGCCGTTGTATTGGCGGGAATGGATAGAAATAACTAAAGTATTATTATATATGTTACTAAATGTTTTTACATTTATCCAATAAAAGATAATGGCTTAAAATACGGGATGAATTAAATTTTAGGCGTATATGCCCTAGTTTTCACTAAAGGTTCACTTATCGCCTTTTGATGGCGAACCTTCATTAAATATAGTTTTGTTCACTCTTATACATTCTATTTGGACCAAATAAAACTCTTCTTTATAATTAGGACATCAAAATTTACTTTGTGTAAATTTTTGGTATCTTTCCGATAGAGTTCATTTTTTAATGAATAGTGTAAAATGTTGTATTTTAATTCAAAACCTATTTTTAATCTAATTTATTTATATGATTAAATTATATTTTTAATTGGTTTTCAAGAGAAATTATAATATATTTTTAACATTAAATCCAATAGTGGTCGTTGGAATTAATTTCACTTTAAAATCGGACTTCAACTAGTGTCAATCTTTTGATACTTATTGTTTCATAAAAACACGCTATTTGTCATGAAAGCGGGAATTAATTATTAAATTAATTAATGTGACTTATATGTTTTGAATTTTTTAAAATAGACTTCATTTTTGAATTCGGAATATCAAATATATCTTAGGGTGAATTTTTGGGAATTTTCTGAAAAACATCAATTTTTGATGAATAGTGAAACCACTAAGTGGTACTTATAAAAAAGGATTTTTCCATTTAAATGAAATTTTGCCACCTTTGTGTTTTGAATTTCAAAAATCCAACATAAATTATTGTCATTAAGAAGTAAAATGTGGTTCAATGGGATAAAAATAATTTTTTGGTGAATAGTAACTTATTAAGTTTTTAATCGCGATTAGTGGTAATTAGTGTTGTTTAAGGTAAAAATAATGTTTTAATAATATTAAATGAACTTGAAACATGTCCTACCCTCATTGGTTGTGTCATGGACGACCAAGACAAGCCATGGGTAAACTTGGGGACCCCATGGATCCACTTTGGTTGGGAAATGACATAAATAACTTTTTATTTAATGTAAAAGTAAAAATGGCACAAACATGACATGTTTTACTAAAAAACTTTTTAAGTGGGGTTATACAAGTCAGATTTTTGATTATAAATATTAATTGGAAATATAAAATGATTTCCTACATCATAGTATTTTTTTTAGAATTTTTAGACATTAAATAAATTAAATTAGTTATGACATAATAATGATGCACCGATGACATCATTATTTGACGATTTAAATAAAATGGAAAGATAATGTAAACTCTATGAACTATACATGTCCAAAACTTATTGGATGGGTGTATTTCGAACACTTATCACCTTATCCACGAATTATATCAATGTGGGACCTTTTAAAACCGAAACACATTTTCAAATAAAGTAATATTTCTTACTTTCCAAAGGTGCCTCTCCTCTCCTCTTATAAAAGGCCCCCACCTCTACCTCATTTCACACACTCCTCAAGCCTTTTTCTCGGCCAACCCCTTCCCATTTACTCTCTCCACATCCTTCTCCTCATCTTATAGGACTCCCTTTGGGCATAATCCTTTCAAGGAAAGCCTTTAGTCTCAAATCAAAAGGAGTTACACTTTTAAAGGTAATTCATTCTCTCATGTTCATTTGTTTTATTTTGCCTCTCCAACCCCCTAAAATATTTTTATTTATCTCTTTTGTAACAACACCAGTATCTTAAATATACTAGGATGTTTTTATAAGAATTATTCGAGCTACACTCTCACACAACTACATGAAATGGTTAAAGAACATACGGTTTCTGTGGATGGCGAAATTCTGCCTCCCGAAACGATGATTGTTCAATACTCATTTAACACCTTCAAAGGTGGCCATTATGATGTCACTATTTTTATATATGATATATAATATGTTTATGTTTTACTTATGCTTCTGTATTTTTCATTTGTGTCTTACCTTTATGGCTTCCATTATGGGTATACGCGATATCTTCATTTTAGGAAGTGCGGACTACCGCCCCCTCAAAGTGATGTGATTCGTTAATGCCATACGTGGGACGTATAAAGGATGGATTTAATGTTATTATATATGATGTTATACTGGAATTATTATATACCTCTATATCATTATTATTTTCTTTCCATTAAAGTATGATATAGAAATGAAAGTAGCGTTCATGCGTACATACGGCTTACCGTCTCCATGAACGGTGCATTTCATTTCTTATCCCCAAATGTAATGTACTGTTATGAGTACATTTATATAATAGATATATATGATGAATGATACATCTAAATGATGAATATAATTCTGTAATTAAAATATACATACCTCTCATTTAGTTTTAATTCCATTAATATGAAAAAGAAATGAAAGTAGCGTTCATGCGTACGTACGGCTTACCGTCTCCATGAACGGTGCATTTCATTTCTTACGTCTAAATGATTATGTAATATTATAAATACATGTATATGATGGATATATATGATATATATGATATCCAAATCAGTAATTTCATTCTGGATATAAAGAAACTTTGACCACATGAACAACATGTAATTGTAAGAAGTTCACTTTCGACTTAAGAACCAAATATCGACAAAACAAACATTATTAACTTAAATGATTACATAATGTTTATAACATGGAAATAAGTGATATAAAAGGAATAATGAACTTGAAAAAGGTTATTAAGAAAATTTAAATTAACTCATGTTTATTATTCAGGACGTTAAAGAATGATCGAGTCTAGTCGGACCCGAGGTAAGGGATCCTACTCCTCTCTTTCTTTTTAAGTACAGACTTTTATGCCATTCCTTTTAAAGCTCATATTTATTGTTAATTGGGATGATATTTTATATTAAATTTACTGTAATTTTTATGTTCATGTGATTAGAGACCCCATTCTCTCTCATCAATCCATTTTGGAAGTTTTAAGTGGCGCCGATAGGCTGCCAAATTTTCGTAAGAGATCCAACCTCTCTCTTTCTTTTAAAGTACTCTCCTTTATGTCACTTCTTTTAAGCTCCTATTTGTTATGTTGGAGGATGTTCTATTATATTCCTCTTTTTGTAACCATTATGTTGATGTGATGAGAGACCCTATTTCCTCTCATCAATCCATTTTGGAAGTTTTAAGTGGCGCCGTTAGGCTGCCGAGTTTTCGTAAGAGTTTTTTTATCTCACTTTTATTCCCGTGAGATTTATGCTACATTTGACACAATTTCCATTGAGTGGTTTATATACTACCCACTATTACACTCCTTTTGTAATATAATTCCATTTATGGGTATTTACATATTCATTGTATGACACTTCTTCAATGGGGTGTACTTTTCAAAAGTTACCCAAGTCGGTAAGGGAACCTTTCACCCTCCTCTTTTTAAAAGACTTCTTTTGTTGGGTCTTTTAATTTACATATTGTTATGTTGGGATATGTTCTCATATATCCTTATTGATGTAAATTTTATGTCCAAGTGATGAGATACCCTTTTTTTATCTCTCATCAACTCATTTTGATGTGACGCTGTTAGGCTGTCAAGGGAACATCTTAACCCAATTTCGATTTCTTTGGGTTCAACATGTTGTTATTGAATATGTCATCCTTTGAATATGTTTGAATGACCTTTGATTATTTTACACTTAATATCCACTTATATTTGGTGTATTCGTTTGTCACACATAATTATGTAATTGATTTATCCTTAAACCAATGATACCGTCTTTGTATGGGACTTCGTCTCAATCTCCTTTCATTGAGGCATATTTCGTTTTATACAAAACTTTATTTTATACGGTGTATAAAACCCTTTGAATTTTACTTTTATACAAAAGGAATATTTTTCTACGAAGCGATTTACTAAACAACAAAAAGGAATGTTTTTTAACGTACGCGGTGACAACGACCTTTTTCGCCGCAGCGAGTATTATTTGGTCTTGGGATTCCTCAACGAGCCGTAATGTTTTTTAAAATAAAATAAATACTATATAATCTTTTATGTATTTTGGTATTGAAAATGGTTTTGATAAAAGGATTCTATTATGTCAATATATTTATGATATATTGTGATTGAAATGTGGAAATGTTATCAATCCTTTATATTGGTTTTATGTTTTATGATTTTATATTGGTACTTGGACATTTTAACGGGTGGTTACGTTATAAACCATATGACAGGTGGTGCCGTGAATACCAGGATGGGTGGTTACGTTATAACCTCCAATGCATTGGGTATGGAAGTCGGCCGTATGGCTATTCCATTAAGTATGTATGGAAATTGGCCGTATGGCTATTCCATTAAGTGATATGTGTGGAAGTCGACCGTATGGTTATTCCACTTAAGTATGTTTATGTCCCAAGTTACCTCTATATATGTTATGTGTTATTTATATGGGTTTTATGGTAATCCTTTGGTTACAGAAAGGTAAGTAATGATACTTTTTTTTTCAGTGAAGAGTTTTACTACTTCATGAAGGTGAAAAGTATTACATTGATAACGTATTCATGGTTTACTTGTTGTTTTGAAAAACTAACAGTTTTCATTCTTTGTGTATCCCTTACTGAGCTTCTTATGCTCATCCCAAGTTTTTGAAATGTTTTTCACAGGACTTAGCATGGAATAGGGTCAAGGATGGGATCAAGGGAAAGTCATGCTACCTAAAACATGGAACTATACATGTTTCTTTTTAAGGGTTTTTATTTTATTGAAATTTAGTAGAAGCGACTACTTTGTAATCTTTTGAGATGTAATAGTTATTTCCTAATTCTCTAAAACTCTAAACATGAAAAGATCCTCAATGTGAATTACTCATTTAATTCAATATTAAGTAAGGTTTAAGGCTGGGGCCTTATAGTAAATCTGTCAATCACAACCAAAGAGTAGCTCATGTAACGATAAGTACATAGATGAAAGTTTTAGAAACTATCCATTTATGATGCCACCATGAACTAATAAAATTTTTCCTAGATCAAAATAAATATATATAATGGATTAATGCCCTAAAAATAGGGAATACGATTCTGAAAAAAATAACTCCATTCAGGAGAAGAGAAAAGAAGAACTAGGAAAGAGGATTGTAAATCTTACTAGGAGGGATACAATGAGACCAACAATTCTGAAATCCATTCTCAGATGATGAAGATATTTATAATCCTAGCTTAGGAGGATTTGGGAGAAAAAATTATCGGGAGAAGAGTTTATATATTTGTAGGAGAAGAAATGAGAGGCGGGGTAATATTAAATAAGATTTAAGGGAATGTGGTAAAATTTTCCAAAATAATTGGGTCACATTATTTGGATGCATGGTTGGCCAAACCATGAGCTAACTTTGTTCTTACCACCAATTAAGGAGGTACCCCACAAGTCTAAGTAAACTGTTTGATTAACCATGTAAAACCCATCAAATCAACAATGTTACATTCTATTAAGATATCTGTACAGGCATGTGAGCCAGGGAAAATTATTATTGGAATTTTTACATCATAATTCACCCCTCTTTCCATCCATCACATGGTTATTGAATCTATATAGACTGGCTACCATGTTTCAAATGATTGTGTGACATAGTATTTTTCTTTACTGGCTGAGGCTATGAGCTCTGAACAAGCTCTTTACACCCTCTAATTTTTTTTAACACTTTATGAATCCTTATTAAGTTAAAAATAAATAATTATACTTAATTTAATAGGATATGTACCTGATAGAAAACTAATTTCTTACACCAAAGGCTGCTGACTAGTAGTGAGGGTCATGGGTAGAACCATGGGGAGACTATACACTATATCAGAGTGTACCATACTAGTAAATAACCCAACATGTAAACAATATACAATCATAGTAAGTAGAAACCAATAACATAGAGACTATATGAATGTATGTGTATGAAAAATACCTAAATCTTTGTACCATGAATTGATTGAACACCTTGAAGATCATATATATAAATAATAATAAAAAAGTACAAGAGACTTTAATACCACTCCAAGCTAAAAATCATCATAGTCTCAAGAATCAAAGATAAATATCAAACTTTTAGATCAACCTGGTCCTTAGAACAACATATACTTGGAAACAATCTAGGTCTGGTTGGTTACCCATGTTCCATGTCTACCTGAGAAGGATGAGATTACAACTTAGTAGGACACCAATAATGCCTTCCAATACCCAAACAATAATTTTTAGTGTTCGTGCATGGGATAAGATCAACATAAAGTAATTAGGAAATAGTTAAATGCTGTAAAATGTATTATGATTCCCTTTGATCTTACTAATTATCCTATAATAGTTATATATTTAATTAATAAAGTCTTTAGATATTTCCTTGTTATGTTTTTTAGTCTTTATAGTTGATATTCTTATCTATTAAAAGAGTAAGTGAGAGCAAGGAGACCACTTGATAATTTTACTAAAAACCCAAATGATGGAAGAACTATATTCAAAATTTACAATGTGTGATTTTTTGATGAAAAATGATTCATTTTTTTGATGCATAATCTCAGGAGAGGGTATATCAATAAATACACAAAAGGAAGAGGCTATTGATTGTTATCTAAGACTAGCCATAGTGACTAAGATTCATAGTTTTCTTTGATTAGCTATATATTATGGATGGTGTGTAGAGAATTTCCCTTGACTATCTAATCCTCTGATTAAGTTAATATTGAATGGATCCAAGTTCCTTTGGATATATGAGTGTAAAGAAATTTCAAGGAACTAAAGTTGAGGTTAGTCAGCACACATGTACTTATATTTACCTGTGGTGGATAATGGTTTATAATCTATAGTGATGCATCTAAAAAGAGATTTGTATGTGTTTTTTATGTTAAATAAAATGGTTATAGCCTATAACACATGAAAATTGATGATTCCTGATAAAAATTAAAAAAATAATTTTTTGGAGTTAGATGCAGTAATATTTTCATCAAATATGTAGAGGAAATATCTTTACAATGAAAATTTTGATATATACAATGATCAATTTTTTTGAAATATATATTCACCGAGAAGGACTTGAACTTGTGAAAAGAGAATATAGTTAGATCTGATAAAAGATTATAAATAATCAATACATTAATACCCTAGGAAAGAGAAAAAGGTGTCTTCTTCTATGAGTTGAAAGGATCATGGTAGCTTATCCATTAAGAGGATAAAAAGTATCCAATATTTCTATATTTGAAAATGATGGATATGTAAATCCTTAGGTATGGGAGAAAATCGTATCTTTCCCAGTTGAATGTACAAACATATATCCAAGTGATGATTAAAGAGGTACAAAAGGATGATGTAGAACAGAAAAAGAAGGTGAGAAATGTTCCTATGTTTAAACTTGATCAGGATGGAATGATAATGTTTAGAAACCATTTATGCATTACATCTATACCAGACTTGAATATTGAGTTGTTATTGGATTCTCTTAACTCACCATTCTAAGTTCATCCTAGATATAAAAAGATGTATAGGTATTTGAATGAATACTTATGGTGGGATGGAATTAAGAGAGATATCATTCAGTTTATATCTCAGTTCTTGATTTTTCAATAATTTAAAGATTAAGGAAAAATGTTTGTGGGGATATTGCATCAATTACCCATACCCAAATGAAAATGGGAAAACATTAATATGTATTTTGTCTTTGGACTCCACAAAAACTCTAAAGGGAATAATTTTATATGGGTGGAAATTGATTGACAAACAAATTCATAACACTTCATCACTATCATAGAAGACTTATCTATAGATTATCTTAATAGGACATATGTTAAGGATGTGGTAAATTTTACGGAGTACAATATTAAATTGCATCTAATTAAGATCCTAGGTTCACCAAAATGTTATGGTGAAGTCTTTCACAAAATCCTGATATGGAATTGAGTTTTAACACTTTATATCTTCCACTAAAAAATGGTCAATATAAAATAAAAATTTGAACCCTAGAGGATATTTTGAGATGTTGTTATTTGGATTTCAAATGAAGATGGGATCAACACCACCCTATAGTTTAGAATTCTTAAAAATATATATTTCACTTATGCATTCATATAGTTGCTTACCAAGACCTATATGGAAAAACATTTAGAGCTCCAATAAGCTAGAATGAAGTCAAACAGTGAATGATATTGGGGACTAAGATAGATGAAATAATGACAGAGAGGGTTATATCCATTCAGAAACGTATCAAGCTAGATCAATTTTTGTAGAGAAGTTATGGTGGTAATCATCGATGTGATCTAGAATTTCATATTGGTGACAATGTGTTTAAAGAAATTGTCCAGACCAAGGTTATGAGATATGAGGATAGAGGGAAACTAATCATTAGGTATATTCAACCCTTTGAAATTATTGATCATATCATGATTTTAGCCTATCTGTTTGAACTTCCACAAAAACTCTCCCAAGTCTATGATATGTTCCATGTATCTCTCATGATGTAGTACATACCAGATTCTTCACATGTAATGAAATAAGAAGTTATATAGCTATAGTAAGAAATTTCTTATGAGGAGGAAATTATGGAGATTTTGGAACATATAGAGATTTTCATATGAAACAAGCCAATCACATGTAAAAGTTTTTATGGATAATCCACTAGTTTGAATAAACCACTTGTGAACTTGAGGATATGATGATGAATAAGTATCCTCATTTGTTTGTAATAGAGTGAATGATTCCAAGTGATAAATTCATTTTAAAAGGGGTTGAATGTAACCAACAAAGTTTTTAAGAACTTTATATTTAATAAATTAAATTTATTTGATAGATTTAATTGTGTACTACACCTTGATAAGATTTCACTACATGAAACATTGGATTAGCATGCCTTACACGCATCACTAAGTTTTAACAAAATAATGTATGTTATTAATAGATTTAGTTAAACATTACAATTATAACCTATCTATTATACATCATAAATGAATAGTAATAACTAATTTTTAAATTTAGTTTTCTTATATAAGGAAAACATATTTATAATAAAATACATTTTTTGGGTAAAGTCTTTATAGGTTTTAAAAATACTATTATCACAAAAAACCTCATTACATGTTACTTTGTGAACAATAATAAAATTACCTTTTAAAATTTTTAGAAATTAAATTTAAGAAAATAAAATTCATATTTAAATTAATAATTTCAAAATTTACTTAGTGTTAATTTCCAGGATTTTTCTCAAAAGTCTCATTTTTTGGATGATTAGTAGAAAATACTAAGTTTTAATTGTAAACTACCATTTAATTAATATATTTTTAATGTTAAATTATATATTAAATTATATTTAAAGTATAATTATTTCAATTATATATCTATTTATACAATTTAGGTCATTTAATTCAATTTAATATTCATATTAGAAATAAAAACATTGTAAAATTTGGATCATTTTCGCTTAAAAACCCTCATTCTCGACATGTCTGTGAGATTAATTTTATATTAATATTTTCCACTTATGTGATTGGAATTTGGAAAAATGGATTAAATATTTTTCATTAGTATAATTAATAATTTATAAATGTCTCAAATAATTTTTGACCAAAATAATTATTGAAACAGTTAAAATTAATAATGATGATTAAGAGAAAAACAAATTTACGAAAGGACTAAATATTATAATTATGAGAAAAATGAAATATAAACTTGTCCAAAACCCATTTTTGGAGATATTATGACCTTATACATTATATTATATTTATTGGTTAACTATTGGATCCACTTGATATGGAAAAAACATGTGTGGAATTATCTCTTTTTCAAAAATTACAAGAGTGACACTCACCTCACTTATAAATGTCCACCAACTTTCCCCTATATTCACACCTTAAAACCAATTGTTTCATCCAATAAATGAAAAAAATTCTCCAATTCCTCATTCTCATCAAATAATCCCTTATTTTGGAATAAATCTTTACATTTAAAGACTTTGGTGCAAACGAAAAGAAGATACCTTAATATAAGGTAACATTCATCAATGAATGTTTTTGTTTTATTTCTTCCAAAAAAACAATTATTTCTATTTATATAATGATTATATATTAACATAGGTATATTAAATATACTTAAATACTTTTATGTTATGGGTATGAACTAAAAAAGCACACACTTCCATCAAATGGGTTATAAAATCATCATTATTATGTACGACAGACTACCGCCTCACAGATTGATATCGTTTGTTTTTCCATTTCCACCTTTCAAGGTTGCGAATATTGATGTAAATACAATTTATATATGATTTTTAGGATTTTTATGATGTTTTTTAGTACTTAATTATTTTATAACACATAATTTTCTTCTTTCCATTTTTTGGGAATACAATAACATTGTTCATGCTTACAGCTAACTACCACCTCATGAAGTGATGTGATTGATTAAAACTTTACATGGATTGTATTAACGATGTGTTAATTAAAAATACATTATATATATGAAATAAAAACTCTACTAGAATTATAATATATATATATATTATATTTTATTCATTTAATATCTAAATAAAATGAAAACAACATTCATGTATATGTATGACCTACCGTCTCCATGAAAGATGTATCTCATTTTCTATCACTAAATATTATGGATTAAAATAAATAAATAAATAATGAATAAATATTATATTTATATAATTTTTCTAGTTATTTATATGATGAAACCATGATCAAATTAAGGGGATGAACAATATAACAAATCAATCAATATATGAAAAACAAACTGTTATCAGAAGAAACACAACTTCAACATGGAATTGTTAAAAGAATGGTAATAAAAGAGAATAAGTAAATAATAAATGGTATAATTAATATCAAAATTTCTATTTAATAGATTTATAATTAAATATTATTTTTTATAAATGTTTTTTGAAAGAGTACTATATAAGTGAGGACTTATGGTAAGGGAATTTTTTATCAGTTTTCCTTCTATGAGACACATGTCATGTTATGCACCTACATTATTCTAAGATATGTATATAATTACCCATTGAAATTTTATATCTATAATATATTTTAATTCAGGATAATTTTTGTTTCATTTAATGTTATTTTTTCTTGGGTATAATGATTTAGAGTTACCATGGAGGTATGAGTTTATTGATTCAATCTCATCGTTTATCAGGATTATTTATGATTATTCTTCCATTGATGAAATATTATGATCCATAAATCATTAATTCTCATGAATTTTATTATATAATATTTATTCATGATATATTCATCTAATGGTACCGATTTGTCACTATTTTTTAATTGAAATATATATGAAAAATGTTTTAAAAAATTATTACTTTATCTATATCTTCGATATGAAAATATGTCTTATTCTAAAACCATGTGTTCTAAAAACGTTTCCAATTTTTTATTAATATATTATTATCTTTCAAATAAATTTATAAACATGTTTTAATTTTTACAAAAAATGTTTCGATGTTAACCATGATATAATTTTCCAAAATAATGCATGTTTGGATTTACGGAAAATGTGAAAGGAACCTTCATTTTAATGTCTACAACATAAACTATATTTTCAAAAGCCATTAAAAATAATTTCATAGATTCTTAATTTATAATTTTTCAAGTATATTTTAAAATAAAATGATTTGAAAACTATTTTGAAGATTTTTTACTATGTTTTCAAGGAAAAATGTTTTAAAAATGCTTTATGTTTTAAAAATAATTTTTCAATGAGGAAAACATAATTTCCTTAAAATATGTTTTAAAATATCCTAATAAATATTATATATATAAATTGACACCACATTATATTACCTATTCCTTAATGGGGATATGATCTAAGAATACCAATCATTATATTCCTCTAAATAGGTTATGTTTTTATTGCATGATGTTTATAAAACCCATTTCTTTTCTACGGGTAATACCAAGACGATATGAATTTGAAACCCAATTTCTTTCATGGGTTGTTATATGATGAAATTATTATGAAGCCTATATATTTTCAAATGGATATGATATCATGAAATGTTTATGATACCCTTTTAAGTTCATGAGTTATGATATGATTAATGTTTATGATCACGTGAAATACATATGTAGGACTCACTATGTTATGGGTGGGACCTATATATCCCTATAGTGCAGTGGGTAATGATTTATATCTCATGAGATATAGAGGAATATAATGAGGAGTTAAATCACTTTAGAAAGACATGGATATAATGGTATGTGAACCGTGTTCAATAATATAGGTCCAGAATGGGGAGTGAACCCAGTTTAGTAAAGGATTTTTATCTCTATGATGGTCATGGCAGTGATCCTTGACTAATATGGATATGATTTAGCATGGTTATGTGTATTCCTAAAATTCAATGTCTTATGATCTCATGAATCATGTTATTTGATTCCCTTTTGACTTATGTATTATGAACATACAATATTTATTCCACAAATCATGTTTTTTATATTTGATATGAAGGGTATGGTATTCAAATATTATTCTCACATTATCATAACCATATGTTCATGTTATAATTTATTATCTTTGTTTCCCACTTTTCAACCATATCAACCCTCCTAGGTTATTAAGATATGTATTACATATGATATACCTAATAAGGGTTCTAGTTATGAATAACACAGTGGGAGATGAGGTAGCTCACTTATAGACCAGTGTTTGGCACTAAAATATTATGGTTGTTAGGTGTGTGTTAATGTAATTAAATAAATATTAGACAAAAAAAAATTATTGTCTATGTATAAAAAGCCTTGTTAATTTTACCAATTCCATAAAGCTTCATGAAAATATTTGATGAATTCTGCTAAATTAAACAATGGAAATAAATTAGGGAGCTGAGAGAAAGGTTAATTATTTCAATACCAGATAAAAGAAATAAAAAAACAAGGATTCGATCAAAAAGGTTACTTTTAATAGTTATCAATTGGGACTTACCATAGAAATATCCTAATTAAATGATGATGAAATAGAAGTTGTATTCAGAATTATATTTCATGAGAAAAAATTAGAGTCCTACCTAAAATTCTATTCATCGATGCTGCAATGGAAGAACCAAAGGATGATTAAACATTTGTTGTTAGCTAAAGGATCACTGAAGATATCAATTGGAGTACTCTTTTGATAGGTATTAATAATTTGGTTAGATAAAAAATTATTATTGACATATGTAGTTTTTGTAAGGATGAAGTAATTAACATGCCTGTACCATTTCATCAATGTTCTCTTTGTATTGTCCTCTCCCATGCCCAATTTATTTCTACTAAGTCCTTATCTTGTGATCTTATCACACACCCATGTTTCTTTTATATGGTTGATTAACATGATTTGAATTTTCTATGTGCCCAATTTCTCTTATGAACCCTATATTTGTTACATGAATCCCCCTCAAATGACCATCTTTCACATGCCGAGCCAGCTTGCATGAGACACATCCACAAGGCCATGAGAGGTGGTTATCCACCTAGAAGATCACCCTAGTCTCTTTTTTCTATAAATAGACTTACAGTCCCTTATTTTAAAAATTAGTGAAGATAAGGAAGAGTTGGAGAGACCTGTATGACTCCTTTCATGAACCTAATCCTCTATATTCCTTTAAGTGTACCTCAAATTGAAGATAATCTAAAATAGAAAGGAATTTGGAGATAAGTCATATATCTAAATTTATTGACCAGAAATCATTCATGGAAGAAAACTTACGCTATACTACCACTAGAATATGTTAAAGGATTTTATCCTGGGGGTGATTACACTAGGGAAAAATTTCCCCAAGTAATTGTTAGAGAATTAAATTACAGTTCTATTTTCCCTAGTCACCCCATGACTCCATAATAAGGTTCCAACTTTACCCTAACACCCATACAAAAGCGAATGATCCATATATTCCCATATTAGTGTAACATGTAACCAAAACTATATATATAGTCAACACCTTTACAAGTACATTATATAAGGGAGAAATACTATCCATCCCCCATCATTATGTGGTGATATTTTTCCCTAGGTTCCAATCCAAGGTACCATATTCACCAATGTCCTGTAATTGGGTGCCATATTCCCCACTTTCATATACTAGGATTCTATGTATTAAATTATCCTCTAGATGAGTGTGCCTTCATGTTTATCTAGGCCTCTTAAAAGGGGTCCAGCTTCAACCAAGTAATCTACTTAGGAATCCTTACTTTCAGGCATCCTCCACTACCTCTTGAAATACATGACAAGATCATTCACAATGACATTAACTCATTGACCATTTATTCCTTTAATAATGGTAATCAGACATCTCACAAGAGTCTGTTTTAAATTATCCTTCCTATTTGAGAAGTATTTTAAAATATTTTCAACCATATATTCCTTTTAAAATGAAGGTATCTATCAATAGGTGATGGACAAGGCCTCCATTGGACAACGATAGAAAATATGGATTCCCATATTAATAATACTATCATATGAAGCATCAAATTGGCATGTTTTTTCCACTTCATATACCAAAAATTTATATAGGCATCCCATCCACTGTAAGCCCAAAATATTCCATACTAAGCAATATTCCACATGATTCAATTCATCCTTCTTTGTCCATTAATCAATAAATAGGATTTAGACATACATATATGGGCATCAAAAAAGGTGAAAGCCCTGAAAATTTCATCTATTATGATGTCATAGTTATTCCCCATCAGTGATTCTTTTATATATAGTCTTTATAAAAGATGTAATCCCCATCCATAACCTCCCCTATTATGTTAGTAACAATCATGATAAACTTTAAAGGTTCTCTAATGCCTTAATTTGAAAAAAAATACCATTTCTAAATATCTTCCACATAGTATTTATAGATGTATACTTTTAAATTTCATATCATATAGTAATTTCTTTATAAAGTTCAACTACTTGGAATTAGTCTTCAGAACATAAACATAAAGGCAACATAATTGTTTCATGGATATAAGTCTTTATAAGGAAATATAATGGTTCTTGTCATACAATATTAATTGGTATTAAAGACCCTATTAGAAACATAAAACTATATGTTTTTAATTACTTTCAAAGGAATCCATAGGAAACCACTATCAGGTGATCGAACCCAACTCTACAACACCTATCTCCTCCCTGGACAATGCTAAATTCCAAAGCACCCATTTTGGAAACTTTAAGCCATAATATAACCAATAAACCTTAAAAGAGAGACATGGAGAAACATTGATACAGACATATGTTCCAATAAGATCTTGTTGATTATCGATAATTTTCAATGGGAAACAAGTAGTGTTAATTTCACTATTTGGAAGGATTCATGAGAACATTTAGAATATATAAGAGAGTTGCAAAATATGAAGTAAGACATGGTAAGGGATGAGCTGACATCCCATACTTTCAACCAATGTGTGATCCATTATGTTGCTATAATATCTTAGTGACCCATTCCTTTGGAACTAAGGGCCTCAATAGACATAAAACACCAAGGTTAATAACTTGTGTTTGATAAACATATACGAATATAGAAATGCTACCCTAGAAGATGATATTTTGTGTGGAGAACTAGAAAATACATACGAGTGTGGATTTAACAAATATATATAATAAAAACCTTGTTCAGTCTCTCCATGAAAAAAATCCCCATGTCACATTACAATTCCCCAAATCTGCACCTAAATCACAATATATTCTAAAATTCCATATCGTAATATCCCCTTGGACAAATAAGACCTAAAAATTATGGTGTGATTAAAAATCCATCTTAAACCCAATAAAAATATATAAAAATCATTAACTCCACAGGAATCAACCCGATTATGGTGAGACATAGGGTATCATAGGGAAATACCCTCTAAATCAGGTTCATAAGAAAGTATTAATTTCTACCATAATAGAATGCCAATTGATATGAACAAACTTCCTATATAAGACAATTTAAAATGTTCCTAGTACTTAATACTATAATATATGATGCCCTGATTTAAATATCAAAATCATTATGTAATAATAATGAACCATGCCATAAGTATAATTTCTAACAAAAATAATTCTAATGAAATGGAGAGAAAAAATAAAATTTGCTACATCTTCTACACCTTCAAGGATTTTAATCCCTAAAAAGAAATTTCACAAAAAAAAGGGTATTGAGTATTTATATAACTGTCATGCTCCCATTAGATCTACTGAAGGTTCCCATTATGTCACAAATCTCATACTAGTGATATCATTTACCTCATTAATTCTCATGAATTTTATTATATAATATTTATTCATGATATATTCATCTAATGTTACCAGTTTTTCACTATTTTTTAATCGAAATAATTATGAAAATGATTTATGAAATTCATACATTATCTATATCTTCGATATGAAAATATGTCTTATTCCAAAACAATGTGTTTTAAAAACAACTCAATTTTTTTTATTAATATATTATTATCTTTAAAATAAATTTATTAACATGTTTTAATTTTTACAAAAAATGTTACGAAGTTAATGATGATATAATTTTCCAAAATAATGCATGTTTGGAATTTACAAAAAATGTGAAAGGAACATTCATTTTAATGTGTACGACATGAACTAAATTTTCTGAAGCCATTAAAAATAATTTCATAGAAGATTCCTTTATATTCTTTCAAGTATATTTTAAAATAAAACAACTTTAAAACTATTCTAAACCCTCATTTTTACGTTTTCAAGGAAAAATGCTTTAAAAATGCGTTATATTTTAAAAATAAATTTTCCATGAGGAAAAGATAATTTCCTAAAAAAATGTTTTAAAATATCCTAAAAAATATTAAATATATAAATTGACACCACATTATATTACCTATTTTTTAATGGGGATATGATCTAAGAATACCAATCATTATATTCCTCAAAATAGGTTATGTTTTTATTGCACGATGTTTATAAAAACCATATCTTTTCTACGGGTTATACCTAGACGATATGAATTTGAAACCCACTTTCTTTCATGGGTTGTTATATAATGAAATTATTATGAAGCCTATATATTTTCAAATGGAAATTATATCATGAAATATTTATGATACCCTTTTATGTTCATGATTTATGATACGATGAATGTTTATGATCACGTGAAATACATATGTATGATTTATTATGTGATGGATGAGACCTATATCTCCCAAAAATGCAGTGGGTAATGATTTATGTCTCATGAGATAGAGAGGACTATAACGAGGAGTTAAATCACTTTATAAAGACATGGATATAATGGTAAGTGAACCATGTTCAATAATATAGGTCCGGAATCGGGAGTGAACCCAGTTTAGTAAAGGATTTTTATCTCTATGATGGTCATGGTAGTGATCCTTGACTAATATTGATATGATTTTGTATGGTTATGTGTATGCCAAAAATTCCATGTCTTATGATCTCATGAATTATGTTATTGGATTCCATTTTGACTCATGTCTTATTTAACTTAAAATATTTATTCCACGAATTTGGTTTTTTATCATTGATATGATGGGTATGGTATTCAAATGTTATTCTCACATTCTCATAACCATATGTTCATGTTATGCTTTATTATCTTTTTTTCCCCTTTTTCAAGAATATCAAACCTCCCAATATTATGTTTCATTTTCATAGGTTATTAGGATATTTATTTTGTAGGATATGCTTTCGATGGGTTCTAGTTATGATGAACATAGTGGGAGATGTCGTAGCTCACTTATGGACTAGTGTTTGGCACTAAAATATTATGGTTGTCAGGTGTGTGTCAATGTAATTAAATAAATATTTGACAAAAACAATGTAATCTCTATGTATGGAAAGCCTTGTTAATTATACCAGTTCTATAAAGATTCATGACAATATTTGATGAATTATTCTAAATTAAACAATGGGAATAAATTAGGGAGTTGAGAGAAAGATTTATTATTTCAATATCAGATAAAAGAAATAAAAAAACAAAGATTCAATTAAAAAGGTTAATTTTCATAGTTATCAATAGGAAATTACAATAGAAATATTATAAAGAAATTATGATGAAATTGAAGTTATATTCAAAATTATATTTCATGAGAATAAATTAGAGTCCTACCTAAAATTCCATTCATCGATGCTACAATGGAAGCACCAAAGGATCACTAAACATTTGTTTTCAGCTAAAAAATCACTAAAGATATCAACTGGAGTACTCTTATGATAGGTATGAATAATTTGTTTAGATAAAAAATTATTATTGAGATATGTAGTTTTTGGAAGGATGAAGTACTTCACATGCCTGTATAATTTCATCAATGTTCTCTTTGTATTGTACTCTCGCACACCCAAGTGATTTCTCCCAAGTCCTTCTCATGTGATCTTATCACACACCCATTTTTCTTTTATATGGAAGATTCACATGATTTGGATTTTTTATGTGCTCAATTACTCTTAGAAACCCTATTTTTATTACAATAATTCCCCTCAAATGACCCTCTGTCACAAGCTGAGCCAGCTTGCTTGAGACACATCCACTAGGGAATTAGAGGTGGTTATCCACCTAACAGATCACCCTAGTATCTTTTTTTTTCTATAAATATACTTAGATCCCCCTATTTAAAAAAGTTGTGAAGATAAGAAAGAGTTGGAGAGAACTGTATGACTCCTTTGATGATCATAATCCTCTATCTCTCTTTAAGTGTACCTCAAATTGAAGATAATGTAAAATAGAAAGGAATTTGGAGATAATTCAGATATCTAAATTTATTGACAATAAATCATTCATGGACGAAAAATTAACCTATACTATCACTAGAATATGTTAAAGGATATCATCCTTGGGGTGATTACACTAGGGATAAATTTTCCCAAGTAATTCTCACAGAATTAAATTAGGGTTATATTTTCCCTAGTCACCCCATCCATCCATAATAAGGTGCCAACTTTACCCTGACATCCATACAAAAGAGAATGATCCATCTATTCCCATATTTTTGTAACACGTTAATAATCCTCTATATATAGTCAACACCTTTCCAAGTACATTATAGTATGGTGAAATACTATCCATCCCCCATCATAATGTGGTGATATTCTTCCCTAGGCTCCAATCCAAGGTACCATATTCACCAATGTCCCGTAATTGGGTTCCAGATTCCCTATATTCATATACTAGGATTCTACATTTTCTATTATCCTCTAGATGAATGTGCCTTCATGTTTATCTAGGCCTCTTAATAGGGTTACACCTTTACCCAAGTCATCTACTTAAGAATCCTTATTTTCAATCATCCTCCACTACCTATTAAAATACATGACAAGATCATTCACAATGACATTAACTCATTGACCATTTATTCCTTTAATAATGGGAATCAGACATCTTACAAGAGTCTATTTTAAATTATCCTAGCAAATTGGGAAGACCTTTAAGATATTTTCAACCATGTATTACCTTAACATTACAGGTCTCTATCAATAGGTTATGGTCAAGGCCTCCATTGGACCATGATGGAAAATATGTATTCCCATATTAATAATACTATCATATGAAGCATAAAATTGGCATGTTTGGTCCACTTCATATAACTGAAATTTATATAGGCATCCACTGTAAGCCCAAAATATTCAATACTAAGCCACATTCCGCATGATTCCATTCATCCTTCCTTGTCCACTAATCAATAAATAGGATGTAGACATACATACATCGGCATCCAAAAAGGTGAAATCCCTGAAGATTTCATCTATTATGATGTCATACTTATTCCCCATCAGTGATTCTTATATATATAGCCCTTTTAAAAGATGCAATCCCCATCCATACCCTCCCCTATTATGTTAGTAACAATCCTGATAAACTATAAAGGTTCTCTAATGCCTTAATTTGACAAAAACCATTTCTAAATATCTTCTACATAGAATTTATAGATGTATGATTTTAAATTTCATATCATATAGTAATTTATTTATAAATTTAACTACTTGGAATTAGTCTTGAGAGCATAACATTAAAGGAAACATAAATTTTCATGGATATAAGTCTTTATAAGGCACTATAATGGTTCTTGTCACACAATATTAATTAGTATTAAAGACCCTATTAGAAACATTAAACTAGAATTTTTTTGATTCCCTTCATAGGAATCCATAAGAAACAACTATCAGGTGATCGACCCCAACTCTACAACACCTATCACCTCCCTGGACAATGCTATATTCCAATTATCCCATATTTATACCTATACACTAAAACCAACGACTAAGGTTGCTATACATCTTCATCAATCATGGATATAACACTAAGGGAGAAGTATGGAGCTCCCTAAACACATCCTATTGCATCATGGATGGAAACAATGTTCATCCTTGGAGTATTATTATGTTCTTAAATCTTTTGGAATACCCATATTGTACATCACATATTGATATTGAGTTATATATAATTCAAAAATCATGTCTCCAAAATGGTTCTACCTCACACGTGGAAGAAGCATAGGGGTCAATCCCATCAATCAAAGATAAGACACTTCTCCCTCATCCACCAATTAAAATTGCATTTTTTAATTAAATAGTTGAATATTCCATCAAAAGAGTTGGGGATTTTCTATTATGTGAATGAGCCTATAGAAAACCCCACTCAAATAACCAGGTTCCAATGTATTCTTTATTACTTTGGAATAATATACAATGGACCTCAACCCGAAGGATCAATCATTTTAGTAGTCTTGAAGATCCAAATACATACATGATTTAAATATTAATTTCTAAATATAAGATATATTTCTTGGTTAACATTTTCCTGTCCCAAATATTATTTATAACATCCTTCCTCATATCCCGAGGAATGAAAAAAAATAAATCATGAGATTTGATACATAGTATGGGATACAGTCTGTAGAATCAATCATGATTGAATAAGGAATAATTAATATTCAATGAAAATAATTGAAAACACATATTATTAAATCAATAAATTGAGAACGAAAAGAATAAATGGATAATATCAATGCATTAATTTCATAGATAAAAATAATTGCATTCTCAATGTTTGACAAACCATATTTTAATTCACTTTAATTCATGATTTATTGTATAATGTTATATATAATAAAATCCCAAATGATCGTAAATCATAGGGACTTTGGGAAATTATGTACATAACATAAAAACATGAAACATGAATACAATTAATGTAAATAAAAATTCCATTACAAGAACAGAAAATGACATCATTCTTCTGAAACACCATTGGATAAATTGGTCATATATAAGAAAATGATGAGATATAAATCATAATAAGGGAGTATAAAATCATAGAATATTGTATAATATTATAAGTGATCCAAGATTAATATAATGGTGACATATTAGGAGTGAGAATAATATTTTTGAACAATGAGGAATTAAATAATATGACAACATAAAGGAAACATTGCAATATGAAAATAACTTATAACATGGAATCATAAACAGAAGTCATGGAAATAAGATAAGAGAACATAACATAGTGTGCATAAGATAGTATCCCATGAACTATACATGGACTATCATGAGATTAAAACATTACTGAATGAGTTTGAGGGATATATAATTTGGATCCCACTTTTCACTTTCCTATCATGTAGACACATAAGTGTGCCACATAGATTATCCAACATAAGAATGTATTTAAAATATATTAACCCTAGATCAAAAAGGGAAGGTTACATGAATATAAGTTCATAGCAAATTATGTATAGGTACAACTAGGTGAATACCCCTAAGTGGAAATTAATATAGGAATTCATAAGGAAAATGTTTTTTCTGGAAAATCGCATGATAATTTCGGCAGTATAATAGGTGTACATAATTGTTTATAGAAGGGGATAATGAGATTGAAATGAGTATATAAATACATGAGATTCATAATTATAGTATCAAGTATGTTTTAAAAATATATGTAGTCCTGATAAAATGGAAAAAATCATCATATAAATGAGGTGCTTGAAAATAGGTGAAGGGGAGGTTCCGTTACCTTTAAGGGGTGATTCCAAAGGATTGGGAGGAGCTTGTTGAGGGCTTGTGGGAAACTAGGGGGACTATAAAGAGGCAAGGTAAGAAAAACTTTATAAATTAATCAAAATAACTTAAAAACCTATTATTCTAAAGTAAAAATATATATTTTGTCATAGATACATTTTAAGGAATATATTTCATTACTTTTGGGTCATTATGATTCATTAATAGACACCATATATTTATACAGTATTTAATTTTGACTAAAATATTTGACTATCTTCAAAAAAGATGAAAAACTAAATGTTGGATAATTTAAAAACAATGATTTTAAAAAAAATTTATTTTATCCAAATAATTCTCTAAATATGATAACTTATATTTTTTAATAAAAAATCCACACATATGGAAAATTCTTGTTTTTTTGACATAAAACTTTTTCCAACCCTTATAAAAAATATTTTCGACTTCCTAATATTATATTATAGTTTATATTTAACAAATATTTTTCTTAATAATATTTTACAAAATTATAATCCATCTAAAAGGATTATTTAATTCCTTAAACCGGGTCTTGATTATAATTATACACTTTCTAAAAATACAATATTAGCTTCATTATATCACAATATTCATTTTATCTAACTCAATATCTAATAATAAAATACTAATTGTAATAATAATGGATAAATATAATAATTTTCTAATTAAAGATAAAAAATACACAAATTCATAATGTTAGGGCCTAGATACATAAATTTTTATTACGCTAGTAAATTCTCTTTGGGTTAGGTGTGTGATGGTGAGATTTTCTTTGGGCTGTTTTAAGAACATGGTTTGCACCGTGATCTCAAAGAGTTTGAAAATCACCTAAAAATTTTTTTCTCAGGTTTTCGTTGTTTAATGGTTTTTTAGATTGGACTTGGGTAAATACCAATTATTTTATCTCCCTTTAAATGCCTTATAAAATGGACTTCATAAGGTATGATCCTATTGGTCGAGGCAATAACTTCTTCTGTCAATGTCAATTAGAGTTTACCACAACCCTTTATATATACTAGTCATATGATCACTGTTAAATGAATATGTTATACATGGTTATGATTCATAATTTTATTTATAAAATAATAGGATATAATGTTCCAAAATAACCAAATAAGCATATTTTTTTAATAACATTATTATATAATATTGCATTTAATAATTCAAAAAGAGGGAATTTCATTTATTAGAGTTTCGATAGTTAAATTATTCTCCCCTTAAAAAATTATTCCTCTCTTCATTTCATATAATAAAATAGATGAGGGTAATTCTTTTTCAGTTCCTCCTATATCTCCAATTTTTCTTCCTCAAACTTGTGGTTCTTCGACAACACTTTGACCAAGTGAGTTTTCCTTTTTTATAAAACATTGTATATATGATCAATGATCATCACCAGCTACTCCTAATATGAAATATCATTCTTCTGTGGTATGACCCATAGATTCATTATATATGAGAGTATGTACTTCTTTAAGATGGATATGTAGAACACATCACATAATTAAGATAGGTTACATTAGTGTTCTAGTCAATAAGCCACCATTTCAGTGCAATCAAGGATTCCAAAGGGGGTGATGTATCTTTGGATAAGAATTTCCTTATTCCAAAACCTCATTTATGTCTTCCAAGATGATATAAAAAGTAATAATTTATCTCTATCCTCAAACTCTAGGTCCCATAGATGATTTTATACATAGTGTTTCTATAGATTTTTTGAAGAGTTCAAATAATGCTGACTGGTTTCAAAAATCTCTTTCAAATCATTGATAAGATCCAGTCCCATAATATCCTAATCTAAAAGTTCACCGTACCATGTTAGATTCCAAAAACTATTTCCATTCAAAGAATCATAAGTTTCCATTTGAATTATAAAATATATATTTTTTATATAAGAACTCTATCCGGGGATGGTTTTAATCCCAACATTCATAGAAATACATTGAACATGATCATAGAATATACTCTAGTATGTAATTGGTATTTTAGACTATCCATTTATCTAAGGGTGAAACTTAGTGTTATATATCAATTGTTTATCTAATTATTACTGTAGGCTTCTCCAAAACCTTGAGGTAAACTACTAATCTCGACTAGATATAATAGAGATTGGAAATACATGAATTCATACAACATGTATTACATATATCTTAGTGATTTGGTCAAGAGATAAATATTTCTTGATAACTATAAAATTCAAATAAATTTTAAGGTGATTGAAATCCATCCATATGGAATTATTTCATTTAGGATACATTGGGAGTCCAATGGTGAAATACATGGTTATGTTTTTCAATTTCTGTACTCTTATAGGAAATGGTTTCATAATAAAGTTATGATTCTATAGTTTTTCCTTGACTTGTTGGAATACGAAGAATAAAAATCAAAACACCACATTCTACCTCTTCATTTTATCCCACCATATTTTCTTCCTCAAATATCTATACTTCTTACATCTTCCAAGAAGAATAGAGAAGGGTGATCTATGCACATGATCAAGAAGTTCCCTCTGTAGTTATCATTTTAATGGGAGGTATACCTATTTTACAAACCTTAAAAATCCATATTATTCAATGTTGGAATCATTAATAATCTATACGTTATTCGGTAGAAAATCGTCATCTTTCTGGGAATCCTCAATATTCTCACAAATAGATTGTTTAGAAATTATTTGATAAAGGTAGGATGAATATCAATTTATTATTCACATTTCCATACCTTTCATGTTTGATGAAATTGGATCCCTTACAATACTCCTCATAGATAAGGTTGGGGATTCCTTTATACAAAGAGAATATTTCACTTTCCTACCTTCCTAGAATGGTAGTGGATTGGAAAAACATAATCCTTTATCAAATAAAACCACCATAATTGTCTTATATTGGCGTCCTTTTGTGTTAATATATACTCGAATCCTTTATGATTTGTATATATATAAATATTCCAACATAAAGATAGAGTTTCCAAATATGAAATGAAAAGATCACTTATTCCAATTCTAGATCATGCATTTGGTAGTTATTCTCAGGGATCTTTAATTAGTGGTTGGAATAGGCTATCACCTTTTCATCATTAATGAGTTCAAAACCCAAGGCAGGTTTGGATGCATCAATTTAGATCTTAAATCATTCCCCACTAGTGGCTAATCTCATCAAAGTTGTAATTATTATCATCTTATTAATCTTTTTATAATTGTATTTACATACATCAGTCTATAAAAATGGACTTCTTTATGATTAAGCATAGTTAGTGCACATGAAAATTGCGAGAAGTTTCACACAAAATGATAATAGTAACCAGATAATCCAATGATACTTTGGATTTTCATTAGCGATGTTGGCCTTGGATATCCTTTAATTTCCATTGATTTAAATGGGACAATAGATATCATTTTACTGGTGATAACATGTAAAAATAAATTCAATTTCTCCTAAAAAATATAATATTTATAGTAATTCACAAATAAATTTTCTATTTTCAAATTATCCAATACAAATTTCAAATACTCCCCAGGCTCATACTTTATTTATGTGGTATATAAGAATATCATCTATAAATACAACCAATTTTTTTCAAGTAAATAACAAAAGACTTTCTTCATTAAGTATATAATTATTTATAGATCATTAGTGTGTCTAAATGAAATCTTTATGAAATCATAGTGCTCATACATTATATGAAGAGCAGTATTGGGTATACACTCATTATTTACCTTTATTTGATAATATCCCCACCGAAGATACTCCTTCGAGAAATAATGGGATCCTTGTAGATGATAGAACAATTCATCAATCTATGGCATATGATACATGTTCTATATAATGATCTTGGTGAGATCATGATAATCAATGCAGAGGTCCATTGACCAATCCTTCTTCTTGATGTCGGGGACATGTGCACTACATGGTGAAACACTTGAATGTATAAACCCTTTATCCAGATTCATCTATAATTGTTTCTCTACCACATTATGTTCAACAATGAAATTTTATTATTGATTTCTCGATATTGGAAAAGCTCCAGATATTATATCGATTGATAAATAAACCTCATAGCTAGGAGGAAGACCAGACCATTATTTGGGAAACACAAAATCCAATTCCTGTATAATGGGCATGTGATAAAGGATTTTATTTTCATTAGTATTAATCATTTGACTTATAAATGCTTTATATAAATTAAATTATATCCATTCTTGAGATGTTGGTAGAAAATATTATTGATCATCTTCCTTGAACTTGAATAGAATCGAATGGAGATTAGAGATATATAGGGTGATTTACTTCTCCCAAAAATTCTGGTTGGATCTATATAAGGAAGAAAAATCCATATCAATAATTGCATAAAATTCCACTAAGGGTAGAATCATAGGGTTTTTTGAGATGTTTATCTTCCACATATGGATAAGTGAGGAGTTATATACGTGGGATGAAAAAATAACAAATACATTTTGTCTTTACTGATAACTCCAATTCCATGTTTTTTGGTGTTTGATTTAACAGTACTACAAAACTTGTGTAACATGAAAGAATTCATAGATATAGAATCAAATAGTACATTCACTATTCATGAATGAATAACTAGAACACCTATCAACACTTTTTTTAGGTATACACCTTAGTAGTTGTTACTGAGTATGATCTCCCCAAATCTCTAAACATTAGAGTTTTATTTAATCAGTTATAATCAACAAATATTTTCTTAGGGAATTGATTTATATAGTGTTCACATTACATGTAGTTGAAATATTGGACAATAGGCAGATGGTTGACCATAGCATTCATTTATTCAGTCATATTGGTGGGGTTTTTCCACCGACACTGGCTATCTTGGTTCACTTATTTCCTAAACCAAAATCATTTCCTTGTACCCATTAAGAAATTTTTGGTATGCTTCTTCCCATAATTTTGGCATGTTGGATGATTGAATTTCTTACTGCTAGGAGTTGTTTCATCAATACCCTAGAATTAAAATATGTTATCTAATTATTTTATTATAACTCAGAGACATTATAAATTTTATTATTTATATTTTGAATTTGAGGGAACATCACACAATTTTCTCATAGCTATCGATTTATTGAATGGATTATACTTTTCATAGATTCTTATTTATCCAATAAAATGTAGTAGTAAACATTATATTCAAGGGAAATTAAAAAGATTAAGGCTTATTATACATGTCATGTAATATTTTACATGTGCACCCTAATGGATTCATTAGCCTTCTTCTTGATTCTAATGAAATACATCTCCATTCATGTTCAGAGAGTGGGATGAAAATAGATTTTGGAAAACATTTTATCGAATCTGTTCCACTCTATTACATTGATCTCCTACTTAGGCTTCATATTTCGAACCAATGACAAAGAATTATCTTCTTCTCCCACCATATGATAAAAACACCATTAAATTCTCTCACTAAAATCATTTAATGATAAATAAGATATTTTCAATGGATTTTATCCATTCATTCTAAATTAGAGGATCAAAATATCCATTAAATTTCGAAGTCCCTTTTCTTATAAAAGCCTCAACTGCAACACATTATATCTTTGGGGGATTCAAGTGTTCCTCCAGTTTTATATTTTTGTTGAAAAAATGAGTCAATTGAGGTAGTGTTGTTATGAATTTTTTCCCCTATTAGGTTGGTAATTTCATTTATATAGACATTATGTTATTATTCACATTGTTTTTTAACTCGGTTCCTCCTATTCCAAGCCACTGATTAAAAATAACGGGGAAATTTTTTATAAGTATTTTTTAAACTATTAAAAAATGGGAGACCATGATCATCAAATAGATAATTAACAAATTACATATATTTATTAACTTAAGGATTTATAGGTTTAAATCTTAGTTATCCTTGATTAATTTACTAACAAAAAATATTATGGGAATTATTGTTCCCTTATTAATGATTTTTAATGTTCCTGTGAATTTAGAAAATCCTATCCCCCAGGATTTTTAAACTAGGTGTAGAAAAAGGACCATTGTCATGCATAAGGTAATGATAAACTATATCTCAATACACCATTTTGGGGGTTATTAACCCTATGTAAAAATATTCTAGAGCCACATCAACTTAAAGTGACCATAAATTGATGCATTTTCTCAGAAACGACTTAATATATATTATACATAAATTTAGGGTTGTTTTATTAAGTTTATTATTACCTCTAAGGATTTCACTACAGTTTTCTAATCATAATCCCAATGTAACTATAATTTTCTATGATACAAACTATGACAACCCATATTGAAATAAAATTTAATTCATGACTTATTATGTAAATTTTTAGATAATACCATCCCAAAAGATCATGAATCCTTATGTATTTGGTACATTAATTAAATAGGATAAAAACATGTAGTAAGAATATAATGAAATTATTGTAAACTTCTTTAACATGATCCAAACATTCCATTTTTCTTCTAAAACTGTATAGGATAACCTAGGGACATATATAAGAAATGGGTGTTATATAAACCCTAGTAAAGGAATAAGATATCATAGAATAAGGTAAAATGGTAAATGTGATCCCAGATTCATATAATATAATCACAATATTGGGGAGTATCATTATATTAAACAATTAAGCATGATATAAGGTGATAACATAAATTCCAGATATGAATGCATAAACAACTTAAAACATGGAATCATAAATATATGTTAAGGATAATCACAAAGAAGTCTTAAAATAGTGTACATAGGAAAAGATACCACTCACCATACATGGAATATAATGATACAAAAAAATTTACCAATGAATTTGGGATCTATATAATTCTGGGCCCACCGGTCACTTTCATATCCTGTACATGTATAAGTGACCGACATCGATTATAAAACGTAATAATATATTTCATTAAGTTTAACAATATTATTGATGAGTGAGGATTACAATAATATAAATTATCAATAAATTAAGGATAGGTTCAACAAGTTTAGTACCCTTGAGTGGAGAAGAAGATGCGTATTCCCAGCACAAATGTTCAACAAGTAAAATCACAGGATAATTTCAGTGACATAACAGGTGTACAAAAAGGATTATTGAAGGGGTGAATGAGAGGAAAATGGGTATATAATTACATTGTAAATTTATTAACAGTTATATTGATTTAGAAAAAACATTACCCAATTAGAATGAGTGGAAAAAATCCACAATGTAAAGGAAGTTCTTGAAAATAGGAGAAATAGAGGATCCCTTACCTTGAGAGGCCACTTTTAAAAACATGGGAGGTGATTGTTGAGAGATTGGGGACACCTTGAGAGGAATTTAGAGAGATAATTATATATTAATTTCAAGATAAAATGTTTTTCAGTGAAGAGGAATTATATATTTAAGTATTTATATATAAAAATAAAGTATAATTATTTTTTATTAATTTCCTTACATATGTTTTTGAAAATATATGATAAAGTAATAGAAACCACAAAAATTAAATAGGTTTTCCCATTTTTTCTTTCAATGTGAGGTCATTTTAATTACTATAAATTATTAAAAAGTGAGATAATTAAAATTTGACCATTGGTTATGGGGAAATGAGTCATGTTTTCAATGAATTAATTTTAAAACCTTAAAATATAATATAGTTTTTAGAGTATTCATTAAGGTCTTATAAAATTTATAAAATAACCTAAAAAACATTATTTTAAAGGGGAATATATATTTTTTCTTGTATAATTTTTATGGGATATATTACATAAATTTTGTGTCATTATGATTTCATAACACACAATATATATTTATACTGTATTTAATTTTGACACAAAATTTTTTATGTCTCTAAAAAATATAAAATAATTACCATTGGATAATATTAAAATTATGTATTAAAAAATAATATTTATTTTATCAAACTAATTACTTAAATTTGAGAATTTAAACTTTTATATAAATAATCCACACTTATTAAAAAATATAAGGTTTTTTTTTCAATAACATTTTTTAAACCTTATAAAAATAAATTTTGACTTCATAAAATAATATTATCATTTATACAAAATAAAATTTAGTTAATAATAATATTTTATTAAAATATAATTTATTTTAAAAAAAATTGAATTCAGTTACATAGAGTTTCTTAATTAAAACTATTCATTTCCCAAAAATACAATTGACGTTTCATCGGTTCAAAATCTATTTTTTTACCAAAATAATTATCTAATCATTCAAAAAGTAATAATAATAGAAAAATATTATCATGATTTTATTAAAAATTAAAATACAATAATTCTCACTTTCAGGGTCTAGATACATCACCCTTTATTATGATATCAAATTTCATAATGGTAAGGTGTGAGGCGGTGGTATTTTTATGGGGTGCTTCAACAAACATGGTTTTGGCCATGATGTTGATGAGTTTTAACTTCTCCCATAAATGTTTTTTCTCATGATTTAGTTGTCAAATATTAGATTTGATTTGGTCAAGGTAAAATCCTATTGATGATATCTCCCTTGGAAGCTCTAATAAATGGTCTTTATAAGGTACGATCCTACTGGTCGAGTCCATCACTTCTTTTATATGTTTCAGTTGTACTTAATCAGACACCTTTATATATAATTTTGATACGATCATTGTTTAATAAATATATTATCAATGGTTATGATTCTTCCCAATATTATAAATCAAATAGGAATTAAAATTACAAGGTAACCAAAGTAGTGCATGTGCTTTCTATAACATTATTGCATAATAATGAATTTATTTATTCAAAATGTTGGAATATCATTTATAAGATTTTAGTTAATTATGAAGTGAAGGAAATTATGAATATTAGATGTCATGATTTTAGAAATCAGGATATCTTTACCATAAAAAACATGTCCCAAGGAAGTTTAATCAATGGGTTTGTTTACACAAAAAACCCATTTAATGTGCTATCTTACAAGTTATCTCATGATACCTATCAATGCATCTAGAGGATATATTTATAACCAGGTCCCACCCATTATTTCATTTATAAGAAATCCCTTATATATTTAATGGTTAATTTAATTCATGAAAAATTTGACTTTTAAACAAATATACACATTAAATAAAAAATACGTAATATTAATATTTGACTAGTAAATTAAATAAATATCATAGTAGAAAAAATAATATCAAAATGATATATGGTTTAAGAAATAATCATATAAAGAATATATATAATTATGATAAATGAAATTTCTAATGATGAACGATCTTAAGAAAGTGTTTTTTAGGGAATTTTAATGATTACAAAATTAGTAAGAGATAAAATATAACCGTCGATTAGTCATAAATAAAGGATTTATCATACGACTAAGTATTTTGAAAAATAGTTGAGAAATATAAAAATAATAATCCCTTAAAGGGTGTTTTTAAACATTCAAAAATCTATAGAAGAAGCTAAATTATAGTAAAACACTTATGATAGGTGGATAATCCATTAATGTCGTATATATTAAAAAAGAAACATTCATTTTGACTTTTTGTAAAGAATGTTCAAAATCAACCTTTCAGAAAACTTTATAAATATTATTTTTGAGCCTTAAAATTTTTAAAAGAAAAAATTAAATATTCTTACTAAATTATTTGAGAAAATAAATTTGAAATTTATAAAATTTTATGAAAAAATATGGCCATGAAATAAAAATATACCTGATCAAAAAGTGAAATCAGAATGGATTTTATTTTTAAAAAAATAATTAATTAAGGTTAAAAATAAAGGTATATTTAGAATAAAATTTTTAAATTATTCAAAAATAAAAAAGAAATGAAAATAAATAGTTTTTATAATTGATTATAATAATAATTCAATAAAAATAAGAGCAATACCAAAACAATGAGATTGTAAAATATCCTCTTACCTATTTGGTAACATTTAAAATGTGTCCCCCTTGAAAGAGTAAAATTGGATTGAAAATTTACCAATCATGAATAAATATATATTCAGGTAAAAAAATAAAATGGTCTGTATATACACCACATAGAAATAAATAGGCACATATTACCAAATACAGATCAATGGAGTAGAATTTGAGACAAATTCCCTTACAAAGATCATATCATCGAAGTGATAATTAATAAATAAAGTGATAACATGTGATCAATATAAACAAAAATAAAAATAGTGTAAATATTAAATAAAATATTCAAAGGTAATTACAAACATAATCTAATCCTATAAATGTAAATAATGAATTAATACAATCCAATGAAATGAAATTAAGTTATTAAACCCCATACCTCCTATTTAAATTACCTCATAACATATTTTAAAACAATATATAATATATTTAGACATATTATAATTTCATTCCAAAAACATATTAGTATATATAATATTTTAGAGGTTCCATTTATAATATGTTCACCCTTAATCTAACAATCATTTATTATTATCACAATTTGGGGTATTAATTTCTTTGCTTTCAAGTATCTTCTTATTTGGTATTTTTGATTCATTAATATTTATAATGGTTAAATAATATTTAGAATAATATTCATGATATAAATATAATATATATTAAATATATATATATATATATAGTTATAGTTATCCATTAAAGGTAGAGGCATAAAAATGAATTGGATCGTTCATCGAGATGGTTGGTCATATGTATTAAAGGATGTAGTTTTAACTTTACAAAAGAAAAATTTAAAGAAAGGATAATAAAAATTATCCTTTTTAGAATCATTATTATTTCACATATAATTTATATATTCATTTCATATATCATTATTACAATCCATGTAAAATGAAAAAAAATGAACTACATCGCTTTGTGTAGGTGGTTGTCTGCGCGTATGCATGAGTGAATATTGTTTTCTAATGGATCGTAAAGTAAGAAGATATATATGATATTATAAATCAATAAGAATAAATATGTCATAATTACGATATATGTTAATTGTTTTTTATTTATAATCTTCTATGTAAATTGGGCATGGAAAATAAATTAAACCACGACGTAGAGACTACAAGTCATACATACTCAGAAGAATTGTTTTCTCTTTTTGTAGGATATAAAAGATATTGAAAATTGTTTTATAATAAACATAATAAAATAGAAATAAATTTATATTTCTATAATTCTTATCTTAATATGGGTACACTATATTTATAGGATGTATAAGAGAAAGTAAACTTGAAAGAGTTGGTAAATATAATTATATATTTCAGTTGACTTCCATTAGATCCCTAATTGAGGACCCAGAGTTGTTATTTTGTGAAAACAGTAACCTATATAAAATGAGTAAGGATGATTGGAATATATTTTGGTATGTTTTTGTTGCAATAAATGGATAATTAGATGTGAAAAAAGTGAGGATAGTCGGTGACCTTTTACAAGTGAAGGGAGCAGTAGTCTTGGAATTATTTATAGTATTAAATTAATATAAATAATTATCATTGAAAAAATGGAAAAAATTGTATTATTTTTATTATAAGGAGATTATGAGTCTAAATAATATCATATAATAATATTTAAAAAAATTTCAATTATTTTTTTAGCCTTATCTCTTATATTGAACCCCAAATTAACCCTTTTTAGAATTATCGTGATATGAATGTTTTTTTCCTTTTAGGTTTCAAGAATGATACTATAGAAGGATAAACATCACATAAATATAAAATAATTGATAATTTCAACCAATACCATTATTGTTTCATAATATAATTTTTTTATGAATTTTAAATTATTAAATAAAATATGGTTTATTATAAAATATCATTAATGTCTATTCTGAAATACAGATAAAATAATAATACACTATGTGTCTCACTAATGTAAAATAGATCCAAAATTTCATGTATTAAAATATAAGGAATATGTGGTCTTAATATAATCATCCATTAAATT
The DNA here is from genome assembly GCA_963277665.1 of Viscum album. Classification (NCBI taxonomy): domain Eukaryota; kingdom Viridiplantae; phylum Streptophyta; class Magnoliopsida; order Santalales; family Viscaceae; genus Viscum; species Viscum album. The sequence goes on from OY728164.1 coordinate 1,496,471,778, forward strand.
TTTTATAGGTTTAGATATCAATTCAAACCTTATCTATTGGTTAAACACCTTGGTTATTGAATTTTAACCTTATCCCGAGCAATTAATTTTTAAATATTAAGGATTTATAATTTTACTAATAAGGTAAAAATTGGGCCATAAATGGAAAATAGATGAATTTTTAGACTTATCGCCATCTTAATTTACTATATCAATTAATTTTATAATTTTCTTATAATTTAATAAATTATATTTGAAAAAAATACTATTAATTTCATTTTAATAACTATTCACATATTGTGGCTTTGAAAACAATATGGAAAAATGGAATTTAAATGTAAATATTTAACACAACCCAATTTTTTTTAATTTTTCTACAAAATGAATGGAAAATAATAATTCATCTAAATTTATTTAGTTTTAATAATTTAAAAGTAAATTATTTTATTTTTCTTTTATTTGAATAAATAGTGTGTCAAAATTACTTAAAAATTTAATATAATTATTTAATTTATAAAATTTTATTATAAATTAACCTAATATAAATAAAGTAATTATGTTCAATATAAACATTTATATTAATTTAATATTTATATTTACTCATATCTATTCCAAAAAACTAATTTAATAAGTTATTTTGTCTTTTCTAGCCTGGCATAATAACTACACAAAACATTGGATTATATTATTGTTATCTGATTTTTTTGTAAAATATCAATAAAAATCATGATTTATATATATTTTTTCAATAAATGAGTATTGAAAATACTTTTTCAAGAACTACGTTGACCCTGAAAATGATTTTCATATTTATTATAAAATAAATTCTAATTGATATTTTTTAAAATATTTTTTTATGAAATTTTTTGTATATTATCACATGTGACAGTTTTAGTAAATTTAATAAATTTTTATCACTTATTTATCTCCTGATAATATAATAAAGAAAATTTTATTTTATAAAACAATATTTTTTACTAGTCATCATAAATTTAACTTCATTAGAAAAATATGAAGAATTCATATGATGAGAAATTTTAATATTTTAATCAAAAAAATAATATTTTATCATAAAATTAATTTACTATAATTTTAAAAAATAAATTCCAATAAAAATGCATAATACACAACAACAAAAAAATTCATTAAAAAATTCATTTTTATGCATCAAAATTAGCTTATATCTAATTCATTAATATTTAAAATTTAAATGTAATGAATTATACTATTCTATGTCAAATGGATCCTATATCACTTTATAATCAAATATGAAATATTAAAAGACATTAAAATTAATTAATTTATTTGAAATATATAAGTGTATTTGAAAATCTGTATTTTTCACAATTTACTAAAAAATAAATCATTTTAAAAAATTTCAAAAAGTTCACTATATGAAAATTTTGATATGATGGGTTCAAAAATAATATCTTTTTTATTAAATAATATTTTTGAAAGTGGAATAAATTAAATATAGTAATTTATCATAAAAACCTTTAAAAACAATTTTTTATGATAAATGTATTTTTAAACAATTTAACGACTTCACTAAAAATATACTTTCTTCATGTAAACCAATTATTATTTTTTAAAAAATATTATTATTATTATTAAATACGATAAATTTATGGCTATGTTATAATGGTATACTGTATAATAATTTATTTAGGTTATGGGTAGCAAGTATTATAAGCTATTGAAGAAATTAAATTTATTTGAAGGGAAATATATTCTAAAATATTTGGTTGTTACATTATACCCTCTATAAAATAAATTATTTTCTAAAAAAATTTATCTTTCTTATCAAAGGATTAATATTTAAAAATAACTTTGTTGAAAAACCATATAATATAAAAGGATAATAACTCTTACTTTAAAAAAGGATAGTGGAAAAAATAATGGTTATCTAAAATAAAAGATAATTGGGATCCTAGATAAAGAGAACGTTTGAAGAAATTTATTATTTTTACATTGAGAATAAAACTAGAATCCAAGTACTAATAGAGATAGATATATAACATGGTCATGAGATAGTTAATGACTAGATAACTGTAAATAATTGAGGTTTTAAAAAGATAATCGATTCATCAAAAATGAATGTAATATGATAGTATTTTACATCAAGATCCTTTTAATAGACATAGTAATTTAATTTATTATATTTACTAATAAAATAAGTAAATATACATTCTTGATAAGTATAATTTCATCCATTAATCAATTTCATTTATAATCTCATCATTTTATGCAAAACTTTTAGTATTTAAGATGAATTTTTCATGCCTGATGCTCTAAAATAAACTTATAATTAATCACCTAATCCAAAAATCACTAACAATATATTCCTTTTTTCTTTAATAATATAAAATGATTACCAATGATTTTATAATATGGATAAATATTAATCTGATGAAATAATACATTAATCTCCAAAATTCACCAATAAAACAAAAGGTTTAACTTAGATCATTCCTTAAATAAATAACCCAATATAAAAATAAAATCAATAACCTAAATATTAAATAATGTATTAACCTTAAAGATTATCTCATTCCCTTAATCTTACATCTCTAAAAATTTAATAAAAATCATCCCAAATAATCATTTACATTAATCATAAGGATTATATATTTTTCAACCAATAAAACATCTCTAAAATATCATTAGTCACCTCAATATCCTAATAACTCAAAAAGAATGGATCATAAAATATACTTCAAAAAAATCGTTATCCATAAATTAATGTAAATAATAACTGGTCATAGTAAATAGGATATCACATAGGCCAGTTGTAGGTGTTTCACCCTTGTATCCCTTCGATTGTGGTTTCAATCCTTTCAACCTTTCTATATGTGATGGTTTTTTTCCTGGACTGCAGGTTGACCTTTTTGAAAAGATATTAATATAATTCATATTATATTATCTAAAAAATGACGATCATCCTAATGAAAAATATTAATTATCAAATCAAAATTTAACCAATAATTTTTCTATATAAAAATAAAGTAATATTAATTTATTATTAATACCATAACATTAATGATAAAATAAATCCTAAAGGTTATCAATAAATTTAAAATTATATCCCAAAAATATTAAATAATACTACTCAAATGAAAATTTCACTAAAACATGTAATAAACTCAAGGGTTGAACTCCCATTAATTATCCCAAAATATCCATAATCATGATAATATCCTATCACATATAATCTAAAAAGGATTATTTTTTCATTTAAACATGTGATCAACCTTCGATTTATTATCCCATAACATATTAGATTTTTCCCATACCAATAGAGAATATCACGGGTTTCTATAGGTTCTATAATCTAATTCATCATAATGTTTATTAAACAAGACATGAATAAACACATTCATATCCCCTAAAAATTCCAAACCATGTGTATATATGGGAACATTCCCCATGCACTAGAATGATGGTTGAGATATTCTCATCCAACTCATTTCAAGGTTATTACACTTTGATGAATCAGTTCCAAAAACCACATCCACATGTATATCAAGACATGGATGTATAGATTGTAAAACTAAAAAATCTCTATTTTATCTAAACATTAGAATGTTATCCTATATTGGTACTTATCGTCAACATTTTTCATAGTGCTATAATCAGTAATATATGTTTTCCAAAATATTGTTTCCAAGGATTCTACTAAGTTTTCTCTGATACAAAATATAGAAAACAAAAACTATAGTTACCCATATCCTATTCATTATTGATTGTATTCTCATAAGATATAAGTGACCTCATCCCGAAGGACCGATCGGTTTAGTATTCTTAAATAACCGAATACATACATGATTTCTATATTACATTTAAAAAACACAATATATATCATAAGATATATTATACATTTCTAGATATTATACACAATATCCTTCATCATATCTTAGGTAAATGTAACAAATAATGGGTCTAATCATATTCTCAGCATGGGTAACATTCCAAAGAAGTTATCATGAGTAAATAAGGCATAATCAATATGAAAAGGTAAATAACTGAAAAACTTCCATTTAATCAATAACATAAGCATTAAATGAATCGAAGGATAATATCAATGATACAATATCATAGATAATAATAACCAAATTTACAATAATTCTAATTCTTAATATTGGATGCCATGATTTCATATATCATGATAATTTTACTATCGAAGCCTTCTAGCGTGGAAGTTTAATCTATGGGTAGGTATATACCAAAAACCCTTTCAATCATTTTAGCCATCTAGTTATTTGAAGATACCTATTGACGTATCGAGGGGATATAAAAAATTAGGCCCCATCCATTACCATATTTCAAATTCATTCCCTATATATTTAATGATCAATTTAATCTGTAAAAATTTTTTATAAATAAATATCCATATTAAGTAACGAAAATGTAATATTAATATTTCCCTAGTCAGTCAAATAAAATTTATAGTAAAACACCATATATAAAAATGGAATATGGTTTTGTTAATATTTATATAAATATTATGGAGAATTAATATAAATTTAATGTCTAATGATAAATTATCACTAGAAATTGAATGTTTTGAGATAAAATTGTCACCTATAAAATTAATATGAGATTAAACATAACCATCAACTAATCCGGAATATATGTTTTATAGTAAAATTAAGAATTTTATAAAATTAATGTAAATATTAATATAATATTTCATAAAAAAAATTCTTGAAAAAAGGAGAAATTATAGAATAATATAAATGAGAGTAAAACATTTATGGTGGAGAGAAAATAGTTTAATGGCATATACTTTAAAAAAGAAATATTTCATTTGATTTTTTTGTAAAGAAATTTGAAAATGGACCTTTTTAAAAATAGTAGAATAGTTATTTTTAAACCTTATAAAATGTAAAAGATGACATTAAATTTCAATGATAAATCATTTTATTACATAAAAATGAATTTTTTAAAAAAACTTTGAAAAATATGAAGACGAAAGAAAAACATACATAACCAAAAAATAGAAATAAGATCACATATTCAGTTAATTATTTATTTCCTTGATTAATGTAAGAAATAAAGGAAAATCTGGAAGAAAATAAAGAAGCTACTTAAATATTTAGAGTATAATAAATTTGAAGGATTTTTTGATATATTATAATATCCATTTAATGAAAATAATAGAAATCCCAAAAAAATGAGACTGTAAAATAAATTATTACCTAATTGGTAACGTTTAAATTGTATCCACCTTGAAAGAGTAAACTTGACTTTTAAATTTAATATTCTACAATAAATATATATTCATGTTAAATACATCGAAGGGGAAGTATGTAGAAAAAATAAATATAAATAGGTGCATAATAACAAATATGTCTAAAGGGAGTTGAAATTAATTCAAATTCCATTACAATGAAAATATCATAGAAGTTATTATTAATTCATGAAGTAAATATGTGAGAAAATTGTACATCCAAATAATAAATGAAAATAAAACATAAAATAGAAATAGGTAATTACAAACATAATCTTAGAATATCAATGATAATGTAGAATTAATATAACCCAATGAAAAGAAATTTAGTTATGAAACCCCTATCCTCAAGTCTAGAAAGTCACATAAATAACTGTAAACTCATATATAATAAATTAAGATATATTAATCATATTTAATTGAACCATATTGTTATATATAATATAATACATTATCTTTTTATTGAATTTTATTACCAATTTATTAATAATAGTTTATTATTATCATTATTTTGTGTGTTAACTACTTCATTTTTCCATATTGTTTTAATTTGATAGTTTAATTACATTCATAATTCCCATTGTTAAATAATATAAATAATGTTATTTAAAATATAAATAATATATATATATATATTTAATATTTTTATGTTTATAATTATCCATAAAATATAGATATAGAAAAATGAATGACACCGTTCAAAAAGACAAAAGGTCATACACACACAAGAACACTATTTTTTACTTTCGACAAATGAAATGAAACAAGAACAAATAATAATTAAAATTGATAGGATACTTTTTATAATACATATATCTTATATTTATATTAAATTTATTATTATTATTATCCATTTGAAATGGAAATGAAAAATTAATGACCTCACTTTGTGGAGGTGGTAGTCCACATGTATGCATGAGCTTCATATTCGTTTTACAACATATTTGAAGGTAAGAAAACATATATGTTATTATAAATATAGAATAATAAGTATTTCATTAATATAATATATATTAATTATTATCATCTCTATAACTATCCAAGTAAAGAGGTGACTAAAAATGAATTACACTACAACGTAGAGATGATAAGTCATACCTACGCATTCTCCATTTTTACACTTTTTGTAGGACATAAATAGATAGAAAATGGTTTAAAATTCGATATAATGACATGTATGTATATTTATAATATCATCAATATTATTTTATTAAGTTTATATTAGGTTTTCAAGAAGTGGAATATGAAATAATCTTGAAAGAGCCGATAATGACCATTCCATCTTCTTTGGTAGACTTCCTTTAGATCCCTTATTAAGGAGCATATGGTTTGTATTTTGGGAAAAAATTATTTCTATAAAAAGGATAATGAAGTTTTCAATACAATTTGGTAGATTTTTGTTGAGATAAATGGATCATGAGGTGCGAATAAGTAAGGGGAGGAGTTTCCTTTTTATAAGTGAGGGGAGTGGTATTATTGGAATTACTGAAATTTTTATATTAATATAAATAATTTTTTTTATGAAAATGGGTCAAAATGGTAAAATTTTTAATATAGTATTATTATTATTCTAAATAATCTCATATAATAATATTTTTTGGATGTTTTAGTTATTTTTTAACCAATCTCTTAGTTTTAAGAACCTGTTAACCCATCTGACAATTAGCATGATATCGATGGTTTTTGATATTTCAGGGTCAAGAAAGTTACCATAAAAGTAAAAATGCAACATAAATGTGGTATAATTTATATTTTAACACAAATATAATTAATTGGGTCTAGGATAACATTTTTATTAATTTAAAATCAATTAAAAATTTATTTCTTATTATAAAATATCATTAATGTCATTTTTGGAAATACATGAAACATTATAATATAGTATGGGTCTAACATATGTAATATGGTTACAAAATTAAATATATTATAATAAAAGAAATATATGGTGTTAATATAATCATAAAATAATATTTTTCACATGTTTAGATGTCATTTTAAACATTAACATTTGGATTAACCCTTGGCTATTGAATTTTATCCTTAACCATGATAATGAATTTTTCAATAATAAAGGTTTATAGTTTAACTAATATGGTAAAAATTGGCTGTTAAATGGAAAATGGATGAAATTATAGTCCACTTATAATCAAATTTTTTCCATTTTAATATTTATATAATTTTTTAAAAAATTAATAAAATATATTTAATAGAAAATAAATTTAATGTCATTTTATTAAATATACACATAATATGACTTTGAAAACAACAATAATGAAATGGAATTAAATTATAAGTGTCTAACACATCCATAATAATTTATATTTTTCTAAAAAACTATTTTAATACACTAATTCATCCAAATTCTAATACTTTTGAAATTTTAATAATATTTATTTTATATTTCTATTTATTGAAAGAATACCATATCGACATTATGTAAACATTTAACACAATTATATCATTTCAAAAAATTATAAATAAATTACCATAATACATATAAATAAATTAAGTTAAATATTAACCTTTATATCCATCCAATAGTTGTATTTTATAATATGTATGTCAGGAAAACTTATTTAATATGTTTTTCCACTTTTCTTCCCCTACAAACGAATTTGTATAATATTCATGTAATATAACTCAAAAATTAAAAAATTATCTATGAAAATAATAATTTATAGATATTATTTACTAAATAAGTAATGTTATGACTTTTTACTTCTCCATTATTATCATTAGGATACCAAATTAGACATATCTAGTGCTGTACAAGCACTGTATCGACACTGAAAATGATTTCTACATTTATAATAATATTAATTACAATATTTTTCTTTCAAATTATTTTTATATGTTTTTTTTATAATAATTTTTCCGTAAATATTATTAAAAAATTTTATATCATATATATGTCTTAGTGATATCATAAAAGAAATTGTATCTCATTAAAACTATATTTTTCAATAATCCCAAAAAATTTATCTTCTTTCAAAAAATCTAAAATATTCATACAAGAAAAAATTTGACCATATTCATCTACATATTATTTATACTTCAAAAAATTAAATTCCAATAAGTGATATAAGTTAATTTCAATTTAAATAGCTAAAATGAAATGAGAAATTGTTTTTTATAAAAAATGTTTTTTAATCATAGAAAATGAAATATATAAAAATTATCAACATTATAAATTAAAATGGAATTAAATATATTATTAAATTTAAAATGGATAATATTTTATTTTATGAAAAAAGTAAAAACAGATTGGGGAATTAAAATTAATTTATTTAAGAAAAATAAATAAGAGTATTTGAAAATATGGTATTTCTAGCTATTCACTAAAAAACCAATCTTTTAAGAAAAATACCACAATTTAACACTAAGATAATTTTAATATTTTGATTTAAAAATAAAAATACTATTATCAAATACCATTTCGAATTTTTTTTGAAACTAATTATAATATTTATTCAAAAAATCAATACAAACAATTTTTTTTGGAAAAATGTATTTTTAAAGAATATAATGGAATTACTAAAAATATAATTTGTTCAACTAAATACTTTATAATTTTTTTAATTATGATTAGATCCACAAATTTAATAAATATGTTTTAATGGTATACTATATTTCAGTTCATTTAGACTCGGGGATTCATGTATCGAATGTTAGAAAATAATTAAATTCATTTGAAAAGAAATACATTCTAATGTCTCAGAGTGTTACACCACCCCAACATTTCCATTCCATTAATTAATTTCAATTTTATATTACTATAGTAATTGTAATAAGTTCATTTTCCTTAGGTTGATATCTTTCCTAGGGAAAATGTACTTGAGGCTCTTATGGTGCGTATAGACAATGAACCACTCACCAAGAACAAAATTTTTTAAAGTATTCAATGAGAAAAATTAACACTAAAATATCTAAATCATGGGTAATATATTTTTTCTAAATAATTCTAAAATATCTAGACCAATAAGGAATAAATTATTTCTATTGTACCAGTACAAAACCAAACCTAAATCTACAAGCCTCACTAAACACCACCAACTTGACTCCTTCCCCTAGTAACCATAGAAAATGATAAATGATAAATATACCAATTATATCCTCAAAAAATATTTTACGTACAATAGAGATAATTAAATGATGGCTCTTTTAGGTAAGGGGGTTCTTGGAAAATTTAATAATTGATATTTCCACTATGAATCTCTTGTAGTATCTCATTCACTCATATAAGATACAGAACTCAAACATGATCTTGAGAAGCTCCCAATAAATCACGTGTGTGATTTTATTACATCCATGACTACTCCTCCCTTTTAGATTATATTCCATAGTAAATGTACCTCTGGAATGTAGAACTAAAACATTTAGATGTTTTTGTACAACTAGTCCACTCATAGTATGTATAATACAATATTTAGGTTCTCACTATGATATTCCTATGATTCCAAATATATAATGATATCTGTAATGAAGAACAATACAAGATAATCTAAGAAGGTATGGGAAGCCTAATTTATGTTTCACATGAACATAGTCAAGGAATTTATTACACTAAAGGGTATTATAAAAAACTCATAATTTCTCTAGGGACACCTGAATGTTATCCTTGGTATATCCTACTAATTAATTCAAAATTAAGAAAAAAACCTAATATAGATATTCGTGAACCAATTATATCAATTTAGTAGGTTAAAGGGGTCATAAATCCATGGTAGAGGGTGTTTATTTTTTTCTTTCAGTTAATTTAGGTGGTTATAATCAATAAAAATCCTCAAACTCACATCCACCTTCATAGTGACCAATACTGGATCTGACCATGGTGACACATTGAGTTTTATCAAACCTTTATGCATATGTATTATATATAAAAAATCAGTCCCCTAATCTCATCAAGGGACATTCAAAATGATATAGAATAAAATAGAGTGGTCCTGCGGTGTATATCAATACAAAATTAAATCTTCAAATTAGGGGGAAATCCTAGTACATAGTCTGGGAAGATATCAATGTACTCATCCATGAAAACATGAACTTGATATTTCAAAGTTTCCATCACACATAGATCCAAAATAAATAACTAATGCGTAATTGACTATATCTTGAGACACACATTCCCTGCTCATCTAAACTGATGGTTTCCCTCAACAATAGTTGAATCCTTAGTCCATCTATTTGAAGACACATCAATATTTAATACTAGTAGTATATCAGGGAATAGTCTAAGGACAACCAATATATACCAAGTATAATTTCATAGTTCATTATCATAGCTACGTGGAGGTCCCACTAGAACCCCTCCCAACTAAGTAAAATCTCCCACCATTGATAGATGTGGGAGAGAATGCGATAAATTATAGTTGGAGCCTATTTCAATATAGGTTGGTCAAAAGGCTCTAATATGATTTATATATATCCCAAATTAATTATTTTAAACAAAATAATGGCTCAAACTTATATGTATGTGTATTTATTATATCATATATTAGACATATATCATAGTTTGAATCACGTTGAGGGCTACCTTGTCATATCACTCCCTCACCAACATCTAGAAATGTCTATGGGATCTAGATTATTAAGGATAATATGGACTATCAGGGTGGATATAATGGAAGTAGATGATATAAATTATCACCATTATCTCCACATATTGGTATACCTCCATCTAATCTACCATAAATGCCTCCTTGTGGACCCCCTTGTCTGCAATAAGAAGATTGTTGGTCACATCCTATCCATTGAAGTGAGGTTCCATCAACTTAAGGGGTACCATCTACTACATGTCAGGTCATACAGTCACATGCCATTTGGCATTGACATCTACATTCATAGAAAAGTATACCTCATAGTAGGATGTCTCCTTTGAGTGAATCCTTAGATACCAACTCTTGGGTATGGGATTACGCTTGTGAATGGTTTTGATGTTGTGGTCCTGGAAACTACTAATATTATATTCTAGCTAATGACTCAACCCTTAGATAACTACATCAAGAACCAACTTCCAACTTATCATCTACTAATATTATATCAACCACAAAGGACCTCACCAAAACCCTAAAATATAAGGTGTTAATATGTGGAAAAATTCAGGAATAGATCTCTCTGTAAATGTCTTACATGACTTTGTTATCCTGAATGAATCCATATTGAATCATTTATTTAGAGTACCATATGAGGCCAATTAACCTGGATGAATACTGAAAAAATTTACATGATACGCTAATATAGATCTAAATGATCAAGGATACATAAAGGCATCAACATATCTCGGTAATACACATCATGAAATATTCACTCAAACTTCATCCATGGGAGAGAATCCTCATATTTTATTTTATGATCTTGGTCTACTAAAATATTTTTGTACCATGGGTAATGATGGATACAAGCAACACGATCTGATCTGTGGGTATCCAGACAAGGTGGAATTCCCAAATCACTATATCAAGCCAACACTCTATCAACCAAGGGTTAGGTTCACCGCAAACCTAGGGTGATCACTACTATTGATACTCATGAAGCACATTCATCCGATGTGTATCCTCATCCTATCCAAGTTGTATGATCTACTGTGAAACAAGGGGAAGAATATATTCTTTCACAATTGAAGGGTTGTCCAATCATTTCACAATGGAATGAAAAATTACTTTATGGTCACCCAATGTAGGTATGCAATTAGAAATTCCCTTGGTGTACTCCTCATCACTCAGCTAGTTAGTGATAAGAGACTCAATCAACGTTATAAAAATGTCACAAACAATCCTTGGGATACTAACAATTTGTCTTTATAGAGGAATCCTATAATAGATATGACAGAACATGTACACCAAATAATATCTTGGGATAAGACTCAATAAGTAAATAAAAATAAATAAATAATCCTTATATGATACACATACCATTCAAATAAATCTCTACACCTAGTTCTGTAGAGTTCTATGTTGACAAGCTGGTTATCAAATTTTTGTTTAATGGATATGTTAGTTTCTACACCAATACTATGTTCTCTAGAATGAAGTCAAAACTCAAACCCATTGAATAAATTTCCATAAATCACCAAACCATCCAAAAAAATTCCTTACTCAAAACAAAATACTGTATACAAACCTTATTTGATACAACTATATCATGAATCAACCCACTACGACCCCACCTATGCAAGTTGTAAGCTGTGTGTTCCATCCTAATACAATATACAATATGCCAGGGGGAAGTGACTATCACAAAGTATATATATCACACAATATTGGATTCCATAACCTATTGAAACATTATAAAAATACATATCTCTACATAGGTTATGATAGTGATAGATATAAAATAAAACAAACTACAACCTATAATTCATGCGACAAATGAGAAGATCCAAAAGGGGGTAAAAGTTCAAAAACCTTAAAGTAAAGGGGAAAACTCAAATCCAAAAAAAATATTCCTAATCTAACTGAGGTGAAGAGATTTACACAGTGACCTTGAACCAAACATGAACTTCATTCAATACTGTCACCTTCAGGCACAACCGATGTAACACCTCGAGATTTTATAAAAAATATTCTTTTTAATTTCATTAATGTCTTGTGTTGTACGCTACACCAAAATAATCTTTCACAACACGCATCCTTGACTTGCCTTGGATTACATGCAATCACGACCTTTCTCGATAGCGTGTGTAGTACGCAATACCGAGTTTCACTAAACAACGATATGCTATTAAAATATTATTAAAACTAACTGTTATGAATAGTAATAACCACCTTTTAAAATTTTAGAAATTTTATCTCTCAAAATGAACTTTATTTTTGGATTTGGAGTATCAAATTTAGCCTAAGGTGAAATTTTGGTACTTTTCGGATAACTTTCATATTCTGATGAATAGTGAAAATTACTAAATTTTAATTAAAAACAACTTCTTTAATCGAAATAATTAATTGTGATAAATTATTAATTTGAGTGGTTTTAAATTATATTTAGAATATATTTTTACAATTTAAAACAATGTTTGTCATTGGATGTAATTCTACATTTAAACCAGACATAAACAAGTGTCAATCTTTTGATAGTTATTATCTCTTAAGAACACGGTATTTGTTTTGACGACGGGAATTAATTTTAAAATTAATTAATGCAACTGATATGTTTTGAATTTGATATAATAGACATCATTTTTGAGTTCATAATATCATATATATCTTAGGCCTAATTTTTTGTATTTTTTTGAAAACATTCAATTTTTGATGAATAGTGAAACCACTAAGTGGTAGTTAAAAAAACTGAATTTTTCATAAAACATAATTTTACCACTTCTGTGAGTGGAATTTCAAAAATCCGAGTGACACGGTTGATGTCAGTAAGTAAAATGTGGTTCAATGAGATGAAAATAATTTTTGGTGAATAGTAACTTTTTACTTTTATTTACCACGGTTAAAAGTAAATAGGGTAATTAAGGGTAAAAATGATATTATTATTACCCTAACACATGTCCTAATTCTATTGTACATGTGTAATTCGACCAAAAACAACCCTAGGAATAACATATGACCATTTAGGACCACTTGGATTAGATTAGGGCATTTATTATTAATTTATTTAAAGATGGGTTAAAATAGTTAAAATCAAAGTTTAATAAGTAAATCATTTTTAATATAGGGATATACATAAGATAAATTCGACTATAAATACTAATTAGAAAGAAAAAAATATTTCATACATAATGGTATTTTATTTGTAATTTTTAGACATTAAATAATTTAATTTATTTATGACACAAATATAATGCAGTAATTATCTTATTAATGAAATATTGACATAATTGATGTTATAAATACACAAATAAATGTTATTTGAGACTTTTTATGAATTCCACTAATTTTATAGGTTAATATGACATGTTAGTATTCATTTAATTAACTTTTTTGAACTAATAATTCTGTTATGATTTTCACAAAAATCAATTACTAAATAGTGTCAAAATTGACATAAAATAGTTTTTAAAACAAATATTATATTATTAATTGTTATTTTATTCCTAAAAATCTAAGGTTCGGAAACATGACATAGATAAGGTTATTTATATTAATAATAAACAACTTGGGGTTCGTTTGGCTTGTTATAGTATGTTTATTAACCTTATAGTGTAAGAACACAAGAAGACACGGTAAAAGTAAAATTATTTAACTTAATGTTAAATCTAAATGATAAGGTTAAAATAGGAACCTAAACTTGTCTAAATTCTATTTTATGAGAGAATTTAGACCCATCCCCACCTTAGCTTCGAAATAAATCAATTTGGAGCTATTTAAAACCGAATTTGACTTTATAATAAAATAATAGTTTTAGTTATTCCAAAGGTGCCCCTCTCCTCCCTTATAAAAGGGCACCTCCTCCCCCTCTTCCTCAGACCACTTTGAGCCTTCAAGATCGGCCAACCCCTGCCCATTTCTCCTCTCCACTTCCCTAGAAACATCCTAGAGGTTCTAGTCTTCTTTAAAGACCTATTTTAGTGCCCTAAAAGGAGTTCTCAAAGAATCACTTCAAAGAAGAGGTAATGTCTGTTACCGATTCTTTCATCTTTATTTCTTCTTCCACTTCTTCTTCTTTAGTTGTTTCATTATTAAGTAATAACATCAGTATCACTCATATAATGATATGTTAATTTATGTATGAAACAACCCTATTTCACCATCTATCCATCCTACGGAAAATGAAATCACCACGCGTGTGTACGTACGAAATACCGTCTCCACGCCGTGGTGAAATCTATTTTCCACCACCACCTTACTTGGATAGGTATAATGGTTTAAATAATAACTATATATGATTATTTTAAAGTGATATTGATTCTGAAATAGTATACATACACTCCAATATAGTCCCATGATCATGAGAACGATATCATCGCTCGTGCGTACGTACGGACTACCGTCTCCACAACACGATGAGATTCATTCTCCACTTTAACCATTCATGAATGATTATAAAGTATATATAATAAGTAATAATGAAATATATGACATAATAATGATACTGGATTTATGTTTATATATATGTATGTCATCTACTTAAGTCCATTCAACTCAATAAGGAGATGAAAACTGTGTTCATGCGTACGTACGACCTACCGTCTCCATGAACGGTGTATTTATTTCCATTACTGATTTATTATATATATGTATATTATGAATATATATTATATATAAATCATATTTTATATTCTTTAATTAATTAATCATGATCTAAGTAATAATATGAATAATTACAAGTCAAAACACGGACGATAAATGAAACAATTTTACCCAAAACGCTCTTTAACATGGAATTTACAAAAGAACGGGTAATATAATGTCATAATTGAACCATATATGATATCATAACAATGAGTATGATTCTGGAATAAGTCAATAACATTATTTAAATCATTATACAGGAGGTTCAGACACTTACGAAGAAAATCGGACCTAAGGTAAGGAAAATATCACAATCTCATTTTTATCCGAGATTGTTGATACTTTGAAATTTACTGGGGTGTATTTTATCATCCACATTCATGTTTCCTCGATATGTAATAGTATTTCCATCTACCTACAATTGTTTAAATACAATTATACCCTTTGGTGAGTTTTTAGTAAAATATATGAAATAAATCTTTTGTCATTTTTTATACGAGGTACTTTTTGACTTTTCTGACAAAAGTACGAAGAATGTTTTTTTAAATTATACCGCATGAATGGATTTTTAAAACATTACTTCCAAGAAGATTCCTTTACAGGTTTTCATGTTTATTTTTAATTAACTTCTTTTAGTTTAAAATAGTAAGACATATTAAGAAAGGAAAATGTTTTTGAAGTAGAAATGATATTTTCATCAAGAATGGAGTTCAAGTGTTTTATCAAAATTATTTTCCATCTACGATAATATGGGGTTCTGTTTATATCCTTATTATTACATTGATTTTATTATGTTGTGATGGAATTATTTTTATGAATTCCTTTATCTTATATGAATTGTTTGATGATGTCACGATGTTTATAATTCCCATTTTTATTACATGAGTTATGCAATGATGTATGATTTATGATTTTGTGGAACACATAAGAATGGTATCATTATGGGATGGGTTGGAGCAATATCTCCCTCCAATGCATTGGGTAAGGATTTTATATCTCATGAGATAGACATGGATGGAACGGCATGTTAAACCGGTTCAGTGAAACAGGACTGAAATGAAGAGTGAACTCGGTTCAGAAATGGACTTTGTCCACTAAGATAGTCTTGGAATTGAGTCTTGACTAACAAGAAATGATTATCTATGATTATGTGTGTATGACACAAAGTTTCATGTTTTATGTTATGATTATTGGGATTTAATTTCACTACTATGATATATCCCATGTTATGAAATTATGCCCTCTTTTGCAGGTTAAGATTTCCAAAATGTTATGTTCTTATAAATATGATGTGATTGATATTTCTTTTGTTTACCCTTACTGAGAATTTGATCTCACCCTTTTATGTTTTCTTTTCCCCAGTATATAAAGAATTTTTTTAGGTAAAAAAAAGGGGAAGATCTATATGGGAGATGTTGAAGATCTTTCACCACGATTAGAAGATTATATTCCGAGTTTCCAAAGACACTAAACTATTACTATCCTTGTGTGTGTGTTTTTGTTATGTACTAAGTATTCCGAAAAAGTAATGTAATGTCCATGTACGTCAATCTTCGGGTCTCTACAGTTGGTATCAGAGGAAAGGTTTAGTAAACCTTTGGAAACAAGGATGCGAAAACGTTAGTGAGATCCCTAGAGATATTTCTAAGGTATGTCTAAGGATGTCCCTAAGGATAAGTATACGTATAGGATATAGTCCTAGAACTATGGTAACAATCTTAGAATTTAACATAAGATGTACGATATTGAAGTTACTCCCCCTTTATTATGTTTTTTGCCTCTAACACTATTATTTTTGGGTTTTAGAAAATGGATGGAAAAAAAAGACGATTCACGATAATGGAGGATATTATGGAAAATGGAATGATATTCTTCATGAGAAACCAAATGAAATGGGATTTGGAAGTCCAACCATCATTATTATGCCGAATCAGAAATCTCATAATATGATCAATAAACTCAAATTTGGTAAGCTTCCTGCCTCAGCTAATAAGAGAAAGATGGAGTTTCATGATGATCATAGAGGAAAGAAAGTTCAATTTCCCCTATGTAATTCATGTGGGAAGAGGCATCAAGGAGAATGTTTCAAAGGAACTGGAAGATGCTTTGGGTTTGGAAAAGAAGGACATAAAGCCAGTAAGTGCAAAGGACAGGGTTCAGTTAACACCATGGATGAGGATAATGGTATTGCTATGACATAAACAATGGTTAAATGTTTTAAATGTGGAATGTATGGGCATTATGAACACCAATGCCCTAAGGTAAAGTCTCATGAAGAGAATTAGTATGGTCATATGGGTAATATTTATGTTGATGATGATGAAGAGACTACAAATGATTTGTGAGATGAAAGAATTGTTGAAGCTCGGTCAATGGATTAAGAAGGTAGTGGAATGATTACATGTTTATCAAGTGTAATGTTGTATAAGTAATCTCATGGTACTATGGAATAAAGAGACATCTAAGGATTGTTACACTGTCGTCTTTACTTATGTTTTGAAAGTGTATGATTAATGGTACTAGTAACCATGAAAGGTTATTCATATATTTTTGGAAAGTATATGATATGCGCATAATGAAGGGATAAGGACAAAATTAAATGTTTGATAGTATTCATGAGCTCATGACTGATATAAGGAGAAGGTTATGTAATGGATTGAGTATATAGAATTTTTGGATTTTGGTATGTGGAAAGAGTTAACTTTTGATAGCATTCATGTTTTCACTAAGGTCTCATAGGTATTCATTTTTCAAGAGAATACATTATTAAGGTATTCACATGATTGGAATGTGACCAACAAGATATATGGGGTATAAATGATGGTATTCACATGCTTGGTTGATGACATTTCAAGTAATAATTTTCTTTATATTATGAGCTTGAACCGAAGTATTTTATATAAGCCTAAAGATTAGAATGGATTATGTTGGACATAAGTTAGTATTGTTTATGGATAGAACTTTTGATATTATTTATGTGATGTTATAGTAATTTAGTTTTAGAAAAAGGACAACTTGTAGGACGGGCGACAGCCCACCGCATCGGACAAGGCCGTGGGAATCGAACCCACAACTGAAGTGCGACTAGCCTTTATCGCCTACCACTGGCCTATAGGAAGTCCCTGTTTAGTAGAAACTAGTTTTATTATATTAAGTAGTATGATATATGAAGAATAAGTCCATTTTAGGAACCATATATCATTAATCTCACTATAGATGGACTTATGTATTTTTTGATAACTTTTCTAACCTTTTGTTTAAGACAGATGGAATGACCCGTCATTCTATCACATGATCTGCTAACACTTCACGAATAACAAATTCAACTTCATTTCTTTAAGAGATGAAGTGGAAATTGTTCAAGGCATGAACAACAGTGAGATTGTACCAAAATAAAGTAAGTATTTATTCTAATTCAAATTCTTCAACTTTAGGGAAATGATCTTGAAAACCAAATAAATGTTGTCCTAGTGCTCTTATATCTGATGAATCAAATGGTACCTTAGATCGTCACAAATTTATGTATTTGTGATTGCTGGCTTTTCCATAGCCATGTTTTCTACCACTCTCCATCAGAACATGATGGTTAGATTTCTCTTCCATATCCATATTTTCTCCTATGTGGAAAACCAGTGATTAGTTTATTTGGGTAACTGTTACGTTTCATACTTTTTTTTAAATATTGGTTTTGGTATTCCATTTAACGATGTGGGTTTCTATTAAAGAAACTTTCGAGTAGTAAACCATTTATAACCCTGACGAATTTCGAGGGCGAAATTCATTTTAAGGGGGGTAGAATGTAACACCCCGAGATTTTATGAAAAATATTCTTTTTAATTTCATTAATGTCTTGTGTTGTACGCTACACCAAAAGAATATTTCACAACATGCATCCTTGACTTGCCTTGCATTACACGCAATCACGACCTTCCTCGATAGTGTGTGTAGTACGCAATACCGAGTTTCACTAAACAACGATATGCTATTAAAATATTATTAAAACTATCCATTATGAATAGTAATAACCACCTTTTAAAATTTTATAAATTTTATCTCTCAAAATGGACTTCATTTTTGGATTCAGAGTATTGAATTTAACCTAAGGTGAAATTTTCGTACTTTTCGGATAACTTTCATATTCTGATGAGTAGTGAAAATTACGAGATTTTAAATAAAAACAACTTTTTTAATCGAAATAATTAATAGTGATAAATTATTAATTTGAGTGGTTTTAAAGTATATTTAGAATATATTTTTACAATTTAATACAATGTTGGTAATTGGATGTAATTCTACATTTAAACCAGACATAAACAAGTGTCAATCTTTTGATAGTTATTATCTCTTAAGAACACACTATTTGTTTTGACAACGGGAATTAATTTTTAAATTAATTAATGCAATTTATATGTATTAAATTTGGTAAAATAGAAATCATTTTTGAGTTCATAATATCAAATATATCTTAGGCCTAATTTTTGGTATTTTTCTGAAAACTTTCAATTTTTGATGAATAGTTAAACCACTAAGTGGTAGTTAAAAAAACTGAATTTTTCATAAAACTTAATTTTACTGCTTCTGTGAGTGGAATTTCAAAAATAAAAGAGACACGGTTGATGTCAGAAAGTAAAATGTGGTTCAATGAGATGAAAATAATTTTTGGTGAATAATAACTTTTTACTTTAATTTACCACGATTAAAAATAAAATAGGGTAATTAAAGGAAAAATGATATTATTATTACCATAAAACATGTCCTAATTCTATTGGACAAGTGTAATTCGACCAAAAACAACCCTAGGAATAAAATATGACCATTTAGGCCCACTTGGATTAGATTAGGACATTTATTATTAATTTATTTAAAGAAGGGTTAAAATAGTTAAAATCAAAGTTTAATAAGTAAATCATTTTTAATATAGGGGTATACATAAGATAAATTCGACTATAAATACTCATTTTAAAGCTAAAAATATTTCCTACGTAATGGAATTTTATTTTTAATTTTTAGACATTAAATAATTTAATTTATATATGACACAAATATGATGTAGTAATTATCTTATTAATGAAATATTGATATAATTGATGTTATAAATACACATATAAATGTAATTTGAGACTTTTTATGAATTCCACTAATTTTATAGGTTAATATGACATGTTAGTATTTATTTAATTAACTTTTTTCGAACTAATAATTCTGTTATGAGTTTCAAAAAAATCATTTACTAAATAGTGTCAAAATTGACATAAAATAGTTTTTTAAAAAAATATTATATTATTAATTGTTATTTTATTCCTAAAAATCTAAGGTTAGGAAACATGACTTAGATAAGGTTATATATATTAATACTAAACAACTTGGGGTTCTTTTGGCTTGTTATAGTAAGTTTATTAACCTTATAGTGTAAGAACACAAGAAGACACGGTAAAAGTAAAATTATTTAACTTAATGTTAAATCTAAATGATAAGGTTAAAATAGGAACCTAAACTTGTCTAAATTCTATTGGATGAGAATATTTCGACCCATACCCACCTTAGTTTCTAAATAAATTAATTTGGAGCTATTTAAAACCGAATTTGACTTTATAATAAATTAATAGTTTTAGTTATTCCAAAGGTGCCCCTCTCCTGCCTTATAAAAGGGCACCTCCTCCCCCTCTTCCTCAGACCACTTTGAGCCTTCAAGCTCGGCCAACCCCTAACAATATCTCATATCCACTTACATAGAAACATCGTAGAGGTTATGGTCTTCTTCAAAGACCTATTTTAGTTCCCTAAAAGGAGGTCTCAATGAAGCACTTCAAAGAAGAGGTAATGTCCGTTACCGATTCTTTCATCTTTATTTCTTCTTCCACTTATTCTTATTTAGTTGTTTCATTATGAAGTAATAATATAAGTATCACTCATATACTGATATGTTATTATAAGTATTAAACAACTCTATTTCACCATCTATCCATCCTACAGAAAACGAAATCACCGCGCGTGCATACGTACGGAATACCGTCTCCATGCCGTGGTGAAATCTATTTTCCACCACCACCTTACTAGGATAGGTATAATGGTGTAAATAATAACTATATATGATTATTTTAAAGTGATATTGATTCTGAAATTGTATACATACACTCCAATACAGTCCCACGATCATGAGAACGTTATCATCGCTCGTGCGTACGTACGAACTACCGTCTCCACGACGCGATGAGATTCATTCTACACATTAACCATTCATGAATGATTATAAAGTATATATAATAAGTAATCATAAAATATATGACATAATAATGATACTGAATTTATGTTTATATATATGTATGTCATCTACTTAATTCCATTCAACTCAATAAGGAAACGAAAACAGCGTTCATGCGTACGTACGGCCTACCGTCTCCATGAACGATGTATTTCTTTCTATTTACTAATTTATTATATATATGTATATTCTGAATATATATTATATATAAATAATGTTTTATATTCTTTAATTAAGTAATCATGATCTATGTAATCATATGAATAATTACAAGTCAAAACACAGACGATAAATGAAACAATTTTACCCAAAACGCTCTTTAACATGGAATTTACAAAAGAACGGGTAATATAAAGTCATAAGTGAACCATATATGATATCATAACAAAGAGTTTTATTCTGGAATAAGTAAATAACATTATTTAAATCATTATAAAGGAGGTTCGGACACTTACGAAGCAAATCGGACCTAAGGTAAGGGAAATATCACAATCTCATTTTTATCCAAGATTGTTTATACTTTGAAATTTACTGGGGTGTATTTTATCATCCACATCCATGTTTCCTCAATATGTAATATTATTTCCATATACCTACAATTTTTTAAATCCAATTTTACCCTTCGGTTAGTTTTTAGTAAAATATATGAAAGAAATCTTTTGTCGTTTTTCATACGAGGTACTTTTTGACTTTTCCGACAAAAGTACGAAGAATGATTTTTTTAACTTATATGGCATGAATGGATATTTAAAAAATTATTTCCAAGAATATTAATTTACAAGTTTTCAAGTATATTTTTAATCAACTTCTCTTAGTTTAAAATTGTATGACATATTAAGAAAGGAAAATTTTTTTGAAGTAGAAAGGATATTTTCTTCATGAATGGAGTTCTAGTGTTTTATAAAAATTATTTTCCATCTAAGATAATATGGGGTTCTCTTTATATCCCTATTATTACATTGATTTGATTATGTTGTGATGGAATTATTTTTATGAATTCCTTTACCTTATATGATTTTTTTGATGATGTCACGATGTTTAAGATTCCCATTTTTATTACATGAGTTATGCAATGATGTATGATTTATGATTTTGTGGCACACATAAGAATGGTATCATTATGAGGTGAGTGGGACCTATATCTCCATCCAATACATTGGGTAAAGATTTTATATCTCATTAGAAAGACATGGCTGGAATGGCAGGTTAAACCGGTTCAGTGAAACAGGACTGAAACAAGGAGTGAACTCGGTTCAAAAATGGACTTTGTCCACTGAGATTGTCTTGGAATTGAGTCTTAACTAACATGAAATGATTCTCTATGATTATGTGTGTATGCAAAAAACTTTCATGTTTTAAGTTATGATTATTGGGATTTCATTTCACTACTATGATTTATCCCATGTTATGAAATTATGCTCTCTTTTGCAGGTTAAGATTTCCAAAATGTTATGTTCTTATAAATACGATGTGATTGATATTTCTTTTGTTTACCCTTACTGAGCATTTGAGCTCAGCATTTTATGTTTTCTTTTCCCAAGGATATAAAGAAAGGTTTTAGGTAAAAAAGGGGGAAGATCTTTATGGGAGATGTTGAAGATCTTTCACCACGATTAGAAGATTATATTCCGAGTTTCCAAAGACACTAAACTATTACGATCCTTGTGTGTGTGTTTTTGTTATGTACTAAGTATTCCGTAAAAGTAATGTAATGTCCATGTACGTCATGCTTCGGGTCTCTACAACCGAGATCCAAATCCACAAACTTCATGTCTAGTAAAGTATCCAATTAATTATCCACCAAATGTAAAAAAATAAATTTTGTGAAAAAATAACCCATATGGGGTCATATATATATACATAGTAGGATTCCCCAGAAAATACATAAAAATTAATAAATTCACATTACATATCAAAACCACAATGGTTATGGATAACCCAATCATAGACAAGGAAAATTAAAAAATATAGATATAATTATATGTTATATAATTGAGTACACCAAGTCACTCTCATCAACAACCCATCTTCTTAAGGACATATTACACCATGAGAAACCTAAGAATACAAGTTATACCAACTAATCCAAACTCACATCATCACATTGATGATCATGGGAACCCACTCCTCAAAATGATAAGTTTCATTTGATGGAGTAAGAAACCATTTATAGGGAATCCAATCCCCATCAAACAAGTATTTTGAATGAGGGAGTATCTAAATACATAGATAAAGGACCCACATCTTGATAAGTCATGGAAATTAAATCAAAATATTAACGTACTCCATTTAAACACTATTGTTCATTCACCTTATCATGTAAAAGTGACTACCTATTCCATAAATGAACCATAGAGGACCTACACCCCATGAATGCGGGGGAGTACCCATCTCTGGAAACCATATGGGGGACCCATTCCATTTCATAAACTTGTATATAGGGTAGTAATAAATCCTGAGGAATACTTCACTTTCCATGTTCAAACCTCATCATTATACCTATAGAGATAAATCCTAAACATAATATGAATATTTTACATATATCATTATGTGGATGAAATAAAAATATTATTTCACCCTATAGAAAAGTACTCGAGTTATGCTATATACTCACCGTAATATAAAATATAGATTAAAATATAGGGAAATTACAATAAAGGGGTTGTGTTAGGACTTACTTTATAGGGGTTGGAAGAATATAACATGAGCTATATTGTCCTTTGAAAATTATTGAAATGCCAGTTTCATGTTGTTATGAAACTTCTCATGTCGTAGAAAATGGATGATGTCATCATCAACATCCCATAATCCCCACATTCACATCATAAATACATCCTTTACAACATATCCAAAATATACACAACTTAGATAACATCATATAAGCTTAACATAAAAAAACTTGGCCTCTATGTAATATTAACTCTATCTAATATTATCCCCTATAGGGAGGGGTGGTCATGATGAAACATATGGTGTTGTGGACTGATCATTCCTATATAAGTATAGGGGGATTTATAAGACCTCTTCATTAGAGTGTGAAAATTATTTTCATTCTTCAAAAGACTCTACAAGCCATAAAATCTCGATTATTATCATTTATATCTTAAAATTTCATCTCTATGAAATTTCTCTACTACCATGTACCAGTGCCACAAGCCCTCATTTTATGGGGTAGTGGATTCAACCCAATTATACCATGGGAAGAAATATGAGATTTGAAATAATTATTTGATAATGAAATATTTATTAAAAGAGACACAATAAAAAGGGTGAAATCTAAAATAGTAATTCTCATAGTGAGAAATAGGGAATCATAGTAGAGATATCATAACAAAGTGATGATGAAATAATAATTAGAATCACAATTATATTATGAAATTATAAATAATGATAAGTAATAAGGATTAATATATTTGATTAATTATTTTAATATTTCAGAATCTATACTCTTGATGTTACAATGTTCAAACACATTTTTTTCAAAAGTCATAGGACCACCCAAGATGTTTAGGGATAAAAAATTGCACCATTAGAGGTGAAGAGGATGAGGGATAATAAATGAAGTCCAAGGGAGAGAGGGTTAAAAAAATTCTTGTAATGAAAACATTAATCTAGCCCATATAGATGTGACACCCCATAACACACCATCATTCCCCAATGTTTGGAGAAAATAATGGACAAATCATGGAAAACACATCATAATGTATCCTCTGTTAACTGAGATATGAAAATACCCACATGATTAAAAACATTTGATTAAATTTCATCAAAGATAATAAATCATCATTAACTCCATATGGATTAACCTCATTATTGTGTGAGATATATTATCAAGGTAAAACACCCTCTATATTATATTAACCATAGGATATTAATTTACTTAATAGTAAAACCACCACCATAGTGCATGGAGACCCACCAACTAAAATGTTCTATAGAATTTAATGAAACAAATTCCAAATCACTAAATTAAAACTCATCAAAACCATTTTATAAACCATTACTAAGATAACTTAATAGTTTCAAAACCCACGTCTTTTCAATTATATTTTTATATTACCCATTGTGTAATATAAGTAATCATAAAACGAAAAATTAATATGGTATATAAATTATAATCTAATTATTTTTCATAAATAAAATATTTTTTATTTTTTCTATTTATTTAAACTCTACCAAAACATCATTCACCCATTGTAGTTTTATTCTACCTATGTGAAAAATGATGTCTTATTTTATCATAATCCATTCATGTAAAATTAACAATAAAATTAATTATTTTGTATAATAATAAAAATAAAAAATATTTTTAAGAATCTATAACGATAAAATAGTGTTGATAAAATTAATATTAAAACCAAATAATTAAAATCATTCTAAGTGTCTAAAATTAGTTTACCAAGGAATATTCTCTATATTATTACAATCTAATGTACAATTTGAATATCTCATGTATAAAATAAAATTTAAACTATAAAATAAATATTTTAGATCTTATTTAACTCTTGGATATCTAACACCATCTGTTAAAGTCACATAATGTTTGATTTATAATTATTAATCAAACATTATAAAAATGATGCATGTATGAAATTTTAATCCAATAAATTAATAATAAATGAGTTTGTTGGATTACCTATGTTGTTCTAATATATTTCATGTAATTTAGGATTTGATGATTTAAAATATCTTTTATAATTTATTGATATTTTTATATGTTTTTTCATCTTGTTTTATCTTACTTTTTAGTGTTTCAGTTATTAATTTCATTAAGACTACATTCTGGACTCTTTGGATGAAATTTTAGAAATTTAGGAAAAATCAACTATGTTAGTCACATATGTGATGGATTATCCTATATAGATAGTATAAAACATGGAATCACATATGTGGAAATCATGAAAATTGATGAGATATCCAATTTAAGAAAATATCTATATATGTCAATAAGTTACATTAATCTGATACATGGTGAAATCAGCTATGTCATTCTAAATGGCTCCATCAGTATCAGCCACGTGAGTAAAATGAATACATGAGAAAAAATAGATACACAAATGAAATAAGATATGTTAATAATTCATATGTATATAATTCTTATACAAGAATTTAAATATGAAATTCAGCTAGATGATGATCTATATTCATATATGTCGTGCAACAATATGTATTTATTAATGATAATGAAAATTAGAGTTGTTTAAATGTTGAAGTGAAAATGTTAAAAATTTAATTACCTATTATGGAAAAAATTATTATAATAAGAGGAAAATATCAAGAATGAAAAAAGTACAATTATAATTTATTTTTCTTTACTATTACTGAGGTATTTCAATGAAAATGATGCATATTTGATCCCATATTTTACAAATTTTGTACTATACATTTATTTGTCATATTTTTCATTTATATTATATTATAAAAATAGAACACATTTTTTGCACAGTAAAGGAGATATAAAAATGAAAAAAGTATAATATTTTTTGAGGAATTACTTCTGGAAGCTCAAGTATGTTGCAGTTTTTTCGATAAAAAGAATAAGAAACAACATGATCTAAAACCATGTGAAATCATTGATTCATGCTATTATTTTAGAATAATCTCCTTACGATGCATCCATATTATAATCTTACCTCTTATATATTTCTTCTTTATTTCAATTATACCATTAAACTTCAACTGGACCTACAATATCTCTATTTTATCATCTCTTTTTTTGTAAAATTATCTTGTAAAATAACCTGAAGGCTGTTTTTTTATTGCCCTATATGGCCTGGTTGAAAGATCCTATTCTATTTTAACAATTTTAAACTACTTCGATGAATTCATATAGTCCCTATAAAAAGTATTGATAGTCCCCCAAAAAGTATTGGTTTAGTGTAAATCATTATACCCCAGGAAAATATTGTTGTCAGAGTTGGAGATTAGACTTATATCCCCCAAATTACTATAAAAAATCATATCTATTTATAATATTTATGATTTTATTTTCAGATAATTATTGTGATAAATAAATAAAATTTTTCCATAACTATAAGTTGGTGGTTTTCAACATAAAGAAAATTTTAAGAACTCAATTGAAATCCTATTGAGTCTTTTGTAGATCTTTTAAGACAATAATTGGTTTTATAGCATAGTGACTCATGAATTATAATCCATTAAAGGTTAAAGTCTAATTTTATTTATGGAATATATGAAATTACTAATAACAGAGAAGTAATGTGGAAGGTAAGATCCCTCTAATTAAACAGTGAGAATTATAGTTTTTGGAATGAACATATGATCATTTATCTAAATAACCATGAACGGAAGGTTTATCTTAAATCCATGAATCCTAATAAAATTTAAAAAACTCAACAAAAAATATGGGATATAAAAAATGAATCTATTTATGGTTTAAATTCCAATGAAATGAATTCTATAATCTATAGTATAGTTTCTGATGAGTTATATAGAGAATCTCAATGTCAATCTAGCCACGATATATGGATGACCATTTATATTTCTTATGAAGGTAAAAATAAAGTGATATCACTCATATATGATACTACCAATGTAAAGATGAACACCTTAAAATGTATGAAGGATAAAACATAAATTAGTTTAAAGAAATAAATATTTATATTATAAATAATATTTTATATCTAGGGACAGAAATTATCGATCTATACAATGAATTGAAAGTTATAAGAGTTTCACCACCTAAGTGGAGTGGAATTTTGGATGTGATTAGGAAATTTAAAAAGGTAATGAATAATGAAATAAAATATAGTATAGGAACTTTAATAAGGTATGAGGCATAAATGGTGGTTGTTATTACAGAGTTTATTATTTAAGAAGTATAATTCTACATTAAACATCTCAACATAAAATTATGGAAATAAGTGAAAATAAATTCAAATAGCATTGTCATTCGATGAAGATAAACCCAATAGTTCTGCTTTATATTTTGAGCTTGCTAAATTGTATCGAAAACTAATAATTTCCTATAACAATATAAGTGGTTTTAAATAACCTTTCAATAAGTATAATAATTTTTATGGAAGTTCTACAGAAATATTATTCTATGAATCTAACAATCCTAGACATATTAATGCATATTTTCCAGAAATAAAAGACTTAAAAAATTCATTGGAATGGTATTTTAATAATTTTGGTTAAAGAAGAATATAAGGTAATGATGGAAACATGGATTGATTCAAATAATTATAGTGATTTCCCATATTTATAATGAAATATTGAATAGTCTAAATAGAACTCCAATAAGTGTTTTATGGAAAACATCCATTGAGGTACATTCATTTATTATTCTAAGCATGATTCAAAATCAGAAAATTTATGGTTAAGATATGATGAATTAAATTGATGTTGTACCAGGATGGAATATATGCATGAATCTTATAATAAGAATAAAATTCTTAAAAGTCTAATAATGATATTTTAAATTGAAAAAGAACTTAAATAATAAAATTTATGAATTGAAAACCATGCTAGAAAATTCATCTTCATCATGTATTGAACATGGATATAAGAATAAAAATTTGTAAAAAGAAGTCCAATATTTCAAATATTCTATATGATTTTTCACTAAATGTGAATAATATTTAAATCAAATCTTAGGAAATAATAAAACTCATACAAAAATTGTAATATAAAGATTACATTAGAAGTAAAAAAATTTAAAAAAATTATTTGTCTCTTGTTCTAAGAAAAAAATCTAAACTTGTTTCCATTTTAGAGAGTTAGGATTTTATGATACAAAATTTATTTCTAAAAACCATCAATTTCATGGAGTTAAAAATTATTATCTCTTAAGCAATTTTTCAAAATTTATTGTAGGAATTTGTGGAAAGAAGATAAAGATTTGGGTTCTGAAATCATTATTTGATGACTTGTATCGACCAAAGAAAATATTGTTTCCAAAATAATTTTTTAATTGATTCATATTTTTAGGAAAATAGGTCCAAGAAAATAAATGATAAATGGAATATGTCTAGTGTATTTTCAAGGAATATGAGTGTGGATTTATTTAATTTACACTCCATATGAAAGTTGATAGAGGCTATGTCACTTTTGGTGATGATTCTAAATGAGTAATTACATGAGTAGGATTAGTCAGTAATCTAAAATCTGTCCACATAGAAAATTTAATATATATATATGTATTTAAGAATAACTGGAGACATGTTTCTCAACTTTGGGATCAAGTTTATTTTTTAGGGTTTTTAATTAATTAATGTAATTTTTTAAAGATATCATTTTTAAATTCAAGGACCCTTGAACATATCATTTCTATACTCTTGATCTAAATTGAATAATTTGGAGAAAAGTAATCTATTTTAAATGATGATATATATGAATCTTGGATAAAAAATAAAAGTTTGGGACATTTTAATGTTTATTATTTGAGAAAATTGTTTAAAAATAAGTTTTTTTATTTACCTTGATTAAATTGAATAAAAATAAGTTATTTGATGCATGCCAAATGGGAAAGAATCACATGTCATATTTTAATCCAATTAATGGTATTTCAACTTCTAGAAACATTGAACTAATTTATATGGATATTATTGGGCCATATAGAGATTAAATCCTAATAGGGAAACCATATATTTATATATTGGTTGATGATTTGATATATATTTACTTGGGTTATCTATCTATCTGTTTTGAGTGACTTCTGTTATGTTATTATAATTTTGTTGGAACTATTTCAAAAAGAGAACGATCCCAAAATTATTTATTTATGATGTGACCATGTAAGAGAATTTGAAAATGATGATTTCAATTCCTATTCTTCAAAACAAGGTATCAAGTATAAAATTTTGACCCTAAGGAAACCTCAACAAAACAGTGTGGTTGAGAGGAGAAATTGAACATTAGAAGAAATTTCAAGAACAATTTAATATGAATATAACACACCTACTAATTTTTTGGCTGAATATGTTCAAAAAACATGTTATATTCTAAATATATTTCTAATTAAACATATTTCTATGAAAACACCCAATGACATAATGTATAATAGAAATCCAAAATATGGTTACATTAATTTTTTCAGATTCAAGGTTTATATTATAAACACCAAGGATGTTCATGGTAAATTTGATATAAAATATGTGCATGTAATATTCCATGTCCATTATACCACTTCCAAGGAATATAGAGTTTTCAATAAATGGTTAAATATTGTAGAAGAATCGACTAATGTGATATTTAATGAAAGTGATCCTTGTAATCAAAAAATGAAACAAATTGATTAACTAAGTGATTCATTTAAAAACACGATAACAAAACATTTCTTTTAATATAAAAGTGATGTACTGTTAGAACTTGTTTTTCTAGAATAAAATCCCAAAAGTTTGGATACTAGTGAACTAGAAAGATTTATTCATAGACATCCTAGAACCCTTAAGAACCATCACATAAAACAAGTTATAAAAATATACGTTGAATACTTTAGGAATATTATTATTTTCAGAAATAATATGGAGTTTTATTCCCTTTTATATCCACTAGAGATGAAGACTACATAATAATCCTTAGGGGATGAGAGTTGGGTTGTAGAAATGCTAGAGGAATTAAAATAGTTTATGATGAAAAAGTTTTTGGAATTAGTTTAAAGACCCTCAAAATATCCTATTACCGGGAAAATAGATTTTTTGGAATCAATATGATGAGCATGGAGTTATAACTAAGAAAAAAATAGTAGTATCAAAATGTTACAATCAAGAAAAAGGTATAGATTTTGAAGAGACCATTTCACCTATATATAGATTCGAAGAAATTATGATTCTCTTAGCTTATACATTGTAAATGAATTCCAAATTATATCATGTTGATGAAAAATATTCTTTTCTTAATGGTTTCTTATGGAAAATGTGTAAAGAGAACAACTGCTAGTTTTAAAATATAAATTTCTAAAATTTATTTTCTATACTTAACAAAGCACTATATGGCCATGAAAAAGAACATAGATATTGTTTTAAACATTTGTGTTCTTTTATTTTATCAAATATCTTTTATTAGGTAAGTAATATGATACTATATTTAAGAAAACAATATCTTTATATATTTTTTAATTTAGATATATGTTTATGATGATATTTTTGGTTGAATAAAAAATAATTGAGTATAGTTTTTTCAAAAATCATGCAAAGAAGAATTTAAAATTAGCATGATAGGTGAGTTAAATTATTTTCTAGGATTTAAAATTTATGAAAATGAATTTGTTAATGCATTGAATAAAATAAAATAAATATTTTAATTACTTAAATGATTTAGTCTAGAAAATTTTTCATGAAAAAAACCCATTGATTTCTAATGAAAATATTTACATTGATTATGTTGAAATAATAGTTGAAAAAAAACTTTATAGATGAATAATTGGATGTGTGATGTATTTTACTACTAGTAGGATCAATATTATTTTTTCAATATGTCTATAATATATATTTTAAAAAAATTAAGGAACTTAATTTAAAATATTCCAAAATAATTTTATGTTATTTAAATGAAAAAATTTAACTTTCTTTACTTTTTTCAAAAAACCTATGATTTTAATTTAACTTCACATTTGGATACCGACATTAAAAGTTATAGACTAGATTAGAAATGTACCTCAAGGACCTTAAAATTTATAGGAAAATATTTGGTATCATGGTATAGTAAGAAAGAATACGATTTTACTGAAGGAAAATACATTTTTGTTGGTAGTTGTTGTGTAGAAGTGTTGTGGATGAAGCATAGTTTGAAGTATTTTGGATTCAATTATACAAAAATTTCAATTAAATTTTATAAAAATTGTTCTATAAAAATATCTATGAACTTAATAAATCATTATAAAATAATTAATATATATTTAAGGTATCATTTCATTCGATATCGGGCTAAAAAA
This sequence comes from Viscum album, assembly GCA_963277665.1. Lineage (NCBI taxonomy): Eukaryota > Viridiplantae > Streptophyta > Magnoliopsida > Santalales > Viscaceae > Viscum > Viscum album. The sequence continues at coordinate 1,496,504,318 of OY728164.1, forward strand.
GATGAAACTAACCTTGAATTTTACTCTACTAAGAATCTGTTAGAAAATGATTTTACTAAACCCCTTGCAAGTGAACAGTTTTATTTTATCAAAATAGAACCATGTTTGTTAAAATTTAATTAAAATTTAATTTATTTTATATTGTTAATTTTAATTTATCATTTAGTAGTTAATATTTACTTTAATGTTTTATAAATATTTAGTTAACATATTTTATTCTGTTTGTTTAAATTATGGGAGTTTAGGAGATAAAATTTCCATATTTTATATTATATTTTATTTCATTTATTTTTTTGTTGGATTTGACCCAAAAACGCATGTAGGTATGTATGTGTTTGGAAATTGGGTATGTTATCTATAGTTATAATGGAACTAGAATCTTTTTCCACTGATATACATATCACCTTCCCAAAGGTGAACCATCTCCTGAAAACTCTAAATATTTTATTTACCTTCATTCAAACCCATCTTCTATTGGAAATTCAAATCATAAATATGAATGAAGTTTAGGTTCTTACAAGAAATTCATAGTTGGTGCATTTTAAAGGGTACACAATGTAAATGTTATCGATTTATAATAGATTAAGACAACCAACATGTTTCTAAAAAAGTATTTTATTTTCAAGGTTTGGAGTATATAATTGACGAAAATTAGATTGTATTTCTATTTTAGGAAAAGGTAAATGAATTTTTGAGTAAAGAATAGTTTAGGTTTAATCAAACATAGGTGGTAGTTTTACGAATTTGAATTTAAAGTTATTAATGGTTCTTTCTATAAGAATTGTTATGATATTCTATTTTCCCCATGAAGGAGAGTATACTTTTGGTTAGACTTTTGTGGTTAAATGTTTTATTGGTCATAAAGAAGTGCTCAAATTTTTATTCACCACCTCTTATATTGAGATGATGTTTTTGAATGATTTTCCATAATATTTGGAAGTTTTTTGTATGTTTTTATATAATTGAGTATCTCACAAAGATGATTAAATGGGGAAAGTAATTTTTTAGGACACATATTTTCATTATGTTTTGATAAAAAACCACAAATTGAATTTTCTGAGAAATATGATGTGGCTTACAAATCATTGTTTCAAGGGAAAGGGTAAGCTCAACTTCTATCCTTATGGCAGGTTTATCTCCCTAGTTTTGAAGAGGAAAGTATTAGATCCTAATAAAGGATATGCATTGAAGTGTCACTAATGTAACATTTTATTTTCTATATTGTTAAATATAATTGGTTAATTTTGGGAATATGCTTCAAATTACATAAATCCAATTGGATATGAAGGTTTTCATTAGGGGGGTCCATCTCAAACTTCACTACCAAGGTATGTAAAAAATTTTGAGATGGGGACTTCTAGGGAAGTGGAGGACTCAATACCTTCTAGATCAGAGATGTCAGTTCTTGTTAAATGCCCAGCTATGGTCGAGCCAATTCAAAATCTAGAAGAGGCTAATGAGATTTTATTTACTAAGTTATTTGATTGATTTCAGAATGATATACTAGTTTTTTATAACTATTACTATTATAAAGAAATAGGTGGTCATAGATGTGCCAGTAGTGTCTGATTCTCATGGTAGATATGAGGTTGAAGTTGAAACTCAGATCTATAATCGAATTCATCCAAGATAAAATGTTAATAGAGGAAGGGTTTGTGATGTAGTTATAAGGTTTATTGAGAATTCTCAAATATACCCCATGTCATCACCAACTCCAATTGTTTATGAGGATGTTACCTTAGTGTATGAGATATTATATGATTTCGAAAATAAATTCTTTTATTCTACAATAATTGAGGCTTTTTATAATCTATGAGTAGATTATTATGATTTAAAGGTGGAGCTCATTTCTATAAAAGATGAAATCATATAATTTAGGGATTCATTTATTTATAAGTCTTATTTTAATAAGACGATTGGGTTTTTTTGATACACAAATAAAATTGATAGATAATATTTAGTATATTTGACCTCTTCATCAAGATTTTCCTTTGTTAAGTTCTAAGGAATATTAAGAGATAGAATATGTAGTTATAGGATTGATGTACTTTTCACATAACATGTATGTGTTTAATGATATTAGTACTATGGTTACATGTTAATGAGATGTCTTCAAGAATATTCCTTAAATTAATTAAAGATTATCTCAAGAAGTTCCCAATGAGTTAATGTTGTTTTGGATTGACATAAAGAAGACCGTACCCACATTACATTGTATAGTGAAAATCCAATTTGAATTTATCATGAAATCTCATACCTATTCATTTACTCCCTTAAAACCATTTTATATTCCTGATTTTTAGGGTGGATTTAATAAGTTTCTATCAGAAATAAATTCTATATCATATTAACTTCAATTTATTCATTTTGATCTGATTACACATTATTCTAATGTAATAATTGAAGAATGATATTTTTTGTGTATTTCAAGACACCAAAAAAGCTGTAAGGAAGCATAGTGTATGAGTAGATATGTGATTGAATGAACATTTTGGTCATATTAAAGAATTTATTGGTACTTTGTTAGAGGAAAAGAAGGGAGATTCTAAGAAATAGGGATATGTTTTCCAATAGATTGGACTAACTAATAAAAACAATAAACTTGTTTTCATGAGGATAAATGATATTTTTCTTTCAATTATTGATCAAGATGATTAATTTGGGGGATTATTATTCAGAATCAAAAGAATCATTAGTAATTCAACTTTTAGTTATAGGTAACTAATTGGTTATCTATAGGACTCTAAGGTCTATTCCTTTTGTTTAACCTTCCCCTATTCTATTTGTCTCAATTACCTATATATATCCTTTTCCAGTATCTTTTACTACTGTAGGTAGTGATAAAATTCCATAATTATTAACATGTTATATAAACAAAGTTATTAAGGCATTGATATAGAAAGTGTAAATCATTGATATAATGTTAAATTCAATGAATGTATGGATGATTGGAAATAAAATTCCAGTGGAATGGAATTTGAAAAAACTTTTAGTGGAAATTACATCAACTTTTACTAATACTGATATAACTTCTTTTCTTAGAACATTAGCCATTAGTGATACTCTGGGTTTTTTATTTGGAAAACATGAGTCTTTAAATGTAATTCTCAGAAGAGGTGTATCATCTGTTGATCAAATGAATAAATATTCCTTTTCTATTTTTCTTCATTTTATCTAGTCAGACACTATCCCAGGGATTGACATGTGTGATGAAATCCTATATAATATGAGATGAAGAAGTCCTCTAGGATAAAACCATCTAAAAAGTTATATAGGTTCTATACAGAGAGTCAAATCTGTATATGATCCATCCCTAGTCTATCATAGAGATTAAGAAAAGTATATGAAACTTTAGTTTCTAAGTGTTCTAAATATAGACCCTCTTTAAATGAGCCTATCATGAATATACCATTTGTGGACGTCGACACCAATCATTTTTATATGGCTCAAGGTAATTTAGAGTATATTCCTTTTGATCTTTCTAAATGGTCACATGTCAAGTCAACTCTCATACCAGGATATAGAGCTATTTTATTTCCCGACAAGGAAGCAATGAAATTCTAAATAGAGACTCTAACCCTCCCAAACTGAAGTAAATTTCAAAGTACCTCAAACATAACCACCTGCTTAGTTTGATGCCATTCAAATGACTAGGTATTCTAACATATAAAATGTATTTTTATTTTGTGTGTTTTTAATGAATATCTATTAGTACAAGATGAAAATAAGTAAAATACTACATTATTTATTTATTATGTTTTCTTGGGTATTTTATTCATTTAATGTTATTCAATTGTATTGTTTCTCATAGTGCTTGTTTTTATTTAATTCATTTCTTGTATATTTATAATCGATTGTTTTCACATAATCTTTTAAATTGCATTATTTTCTTAATTAAATTCCATACCTACCAAAATTCAAATTTTTTAGGCATAATAATTTGATAGTAGATTACTCTCCATGCTATATAATAAAAATGTTTTTTATCTCTTTACCTATATTTTTAATAATATGAGGGGAGTGTTTTAGCTTTTATAAAAAGTGGATGAACATTCAAATAGTGGTGGAGAAATAAAAGATAACAAATATATTTTAAAAAAATATATATATTATACTGATTCATGAAAATTTAGGATCAAACGGTTTTAAATTTTATGTTTAATATTTTACAGGTTTTGTTGTCATTAAAAAGCAGTAGATTTTGGGACAAAAAATGTTGTTCCAAAATATCCCATTTACTTTATGTTTGGTGATCAAAAATACCCATCATACTTTAATGAATTTTTTTTATAATTCTATTCGTTGGGTTTTATATTTTTATTTTTATTTTTTTGGATGTTAGTTTCATTAAGCCTTAATTTTGGATACTGGGGCTGAAATTTTCAAAAGTCTAGAAAAATTAGCTATGTCAATTTCCTATGTGAAGGATTAACTTATGTTGATCAGGTACATCATGGAATCACATACATAAAAATCACATATCGCGATGAGTTAACCTATGTGATCAATCATTTATATAGATCAATTAGATAAACAGATCATATATATGGTGAAATCAGGTACATTATTCCAAATGGTTATGCCAATTTCGACTACATGAGTAAAAATACGACATAAATAAAATGAATATATGATGGAAATCATATACATGAATAAGGAATACATAGATAATTCAGATTTTTGAATTAAAATAAAACATTTAGCTATGTGATGATCTTTAGTTGACTATGTCGTGCTACAATATGTATTTATTACTGTTGAAGCCCTTGACTGAGCTTTAAATTTTTATTAAAAAAAATCAATGCCTTGGTCAAAGACCAAGACATAATTTATTAAAAATAAGAAAGAAAATTACATAAGTCTGAAAGAGGGAATCATATTACAATCTTTTTCAAAGAGAGGAAAGAGATCAACCAGAAAGTCATCTCTCCACGTAATAGCCTTGTTGATTCCCTTATTATCTATACCATTAACCACCATGTTCGCTTTCCGATAGGCATGGATGGAAATGTATCTGATCCCTTGAAGTGAGTTAATGCAGCTCAACCATCGTATTGTAAGAGGCCATGCAAGGTTAACCACACCATTCTAAATAGCTTGAATAATGGTGGTGGTGTCAGTTTCAAACCAGATGTTGTTCCAGCATTTTATCATCACAAAGGTGATAGCATGAATCACATCTAACATCTCAACCTCTAGAGAAGAGGCAATACCATAGCTTCCAAAGAAACAACCACAGAAATATCCATGATAGTGCATGAAAATTTCCCCACATACTGCAGGTCACAGATTTCCATTGGAAGCACCATTAACATTAATTTTTACCTAGCCAGGAAGTAGGGATTTCCAGAGCACCTCAAATTAGCACATTATCTGGTTGTAGATTCCATAAATTCAAAGCCATCATAGGATCATAAATCCACCAATCGAGTTATCGAAATGATCATTCTGAAGTGTGGCTACATCCTAAATGACTATAAGAATTCATGTCCGACCTAATTTAATGATGGATGAGTAATTGTTGTGAATAATGGCATTTCAATCATACTAGATAACGTGAAGGAGCTCAACAACGACAGCTAAAAAGAGGTTCTTGATTGGTTGCTAAGTGTCATGCTCCACACAACGACTTAGTTGAGAGCAAATAGAGTCATAGAGTAACCAACTGAATTAAAAAATGTCAGTGATATAATTCTTAAGAGAAGAGTCTGTAGCACAAGACAAGAATATATTAATGGTTTCCTCTCTATGTTGATGACAAAGGTGACATTTGAAGCAGAGCTGGACACCAACGGATTGAAGACAAACCTCAGTAGGAATACGGTTATGAGTAATATTCCATATAAGATTGAGTCTTGAGGGCTTAATCCAGGTCTTGTAAAAATCTTCAACCAAGAAATTTTTTTATCAGAGTTATTGAAATAATGGTTGTAAATATTTTTGAAGTCATGAGTACCATTGTGGGTGGGTTCCCAAATAAGAAAATCATCATCATTAGTGAAGGGAAAATCATCAACAAGATTACTGCTGGAATCAGGGAGATCTATGTGACGAGATTGCATCACCACATTTATGGTGCATTTGATGCTATCTGGAGAGGCATTAGAAGGTAACATGGAAATGAGGGAGTGCCAGTCCATTTGTCTAGCAAGAAGCTCCTGGAGGATTCCGAGATAACCATCCATCTATGGTTATGCATGATGTTTCCAATAGATTTTCTAAAGGAATACCAAAGAGAAGAATTTTCATAACTCAAATTTCCTTTTTTTAGTTTATTTAGGAGTCCACTTTGAAGAAAATCTATAGAGTCAGATTTATTTTTGATCAATATCTAAGTGAATATAGCTTGGATAGATTCATTGAACAAATTAAGATTTTTGATTCCAAGTCCCCCTTTCTCAAGAGGTTTGCAGCAGGTACACCAGGGGATAGTAACGAGATTCCTTTTCATGATATTTCCAGTCCAAACAATGTTTTTAATGTATTCATTTATTTTCTTGAGGATAATAATAGGATATTTGTATATCATCAGTGAGTAAACAATTTTAGATACAATGGTAGATTTCACAAGGCATATCCTGCCAGCCATAGAATGGGATTTACCATTCTAGGAAGAAATTTGGTTAATAGTATGATAAAAAAAACATTGAAATAGATGGATTTAGGCCTGACCCAAAATATGGGAACTCCCAAGTAGGTAAAAGGAAAGGATCCCTCTTTAATTCCAAGACTCTCAATAATCTGACCTTTCCTATAAGAAGGGAAAATTTTACAAAACAAGACAAAGTATTTTCTACAACTAATGGATTGACTCGAGGTATCTTCATAGTGAGATAAAGAATCTTTGTTGTAAATGATATTTTGTTTACCTCTATTAAGGAAGAAAAAGATATCATCCTCATAAAGAATATGAGATGGCACATTAAGGTTTCTGGACACCTGAATTGGTTAAAGTTTGTTTTGATGCACAAGAGAGGTGAGGAGTCTGCTATGGTAGTCTTCCACAATGGACAAAAGAGTAGCAGAGAGGGTATTCCCTTGTCGAACTCCCTTCATGAATTTAAAATATCCTTTGGGGGAACCATTGAAAAGGATGTAGATAGATGCCGAGATGAAAAGGGAGTTTATCCTACTTATGAAGATATCATTGAACCCAAAACCCCATAGAACTTTGAAAATTATGCCCCAATATATTGTGTCAAAATATTTCCTAACATCAAGTTTTATGTAATTATTTCCTCCTCTGGATGTTTTATTAAGAGAGTTGGTGCATTCTGAGGTAAGGAAAATGAAATCTTGTATGGACATACACTGGATGAACCTAAATTGGTTCCAAGATATGATTTTTTTACACAGAGAAGAAATTATGTTGGTGAGGAGCTTGGTAATGATTTTATAAAGGGATTTGATAAGAACAATAGGGAGAAATAAATGAATTTCAGAGGCATTAGCCACCTTGGTTATCAAAGTAAGAAATAGGGCATTGAGACCATAATGGTGAAAAAAATTAGAGAGAAAATTCTTAACAATATTACAAACATATGAGTGGACAACCTCTTAGTGATGTTTGAAGATTCCATTGTTGAAACCATCAGATCCTTGAGCACAATCATGGTTTAGTGAAAAGATAGTGGTTTGGATTTCATGGTCTAGGGGAGTGCTCAAGAGAAAGAGGTTGTCATGCTCATTGAGAAAAGTTGGGATGATCCCGGGAAAGAGATCCTTATTTATACATGGACCATTGAATATAGAGTCAAAATAATAGAATACATGATTAGAAATGGTAGCTTCAGAGTCATAGAGGGTGTCACTTTATTTATGAAAAGACAGTGGGTGGCAGAATTTCCTAAACCCTTGCATGGAATTGTAGAAATTGGTGTTCTTGTCACCATCAATGACACATTTAGGTGTGAAAACTTGTTTGTAGATATTGTCTTTGAGCACCAGAATAGAATTGAGTTTCATAGATATGCTAATCTCATTTTGAGGGTCATAGTAGAAGTCAAAAAAAAGTAGTATTATTTTGAATTTGATTAAGCTCATTCTCAAGTGTGAGACTGTCCTTGTCAGTTTGTTTCGATTCAGCCCTACACCAACCCTTGAGGCATTGTTTGAGGTGTTTAAGCATAGTAATATAAGAAAAATCATCTTAATGTTGAAGAATATATTATCAAATTTTTTTAATAAGATCACAGTAATCCAAATCTTTAGACCAAAAATTATTATGTTTCAAAGGAATACTGGACTTGGCTCTTTTAGAGTGAAAGATAATTAGAATAAGATGATGATCTGAGCTTATCTTGTGTAAGGTGATGCTAGAAATGGTGTCCCATGCATCTAGAGATGGTAAATTAACTAGATCCCTATCAAGTTTACTAGAAACAACCATATTATAATGTCTTCTGTACCAAGTTAATTTATCACCTGTAAGATTGATTTCAACCAAGTTACAGTATTATATAGAGGATCTAAATTCTCTAGCAGAAATGGGAGAGTGTGAAGGACCAAGTTTCTCATAGGGAGAGGGAATATAATTAAAGTCTCCAATCACTAACCAAGGTTCATGGATATAGTTAGCGAAGAGAATGAGGTCATCCCAGAGAGGCATACGGTCTTGTTATCTATTCATAACATAAACCAAAGTGCATAAAATATGTATACTATCAAGGTTAAAATCACAAGTGAGCATTTGATCAGCGTAATTGTAAATATTAAAAATTTTCAAAGAGGTGTGATAAAAGATCCAAATATATTATACAACACTACCATTATTGCAAGAAGTATGAAATTTATAACCAGAGGCAAAAAGATGCATGAATTTCGAAGAAAAATTAAATTCAGGTTCAGAAATAGCATATTTTTTTGGCTTATGAGTTGGAATAGTTTTTCTCAATAGAAAAATAGTGTCAGGGAGTGATATACCCTATCATTTCTAAAAAATAACATCAATTAAGTCCTGTAGTTGTAGTAGGAGCTCCCCTTTTTCTTTTTAGAACCACTCGAGCCTTTGTTCCTCTTTGATCTTCTAAGATTTGGAGAAGAGGTGAGAGGGGTCTTCATAACCTCTTTTCTTATAAGAGAATCATTCAAAATGGTATCAACACGTGAGATATTAATAAATTTAATGATTCTAGGTGATTTATAAGGATTATCAGTGGTCATAGAACAACCATTTTACTCAACTATGAGACGAAAGTTATGTGGTATAGTGGGAAACACATGAATATCATGTTTTCCTATTGTACCAATAGACTCGATGGGAGAATCTATATCATTAATACAATCTGTATTTGCATTCAGTAGTTATATTTTAGAAGTAGTGTGTAAATAGGGAATAGATGGTGCAGATACTTCTATGTTATGTTCAATAGTTGGAGCTGGGACATCAGAAGAGATCGTACTAGAAAATTCAACCTGAGAAGTTAGAGAAGGACGGGCTTCTATTTGAAAAACAGCTCCATCTTTCCCAACATGAGATACATGAGGATCCACTAGAATTTCTACATTCATATTAACCGGTTACTTGGGTACATCCGTCTGTAGAGACTCTTGAGAGTTCTCATTCCTTACAGGCAGTGGGTGACCATCCTTCTCAACGACCAACGACACATAGACATCAGTCAAGGGTATTTCCAGAGGTTGATCAATGACCTAAAGAACCATTTTTTCAATATCCTCCAAGATGGTAAGATCAGCTTTAGTGTTTTCTTCTTCTTCAACCTGCTCAGCCCAAGTGACGCCCGAGCTCTCACTTGGAAAACTAACTCGCTTGACCCAGATTTACGATGAGTTTTTTGGAGGATCCGGATTGATATATGTCATAGATTTATTTTTATTTTTTCTCTTGACCTACGTCCACCCATAATTTTTTGGTTGGAAAACCTAGCTCTAGAAAACTCTTCATTTCAGTAGGGAGTGACCCACTATCTTGAAAAACTCACAATAAGGTGGCATCCTCTTGCATTCTACTCTAATTTTAGTTTTGATGTCATTCTCATTGAAGGTGATGACCTCCATGAGTTTGGAATCTAGGTTCAATTTGACCATACCCCTCACATAGAGGGTGATTTTATAATTGGGAGTACATTTATCGATTTTATGTGGTGTACCTATGCAAGATGCGATGTTGCTGAGGATTTTAGGATGCAAAAAATACCAGCTAAGATAATGAAGATGCATCCAGATCTCCACCTTAGTATTCCATGAGGTATTCATATTGAAAGCGTAGTCCCAGTCAAAGATTCGAAGAACTCTAGGTTTGAGCTACAAATTCCCTAACCTCCATACTTGGTCAAGCTCATCTTGAGTTTTTGGTAGCATAGGAAAGTATCCCTTTTGGATTTAAACCAGCTTCCAGTGAGAGAATCCCCATATATGTGCTATCTATGTTTTTAGATCCAGATTTGACCAAGGTTTGTCAACTTTAATTTATGAGATACGCCCCATGAGCAAAAACATGAATAGTTGAAACCTTTGATGAAGATCTTTGGGATCTCGCTTCACGAAAGTATTGTAGATATCCACTCCTTTGAGTGCTTCAAGAAAATAAATCCCCTTTGGTCTTTCGATCGAAGGAACCTCATTTGGTTGAGTTTTGAGCTTAGAAACCATATTCATAGTCTCCAATTCATGATCGTATCCTACCATTAGAAGAGATAAAGCCAAATCCAGATCAGGAAAATGCGATTGCATGGTGAGGAAACACTATTTTTTTGCGGTGGAACCATCATCTCCCACTGAGATTTTAATTATTTTGTGAAATCTTTAAAAACTAAAGTACAAATTTATGGTAAACAGTATTTTATTAAGATGAAATCACTGATTAGGGAAACAAGTATAAGGGAAATTTATTTATCTTTACTTTTACTCATGTATTTCCATTAAAATTATGTTTCTACTATCTTAGATTTTATATATTATGTGGCATGAGTTTAAGTGAGAAGTTTTTTCATGAATTTTTTTATAATAAAATTAAGATAGTGAACTTGTGAGTAATATATATATATAATGAAAATAAACGTATAATATAGTATTATATAATGATTATTTCTTGAATATGTTGTATTTTTTAATTTAATTAAAAAAATGAATTAGCAAGATGATCGGTAGTACCGAGACATAATTCATTTTTCCTATTATTTTAGAATAATGTCCTCAAGATTAATTCGTATTCTAATAATCTCTTTAGGATGTTTCTTCATTCTATATGTTGTAACTTACAACTACATGGTAAAAATTTATTCTCTAGGTTTTACAATTTTTTTTAAAATGTTCATGGTAAAAGAACCTAAAGGGTATCTATTGTATAGACTTGCTACAGCCTAGTTCAAAGCTCTTATTCCATTGTAACAATTCTTTCCACTTGGACTCAGTCGTGTAGTCCATGAGAAAAGGATTTATATTCCCCATAAAAGGAATGGTCATGTGAAATTTACCATACTCATGGAGAAGGGTGTTGGTGTAGTGGACTAGAGGGATTCTATTCCCCAGAACATTATACATTTCGTGTAAATTTATTTCTCTTTTTGTTTTAATTATTTGTAGCTTATTATGATAAGGAAATAAAATTAATTTTTTCATAACTAAAAGAGCATGTTTTTTTAAGTGAAGAAGATTTGAAGAACTCAATTCACGCCCTCTTGAGTCTTTTGCATACCTTATGGGAAAACGTATCACAAATGAATAAAAATGTATAATAATAATGAAATAAAAAGGAAATATTTTATAAAAAAGTGATTAATTAACATAATTCAATTATTTATGATTTAAGATGACATATGAAGTGATTTTAGATGTACGGTAAGTTTTTTTTAAATTTAAAATATTTTCATGTACTATTCACTATCACTTTATTTCTCTCAAGTTACTCTAGATATCCCTCTCATATGATTCTTTTATACAATTTATGCTTCATTTTCCTTTGTTTTCTTAGGATATGTATGCCATTATAATTGTATATTCTTCTTTGAGCCAAATGTTAGGATTTTTATAAGGTAAAATTTTCCAATTTTTATCTTCCACTATAAGTTTATCCTTCTTTAACACTATTCATTTTAAAGGTTGAATTATTGGGAAACATATTATCAAAATAAGTTTTTTAAAATTAAATATATTCCCTTTTTTAAATAAAATTTTAAATATGACTTGTTTTTCTATTTCTATGACAATATCACTAAATTTTTTAAAAAATATTATCATGTTTTATCTTCCATTTTCCTCATTATTCATACTAATATTACTTTTTAAATATTTTTATTATTTTATATGTTCTAATATTTTTTGAAAAATATTTTTTAAAATTAATTTTATATTTATGTCCTTCCTTGAAGATGAAATTTTAATTATTTATTTTAGTATTATATAAAAACAATGAATTTATTTTCTTAAAACAGTAATGATTATTTTTCATCCTCTAAATGATATTTCTTATATGTTAATAATTTTTTTAATTACACCCAATGAATTTTTCTTATGTCATATTTTTCAAAAAGAATTTCCATATGTGGCTACTATGATAAAATATTTCACTAATTCATTATTCAAGTTAATGTATATATGTATTTTGGTGGAAATTAAATATATATATAAATTATGATACTAATTTCCTCTATCTTGCAACAACATAAAAAATACATAAAATTAACCATTCTACCAATGAATTTCCATTATGAATACACTAAAATACTTTCTTTTAATGGATGGTAATTCAAATTATTTGGATTACCATTTCTATTTCCATAGAATAATCCTATTATGATTTTGGGGGATTTATAATTGTTTCCTTGTTGATTATATATATATTGATATACCAATTTTGTGTTATGTGGGACAAAATTATATATCTTGTCGATGCATTTGGTATTGATTTACATTTCCTGATATAACTATGTTTATGGAATTTAGGAATAAAAATAATAATCTTTACTTCTGGGAATGGGTAGTAAACCTAATCCACAATGTATCTGGGATTAGATAGAAATATGATACTACATTTTCTTGATGGTCTAAGTTATTATCCAAGAAATATGTTCTTATTTATATGTTTATATATGTCCCAAAATCCTATGTTTTTCTATAATCTGATTTTTTATCACCATGATTGCAGATTATTATGCTATTATATAGTGACCATGATTTGGTCATAATCGAGTCATAGAATCTACTTTTAGTCTTGAATTCATATTTATTTAAAAAGGGTTATAATTTCAATAAGGTTAATGGGATTGATTTTTGGAATTTTCTTGTCTTGAAAAATGGTGTTTTCTGTTGGGTTGAATTTTATTAATTTTCCAATTTTTTTGAATTTTTTTAATAATAAATATTTATCAATAAAATATATTTATTCTTTATAAGAAAATTTTAATATCCTAGAATATAATATTATATGAGAATTACAACAACATGTTTGTTTATGGATTGATGAATTTTTACAAGGTGAGGGTAAGCGTTATACTAAGCTGTAGATATGCAGATGGAAAATTTCCATGTCTTTATTTACTATCTTGAAATTATTCATAATGGAAATAAATTATTTCATATTTTGTTGTGTAGTTAATGGAACAGACATGTCATGATGGTGAAGACATGGAAATTATAGTTTTTTGGGTGTGAAAATTTTGTGGTAGATGACCATACATGATTCGAGGAAATAAATGGGTGAGAAAATGGGTGTTTTATAAAGAAAAATAGTGAAGTTTACTTTTAAGTTATGTGTGGGATTAATTAGTGAAAATTAATGAATTTCAAGATTTTATCAGTGAAATATTTATCATAAATGAAGAAATTAATCCTCTTAATTATCTTTACCGTCACTCCCTATATTCTCACGATGGGATAAAAAAACTAAAGGAATGATTGATCATGTTAATGAAAATAGTGGGACATTCTTCACATTGAAAAAGTGACAATACAACATGATATGGATGAAATAAAATCCAAGATAGGATTATTAATGCATTGAAAAATTACCTTTGATGAATTTCACATTTTCTTTTATTGAAAATGATTGAATATTTATAAAAGAAGAAGTACTTAATCAAATTATTTAATTTGTTTATATTAAAATTACATGGTGGATTGATTTCAACATAAATTATTTTGTTCCAAACTTGTGATTATAATAAATTGGGAAATAATTAGTTTTTTAGTATGGAATTAAAATGGGGGTGAATCCTCAATGTTTATCAATGATTCTACTATGTTAATATTTCATGGAATATTCTTCTAATATTTTATGTTTATATTGTAGATTGTTTATCCTTTTTCAATAAAATTATTTTTGAATAATGGAATAGTTATATTTAATCCCCAATGAACCTCTATTTTTTGTAATTTAGTAATCAGTTCTATTCCATCATTATATTATTTATTTCTTATTGAGTATACTTATAAACCATTTTGGGTGGTAAGACACACCACTAACTACCAGTCTCAACAATCTATATCTTTATCATAACATGATGATTCACTCTTAATTCTAAGATGCTACACTGATTAATGAATGTAATTTTTGGTTGGTACAAGATAGTTAAAGCATTGGGTTCATCCAATAGTATAGTCTTGTATAAATGTGAAGGATATTGTAATGTATATAGGAAGAAACAAATAATCATAAAATCTATAGAATTTTTTACTAAAGGGAATAAAATGATAGACGATATGATGTTTTTATCACCATATGAAAATTCCCTATTATCTTTGATTCTACACTATATATGACCTCAAGAATACCACCATTTATTTCAATGACTGGGGTTTTTAGGGTTATAACTAGAAATTAAATATCAAAAAATGTATGACACTAAGCCACTCGCTATGTTTTTTGGGATCAATTAAATTAATGTTTAACCGTGTATATTACATATCATCAAAATATACCCAAATTAAATGTTTCTCCATTTGAAATGTTTTTTACTTCCCTTAGATATCCTTTACAGTTAGCATATTGACTCAACATGTATCTGAAATACACACTGTCCAGCTTAAGTGACCATAAATTCAATTTACATTATTGAAAATGTTGTGTATATTGGATCTACCTCAGATGAGTAATTAATGTGACCAAATATATTTTCCCTGGAGACTTACACAATATGTACCCCATCACACATGATCCGTACTAATATATTTATAGTATGATTCATTATTTTTGACTTTGATTATTTTTTGTTGATATATGATTAGTATTTTCAAATAATTATTCCATGTAGATCATGAAGGTATAATCCTTTTGGGAAAGAGTGGACATCTTCAAAATATTTTTGGTAGTCCAAGGTTAATAACTTCATAATGACTTTGATAGTGTTTAAGTGAGGTGTTTTATAGAAGACATATTGTTCAGGTACTCTCCTATGTGTTAGGGCATAGTCCTCCATGTTTGGGGTTCAGGTACTCCCCCTTATGTTATGGTGGGGTCCTCCATAAATAGAGTCAGTAATCCCATGTGTGTTGGGTTTTGGTCCAACATCCATGGTGTAAAGTACTCCCCCATGTGTCAAGGAATAATCCTCCGTCAATTGAAAAAGGTACTCCCCATATGTTGAGGCACTATCCTTTATTCTTGGAGTGAGAATCCCATCAAATTTCGAGGTGTATTCCTCCTTAGGGGTTAAATTATACCTTAATTAATTCTCATATACCTCATTGAGGTTCATTCCACCACTATCATTTCATAAGTAATTTCGATGTTATGGTGTAAATCTTTAAAAATTTAATATTGGAATACCTTCAAAAAAGTCAATGTGTTCGACCGATTTCTCTAAAAGAAAAAAATACATCAAGGAAATTGTGATATATTTAAAACATTAAAACCTAGTCATTGAATTATTATTAATGAATAATAGTAAACTATTAATGAAATATTTTTAAATAAAATAAAAGATACACTTAATTTGAATTAAATAATATTGGTATAACAAAAATGACTAATATGATCATTTAATTCTTATAAATGATATTTTTAAATATTGTATTTATATATAATATCCATTTATATTTTTTTTGATAATTTTGTTTAATAATGATAAAATATATCTGATATGTATAATTTCATAATACTAATTTTATTAATAAATAAATTTAAATATTAATGAAAATGATTAAAATTCTAAAAAAGATATTTCATAAAAAATGTATTCATAAATCTTATATTTTTATTTAAATGTTAAATTTCAAAATTTTAGAATTGTAATTCAGAAAAAAATGAAAATTATTTTTTGATTCAACATAGATACATTTTCATATGATGAATTTTTAGAATTTTTATAAAAAGACTGATTTTATCTTGAATAGTTTAGTACCCCCAGTTTTTGATATGTAACACTGAATTGATTATTTTCATGGTTATAAAGTTTAAGGTTGATAAATGGGAGAGTTGGGAGATATTTGGAAGTAGTTTTGTGGTAAAATAGATGTCACACCAGCGGCGCATAGTTTGTCAATCCGTGCGGCCAAACTGTGCGTAATTGGTCTTTTTGAGGCAGTGGCGCTAGCATGGTTGGAGAACGGTTAGTGAGATTGTGTGTGGAAACCATGAGAGGGTCTGCCTAGGTAGTAGCTAATGCATTGTTAGCACACAATTTGTCTTACCGTGCCAACTAACCGTGCAGATGGTTTAAGTGAGATCATAAAAAAGTGGACCTTACACGTTTTTGCCTCTAAGCGGCCCATTTTTCTCCTAAGTGTCCAAAATTAGGTATTTATATTCCTTAAAGGTAGGATAACCTATAAAAATAATTTTTGAGGTGATATGAAGGATTTCCTTGGTGAATCAAAGTCATATTCTTGAAGAGAAGAGATCTAAGATGAGTTTATGGAGAATCGACCCGGTTTCCTTGTACGTTCATCATTCGTTGGGGTTCTTGTCAAAACCTTCAATGTAGGATGCTTCTTTATCGACTCCACTTAGTATAACTGATTGGAATTCATTAAAATTGAATGTTTGGGGTTGAATTTATTGTGATTTGGTTGTTGAAAACTTTTTGGAAACCTTCTCGAGTGATGGTTGTGAAATCTGGAAAATTGGGGATTTGGAATGAGTGATTTGGTTATTGGTTTTAAAATGTGGATTTTAAAAAATGAAATTTTTATAGATTTTTGGAACATAAATGGAATTTTATGTTTTCAATTAAGGGAAGGTTTTATTGAATAAAAATATTTCTTGATATTGGTTATACTTTAGTTTTCAATAAAAGTTCTGTTTTATTGAAATGGTTTATTATGGAAATTAAAGTATTTGGAATAAATGGTGTTGGTGTGAGTTCATTCCAAATGGGACCATAGTAAGGGATGAGTACCATTAGGGTACAAGGGACATGACCCTAGATTAGTGGTAGATGTCATTGGGAGATAGGGTAATTGGACGAGAGACCACTCATGAGTGTGGAACTATCAAACAAAGAATTAATGTGTCGGTGTGTTGTGAAATATGGAATGATTAATCAAAATGATTAGAAAAATGGGTTTTAAATAATTGATTAGATTTTTTTTCTAGAAAAATAAGTTTCTGGAAATTGATTTTATTTGGTTTTTTTTTACTTGGTTGCAAACAGTTTTTGGAATTTTTTTATATTTGGTTATAAACTATTTTGGTAAATTGTTTTATATATTTTTTTATATAAATTTGGACAACTATTCCATCCTAGTGGCGAGAGTAGTGATTTTAGTCATCAAAACCTACTATTTTTATACTCACCCCTACTTTTTTACTTTGGTGCTTTTGCAGATGCTATTTTCTGAGACAGGGGAAAAAGTAATGTTTCCCATGTTTTTATCATTACCCTGTGATATCTGGGATGTTCGGTGATCGTCGAGTTTTGATCTTGTAGAGCATGGAGTCTTGTGGTCTCTTGAATGTATTTATTAGTTCATCGTCTATTTACTTTGAAACTATTTTGTACATTTAACGTTGCAAATTTTGATGTTGTTTTGAGATATTTATATTTTTTGAGTTGTCTGTAATTTGTTCATACATCATATAGCGAATGTTTTAGTTATGGATAGTTGGTTGAATGGTTTATTTCGTAGAAGGGTAAATCACCCCCACTTATATTGAAACCCTTCAACATTTATTTCCAGGATTTGGCATGTTGGGGATGTCACTTAATGCCAAGTATTGAATTTTTATTCTCTCAAGCCAATGAGATTGGGCAGGTCATTACAATTGGTATTAGTCCGGTCCTTCCTTGGTGGTACACAGGTTATCTGCTTATTCTGTCCTTTCATAACAAGTGGTCATCAGTGTTCTTGGTCTTGGAGTTGAAATTATATCATGTCTAATCCTTGGGTTTAAATCTTATATAGGATTAGTATTGTCAGAACATGAAATGTATAGCATAAAATTAAATAACTAACCCTTTTATGATGAATTTCATGTTACCAGGGAGTTGGATACATAAGTGTTTAGGGAAACATAAAAGATTTAGAAATCTCAGAGCCATGGGTTTAGCTAATGAGACAAGCATGACATGAATTGTATATGAATGACTTCCCACTAGGATTTCATATTTCAATGGGAGTAGTGATTTATGATTTTGCGGAAGGTGTAAATTTTTAAAGAAATGCATAATTATTTTTCAAATGAATGATTTTGAAACAATGATATTTGGTATTTTGAAAATGGTCTAATTTTCAAAAATCATGTTAAATGTTTACAAAAAAATTTGAACATTGGAAAAGGTTATTTTGGAAAACAATTTTTTGATTGTGATCTGATAGAATTTGGAATTTTTAGCCATCAGTTTATAGAGAGTGAGATTGACGAAGTTTGTTGTTGTTTTAGAAAATGGAACCTGGTAGGCGTCATCGAAAGCAACCCGAAGAAACTGAATAGAATGTGGTTGCACCTGAACCACAGGTGAACCAAGAGTTGTTTTAGAGTATTTTCTAGACTATTAAAGATGTGGATATGGGAAATCTAAAGAATAAGCCAAGGCATGTGGACCATACCACCCAGTTAATGAAGCATAATCCACTATACTTCTATGGGGATGCTGAGCCTGAAAAGGCATAGGTGTGGTTGGGTAGGATGAATCATATCATCTATTTCATCAGCACACTGGTGGAGCTAAACCTCATGCTATTGGCGTACATGCAAGAGGTTATTGAACTCTTGTGGTAGGATATAGTGGTGCTGGATAACTAGGATGAAGTCATTGCATGGGATCATTTTGAGGAATTGTTCCACAAAACAATCTATCCTCACATGTTTATGATCCAGAAAATGACAGACTTCTTCATCCTGAAACGAGAGCGTATCTCTATCACAGAATATGCAGATATGTTTAGGAATTTAGTCTGTTTTTCACTATAAGTTCCGGCATGTGCGTCCTAGAAGGAACACATCTTCGAATAGAGGATACAGTAGGAGATTTGATCAAATATTGTAGTACTTTGTATTGTGGATTATACGTAGATGGTGAATAGAGTGACTGTGGATGAACGTGAAATCTTGGGGTCTATGGGAGGAGGTATGGTGATACCCACATGGAATGGTGGGAACATAAACACTAGGAGTAAGTAGAAAAGGGACACCTATTTCCATGGTGGAAGTGGAAATTAGACTGCTGGATCAGTGAACATTCCTCCACGACCCCAGAGCAAAGCATGTTTCTTTCAATGTTGTTAACTCGACCACATAAAGCAAGAGTGTGTAGAACAATCTAGAAAATGTCATAATTGAAACAAGATTGATCATATTCAGTGATATTGTTGTAGTGATCCAAATTTATGTGCTTGAGAAACTTATCAGGTGTCGCAAGAATCATATGCTTTGACTGGATGAAGACAGTAGAATCAGACTCATTAGTAGAGCAGAGAAAGCCATGGTGATTCTAGGAATACCATGATCAATCTCTGTAAGGCAATAAAGGGAAAAGTCAAGTGATGAAGAATTTTATAGAGATAAGTTGATGATTATCGATGATCAGACTGGACTATCTATGTTGAGCGATATGATTCTTTTAAATTCTACCCTTATGGAAGTTCTCTTCGATACTGGTGCATCACATTATTTCATTTCTTATCATACTGTTTACTTTATTTGTTTAAAGTTGGAATTTATACCTTATGTTTTAAAACTGCAAACTCCTCTTGGTGAAAGAGAATGCTGAGACTTTGTGTGTTGAGCATGTGATATAATTGTTGATGAAGCTGAGCTGAAACGAAACTTCCTGATTTTGGACATGGATGTCTACGATTTAATCCTAGGAATGTATTGTTTGACAATGTTTAGGGCCCACATAAACTGTTATAGGATAACTGTTAGTTTCAAAACTAAGGATGGCATCGAGCATCTATTCAGATGAGAGAGGATGGTAAATAAAGGGGAAAGAGTTTGTTGGCACCAACGGTGGGAAGAATCTCTTATCAGTTGGTAGTGTTGACCTTGGCATAAATGGTAGTGATCAAGGAAATTAAATTTCTAGTAGTTTTGGATCAATTTCTAGACTTATTTCCTGAGAAACTCTCATGGTTACCACCTATAATGTATGTAGAGTTTACGATCGATCACCTTCTAGGGACTAGTCCTATTTCCATTCCATATTACAGGATGTCACCAACATAGTTAAGGGAATTGAAATTGCAGTTTGAGGAGATATAAAACAATGGTTTCAATTGACCAAGTACATCTCCGTGGGCAGCACATGTCTTGTTCATGAATAAATTAAATGGAAATCTTCGGCTGTGTGTTAATTATCATAAGATTAACTATGTTACGATAAAGAATTGATATCCACTTCCACACATTGATGATCTGTTCGATCAAATAAAGGAAGCTCCAGGGTTCTCAAAAACTGACTTTTAATCTGGATATCACCAACTGCGATTTCGAAAGGAGGATATTCCAAATACAGCATTCAAAAGTTGATATGGGACACTATGAAATGTACTCAGGCCTTTTGGTATAATGAATGCACCAACGATCTTCATGGATTTGATGAATAAGATATTTCAGCAATATCTGGATTCTTTTATTGTGGTATTTTTGGACGTAATATTGGAGTATTCAAAGACAAGGGCTGACCATGAGAATCATCTGGAAATAGATTTACAAATCCTAAAAGATCACTATTTTTATGCCAATGTATCAAATTGTTATTTTTGGATATAGGAATTATGTTTTCATGGTCATGTCATTTCTAAAAATGGATTTTATGTTGATCCTGAAAATATAGATGCTGTTATCTTGTACAAACCACCGAAGACTGTCACTCGAATACTATATTTTCTTGGTCTATCTAGTTACTATCGATGCTTTCTACATTATTTCTAAGGACTATCTTCACCAATGAAAGATCTGAAAAAGAAGAATTCTTTATTCTAATGGATAGAGGAATTCTAGAAGTTCTTACCAGAACAAAAAATTCATCTTACATCATGACCTATATTGATCTTTCCAGATTCAGTACATGAGTATGTGGTGTACTATGATGCTTTCACATTAGGATTAGGCTATGTTCTCATGAAAAGAGACCATGTGTTTCCTTATTTTACAAGGATGTTGAGGGTGCATGATAATAATTACCCAACACATTATTTGGAGTTAGCTATAGTCGCCCATGCCTTGAAAACATGGAGAAAATCTCTCTTTTGCGAGAAGTTTTCTGTATTTATGGACCACAAAATCTTGAAACATATTTTCTCATAGTGAAATTTGAATCTGAAGTTATGGAAATGAATAGAGCACCACCTAATGATTGACATTGACTTGATGTATACACCAGGGAAAGAGAACTCTATGGGGATGTGTTCAGTAGAAATTCATAAGCTCAGTTGGTGGAAAAAAGCATCAGATGAATGGATATTGATGTCGGTCCTAGATGACATGCATGTGGAATGTGAAAGTCGTGGTGATATTTTAGTTTTCTAATCTGCTACTCTAGTTTCATATTTGGTAAATATGGTCAAAAAGGCATAATCATATGATGCAGAATGTCTGGATATGAGTTCAAAACTCAATGGTGGGGAGAACCTTGAGGGATGAATAATTGATGGGAGTTTAGTATAGTTCTTTAAAGAATGGATGGTTTTACCTATGGATTGTTAGGAACAACTCCTTCATGATTACAACCATTCAATAGGGTCCATACATATTGGTACATAAAATATGTATAAGGCATTAATGGCATAGTTTTAGTGGAGTGGCATGAAAAGGAAGGTGGTCGAGTTCATCTTGCGGTGCTTAACTTTACAACAAGTTAAATCAGACCATAAGAGACCAACATGAATTTCACTGTCTTTATCTATCCCAGTGTGGAAATGGGAGAAGATAGTAATGCATTTGGTTACTGGTCTTCCAAGAATGGTCTAAAAACACGATGTCATATGGGTGATAGTGGATCGTATTACCAAGTTGGCCCATTTAATTCTAATTCGTGAGACTTATATGGTGGATGATCAATTTAAAATATATATCCAATAAGTGGTAAAGAGGCATGACTTACCATTTTCAATCTACTCAGATAGAGATCCAAGGTTTACATATTGTTTTTGGAAGGCCTTATAGAAATCCCTTGCGACCTAGTTTTCTCTTGGCATGGCGTATCATCCTTCAACAAACGACCAGTCTGAGAGGATAATACAGATGTTGGAAGACATGTTTCAGTATTTTGTAATGGATTTGGGTGGATCATGGGAGGAGCATATACCCTTGGTGGAGTTCTCATACAATAACAGCTATCAGACCATGATACATATGGCTTCATTTGAAGCACTATATGGGAATCCTTATCGTTCTCCACTATGTAGGGTGGAAACAAGTGAAACATCAATAGTTGGGCCAAGCCTTTTCCAAGAAAAAATAGAGAATATCCATTTTATTGGAAAGAGAATGGAGATGACTCAAAGTTGTCATAAACCTTATACAGATCACCGTTGATGACCGTTGTTGTTCGTTGTGGGTGATCAAGTATTCTTGGGGATATCTACAAGGCATGGACATAGTCATTTTGGGAATCTTGGAAATTTATATCTTAGATACATTGGCCATTTGGAGACAATTGAATAGGTAAAAGAGGTGGAATATCGGTTGGAATTACCACCATTGTCCAGTTTGATGCATAATGTGTTCCATGAATCTTAGTTGAAAAAGTATCAGCCTGATCCTGACCATGTGATCAAATGGGATCATGTTGACCTAGAGCTAGATGATTCATTGATACAGATCCTGGTACAGATTGTGGATAATAGATAGAAAGTCTTGAGTTGAAAGAAAATCAATCTAGTTAGAGTTTTATGGAAGCATGGTCAGATTCTGAAGTTGACTTGGGACCATTGGTAGGAAATGAAAGAATAGTGGCCATAACACTTTCACAACAGAGAATGTTTTTTAATTTCTGAGGATGGAAAGACCAATGATGGGGAGAATTTAGTACCCTCAATTTTTTTATATAACGCTTACTTGATGATTTTCATGGTTATAAAGTTTAAGGGTGATGAATGGGAGAGTTGGGAGAACATTGGAAGTATTTTTTAGGTAAAATAGATGCCACAGGGGTAGCGCATAGTTTCTCTAACCGTGCGGCCAAACCATGCGTAATTTGGTCTCTTGAGGTAGTGGCTCCATCATAGTTGGAGCACAGTTAGGAAGTCCATGTGAGGAAACCGTGCAAGGTTCTGCCTCAGAAGTAGATAATGCACGGTTAGCAATTAGTTTGTCTAATCGTGTGAACTAACCATTCTGATGGTTTAAGTGAGATCCTAAAAAAGAGGATCTCACACGTTTTTGCCTCTAAGTGGCCCGTTTTTCCTTCTAAGGGTCCATAACTTGGGATTTCTATTCCTTGGAGGTAGGATATCTTCTCTAATGAATTTTTGTGGTGATATGAAGACTTTCCTTAGTGAATCGATTCCTAATTATTTAGAAGAATAGATCTATGATGGGTTCATGGAGAATCGACAGAGTGTCCTTGTGTGTTCTTCATTATTTGGGGTTTTTGTCAAAACCGTTGAGGTAAGAGGCTTGTTTCTTGACTATACTTAGTAGAACTGATTAGAATGATTTAAAATTTAATGCGAGGTGTTTAATTGATGGTTATATGGTTGTTGAACACTTATGGGAAACCTTCTTGAGTGATGGTTGTGAAATCTAGAAAATTGGGGATTTTGAATGAGTGGTTTGGTTCATGGTTTTAAAATGTGGATTTAAAAAATTGGGATTTTTCTATATTGTTGGATCATAAATGGGATTTGATTTTTTCAATAAAGTTGAAGGTTTTATTGAAATGAAATGTTGCTTTAAATTGGTTGTGATTTGGTTTGAAATAAAATTTTACTTTTATTTAAATGGTTTATTATAGAAATGAAAGTATTTTTAATAAATGGTGTTAGTGTGAGTTCATGATTAATAGGCCCTTAGTAATGGAAAATTACAATTGGGGTACCGGGGACGTCACCCTAGATTGGGGGCGGGTGTCATTGGGACCCATCATAATTGGATGAGAGACCGCTCACGAGTATGTAATTGTCAAATGAAACATGAATGTATGGGTGTGTTGTGAACTATGGAATGGTTATTCCAAATGGTAAGAATAATGGGATTTAAATCATTGATTAGTTATTTTTTTGGAAAAATAATATGCTAGAAATTGGCTTCATTTGGTTTTGTTTTTACTTGGTTGAAAATGGTTTTTGGAATTTGTTTATATTTGGTTATATAATCTTTTGGTAAATATATATATATAAATACCATTTTATATAAATGCTGCTAGCTTTTCTATCCTAGTGGAGTGAGTAGGGAATTCATTGAGGGAAAACCCACTGAGTTTTATACTCACCCCTTCTTTTCCACTTTGTTGATTTTGCAGATGCTATTTTCTAGGGCAGGAGAAAAGGTAAATTTTCCCACGTTTTTAGCACTATCTCCTAATATTTGGCCTCTTCGGTGATCATGGAGCTTGGAGGTTGTGGAGCATAGAGTCTTGTGGTCTCTTGAGAGTCTTTAGTAGTTCATCCGCTATTTACTTTGACACTGGTTTGGTAATCTGCTATTGCACACATTCATGTAGTTTTGAGATACCTGATGTTATATAGTTTCCTTTCATTTTTTCATGCATCATATAGTGAATGTTTTGGTTATGGTTGATTGGTTGAATGGTTTATTTCATAAAAGGGTAAATCATCCCCCACATGTATTGAAACCCTTCGTCATTTATTGCATGCCTTTGGTGTCGTGGGGATGTCTCTAAAGGCCTTGTAATGACTCGTTGTGCTCTCAAGCCAATGAGAATGGGCGGTTAATTATAAATAGTGAAAAGGATCATTTTTTAAAAATAACCTGAATTTTCTGACATTGTTAGTATATAATAATGAATTAAATGTTATTTAAACATTTTTATAAGACTAAATATTTTTTTCATAAGAGAATTTATAATTTTAATCATGTGGTTTTTAATTTACAAACCAGTATATGATATTTTATAATATAATTTAAATAACATTAAAATTTATAATAATTGTTTCAAATATATTTATTAAGTACCACATTAATTTTTTTTGAATAAATAACTTGTTAAATTATTTATGGCGGTAAAATATTAAATATAAAAAGTAACAATTCAATGTGTAAAGAGAAAACATAGTAAAAACATATTTCCTATTGAGTATTTGAGAGTTTAACAATGTTATATTTACCACCACTCAATTTAATTCTATTTTTAATTTTTATTTACATATTTAACATGTGATCCATTTATATTTTTTTGAAATATTTACAAAAATGTCATTCTCACCACTTTTAAAAGTTTCCTCCCAACACCCCTTCTAGGAAAACCTAAAAATTTTGTTTTATAATAAAAATCTATAAAATTTATATCCCACATAATTCACAATATTTAGATTTTGGTCATATGATATTACCCTATTCAATCCATTTCCATGGGATCTTCAAAGGAAATCTCAAAGTATTCAACGCGAGTAAAATTTTTTACTTAACATTATTAATTTCTATTTTTTTCCAGTTCTAATTTCCAAATAACTTTATAATTAAATAAATGTTGAATTTTTATATAATTTCAATATTATATGTTAATAATTATCAATATCTTTTCTCTTTCCTATTAATAAAAACAAAACCTTCATTCAATTTTTGTGTAGAATACTTCCTCTACGACACAACATATTTCATCTTTCACCCCCACCATTGAAGGATAGTATAAAATTGTAATTTATTATTTAATTTCTACTATTTATATCATTTATATAATTATTAAATAAGAAATAATATTAATCTATCCTCCTATTCTATGAAAATTAAATAATCATCCTTCTGTGCGTGCATACTACTGCAACCATAGAATGGTGTATTTAATTTTTCATTGTTGCATTTCATGGATGGATGTATGGGTGGAATTAAAGGAAAAAAATTATTTTTTTATATAATTAAGGTTATGATATGTAAAATTGTAGAAAAAATAAATGATATGATGAACAAATGATTATCGTTAATTGAATTGTTTAAACATAGAGTTTTTAGAGGAAAATAATATCTTATTCCTATGTAATGACTTTATATAAATTATATTCTATATATAAATACTTAAAATTATAATATATTACAATATTAAATAATAAATAAAATCATTATGAGTCTTTTATAATGATGTTCCAACTAAACCATTTCATAATAATCCGTTAATTACATTTGGTTCATATTGGGGTCAGTCTAACCACCTATTTGGACAATACTGTGCATTTATATCCTCAGTGACTATGAGAAAATATTTACTTGTATAATATGATAAATATATGTAAATAAAGTTTTTTTATGTTATGTTTATATCAATATTTAACTCATTGATTAAGAAATCACCATTCATTTATTAAGAATGACCGAAACATGCTTGTTGATTATTTTATCCTCATGTATCGTAAAAAATAGAATGAAATTAAATTATATATATATAAACTATATTGGAAGATATATTTTAGAAAATTAAATTATCTAATAGTTATTTAATTTTAAAAAAATTGATACCAATAACTTTTTTTATTAAACATGTTCAAAGTGATAGAGATTACTTACACCCGGTGTTGAAAATTGGTAAAAATATTAATATTTATATTCTTAAAATTATTTTTAATGTTTAGGATAATTGATTATAGTTATAAATAAGGTTACTATTAATGTATTAATGAACATAATTTAACTATTTAGGATGTTTGGTGAAAGCGCATAATGTATTTGGACTGAGGTAGGGGTTTTCATCTCAAAATTCTCTCTTTGTGACATTTTTGGTATTGTGGACCTAATATCATTTATTTGGTGTATATAATACTTATTTCATATATTATTTAATGAATTGAATTTTAATCATGGTATTTTAAGTTGAATAAACATATCTTTATTTCACAAGGTTTAGATTCAAAGGATATATAGGTCGGAAGGGTTTTTAGTCTCAAACATAAATTCCTTGAGACATATTTACGTAAAACACCGTGTTTTTCATGTAATGGTGTATTATATTCCCATATATGTATATTTATTATATTTTTATATTCTTAATGTGAAATACTATGATAAATCAGTTTCTTTTCATTAATTGAATTTTGTCTCAGTTATTAACCCATTTATAAGGATTTTTTCTAACTCAATTTGCATTCATTGAGTAATTATCATTTCTATTATTCTAATTTCAATTATGTTGAATACATTCACCCATTTATTATATTATGTTTTATTTACATTATTCAAATTTAATGGAAATAAAAGTGATTTTTGGTGTATTTCATTATTCAAGAAGTATTTTGGTCAAAAGGGATATAGACAACACCTATATTCATTCCTGGAGTTATACTGATTCATTAGTGTATAAAAAATTATATTTAATATATGATTTACTTTAAATAATCCCATGGGCTTGAAATCATTCTATAGTTGAGACATCGAAGTAAATTGGAAAGGATATATATTTACATAAATATGTATGTGTGAATTATTACTATTAAAAACCAACAAATTTAATTAGTACGAATGAATAAGAGTTACCGTATTATAAAATATGGGTAATGAAGATAATTACTATTTTTAATTCTAATGAAATTAATTTATCGTAACTAAAAAAATAAAAAATTATATTATGATTATAAATTTATTTTTATAATTCTTGTGTATAATATTGAAAAAATAAATATATTATTATTAAATAAATATTAATTAAATTTATGATGTTAATAATATATTACCAATATTATAATTAGAAAACAATAGAAAAAAAGAGTGACAATGGTTAATATTCTAGAAAATCTATTTTCCTATAAAAATATTTTTTATTATATGTACCCTTCTTAATTATAATATAAATGTATCAAATTTGGATTTTTAATTTGGAAAAACTAAAATTATTTTTGGATTCATAAAAGTAATTATTTAGGTTGATTTGTTGGTTTTTTTAAAATAAATGATTTCATGGTCAATAGTTTAAAAATTGTTTTTAAAAATATTATGAATTTTATAAAACATTAATATATAAGTAAGAATTGAGGATTAAATAAAAAATTTAATAACAAATATGTAATTTTATTTGAATTTACTATTTTAATAAGGGTTTTTTTTAATTTACATTCCCATATTTGATATTTTTGGACATTATTAAAACTGTTTCAAAATTTTTTTTCCAATATATTATTTATTTTTTTAAAATTAATGTTTATCAATTTTAAAATGAAATAAAATAAAATGTATTTACAATTTAGAAATATTGGGTCAAAATTATATACTAAGTAATAATTTATATTTTTTATTAACGATTAATTCACCTTAGGAGAAGACCAATTACCGTAGTGAAAGGATAAATAGAATATTCAATAATTCAAAGGGTAACGATCTTGAAACATGTTAAAAACAAGTTTCTAGTTGATTGGTTGAGAGATGATCATAATTATATCACCCTACATTCAACTATTTCCAATTCTGCAATACACTTGACATGTTTAACATGTTATCCCATTTTTTTAAGTTTAAATATTTTCAAAATTTTCATTCTCACTACTTATAAAAGCGAAGTCACACCACCCCTTCCAAGAACTCATAAAAATTAGGATTCCTCCTAAAAATGTAAATTTTTTTCATTACCATATAATAAATTTTCATTCTATTAATATTTTTTTCTCAATAGATTACCATATGACATACATATCCAATGGATCTTCCAAGGAAATATCATTGTATTAAATGTTATTTATCAATTTTACCTAAGTTTTTTCCTCTCTATATTTATATTCCAATAAAAATTTTCAAATACCTATACAATGACCTTAGTATTTTATATATACTTATTTTTATTATTTTTTGGTGATGATCAGAAAAACCTTTTCTCTTTTCTATTAAGAAAAATATAATTGTGATTATTTCATTGTGCAGACCACCACATCAATGATGTGACATGTTTTATTTTCATTCACAACCTAAAAAGTATATAAACAAAGGGTAATTTAATAATTAATTATGATATTTATATCATTTTTATTATTCTTAAGTAATAATTCATATTAATCATTTCTCTAATTTTATAAAATTAAAATACTCAACCATGAATACATGTGGAATACCGCCTCTGTGGAATGATGTATTCTGGTTTCATCACTGCATTATATGAATGGCCATGTTAATGGGTTTAATTTATAAATATATTTTTTATGATATAATTAAGTTAATTATATGAAAAATATGAGATCCTATGAAAAATATGATCAATAAATGATCATCAATAACTTAATTATTTAAAATGATCATACTAATATAAAAATTATATATTATTTCTAATTAATGGTAATATATAAACTATATATAATCACCTGAACTTAAATATTTCATATTATAGAAAATTTGAAATATAATTCACTTTATTTATTTCCTAAATATCTTTTAGGTTTATAATTTTAGAGAAACACATCAAAACTCTTAAAAACAATATTTTACAAAGAGGACATATCTGATCAATATACATTTTATAATACTATAAAAAATTTCAAATAAGAGATGATTTATTTTCATGATAAATTTTCAAATTTTAACATGACTTTTTTCATTTCCCTTACCCATCCTTAAAACCTATGAAAAACATTTTAAAACGCTGTATGAGAACAATAAACTTTGTAAGGGACTTAAATTAAATTAAAATATTAATTTAGGGAAAATAATAAAAAACCATAATATAATAACCATTGTCATATTAATCATTTATCTTATGAAATAAATCATTTCCATATGAAAACTACACATTTTTTTGAATGGAAATTTTTTAAACCCATAGAAGTCATAAATAAATCATGTAGGAAACATGGGGCATCATCGTTATGTCCCTATTATAAATTGGATAACATTCATGGTTACACATAGAACTACTTCCATGGTTACACATAATATAACCATCATATTAACAATTAGAATAATCATTATAGAATATTCACATTATCTCTTAAGACAAAAATAATCAATTAACATCATCCCTTTACCCAATGAATTGGAGATAAATAACAGCCTCACCTACCTTTAGTTTATAATAAAACCAACTGTAATTAAATAAATTCCCAAGAAACACAAAATTAATATCTTTCAGTTTTCATAATAATATTTACACCCATAAAAAATCATTTATGGATATTGAAATATTATTCCATTTAAAATCCCATTATTAAATATTAATTCAGCCTGAAAAGGGAATTTTTGTTTTTAATAAATAAATCATAAAATATTATAAGGGGATTCATACATAAAATAAATGTTAAATTAGTGGGAAAATTCATTATTACCATATAGATTAAAATAGATCATTCCTTCCACAACATGATTTTCATGTTGAAAATAAATAGGTTCCAAGAAAATCTGTATTAAAAAAATCCCATCCAAAGAAAGAATAATAATTTTATCATTAGAAAATTTAACCAATAAATAATATGTAACATCAAGGTTATTTGGTGTTAATTATTGGAACAAACATTAATATATAATGAAAAATTTTATCGTGGAAAATAACCTTTTTCCACATTGAAATAACATATTAAAAAAATTAAACAATTATAAATAATAACATTTTCATTTAAAAGAAATTTGTAAAAATGTAAAGGAATAATCAAATAAAATATTACTCATGGATGAGAAAAATTGTTTTTCATGTTTTATAGGTTTAAAAATAATTCCATTCAGTATGGTGAAACAAAACTCAAAAAGTACCTCACTCAGAAAAAAATAAATGATTCCTTTCAATCCATATTTAAAAAATTTAAAAATGGGTTAAAATGAGTTTAAAAAATCATTGGATATCTGTTAAAACACTCATTGAAACATTATTAAAAAATATTTATTTGTAAGTAAAATTGAGTTTTAAAGGAAAATTTAAAAGATTATTTTTGAAATAAAATTGCTTAGCTTGAGTCTGACATGTCACATACGTTGTTAATCTCCCAAAATAATAAACATATCTTTAGTATTTAAATTCCTATATAGTTTTATTGTTAATTAATCATTCTTTATTTATCATAATAACATCCAATATATAATTAATTAATTATTTATGTTCACATTAGATATTTTGAATATATTTAGTACTTTAGTCAAAAATGTCCTTGGTGGGTTGAGTATGGTCAAAGTTGTCATTGTTGCATCATATATGGATCAACAATCCTGAAATTATTATCAAATTTATACATAAATTATACTTTTAATACTTACCATAACATATTTTTTTATGAAAAGTGAACTATGTTACAATCATAGAGATAGTAGGCAGTACATATGCATGTGTAACGATTTCATTTTTCAATGATTTTTATAGAAAGGGTGTAAGAATTTTTTTAATCATTCATAAATGATAATAATATCATAATTTTTATATTATTTCATTATGTATACTTATATATATATATCATCCATATGATGTGGTGATGAAAAAAGTATCACATCTATTTTTGGAGGTGATAGTTCACCTATACACATGGACTATGTTGTCATTTTTCATTTAATGGAAAGGGAAGAAGGTAAATGATATATTAATATTTTTCAATAAAAAAATAAGTCATTAATACCATATAAAATCATTAATTCCATCATTTTAACTATTATTGTTATCTACTGATGGAAAAACAATTACATCGGTTCATGAGGTGGTACTCCACTGTACTCCCGAATGATGAATTCCTATCCCATTTGATGGAGGTTAGAGATGTATATAGGATATTCCATTTTAATAATTACATATTAGGATATTTATAATATTTTTTCTATTATTTTATCTTGTATGAATATTATATTAAGGTGGTGTAAGAAGAAATAAAAAAACATGGGGTTAAAAACATTACCTATTCTTTGAAAAATATCATTTTCTTTATAAATTAATAAATTTAATGTTGGTATTATAACTTAAAACACCTATCATATTAGGGGAGGTATTATACGATGTTCTTTCATTATGGATATTTTAAACCAAATAAGTTTTGAATTGTGAAGTAACGGGAAGAAGAGATTCCACTTTATAAGAGAGGTGACACACACTCTGGGAATTTCTCAAAATATGAAATTAATGTAAATAAATATTTTATTCAAAATGGATCAAAATTAATTTATTTAGAATATTCAGTGACTATATATCAGAATAATATCATCCAAAATAATTATACATTTTTTCCAAAAAATTAACCCTTATCTTTTTATTTTAACTCTACGTTAAAACTTTTGAAAATTACCATAAAAACAAGGATTTTTACTCATTAAGGGTCAATAAAATTTCTATAAATGGAAAAAATACCATATATTTAATATAGTTGATATCTTCAACCATATATGAAAAAATTGAATGAATCTGTTATTTTTTAGAAATTTTTTATCATTTAATAAAATAGTATTTGCCCTAATATATCATTAATGTCAATTTTTAAAACTATTAATTAGGTTGATTTTAATAACATCAATGAAAAAATAAAGAACAAAATATTTTAATATATCCGTAACATGAAATTTTCTAATATTTTGGAACATAGTAATTTTCAAAAATTATATACATTTAAAATTTTAAAACATTTTATTTTATTTTACAACAATTAAAAACTTATTACATCACTGTTCTGTATGAATTTAAGGTAATTATTGTTTCATTAAATATTAAAAATAAATTAACATTCTGAAGAGGAATCCTTTATCTTACTATTAAATTTTTATAACCAAAAAATTACTTATATTGTTCCCTATATTAGAAATATCATATTTATTGGAAACAAGATGTTATAATTGTTACTTTACATTAAATAAGTGATTATAAAAGTAATAATCAATAAGAAATTAAAATATAGTTTTATAATTGATTATTGGATTTATATACATTAAGTTGACTCATCCAAAAATATTTACTCCTATTTTTGGGTTATTTTATAGTCTTTTTCAATTTTTGACCCTTAATCACCTGATTTACCCTTAAGTGAGGTAACAAAAAAATTAATTTCACTGTTCAAATTATAAGAAAGTAAAAGGTTCCTATTTAAAAAAGGACCACACATTTGGTGGTTGCACTATTTTACCTTAACTATGAATAATAACAATGAAATCAAACAAAAATATATTAAAAATTAAAAAATCTATCCAAAACACCCATGAATTAAGAGTAAAGATAAATTAAAAATTATAATGAAAAATAAATGAGGAAATATTTTTTGTGGTGTAAAAATATCCCCCATAATATCACTTTCTTCAACCATGATTCATCAATGTTTCCAGTTGATCAGGATAAAAGAAAAATGCCCACACCATCACTTTATTCAACCCCACAAACTGAATAACAACTCAGAAATAGAGAAAAAAACCCACGTCTATAAAAAATAAATTACAACAACTGTATCCATTGGAATCGATCCAAAATCCCAATGTTCACCATGGTAAGGGACATTAAATGTCAGTCGACTTAGGAGGACATGAGATTATCACCCAAAAATTACTCAACGAAAAACAATGAAAAAATGAAATGATATGAAAAATATATTTAGTCAATAATAAAAGGAGTAAATGATTCACTCCCCACAATGTTAGAACTGACCACATACAAATTTATTTCACTATTAAATAAATGAACTTCCAAACAAGAACAATGACACAAAATACCGAAAATAAATAAGCAACATGAACATGACAGAGAACAAAACACTCTTTCACTACGTAATGATGAAATTCTGAATTTCCCAAAAATAAACAAAAAATCCATTTTCATTCCATAGAAAATAGGGCATTAGGGGATTAAACCACTATAGTGAATTGAGAATTTATTAAAATATATTAAATAGAACTCTCACAAGAACCACAATCTACCTACTGAAGTACATGCTTCTTCGAAGTAGTGGACTGAGCTCTACTCTTATTCCAAGTGACACACGTCAAGAACACCAAACGATTTCTCAAATTACCGTTAGTGTAATGGTTATTTAAATATCTATGACATGAAGGATTTTTGTGACCCTTGTATCGAACATGGTTTCAAACTTGGGTATTATTCCTAGAAGAAAATGATGAATGATAAAAAGTACAGTTAATTATATAACATGATTGACCAAATTTAGGCTACCATCTCACACTTTATTGAATTATAATCATCTATTATATGGAATAAAATTGGATTGGCGATCTCATGCACCCCTGTTAACATAGACTCAATTAGAATTTCCTTCATAAACACATCAGAAAAGTAAGATAGGTCGAATTATAGTAACCTAAACTAAATAATAGGAAGAATAACATTATAAAAATATTGTGTTTCTATATAATCATCCTTAACCAATTTTGGTTTATAGGGAAGTATATCCATAAAATTATGGATAAATTATAAAACTAATCTATCAACTTCAATAATCCATCACATCTTCATGACTTTAGTACCTTCAAATCCCCTAATAAGTATTGTTAGATGAAATATTCATTGAATAATTTCTTGGATTGGTCTTACTATGTTTTGGTTTTAATTGATGACATAGACCACTTTCAAATTGGAACTTTTAGCCATAAATATTGTGAACATAACATTTAGAGAAAAAGGAAATTTAAATAAATTGATGATCGTTTATATTATTCACATCCTCTATTTTTCTTCAAAAGGATACATCTGACCCTAACAAAGAGGATGGTTCAACTATTAGAACTCAAGGAGGATATGATTAAGTCAGTCAAATGAAGGTATGTTAGTAGTTAACTACCAACAGTTTCACCATGGATATTCAATGATTCATTCAATGAGATGTACTCTAAACATAAATAAAAAAATAAATCAATTAAAACTAAATCATTATCAAGAAATTTACGTAATTATATTATCCAAATACAAATAAACAAACCCAA
This sequence comes from Viscum album, assembly GCA_963277665.1. Classification (NCBI taxonomy): domain Eukaryota; kingdom Viridiplantae; phylum Streptophyta; class Magnoliopsida; order Santalales; family Viscaceae; genus Viscum; species Viscum album. The sequence goes on from OY728164.1 coordinate 1,496,539,623, forward strand.
AAATTTAAAAGACCACTCAGAAGGATCATTAACAACCATTTTTAAAAGCACTTTTATACTCCACACTCTAAGAAATTTAATTCTAAAAAAATCACATTAATTATATCAGGAAACCAAAACCATTATTTTCATTACAAATCATTCTCAATTTCAAAGAAGCCTTATTTTATCAATGATAATAAATTTTAAAACCATTTAACAAAAAAACCATTAAATAAATTTTGAAAACCCATTATTTTATTTATTTATTATTTTTATTATTTTCACTTATGAGTTCATCACATGACCATTTGGAAGTTGTATTTAATAATTTATGATGAGTTTTGAAAGAATAATTTGACATGATTAATGTCCAAAAATAAATTCCATGAAGGTAATCATGACAATGAGTGAATATAATATATGTTTTTTGGACATATTCTAATCACACCACTACCATAGAGAGTCATTCAGGACTACATCCCTAAGATCACAGGGATTTTTATTCCATACGCACTCACCAAAAACCATTGGAACCACTCTATTTTTATCTTCAAAGAAAAAAATGACCCATAAAATATCAAAAAAAGTCTAAATGAAACACAAATTATCAATGAAACTGAATACATATTGAGGAAATAATGGAAACAAAATTCAAAAAGAAAATATAAAACCCTAATTCCCTTATTAAAAAATGTTCATCATTGAAATTTTTTCCTGACACCTCCTTATACTTAGACCCCATGCCCCAATAGTAATACTCCTTAAACCTTAAAAACAAAATAATAATGGGAACTCTCCTATAATGAAGCTCCTATGATATCATTTAGTCACAAGACAACATGGATCAACCCTAAAATTTTCACCTATTCTGACTTGAGACATGTCTTAGGTGTGTTCTTAACATCAATAGGGTTATGATAAGTACCAAGGTCACTAATGGGAGTTGGTGGGAATGATTTCATAAAAAATAAATAAATAAAATATGCAGAATTACAAATGAGTTACCCAAAATAAAAAAAATGAAAAAAATGAAATGAAACCAAAATTTATGAAAAACCACATCTCCATGTGACCCCTTGGGTAACCCTCTAATCCCAAGCCCCAACATCAAATGACAACGGCCATGGAAAATATAGATTGTGCTTCTATAGAAAAATGTATATGTATATTTTATGAGTTTTAAAACTCAGTAAGTATTAAAAAATAATCTAAACCCTTTGAATTTTATTTTAAATAAAAGATTCATTTAGTCATTGTTTGAAACACTGTAATATAATAATATTTTTTCCATACATTCTGTTTTCAAAAACAAATCAAAGTACATTTCCCTATTTATTAAAAATATTTTTCCATTAAATGTGGAGTCTTGGAAATTATAGAGAGAAAGTGAGTTAGATAAAATAGAAAAAGTGTTTGTTTAATGGGGATAAAAATATCAAGAAATGCTTTCAAAAAATATTCTTTATTAAAATATTTAATAAAAAACATTAAATTTTACCAAATAGACACACCAATAATAGGGCTCAGAAAGAATGAAAACCAAATTTTGGAAATGGACAAGAATAACTCATGTAAAAATTCTAGATGATGCACTTAGATTATCTACCACTGTTAAAAAAAGTTCTAGATAACATGGTTAATACCTATGAGATTAGGGGAAAGCATAGAAAATAAGGTAACCTAATTAATACTATTATCAGATCTGATGAAATCGAAAAAGGAAAACAATTGATCATAACCTATTTGGCCTAATCAAGGGACACCATCCCAAATAAAATAAAATCACATAACAAAGGTCAGTATCTAATGAAAAATCCTAAATTAGTGCAACAAGCACTCTCAGAGAATTTTGATACTATACTAGGATCCCATTATATGTCCAAAATTAGAGGGTGATCTATGAAATTTAAAGCAATGAACTATATATAAGATCATGCAACAAAAAATCCACAATCCCATTTGTACCAACCCCAAACACCACTCCAAGGAAGTCCCCTTGACATAGAGCCATATATAGGGATGGTAATTTCCACACCGAAAAAATTCATATTATTTTATAATTTATAATACATGACACACATCCCATTGAATGTTTTACAATTAATACCAAATTTTTTAATGTTCCAATTGGGCCACACTGATTTTATGGGATTTTATACTTTTCAAAAGTTTCCAAAAACAAAATTGTGGGATCCTTTTAATATTTAAAACACATTTGGGAAACCAAAAAACATATTTAAATATTATACCACCTATAAGGGTCAACCAAGATTTAAATTGAATTCTTGGTGTTCATAGTTATGTAAAATAATTATATACAATTTAATTTAAATGGAATGAAACTTTATTTAATCTAAAATAATATTTTGAATCATTATGTGTTTCTAAATATCATCATGAAATGTTATGCACATAAATAAATTAATGATTATTAAATTTAATGGAAAATATATAGGTAAGCCTACCTCAAACCTTGACATCGTTAAGAAGATTACCCAAAACCCCTTAAAGAATTTAAAAATGATCAAGGATTTCATGAAAAACCATAACAAGAAAACAAATAGTTAGAAGTAAAGAAAGAATAACCCTATACCAAAGGAACCAAAGGGTAAGAATAACTAAAAATAAAAACAATGAAGGAAAATGAAGGAGAAAGAATGGGGGCCTTACTTTTATAAATCATATCTAAATCATGAAGGAACCACTTAGAATCACCATTAAAAGGAGGTCAGTTCATGTTGATGAAGAAGGGAATCTGCCTAGTTTCACATGATCCAAATGGAATGGGGGGGAGATGATTTTTGGGGTCAAAATTTGAGAGGTTCAAAATAATAAAATCTATTTTTAATGAACTTGGGAACTATTCACAGTTAGGCCGCATGGTTTGGGAGACCATGTACTAACCGTGCATCATGTACCAGTCATTAAAGAAAACTTCTTGTTTTGTACACATGAGTTGGTAAATAGTAATCTGACTATGTTTTTGGTTATCAAAAAAAATAGACCCAAATATACTCTTGTCATACAATTTGATCAGACCATGCCCAGGCTATGCTCCCTCACATAGGAACACCAAACAACTACAATATTATTTCTAACATATGCATGAATTGGATCAAATTGTGATCTACTCATCCAACATAAACTTCTAAAGAATAAAATTTAATAAAAAAAGTAACTTTACTCAAGGGGTCACATGGTTTTCCCATAACCATTCACACTAACCATGAAACAGAAAAAATAGACATCTCAAAACTTGAAAATTCAATTTGAAACACTCAATACTAAAGAGTAATGATAATGGAAAATTGGTAAAAAAATAATGGAGGAAAATAAAAGTCAATCTGTGAACAAATCCTTATACAATAAAGTATAGTTTATACTCATAAAACAAAAGTTCATTGTGGTGTTCTATGTTGTGTGAGGTGAATAATAATGACACAATCAATTCGAACATCATTGAATTCATGGATCAAGTATTCACCACCCTTATATGATCAAGGAATATTTATTATTTTTTACTTTATATTATGCACATCATTTAGGAACTCTTTTAATGTTTCAAAATTCTCATTATTATATTTCATTATAAATAGATAATAATAAAAAACAAAGTCATTAAATGAGGTAAAAATTACATAATACCAACACATTCTTGAGTACTCATTAGCTCACATTCATCACCTTATATATGATACAATATTACATTTTCCCTTTTATATTTTGAACTAATACATGCTTTGGTCTTATTTTTTTAGTAAAATATATATCTAATTTGGAAATGACTCATTTTATAATGGTTATAATAATCATTATTTATGGAGTATATATATGTTTTCTAATTTATATATTCAAGGAGACAATGCCAAAGATAGGTAGGATTAGAACCAATCTTGAATATCTCATTTTGAATGATATAAATAGAATAATTATAATATTGAATATATAAACAATTATACTATTACAAATTCTATAAAACACATAATTTATATATGTGTAATAACTATTGATATTAATAGTTAATTAGAATCCCTTCAAGTACAAATAAGATAACAAGATAAATTTTTTGATTATGGAAGAACATAATAATAGATTTCTAACTCATGGATTAATTTACTTGGTATAAATAGATAGTAATCATAAAATTATAAGATCAAAAATATTTCTCCATTTTTAATATGAATACACAATTCCCATTTCATTAATTCCATCCTATAAGACTCGAGCTTCAATTATTTTGAGTAATATTTTTTTTAAAAGAAACCATAACCCAATGAAAAATAATTTATTAAATAGTTGGATTAAAAAGTGAAATAATAAATTTAATTGTTTTTATTTGTTGAAATTATTTTCATTTTTTAGATAATCATTTCGAAAATAAATTTGTTATATTTTTTAGATTCTTTTTTGAAATAGTGGATTTTTGGGTGAATAGTGAAAAATTACAATTTCTCAAACATTGTAACTCTTGTGGAATTGTAATGTTATAATGATGAATTTAATAATAATGAAACTTTTTTTTATAAAAAATTATATATATTCTAAGTGATATAATTAATTGAGAAATGAAATTTGGAACAAATAAATATTTGTCTATCATTTTGGAAATCTAAGTAATTCTTATATTCAAATAAAAAATATGTTTTGTTCTTCTCTCTTAATCATGTACTCACATGGTCTAATTAGGTTTTTTTTAAATTTCAATAATACATATTTTACTTAATCTGATCTACTCAATAAAATTGTAATAAACATTATACATTATTTTGTTATAAAATGATTTTTATGCTTCAGCAAGATTTTTTTGTTAAATGAATTTTCATTTCATTTTTTTGAATATATAATAATAGAAATTGCCTCCAGTTATTGGAATTGGATAATATAAAATTTATTAGTTATTTTAAATATTCATAATTAATATTATTTAATAATTTTAACTTCAATTTTAATCATAATGAATATTAACCATGGTATAAATTGAACACCCCGATCAAGGGTAAGATAAATTATAATGGATAATATATAGGGAAAATGCCTTAAAATAATGAAAAAATAGATATATATATATATATTATTAGTATCATTATTACATTAACCTATTCATATTCAGAACTATGAAAAATTGAAACCACTTTACTCGGTGAAGATCATCGTCTAAATTTGAAAGACCCGTAAATTCAATGTAATTTTTTAAAAAATTATTTTGGTTTATTAAAATTCTATGAAAATTGATTTTGTGATTCTGAGGCACGGTGTGCCCGGAATGGAATTTGGAATTTTTTAAGGTATGTTCAGTTAACATACGGGTGGCGTTTTCTATATTTTGAACCCGTGCTCAGAATTGAAATCTGAGAGCACTGTTGAATCTATAGCACCGGGATTCGTTTATGTGAATCTTCACATAAACCATAGTAGGTTGGGAGAAAAAGATAAATTTTTTTACATTACATTAAAAATGATAAAATATCATAAAAAAATATATTTTATTTATTTTTTGTAACTTTTGGGCAGTAGTGGCGGGACCAATGACTTGTCTATCTATTTAATGGTTTGACTCTTCTATTTTGTAACCTCGATATTGTAACATTAAATACGGTTCATGAATGAACCCCATTAATGTCATGAAACACATTTGGATCCTCTATCTATTCAATAAATGCTTGATCATGGGATTTTGGAATGAAGGTGAGGAAACTCTAATGAAGTGTTGGGGAGTCTTCCACTAAGGAATGGAAGCATGGGCGACAACGTCGGAGGAATCTAATTGGGAATGAAGAATCTCAGCGGCTTCGTCAAGCACGGATTCTCCATCCACCACCACGATGTCTCCAACGAAATCTGAGGTAGGGGGTTTATTTATTGAATATTATATTTTATGAATTGAATAATACCCCGATTGTTATAACACAAATTCAGAGGGCTCGTGCCAAATAAACATGGACAAACCCTCTATCGCTTCGTTCTTGTTGCGTTATTCGGGGTAAATTTTTACAACTCAACAGAATGTGGAATCTGGGAGGCATGGAATGGCAGATGCATTTTAGAAGGCCCATAGGCATGTCCGGAAGGAAGAATGGACCATCAGAGCTCACCCGGTGGCCCGTGGAAGTCCCTCCGGCATGACACTGACATCCGATGCTAGCAGGAAAAGGAGGTGGCTGATGCTCGCCGACCACCTAAGGAAAACGTGAAGAAGCCACTACGGTGGAAGAACAGGTGGTCAGATCTCAGTTGGCAGCAGAAGATGGAGGTGGCCCACTGTCATGTGCCGCGGTGACCAGGCTAAGGCTATGAAGCCGGGATGAAGGAGGGGACCCACTCCATGCGGATCTCGCAGGTGATAAGGTGATGCCACCTGGCCCCACCATTTAAATAAGCTAATGATGCTTGATCCATTCAAGAGGAGGACCGCGCTACCCCTGCAGCCCAGCCCAGTCGGGGTAGGCCGAGTTAGGCTGGCCCGGACCGGACCGGGTCGGACCGGACCCGAACCCCTCTCAGGGCCTGATACGCTCAAAAGGTCGTATCTTGTAAACCTAACATCATTTTGAGGAACCGTCTGTGAAGCTGCGATCCTTGGATAGAGACAGTCCTTTTTAGTTACCCCACAAGAGTTTTGGAGAAATTTGGAGAACAACTGGGTGGGATCGATCCCAAATCCAATTGGGCCCTCAATACTAAATTGCCAATAACTTTCCGACCGTGCGTCTGGTTGACGCACCGTCTGTTGCATTGGAACCCTTATAACATGACAGATAATTGGTTTAATTCTTAGTGGGAATTTTTTCTAGTTGAAAAACGAATAATGGATTAAAGATCAGTTTCTCCTGGAATCAAGCTTTCTATGAGCGAGAATCCAGTGACTGGCAGTGAGATGGAGGTCAGAGACAGATCATACGAAAGTGAGTACCAACTGAGCCTGTGTGGGTCAGCACCTGGATATCCTATGTGGCTCAACACTTATAGATCCGGTGTAGATCAGCACCTAGTGATCTTGTGTGGATCAACACCTAGCGAGCCTGTGTGGATCAACACCTAGCGATCTTGTGTGGATCATCACCTAGCGAGCCTGTGTGGATAAGTACCTAGCAATCCAGTGTGGATCAACACCTAGTGACCCTGTGTGGATCATCACCTAGCGACCCTATGTGGATCTGTGCCTATGGATCCTATGTGGATCACCTCTTAGAGATCTTTTGTGGATCATCACGTAGCGATCCTGTGTGGATCAACACCTATCGATCATCTGTGCTTCAGCACCTATCGATCTTTTGTGGGTCTTGCGGGGGTTAGTACATATCGATCATGGGTGGGTCAGATCCTATGTGGATCAATGGGGGCTAGTACCTATTGATCATATGTAGGCCAGACTCCATATATTCAGCAATAGTGCCTCTTGAAAAAAGAAAGTGATAAAGCTTTATGACCAATCATATGTACTTATATACATTAGTTATACTTGGTTTTTAGCTAAGCCTTTTTCATGGTTATTTGTGTTTGAGATCATGATTTTTGGATTTCCTTTTTATAATTATGAGAGACCTTTTAGGGTCTGGGGGTCCCTACTAGATATTGTTATGCTCAGCCCTCCATGGGCTTCACCCACACCTTGTTGTGTCTTGTGCAGACGACGTACAACCTTGACATACACTTAGGAAGCTAGGACCTAACGGTGGACATCAGTGATGGTCGACATGGAGAGTTTTGGAGATGAGTTGTGCCTACCCTTTAGGTAGGATCCTCGGTGGAGGATCTCAGGAGCTGATTTCTATTTTCTGTTGTGTTGTATCTTTCAATTTGGCTTGTATCCCATCCCCTTTACTTCCAGTACACACTGTTACTACTGTATTTTTTCTTCATGGTGGCATCTAATTGTTTTTCTTGGACCTTGTGTTTGTACATGTTTAATGGAAATTCCTTCTTATCTTAGATATACGTCTTTCCGGTACTAGTCACCAACCCATGGCCTATAGAAGGCGGGATTGGGGTAGTCATTACATGGGCCCCGGGGGAAGGTTCGTGACATAAATTTTTATTAAGAAGAGACTAAGAATAAAGAGACATCAGGGATCATGACGACCTGAAATAGTTAAGGGAGAGGTAATCCTCTCAAATTAGATTGAACCCCTCAGGTTTGAATTATATTACATTTTGAATGAAAATAGGGTATGGACCAAGAACATCAAGGGAAGTAAGGTGATCCGCGACTTGGTTACCCACTCTCCATGAGTTCAAAACATTGGTATTTTTGTTGAGAAATCCCATGCATATTGTAATGGAATATGTATTTGACCAAGGGGTGGGAAATATGCTATTTAAGATGTTATATAGAATCTTAGAGTCAGTTTCTACCTCTTATAACCCTATTATTTCCTGATGGAATTGGATAATGCCTTGAAGAAAAGACTTTGCCTCAGCCTGTATGGATGATCCATGGCCCATGATGGAGTAGAAAGCCAGAATCACATACCCTTTTTTTTTCTAAAACCACACCTCCACTATGCATGACCCCCATGCATCAGGATGCATCATTATTTATTTTGAGGCCACTGTGGGTGGGGCGGGGGGCGGGGGGGATCCATCGAACACATTTACCTCTAGTGTTTCCATTATCCGGTTGGGCGTTGTAGGAGCTCCTTCGAAGAGAACAGAGGGAGGGATCCTCCCACGAGTTTCTAGAGAGCTGGGCCTAATCTAGAAGAATATTTTTGGTCTTTATGATGATTTATTTGATAGAGGATGGGATCCCATCATGCCTCACCTTATTCCTCGCATTCTCAATACTCCTGAACCCTGCATGTAAGATCATTGTGCATGACTCCTCTCATCCTTGATCACCTGATCCCTAGAACCACCTCTGTACGAACCTGATGTCAGCCATGTTTTGATTGGTTAGAGCATTAAACTCACCAAGAGCGCTCCAAAAAACACACATGCAGTCTCCCCAGAAGAAACAATGATCAAAACTCTCCTCCTTACTGTTCTTATATTAAGGACATCGAGAAAAAAACTTGATTCCATAACATTTAATATAATATTATGTAGGGATTGACATATTCATGATATGCCACAATAATAAGTTATACTTTAATGGATGAAAAATGGTACAAAGTGTCTCATTAATGTTTTCTGAACATTCCTGGGTGCTTAGAGTTTGATAAAAGTATCGATAGGAGGAGGTCCCCATTAAATAGGGACTGAAGATGCATTGGTCTGGATTCAGGGTCAGTTCATTTTGATTAAAGGTGCCATACTTATCCTTGTCTTTCACCGCTTTATTGATCATAGTTTAACAGCTAGCTTCCCTAAAAGAAATTGTAGGAGCAGGGCATCCTGGGAACCCGATGCCCTCCCCTACCCAGTTGTGATGCCAGAAGGAGATCTCTCCTCTCCCCACATGCCATCATGAATTAGGATGAAGGTTACAAATGAGGGGGGATATGATATATCGGAATAGAGATACCTGAATTACCCCTGAGGAAGGATTACCAAAATTGGAGGAGTTCATGGTTCTTCCCCAAAGTGTGTGATGTTCCTGGACTTCCTAGGTAAGATTTGCATCGGTATTTACATGTTTCCTTCCAATCTTGGTTTAAAAAAGGATCCTTTTCCCCTCACATATCAAGAATTCATGATAAAATTATCTGAAACAAAAGGTAACCATATATTTTAAAAAAAATCATTATCCAAATTCTATAGATTTTTTTCATACGAAAATACCACATCACGAAGGGTTAAGTTTTAAGCCAACATAGATTACCAAAATAAAAGGTATATGTTCTTAACATGATTTTTCAAATTCCATTCTTCTTAAACCTCATAAAAATATTAAATAAAAAAATTAAGATAATTTTATAAGTATATTAACTATATTGATATTTTTTATATTAACGGTACATCCAAAATATATATTCTTTCTTTTTGATTGAGAATTAAGACATCACTTAGGCACACGTACAGACTGCCATTTTAAAAGTGAAATTTAATTAATTTTACGTCCAAAATTCACTTGGATGGTTATAAATATAGAATTAATAAATATATTTTATATTTAATAAAAAAATATGATTCTAATAATATAAATAATTATATTACTTTTTAACCTCCCATCCACTGTAAAATGATAACATTTTTCATTATTTTGCGGGATCCACCACCTCAATGAAGTGATGTGTCTTGTTTTTAATTTCTAAGATAAATGGCTGATCATATAGATATATTAATTTAATATATATGATAATTAATATATAAATACAGTTATTTCATTGTAAATATATTTATACAATTTTTCATTTTCATCCATTAATAAAATCAAAATGCCATCAAGGGTATGTGCTGACTATTTCATCCCTGAATGATGTATTTCATTTCTCTATTAGATGATTTCATTAAATGATTTAAAATTTTATACAATGGATAGCCTCTCTCTCTCTATAATCTCATTTATAGAGTACAATAGTCCCCTAAATTGGAGATGATGAAGTTTTTAGCCTCTTTTATATGTTTTAAACCTGTGGAAAATTAGTTGCAAGACCATTTTTATGGTGGAATACTGGTTGGAGGTTTTGATTCCCTCTCATTAGAGGAATCTCACCTTGTGCTTTTGGTGAGGGAAGATCTGAACCGATGATTATGGGTTTCTTTTTTCAGGGTGGAGAGGCCTCTCTTTTTCCAATGGTGTAGAGATGTAGGTGTGACTGTGATCGGGAGAAGGCGACTACAAATAGGAATAGGGATGATTTGTGAGGATCTTGGGTTCATTGGGTGGATGAGCTCAACATTGTGATGATGTGGGGAGTAGGTTAATCTCTTTCTTTGTGGTATATCTTGGATTCTCAACCGATGTTGGGAGACACACATGTGGATTTGGGATTCAGGTGTTAACTGACAATGTTGTGTGTGTGATGTTGGGGTGATTCCTATTATATTTTGGATCTTGGATCCCAGTATATGGGATCCCAGTGAATCTGTATTGTTTCGGTTATTTTGACTCAGGTTGGTGACTCGGTCGATAGAGATACCACTAGTGATAGGACAGGTAGCCAAAAGTTTCCTACTAGTGAGGGTTTCATATTGGCGAGGGAGAAGTCGTAGGATGGATGGATGGGTGAATAAAACATGTTTTCCTTCACAAGATAGTTTTGGGACAGGGTCTACCATGGAAGAGACTCAACCAGGGACACTCTTGGGAAATAGAGTCTTTGACCTCCGGCAGAACAGTGACCTATGGTCAGAGATGATGACCTTAAGACAGGGTAGATAGAAACCTTGGGTGACAGTGATAGAGACCTTAGGACTTGCTTCCTTGGATGTTAGATTTAGCTGGGGATGACCTTGGGTGAAGTGTATAGAGATAGTGATTACAGGATGGGGGAGATAATGACCTTAGCAGATGAGAAAGTGGTGACCACTAAATGCAGAGTTGGATGTGTGGATAGGTTAGTGACAGCCTGGGTGCGGGACTCTCACAACAATGTGATATCGATTTTTGGGTTGGGAGTCAAATGAATTTATGGGTAATAAATTTGGACCATGTGTAATGGTTGGATTTAAGTTTTTTGTGTTTATGTTTTCATGTAATGGTGGTTCTTGGTTCCAAATTGTGTATCTGTTTTAAATTTTATTTTCAAATAATATTTTTTGGGATGAGTTCAGTCGGTTCCTGAACATTCCTGTAAAAATTCCATAACACCTTTTACCAGGGTCAATATATCTATGTTTTTTGGGATTATTTGATCAAAAAACATTAAGTGGTTACCTTAAGAAAGAACATTAAAATTAATGGATGTCAAATGATTGTAAAAATACCACAAAAAAAATAATATAGTTGATTTTTTTGTTATGTATGTATTCAATAAATAGGAATTTTTTATTCAAGTGGGTATCATATCCAATAAAGAAGGAATCCCCAATAAGAGTTTTTTCATCTCAATTCCACTCTAATGAGATATATTTTATAAAGTGAACCTACATTCCGTTTTATGCCTTAAATATTACACCCATTGAAATAATATATCATGATTTACCCCTTTTCATTATATTTAATATTTTAATTAATATTTTATCTTTTAATGGATTTGGATTAAAATGTTATTAATTCCATGATGGTTTATTTTACAATCTAACTCTTATTTGGGATTCTTCATGCATAAATTTACATTTTAGTATTTATAAAATCTTTCTATAATTTAAACATATATATTTTATTCCCCCAATTTAATTTTTAGATTTTACATGTTTTTATTCCTTTTTTCCTACATTTGGTACTCAATGTCTGAAAGGACTCTTGTAAGTAATAGTGACCTTATTTTCTGGTTTAGGTCAAGAATATCCTTATTCTATATCACTATTTTAAAAACATTTATAGATGTTTTTAGCTAATATTAAATGGAATATAGTTATATTTTTCTATATACATTTACAGTGAATATAATTATTTCAACTTTATATTTAAATTTATTCTGATCAACTTGTTTTTGACTATTAACAACAATTAAAAGAAATGTTCTTTTTAAATTATTTAGTATAAATGGGGTTCCCTAACTCCATGAACATTATTAAATTTTAATCTTCATCTATGATTTTCTTTTATTTTTTTGAAGAGTATAATTGTCCATTATTATTTGACATTTTTGTAAAAGGAATTATTTTATAAAATGTTAGAAATAATCATTGATGTAATTTATAACTTCATTTTATGAAAAGTTAAAGAGGTTTTATGAAATTTTATTTTAAAATTTTTCATTACCTTTCATCTGGATTTTATATATAAATTAATTTTAATTTTAATCATTATTTATGATGAATCTATGGCCTTTGATAATCCAATTCATATTTATGAAATATACCTTGTTTTTTTCATAGTATTTTTTATGTGATCATGTTCTCTTCCACTGTCCATTAATCATTGGATATAATTTTTCTCCTTCATGACCTTATTTTTAGTTTTATGGATATATTGGGTATCATTTATATAACTTTTATAATTTTTAAAGCTTACACCATTTCAATATATGACATCAGTTAAATGAAGCTTATTAGGAATGTAATGGAATTTATTTGGGAAATATTATATGTTTCATGGTATTAATTTAATATGAATATTTATAGATTTATATTGGATTTAGTTATGTATTTTTGATATCATACATGAGGAATGAATTTTTCATATATAAGTTAAGGGTGAAACTTGATTATAGATATATCATAAAGGCATTGATAAGTGACATGAGACCATCAGTTTAATTTTTTAAATTAGTTCGAGATTTGTTATATACCTATCCACTCATGGAAATGTCTTGGAAAATATCTTGATGGTCTTGTTAGTGATGTCTTGGAATAGAGTATTTATGTTAAGTTCATTTAATTTGACATTAATCATTTCATTCTATAAAATTTCATTTATGGTTATCCATGTGATTATTATGTAGATAGTTCGCATGGATAAATATTTGAGCTTATGTGACTAGTTAAATGAAAAATGTATTGATTAACAACTCTGCCATATTATTTATGCCTTATCTACTCATGATGGTTCTATTATACTATTTCCCTAACTATGAATATTCAGTCACAGTTTATTTGATTTCTTCTCCCTAGGATATTAATAATAAATCATTAAAATAATTTCAAGTTTTCAATTATGTTTTTAAATCTATGTTTTATTATTCCAATGTAATATTTAATTCATATATGTATCTAGTCTCCCATAACATCAATGTTTATAAAACTATCATATTTTAATATATTGTATGATATATAAATGTAATAAAGTACTCATTGGTTATTTATTATACTATTTGGGTCTGCTAATGTTGTTATCAATGGAGTTTTAGTAATACCATAAGAAATATATTTGAATAAAACATATCTAGCACAATTATTTATATAAAAACAATGAATATATAATAAGTTTTATTGTTTTTTAAGCTATGGATCAATATTACTGATGTTATGAAATAATTATTCCCATTACATTTTTCATATATAGATACTAGTAGAAGAATGTCATATAAAACTAACACAAATATTCAATATATGGATTTATCTTATAATAATTTAAATATATGTGGTGTTAGTGTTTGAAAGATAAATGAAATGCATAGGAAAGGTTCCCTGGTTATGAAGAATAACATTTCATGTTTGAATTTACCTATTTTTTCTTTGATAAACTCACCTCTGTTGGAATATTATATAAATTAGAAACCTAGATAAACTATTGGAACAACCAATCAATTGTAACTTGAACAATTTATCACTTACCATGAAATAATATTCATAAACATGGGAAGTAATAGATGGGAAAAGTTTATTCTAGTGTTATTTTTTTAATGGTAGAAACAAATAAATACTTTCCCTTAAACAAGAAAACTAAATAAGATAACGAAATAAATAATATAAAATGGGGAATATTTAATGTGATATTATTTGTCAAAGATTTTCCTTGGGGTAAATGAGATAAAATTAAGAGAATTTTCTAAAAAAATTAGATAGAAGATAAAAGTGTTGTTAAATATGAGTATATATCAAAATAATTATAAATTAAATTAATAGAATAACCATATAGTATAGAGAAAAATATTTACCATTTACTTTTTAGACTTAAGTTGAAGTAAAAAATATAACTATTCTCTTAAAAATTTTCTTCATATGATGTAATATTATCATGTTCCATGAATATGGAGAATTAATTTTCAAGGATTTATATATTGTTGTTAGATTCCATCAAAAGAGAACAATGGAAAAAAATGTGTTAAATAATAAGAGAGGAATGATTATATTTCTGCAATGTGATAACTGTGTAATGAAACATAATGGTAAATTATTAAAGGTAATGAGATATTTTTAAATATGCAGAGATATGAATCCTTTGGCTAATGAGTTTAAGGGAAAAAACTATATAAATATTTAATTGTAGGGATATGGGGAATTATTCAAACCAATTATAAAAGCATTAAATAAACCTAACATAGAAGATACCATATTGGGAAGACCAAGATTTTGTGATTAATATTACTGAGTTTTATGTTCTTAAATAATTTTAGGTAGGTACATGGATCTTAAACTCCATGTTAGAAAATTATTTATTTCATTAAATATTATATCACTATTTTATGTCATAAATGTTTTACAATAACATTATATTATTCCCTTGAACCTTAATAAGAGAGTTTTCAATCATGGAACCTAGTGGAAAAATTATTTCAATAGGGATAACTCTATCAGTCCCCTTTATGATACATAGATACAAAAAATTTTAAATCTGGTTTTTATGCCTATAGTTTAATTTGATATAATACATGATATATATTGGAATTCAAATGTAAAATGTAAAAAAACCAATATAAGTAAGCTATGATTCATGATAGAAATGTAGAATCCCATGCCTTTATAGGGGATGCTACTTTCTCTGAATCATGTTAGGACCCACCTCCAGTCTCTCTCAATAATGAATTTATAAGAAAAGAGGAGAGAAAAAAAATATAGACGAGATAAGTATATTTATTATAGAATACATTACTATCATTTAAGAATATATTGATGTTTTATCTGTATATTTACCTAGAAATATTCCCCACCATGATGTTCCAATATTTCATTGAACTCTTCCTTGATTCGAAACCTATATCTAAAAATTCCTACATAATATTAACAATAGAATTTGGATAACTGAATAAAAAAAATAAATAATTTTTTTATAAAGTCATGTATTCACTCTATTGATTCACTATGGGGAGCTATTATTCTTTTTCATAATAAGAAGGATGGTTCTCTATGTGTTTTCATCAATTATATTGAAATTAATTACATTACTAGGAATAAAAAGTATCAAGAACCTCATATTGATGACATGTTTGATCAATTATAAGGAGATAAGAAATTTATAAATACTTAACTTCATTTTGGGAATTAAATTCTTCCAATAATAATTGAATTTATTTCAAATAGAGAATTTTTCAAAGGTATAAACATAAATTTTAAACATTAATTCCCATTTTATTGAACAATAAACCCTCTATTTTTATAAATTTGAGGAATAGAGTATTCAAATATTATCATTGTAATTTCATTATGGTATTTATTGATGATATTTTGGTTTAATAAAAAATATAAGACTAGCATAAAATATATTTAGAATAATTATTGAATCTATTAGAGGAAAGGAGTTATCAGGGACATTTTGAAATTAAATTTTTTTCCTCTAAATATTTCCTTTCATATCCATATATTCTCTATAGGTGGAATATTATTTGATTCTTCAAGAAAAAATTGTGTTAAATAATGACTTGCCTTAATGAACAATACTGATATATATAGATTAATTATATTATCAGGTTACATTCAAAAAATTGTTAAAAAATTTTCATGCCTAGATAAACCATTATCCAACATTTAATATGAAGAAGTTAAATTCATATTGTTAAATGAATGTAATGTAAATTTTAATGATCTGAATGGTATATTGGTCAATGCACCAATATTGACATTACGATTAGTAATTGATAGTTTTTTTTATTTATAGAGATGTATCGAAGAATGTAATTTGATGCATCTATATAAAAAACAAATTTTTTTTTGCTACACATAAAGATAGTTAAAAATAATTGAATAGAATTATCCAACCAATGATAAAGAATAAGAAGATATAATCTTTTTCATGAAGATGTTTGTAACACCCCAAGCTTCCACGGTACGTTTCCCTTCGAATAATGCGATAGCGTGTGTTGTACGCAACCTCGAGTTCTAACACACACCACAACTAATTAAACTAACCATTGTGAATAGTAATACCTACTTTTTGAAATCATATATATTTTATATTTCAAAATGGACTTCATTTTTGGATTCGGAATATTGAAATTAGCCTAGGGTGAAATTTTGGTACTTTTCGGATAACTTTTATATTTTGATGAATAGTGAAAATTACTAAATTTTAATTAAAAACAACCTTTTTAATCAAAATAATTAATAGTGATAAATTGTGAATTTGAGTGGTTTTAAAGTATATTTGGAATATATTTTTACCATTTAATATAATGTTGGTCATTGGACATAATTTTACAATTAAACCGAACATAAACAAGTGTCAATCTTTTTATAGTTATTATCTCTTAAAAACACGCTTTTTGTTTTGACAGCGGGAATTAATTTTAAATTAATTTCTGCCACTTCTGTGTTTTGAATTTAGGAAAATGGATTCCATATTTGGAATCAGGATGTTCAAATTGTGTAAATAGGTAACTTTTATTTTTAGACATTTTGAATAGTTACTGTGGTAAATATTTTATTTACCATGGTTAAAGGGTAAATCCGGTAAATAAGGGTTAAAAAATAATATTATAATAATACAAAATTACCCTAAAACGTGTCCTAACCTTATTGGTGGACACATAACCGACCATGGGCATCCTTGGGTCAATTTGGGGACCCCTTGGAGCCACTTGTATGTGGTAGGGACACATTATATTAATAAAGTTAAAATAAAAATAAAAATGGCATAAGCTTATATCTTTTAGAAGAACAATTTTTACATAGGGTTATACATGTTGGATTTTCGATTATAAATATTCATTAGAAAGATAAAACGATTTCCTACATGAGGATATTTTATTTATAATTTTTAGACATCAAATAAGTTAAATTATTAATGACACAATAATGATGCAATGTTTACCTCATTAATAAATCATTGAAATAAATAATATTATAATGATTAAAATATTATCTAAAACCTGTCCAATTCTTATTGGTTGATGTTATTTAGAATATGAGTCATCTTATCTTCGACCTCAATGATTTTTGGACCATTATAAACCGAATATAATTATATTATAAAGTAATACTTTCACTCTTTCCTAAAGAGCCCCTCCTCTCCCTTATAAAAGGAGACCACTTCTACTCATTCCTCACACCTCTCAAGCCACTTGGCTCGTCCAAACTCTGCCCAACTAAGCTCCCCACATCCCTATCCTCCTCCTTGAATCTTCCCCTTAGGCAGAAAGCATTTCAACAAGTCCTTTGGTTCTAACCAAAGTGAGTTACCTAAATTAAAGGTAACGATTTCTCTTAAATTATTTTCATTTATTTTGCTTCTCCAACCCCCAAACTCTTTTTATTTCCTTTCTTTTGTAACAACACCAGTATCCTCAATATACTAGGATGTTGTTATAATATGGATTCAAACTACACATACACACAACTCCATCTAATGGATGATGAACATAATGTTTCTGTGGATGGAAAACTAACGCCTCACGAAACGATGATTGTTCAAATACATCTTACCGCCTCTCATGGTGGCCATTATGATGGAACTGTAATTAAATATGATATTAATGATATATATTTTATATATAAGCTTCTGTATTTCCATTTTATTTCATACCATTATTCGTTTTATGTTGTATATACATACGATAATTTCATTTGAGGAAGTGCGGACTACCGCCCCCTTAAAATGATATGACTCGTTCATACCACACATGGAACGTATAAAGGATGGTGTTAATGAACTTAAGTAACATATATAAAATATTATATTATACTGGAATAGTAATATACCTATGTATCATTTGTATTCGATTCTTTTAAAATAAAAATTAAATGGAAGTAGCGTTCGTGCGTACGTATGGACTACCGTCTCCACGAACGAGATGAGATTCATTCTCCATCGTATCCATTCATGTATAATTATCATTTATTGATTTAAAAATGATGTTTAAGGACTTGATATCATTCTGGATATGAATAAGATACAATAAACATGACTTATGTAACAAAACATATAAAAGAAAATGAGTAAGTTAACACACGAAACGACGATAATACTAAGATATTATCAAATCAATATTAAAAGATCATATATGATATCATATTAATGTATATGATTCTTTTATAATTTAATAACAATTATTTCACTATTATACAGGAGGTTAACCTACCCCAACCAAGGAAAAGTACAAGGTAAGGGTTATTTCACAATCTCTTCATTATCCGAGGTTGTATTATACGTAATAATCTACTGGGATCTCTTTATCATCCACATCCATGTTTCTTCGAAATGTATTTCAAACCATTTTTACTATTTACAAGAATATGGGTTAAAGTCATTTATGCCCTTGTTTGACTTTTTATAAGAGGTTTATAAAGGAATCTTTCCGTCGTTTTCAAAACAAGGTCCTTTTTAACCTTTTCGACAGAATTGAGGTAAGAATGTTTTTTTTAACTTATTCGGCGGGTGCGGTTATTTTCCGCCGTTATAAAATCGTCGAAGCTTCCCATACAAGCTTATAAGAATATTTTCAAAGAAAATGTTTTATTTTATATGGATCTTAAATGATTTCAAGATAAAAGTAGATACTTCTTTAAAAAGAATTTTGATTTCATCTATGTCAACATCCTTTGATTGATTTTAAGATTATTTGAAGTTGATTTATTATGATACAAAACTTCTATATTGTATTGAAGGTTTTGTGATATGTTTGACTGTGGATGTGCTATTTTTATACCATTCATAGTTTATGGTGAAATTATTGACATTTCGTATGCTAGTTCTAATACGAATGTTTATGTTATGTTTAAACCTTTTCATATGGGAATGCATTGGACTTAATAAGTGACGGGTGGAGCCCGCTATAGCTCCTCGATGCATCGGTAGGTCTCATGAGACAAACTAGTGTCTTGGCACAAGGCCTTGACAAAATCTTATTTGTAGTCTTGGCACGAGGCCTTGACTATGTGGTTATGACAGTCTGAAATTATGCATTCCAACATTATGAAAATGGTTATTGATTTTTGCATGTGATTATTCGATTAGTAGAATATCCATGTGAATAAGTAAATGGCATTATTTCATTTTACTTTTTCCATACTATGTTGAAGTTCAATTTTAAAAGGCTTCTGTTTTAGTAATTCATTGCCTTAAATGTTTATGCTTATTTTGAATGTTCCGCTATATTGTTATCCTTACTGGGCATTTGAGCTCACCCCTTTTCTATGTTTTATTTTTCCCAGGTAGTGAAGAAGTAAATTATGAATGACTTGCAGGGATATTATGAGGGGTTAATAGTGTGGATATGAAGACTTTGTTTTTGTAGTAGTTTTTCACTTTGAAATGTAATGTAAAACTTTATGATTATATCTAGTGTTTCCAAGGCTACTAAACCAAGCGGTCTTTCGGGATTTGATCTTTCTTGTGATCATGCCAATGTTACGAAGTAATGCACCGACTCTGGGTAGCTGGGGTCGGGGCGTTACAGTTGGTATCAGAGGAAGTTTAGTACAAACCTTGGAAGCTAGATTTAGATAAACTCTGATTAGAGCACGTAGACCTAAGTTGAACTTTGAGGATTAGTATAGAAGAACTTCCTAGAATTTTGGTATTGTAGAGATTTTGTGAGTTTTCTGAGCAATACATCCCTGTCTGGATACGAGCAGGTAGAGGCGGCTCTGGCACAGATGTACCTAGGGGTAAAACCCGAAAACACCGCTTTGAGCTAGACTCGAACGGGAACTGGTGCACGACAACGGGCCTTGCTGCACTCTTGGTTACGACACTCCCGGGGGATATGCTTAGTATAACTCTCATTTTATTTACAAATCATTATGAAGGGTTTATGAGTATATACTTCCTCAAAGAAAACATTTTTATGATTATGGATTATATCCATAAATAGTTCAATTTATGATAAGTGTTTTATAAGTATGGGATTATGTATTTTGATTCATAAACTGATCTAGTTTATGCCATTGTTTAGAAATGGCGCCTAGTGGAAGAAATGGAAACCGTATCAATGCACGCACTCCATGTAGGGATTTCCCTCCTGCTCAAGATAATTATAGTGGGGCTGGTGATGCAACTGGTGCCGATCAGCTAATCACCATACTGGGACAACTTACTCAGGTTATGAATAATAACCTTACCCGTATAGAGCACCCTGATCCGCAGCGTGGAGGATCAATGTTAGATCGATTCATGAGGCAACAACCACCAACTTTCAATGGGAATACAAATCCATTAGTAGCTGAGCAATGGATATTTTCCCTAGAGAAAATATTTCAGGCTTTGGGGAGCAGTGAAAAGGAAAAAGTTATCATGGCAGTTTACCGCCTCACTGGAGATGCTGATCAATGGTGGTCATTGATTCAAAACATGAAGGAAGATGATGAAGTATCAAATATGGAATGGAGGGAGTTCAAAGATCTGTTTCTAGAAAAATACTTCCCTCGCGACCATCGAGCGGATATGGAAAGGCAATTTCTAAGTCTGAGACAAAAGGAGGATGATAATGTCACAAAGTATGAGGCTAACTTTACAAGGTTAGCGAGGTATGCTGGAGATTATATACGCAACCCAAGAAGTAAGATTGATCGTTTCTTTGATGGGTTAAAACCATTTCTCCGTCGAGCATTAGTCTCACAATCCTTTTCATCGTACGAAGACATTGTCTCATGTGCTATCAATACCGAAAAGGAATTCTCTAAGTCTTATGACTTTAAAGCGAAGCAAGAGAAGAAGAGACCTGCTGATCAATCTGGGAATGGAAATAAGGGGAAGAAGGGAAAGGTTGAATATCCATCTTGTGGTAAATGCGGGAAGAAACACCCCGGTGCTTGCCTGAAGGGAATGGGAGTCTGTTACAAGTGTGGTGAAAAAGGCCACCAAGATCATGATTGCAAGGGGAAGAAGGAAGCTACCAACGTTCAGTGCTACAATTGCAGGGAGATGGGGCATTATGCAAATGCATGTCCTAAGCGTCAGGAGAACTTACCTCAGAAAAGGCCAAGGGATCAAGGCCAGGCTTATGCTATCACTACTGCTGAGGTAGAAGCTCCGAAAGACGTGGTGGCAGGTAATTTAATGGTTTCCTCAAGTTTAGCAAATGCATTATTTGATTCTGGATCATCGCATTGTTTCATATCTTCACAGTTTGCTAAGAAAATTAGATATTTCCAATTTGATTTAATAAGGGAGTTGTCAGTCAAAACTCCTAAGGGAAGTATCGTTGCAACAAAGTTTTGTGAATCAGTCCCCATTAGAGCACATAAATTTTCTTTATCTGCTGATCTCATCGTCATACCTATGATTGAGTTTGATATAATCCTCGGTATGGACTGGCTTTCGGACTATGATGCGAAGATTTATTGTAAGAAGAAAGAGGTTACGATTCTTGATGATAATGATAAGGAACACCTTATTTTTAGAGCAGAATCGTCACCACCAAATTCTTATTTAGATCCACCCCCAGTAGCTCAACTTAATTCAATTATTGGGGAGGAAGAGAATGAAATAACTGCGGGTGAGGAAAGGAATGTTCAAATAGAGGATGTACCTGTTGTGAAAGAATTTGTAGATGTATTTCCAGAAGATTTACCTGGACATCCTCCAGAACGAGAAGTTGAGTTTTCTATTGATTTGATTCCTGGATCAAGGCCTATATCGAAGACCCCTTATAGAATGGCCACTGTAGAGTTAGTCGAACTAAAGAAACAACTAGAGGAATTGAGTAATAAGGGATTTATTCGCCCTAGTGTTTCTCCATGGGGAGCCCCTGTTCTTTTTGTTAAAAAGAAAGATGGATCTATGAGGTTATGTATCGACTACAGGGAGATCAATGCTATAACGATAAAGAACAAGTATCCCCTACCTCGTATTGATGATTTATTTGACCAACTGCATGGATCTCAATACTTTTCAAAGATTGACCTTCGATCTGGATACCATCAGTTGTGTGTAAAGAAGGAAGACATTCCGAAGACAGCATTTCGAACCAGGTACGGGCATTACGAGTTTACTGTAATGCCGTTTGGATTGACTAATGCACCCTCTGTATTCATGGATCTGATGAATAGAGTTTTCAAGGAGTATCTCGATGAATTTGTGGTGGTATTTATTGATGATATCTTGGTATACTCCAAAACCTACGAAGATCATGAAAATCACTTGCGCATTATCTTGAAGACTCTGAGGAGGCATGAATTATATGGAAAGTTTAGCAAGTGTGAATTCTGGCTTCAAAAGATTTCTTGTCTTGGCCATATTGTCTCTAAAGATGGAATCTCTGTTGATCCTTCTAAGACCAAAGCAATCCAAGAATTGCCAGAACCTACGAGTATAACTGAGGTACGTAGTTTTATTGGCTTGGCAGGTTATTATCGACGTTTCGTCCAGAATTTTGCCCGATTGGCTAACCCATTAACGAAGCTCACACGTAAAGGGGTTAAATTTGTTTGGACAAAAGAGTGTGAAGAATGTTTCGAAGAACTGAAGAGAATATTAGTCTATTCTCCTATATCGACTCTACCATCGGGGAATGATGGGTTCGTTATTTATAGTGATGCATCGAAAAAAGGACTTGGTTGTGTCTTTATGCAGAATGATAGAGTTATTGCCTATGCATCACGACAGTTGAAAATTCATGAACAAAACTATCCTACTCATGATCTTGAGTTAGCAGCTGTGATCTTTGCTTTGAAGATATGGAGGCACTACCTCTATGGTGAAAAATGTGAGATTTATACTGATCACAAGAGTTTGAAGTATATTTTCTCACAAAAAGAACTCAACATGAGGCAAAGGAGATGGCTTGAATTACTCAAGGACTATGATTGTACGATACACTACCACCCGGGGAAGGCAAAAAAGGTGGCAGATGCTTTGAGTAGAAAAGACCATGGAGTTTTGAACAATATGAGAATTGAAAGGGATCCAATTTTTATGGATCTAGTAAAGATGGACATGGGAATAACCAGGGAAGGTGAAACATCAATGCTTTTTCAAATGGTTGCCAAACCATCTTTACTAGAAAGGATTAAGAGTTCTCAGACCGATGATGAAGAATTCCAAAAGAAGATTAAAGCTGTGAATGATGGGAAATTGAGAGACTTTGTGTATGAAGATGGAATTTTGAAATTCGGGAAAAGACTTTGTGTTCCCAATATACCTGATCTAAAAAGGGAATTGCTGGATGATGCTCATAGTTCCAATTTCTCTATACACCCTGGGAGCACCAAAATGTATAGAGATTTGAAGGAACATTTTTGGTGGGACAACATGAAGAGGGAGATTTCTGATTTTGTGTCAAGATGTATGGTTTGTCAACAAGTGAAAGCTGGAAGGCAACAGCCTGGAGGAGTCATGCAACCTCTTCCCATACCGGAGTGGAAATGGGACAATGTTACGATGGACTTTGTCATGGGGCTACCGAAGACTCCTAGAAGGAACGATGCAATATGGGTTATTGTTGATCGTCTTACCAAGTCAGCACATTTTCTTGCTATAAGAGAAGATCTACCCCTGGAACGTCTAGCAAGACTATACATTAATGAAGTTGTGAGACTTCATGGAGTTCCCCTATCGATTGTTTCTGATCGTGATCCCCGTTTTACTTTAAGATTTTGGAAAAGTTTTCAGAAATCCCTAGATACTGAACTTAATTTGAGCACTTCTTACCACCCTCAGACAGACGGACAATCAGAACGGACTATTCAAACCTTAGAAGACATGTTGAGATCTTGCTCACTTGACTTTCAGGGTATGTGGGATCAATATTTACCACTGGTAGAATTTTCCTATAACAATAGCTTCCATTCAAGTATTCAGATGGCACCATATGAAGCGTTATATGGAAAGAGATGTCGTACACCAACCTGTTGGGATGATGTTGGTGAAAGAAAACTTGTAGGCCCAGAACTGGTGGAGGAAATGGTGGAAAAGGTGAAAGTAATCCAAAATCACATCAAAGCAGCTCAAAGTAGGCAGAAGAGCTATGCCGATAATCGAAGGAAGGATTTGAAATTTTAGGTCGGTGATCATGTTTTCCTAAAGGTATCTCCATGGAAGGGAGTCATACGTTTTGGTAAGAAAGGTAAATTGAGTCCCAGGTACATCGGACCTTTCGAAATTCTAGAACGAATTGGGGCTGTAGCTTACCGATTGGCAATGCCGCCAAGTCTCTCCAAAGTTCACGATGTGTTCCACGTATCTCTGTTGAGAAAATACATGCCTAACCCAACGCATGTACTCACCTACGAGGAATTAGAACTGGAACCTGATCTTTCCTATTGTGAAGAGCCCGCCAGGATTCTTGATACAAGAGAACAAGTACTGAGAAACCGGACGACGCGTCTGGTAAAAGTTTTGTGGAGAAACCATAAGATGGAAGAGGCAACGTGGGAACCCGAGGAACTTATGATGAAGAACCACCCGAGTCTTTTCATGTAATAAGTATTCTAGAAATTGCGAGGACGCAATTATTTGAAGGAGGGGAGAATGTAACACCCCAAGCTTCCACGGTACGTTTCCCTTCGAATAATGCGATAGCGTGTGTTGTACGCAACCTCGAGTTCTAACACACACCACAACTAATTAAACTAGCCATTGTGAATAGTAATACCTACTTTTTGAAATCATATATATTTTATATTTCAAAATGGACTTCATTTTTGGATTCGGAATATTGAAATTAGCCTAGGGTGAAATTTTGGTACTTTTCGGATAACTTTTATATTTTGATGAATAGTGAAAATTACTAAATTTTAATTAAAAACAACTTTTTTAATCAAAATAATTAATAGTGATAAATTGTGAATTTGAGTGGTTTTAAAGTATATTTAGAATATATTTTTACCATTTAATATAATTTTGGTCATTGGACATAATTTTACAATTAAACCGAACATAAACAAGGGTCAATCTTTTTATAGTTATTATCTCTTAAAAACACGCTTTTTGTTTTGACAGCGGGAATTAATTTTAAATTAATTTCTGCCACTTCTGTGTTTTGAATTTAGGAAAATGGATTCCATATTTGGAATCAGGATGTTCAAATTGTGTAAATAGGTAACTTTTATTTTTAGACATTTTGAATAGTTACTGTGGTAAATATTTTATTTACCATGGTTAAAGGGTAAATCCAGTAAATAAGGGTTAAAAAATAATATTATAATAATAAAAAATTACCCTAAAACGTGTCCTAACCTTATTGGTGGACACATACCCGACCATGGTCATCCTTGGGTCAATTTGGGGACCCCTTGGAGCCACTTGTATGTGGTAGGGACACATTATATTAATAAAGTTAAAATAAAAATAAAAATGGCATAAGCTTACATCTTTTAGAAGAACAATTTTTACATAGGGTTATACATGTTGGATTTTCGATTATAAATATTCATTAGAAAGATAAAAAGATTTTCTACATGATGATATTTTATTTATAATTTTTAGACATCAAATAAGTTAAATTATTAATGACACAATAATGATTCAATGTTTACCTCATTAATAAATCATTGAAATAAATAATATTATAATGATTAAAATATTATCTAAAACCTGTCCAATTCTTATTGGTTGATGTTATTTAGAATATGAGTCATCTTATCTTCGACCTCAATGATTTTTGGACCATTATAAACCGAATATAATTATATTATAAAGTAATACTTTCACTCTTTCCTAAAGAGCCCCTCCTCTCCCTTATAAAAGGAGACCACTTCTACTCATTCCTCACACCTCTCAAGCCACTTGGCTCGTCCAAACTCTGCCCAAATAAGCTCCCCACATCCCTATCCTCCTCCTTGAAGCTTCCCCTTAGGCAGAAAGCATTTCAACAAGTCCTTTGGTTCTAACCAAAGTGAGTTACCTAAATTAAAGGTAACGATTTCTCTTAAATTATTTTCATTTATTTTGCTTCTCCAACCCCCAAACTCTTTTTATTTCCTTTCTTTTGTAACAACACCAGTATCCTCAATATACTAGGATGTTGTTATAATATGGATTCAAACTACACATACACACAACTCCATCTAATGGATGATGAACATAATGTTTCTGTGGATGGAAAACTAAGGCCTCACGAAACGATGATTGTTCAAATACATCTTACCGCCTCTCATGGTGGCCATTATGATGGAACTGTAATTAAATATGATATTAATGATATATATTTTATATATAAGCTTCTGTAATTCCATTTTATTTCATACCATTATTAGTTTTATGTTGTATATACATACGATAATTTCATTTGAGGAAGTGCGGACTACCGCCCCCTTAAAATGATATGACTCGTTCATACCACACATGGAACGTATAAAGGATGGTGTTAATGAACTTAAGTAACATATATAAAATATTATATTATACTGGAATAGTAATATACCTATGTATCATTTGGATTCGATTCTTTTAAAATAAAAATTAAATGGAAGTAGCGTTCGTGCGTACGTACGGACTACCGTCTCCACGAACGCGATGAGATTCATTCTCCATCGTATCCATTCAAGTATAATTATCATTTAATGATTTAAAAATTATGTTTAAGGACTTTATATCATTCTGGATATGAATAAGATACAACAAACATGACTTATGTAACAAAACATATAAATGAAAATGAGTAAGTTAACACACGAAACGACGATAATACTAAGATATTATCAAATCAATATTAAAAGATCATATATGATATCATATTAATGTATATGATTCTTTTATAATTTAATAACAATTATTTCACTATTATACAGGAGGTTAACCTACCCCATCCAAGGAAAAGTACAAGGTAAGGGTTATTTCACAATCTCTTCATTATCCGAGGTTGTATTATACGTAATAATCTACTGGGATCTCTTTATCATCCACATCCATGTTTCTTCGAAATGTATTTCAAAACATTTTTACTATTTACAAGAAAATGGGTTAAAGTCATTTATACCCTTGTTTGACTTTTTATAAGAGGTTTATAAAGGAATCTTTTCGTCGTTTTCAAAACAAGGTCCTTTTTAACCTTTTCGACAGAATTGAGGTAAGAATGTTTTTTTTAACTTATACGGCGGGTGCGGTTATTTTCCGTCGTTATAAAATCGTCGAAGCTTCCCATACAAGCTTATAAGAATATTTTCAAAGAAAATGTTTTATTTTATATGGATCTTAAATGATTTCAAGATAAAAGGAGATACTTCTTTAAAAATAATTTTGATTTCATCTATGTCAACATCCTTTGATGGATTTTAAGATTATTTGAAGTTGATTTATTATGATACAAAACTTCTATATTGTATTGAAGGTTTTGTGATATGTTTGACTGTGGATGTGCTATTTTTATACCATTCATAGTTTATGGTGAAATTATTGACATTTCGTATGCTAGTTCTAATAAGAATGTTTATGTTATGTTTAAACCTTTTTATATGGGAATGCATTGGACTTAATAAGTGACGGGTGGAGCCCGCTATAGCTCCTCAATGCATCGGTAGGTCTCATGAGACAAACTAGTGTCTTGGAACAAGGCCTTGACAAAATCTTATTTGTAGTCTTGGCACGAGGCCTTGACTATGTGGTTATGACAGTCTGGCATTATGCATTCCAACATTATGAAAATGGTTATTGATTTTTGCATGTGATTATTCGATTAGTAGAATATCCATGTGAATAAGTAAATGGCATTATTTCGTTTTACTTTTTCCATACTATGTTGAAGTTCAATTTTAAAAGGCTTTTGTTTTAGTAATTCATTGCCTTAAATGTTTATGCTTATTTTGAATGTTCCGCTATATTGTTATCCTTACTGGGCATTTGAGCTCACCCCTTTTCTATGTTTTATTTTTCCCAGGTAGTGAAGAAGTAAATTATGAATGACTTGCAGGGATATTATGAGGGGTTAATAGTGTGGATATGAAGACTTTGTTGTTGTAGTAGTTTTTCACTTTGAAATGTAATGTAAAACTTTATGATTATATCTAGTGTTTCCAAGGCTACTAAACCAATCGGTCTTTCGGGATTTGATCTTTCTTGTGATCATGCCAATGTTACGAAGTAATGCACCGACTCTGGGTAGCTGGGGTCGGGGCGTTACAGTTGGTATCAGAGGAAGTTTAGTACAAACCTTGGAAGCTAGATTTAGATAAACTTTGATTAGAGCACGTAGACCTAAGATGAACTTTGAGGATTAGTATAGAAGAACTTCCTAGAATTTTGGTATTGTAGAGATTTTGTGAGTTTTCTGAGCAATACATCCCTGTCTGGATACGAGCAGGTAGAGGTGGCTCTGGCACAGATGTACCTAGGGGTAAAACCCGAAAACACCGCATTGAGCTAGACTCGAACGGGAACTAGTGCACGACAACGGGCCTTGCTGCACTCTTGGTTACGACACTCCCGGGGGATATGCTTAGGATAACTCTCATTTTCTTTACAAATCATTATGAAGGGTTTATGAGTATATAATTCCTCAAAGAAAACATTTTTATGATTATGGATTATATCCATAAATAGTTCAATTTATGATAAGTGTTTTATAAGTATGGGATTATGTATTTTGATTCATAAACTGATCTAGTTTATGCCATTGTTTAGAAATGGCGCCTAGTGGAAGAAATGGAAACCGTATCAATGCACGCACTCCATGTAGGGATTGCCCTCCTGCTCAAGATAATTATAGTGGGGCTGGTGATGCAACTGGTGCCGATCAGCTAATCACCATACTGGGACAACTTACTCAGGTTATGAATAATAACCTTACCCGTATGAAGCACCCTGATCCGCAGCGTGGAGGATCAATGTTAGATCGATTCATAAGGCAACAACCACCAACTTTCAACGGGAATACAAATCCATTAGTAGCTGAGCAATGGATATTTTCCCTAGAGAAAATATTTCAGGCTTTGGGGAGCAGTGAAAGGGAAAAAGTTATCATGGCAGTTTACCGCCTCACTGGAGATGCTGATCAATGGTGGTCATTGATTCAAAACATGAAGGAAGATGATGAAGTATCAAATATGGAATGGAGGGAGTTCAAAGATCTGTTTTTAGAAAAATACTTCCCTCGCGACCATCGAGCGGATATGGAAAGGCAATTTCTAAGTCTGAGACAAAAGGAGGATGATAATGTCACAAAGTATGAGGCTAACTTTACAAGGTTAGCGAGGTATGCTGGAGATTATATACGCAACCCAAGAAGTAAGATTGATCGTTTCTTTGATGGGTTAAAACCATTTCTCCGTCGAGCATTAGTCTCACAATCCTTTTCATCGTACGAAGACATTGTCTCATGTGCTATCAAGACCGAAAAGGAATTCTCTAAGTCTTATGACTTTAAAGCGAAGCAAGAGAAGAAGAGACCTGCTGATCAATCTGGGAATGGAAATAAGGGGAAGAAGGGAAAGGTTAAATATCCATCTTGTGGTAAATGCGGGAAGAAACACCCCGGTGCTTGCCTGAAGGGAATGGGAGTCTGTTACAAGTGTGGTGAAAAAGGCCACCAAGCTCATGATTGCAAGGGGAAGAAGGAAGCTACCAACGTTCAGTGCTACAATTGCAGGTAGATGGGGCATTATGCAAATGCATGTCCTAAGCGTCAGGAGAACTTACCTCAGAAAAGGCCAAGGGATCAAGGCCAGGCTTATGCTATCACTACTGCTGAGGTAGAAGCTCCGAAAGACGTGGTGGCAGGTAATATAATGGTTTCCTCAAGTTTAGCAAATGCATTATTTGATTCTGGATCATCGCATTGTTTCATATCTTCACAGTTTTCTAAGAAAATTAGATATTTCCAATTTGATTTAATAAGGGAGTTGTCAGTCAAAACTCCTAAGGGAAGTATCGTTGCAACAAAGTTTTCTGAATCAGTCCCCATTAGAGCACATAAATTTTCTTTATCTGCTGATCTCATCGTCATACCTATGATTGAGTTTGATATAATCCTCGGTATGGACTGGCTTTCGGACTATGATGCGAAGATTTATTGTAAGAAGAAAGAGGTTACGATTCTTGATGATAATGATAAGGAACACCTTATTTTTAGAGCAGAATCGTCACCACCAAATTCTTATTTAGATCCACCCCCAGTAGCTCAACTTAATTCAATTATTGGGGAGGAAGAGAATGAAATAACTGCGGGTGAGGAAAGGAATGTTCAAATAGAGGATATACCTATTGTGAAAGAATTTGTAGATGTATTTCCAGAAGATTTACCTGGACATCCTCCAGAACGAGAAGTTGAGTTTTCTATTGATTTGATTCCTGGATCAAGGCCTATATCGAAGACCCCTTATAGAATGGCCACTGTAGAGTTAGTCGAACTAAAGAAACAACTAGAGTAATTGAGTAATAAGGGATTTATTCGCCCTAGTGTTTCTCCATGGGGAGCCCCTGTTCTTTTTGTTAAAAAGAAAGATGGATGTATGAGGTTATGTATCGACTACAGGGAGATCAATTCTATAACGATAAAGAACAAGTATCCCCTACCACGTATTGATGATTTATTTGACCAACTGCATGGAGCTCAATACTTTTCAAAGATTGACCTTCGATCTGGATACCATCAGTTGTGTGTAAAGAAGGAAGACATTCCGAAGACAGCATTTCGAACCAGGTACGGGCATTACGAGTTTACTGTAATGCCATTTGGATTGACTAATGCACCCTCTGTATTCATGGATCTGATGAATAGAGTTTTCAAGGAGTATCTCGATGAATTTGTGGTGGTATTTATTGATGATATCTTGGTATACTCCAAAACCTACGAAGATCATGAAAATCACTTGCGCATTATCTTGAAGACTCTGAGGAGGCATGAATTATATGGAAAGTTTAGCAAGTGTGAATTCTGGCTTCAGGAGATTTCTTTTCTTGGCCATATTGTCTCTAAAGATGGAATCTCTGTTGATCCTTCTAAGACCAAAGCAATCCAAGAATGGCCAGCACCTACGAGTATAACTGAGGTACGCAGTTTTATTGGCTTGGCAGGTTATTATCGACGTTTCGTCCAGAATTTTGCCCGATTGGCTAACCCATTAACGAAGCTCACACGTAAAGGGGTTAAATTTGTTTGGACAAAAGAGTGTGAAGGATGTTTCGAAGAACTGAAGAGAAGATTAGTCAATGCTCCTATATTGACTCTACCATCGGGGAATGATGGGTTCGTTATTTATAGTGATGCATCGAAGAAAGGGCTTGGCTGTGTCCTTATGCAGAATGATAGAGTTATTGCCTATGCATCACGACAGTTGAAAATTCATGAACAAAAATATCCTACTCATGATCTTGAGTTATCTGCTGTGATCTTTTCTTTGAAGATATGGAGGCACTACCTCTATGGTGAAAAATGTGAGATTTATA
This sequence comes from Viscum album, assembly GCA_963277665.1. Lineage (NCBI taxonomy): Eukaryota > Viridiplantae > Streptophyta > Magnoliopsida > Santalales > Viscaceae > Viscum > Viscum album. The sequence goes on from OY728164.1 coordinate 1,496,571,727, forward strand.
CTGATCACAAGAGTTTGAAGTATATTTTCTCACAAAAAGAACTCAACATGAGGCAAAGGAGATGGCTTGAATTACTCAAGGACTATGATTGTACGATACACTACCACCCGGGGAAGGAAAACAAGGTGGCAGATGCTTTGAGTAGAAAAGACCATGGAGTTTGGAACAATATGAGAATTGAAAGGGATCCAATTTTTATGGATCTAGTAAATATGGACATGGGAATAACCAGGGAAGGTGAAACATCAATTCTTTTTCAAATGGTTGCCAAACCATCTTTACTATAAAGGATTAAGAGTTCTCAGACCGATGATGAAGAATTCCAAAAGAAGATTAAAGCTGTGAATGATGGGAAATTGAGAGACTTTGTGTATGAAGAAGGAATTTTGAAATTCGGGAAAAGACTTTGTGTTCCCAATATACCTGATCTAAAAAGGGAATTGCTGGATGATGCTCATAGTTCCAATTTCTCTATACACCCTGGGAGCACCAAAATGTATAGAGATTTGAAGGAACATTTTTGGTGGGACAACATGAAGAGGGAGATTGCTGATTTTGTGTCAAGATGTATGGTTTGTCAACAAGTGAAAGCTGGAAGGCAACAGCCTGGAGGAGTCATGCAACCTCTTCCCATACCGGAGTGGAAATGGGACAATGTTACGATGGACTTTGTCATGGGGCTACCGAAGACTCCTAGAAGGAAAGATGCAATATGGGTTATTGTTGATCGTCTTACCAAGTCAGCACATTTTCTTGTTATAAGAGAAGATCTACCCCTGGAACGTCTAGCAAGACTATACATTAATGAAGTTGTGAGACTTCATGGAGTTCCCCTATCGATTGTTTCTGATCGTGATCCCCGTTTTACTTCAAGATTTTGGAAAAGTCTTCAGAAATCCCTGGATACTGAACTTCATTTGAGGACTGCTTACCACCCTCAGACAGACGGACAATCAGAACGGACTATTCAAACCTTAGAAGACATGTTGAGATCTTGCTCACTTAACTTTCAGGGTATGTGGGATCAATATTTACCACTAGTAGAATTTTCCTATAACAATAGCTTCCATTCAAGTATTCAGATGGCACCATATGAAGCGTTATATGGAAAGACATGTCGTACACCAACCTGTTGGGATGACGTTGGTGAAAGAAAACTTGTAGGCCCAGAACTGGTGGAGGAAACGGTGGAAAAGGTGAAAGTAATCCAAAATCACATCAAAGCAGCTCAAAGTAGGCAGAAGAGCTATGCCGATAATCGAAGGAAGGATTTGGAATTTCAGGTCGGTGATCATGTTTTCCTAAAGGTATCTCCATGGAAGGGAGTCATACGTTTTGGTAAGAAAGGTAAATTGAGTCCCAGGTACATCAGACCTTTCGAAATTCTAGAACGAATTGGGGCTGTAGCTTACCGATTGGCAATGCCTCCAAGTCTCTCCAAAGTTCACGATGTGTTCCACGTATCTCTGTTGAGAAAATACATGCCTGACCCAACGCATGTACTCACCTATGAGGAATTAGAACTGGAACCTGATCTTTCCTATTGTGAAGAGCCCGTCAGGATTCTTGATACAAGAGAACAAGTACTGAGAAACCGGACGACGCGTCTGGTAAAAGTTTTGTGGAGAAACCATAAGATGGAAGAGGCAACGTGGGAACCCGAGGAACTTATGATGAAGAACCACCCGAGTCTTTTCATGTAATAAGTATTCTAGAAATTGCGAGGACGCAATTATTTGAAGGAGGGGAGAATGTAACACCCCATGCTTCCACGGTACGTTTCCCTTCGAATAATGTGATAGCGTGTGTTGTACGCAACCTCGAGTTCTAACACACACCACAACTAATTAAACTAGCCATTGTGAATAGTAATACCTACTTTTTGAAATCATATATATTTTATATTTCAAAATGGACTTCATTTTTGGATTCGGAATATTTAAATTAGCCTAGGGTGAAATTTTGGTACTTTTCGGATAACTTTTATATTTTGATGAATAGTGAAAATTACTAAATTTTAATTAAAAACAACTTTTTTAATCAAAATAATTAATAGTGATAAATTGTGAATTTGAGTGGTTTTAAAGTATATTTAGAATATATTTTTACCATTTAATATAATGTTGGTCATTGGACATAATTTTACAATTAAACCGAACATAAACAAGTGTCAATCTTTTTATAGTTATTATCTCTTAAAAACACGCTTTTTGTTTTGACAGCGGGAATTAATTTTAAATTAATTTCTGCCACTTCTGTGTTTTGAATTTAGTAAAATGGATTCCATATTTGGAATCAGGATGATCAAATTGTGTAAATAGGTAACTTTTATTTTTAGACATTTTGAATAGTTACTGTGGTAAATATTTTATTTACCATGGTTAAAGGGTAAATCCGGTAAATAAGGGTTAAAAAATAATATTATAATAATACAAAATTACCCTAAAACGTGTCCTAACCTTATTGGTGGACACATACCCGACCATGGGCATCCTTGGGTCAATTTGGGGACCCCTTGGAGCCACTTGTATGTGGTAGGGACACATTATATTAATAAAGTTAAAATAAAAATAAAAATGGCATAAGCTTACATCTTTTAGAAGAACAATTTTTACATAGGGTTATACATGTTGGATTTTCGATTATAAATATTCATTAGAAATCTAAAAAGATTTCCTACATGATGATATTTTATTTATAATTTTTAAACATCAAATAAGTTAAATTATTAATGACACAATAATGATGCAATGTTTACCTCATTAATAAATCATTGAAATAAATAATATTATAATGATTAAAATATTATCTAAAACCTGTCCAATTCTTATTGGTTGATGTTATTTAGAATATGAGTCATCTTATCTTCGACCTAAATGATTTTTGGACCATTATAAACCGAATATAATTATATTATAAAGTAATACTTTCACTCTTTCCTAAAGAGCCCCTCCTCTCCCTTATAAAAGGAGACCACTTCTACTCATTCCTCACACCACTCAAGCCACTTGGCTCGTCCAAACTCTGCCCAACTAAGCTCCCCACATCCCTCTCCTCCTCCTTGAAGCTTCCCCTTAGGCAGAAAGCATTTCAACAAGTCCTTTGGTTCTAACCAAAGTGAGTTACCTAAATTAAAGGTAACGATTTCTCTTAAATTATTTTCATTTATTTTGCTTCTCCAACCCCCAAACTCTTTTTATTTCCTTTCTTTTGTAAAAACACCAGTATCCTCAATATACTAGGATGTTGTTATTATATGGATTAAAACTACACATACACACAACTTTATCTAATGGATGTGAACATAATGTTTCTGTGGATGGAAAACTAACGCCTCACGAAACGATGATTGTTCAAATACATCTTACCGCCTCTCATGGTGGCCATTATGATGGCACTGTAATTAAATATGATATTAATGATATATATTTTATATATAAGCTTCTGTAATTCCATTTTATTTCATACCATTATTCGTTTTATGTTTTATATACATACGATAATTTCATTTGAGGAAGTGCGGACTACCGCCCCCTTAAAATGATATGACTCGTTCATACCACACATTGAACGTATAAAGGATGGTGTTAATTAACTTAAGTAACATATATAAAATATTATATTATAATGGAATAGTAATATACCTATGTATCATTTGGATTCTATTCTTTTAAAATAAAAATTAAATGGAAGTAGCGTTTGTGCGTACGTACGGACTACCGTCTCCACGAACGCGATGAGATTCATTCTCCATCGTATCCATTCAAGTATAATTATCATTTAATGATTTAAAAATGATGTTTAAGGACTTGATATCATTCTAGATATGAATAAGATACAACAAACATGACTTATGTAACAAAACATATAAAAGAAAATGAGTAAGTTAACACACGAAACGACGATAATACTAAGATATTATCAAATCAATATTAAAAGATCATATATGATATCATATTAATGTATATGATTCTTTTATAATTTAAAAACAATTATTTCACTATTATACAGGAGGTTAACCTACCCCAACCAAGGAAAATTACAAGGTAAGGGTTATTTCACAATCTCTTCATTATCCGAGGTTGTATTATACGTAATAATCTACTGGGATCTCTTTATCATCCACATCCATGTTTCTTCGAAATGTATTTCAAAACATTTTTACTATTTACAGGAATATTGGTTAAAGTCATTTATACCCTTGTTTGACTTTTTATAAGAGGTTTATAAAGGAATCTTTCCGTCGTTTTCAAAACAAGGTCCTTTTTAACCTTTTCGACAGAATTGAGGTAAGAATGTTTTTTTAACTTATACGGCGGGTGCGGTTATTTTCCGCCGTTATAAAATCGTCGAAGCTTCCCATACAAGCTTATAAGAATATTTTCAAAGAAAATGTTTTATTTTATATGGATCTTAAATGATTTCAAGATAAAAGGAGATACTTCTTTAAAAAGAATTTTGATTTCATCTATGTCAACATCCTTTGATGGATTTTAAGATTATTTGAAGTTGATTTATTATGATACAAAACTTCTATATTGTATTGAAGGTTTTGTGATATGTTTGACTGTGGATGTGATATTTTTATACCATTCATAGTTTATGGTGAAATTATTGACATTTCGTATGCTAGTTCTAATACGAATGTTTATGTTATGTTTAAACCTTTTCATATGGGAATGCATTGGACTTAATAAGTGACGGGTGGAGCCCGCTATAGCTCCTCGATGCATCGGTAGGTCTCATGAGACATACTAGTGTCTTGGCACAAGGCCTTGACAAAATCGTATTTGTAGTCTTGGCACGAGGCCTTGACTATGTGGTTATGACAGTCTGGCATTATGCATTCCAACATTATGAAAATGGTTATTGATTTTTGCATGTGATTATTCGATTAGTAGAATATCCATGTGAATAAGTAAATGGCATTATTTCATTTTACTTTTTCCATACTATGTTGAAGTTCAATTTTGAAAGGCTTTTGTTTTAGTAATTCATTGCCTTAAATGTTTATGCTTATTTTGAATGTTCCGCTATATTGTTATCCTTACTGGGCATTTGAGCTCACCCCTTTTCTATGTTTTATTTTTCCCAGGTAGTGAAAAAGTAAATTATGAATGACTTGCAGGGATATTATGAGGGGTTAATAGTGTGGATATGAAGACTTTGTTGTTGTAGTAGTTTTTCACTTTGAAATGTAATGTAAAACTTTATGATTATATCTAGTGTTTCCAAGGCTACTAAACCAATTGGTCTTTCGGGATTTGATCTTTCTTGTGATCATGCCAATGTTACGAAGTAATGCACCGACTCTGGGTAGCTGGGGTCGGGGCGTTACAATGTTGATGAATTATATCTATGTTTCATGATTATATATATATATATAATTATTGAAATACATATTTTAAAAAATATATCTTAATAAGAGACAAATTAAAAGGATTTAGCCACATAAGGATTATTATTTCTTAATATAGTACCATCTGTGGAAGGAATATAAGCTGGCCATGTAATCGAGATTGATTATTGAGTTATGAAAAAATAAGGAGAGAAAAATATAATATATTCTTGTATTTAGTATAACTGGATATGAGAATAAATAGTTATGGTAAAATATCACAAATATTCAAAATTATTTCCAACACATATTTAATGGAGAAGTCAACAATTTACCATATTGATGCTAATATTTTATAATAGAAAATTAATACCATAAATTATATAAATTTTGAAGAATGTTTTTATAAAAATGTTTTGTTGATATTCAAAATGAGGCTATGCCTTCCCACAATACGCATGTTAAGGATGTAATTACATAATGATCACCATAAATCAAATTTCTCTATACAACATAGTTGAAAAACTTTTCATAAATATTTTTGAGAATAAATATTTGTACGATATTATAAATCATTAAATTGATAACTATGTATCAATATTCATTATTTTTCAACAGTTAATTTCTAAGGTAAAAAATCCCATTGAAGACATTCAACCTCTATATACTCCAATGTAGAAGAGGTTCTATATTATTATTTTTACTTTACCACATGATTTCAAAAACAACCTAAAATAAATTATTCTATGTGGGTTATTATTGATGGACTTACCATGTTTGTACATTTCACCAATATAAGGGATTATATACCTCTTGATCTCCATAAATGACTCTATATCAATGATGGTATTAGAATTCACAGTTCATATATTTTTAGTTTAAATGTTCATGACCCAAAATTTAGATATAAATTATATAAAATCCATGTTGATGTTATTAAAATAGATCTACACTTTAGTTTAATAAAATACATAGACATATGGATTGTATCAAAGGTCTATGAATTCACTAAAAAACAATGTGAGGTCATGATCACTTAGCTTTCAAGGAACATGGTATCTGTATTTACACTTCAAATAATTTTCATATTTTTATACATTCTATTCAGGAATAAAAATGGAATCATATAAAGTGTTATACATTATATGATTTTGTACTCTTGCTTTTAGGTATGAAGTTGGTGAATGGAATTTTATAGTACTATAAAAATATGAGGAGACAATAATGAAAGTGACGTTTATTTTGAGTCATATCAAGTTAGCTCAAGGAAGGGAAATGATTTATATTGAAAACCAAATTAAGGATCTAGTATTTTATGTTTGGCTCATGTTTATTAAAGGGGTTTATAAGTTTTCTATTGAAAGTGGAAATAATTCCAATGGAAATTCAGCCTTTTGAAATTTTTGAATGAATTTATATTTCAGTTTATCATTTTTAAATTCTACCCATACAATATAAAGTGCATGGTATATTCTATATCTTATTATTTAGGATATATTTTCCATAACCAACACATGTTCTCTGCTATGATGAGATATAATTCGATATTAATATATCTTATTATTAATGGACTCTCTATATTCTTAACACTATATAAAAACTGTTACAAAATTAGATGACTCAACTTTTAATGGTAATTTGTAGAAATCATTAAATAAAAGAGGCAATTTGTTAACCTAAAAAATCTATGATGAATAAATAACAACATTTTCTCATGATTGAACAATTTTTAAATTTCACAGATTATATTTTTAATGGGAGGATATATTTAACACTTAATCATAATTTATAGTATGTAACATTTTAATTTTATAGTAACATTATAATATTACACAAAATATTATTAAATAATTTGATTAAAACCTAATTATTTTACTTGATTAATTAATTTTTATTATTTATATCATAATTTTAAAAGAATCTTATGTTCAATTTTTTGAAAAATACTTTATTTTGGTTGAAGAGTGAAAAATACTAATTTTACAAATACTTCTACATTTAGGAAATTAAATTTACATTAGAATGAATTTTATTTTTAAGAAACCATATTTATATAAGAGCTATATATTTAAGAAGTCATATAATTCAATTAAAAATATTTTTTTATTTGAAATCATTGTTTGACATTTTTGAAATATACGTAATATTTGTATTTATATAAATATATTTTTGGTTATTATCCCTTAATAAAGAATTCAAAAGGATCATTTAGATTTTTGTTTTGTTTTATATTATCATTACAATTTTATTATTTATTATAATCTAGCTAATTTTTAGGAAATAAAAATTATACATTATTTTTATATAATGTTATTTTCTTTCTTAAGTGAGCATTTTCTTACAAATAGGATTTCATTATGTTTTTTGAACATATATTAAAAATAATTTAAGAAAACTTTATGAATTTAATCATGTAAAATGTATTTCATATTTTTAATCAAAATATTTAATTTTTTTTACAAATATCAAATTACTTTTTGATCATAATGAATAGTAACCATGGTGAAAATTTATCACATCAATTAAGGGTAAATGAGTTAAAAAAAATTAAAATATAGGAATAAGGCTTTATAATCACATAAAAATAATATAAATATCCTTGGATAATTTTATTTTTTAATTAAAACTATCAAATTTGATACTACACCAATTCAGTTCCAGTATACTTGAGTATGAAATATATTATATAATGAAGTTTCATGTATTTACATGTTTTCCAAACACAATAATTGTAAAAGAGAACCGCTTCCCCTAATTTTTTTGCTCTCCATGATATACGTTTTTAAAAAATAACTAGATTAATATATTTAAAACAAAACTTCACATATTCTATAGGTTTTTTATTTATAAAAGAACATTTCATTGAAACTTATAGTTTAATCCCAAGGGGGTTACAAAAAAATATGTATAAGTTATTACCAAAAGTTTTCAACATAAATTCATATTAAAACACATATAAATATAAAATAAACATATTAAAATATATTCAGAAATATATATAATAAACTAAGAAGTTTTTAGTTAATAGAAAATCCATTTTCTATCTCATTTCCATTTCGTACAAAATTAAATGATCACTCATGCGTACATACGAGCTTCCATCTCCATATAGCTGCGAAAAAAATTTACCAAAAATTCCCATGGATATTTACAAAAATAGAATAAATGAATATATATGTTATTTTTGAAATATTTATGATTTTTTTAATAAAATTTTTAATCTACTTTTATACCCACCCATCAGATGGAGGATAATAATGCTGGTTGTGTGTATGTGGGGACTACCACCCAATTAAGTGATTCCATTTTTCATTCATTTATAATTTATAAAGACAATTGTAAGGATATATTAAATGAACATTTATGATATTAATATATAGATATTATTCAATAAAGATTAATCATTATAATTGTTTTTTATTTTCCAACCATTAGGAAAATGATAATGTTAACATGCGTAAGTGCATACTACCACCATCATGAATGATTTTTTTCATTATTCAATTACAAAATAGTATGGATAGTTTTCAAATTTTATAAAATTAATAAAAGGTATATTTATTAAATTTTGTTCACTATGTATATGATTTAACTTTTTTATAAAACAGTTTACCATTGGAAACATACCTCAGTAATTTTGATTAAATAAATTGAATATCTTGATGTGGTCCACGTAATCATGAATTATGAAATGAATTGATATAAAATTATAATAAAATGAAATTAAAAATATAATATAAATGAAAAATATTGTTCATAATGTATTTAATAAAATCAAATGTTTTATTCCATAGGATATAACAGGTTTGACCACATAGGAATCCATGGAAACAATTTTTCATCTCAATTCAACTCGATTGGGTATAATTCAAATTATAAAACAAACTTATTTTATAAGGTTAATATACTACCCCATTAACATGTTATACCATGAATTAATATTTACTACTTTTCATTCATGTTTTAATTTTATTTTTTCCTTTTAATAGGTGTTTATTCAATGATTATTAATGTTGTAAAGGATTATTTTACAATATCACTATTTTTTTAGATTCTTTTTGTCTAAATTTTAGTTGAAAAAAATATATGATATTTATATTCTTAACCCAAACAAATTTTATCGATTTATTTTTATTTATATAGTGTAGGTGATTTATTTACAAATTTTTCTCTCTTTGATATTAACTACAAAGAAGAAATGTTATATGAAAACCTACCATATTTCCAATTTTATGTTGGGAATATTTTTTTCACATTTATATTTTTTAAAATTATTTAATTTAAGACATTATATACATTTAAATGAAAGGTAAATATATTTTCCTTCTACGTTTTAAAATGTTGAAAATGGTATAAACTTATTTATTGAACTGTTTTCTGAACATTTCTTTTTATGACTTCTACAAAAGTGTGGGAGGGGTGTTCCTTTTTACCAATATGGCATGAAATTATTTCCCCTACTCAATGAATGTTATTTTTTATTGATCATCCCCTAATGTTTCTATTGTTTAATTAAGATAATAATTTTTTATTATACTACATTTTTGAAAAAAATGTTTTTATAAATGGTTGAAAATAATTTGGGAAGAAATTTATAATATAATTTTATACAATGTTATTTGTGTTTTAGTAATTATTTTAAATTATTTAATTACATTATCCTTTATATATTACAAAAAACATGAATTAACCTAAAAATAATAATTTTTCATGAATTTTTTGTCTTATATAATCCTATATAAATTTATATGTTATACCTTATTTTTTATTCATTACATACTTTTGTAAACGTTCTCTATCACCCTCTATTATTCATTGGACATTGTTTTTCTCATTCATGACCATATTTTTAGTATCATGGATCTATTCAATATAATTTATACTAAATTGATATATTATAAATTCAATACCATTTCAATATTCATTGTTAGTATATAAAATCAAATGTAAAAAATTATTTCATTTATTTGGGAAATTTTTTTGATAAGTATTTTTATTCAATAATGATATTTGTTTATTTCTATAGAATTTTGATTAATGAAATGTTTATTATGTATAAAAGGAATACATTTGCCATATATACGTTATGGGTAGGGATCAGATATAGATATTACATTGATTCATTATCATTTCTTATTAGAAAAACCATTGGAAAATATAGTTCGGTATTTGATGTTTACCTACTAATTCAATGAAACAACTTATAAATAGGACATGATGGTATGGATCATGATGCATTAACATGATTACATGATCGAAATATCATTAAATTCATAATTATGAATTTCTACCATTATTATTTGAGTTATTATAATATATGGGATTGTTATGTTGACATTTATCATGGATATATTTCAATAATATCATTCTTGATGAAATGGAAAATTTATTGATTAACCATAATGTGGTATTGTTTATTTATTATAAACACATGATAACTTATGTTCTATTCATTACCATAGTGTTAATTTCAGATCACCTTTATTTATTTTAATTTCCCCAAAATAAGAAGAATAAATCATTGAATGTATTTTAAGGATGAAAGAATGTGTTTGCTTCTATATTTATTTTTACCATGTAAAATGGAAATACTTTATATATCTAGTGTAACATTACTAATAATATAACGATTTTTTTGTGTTGTATTTCCCTAAATCCTGTAAAAAAAGCAATAAAGTAAACAACAACTCTTGTTTAGAAGAATCGATGTCATTGAACCTCAAATTTGAATGGTTTTTATTATTATCTTAAATGTGTAATCCAAAACCGGACTCTAATATGAATGAGTCTGTTTTAGTGGAATTTATCTCTATGACATTATTATTCAAATTAACTTAATTAATATCCTTTTGAACACTTCATAACTCTAGATATTAATCTTTCACTACTCTATAGATCCATCATCTCATGGATCTCAATATTAATAACATGAAACATGCCATTTTATATTAACAAGACATATTTATAGTTGAGTATAATGAATTATATCTTCCCAATGATGATTTTTTATGACCAAATTCCTACTAATAATGATTACTCTATACATTCTAATTATTTATTGACCTAAGATCCATATTATATCGTGGTAAACCCATGTTATTGCATGTAAATTAGATATGAATATATCTAGAAGATAAAAAACCGTATCAATCATATAACATATGATTATGGTATTTTTGAGTGGATAAAGACTTTATCTAAATCCAACATATATATTCTCAAATATAATCATCTAGAATCCCACTAGTTCAGGTTTTATGACCATAATAACTGAATGAAACTACTTAAGACTATGCACCTAACCCTTAGTATCATCTTACTAAATAGTTACCTTAAACAAAAAAAATTATTGGATATAGAAAAACTAGGGTCATATATTAAGAAACATAAAGTACTTGAAAGGTTCCTCTATATGTTGAATCACATAATTAGTTATCGAGGGTATTTAGATCAAAATAATTTTATCTTAAAACACATAATATGTACATTGTGTTCATAATAGTTATATAATATAAATGCATTATCTTATCTTTATTCCAGTTTTTATACATGGTTCTTGAGATTTAGTATTGAAATATTACATACACCAAATTAATTTTTTCAAACCACATTAATATGAAACTATTTAAACAACCCACCTCTTGTGATTCTCACTCAAATATATGAGTAAAATATATATAAATAAATATATATATATATACAAATACATCTTATGAATAATTTATATAAACACTTCTTATAAAGTTTTATAACAACATTAAAATGAAAATAATATTCCCACCTAAGCCCAAATTCACAAATATCCAACCGCCAACATTTCATAACAAGTCATAAGCCTCGATGTTGGTGGGAAGTATGGCCCAAAGTCCCACTACCAAGGGATACATTACTCATGATAAAATTCAATTATTCATAATTAAAAATCTTAATGTGTGAAAATTATTTAAAATAAAATAATTCTATATAATAAACTAAATTACAAACCAAGGTCAATTTCAGTGGAAAATTAAATCTTATGATGTTTAATATAGATGTAATCCATGTATCTCTTCCTTGAAATAATTTATCTCTTAAAAAATGCATAAAAACATTTAAAATTCACAATTTATTTATTATATTTAATATTGTAGAAAAATAAAAAATAAAATAAATATCCTACATGAGAATATTTTTTGAAAATTTCATATTTAATTATGGCTTGTAAAATTTAATTTAATAATTAATCATACATACAGCTGATATAAAATTTAAAAAATATAATAATAACCAACTAAATATATATATTTCAACATATCCAGTCAACATTATGTCAACCCTCAATATAGGTTCCTAGTGTATAGGTACAATGTAGGTTAACACAGATATGAAGAGTTGGGGGATATACATGGGTAAAGAGCCAACATGTGGGTTAGAAAGATGGTATTGTCCAGGAAATAAGGTGACTCTATAGGAATATAGCAGTATCACTTAGATTATTTAGGATGATAAACATGAATACATCTGATTTATATGTCCCATTTGTGAAAATTAGGTAGGGAATTGTTCATCAGTTAATAATACATGTTTCATTTCATTCATGATATTATGTTTTCAATCAATTTAATTCAATTTTTACCCCCAACAATATTTTGACACTCAATATCCCATCAAGATAATAAAAAAATGGTTTTTTTTCAAGGAATGAACACAAGCTATGTTTTCCCAATAATTCACACTACATTTTACACTACACATTGTGTTAAAATCATAATATAGCGTTGAGTTCCCAAATCATATTTTTTTAAAATGATTAACATAATTAAAATGTGTATCACTTAACATTACTATAATTTATAAAATAATTTTCTGTGGTGAAAATAATTTTACAATTCAAAAATTGTGTTCTTAATAGAAAAATCAAAAAAACATGTTAATTCAATAATTAATTAGGATATTATATCAAAAATAAATTTTATGGGTTATTTTTAAGATCATAGTAAGTAGAATCAAAACCAAACACATACCAATATATAATTTTTAGAATCAATACACATAAAAAATAAAGATAAAACCCAACCTATGTGATAGTCTATATGGATTCTATATCGATAGAGAAATCTTGACACTGATCATCAAAGATGGAAAAAATGCCTCATACCTCTATAGTTAATCATCTATTAAAAGGATCGTAGAATTCATTATGAGTATTAGATTATAATTGAAGTAGTGACATCACCTTCAATGTGATGTGATGAAAATCATACAACAGATACGATATATTCAAAAATCTTTTCATGAAACCCCTAATTATTCACACACCACAAATGAGGGATGTAATTTCATTTTAATAATTAGTTCCCAATGATCTACTAGAATTTTAGACAATTAATTTAACTTATATAAATTATTGAACAATGTTATATCATTTGTTTAAAAAATAATGAATTTTATAATCCATTAATGAAATAAGCCTATGAAATATATACACGAGGGATGTTTAAGTTTCATACATTAGAAGAAAATATTTTTTTATGCAACATAGTCAAAGGATACATCACATGAAACTAGGATACGTTTTCACCAACATAATCTTGACCATTGTTATAATTTTTAATTAAAACCAGTGTATAGTATTGTCATATGAATATTCTTCATATTTTAGTGCATATCCAACACTTTATATTTGACTAGGGTTTCGGAATGTGTCATGAATGGTACAAAATCAAATTATAAGATAGTAAATTCAAGGAATTACTATATCGTTTTGATTGGTGAGAATGTTTTATCGACCATGGATTATAGATAATTATTTACTAATTTAAACATAGACTATAAAATGATAGGGGTATGTAAAAAGAAATGAACATAAGGTGTTTCTCAAAATTCATGTAAGAGAATCAATGAATCATAATATTGGGAAGGTTCAGGTAGATTTATGGGGACCAATAAAATTATCTCTCAAAATGGTTTATTGTGTAATTTTAAATACATCATGGATTCTACAAAAAATGCATTGGTGTTTTTCCTCGAGCACATTGTTTTAAAATATTCATTGGATGGAGGTACATTGTGTTGACTAATTCAATAATTCATATTATGTTTATTTGTTATGAAAATTTAAGTGGATATGGGGGCATATATTTTCATATACTTTTTTAGATGAATAAATATGGATAGAGTATACTAAACATTTTATTCCTAATTAATATTGTGTATTGGAATAGATGAATCAAACATTGAATGAGAGATTAGAGAGAATCTAGTAATTTTATGATTTTCTATAGGTTTTTAGTGAGAAAGAAGTTAATTGTGTGGTATAGATAGTGATTTATATTCCATAAAAACCAATGATGTTAATGTTTTGAATGAAAAAAATACATTTAGATAGGTGGACTATTCTAATGTAATATTTTTTTATTTATAACATAATCTCATTAACACAATAATTATTTAGATAAGTTGGAATCTAAGGCTTCAATATATTTCTCTATTTGATATATATACACACACTTTTTATTTGACATTGGGATACTAATCAGTGAAATGTTATTAGAGTATGAAACATTCTTTTTAAGGAGGACCCCCATTAAATAATGGAACTTGGGAGAAGGAACTCTTGGGAGTCAATAAAAAATAGAATTAGCCAAAAATGATCTTATAATAGGTTTAGTGGTGTTGGTATGTTCATGAAGTATGGAATAAGATATTCTAGTGGTAAAACATTTTTTTAGAATAGAGTGTATTTATCCAATTATAGAAGTATCATAACCTGATTTAATAGAATTCACAAAGGTTAAGACATTTTAGTGAAGAGTTTTTATAGGAATATATTTTAAAGGAGTTAAACCTCAAGGGGTGATATGGTCTACCAAGTTTCAAATATCATTTTTTATTTTATTTTTTAATTAACATTATATATCTTATGGATGGTGTGGGATCTAAAATCCAATATTATGATAAAATTTTAAGTGAAACTTGAAGTGGGAGTTACCAAATAAGAAATTATTGTAATCCTTTTCTGTTTATGATAATTGGGAGCAACTAGATTCGCACACAAAAATATGGAACACTAGAACACATGGATTTATAATATAAAAGAGGATGTGGATGTTTGATTTGATACAGGACATGGATTGTTGTGAAGTTATTTCAATAATTTAAAGATGTAATCAATGGGGAAAGTTTCTTGATAGTTGTTAAACACATAATGATTGTGAATATAAAAAACATTTTTTCTGTAATTTTGATTATTGAAAAAATTCAAGACTCTATTCAGTCATGAATACTTATAGGAATAAATCTTAATGGTGATACGTTATTTGTTTTTGGAAATGAAAATAAATGAGGGAATACATTTCATTTCAAAGAAATTTCTACATGGTATTCATCTAGTTCCTAGGTATAGGAATCCTTATATTAATATATTAATGATTTAATTTAAGTCCATATAATTTAACTAGGAATAAAAATACTATAATAAGGAGTTTGGTTATAGGGGGTTTTAATATTATTATATTCATTGATAAATTAATTTTAGATGGTCTTATGATATAGAGTCTTGAACAGTTGAAGAGTGAGATTTTTGGATGATTGTAAATGAAGGTTCTTGGTTCTAAAGAAATATCATTGAGAAATACATTAAGTAGATATATAGAATTGAAAACTTTTTTCGTTATCGGTTAGAGTAGAAATGGAGTGTTTTTATAAGATATTAAACAAGTTATTAAAATATTGTGAGAAATACATTGATCATAAAAATGAATAATCCAATTTAAAATGGACCTAAAATTAATGATCATTCCATATATAAGGAGAAGGTTCAATATACATCCACTTTGGGATGATTTATTTTTTCTATAGTTTTTATGAGGATTTTTATCAATCATGTGAAATGTATTGTTTGTATGTTTATGAAATATATAAGAAAATATAATTGTTAATAAGTTAAATAGATATTCTAGTAAATTGAAGGAACAATTAATATGGAAAAATACTTTAGTAAATATGACTTATTACAAGTATTTTAGTACACAAAACATTGTTGAAATATGATCTCATAAAAATTAATTAATGTCTTCTTGTATAATCTTAGAGGTAATATTATGATGTTGGTGTCCATGTAATTACCAATAGCTGAAAGATCAATCCCATAAGCTGAGTATGATGTAATTAATCAAATAGGGGAGGAATTGGTGTGGTTAAATATTCTACTAGATTAGACTATAAGGGGTGAAATTGGTATATTGTACCATGATAAAAACAAGTTTGATTCACTTGACAAAGTACCCAAATTTTTACTATTTATGGAAGCACATTAAACTGAAATACCACTTCCTCAAGATAATCATGGAAGATAGAGTATTAGAACTATAACAGTTTGAGTGGTTTTAAAATACGACTAAGATAAATTTAGGATTATTTATAGGTCTATTTAATTATAAAACATATTACTTTTACTATTCACCATGGATTATTTGTTCTTGTAGTATAGTAGATGAGGTCCTTCACAAAGAGAATGGTTGTCTGTGAAGATTGGATGGAAGAGCCATTTTTATCACATGATAGCCTATATGATGGATTCCAATAAAGATATCAGTATAGGTTCACTTGTAATACATAACATCATAGTGTTAATTAATGCTTAGAAATTAGCTGAGTGCCTTATTTATATCCTCCCAAGTAGTGAGTCTATTTTGAGAACACGAAGCATAGTTTATTTAACTATAATATATGATTTATTATTTGATTATTATTGTGATTTATTGTGCTATAGGATATGTTCCAAAATAATCAATTTATTTTTCACTCATTGAATTATTTACATTAGTATATTTCTTGTTCTATTTGGGTTGTATGATATGACTTCTTTTTGAGTTTGTGATGATTTTTGACTGGGGTAATTGGGATTATCCATTTCAGATTCACCTATCTGTGGGATCATGCAGTCACAACTTTGTATTTCCTAATTGTTATATATTTTGAGTTTTTGGGTTGGGTGTTTTTGAATTTCCACATCATCTGTAATTATAATTTCTTGTATCACATCTCATAGAAAAAAAATCATATATTTATATGTGGAGGACACACACCCCATTACTTGGGTGGTCGTGGGGGAGGGTGTGTTGCCCCATATTGTAGTGTAGGGGACCTATAACTTGTCAGCATCAAGGGGATACTGACCCCTTGCCAGAATGGATGATCTATTCTCTAAGGATTGAAGTCTCATGCCCATGTATCTATGGGGTACTTCTCAACTCCGTGATACATATGAGGAATCCACACCATATCCTATAAAAAAACCCAGGGTTATTGATATTCTTGTATATACGAAATATCTCAAACATACCAAAATGAAATAATATTGAAGATAAAGATCATTTACTACCACAAATGCATCAATAAAAACCGTGAATATCAATTTAATTTTCAACATTAATATTAATGTGGTAAATCCATTATAATTTACTATTCATGTATCTACTTATTACACATGGGTGATAAAATATGAAGAACACCATAATCTTTCTAGTACATTATACATGCTTCATATATACATGGTGTATAGTATCTAGGTGTTCCATGGGTATGTTTATCCATTGTCTAGAATATGATGAGTTAGATTACATGATACGTCTAGTATGGTAGATCAGTTTCTTCATTCCCAACACCATTTGGTCATTTGTATTAAGTATACAATATATCTTATATACTGATACATGAAATATACATTTCATACATATTATGTGGAACCACGGAACTACCTAGAATATACTCTTAGTATATCCTATATTAACTCTTTCAATATACACAACATCTCTATAGGGTTACATATCATATAGGGCGGATGTGTTGACCCAACATATACTCTATGTACATTTCAAGGAACACATTATCAAAATACATGGAGTATGATTTGAGGTTACACCACATGTGAAATTAATATTCCATAGAAACCCAAGATACCATGTATTATGACTTACATGTCATTAGGTTACTCAATTATATGTTTTATAGTTGATTTTCATTCCAAATTGTTGATTTATTGTGTTTTCATCACTAAATAAACATTTAACACCCTCACTATATCTAGAATAAATTTATGTTGAGTCTCTTATTCCTAGCTCCATCATTAGTCCCCAAAATTTCCTTTATGTTTTCCATCATCTTCTATAATCATAATATTAGTATAATCCCTTAATATCAAATTATTTTATCATAAGCATGTCTAATATAATTTTAGGAGGATGAAGTGAAACTCCCTTACCATGTGTGAACCAGATTTAATGACCATACTTCTTTTTTTATACCATCTCATTATTGGTCAATAGTGAGAATAGGAAGTGAAATAATTATTAGTGCATATTGGAATGTATGACCACCCAAAACATTGGCTTGTGTTTATCATTGATGAATAACACAATAGAAGGACCAAGAAATAACTTAGGGATTAATTATTATACCATTCATTGATATCCATAGTCATTAATACAATGAACTCAATATCACATAAAAGATAAGAATAAATATAATAATATAATTATGAGCAATAATCATTAAACTCATTTTCAAACATCTTTGACCACTATAGAAAAAAATAATTTCCCAAATCCAAAAACCCAAACTTAATTTAAAAAATATATCAAATAAATTATATTATATTTAAATTTTTTCTTATACCAAATAATATTATTTGTAAAATCCTAATGAAATCATCGACATATAAAATCATTGATTATATAATCCTCATTCTCTACATAATGAAATTTTTGTTGAATATTTTATTTCTCATTATTAAATAATTTTTTATAATAACACCAATAATAACATAAAATATCTAATCATATATTAATGATTTAATATATTCATAATATGGTTTATTTAAATGAAAAAATTCACTCATATATGCTGTAATCATCATCACGTCAAAATTTGATGTTTTCTGATACACATTTCATCATCATATTCTCATGAATCGACCACCTCTCAAATAATTTATTCCATCACCATTAAAGAAAACATCTATCCACTTAGAATTTTTGGAATTAAAAAAACTTATGGAAGATTCATAAAAATGTATAAATAGGAAAATTAAAATCAAATTAGTAATTTAATTAAAAGAGATGATAAATCATAGACCATGAATTAAATCCACAACAAAAATAATATATCATTCATAGGGAACAAACCACATTTTAGAAACAATGATTGTATTCAAATTTATATCCAAGATAACATTATTAAATTACCATCATCATACTCATGGGATAAATATTTATTTAATTATTAAATATTATATATTCCTTAAAACCCATCGTTCTCAAAATTTATCTAAAATTCA
Organism: Viscum album; assembly: GCA_963277665.1. Taxonomy (NCBI): domain Eukaryota; kingdom Viridiplantae; phylum Streptophyta; class Magnoliopsida; order Santalales; family Viscaceae; genus Viscum; species Viscum album. The sequence continues at coordinate 1,496,591,382 of OY728164.1, forward strand.
AACCAAGGATAAAATCCATTTTTTGAGACCCATAGAAAAATAATAAAAATTTTATGATTATAATAATCAAGTTAAATGTAACGTTTTATCACTTTTGGGTACCAATGAACTTATAACTAAAAAATTAATTGTGTATCAATTGAGAAAAAGGATGGGTCACCACATCCGAAACACCTTAAACCGTTTCATCGTTATAAAGGAAACTTGTCAATCTATGAAACCAAGAATATCATTAATGAAGCCCATATAATAAAAAACCAACCCTTATATGAACTTAATCCTTATATAAGGGTCGAAGATATATGAAACCCTAGAAAAAATAATATAATTAAAACTTATCCTCCTATACTTAATTTTTCTAGATGAAATACCTAGGCATTCCACTCATTGACAAGGATTAATCAGTTCAGGAAAACTATAAAAAAACAAAAAAAACATAATATAACATTACCTAACATCCAATATGTTCCATTAAGAAGAATTTATAACCTTAGTTGACTAATCCACATAGAAGAAGGAAAGAATTTAATTCACAAACATAGTCCTAAGAAATTATTATTGACAAGGAGACCACACATGTAAATAACCTAATTCCCACCTCTAAAGAGAATCCATAAATCTATCTCATAGAAACCACAAAATAAGACATATAAAATCAAAAAAAATCAGACACTACTAACTATGACTTATTTGGGAAAGGGATTCTCTTCGGGAAAGAAACTGATAATAATTGAAAGATGTAAAATTGACCTCCTCAAAAGTCAATGGAACTAATCCCTAAGATATTCATTGTCCCATTACACCATAATCCAAATAATACTATATTAGTGATTTTATATAACCCTAAATTGTATAAACTAGACCATATTATATTCCTAATGAAAACACAATCAAATGAATGTGTAGCATTCTTTAGCGTATATCTAGATATGCCACATATTGAACTCCAATGCTTTTTTTAACCAATTATGGTCCCATGACCCACTATGAAACCTAATATCAAAACATATTATCAAAACACTCATGACGATCCATATAAGAACACAACCAAATAAACATGAACAATTATTACATTGTTACATCATATATATTTTCATGAATGAAACTGTTTAATATTTTGTTGAACAAAAAATTACTGATAGTTTTAATCTATTAGAGGAGTTGTAAAAATATGGGGTTGTAATTTTAGTGATATCATATGAGTTCTAGTTTAAATGTCTTTCTAATTACAAGGTTATGATGTAATATTATGTTCTGAGGAAACAAGAGAGGATTCATATGATTAAAGTATTGGAGTAAGTGGTTTATCACTCAATAACCTGAGTTTTATGACATGAAGGCCTATTAGAGGTGATAGGTTTGAATCATGAAGTAACCAATAGGACCATAAAATATAACCATGATTTTATTTTGATAATATAGAAGGGTTTTTTTATCATGATAATGTGGGTAACATCATTAATTAACCACTGGAAAGGGTGGCATATTTTATTATTATTATCTAGAATATGGTTTTGTTTAATGAGGTATCTAAGAAAATTTAAATGGTTATCTTTTTTTAATTAGATATCCTAGTGAAGTGGAATTTATCCAAGATGTTATTAGACACACCAATACAAGATTATTTTCATTAGTTGGGATTCCTTTTAGAGGGTAGTTTCACCATGATTATGAGTCTCATAGAACAAAAAACACCTTATTTTTTTAAATGGGATTTTTAAATGTAAAACCCCCTTGGTTTTTTGAAAATTCTTATCCTAGAGGATTGTTATGGCTTCCCACACTTTCCCTAAATTCCCCTCCATTTTCTCCCTTCATAAATAGAGGTTTCGGATCATGGATTTTCATATAATACTGATAGAAACCCATTTTGTATGCTCTATCCATTTCACATTTCCCACCGATTATAGTTACATAGATTTATAGATTTGTATATATTCCACTAGATCATGATATAATTGGGTCATAATTAAGGTTATTTTTTTAGGATGAATAGAGAATGGAAACAGATGATGATTTTACATAGCAGTTCATCATTTTGGTGAATATGAGAGGTGAGGTTGATTTATTTTCTAAAATTAATTAAAATATAATTGGTTTAGTGGAAGGATTAATTTGGATTATTAGGTATTTCATCACTAGTAGACTCAGGGGTGTTATCGAAGTTATCTAAAACATGCTTCTACATGATTGAGTGAGGTTATATATTTGTTGAGATATATCTTTATTTTAAAAAATAGATTAATTATTGATTATTATTCAATTAATAATATGTGTTTTATACAAAATTAAGATATAATTTTTAATTATTTAGGAACTCATGGATGATGACGATGGATGATATAGTCTTAGTGTTTCTTGAAAAATGATATATTGGCCTTAATAATGGGTTTAACTCTATTATTGTGGTGGATAGTGACAATTATTATAATGTTATATATTTCTACCTATATCAAATAGAAAATAAGTGTGGGATAATGGGTGTGAGTAACCCGAGATGGATCCATGAGTGGGTTACTCTATTAGAGGTAGTATTGTGGATTTATTTAGGATCATAGAGAGACCTATTGTGTTATGAATAATTTATTTAGAAACCAAAGTCAATCTAACTAATGTGAGAGACATGGGTAGAAGAAAAAAACTATAAAGATTATATGTTTATTTCGTTATGGATCTCATAAATTAGTTTTAGAATTTAATGGTATGTGTTTTTCACCTGGAGTGTTGACTAGGGGTGATTTTATTGTATTATTATAGAATTGGTCATATGGGATATGATCTTGAGAAATTATTTATTAATGACCTATAATGGAAACGAATGATATTCTCATGTCTCTTAAGAAATGGGTTGGCATATGAAGTTCCTAATAATTCCCCTAAGCCTTTATTATTTAGTATCTAGCCACAAATTCCCATAATGCCCTGGGAAGTACCATTATTATAAAGAATGAAACGTTTAGGGGTTTCCTTGTACCTATATTATGTTACAAGAGATTTATGAAATTTCTCATGTGTTTATTTTTGATGAAACTCATAACCTAAGTGGTGAGATATCATTTATAATGATACTTAGACCTAATCAATTCCATTATTGAATGAACCCTTTGATATTGTTTTTTTTTTCAAATACCATAAGAAGAGATAAGAAATTTAGGTCATTATGATTGTTTTTTAGATGGTATATCATAAATAGGAATTACCAAGAAATAAATTGGTCTAATGGTACTAATTACAAGTTTGACAACCCATTCACCATTTATATGAAATGTGTTGATATGCATGCTTTTATAGTGATTGGTCGGTCACATGAATTGTTATTCTTGTTTGATGGCTCAATCACCTTGTGTGTTGTGTTTATGGTAATTGTCCACATGGACACCTGTAATTTTTTGGTAGCTCATTCCTCTTAGTTGTTATTGGTGTTATATTATTCAACTTAGAGATTATAGATATTTCATATAATTTACCCAGTAATAAATAATTCCCCATGTTGTTATTTAATGACACGTCATCACCTATCAATATACCATTTTTACTGTTGTTCTATGGTGATGCATCATTAAACTAGTGATGCATAATTCACATGGACTATATTTAACTATATGGAAATAATCTATTTTCCCAATTATTTATTAGTCATAAATTGTTCACCATGAAATACATTGTTCACCATTATAGTCCTCATGGTTCATAATCAAACCCTAGTGATTAGGATATTGATATATCTTCCACATTATATACCAATTAATGATATATAATTATCATTCGAAAGATTTAGGGTGATGCATAATACACCCCATGTTATGATATAGGGATATGAAATTATCTTCAACTGATTATATGAGTGGTGATAGGTTTTCGTCACTCAAATTGTGTTTACACTATAGTATAATAATCCTATACTAACAGTAGTAGAAGATGTATGTTTCAATTATTAAGGTTTCTCTATTATTACCCAATTGGGAGAATGGTTTATATATGTGATGTTATGGAGTAATTTCTTTTTGTACATACATATAAATATATATTGGTTTCTATTATAAACACTATTGGTGATGGCCTATTTGGTTATACACTCAAACACATCCCAAACACTTTGGTTCACATACATTGCTCATCATTTTTATACCGCTTGAGAGATGACATGTGTACATGTGGATGAGATATTAGAGCTCAGTGGGGTTATAGAAACTAGTTTTAGGTAATTCTGAGGAATTAATGGATACTACCTTGTTTATTTAAAATTTTATTTTCCCCATAATTGATAATTCCATCATAGAACCTAGTTTTTTATAAGACTATATAATTTTTAGAATTTTTATTTTCTAATAGAATGGATATATTATCTTTATGGTTTTATTTCATTTTTAATTACATATATTTCAATATAATATTATTCATTTTTTAAAATTTTCCACTATTGGTAGTTTTCTATCATGATACTAAAGGGTATAGTCTTCCCATTTGATTTATTTGATCCTTGTTATTTCATGGAAGGCTCTGTTGTATAGTGATGTGCATCTGAGATCATGTAGTGTCATAGATCTGGTACTATTTTGGTTTCCTCACTATAATATTTTCATTCATTTAAATTGGGTTTTTTTATGGAAACCCATTATGAATAATTATCCATGACAGTATTCCAAGTCAAATAACACATTTTGGGAAATTGAAATTTCATTAGTAGTATTCTTTATGGGCTATTGTAAAAATTTCAAGACTAATTTTTTTTGAAAAAATATATTGATGAATATTTATAATATTTTGTGAAGGAATTCCAATATATCATGAACATAATTTAGAAATTATTTGTGAAAAAAGTTTTAATGTATCATAGACACTCATTTACAACAAAAATATAAATCATTCACATGAAAGTAAAAAAATTATAAAATAAAAAAATGAAAAAATGAAAAAATTTATATAAAAGGTAATAAACATTTTAACACCTATTATTTTTATCAAAATAAAATATCATAGTAACTAATGTAAAGGGGATTAACTGAAGTATTTTTTGATGGTATCTCCACCGATAACCTATACACAAGTCATTTCATATAATCCACCATATTCTAAAAATATTGATGATGCTACTCCCATTATTAGATATACTATTCATGGTCTCTATTAGTTATATATATAATTTCATTCTGAACCTACATCCACTTTTTATACTCTAAAATAGTTAATAAATCCCCATGATCTTCCATTGAGATTATTGGTTCCATCATAATAAATCTATAATAACTTTCTAATATCGAACATGAACTAATATTGATAACGCAACCTTTCTTGATACCATTCCTTTCCTCTTATATCAAATACACCTCAAGAAAATATGACATGAAAAATCCCTCTCCCTCAATATTTTCTTGAATATACTAGTGAGAAGTCATAAACTGACTTGTAAATTGAAATGAAAAATACAGAAAATAAATTTATGTTCAATTTTTAAAAAATAATTTACAAAACACAATCCACTATTGTGTATCATTATAAAAATATAATATAATTGGATTAGTTTAAATCCTCTTGTAAACATAATCATGGTTTTAAATTTACTTGTTATAGGTATTTTTGATAGAAAAAATTACTTTTGATAGATATATGTGATAGAAAGTAGAACTATTGCCAAAATCACCCACTATAAATAATTTCACAACCAGTTAGAATAATATTTGGAGTATATTGGTCATTATTTCAAAAAAATTAAACATCATATATAATTTTCCTATTAATTCTCAAATCATTTATTATGTAAACTGTACATAACAAATAATCAAACATTATACTATATTTTATGGACTTGTCAGTACATCACAAATTGTAAATTATTGTTAAAATAATATGTAATTCATCATAATTAATAATTCATAACAACTTAATTATGATTTAATTACTAGTCTTATAGAAATAATATATTTTAAAAATAAAAATTAATGAAAGAAATGTTTAATCCATAATATATAAGTACATAATTTCAAAAAATAATGATAATAATATACAACCAACAATAAAAAATTATATGTATTTACAACATTTGTGATGTAAATATACAATATTATAGAAATAACTATATCTCACAACCACATGAATATTTTCACCCAAATTATTTGTGACAATGTTATACTCCATTAAATATACCCATTGAATGAACTATTATGTGTTTTTAATAGAATTTTTATAATCAAAAACTATATTTCCACAACAATTTACAATGTATTATAGTTTCTTAAAAATAGTTCCATTCCAAACAATCAAAATTTTTAATGGATAGTCCTAGATGTTACAAATTTTCATCAGATATTGTTTTTATTTTACTTTGTACATAAGATATAGTATATGGATTTAAGATTAAATGGTAACAGGGATAGATTATTTTCAATAGTAGGACAACATAAACATGAGATGATATACCTATTATAAAGGATGTGAGGTTTTGTTTGTACTATTAATCATTATAATTGAAATGGATTTCTTAATAATTGTATTATTATTTATTGATTATTATTTTTCTCTTTTCCTAGGGTTGAAACAAGTTAATTTTCATGAGTCATATTTAGCACATATGATTCATATGAGATTTATCTTCTTCTATGGGATTTATGATGTAGTCATATGGAGGTTATTGTTGTTTAAAGTGTCATAAACTAATCATATTGTGTTTTCCTATATAAGGTATTGGGGGAATTATTCTATAATAATCCATGGGTACTGGTTCTTATCCTCTAAAATATGACTAGTTATGTAACTCTTTACATATTGTATACTATAACATATATGGGGTATTTAGGCTATATTAATGCATATGTCATATATGAAACAAATATATTATAGGGTGTATACATGGTTGTGGGGTATATTTTTTATTAACATTAATCAAGTTTTTAATAATAATAGAAGTTTGATGATAAACCTGGAGTGTTTATACAAGATATAAAGATTCTTAATGTTGAAAAGAGCCCTCAGATAAGGTGGGGGAGTATGAGTTTCTTTGAGATAATTGATAATGATGTACAAAAGATTTTTCTTGTAGTGAAGAATATGATAGATATGTTCTATATAATGGGTTATATATCCTTGTGATAATGTGATAAAACTCCATATATTAGTGAGTTTGGTGTGTTATTCTATCATCACGTCATCAAGCATGCGATTATTTGGTTGATATATAAAAAGTGATATTAACCATAAATAGTTCGGTTTATCCAAGGAACATGGATTCACTAAGAAAGGGTATTTTTTTATATGCTTCATGAGATAGAGGTTTCACCTGAAAGATGCAATTGAGTGTAAGGTATTTTTCATGGGATGGGTTCTGTAGTTATGTATTGGAATAAAATTCATGATTCGTTATAAGTGAAGGGAATGAGTATGGAATTCTTGGGTGGAATAGATAGTAACTTTTTTAGGTGCATATTCCAAGGAATGTTTGGATACGACTCATGTTGGTATGATCCATGTTGTATAATAAGGTTTCATTTGGGTGTATACCTTCTTGGAGGTGATTTAATTAAAAACAATTTATTATTATTACCTATAGTGAGTATCCATTTAATAATATTTTCTCATAGATTAATTAGATTGATATTTTACTCACAATATGAGTAATGTAGGGTAATATTACCTTATATTTTCCATGGATCGATAATATTATTAGTCTTGAGGTGTGAGGAACACAATTTTTTTTCTTTTAGATTTTTTTTCAACCTCAGTTGTGGTAATTGGTGAATAATTATTAATGCATGAGGAATGTGCTAATTATAGTGGGAGAGAGTATGTTTTTTGTACATAAAAAAACGTGGAGATGAATTTAATAATGTATTTTGAAGATAAAAAATCATCATTTGATGATTTAGAATATAAAATATTAAATTATTTTATTTTGATATTGAAGAAAGGAAGGAATTGTTTTTTGAGATGTGGAAGATGAATTCATGAGAAGTTGGATAAGGTGCCTATTTTGGATAACTCTTTTCACGATTCCTTTAAAAAAATTATCTAACCAATATTGGAAATGAACCATATCCATATAATAGGAATTTGAAAAAGATTGTATAGGTTAAAAATGAAATGGAAAGAGTGAGTTCATATTGTGTCATGAACCAACATGGGATGCCATCAACCCTGATATATGACCTGCTACACGACATGACCCAAAGGGTGTTCACAATTCCCATAGGCTAGAAACTAGTGTCCGACATCAAATGAAATCCAAGTGGGAATTATTTCAGCCTAAATAATAACAAGTATTGAATAAATTAACTAAAAAACTGAGCACGTAGCAATAACCAACAATTGATCTAGGTACAATGTACTCTAGAACAAACTAAAAACAATATATAGAAAACAAAACCCATAAAAAGGAAAATCAATATCCATGTGATCTCAATTTCACCACCATACAAAAGAATTAACTACACCAAAATCCATCTCGATCCCCAGAACCTAAATAATAAGATGAACCTAAAAAATAGTTTGTGTCTACCAAAATCGAATGGTACAATTATGGTGTGAGCATAAACTACTCAATATAAAATCACCACATAATCCATACATTTTTTTCAAAATAAATACATAAAAAATAGTTATAAATTCATATATATAACTAGGTTTTACTTAATTTTTATTAAAAAACATAGCTTTCCCTTTTTGAAGGTCAACACAATCCACTTTGCATTTTCAAAATAGAATAAATTTGGATTCGAAACCCTAAACCAGAGACCCAATAAAATCACTATGTGGATATGCTAAAATATAGGGGAAATAAAAAAGGGAAAAAGTGTAGCAGTAATTAAACAAGAATATATTGTTACTAAACAATATGTATTTCCTAAAAATCCATAGAGCGATCCATTGATGTAAATGGTTCGGAACCACCTACCAGCATATAGTGAAACTCAAAATTCTATAACCAATTGGAGGTACAAAACTATTAAATCTAATGGAACTACCCTCCTGGCCTCTACATCAATCAAATGTGTTAAAATCTATCTAATCAGGGTTGATAAGAACCCATAACTCAACCATATAAAGATGACTAGGAACCCCATGGTAATAATATATTGGGTATGTATGAGTCCCTCACATGCATGAATTACCTTACTTTTCATCACCACACTTGCTGACCCCAGACACTTACACAACCTATATGATAACCCATTTAGGGAAATCAATATATAGGGATGACCTTCAAAAAACAGGTTATTCATAGGTGCTAATTAGTTTGTCACATTATGTATTCTTTCAAGACATTTATCTAATCCTAACAAGTTCCCAAACTAGATGTTTTATTTCAAAAAACACAATCATTTTATAAAATTATATAAAATTACAACTAGGATTTAGATCAATTCCATTTCAAATACATTCACCAAACCTTTAAAAATAAATTCTAAAAATTACACATAATGCCACCATTGTATTGATAGTGCCAACCATGCCCATAGGTTAGAAATAAAATTTCATAACAAATATCATTTCAAAACCAAGAATAAAACACACACAAATTAACCTAAATTTCGAAGTAGGCTTTCTATACATTTTGGAACCAACCATGTTCTCAAATAAGTAATGATCCACATTTAAAGTAAACATTAAAACCAATTTAAAACCTAAAAATGTTCCAATATACAAATTTGAAATTAAGGGACAATTTAAGAAACAAAGGTTCATAGAAAAACACTATTTTAAATATCCATATTCATTTTAATTCCCATCCACATGTGCTTCTTGTTCTCACACGGATGTTCCAACATCCAATTTCTCCCCATCAAAATACAAGGAAGAATTTAATTTTTTTAGTGGAACGTGACATATTTTGTTGACTAACACAACATACCACATATTTGGTCCAAGCCTTATAAAACCACCAATTCACACAAGAAATTCCAAAAACACAATCCTAAAATGCTATCATAACAAAATCAAGGTTTAACACTATTCAAAATGAAAAATTTCAATTTTGAGAAACAATTAACATTTTAACAAACACCTAGTGTGCATACCATGTACTAAAATTATAAGAACATCATACCAAGAAAGGGGAACATACCACATGCATGAAAAAAAGTTTTCATATTTTTTCAAAAACAAAAAGAATCAATGGAATGAGTGATAATGTAAAATAATGGAAAAAGATACCTCAATGGAGTGCAGATGCGATAAAATATTGAGGGAGGGAAGAAAAAAGTATCTAGAACAAACCACACACCCTAAGATCCAATGATACTCAACCCACAAACAAACACTAGCCATTTGGTTTCAACCAATAGAGAACCCCCCACCCCCACAAATGAAATACTAATGAATGATTATAGGAGAAGATAAGGAGGAGAAAAATGAACAAAACTCTTAGAAACATACCATGGAATCTTAGAGGATAATCCATGGAGGAGGATCTAAAGAGAGGGGTATAGGGGGATCCCTTCATGTGCTAATAATTAACCACTAGAAGGGGGACCAATTTGGGGTTAAAATATTAGAGAGAGGGGATTATAAATTTTAATTTATAAAATTTATGTGAAGCTCGTAGGGTTTGGTTGGGCAGTTTACCGAACTGTGCACCAACCATGCAAGAGCTTCTCTCTAAGAAGAGATCGACTAGATGACCAACTTGCTCAGTGTGACCAACTGTTCCCAAACCGTGTTGTATCTTCTATCTTAAGCCATCACCAACCTATTAGTTACTTGTGTTGGGATGCACATTTTATAAACTATTTTCCCAATCCTTGTGTAGGTTAAAAGACCACCCAGACTTCGAAAAATTCAAATATTTCAACTGAGGATCAACAAAATCACCAACCAAAATATCAAAGATCAATAAACGAATAAAATAAATAAGTATCTATGGTCGGGGTGTGATAATTATCCCCACAAAAAACAATTTCAGCCCTCTAAAATTCACCCTTCCCAAATTTAACCAAAACATGAATCCATGCCCGATCAAAACTAAGTATAACCATGAACATTAGGGTGACCACTCAATCCCCAAGTCACACCAGACTAATCAGGAAGAAACTACAAAATAAAAATTATAGGACAAAATGATGGGGTTCTCACCACCCCATGAAACCCAATAACATGAGAACTTTTAAAACCAAATAGCACCAGCAGAACATATACAGGAAACCCACTATAAGGAAACTTGGAAAACCATGACCCCAAAACTAACTAAACCTCTCCACAGTAAACTAAAAACACCCTCACTAAAGATATGAAATAAGTAATTCCTACAAAGAGTGTATAATACCAAAAAAGAACAATAATGAACCCAATACAATATCCATCGATTCTACAGAACTAAAACATATCCAAATGACAACACCTAAAACTGAAACTGACCCACACAAGTGTAAAACTAAATTAGGGAAGGAAAAAAATCTGAGGAGTCATATTCCAATAAATAAAACCTCTTTTGTTAGAAAACAATGATTTCATGAGACAATTAAAATTAAATTATGATCATAAAAAACAAGATAACAAGAAAAAGGGAACTTCAAATGTTTTTATCACAACCCAGGAGGAAGGAACTGGGCCAAGGGGGTTTCTTGCACACCCTCATAAATTCATGACTACATGAGAGCTTCATTATAAGGCCTATAGTTTTCACCCTAGTTATTGAATAATTTTTTATTGTCATAGTTAGACATTTATATCCTTCAATTAAGGCTTCTTCTTTGGAAACTCTTCCTACACAATGTCTCCATATGACCCAACTAGACACAATTATGACAATTCTCAGAGGATTATCACAAGATGGAATTGAATTGCCAAGATGTCCACACTAGAAACACACAAGCGAGCAGTCTAATGAACTAGAATCTTGTACCGATGAAGGAGACCAGTCAAGTTAGGATCCTCTATCATACACACCTCTCTAGATGTGAACCTTTTATGGAAACAAGGGACGCTATTTTTTCAACTTGAAATCTGAAAAAAAACCCTTCTAAGAACACTTCCTCCACCAACTTATCGAAACAATGATCCTTATATGAGAGTACTCACTTACTGATCTATAGATAATGAAACCCAAAGAAAATGTAGTATTCATTAGATCCAATGATAATACATCTGTTGAAAAGGAAACTAGATTCTTGAAGCGGTCAACAAAGGCATTCACTTTCCTCTGTCCTTATTGAATACTCATGAGCTCTTCCTTCTTCTTCTTCTTCTTCACCTCCCTATGTATAAAACTCCATATTAACACAGACAAACACACTTCCCATTTCTTCCCAACTTACATCAAAGTAAGGGAAATAAACACTCACTTTTCCAAGGTTGTATCTTCAAAAAATCCTAGTAGAACTCGAACTCTCACTTCGTCATGAGTTCCAATTAGTCTAAACAAATGCTTTATCACTTCTAGCCACTCCACTTCATCTAGTGAACTTGGATAACCATGAAAGTGATGTAATACTCAACAGAAATAAAAAAACAAGTTCGGACTCATTAGAAACATTAGGACCCTTTTTTGGGGGCATATTCTTCACAATTCAAAGAACATCAATTCAAACCCAACATCATTAAAAAGAAAAATCGAAAAGAACATCTCAATCCAAAAAACCAGGCTCACAAACTAGACACATTCAAACAAAACAAAAAAAATCCTTTGTTAAAAAATCACCAATTCCCATTGAATTTCAAAACTACCTTCTTCCAGGGACACTTTATAAAAAAATCCATTTTTCACAAAATAACTATCCATCTTTCAAATGAGAACCAAAACTAATTCATTTTCCCCTTTAAAAATTAGTTGAAAAAAAGTCTAATCTTGAGCTTTCAGTCATTCACATATGGAATCCAATGAACCATCACATGTGTTTCCATCTGTTTTGACCCAAAGATTCCAAAATTCACTTTCTAAAAACAACCACACATGTTTTTAATGTTAAATAGGAGTACCAATTGCCACAATTTTTTTTACTCATTAAAACCCATGAAATTACCAAATTTTAAAATGAAAACATTTTCTCTTTTAAACCCCATTATTCTATTCCATAACCATTTGAAGGAAATCATTTCCATTTCAAAATCCATTTTTCATTTTAAAATATTATTTAAATCAATCAATTCTGAAAAGAAGTAAGACTCCAACCAAAGCACCAAAACGAGGAACTAGTTTCCATGCCAAAATTGGCAACATGGTTATGGACCATGAACCATGTAAGAATTAACAATAAGTAGGAAAATGAACCATTTAATCAGACTCCACAAGGGTCACTACTCTATGTGAGATGATGAAATAATATTTTCTTGCCTCCACTATCATCTTTCAATCCAAAACAAAACAAAATAGGGAAAGTAACCAATTCTCAAACCACCCCTATCAACTAAGGTCTCTTCATGATTTGTGTTAATCAAGAAGAAACCCATAACCTACCCCTCTAGGAACAAAAATTTAGTCTCCAATCTACCTGACAACCCAAATAACAAAATACCGCCCAAGATACCAATTTTTCATGAACTAAGCTGGGATTCCATCTAACCCAACATCTAACATGGTATGTGGCATAACTGAAAGGTCGTTCCAGATCACCATGGTCTGGAAAATAGCATGGACATCAAATTATATCCAAGTGGGAAGGATTTTATCAAAAATAATAACTGAGATCGAATAAATAAACAAAAAAAGTTGAGTATGAAGTATTAACCAATAGCTGATCTAGGTTTAATGTACAACTAAAAAACATAAAACAAAAATAAAAAAATACAACCTGAGTTAACACAAATCAATATCTTAGTGACCTTAATGTTCCCACCATCCAAAAGACAAAACCTCCCAAAAATATATCATGATCTTGAGATCCTGAATAAGAAGCTAAATAGGAAAAATTGTTCGAGTCTACAAACAGATAATTGTAAATGTAGGGTGTGAGCTTAAAAAACTCATTTGGGTATCACCACAAATCCCTAAATTTATATTATTGAAGTAATCCATAAATAGTATTTTGATATACATATATAAAACTTGGGTTTTATTATTTTATCAAAAAAAACATAGCTTTAAATTTTAAAGTCCAACACATGCCACATTCAATTTTCAAAACAGAATACAATTTAATGTCAAAACTCAAAACATGAGACCCAAAAAAATCAGTACCTGACTATGATGAAATATAGGGGAAAAAGAAAAAGAAAAAACATGTATTAAAAATTAAACATGAAAATATAAATAGAAAAACATGGTAATTTCCCAAATATCCCTAGTGTGATTCATGGACATTTTCTATTTAGAACCAATAGTTAGAATATGGTGAAACAATAAAGTTTATAACCAACAAGCCTCCCTCAACTAGAAAATCTAGTGAAACTACCCACCTAGCCTCTAAATCCATCAAAGAGATCCCATCTCATCTAATTTGGGTTGATAATAATTTATAGCTCATCCATATAAGGGTTTGCAAGTAACCAATGTTAATTGTATATTGTGTATGTTGGAGGCCATCTCATGCATAACTCACCTTACCTACTATCACCTCACTTGCCTACCCCAAACACTGACACCACCTATATGATAACCCATTTATGGAAATACCTCTATATGGGTTCACATATTATAACAAGATATTAATAGGTGATGACTAGGCCATCACACCACGTATTCTTTCAAAACATTTCTCAAATCCTTACAAGTTCCTAACAAGGCTTTTGTATTTACAAAACCAGAATCATTTTACAAAATGCTATATTATGAGAACAGGGACATAGATCATTTCCATTTAAAATATATTCATGAAACATTTCCAAATAATTTCTCAAAATGAAATTTTATTACACCATTTTATTCAAAATTCCAAACAGCCCCTCAGGTTCCAAATAAAATTTCACTTCCAACATAATTTTTAAAGAAAGACTAAAACACACAAAAATAAACCAAAAATTCCAAATGGGTTTTCCCTCACTTTTGAAACCAAAAATGTCATTAAATACCAAATTGTAAAAGATTAAAGAACAAATATAAATCCAATTTCAAGCCTCATAACATGCCAATATACAAATTATGAATTAAGGGACCATTTAAGAAACCAACGTTCATGGATTTTTTTTAAAGTGTCATATTCATTTGAATTCCCATCCATGTTTTCACCTTGCGGACACATGGAAGCTCCAACATCTAATGACTCTCACTAAAAATCCATGGAAGAACCCCAAAAAAATTTCTAGGAACACCCTATATTTTTTTACAAACCCAATAAACAACATATATGATTCATGCCATAACAATTAATAATTTATACTATAAGGAAGAAAACACAATCCAACAATTTAAAAAAAATAAAATCATGTTTTAACACAATTAAATATTAATAATTTATTTTTTAAGGAACAGTTAACATTGTAAGAAACACCATGTATGCATACCATGTACAATAATTAGAGAACCCATTTAAAAACCACTCCCACTATTTTTTCCAACAAATAAATATCATACCAAGAAAGAAAAACATGCCTCATGCATGTGAAACACTATTTAATATTATTAAAAAATCCAGAATAATTAATGGAATGATTTAGAAAAGAAAAAATGGAAACATCTACACCAATGGGGGGTGGAAGTAATGAATCGTGGAGGGAAAAAGGAAAAAGCCTCATGGAGAAACCTCACACCCTAAGATCCAAAGAAAAACAACCCTGTAAAGACCCGTAAAATTCAAGGGAAATTTTTTCTTAATTTTCTTTGGAATTTTACAAGAGTGCGGTTTTAGACGGCACCTGATTCCGAGGCCCGGAGTGCCCGGAATCTTTTTCCGAAGTTTGGCTCGGGTACGTTCAGTGAACGAACGAGCGGGAATTTCTAACTTTTGATCTGGTGCTCGGAATTGAAATCCGAGGACACCGATGAACTCGCAACGCCGATATTCGCTTAAGGAGACCTTTTCCGAAGTTGCGTTTAATGCGGGACGAAAGTTAGTTTTTGTAAGAATTATAAAAAGTTGAATAAAAATGTGGAACACTTTTTATTTTATCTTTTGTTGGTTAACTTCTCTCAAAGGAAGTTAGGGGTGGGACCCACACCCACTTAACCTCCCTTGAGAGGATTAAGTGTGGTGGGACCCACACGAACCTAAACCTTCCATCTTCTCTCAAACTCCCTTTAACCCCTCTTTAAATGACATGACAATTGTTATTTAATTTTGGAGTTATCTTATTTGAATTTCAAACCTTTGAAATTCAATTTGTTAAGTTTGTGAATAAAATAAGACTCTATCTTATTTTATTTGGTTAGAATTGTTTTTGGCTATCTTGAGAGATTTTGGGTTCTTCTCCTTCTTCTTCAACTTGACGAAGAACGCTCAAGCTTTGACGAAGAACGCTCAAGCTCCGACGAAGAACGCCACTCCTCTCTTCTTCGTCTTCCGTGTCAACGAAAGGGAACGCCGCTTCCTCCTCGGACTTCCTTCATCAGAATACGAAGATTCGCCAAAGACGTACCTATTCGGACGTACCTCTTCATCATCTGATTTGACGAACGACTACCGCGACGCCCGACCTCCGCGACGTTGTCCTCCGCAGGTCGTTGACGATCTTCGAACTTGAACCCAAGGTAGGGGTTGTAGTTAATTGTTTATTTATTTATCCTTGTTCGTGGTTCTATCATGACTAACGTAAGGATTTTAAATATGTGTTATCATTTAACGTGAGGGGGCTGGACCGCATGAACACAGCCGAACCCCCTCCTTTGTTCTTGTTGATTAATCTTGCGGGTGGAAACAAGATGGCGTGGTGCCGTCGCACCACGCGGATAATCGCACGATTATATTGCGCGGCGCCGTCGCGCCGCGCCGTGGAAGAATCATCAAGAACGCGACGCCGTCGCGCCGCGTCAAAGGGAATCGAAGGCGCGGCAGAGGGGCGCGGTGCCATAGCACCGCGCCGGATGACGAACACCGCGGCCGGTTCCGGGCCGCGGCGAGACGGGAAGACCGGCGGCACGCCGGGCCGCCGGCGTCGGAAACCGGAAGGGGACCGGCTTGCCGGTCCCGTTGGAGAAAAACCGGTCGGCCAGGTGGCCGGCCGGAAGGTCAAAGACCGGGGGAATAAATTCCCCCGGTCAACTCTCTAAACCCCCCCCCCCCCCATTTATGAGGGGGGCAGTTTCATTGAGGGGGGAAGGCGGCCCCCCGGTTTCCTCAAGCAGGCCCCCACGAGGGGGGCCGGATCTCTAAAAGGTGCGGCACTTAAGCCGCGCCGCCATGCTGGAAGCGGGGGCTTAGCCCCCCGCGCGTGACCCCAGCGGCGCCAGGCCGCGCCGGACCGCGCCGCCGCGCCGGTCTGCCGCCGGCCGGGCCGGGTCGGACCCGGGTCGGGTCGACCCGGTTTGAGCCAACCCAGGGGGGGGGGGGATCGGGCCGGTTCGGCCCGGACCCGGACCCCCCGTTTTCGAGACGGTTTCGGTCTTTTGGCCATAACTTGAGACACGGACCTCCGATCGACGAACCGTCTACGGCAACGCGATCCTTGGATCGGGACGGTTGTTTCGGTATATCGCACTCAAAGTTTCGGAACACTTTGAGTTCGGCCGGGTTGGTTCTTTCACGAAACCAACCGGGCCTTCGGAGCAGAAACGCTCATATCTCGAGCTACGGACGTCCGATTGACGTGCCGTCAGCTTTGTTGTGTTCCTCTTAGTGAGACGGATCTTTTGGCATACTCCGCCCAAGGTTTGGACGCAGGTGGAGTACGGTCGGGTTTTTTTTCCTTAAAAACCAACCGGGCCCCGGGGACGAAAATGCCAATAACTCTCAGACCTGGCGTCTGATCGACGCGCCGTCTGTTGCGTTGAGTTCCTGTTGGCGATACGGAACTTTTGGATACATCAACTCTGGACTTTGTGACAGTTGATGTATCAGTCTCTCGGCTCGTGGAGCGGACCCTCCTGTACGAGCTTGCTATGTGCGGGAACCCTAGTGCTGGCTGCGACTGTGACTGCTACTACTACTGCTACTACTGCTACTGTGACTGCGATGACGACAGTACAGAGATCCTGTGTGGATTCGACGACGACGACTACAGCACTCAGCGATCCTATGTGGATCAGTGCTACAGGTCATGTGTGGGCCCGATCCTGTGTGGGTCCGATCCTGTGTGGGTCCTTGCGCTCAGCGGTCCTGTGTGAACCAGCGCCTACAGGTCCTATGTGGGCCCGATCCTGTGTGGGTCTTTTGCGGGGGTTAGTTACCTATCGATCCTTCGTGGGTCCGACGACTTAGATGGATCAGAGATCATCTTTATCGTCCTTTAAAGAAGTATACCTGTGTGAGCTGAATCCTGTTGCTTTCCTGTGTGGATTGTGTTGTGCTATCCTGTGTGGATTACGTTTTTCTTTCCTGTGTGTAATACGTTTACATTCCTGTGTGGAATGAGTTGTACTTGGGATCTGAGGTTGGAGCATATTTGAAATTGATGACTTAGGTATATGTATGGGCATATACCTAAGCAATGTCGGTTGTTACTTCGTGATTGTACCTTTCTTCGTGGTTTATCCTTTGTGGATTTGAGAGACCTTCAGGGGTCTCGGGGTCTCTACTGAGTAGCTTATACTCACCCCTGCACGGGCTTTGCCCGCACTACGTTGTGTTGGTTGCAGACGACGGACAGCGTTGATCTTAGCTGAGGCTTGCAGAGCAGGACGGTACCTGGAGGTGGACCACTGGGCGGGACGTGCTCGGAGCGGACGGCGGGACCCGTGGAGCAGTGGAGCTATCTGTACCCACCCTTCAGGTGGGATTTCCAGTGGACAGCTCGGTGTAGCGGCTTTTACTTTTCAGTTGCTGTTTTCCCTTTCGAGTTGTACTTTACTTTCAGTTTGGGTTTGTATACTGGCCCATTTACTTTTCCGCACTTTCAGTTGTACTCTGCTTTTGCTTAGTGTTTACTTTCCGCTTGCTTACTCTGTGGTGTTTGTTTACTTTACAAAGGCAATGCCTTCCCTTTTATCGGGATTTATGCCTTGGTGCTAGTCGCCAGCCCCTGTCCTATGGAAGGCGGGCTTGGGGTAGTCACGACATGGACCCCGAGGGCGGGTCGTGACAAATTGGTATCAGAGGAGTTCGGTTCTACCGTGAACTCTGATCTTTTCTATGAGAAGCAATAATGTTTAGCGTATTGAGTGTGGTTATCGGTCCAGGGAGTCCAGTGTTGGTGCGGCGGCCGACGTATCCGTACACCAGGACCCTGACTTCTGATTTCCGACTTAATGCACGAAAACATTGATTGCGTGTGTGTTTCAAAGTTTTCTTTGTGATTACTTATATCAGCTCACCAGGTATACTGTTCTAACCGTGGCGCACCTGTTTCCTTTTCAAGATGGCCCCACGACGGCAGCCATCTAGGGTTCCGAGAGTCGAGTGTGACGACAGCCCACCGAGCGACGAGGCCTCTGTGCAGGGCCCTTTGTCAGCAGTGGCACCGGCGGTAGCACTACCCGCCGAGCCCCCGATGCTTCCAGCACCAGCCGCTGACGATGCACATCGCCTCAGCGCACTGCATGAGTTTCCGCGCCAGCGACCGCCCAGGTTTCGCGGGGAGACGGATCCCCAGGCAGCCGAGGACTGGCTAGAGGCAGTGGTACATGTGTTTAGGCTAGTGAGGACACCAGCATACCTCATGGTGATCATCGCTGCGAGCTTACTACACGCAGCAGCAGGACGATGGTGGAGCTTGATGCTCCAGGTGCACGATGAGGCATCTCTACTTTGGACGGACTTTGAGAGCCTCTTCCGCTCAGAGTTCGTCCCAGCCACCCTTTGTGCGGTGCGTATCCAGGAGCTTCTACAGCTGCGGCAGGGCAGCATAACGGTCGCTCAGTACTCGGTGAGATTTACTGATCTCTCGCGCTACTCGACTGACATGGTACGGGACCCATTCTTCCGGGCCCGGACCTTCGAGCAGGGTTTGAGACACGAGA
This sequence comes from Viscum album, assembly GCA_963277665.1. Classification (NCBI taxonomy): domain Eukaryota; kingdom Viridiplantae; phylum Streptophyta; class Magnoliopsida; order Santalales; family Viscaceae; genus Viscum; species Viscum album. Next base: position 1,496,611,291 of record OY728164.1, read on the forward strand.
TCAGGGCATCTCTGATCTCCCTCAGCATACCGACTCAGACAGGAGTACTGGAGCGGGCCCTTCTGATCAAGAGCTTCCTTGCTGAGTCTACACCAGCGCAGCGACCCACCGCAGGGCGGCACGTGGCAGAGTCATCTGCAGCAGGCAGTCGACGGATGACTCAGGGGTCCAGGCAGACCAGACCTTCGGGCAGACGACCTCAGGACACTGGCTCAGCAGTGCGGGGCACACAGCGCGGAGCCAGTCTTTCGAGAGGCAGTCAGTGCTACTCATGCGGCGGGCAGGGCCACATGGCTCGTGACTGCCCGACCCGCCGTGCCGAGGAGCAGCAGACGGTTGAGGGACCACCGAGGCAGAGGCAGAGGGTCGACCGTGGCGGTCCGCAGGGAGGAGTCGGACGAGGCAGAGGAGCTGGACGAGCAGCTGGTGGTGGGCGACGCTTTGAGGCTCTGCCACCACCACCACCAGGAGGTCCACCCCGACCACAGGGAGCTGGTGGGCAGAGACAGGCACAGCTCCAGGCAGCAGAGGCCTACGACCACGGCGCACCCGAGATGATTCAAGGTACTATCTGTGTCTATTCCACCCTTGCTGCAGTAATTATAGACACAGGAGCGAGTCACTCTTTCATAGCCGCTGCCCTTGTTCGGAGCTCGGAGATTCCGACAGAGCCGTTGGCTCGATCCTTACGGCTAGAGACTCCTTCGGGAGCATACATGACGATTACGCACTAGTGCCGGCAGTGTGAGCTTACTCTAGGAGGCGAGAGCTTCGGCTGGGATATTCTTGTAGCAGCGTCGAGGCCTTACGACGTCATCATGGGCATGGATTGACTATCTACGGTCCATGCGCAGGTTGACTGTTTTAGGCGCAAGGTGCGATGTGTACGCACCGACGGGAGCAGGTTCACCTTCACCGGTGAGAAGGGAGCCTTAGCCGCACAGGATGGACTTCCGCGGAGGAGAGGACAGCCCATCACTCATCAGTTGGCTAGCCTCATCCTTGGAGCAGTTGACGTGCGGAGTCCTGGTTTTCCTGCATTGGTGGATCAGTTTGCGGACGTTTTTCCCGAAGACGTTCCAGGGCTACCTCCTCGTAGAGAGGTAGACTTTTATATTGACTTGTACCCCGGGACAGCCCTGATATCCACTCCAGCATATCGGATGGCCCCCGCCGAGCTTCGAGAGCTACGGGTACAGTTGGAGGACTTGCAGGGCAAGGGGTTCATCCGACCCAGTGTTTCACCCTGGGCTTCCCCGATTTTGTTCGCCAAGAAGGCGGACGGGAGCTTGCGACTTTGTGTTGACTATCGTCGCCTGAACTAGGTGACAGTGAGGAACAAGTATCCTCTACCGAGGATTGAGGACCTCTTTGATCAGCTCAAGGGAGCACGGTGGTTCTCAAAGATAGACCTCAGGTCAGGCTATCATCAGCTCAGAGTCAGAGACGAGCATGTGCAGAAGACGGCCTTCAGATGTCGGTATGGCCACTATGAGTTCTTGGTTATGCCTTTCGGTGTAACCAATTCTCCATCAGTGTTCATGGCTCTCATGAACAGGATTTTTCAGCCATACCTCGATCGGTTTGTCGTGGTCTTCATCAACGACATTCTGATTTACTCTACGACTGAGGAGGAGCACGCCTATCACTTGCGAGTTGTACTAGACACACTCTGAGAGCACCAGCTTTATGGTAAGCTCTCGAAGTGCCAGTTCTGGATACGTGAGGTCCACTTCTTGGGAAACGTTATCTCTGAGGCAGGAGTTGCAGTGGATCCTGCGAAGATCGAGGCTGTGTTAGCATGGGAGCCACCCATGAGCGTGACTGAGGTTCAGAGTTTCTTGGGACTAGCTGGATACTATCGGAGATTCGTGCCGGACTTCTCAAGAGTTGCTGCACCACTCACAGCTTTGACGAAGAAGGGGAAACCCTTCGTGTGGTTAGACAGATGTCAGCAGAGCTTCCAGGAGCTGAGACAGAGATTGACTAGCGCACCTATCTTGAGGTTTCCTGAGGAGGGAGTAGGGTACGTAGTCTACTGCGATGCATCAGGGACCGGACTCGGATGTGTTCTGATGCAAGAGCGGGTAGTGATCGCCTATGGATCACGTCAGTTGAGGCCGCATGAGCAGAACTACGCTACCCATGACCTGGAGTTAGCAGCAGTGGTCTTCGCTCTGAAGACATGGCGACACTATCTGATGGGTGAGCGCTTTACAGTCTTTTCCGATCATCAGAGTCTCAGGTATATATTCTCGCAGAAGGACCTGAACCTGAGACAGCGGCGATGGCTCGAGTTCCTCCAGGAATATGACTTTGAGATAGTATATACTCCTAGGAAGGGGAACGTAGTAGCCGATGCCCTCAGCAGGAGGACGGGCATTCAACTACTTGAGGAGGTGACGGAGCAGCTAGCCTCTTTGAAGATATCCTTCGTGGATAGAGATGGAGCAGCCTTCCTCCAGTCTCTCACAGTCACCCCTCCACTACTACAGCGGGTCAGAGAGGCACAACGTGAGGACGCTGACTGTGAGACACGACGTGCACAGATATCCTCGGGATAGGAACCTGATGGTTTTTCCCTTAGAGAAGAGCACGACATCCTTTTTAGAGGACGTACCATGGTACCAGTCGCTTTTCGAGTGGAAGTGATTAGAGAGTTTCACACTTCTACTTTGGCGGTACATCCTGGAGTGGCGAAGATGTACCAGGACCTCAGACGACAGCACTGGTGGCCAGGCATGAAGAAGGCAGTAGCAGAGTTCGTTTCTCGATGCCTCACCTGCCAGCAGGTAAAGACAGAGCATCAGGTACCAGCGGGCTTGGTACAGCCCTTGGAGGTTCTGGAGTGGAAGTGGGACGGAATATCTATGGACTTCGTGACTGGACTTCCAAGCACTTCCAGAGGTCACGACTCCATCTGGGTGATTGTTGACCGACTCACCAAGTCGGCACACTTCTTACCCATCAGAGAGCAGGGCTCAGTGGAGAGCTTGGGACGTCTCTACGTTCAGAAGATTGTGCGGCTCCATGGTGTGCCATCATATATCGTCTCCGATCGAGATGATCGCTTTACTTCCCGGCTTTGGAAGGGGTTACAAGAGGCATTCGGTACACAGCTACGTCTGATCACAGCCTTTCACCCTCAGACGGATGGTCAGACGGAGAGGACCATTCAGACTCTCGAGGACATGCTCCGTGCATGAGTCCTCGACTTGGGTCGCAGCTGGGAGGATCACCTACCCTTGGTGGAGTTTGCGTACAACAACAGCTACCACTCCACCATCGGGATGGCACCTTATGAGGCATTGTACGGCCGACCTTGTAGATCTCCTTTATGCTGGACAGACCCTGGGGAGTCAGCACTTGTGGGACTGGAGATGGTCCAGGCCACGACAGAGAAGGTCCAGGTCATCCAGGAGTAGATGAGGATAGCTCAGAGCCGGCAGAAGTCATATGCTGACAGGAGGCGGAGGCCACTGGAGTTCGAGGATGGCAACCATGTCTTCTTGCGGGTCTCACCTCGACGTGGTATTCGGAGATTTGGCCGAGGCGGCAAGTTATCTCCGCGCTTCATCGGACCCTTCCAGGTCCTCAGCAGGATTGGTGAGGTGGCTTATCGCCTGGCTCTACCACCTCAGTTGCACCGGGTGCACGACGTCTTCCACGTATCTCAGCTGAGGAGATACGTGCACGACCCGACGCACATCATTGACCATGGGGAGCTTGACGTTGACGATGGGGCGACTTTTACGGAGGTCCCGGTGGAGATAGAGGATCGACAGGAGCGGGTCCTACGTGGGAGATTGATTCCTCTTGTGCGCATCAGATGGCAGCACGGGAACCTCCAGGAGAGCACATGGGAGCGGGAGGCTCAGATGCGTGCTCAGTACCCTCATTTGTTTCCCTAGTTTTTGATGTATCTTTACGGGGACGTAAAGCCCTGAGGTGGGAGTAATGTAAAGACCCGTAAAATTCAAGGGAAATTTTTTCTTAATTTTCTTTGGAATTTTACAAAAGCGCGGTTTCAGACGGCACCTGATTCCGAGGCCCGGAGTGCCCGGAATCTTTTTCCGAAGTTTGGCTCGGGTACGTTCAGTGAATGAACGAGCGGGAATTTCTAACTTTTGATCCGGTGGTCGGAATTGAAATCTGAGGACACCGATGAACTCGCAACGCCGATATTTGCTTAAGGAGACCTTTTCCGAAGTTGCGTTTAATGCGGGACGAAAGTTAGTTTTTGGAAGAATTATAAAAAGTTGAATAAAAATGTGGAACACTTTTTATTTTATCTTTTATTGGTTAACTTCTCTCAAAGGAAGTTAGGGGTGGGACCGACACCCACTTAACCTCCCTTGAGAGGATTAAGTGTGGTGGGACCCACACGAACCTAAACCTTACATCTTCTCTCAAACTCCCTTTAACCCCTCTTTAAATGACATGACAATTGTTATTAAATTTTGGAGTTATCTTATTTGAATTTCAAACCATTGAAATTCAATTTGTTAAGTTTGTGAATAAAATAAGACTCTATCTTATTTTATTTGGTTAGAATTGTTTTTGGCTATCTTGAGAGCTTTTGGGTTCTTCTCCTTCTTCTTCAACTTGACGAAGAACGCTCAAGCTTTGACGAAGAACGCTCAAGCTCCGACGAAGAACGCCGCTCCTCTCTTCTTCGTCTTCCGTGTCAACGAAAGGGAACGCCGCTTCCTCCTCGGACTTCCTTCGTCGGCATACGAAGATTTTCCAACGACGTACCTCTTCGGACGTACCTCTTCGTCATCAGATTTGACGAACGACTATCGCGACGCCCGACCTCCGCGACGTTGTCCTCCGCAGGTCGTTGACGATCTTCGAACTTGAACCCAAGGTAGGGGTTGTTGTTAATTGTTTATTTATTTATCCTTGTTCGTGGTTCTAGCATGACTAACGTAAGGATTTTAAATATGTGTTGTCATTTAACGTGAGGGGGCCGGACCTCATGAACACGGCCGAACCCCCTCCTTTGTTGTTGTTGATTAATCTTGCGGGTGGAAACAAGATGGCGTGGTGCCGTCGCACCACGCGGATAATCGCACGATTATATTGCGCGGCGCCGTCGCGCCGCGCCGTGGAAGAATCATCAAGAACGCGACGCCGTCGCGCCGCATCTAAGGGAATCGAAGTCGCGGCGGAGGGGCGCGGTGCCGTCGCACCGCGCCGGACGATTAACACTGCGGCCGGTTCCGGGCCGCGGCGAGACGGGAAGACCGGCGGCACGCCGGGCCGCCGGCGTCGGAAACCAGAAGGGGACCGGCTTGCCGGTCCCGTTGGAGAAAAACCGGTCGGCCAGGTGGCCGGCCGGAAGGTCAAAGACCGGAAGAATAAATTCCCCCGGTCAACTCTCTAAACCACCCCCCCCATTTATGAGGGGGGGCGGTTTCATTGAGGGGGGCAGGCGGCCCCCCGGTTTCCTCAAGCAGGCCCCCACGAGGGGGGCCGAATCTCCAAAAGGCGCGGCACTTAAGCCGCGCCGCCATGCTGGAAGCGGGGGCTTAGCCCCCCGCGCGTGACCCCAGCGGCGCCGCCGCCGGCCGGGCCGTGCGGACTTGGGTCGGTTTGACCAAGTTCGGGTCGACCCGGGTCGGGCCGACCCAGGGGGGGATCGGGCCGGTTCGGCCTGGACCCGGACCCCCCGTTTTCGAGACGGTTTCGGTCTTTTGGCCATAACATGAGACACGGACCTCCGATCGACGAACCGTCTGCGGAAACGCGATCCTTGGATCGGGACGGTCGTTTCGGTATATCGCACTCAAAGTTTCGGAACACTTTGAGTTCGGCCGGGTTGGTTCTTTCACAAAACCAACCGGGCCTTCGGAGCGGAAACGCTCATATCTCGAGCTACGGACGTCCGATTGACGTGTCGTCAGCTTTGTTGTGTTCCTCTTAATGAGACGGATCTTTTGGCATACTCCGCCCGAGGTTTGGACGCAGGTGGAGTACGGTCGGGTTGGTTTTGCCTTAAAAACCAACCGGGCCCCGGGGACGAAAATGCCAATAACTCTCAGACCGGGCGTCTGATCGACGCGTCGTCTGTTGCGTTGAGTTCCTGTTGGCGATACGGAACTTTTGGATACATCAACTCTGGACTTTGTGATAGTTGATGTATCAGCCTCTCGGCTCGTGGAGCGGACCCTCCTGTACGAGCTTGCTGTGTGCGGGAACCCTAGTGCTGGCTGCGACTGTGACTGCTACTACTACTGCTACTACTGCTACTGTGACTGCGATGACGACAGTACAGAGATCCTGTGTGGATTCGACGACGACGACTACAACACTCAGCGATCCTATGTGGATCAGTGCTACAGGTCCTGTGTGGGCCCGATCCTGTGTGGGTCCGATCCTGTGTGGGTCATTGCGCTCAGCGGTCCTGTGTGAACCAGCGCCTACAGGTCCTATGTGGGCCCGATCCTGTGTGGGTCTTTTGCGGGGGTTAGTTACCTATCGATCCTTCGTGGGTCCGACGACTTAGATGGATCAGAGATCATCTTTATCATCCTTTGAAGAAGTATACCTGTGTGAGCTGAATCCTGTTGCTTTCCTGTGTGGATTGTGTTGTGCTATCCTGTGTGGATTACGTTTTGCTTTCCTGTGTGGAATACGTTTACTTTCCTGTGTGGACTGAGTTGTACTTGGGCTCGGAGGTTGGAGCGTATTTGAAATTGATGACTTAGGTATATGTATGGGCATATACCTAAGCAATGTCGGTTGTTACTTCGTGATTGTACCTTTCTTCATGGTTTATCCTTTGTGGATTTGAGAGACCTTCAGGGGTCTCGGGGTCTCTACTGAGTAGCTTATACTCATCCCTGCACGGGCTTTGCCCGCACTATGTTGTGTTGGTTCCACACGACGGACAACATTGATCTTAGCTGAGGCTTGCAGAGCAGGACGGTACCTGGAGGTGGACCACTGGGCGGGACGTGCTCGGAGAGGATGGCGGGACCCGTGGAGCAGTGGAGCTATCTGTACCCACCCTTCAGGTGGGATTTCCAGTGGACAGCTCGGTTTAGCGGCTTTTACTTTTCAGTTGTTGTTTTCCCTTTCGAGTTGTACTTTACTTTCAGTTTGGGTTTGTATACTAGCCCATTTACTTTTCCGCACTTTCAGTTGTACTCTGCTTTTGCTTAGTGTTTACTTTCCGCTTGCTTACTCTGTGGTGTTTGTTTACTTTACAAAGGCAATGCCTTCCCTTTTACCGAGATTTATGCCTTGGTGCTAGTCGCCAGCCCCTGGCCTATGGAAGGCGGGCTTGGGGTAGTCACGGCATGGACCCCGAGGGCGGGTCGTGACAAACCCATAGAGAAACCCTACCCATTAGGGTTTTTCCAGGAGATAAAACTCCAAGTAAAAACTGAGGAATCCTGATAGGAGAAGATAGAGACATGAGAAAAATGGCTAAAACCCTATGGGACATACCTTGGATTCATAAAGAAGCATCCATGGATGAGGAGGGCCCAAGGATCGGGGGCTAGGGGGCTCCCTTCATGAAAAAATAGCCCTAGGGGAGGGGCCTGATTTGTTTTTATGAAAGATATAGATTAGATTAGGTATTTTAATTTTTAGTATTTATGGGAAACTCACACAGTTGGGTCATATAGTTTACCAAACTGTACACCAACCTTAAGGAAGATTCTGTCCATGGGGGATTGACATCACAGCCAACCCCCATGATTTTACCAATTGTGCACAAACAATGTGGTTTATTCTTTCCAAATACATAACCTTTCACACAATTACTTGTGTTTGTCTGCACAATTTACACACTATGCACCCAAACTATGTGTATGTGAAAAGACCACCCAAAATCCAATAAAATAAAATATTTCAACTAGGGATCAATCCAAAATTCGAAAAACAGTTCCAAGATCATGAAAATAATAATCTAAAGGGATATATGTGTACACGTTTTGTTATATAATGCATAAAATGAAGGTCTTTCTAGCCAAAACAATCTAATTGTATGTGTCTAAAGTCTTCCAAAATGGACCAGGTTACCTACATTAATCTGACCGATGAACATAAAATGCTAGTAATGATCACCAAGTAAGATGATATATTTATGTGAGATCAAATCATACATAATCACTATAGCTCAACATTTAAAAGATCCAAATATATTAATAGTTATTTATTTTCATAATTCTTTGTCGTTTAATAAAAATATCCGATCATATTCTATGTAGAGGCGATATGAGTTTTTATATGTGAGTTATCCACCCATTGTGGTGCATAGTTTTGAGGTCCTATGTTTTTTTTCTAATTAAAATGGAAATATTGGGATTTATTTGATAAATCTATGTGAACTCAAAGGAATACGTGTATTAGATTCTCAGAAGGCATGTACATTTGAAGAAATGATGATAGTGGTTTTCATTGTAATGTGTCTACATGATTCAGTTCACATATAAACTTTAGGTGTTTCACATACACTGTTATGGTAGTGGAATGAGTTTCAATCCATGATCCTCGAAGGGTAAAGATGGTGTAGGATCCTCTATGAATACCCACTAGATTTCCAATATTAGTGTGTGAGATGAATTATAGAGTGGAATAATAACATTGTGAAACAAGGTTTTCTGGCACATGAGCCTCATCCCAGTTGGAGATGTCTCTTTATGTGAATCCACGAATCCCAGGTTTGAAACCATGCATAAGAATAATTCTGAGGACTATAAAAGTACTATAATAGTACTGTAGAAGGAGCTATAGCAGGTAATGTAGCAGTACTGTGTAGAAACTATAGCAGGTATCGTCCGGTACTGTAGAAGCCAAAACTATTCACCATGGGCCACCAGTTTGGTCTTGGAGTCCTTAAGACCTTTGGGCCACCAAGTCTTTCAGGCCACCCTTAAGGCCTTTGGTCCACCTCAAGTCCTTTGGGCCACATGATCAATCCAGTTTCCCTAGAAAGACTCTAGAAAAAATGACCATCCCTAGGGGAGTATTCCGAGAAGGTACACTCAACAAAGCAGAACCAATGGATTTGAAAAAATGGGAGGGTATGGCTATGTCATCAGGAAAATCATTTTCTTGCACAGGAAGCTTAGCTAGATGACCATGTGGATTTGTAGTGCTACCATCATGATGTAGATGCTAGGGAGGGTCAGTTCCTTGTAGTTACAGACTGGTTGAATTCCATAAGACCTTCAGGTCATGTAATGTCTCTTAAGCAAATGGGCCATGTCATCACTAAGCCTATGAGGCTTATAAAGGTTTCCCCCCATCTCTTTAAAGGGGGGTTATCAAAAAACAATAAAAACGAAGGTCTTTGGACCATTCAGGTAGACAAGGCTTTCAAAAAGCTATATATTTTTAATAAATAGAAATAATTAGTACAATAATCACTCACTTTTACTTTGAAATAGGTATTAGATAATATACATTCAACTTGTCCTCCACATTCATGAAGTTATTTATTAAATTTTAACTCTTTTAGAAGTTTTTTATACTGTTAAATTACATGACAAATTAAATAAAAAATATATTATGTATTTTGAACTACATGAATCATTCTCATTGAAAAAGTTATCGTGTTTCATGTAGTAGAAATTGATTTCACATACTCTTATCTACAATAGTAATAAGAGAGATAACTCAAAAATGTAGACTAGGATCATGTGAAATATCTTTTTTGAAGAAAATATCATTTTTTGTTTGAATGAAAATTTTCAAGTATTGAGTATCCGGATTATTTAAATAGAATAGATGAACAACATATCTAGAAGAATTGGTGTATATTATTTTCAACAGTAAATGATGGAATGATGTTCAATTATGTTAACATATAGGGGTTATAGAATTACCAAGAATCTAAGGTATCAAATTATTATAGTGTCATTGAGAGGAAGATCAGTTTTTCATTGAAATTTCTTCTTTGAGTACTGATAAACATTCTCATTGTATTGGTTATGGGCTTCTAAATTAGGGGGAACTAGTATAATTAACAAAATTTTTGATTCATTATATTTGTGTATGGTTTATATCCTTCCTACAAGGTTTTAGGATAACACCTATCCAACCCAACTATAATTATTTATTTATTTTTGAGGATAATTTATAAGCCAAATCATTTTGACCAAAAAAATGATATAGTAACTCATCTTGGGGGTGAACCTTGTAAAAAACTGATGCCTCCATGGTACTGGACTCTAACAAGTCCCAATTTTTTATTTAATGGGACTGATATTATAAAAATATTTACCATTAATTCAACCACCTCTTGTAAATGTCACTAGGTAATCATATCTAATTAAATTGGTATTAGATAAGGTTTAATATGAAGGATCCATTTTTTTGAAGTAATAGAGAGATTGATGTTTTTCAACTATAGGGGTGTTCATATTTTTTATTGTCATAAAAATTCATTTATGGAATAACTAGATGTATCCTTACATAATTTCATAAGTCCTAAAGTTTTGGGATAATGTAAAAAATAGGATTTCCCCCTCTTGAGTTATATTCTCCCTTGATATTTAGATAAAACCCATTGTTGTTGATGATGAGAAATCCAAAAATAAAATTTTAACTTCTTTTTCATATAATTTTTTCAATAATATTATGTGAGTCAAAATTATTGAAGTTATGTGATAAAAATATATGATCTTGTATGAAAGGAATGTAAATAATAAAATATCCAAATAGAAAATTTAGAGGGATAAGTTCGATGGAATTATAATGGCATGAGATTTGATAATGGGTGATTATTTTACCAAAGTTGGTGAAATGTTTTGTCATATATGTAGATTTAAGGAAAACATGGATTATTCTATAGTTGTTAAGAAATTAATGAGAAATGTTGTAGATTGATTTTATAAGAATATATTATCTTTTAAATGTAAGGAAGATATATCGCTTGAGGTGTTTTCCCAACACTCTACTCAATTATAAAATGAGGATAGAACTAGTACTCAAGAAAAAAATCTTGAGTGGAAATGGAATTTAAGTAAATGAGAAATATTAATCTCATGTATGAATAAAATGATGAGTCTTGTGATTCAAAAGATAAAGAAGTGATATATTATGAGTCTAATAGAATCATATCTCTAATCTGTAGTAACATCAAAATGGGAAATGATAAGTGAAAAGGAAAACTTACACTAAAATATTTAAAAATTTAAGGAATTAGACAATTTTTACTTCATTTCCCAAATAATAAAAGTGATGAATGTAATTATGATGATCATGATGAAATAACACAGAAGAAATAAATGGGGTAAAAATCACAAGGGGATAAAAACTAGGTGAAAACAAGAAAATATATCATTAAAGGAAAACAATAAGTATAATGAGTAATGGATAAGTATATTACTCATCTTTTGGTATTGATTGTGAAGAAGAGGAACTAAAAAAAATTAAGAACATTATGGATTAAATTAAGAAGTTTTATGATACTTCATGTGTAGGGATGAAGTTAACATTGAGGTATATATAAAAAATATTTTGATGTCAAAATATGATTCTTTTATTGAAAAAAATAAAATATTAAATGGCGAAATTAGAATTTTGCAGAATGAATATGAAAAGAATAATGGAGGGAAAGACTAATTTTTAAATAAAGGATATGGTAACATTGGTGATACGAAAAATCTAAATCTAAATGTTTCAGAGAAAGAAAAAAATGTGAATGATATTCATGAAAAATTGATTCTAAATTTAAATAATTTAATAAGATATAGTCAAGGTATCTTCATCTTGATAATTCTATAATGAAGGATAGTTTTTTTCTAGAATGATGTTAAAGTTAAATTTGATGCATATCAGGTATCATGGTCAATTTTCCAATAGATTCAAGTCACATTTTCCTCTCCTAAGATACAAAGTGAATATATTTTATCATATAATATATGTTTTATTATAAATGATGGGAAAATATTTCCTGGTAAGATAAATGTTAAATTTTTATCTACATCAAATAAATATGAAAAAACATTTTATAGATTTACACATTCTAGTAAAAGGAAGTTTAGTGTGTGGAGGATCAAAAATAATATTTTTTTTTAAAAAGGTTTAATAGTATAAAATATATATGTTTAATTTTTATATGTAGTTCTATTGATTTTTTTGAAAAATCAATCATACTCTATTTGGTACAACATGCCATTCCAAGGGAATTTGTATATTCCATGGGGCTTAAACATTAGGATTAAATGTAGGAATTCGAAAAATATGAAGCACATTTCAAGGAAGAATAAATCTATGAATAATAACACCTCAAATCAGTCCACTCATAACAGATTTAACTAATTATAATAAATACATAAAATATGTGATGATCAGGATAATTATTCTAAGGAAGGTACAAATACTCTTCTTATACAAAATTGTTATTATATAAATAGAAAATTTTTTAAGTATCCCAAATGGAAGAAAAATATCAAATTGTTGATGTTTCTTTGATGTAGAGAGAAGGGGGAAACCATAGGTTCTTTATGTTAGGGTTTCCTCTCATATGAAAGGTGAAAAAATACTTAAAGAAAATTGGATAACATAATAGAGAAGTGACTTTTGGAAATGAAAATTTATTGAAAATGAAATGTTTTGGTATATCTAAGAAAGAATCCACAAAGCCGAAATCCAATGATTTTATTTTTTGTAAATGTTTTAAACATTATATGTTTAGAGTGATCAAAATTTATGATGATGGAAATTAAGATATTTTCAATAAATTATCATGAATAATTAATAGATAAATTATGGAATGATTATAATCCTGGGAGAACGAACCATCAGTAGACTACTCAAAACTATTTTTTATAAAAATTTATGTTATTTTAGTGTAAAATATGAAAATAACCCATGGAATATAAGACAAGGATATAATGGAAAAATAATTTATTAAAAAATAATTAATAATAATGATGTAAGAAATTTTACCTACATGAATATAGAATGATAAGTAGACTTTGAAACCTACAAAAGAGGGAATCTTGTGTGGGAAATTCTTAAATAGGAAGATACTTGGTCTTTTAGACAGATTGATATTATTTATTTTTTTGTTTTGTGACTAGTAGAAATCATTATACTAGTGGTAGACTCTATTTCATTACAGTCATTGAGTTTTTTTAAATTATAATAAATCCAGTTTTCATTAAGAACATGTCATAATAAATTGAAATGTTTAATATTTGAAGAAGACAAAGTTGAAAGAGAACTTAGAGTATAAATCAAAATATTGAGAAAAATAATAATTTAATGGAGATCATATGTAATATTTTGAATCATATAATGAAACATATATAATAATAATAATTAAATATAGTGCTCCCTAAACTATTTAAAAAGATGGAGTGATAGAAAGAAAGATAAAGAAGACGGGATGAAATTGGAAGAACTGTGGTAACAAAGCATAATCTTTCAAAAATATAATTAATATATGTACTATGTAATGATATGTATATAAAAAATAAATTTAGAGTATGGATATATTATTATAAGAATCAGTATGGGATTTGGTATTATAAAAAAATTATATTTAAATATTTTAAATTATTTGGTTGTGTATGATTCTTAAAAACCGTGAATGAAAATCTAGGAAAAATGAAGGAGAAAGATTAATAAAGATGATTCATAGGATATCAATCTAATAGAAGAGGATATATATATACTAGAATCAAATATTGTAGATACTCGTAGTATTTTTTACGGTGATTCTTATTGAGAAACAACCCAAAATATATTAAAAATTTGAATAATATTCTAAGTACATTTAAGTTGAAAAAATATTAATTTTTAGAAAATATATTGAGAAAAATTTTCTACATTAACTAGAGGTAGTTGATATTGAATTAAATCATAAAATTTCCAAGGATCTAACTTTTATAGTTTAATAAGTAAAGAACTATATATTTAAAAATAATATTGAATTAGAAAAAATAATTTGATGTTAGGAAGCACCAGTACAGACTAAAAATTAATATAAATTCAAAATAAAAAAACTCTAATCTCATAGATAGATAGGAAGAGTGTTTTTGAGTGAGTTGAATACAATGAGTGGATAAGGGATATTAAGCATGATCCTAACATATTTGAGAAAAAATGACACCCACGATCTTGTTACTATACCAAAATTTTTATAAATTCATAAAAAATAAATTGGTGTTCGTAAGAAAACATAATTAAATATGTGTGATATCAAAAAATATATTCATATTAGTCATTAAGGGTTATTCAGATGTTAAGGTGAATATTTTTCAAAAACTATGGAACCTATTTCAAGATATGAATATATAAAAATTTTTCATGTAGTTTTATCACATATATAATATAATGTCTACCATATGGATGTAAATTATACATTATTAAATATATATCTTGAATGAAAATTTTTCTTTGGGAAACCAAAATTATTTCATCTTGATATAGATGGAACACAATTATAAATGCTAAAGAAATTATTAAATATGATGAAACAGTATTTATGATCTTAGTATTATTAACATGATAGTTTCCTAATTTTATTGAACTTTTCCAAAGGAAATTTTTATAGGAACATATATGTAAAGAAGATGAAAACATTTAATATAATAGTTAAGATGTATATGTATTACATAATTTATAAAGGTGATAAGGAGTAGCATGTCAATAATTTTCAAATCAAATTATTATTTATTTTTAAATGAAAATTCTCAAAATGATAAATTTATCTTATGGTCTATAAGTTCTTTAAATTGAAATATACATATTTAATTCTTGAAAAAATTTGCATGGTAAATATAAAATAACATTTTCATTGATTAATAAAAGCATGTTTACATATAAAAAATATTTATTTTGTGAATATGATTAAATATGAACAATGATAGAGTTTCAATTAGAAGTATTTTAAGAATTTAATTGGTAGGTTTTTTATCTTACAACATAAATTCGTGATATTATATATGTGAAAACATAGTGATCTAGATATCATAGTGATATTAATGAATTACACATACTGGATGATAAAATAATTATAAGGTATAATATAGGGACATTAGTTTAATTTTTTATTTATTAAAGAATCATAAATTTGAAATAAAAAGGATTCACTAATGGTGATTAGAATTTAGATTGAAATGATCACAAATTACCACCAAGATGAACATTCTATTTGAGAGAGAGGTGTTGAATTTGTAATAGTGAGAAAAATGTAATGTGGCTTTAGATATATTTTATGTGAAGTATATTGTTGCTATAAATACATGTACACAAATGTTATGAATGAAATTTCAATAATTTATTTGAATATTTATTTTGAATGTCTAATAAAAATTTATTTTTACAGTGAAAGTTCAATTGATATGTCAAACAATCCATTGAAACACCCTTGATACAAATATAGTGATATTGAGTATCATTTCATCAAGGAGAGACTTTTAAAATGATACATGAAGTTGGAGTATACTTACAAATATGGTACAACTAATTATATTCTCACTAATATTTTTTTTTATGAGATTGTTATAATGAACTTCAGATAAAATTCATGTTCATACTTACTCTATCACTTAGAGAGTGACGAGATTCCCCCACAAATATTTTTATTTTGTTGATAAGGTGGGGAGAACAGACAATTATTATTATATATGTTTTAAATATGAATAAGTTGTTATTTTAAAAAATGGGGAGATGGTTTATGATTTTAGGGGGAGAGAATAAAAGTCACTTAGAACCAAATTATTTTCACTAAGAGAAAGAATTATCTGAAAAACATTAAATTATCCACTAGTGGGGTGTCATGATATTTCTATGTGAGAATGGTTTTTATTTATTGTATAATTATAAAAAAATTATAGAGTGTTAGTATAAAATATTAATTGGGGATAATTAATAGGATAATGAATTTTTATTGTTTTTTATATGTCTTTATCCTCACAATTGACGATTATTGGGCTCTTTGTAATTATAAATACATGTGATAAATGCAATTTGAAAGGGAAATTTATTTTATATACTGGAAAAATAGGAAATTATTTCCTATTATGAGTTTGAAGACATGAAATCATCCTTTGATTATTTTAAATGGAAAAAATTAAAGGATTATGATTTGAGAATTAATAAACTGAAGGAATTATTTGTTGAGACGTGGAAGAAGAATTTATGAGGTTTTGGATAACACATATTTTTTGGATAATTCTTTTGAGAGTTTAGAATATATAATTGAAAAAAGATATTCATGGGACACTATCCATCCTTGCTATAACAATATTCAAATTTGAGGCTAAAAATTAATAGGAAGTGGGAATCACGTTGGGTTTATGAATAACAGGTCTCATGAGCCAATGAAAACTATTATGATTGTAGATAGAGTTAGGGAGAAGGCCTAGTTACTCACATCACGATGGATATTGAATGTTGCGGGTTAATAAGGATATTAAAGTGACCTTATATATATATATATATATAATATTAGGTGAATCATGATCACTATAGATGCACGTTTACAAGTTTCACATAAATTGATTGTCATCCGATTTGTCCAATTTTTGACATTTCACCATCACCCCAACTAATTTCTACCTCAATCACACATGATGTTTTGTAAGGGAATTCTCAATGTCAATCTATGTGTAGTGTTAATATCTAATATTTGTGTTGAAATTTGACTAAAATACTAATCAATGATTTATGATAATGATCAATGAATTCAAATACGGATGCATATTGGTTTTTTGGAAGGAAAATATGATTTGTGAAATGATTATAGAGATTTTTTTGGTGTATGAAGGTAATTTGTTTTTCAATGAAAAGTGAGGTGGTCTGCGAAGATACTAATGTAGTGGAACAATCAGTACTCCATGATTCATGGGGGGACAAAGGTGATAGAGAATTGTCTGTTGATACCCATTATTCATCCCTTTTGTAGTGTGTGAGATTAATGAAAAATCAAGAGAAGAAAATATTGAATGTAGGTTGTTTAAGACCTTTCTTCAATCGAAATGAGAGAAAATTTTTTATAATACCTCTTCTAAAGGAGACATAGATGATAAAAATATATGAATCAAGATATTCAAATTTAAAATGATGTTCTATAAACTATAACTCACAATGTATTTTCAGATACAATAAATATTCAGGAAGTAGAAAAATAAAATATATTTATATATCATACGCTTATATACGTGAAGCATTTACAATGAAAAAATGATAGCTTTATCGAATAATAATTTTATTCCATGCACTATTATCTAGGAAAATAAGAAAGTAGAGATTTTGTAAATCTAAATAAGAATCATGAATTTTTTTAAATAAAATAATAGTTTGAGTTCAAAAAAAGTGATCCATGGAAAAAATTTCATGAGTATTTGATGAGAGTTCATAATATTTATATCTAAAAGAACTTGTGTGAATCAGCTATACTAGAAAGTGGTGTGAAGAAATATAGTGATATTTTGAATTATATGTTCAAGAATTAGTGATAATGTTTTATATCATTTTATTATAAAGGATAAAATTGGAACATCAGTTTTGGGTTATAGTCAAAGTGTGTATTCTATGTGTTTTTTGTTATTTTCTTATAATGGTGTTTTTAAACTGGTGGGAACTAATATAATCAAAATTTTCAAGACACTTTATATTGGGATATGGTTGATATCTACCCTCGGTTGAACATGAATGATACATGAACATCCTACTTGTAATTTTGGATTTATTTTAATACAGAATATGTGACTTGGATCATTATAATATCAATAATGAAATAGTAACCCATGATGGGGGATAATCATTTAAAAATATTTAGTTTCATGAGGATTATACTCTAATAATTCATAATGTTTTATTTCATTCAAATGAAATAGTAAAAGGAAGAACCACTAATTCAACCCAACCCCATCCCACCCCTCAATAATAAAACCCATTCTTATGTACATTATAGAATGATAAAATTGGATGGTATGTATTTTATTCCAACCAAGATGATTTATAAAATCTATAAGCTTGTGAGATTTGGGATACGGATGTCATAGGAATTAAGATGATTCTTTAGAATTTTTTTCTCAATGAATGATGGTTGTGATAGGGCCTCCCAAATATTTTTGTTTCATTGGATTATTTAGGAAATGTGATTGGTGCTTTGAGATTCATAGTGGGTTTAGACCATAATTATTTGATATATGTATGATAGAGTCTATTAATACAATATTATTATGAACTACCTAAATCAATTTAATGTGGTTATAATATAAATCATTGTATTATCACATATGGGTTTCAATTTGGTGGTAGATTATTCAATCAGAGCATGGGTGTCTATGAGAATAGTTAATTCTAGATTATGTAGTGTTGGTGGGTAGACTATGATATAAAGGGTTTGTGAGGCACGATATGTATATTGTGACTATAAAATGACAAATTTTTCATGATAATTTTTGAAATTCAGAATGTGATGGATTTGATAAGGTTGATTAACGCATAATATAAACAATTGAAGAAATTATAAACCAATAAACTATGTTCTAAATGTGTGAATCATCATAAAAGATTACTGTATAAAAACATGAAACTATTTTTTCACCATAAACTATAGTGTTCATAAAATACATTTTATTATATGGGATTGATGAATATAAATGAAGGATATCCATCAGTCACCCCTCTCTATAGGGTATCCATAGGCTAAGATGGATCACCCATAACCTGGGAGGGACTTCCCTTTCCCATGTGGAATACTAGAACCACTCATATATTTAACAGAATAAAAATAGAACTACATTCTGGATAGAGGTTCAGAAAGTCTCATGTAAGTGCATTAGATAACTATAAATTGGGCACTACCTCTTTTTATAATGTTTCAGATTACTCATTATATCTATCATTCAATTACTAGTAAATTTTTTAAATTGGTGAGTAATAGTTAAAAAACATCAATAACCACTCAAGAAATACAAACTCCACAAAAGTTCATTATATTAAATGAATTATTTAATGATATACAATTGAATAATAAAATATCAATTCATTAATGTTCCACATCCATGATAATATAGTGTATTTTTTCCCTAAAACAGCTACTATTATATATCTAATACAAAGATATCCCATAATAATTATAATTATTCATATTGTACTATATGACATGTGAATAAATTTTACACTATTATATGTGCCAATGAATTGTATTTAAGGCTTATACCTTTCAAAGACCAACCTTCACTAATCTATAATAGATTTTTTTTCAATTTAACCTTTTATTATATGACATAAAATAACATTTTAAAGCATATATAAATTTTCTTTTTGATATCATCCTAAACACTTTTGGTAATATATCATTAATTTATTATAGTATAAAATCATAAAAAATACATTGTGAAAACCAATCCAAGACTACTTTTTGATAAACTCTATAATATTTTTTAGCTGATATCTCAAAAAAAACTCATTCTTCATTCAGTCAACCATAATGTGTGACCCTAGGATTCTTTATAACATTGGACACAAAAATAAATTAGAAAATCCTTAAATACTTACAATGAGTGGATTCTATAATAACATAAGTGAACATTATTCTATAATGGGATCTCGTAGGATCACCATCAACACCATTTATCTCTATAAATGTGTCTAAATGTTTTATTATATCCAGGCATGCATTTTTATATGATCCATCTATCCAAGAATTTGATTTAAATGGGACATGAAGGATGTTAATACTATATTCCCTATAAAAACATTATTTATCATCAAAGTATATAAATAATCTATTGATTAATTCCCCATATTTCATTCACATATATGGATGATTTCACCATATTCCCCTTACTTGATAGATAATCATACCAAATTCACTATATTAGTAAGTCCACAAATTTCCTTAGTTTATCTTAGTTAGGGTCCCAAATATAATCCCTATAATATGAGATGACTTATCTTATCTTGGTTGATCTCTAACCAATGATGTGATCCACAACATGCCCTACCACTAAATGATTTTATAAGCCTTAGATATTTTTTATGAAAGGTATAAAAGTATGAAGACTCTAATGGTATGTTTATCGGTAAAATCAGTTAGTGGGGACTCTAAATATGAACCATCAACCCTTAGAATAATAATAAAATATTTTATGACACATTACGGGGTTTACATGATGGGTTTTCCACTGAAAATTTATTTATCTTATGCATTGTAAGTATATTCCATGTCCCGAAAAGAGAATCATATACTCACACCAACCATAATATTACATCCAAACCTATAACAATCCATGATGAAAATCATTTCATGATAACTCGAAATGATACATTGAGTAATCAATTATCCTTTAACTTCTTAATATTCATATCAATATATACTGAAAAGAATATAATATGAAAGAATGTAAATGTGTATATTTCCTATTGTATATCATGGAACATTTTACATTATCAATACACTTTACTAATACATATAAAAATCATACATAAGAACCTATATAAGATATCATATATGACCGACTATAATACTAGACTTACATTTGCCAAAATTTATTTATATTTCTCATGGTATATTTATTATTAACATCTGTTAGTGGGGACTCTAAATATGAACGATCAACCCCTAGTATATTAATGAAATAGTGTATGAAACTTTTTGGGGTATACTTCATGGGTTATCCACTGCAAAAGTACCCATTTTATGTGTCATATGTATATTCCATATCCCAAAATGAGAATCATATACTCACACCAACCTTAATATTACTTCAAAACCTATAACATTCATTCATGAAAATCATTTAAAGATAACTCGAAATGAAACATTGAGTATTCAATTATCATTTAAAATCATAAAATTTATATCAATATATACCTAAAATAAATTAATATGAAAGATTGTATATGTTTATATTTATTATTGTATATTGCAACACATTTAAAATCATTAATACTCTTTATGAATACATATAAAAAACATACATAAGAACCTAATACTGTCACAACCCCCTCACCACAAAGTGTAACCCTCCTGGGCCGGCAATGTGGAAAGGGAGATAATGACCCCCGAGTACCGCCTCCAGTAGGCCCCAGGTTGGCGACTAGCATCGATGTTTTAATAAACACAAAAATAGGAGGTATTACCCTCTAAGAGAACACATGCAGAAGAGAGAGATAAGATAGACACCAACCAACTCCAAATCATAACTGAAATATAAAAGAAACCTAAGTACATATATGAAATTCCCTGCAAAAGTACTACAACTGAAGGGGAAAACTACAAGTACCCAAAGGAAAGTAAAAAACAGCAGCGACCACAAGCCCGAACATCTCCTGTAATCACAAGCTAGTAGTAACCAGCCTAATCTCCAACCTGATCCATGTGACCTGAAAAAAGTTTATATATACGTGGGTTGAGTATAATAGTATACTCAGTAGGATGCTCCCTGAAGCCTCTCATGAAAAGGTAAATAAAGCATGCTAAAGCACAGTGGACAACAAGTGAAACTAACTTGTCACCTAAACATTTATATTAGGTTCCCAACCTCACCATGGCTACCCTTGCCAAGTAATGCATACAAGAATATAGAATATAGTAAAGAATATCAAGGATACCCTGCGACTACTTCCCCACTAGTTTTCCGCTTTGCCTCAATGACATACGTCATGTGCATCTCTCTCCAAAGGCTTGACCATATAAACTTGGGCTAAGCTCCACAATCTGCACCACGTACACCACAAAGGCTTGCCCACAGATACCTGGGCTAATCACCACACCATCCTCATAACGAAAAGTAACCAGGTAGTTTCCGAGAGCCACCACAGATCACATAACGTGTATCATACGTCGGGTATTATACCTCAAGACACTAGAGCCCATACACTAAGTAAGGATCCTCAAGCCATCACAACCTATACATGTTACACCTATAGTAGTTCATAGGATACTATATGCAGAATATATGTGTGTGAAAAATACAAAATCCATTAAAGCTGTAAACATAGATATATGGGGAAAACTAACCATTGTGCGTCATGGAACTAGTATCTATCAAGAGAAGAGAGCGGGGTCAAAGGGGGTAGTCAGCCACTCATCCTCCTACCGGAATGTTGGAGAAAACACCCCAGGCCTTAGAATCCCCAGGGTGTTAGTTTCCCTTACTAACATGGTGGAGTAGCATATAGAAAAAAAAGTATAGAATATATTATAACTCATAGCCACACTATGGGCATAACCAAATCTTAGACATAACTGCAGCTAACGTCTCTTAGACTCCGGGCTGCCACTTCTAAGACTAGGTATCCTATAAGCACACAACCATTTAAATGGATTTATTAGATTACTTCCTTCCCTTTTTATCAATTCCACTATAATTTGATTAATTCTTTATACATTAATTAACCATGAACAGTTTCACATTAAATTCCATTAACATCACAACCAAAATCCACTATCCCTTCAAAATTTCTCAACCTTATCATCAAGTTCCACAAACTCCAACCCCATGGGTTAACATAATTTATTCAAACATTCATTATAGAATTACTTTCCCATATTCACAGACATTCTAGAAAAGCAACCTATGCTACTAAAACCAGGGGGCCAACACGGTGAGTATACCTGCTACCCGTCGAGTCTTTTCCGCCTATAGCAAGAGCATAGACCCATTCTCCCTTAAGAGGCTAAACATGGAAGGCACGTGGCATACCCGGCGTGTCTTCGACTCCTTCAGAATAACGGTAAGCAAGACCAGATGCCTTGAGTAGTGGGGAAAAGTAAAGCAGATAAACAACCACGAATCAACAAACGTCCAACAATCACATCCATCCCATTCCATCATCCCCGGTGTCCTCCCTGACACCCACATGCATAAATTGATGAATATCGCCACGCTAGGCGTCATCTGCTGCCACACCCATAAGTCCTCACTGCCTCCACATATCACAAGACCCCTCAATGGTAACATCACAACACAATATATCATAACAACCTTCCAGGGTCACATCAAAACACAAGCAGTAGGAAAACAAACATTGAAACAATTTGGTCTCTTGGCCCTTTAGCAAGGCATCCGGCCTTCAACAACAAGCACCAACAATCACATCAAATGGGATTTTAGCCCTAATTCCCAACAAAAGGGTAACTCTGAACCCTTCATGGATCTCAATCAAGTTATTTAATCCATCTTGAATTAACAAATTCAATTTGTTGGTTACAAAATCATGAACCAATTTAGTAAGCTATCACCAAAGATTAAACATGCTTACTATGCCAAATTTGATCAATATCAAGTCACAACAAGAGCCAGGTCTCCTTCCAGGCCTCTTTATATTTAGCCATCCAATTATCAATTAATTCTGGCTTTACGTTCTTGTTCAATTCCACCAAGAACCCCATGATAACAAGCAAGGCATAGATATCAAACTTATCTAGAAAATCAAAAGTCAAACCGTTATCACAGTACAAAGCAACAACATGCGATCAAACCAATTATTTTAATTCGGTTCAAGTATTTAATTAGGTAAATTCTATTGTGATCCAAAGGGCTAAATCATTCTAACTCTATGATTGGACATAAACAATTAGAGAAACCATGAATCCCCTACCTCAAAGGTTTTCGAGGAAAACCACAATGGTCGATGAATGCCCAAGAAACCATGTCGATTCTCTATGAATCCTCCTTAGATATCCTCTCCTAAAACAATCAATACCAAATATTATCATATTCAACATCCACATTATTAGATCTACCCATAATGGGCGTGGATATAAGAAACCGAGAGAAGGGGAGGAGTAGATCTAAGTAAATCAAAGAAAATCAAGCAGGAACGACCACATACCTCAAGAAACCGGCTCCGATTTGCCAAGGGAATCCTCTGGATCACCTTCAAAACACTTGGGAGAGATTCACATACCTCCCAAGAAATGTAATCCCAAGTTATGGATGATTAGGGGCTTAAAATAGGTGATTAAAGTCAAAAAAAGTTAGATCAACAATTGTAGGATCAAACTTTATGTGCCCACACGGTTAATCCACACGGTTTAACAAACCGTGTGCTAACTTTGTGTTAGCTTCATCCTCGACAACCACTCCTCACATGTTTAGTCCACATGGTAAGAAAAATTGTGCACTAACCGTGCGTTAGCCACTGCCTCCAAGACCAGCCTTGCACGGTTTGGCCGTACAATTTAGGAAAATAGTGCGCCTCCCGTGAGAAGGCCATAACCCTTTAGATTTCCTTAAAAGTCAACCCAAATGCGCCCCAAGCCACCTTGACCTTCAATAAAACCTACAACACCATATCTTTACAATATAATGGACCGAAGAGGTCTGGGCCATTACATCAAATACCTCTCAAAACATTCTCATCCTCCAGAATCCAAAACCCACATAAAGAGAAAACGAAACTGGGTATGAACAACCACCCACCGAGATACCTCTCAAAAGTGATCAATCCACCAAAGAAAAAAAGGGACCATCTCATAAAAATGAAGGTTTCAAAACCACATTAGCTACAACGATACATGAAAAGATTTAAACATCAAACAAATCTGGGTACTGAGCACGTTTCTGTGACTCACGTTCCCAAGTAATCTCCTCTATGCCACTGTGTCGCCACAAGACACAAACAATAGGGATGGAACGCCCGTGCAACACCTTCTCCTTGCGTTCTTGGATCTCCAAATGTCACTTCTCAAAGGGGGAATCATCATCAACATCGATCTCTCCCCAATCGATGATATGAGAGTCATCATGAAGATAATGACGTAGCTGTGATACATGGAAAACATCATGTATCCGACTCATCCGAGGGGGAAGTTCCACTCAGTACACAATAGTTCCAACATGAGATAACACCTCAAAAGGCCCAACAAACCGGGGAGAAATCTTAATTCCACGGCCAAACCTTCGATGCCCATGATGGGGAGTCACCTTCAGAAACACATGATCCCCAATATAAAACTCTAAGGGTATGATTCAGTGATCGGACTATGATTTCTGATGATTTCCATTGCCTTCATCCTCTCACGAATCACCTTAACCATCTCTATTGTATTCTAAACTAGTTTTGGTCTGAGAATTGCTGACTCTCTGACCACAGTCCAGCACAATGGAGAATGGAAAAGCTGGCCATACAAGGATTCAAACAGCACCATACCGATGGTGGAGTGAAAACTTTTATTGTAGGAAAACTCCACCAAGGTTAAGTGCCTCATCTATGAACCTAAAAAATCAAAAATACAAGAGCACAACATTTTTTCAAGAGTTTGGATGGTTCGCTCCATCTGACCATCCGTTTGAGGATGAAAAGCAGTGCTAAGGAATAACTGACAACCAATAGCATGTTGGAGACCTCTCCACACCCTGGAGGTAAAACAATGATCTCAATCAAAAATGATCATCCTAGGGACTCCATGAAGTCTCACCACCTACTCTAGATATTTCCTCGACAAAACATCCACTGAGCTTGACTCCGTGATTTCTATAAAGTGGGTTGATTTCATTAAACGATACACTACCACCCAAATAGCATCATATCCTCCTGGAGCTCGAGGTAAGCCAGTAACGAGGTCCATTGAGATGTCCTCCCACTTCCACTGAGGAATATTTAATGGCTAGAGAAGACCACCATGAACACGGTGTTTAGACTTCCCCTTCTGTCAGACTAAACATCGAGACACAAACTCTGCAACCGCATGCTTAATCCCAGGACATCAAAATTGGCTCCTCAACGATCGGTATATCTTTGTCACACTAGGATGCACCACTAAAGGAGAACCATGGAACTCTCTGAGGACCGCCTCGCGCATCTCCAAGGGAACAAAAAGCCTTCCATGATACAAAACTCTCTGGTTTCCATCCTCAAACCAACCATCATAGGCCTCACCACAAACCACTCGATATCTCCAGACCTGCACCTCAAGATCCCCCAACTGGGACTCTTCCACCTTCTGAACCAGGTATGACTGCACCGTCATTTGAAAAAGAGAGCCTCTACCCTCAACTTCTCCCATATCAAGATTTAATGCTGAAAATTCTTCCATTACTCTCTGGGAATCATCAAATTTATGCACAGCATCACTACATGACATTTAGCTCAGCACATCAGCTACAACATTACCTTTTCCATGTGTTTACGATATTTCGAAGTCGTATTCCTATAAGAACTCCAACCACTGACGTTGTCATATGTTCAAGTCACGCTGAGAGAAAACATACCTCAAACTCTTATGATCAGTGAAAACCACAAAGCGTTAACCAATGAGTTAATGTCTCCACAACTTCATAGAAAACACCATGGGTGCTAACTGAAGATCTTGGGTGGCATAGATGCATTCATGGGGATGCAACTGCTGAGACCCGTAAGAAACGACTGACCTCTGTTGCATAAGAACACAGCCTAACCCCAAATGTGAAGCATCACAGAAAACGTCAAACTGAACTCCCTCAGCTGGGAGACAAAGAACTGGAGAACTTACTAACTTCTCTTTTAGATACTAAAAAGCTTCCTAACACTGATCAGTCCATATGAATGCTTGATCTTTTTTAGTCAAAGCTATCATAGGAGTAGCAACTCGTGAGAAATTGGCTACAAACCTCATGTAGTATCTCGAGAGCCCAAGGAAACTTCGCACCTCTGAAACTGTCTTTGGGGATGCCCAAGAGACAACTGCTTCTATCTTCGATGGATATAACGACCCATACTTTACATACATTGTTAATAAATCAAAATTAAAGCATACTTATCACAACATATAACAAAACCACGAAAGGACCGTATAGGTATAGTGTCTTTAGAAAATGGGAAACATAAACAACTGGTTCATAAAGCATCTACACTGTCTCCCATTTATTTCATCATATCTATAGTGTCTTTTGGCATATCTTACTTAATAACTTTCTTCATGACCTGGGGAAATAAAAAATACAAAAGGATGAGCTCAAATTCTCAGTAAGGGTAAACAAAAGAACTATCAATCATATCATATTCATAAGAACATAACTTTTGGAAATTTTAACCCGCAAAAGAGAGAATAATTTCATAACATGGGATATATCATAGTAGTGAAATGGAATCCCAATAATCATAACATAAAACATGAAACTTTGTGGCATACACACATAATCATAGAGAATTATTTCTTATTAGTCAAGACTCTTTGCCAAGAATATCTTAGTGGACAAAGTCCATTTCTGAACCGAGTTCACTCCTCGTTTCAGTCCTCGTTTCAGTCCTGTTTCACTGAACCGGTATAACCTACCGTTCGAGCCATGTCTATCTCATGAGATATAAAATCTTTACCCAATTCATTTGAGGGAGATATAGGTCCCACCCATCTCATATTGATACCATTCTTATGTGTGCCACAAAGTCATAAATCATACATCATTGCATAACCCATGTAGTAAAAAGGGGAATCTTAAACATCGTGACATCATAAAACAACTCATATAAGATAAAGGAATTCATAAAAATAATTCCATCACAACATAATCAAATCAATGTAATAATAGGGATAGAAACAGAACCCCTTATTATCTTATATGGAAAGTAATTTTGATAAAACACTTGAACTCCATTCTTGAGGAAAATATCCTTTCTACTTCAAAAACACTTTCCTTTCTTTAACATGTTATAAAATTTTAAACTAAACAAAGTTGATTAAAAATAAACTTTAAAAATTGTAAAGTAATCTTCTTAGAAATAATGTTTTAAAAATCCATTCATGCCGTATAAGTTAAAAAACATTCTTCTCGTACTTTTGTCGGAAAAGTCAAAAAGTACCTCGTACGAAAAACGACAAAAGATTCTTTTCATATCTTTTACTAAAAACTCACCGAAGGGTAAAATTGGATTTAAACAATTGTAGGTGGATGTAAATAATATTACATATTTAGGAAACATGTATGTGGATGATAAAATACACCCTAGTAAATACCAAAGTATAAACAATCTCGGATAAAAATGATATTGTGATATATTCCCTTACCTTAGGTCTGATTTTCTTCGTAAGTGTCCGAACCTCTTGTATAATGATTTAACTAAGGTTATTGACTTATTACAGAATCATACTTATAGTTATGATATCATATATGGTCATATTATTAGCTTCTTATTAGTAATATTTCATTACTACTTGTTATTCGGGTGTTTATTACTTTTTGTTCTTATGCGTGTTTTGTCGAATAAATTCTTATTCTTCTCTTTAGGTTATAGATAACTCATTTACAGAATGGTATTAGTGTAATATATATCATATTCATTCATTAAATTCATTTATATAATCATTATGCAATGAAGATCATGTAGAACGAGTCGCATCACATCGTGGTGACGGTATTCCGTACGTACGCACAAGTGATGATATCGTTCCTATGATCGTGGCATTGTATTGGAGTTTATGTATACTATTTCAGAATCAATATCACTTTATAATAGTCATATATAGTCATTATTTACACCATTATACCCATCCAAGTAAGGTGGTGGTGGAAAATAGATTACACCACGGGGTGGAGACGACATTCCGTACGTACACACGCGCGGTGATTTCTTTTTCCGTAGGATGGATAGATGGTGAAATAGGGTTGTTTAATACTTATAATAACATATCAGTATATTAGTGATAATTATGTTATTACTTCATAATGAAACAACTAAATAAGAAGAAGTGTAAGAAGAAATAAAGATGAAAGAATCGGTAACGGGCATTACCTCTTCTTTGAAGTGCTACTTTGAGACCTCCTTTTAGGGCACTAAAATAGGTCTTTTAAGAAGACCAGAACCTCTAGGATGGTTCTATGGAAGTGGATAGGAGAAATTGGCAGGGGTTGGACGATCATGAAGGCTCAATGTGGTGTGAGGAAGAGGGGGAGGAGGTACCCTTTTATAAGGGAGGAGAGGGGCACCTTTGGAATAACTAAAACTATTATTTTATTATAAAGTCAAATTCGGTTTTAAATAGCTCCAAATTGATTTATATAGAAGCTAAGGTTGGGATGTGTCGAAAAAATCTCATCCAATAGAATTTATACAAGTTTAGGTTCCTATTTTAACCTAATCATTTAGATTTAATATTAAGTTAAATAATTTTACTTTTACCGTGTCTTCTTGTGTTCTTATAATATAAGGTTAATAAACATACTATAAGTAACCAAACGAACCCCAAGTGGTTTATTATTAATATATATAACATTATATAAGTCATTTGGCTGAACCTTAGATTTTTAAAAATAAAATAACAATTACTAATATAATATTTGTTTTAAAAACTATTTTATGTTAATATTGACACTATTTAGTAATTGATTTTTGTGAAAATCATAACAGAATGATTAGTTCGAAAAAAGTTAATTAAATCAATAATAACAAGTAATATTAACCTAGAAAATTATTGGAATTCATAAAATTTCTCTAATTACATTTATTTGGGTATTTATAACATCAATTATGTCAATATTTCATTAATAAGATAATTATTGCATCATATTTGTGTCATAAATAAACTAAATTATATAATGTCTAAAATTTACAAATAAAATTTCATTATGTAGAACATCTTTTTAGATTTATAATGAATATTTATAGTTGATTTTAGCTTATGTATAACCCTATATTAAAAATGAGTTTCTTGTTAAACTTTGATTTTAACTATTTTAACCCTTCTTTAAATAAATTAATAATAAATATCCTAATCTAATCCAAGTGGGCCTAAATGGTCATATTTTAATCATAAGTTTGTTTTTGGTCGAATTACACTTGTACAGTAGAATTAGGACATTGTTAGGGTAATAATAATATCATTTTTACCCTTAATTACCCTATTTACTTTTAGCCGTGGTAAAAAAAAGTAAAAAGTTACTATTCACCAAAAAATTATTTTCATCTCATTGAACCACATTTTACTTACTGACATCAACCGTGTCTCTCGGATTTTCGAAATTCCACTCACAGAACTGGTAAAATTAAGTTTTATGAAAAATTCAGTTTTTTAACTACCACTAAGTGGTTTCACTATTCATCAAAATTTGAAAGATTTCAGAAAAATACCAAAATTTCACCCTAGTCTAATTTCGATATTCCGAATCCAAAAATGAAGTCCATTTCGAAAAATAAAATTTATAAAATTTCAAAAAGTGGTTATTACTATTCATAACGGCTAGTTTTAATAATATTTTAATAGCATATCATTTTTTAGTGAATATCGGTATTGCGTACGACGCAAGCTATCGAGGAAGGCCATGGTTGCATGTAAAGAAAGCCAAGATAGTGTTGTGTGTAGTGAAAGATTCCTTTGATGATTTATATAACATAAAAACAAAATATTTCACATAAAAGTCTCGGGTGTTACATTCTACCCCCCTTAAAATGAATTTCGCCTTTGAAATTCGTCACTTTGTAACAAACAGATGAGGATACCTCTCCCTCATCATATCCTCAACCTCCCATGTAGCTTCTTCTAATTGGTGGTTCCTCCATAAAACCTTCACCAATCGAGTGGTCTTGCTTCGTAGGACTTTTTCTCTACGATCCAGAATCTCTATCGGCTGTTCTTCATAAGAATGATCTTGCTCCAGCGGTACAACATCTGAGCTAAGTACATGTGAAGGATCTGGAATGTACTTTATCAAGAGAGATACATGGAACACATCTAGAACTTGAGAGAGATTCGGTGGAAGCGCCAATCGGTAAGCTACCTTCCCAACACGATCAAGTATTTCGAAAGGACCGATATATCTAGGGCTCAACTTCCCCTTCTTTCCAAATCTCATGACTCGCTTCCAGGGAGATATTCGTAAGAACACTTTATCACCCACTTCAAACTCTAGGTCTTTTCTTCGGTTGTCGGCATAACGTTTCTGTTGACTCTGAGCTGCTCTTATGTGTTGTTGAATAGATCTGACCTTTTCTGCCATTTCATCAACGAGATCAGGTCCTAATAGCTTTCTTTCCCCAACTTCATCCCAGCAAGTTGGAGTCCTTCATTTGTTTCCATAGAGAGCTTCATAAGGATCCATCTGAATACTGGAGTGAAATCTATTATTATAAGAAAATTCCACCAAAGTTAGGTGTTGATCCCAACCACCTTTGAAATCCATAGAGCAATCTCTCAACATATCTTCTAGGGTTTGAATTGTTCTCTCAGAATGACCGTCTGTCTGAGGATGATAAGCAGTGTTGAAACTTAACTCTATATCCAGAGTATGATAAAGACTTCGCCAAAACATAGAGGTAAATCTCGGATCCCGATCAGATATAATAGAATGTGGTACTCCATGCAATCTTACCACTTCCTTTACATATATCCTGGAAAGCTGATCCAGAGAGAAATCCTCTCTAATAGCAATGAAGTGTGAAGACTTTGTAAAACGATCAACTATGACCCAGATAACATTATTGCCTTTGGATGTTTTAGTAAGTCCTGTGACAAAGTCCATAGTGATGTTTTCCCATTTCCATTCGGGTATGGGTAATGGTTGTAACATCCCCTTAGACTTTTGTCTCTCAGCTTTAACTTCCTGACAAACCAAGCATCGAGAGACATATTCAGCAACATCTCTTTTCATGCCATCCCACCAGAAGTACTCTTTCAGGTCCCTATACATTTTCGTGCTTCCAGGATGAATAGAGAATGAAGAACTATGAGCCTCATCCAGTAGCTCCTTCTTTAATTCTGGGATGGGAGGAACACAAACCCGATTCCTGAACTTTATTATCCCATCACAATCAAGGTTGAATTCAGGATCATTTCTCACCTTCTTTTGTAACTCGACATTTTCTTTCTGTGCCCCTTTAATCTTCACATGTATATATGGTTGAACATTCATTTGAGAAAGATAATATTTTTCCCCTTCCATTATAATTCTAAGATCCATCCTTTGTAAATCCATAAATATTGGATCTTTTGCGATCCTCATCATGGATAAACTGGCATGGTCTTGTCGACTTAATGCATCTGCCACCTTGTTTGCTTTCCCAGGGTGGTAATAGATTGAGCAGTCATAATCCTTAATCAGCTCCAACCATCTTCTTTGGCGTATATTCAGATCCTTTTGTGTGAAAATATACTTTAAACTTTTATGATCAGTATAAATATCACATCTTTCACCATAAAGATAATGCCTCCAAATCCTTAATGCAAAGATTACCGCAGCTAACTCCAAATCATGAGTTGGTTAATTTTTCTCATGGATTTTGAAATGTTGTGAGGCATAAGCTATTACCATATCATTTTGCATAAGAACACACCCCAATCCCTTCTTGGATGCATCACTATAGATCACAAACCTTTCTCCACTACAAGGCAGTGTGAGTACAGGTGCACTGGATAACCTTCTTTTCAACTCCTTGAAATTCTCTTCACATTCCTCCATCCATACAAACTTAACTCTTTTCCGAGTCAACTTGGTGAGTGGATTAGATAATCGTGAAAAATCTTTCACAAAATGTCGATAATATCCAGCCAAACCAAGAAAACATCGGATCTCAATTACTGTTGTTGGTCTCTACCATCTTTCAATAACCTCGGTTTTTGCTGGATCCACAGATATCCTCTCTTTTGAGATTATGTGACCCAAAAATGAAACTTTTTTAAGCCATAATTCACACTTGGTAAATTTGGCATAAAGCTTCTCCTTTCTTAGGGTCTTCAATATAATTCTCAAGTGATCTTCATTTTCTTCCTTTCTCTTTGAATAGACAAGAATATCATCTATAAAGACTACCACAAATTGATCAAGATAGTCTCTAATGACTCTATTCATCAGATCCATGAAGATAGCAGGGGCATTAGTAAGACCAACTGGCATCACTATAAATTCATAGTGTCCATACCTTGTACGGAAAGCCGTCTTTGGTATATCCTCCCTTTTAACCCTTAATTGATGATACCCTGAACGAAGATCAATCTTGGAAAAGTATTGAGCTCCGCGTAGTTGGTCAAATAAGTCATCAATGCGTGGGAGAGGATATTTGTTCGTGATAGTGATCTTGTTAAGTTCTCGATAATCAATGCAGAGTCTCATTGATCCATCTTTCTTCATAACAAACAGAACAGGTGCTCCCCAAGGTGACGCACTTGGGCGTATGAACCCCTTATCAAGATTCTCTTGGAGTTTCTTCTTCAATTCCTGCAACTCAATTGGGGCCATTCTATAACGTGTCTTTAAAATAGGCAAAGCACCCGGTACGAGTTCTATTGAAAACTCAACATCACGATTTGGTGGAAGACCCGGAAATTCCTCCGGAAAGACACCATAAAACTCCCGTACAATGGGAATATTCTTAATCGTGAGTTTCTCACCAACCATTTGAGATAAATAACCTTCATTTAGTGGAATTAATACCCATAAGGTAGAAGGAATTTCCACTGGAAGGTCATGTTCATCCTTGCATTGATAGACGATCATAGATTGATCTGGAATATGAAAGGTGACTTCCCTTCTTTGGCAATTGATATGACCTCCATATAAAGAAAGCCAATCCATGCCAAGAATCACATCAAATTCCACTATAGGAAGGATCACAAGATTTGCAGGAAGCACTTTCCCACAAACTTAGATCGGAGAAGAATTATAAACTTTTTATGCGACTGTTGTGCCATTAGTGGTTGTCACAGATGAATCAACATCTAATTATTGAGGTAATACAGTGATATCCATAGAAAATTCTTCAGAAATAAAAGAGTGGGTGGATCCAGAATCAAATAAAACATTTGCTACTTTAGAGTGGATGGTAAGTGTACCTTTCGCCACATCGTTATTGTACTCCACATCACTGATAGAAATTGCATGTGACTTTCCTTTGTCTTTAGCCTTAAGAGTTTGTTGACGTCGACCATCATCATCAACCCTTGGATTAGGGCATTTATTGGAATAATGTCCCATCTCCTTGCACTTGAAACATTGAAGTGTCATAGGTTCATTCTGTGTATCCCTTCTTTTGTTTGCATCATTAGACATCTTCTTCCCATCATCGCGGCATTCAAATGCCCGATGACCTTCCTTTCCACATTTGAAACATTTACTTGTCCCTTTAAGACAAATCCCTCCATGTTTCATTCCACACTTTGAGCATAAGGGAAAGCTCATATTCTTTTCAGTGTGCTCTTTAGATTTTCCTTTAAATTCCATTTTCCTCTTCTTATCAAACCCATATGACTGATGGGTTACTCCAATATCCATCTTGACTTTGAGAGCATTTCGAATGATTTCCTCGTAGCTATTAAAGTCCATTATGGATAACGCCCTTCGAAGACTTGATTTTAAGCCACTAATGAATCGATCGATCTTACTCTCAGGTTGGATAATAATACCAAAAGGGTACCTTGCAAGTCTTGTAAAATTTGCTTCATAGGTACCAACAGATTCATCATCCTTTTGCTTCAGTTCAAGAAACTCTTTCTCCATCTTTGTTCGGAGAATACGAGGGAAGTACTTATTGAAAAATGAGTTCTTGAACTCGTCCCATTCCATGGACTCAATTTCATCCCTTTGCCTCACATTCTTAATAAGATTCCACCATTGATCAGCATCACCTTCCATATGATACACTGCTAAGATGACTTTATCATGCTCAGAACATTGAAGAACTGAAAATATCTTTTCAGTAGTACAAATCCATTATTCAGCAACTAATGGATCAGTAGACCCGCTGAATGAAGGTGGACTCTATCTCATGAAGGATTAAATAGAATGTTTCTCCTTCTCTTTCTCATTTGGAAGTCCTTCATGATTCATAGATTGAGAAAGTTGTGTGGGCATGGCTATAATATTTTTCATTCCAGCTCCCATAACGTTTGGTTACTCAGGGGGACAATCATTGCATTGCCCGTCGCATTCCACATTAACACGGTTCTTTCGGGTTCTAGCCATTGAATAAAACCAAGAAGAATAGTGTGAGCAACACTAATTATAATAGGAAAACCACCTAATCATGATTAAAATTTCACACTTAAGGTCTTATCCTAGGTTATTCATGGCCATTTCTAAAACACTAAGATTATGTTCTATGCTTAGACTTATCCTTAGGGTTCTTACTAAGGCTTTCACATCCTAGTTTCCAAAGGTTGACTATACCTTTCCTCTGATACCAACTATAACGACCCATAGTTTACATACATTGTTAATACTTCAAAATTGAAGCATACTTATTACAACATATAACAAAACCATGAAAGGACCGTATAGGTATAGTGTCTTTAGAAACTGGGAAACATAAACAACTAGTTCATAAAGCGTCTACACTGTCTCCCATTTATTTCATCATATCTATAGTCCCTTTTGGAATATCTTACCTAATAACCTTCTTCATGACCCGGGGAAAGAAAACATACAAAAGGGTGAGCTCAAATGCTCAGTAAGGGTAAACAAAAGAAATATCAATCACATCATATTCATAAGAACATAACTTTTGGAAATTTTAACCTGCAAAAGAGAGCATAATTTCATAACATGGGATAAATCATAGTAGTGAAATGGAATCTCAATAATCATAACATAAAACATGAAACTTTGTGGAATACACACATAGTCATAGAGAATAATTTATTATTAGTCAAGACTCATTTCCAAGACTATCTTAGTGGACAAAGTCCATTTCTGAACCGAGTTCACTCCTCGTTTCAGTCCTGTTTCACTGAACCGGTATAACCTACTGTTCCAGCCATGTCTATCTCCTAAGATATAAAATCTTTAACCAATTCATTAGAGGGAGATATAGGTCCCACCCATCTCATATTGATACCATTCTTATGTGTGCCACAAAATCATAAATCATACATCATTGCATAACCCATGTAGTAAAAATGGGAATCTTAAACATCATGACATCATAAAACAACTAATATAAGATAAAGGAATTCATAAAAATAATTCCATCACAACATAATCAAATCAATATAATAATAGGGATAGAAACAGAACCCTTTATTATCTTAGATGGAAAATAATTTTGATAAAACACTTGAACTCCATTCTTGAAGAAAATATCCTTTCTACTTCAAAAACACATTCCTTTCATTAACATGTTATAAAATTTTAAACTGAAAGAAGTTGATTAAAAATAAACTTGAAAACTTGTAAAGGAAGCTTCTTGGAAATAATGTTTTAAAAATCCATTCATGCCGTATATGTTAAAAAAACATTCTTCTCGTACTTTTGTCGGAAAAGTCAAAAAGTACCTCGTACGAAAAACAACAAAAGATTTCTTTCATATCTTTTACTAAAAACTCACCGAAGGGTAAAATTGGATTTAAACAATTGTAGGTGGATGGAAATAATATTACATATTGAGGAAACATGGATGTGGATGATAAAATACACCCCAGTAAATACCAAAGTATAAACAATCTCGGATAAAAATGAGATTGTGATATTTTCCCTTACCATAGGTCCGATTTTCTCGTAAGTGTCCGAAACTCCTGTATAATGATTTAAATAATGTTATTGACTTATTCCAGAATCATAATTATTGTTATGATATCATATATCTTCATATTCTTAGCTTCTTATTAGTAATATTTCATTACTACTTGTTATTCGGGTGTTTATTACTTTTTGTTCTTATGCGTGTTTTGTCAAATAAATTATTATTCTTCTCTTTAGGTTATAGATACCTCATTTCCAGAATGGTATTAGTGTAATATATATCATATTCATTCATTTAATTCATTTATATAATCATTATGCAATGAAGATCATGTAGAACGACTCGCATCACATCATGGAGACGGTATTCCGTACGTACGCACAAGTGATGATATCGTTCCTATGATCGTGGAATTGTATTGGAGTGTATGTATACTATTTCAGAATCAATATCACTTTATAATAGTCATATATAGTCATTATTTACACCATTATACCCATCCAAGTGAGGTGGTGGTGGAAAATAGATTAAACCATGGCGTGGAGACGGTATTCCGTACGTACGCACGCGCGATGATTTCTTTTTCTGTAGGATGGATAGATTGTGAAATAGGGTTGTTTAATACTTATAATAACATATCAGTATATGAGTGATACTGATGTTATTACTTCATAATAAAACAACTAATGAATAATAAGTGGAAGAAGAAATAAAGATGAAAGAATCGGTAACAGACATTACCTCTTCTTTGAAGTTCTTCTTTGAGACCTCCTTTTAGGGCACTAAAATAGGTCTTTGAAGAAGACAAGAACCTCTAGGATGTTTCTAGGGAAGCGGAGAGGAGAAATTTGCAGGGTTTGGCCGAGCATGAAGGCTCAAAGTGGTGTGATGAAGAGGGGGAGGAGGTACACTTTTATAAGAGAGGAGAGGGGCACCTTTGGAATAACTAAAACTATTATTTTATTATAAAGTAAAA
The DNA here is from genome assembly GCA_963277665.1 of Viscum album. Taxonomy (NCBI): domain Eukaryota; kingdom Viridiplantae; phylum Streptophyta; class Magnoliopsida; order Santalales; family Viscaceae; genus Viscum; species Viscum album. The sequence continues at coordinate 1,496,648,570 of OY728164.1, forward strand.
TTCGGTTTTAAATAGCTCCAAATAGATTTATTTAGAAGATAAGGTGGGGATGGGTCTAAATCATCTCATCCAATAGAATTTAGTCAATTTTAGGTTCCTATTTTAACCTTATCATTTAGATTTAATATTAAGTTAAATAATTTTACTTTTACCGTGTCTTCTTGTGTTCTTATACTATAAGGTTATTAAACATACTATAAGCAGACAAAAAAACTCCAAGTTGTTTATTATTAATATATATAACCTTATATAAGTCATTTGGCCGAACCGTAGATTTTTTGAAATAAAATAACAATTACTAATATAATATTTGTTTTAAAAGCAATTTTATGTCAATTTTGACACTATTTAGTAATTGATTTTTGTGAAAATAATAACAGAATGATTAGTTCAAAAAAAGTTAATTAAATCAATAATAACATGTCATATTAACCTACAAAATTATTTTAATTCATAAAAAATCTCAAATTACATTTATTTGGGTATTTATAACATCAATTATGTAAATATTTCATTAATAAGATTATTAGTACATCATATTTGTGTCATAAATAAATTAAATTATATAACGTCTAAAAATTACAAATAAAATATCATTGTGTAGAAAATCTTTATATCTTTCTAATTAACATTTATAGTTGATTTTATATTTTGTATAACCTTATATTAAAAATTATTTTCTTGTTAAACTTTGATTTTAACTATTTTAACCCTTCTTTAAATAAATTAATAATAAATGTCCTAATCTAATCCATGTGGGCCCAAATGGTCATATTTTATTCCTAAGGTTGTTTTTGGTTGAATTAAACTTTTCCAATAGAATTAGGACATGTGTTAGGGTAATAATAATATCATTTTTACCCTTAATTACCCTATTTACTTTTAACCGTTGTGAAAAAAGTAAAAAGTTACTATTCACCAAAAAATTATTTTCATCTCATTGAACCACATTTTACCTACTGACATCAACCGTGTCTCTCGGATTTTCTAAATTCCACTCATAGAAGTTGTAAAATTAAGTATTATGAAAAATTCATTTTTTTAACTACCACTTACTGGTTAAACTATTCATCAAAATTTGAATGTTTTCAGAAAAATACCAAAATTTCACCCTAGGCTAATTTCTATATTCCGAAAACAAAAATGAAGTCCATTTTCAAAAATAAAATTTATAAAATTTCAAAAAGTGGTTATTACTATTCATAACGGCTAGTTTTAATAATATTTTAATAGCATATCATTGTTTAGTGAAACTCGGTATTGCATACGATGAAATCTATCGAGGAAGGCCGCGGTTGCGTGTAAAGCAAGCCAAGATAGTGTTGTGCGTAGTGAAAGATTCATTTGATGATTTATATAACATAAAAACAAAATATTTCACATAAAAGTCTCGGGAGTTACATTCTACCCCCCTTAAAATGAATTTCACCCTCGAAATTCGTCACTTTGTAACAAACAGATGAGGATTCCTCTCCCTCATCATATCCTCAAGCTCCCATGTAGCTTCTTATAATTGGTGGTTCCTCCATAAAACTTTCACCAATCGAGTGGTCTTGCTTCGTAGGAATTTTTTGCTACGATCCAGAATCTCTATCGGTTGTTCTTCATGAGAAAGATCTTGCTCCAGCGGTACATCTTCTGAGCTAAGTACATGTGAAGGATCAGGTATGTACTTTCTCAGGAGAGATACATGGAACACATCTTGAACTTGAGAGAGATTCAGTGGAAGTTCCAATCGGTAAGCTACCTTCCCAACACGATCCAGTATTTCGAAAGGATCGATATATCTAGGGCTCAACTTCCCCTTCTTTCCAAATCTCATGACTCTCTTCTAGGGAGATATTCAAAAGAACACTTTATCACCCACTTCAAACTCTAGGTCTTTTCTTCGGTTGTCGGCATAAATTTTCTGTCGACTCTGAGCTGCTCTTATGTGTTGTTGAATAGATCTGACCTTTTCTGCCATTTCATCAACGAGATCAGGTCCTAATAGCTTTCTTTCCCCAACTTTATCCCAGCAAGTTGCAGTCCTGCATTTCTTTCCATAGAGAGCTTCATAAGGAGCCATCTGAATACTGGAGTGAAAGCTATTATTATAATAATATTCAACCAAAGGTAGGTGTTGATACCAACCAACTTTGAAATCCTTAGAGCAAGCTCTCAACATATCTTGTAGGGTTTGAATTGTTCTCTCAGACTGACCGTCTGTCTAAAGATGATAAGCAGTGCTGAAACTCAACTCTGTATCCAGAGTACGCTAAAGACTTTTCCAGAACTTCAAGGTAAATCTCGGATCCCGATCAGATATAATAGAAAGTGGTACTCCATGCAATCTTACCACTTCCTTTACATATATCCTGGCAAGCTGATCCAGAGAGAAATCCTCTCTAATAGCAATGAGGTGTGAAGACTTTGTAAGACGATCAACTATGACCCAAATAGCATTATTGCCTTTGGATGTTTTATGAAGTCCTGTGACAAAGTCTATAGTGATGTTTTCCCATTTCCATTCGGGTATGGGTAATGGTTGTAACATCCCCTTAGACTTTTGTCTCTCAACTTTAACTTGCTGACAAACCAAGCATCAAGAGACATATTCAGCAACATCTCTTTTCATGCCATCCCACCAGAAGTACTCTTTCAGGTCCCTATACATCTTCGTTCTTCTAGGATGAATAGAGAATGAATAACTATGAGCCTCATCCAGCAGCTCCTTCTATAATTCTGGGATGGGAGGAACACAATCCCGATTCCTAAACTTTATTATCCCATCACAATCAAGGTTGAATTCAGGAACATTTCTCACCTTCTTTTGTAACTCGACATCTTCTTTCTATGCCCCTTTAGTCTTCACATGTATAAATGGTTGAACATTGATTTGAGAAAGATAAGATTTTTCCCCTTCCATTATAATTACAAGATCCAACCTTTGTAAATCCATAAATATTGGATCTTTTGTGATCCTCATCATGGATAAACTGGCATGGTGTTGTCGACTTAATGCATCTGCCACCTTGTTTGCTTTCCCAGGGTGGTAATGGATTGAGCAGTCATAATCCTTATTCAGCTCCAACCATCTTCTTTGGCACATATTCAGCTCCTTTTTTGTGAAAATATACTTTAAACTTTTATGATCAGTATAAATATCACACCTTTCACCATAAAGAGAATTCCTCCAAATCATTAATGCAAAGATTACCGCAGCTAACTCCAAATCATGATTTGGGTAATTTTGCTCATGGATTTTGAACTGTCATGAGGCATAAGCTATCACCATATCATTTTGCATAAGAACACACCCCAATCCCTTCTTGGATGCATCAATATAGATCACAAACCGTTCTCCACTACAAGGTATTGTGAGTACAGGTGCATTGGATAACCTTCTTTTCAACTCCTTGAAATTCTCTTCACATTCCTCCGTCCAGACAAACTTAACTCTTTTCCGAGTCAACTTGGTGAGTGGATTAGATAATCATGAAAAATCTTTTACAAAAAATCGATAATATCTAGCCAAACCAAGAAAACTTCAGATCTCAGTTACTGTTGTTGGTCTCGATGATCTTTCCATAACCTCTGTTTTTGCTGGATCCACAGATATCCCCTCTTTTGAGATTATGTGACCCAAAAATGAAACTTTATGAATCCAAAATTCATACAAGGTAAATTTGGCATAAAGCTTCTCCTTTCTCAGGGTCTTCAATATAATTCTCAAGTGATCTTCATGTTATTCCTTTCTATTTGAATAGACATGAATATCGTCTATAAAGACTACCAAAAATTGATCCAGATAGTCTCCAAAGACTCTATTCATCAGATCCATGAAGATAGCAGGGGAATTAGTAAGACCAAATGGCATCACTATAAATTCATAGTGTCCATACCTTGTACGGAAAGCTGTCTTTGGTATATCCTCCATTTTGACCCATAATTGATGATACCCTGAACGAAGATCAATCTTGGAAAAGTTTTGAGCTCCGCGTAGTTGGTCAAATAAGTCATCAATGTGTGGGAGAGGATATTTGTTCTTGATAATGATCTTGTTAAGTTCTCGATAATCAATGCAGAGTCTCATTGATCCATCTTTCTTCTTAACAAATAGAAAAGGAGCTCCCCAAGGTGATGCACTAGAGCGTATGAACCCCTTATCGAGATTCTCTTGGAGTTGCTTCAGCAATTCCTGCAACTCAATTGGGGCCATTCTATAAGGTGTCTTTGAAATAGGAAAATCACCTGGTATGAGTTCTATTAAAAACTCAACTTCATGATTTGGTGGAAGACCCGATAATTCCTTTGGGAAGACATCATCAAACTCCCGTACAATGGGCATATTATTAATCGTGAGTTTCTCACCAACCAGTTGAGAAAAATAACCTTCATTTAGTGGAATTAAGACCCATAAGGTAGAAGTAATTTCCACTGGAAGGTTATGTTCATCCTTGCATTGATAGACGATCATAGAGTGATCTGGTATATGAAATGTGACTTCCCTTCTTTGGAAATTGATAAGAGATCCATATAAAGAAAGACAATCCATGCCAAGAAGCACATAAAATTATACTATAGGAAGGATCACAAGATTTGTAGGAATCACTTTCCCACAAACTTCGATCGAAGAAGAATTATAAACTTTTGATGCGACTGTTGTGCCATTAGGGGCTGTCGCAACTAACTCAACATCTAATTGTTGAGGTAATATGGTGATACCTTAGAAAATTCTTCAGAAATAAAAGAGTGGGTGGATCCAGAATCAAATAAAACATTTTCTACTTTAGAGTGGATGGTAAGTTTACCTTTCACCACATCGTTATCATACTCTACATCTCTGATAGAAATTTCATGTGACTTTCCTTTGTCTTTAGCCTTAAGAGTTTGTTGACGTCGACCATCATCATCAACCCTTGGATTAGGGAATTTATTGGCATAATTTCCCATCTCCTTGCACTTGAATCATTGAAGGGTAGTAGGTTCATTATGTGTATCCATTCCTTTGTTTTCATCATTAGACACCTTCTTCCCATCATCGCAGCATTCAAATGCCCGATGACCTTCCTTTCCACATTTGAAACATTTACTTGTCCCTTTAAGACAACTCCCTCTATGTTTCTTTCCACACTTTGAGCATAAGGGAAAGCTCATCTTCTTTTCAGTGTTCTCATTAGATTTTCCTTTAAATTCCATTTTCCTCTTCCTATCAAACCCATATGACTGATGGGTTACTCCAATCTTCATCTCGACTTTGAGAGCACATCGAACGATTTCCTCATAGCTATTAAAGTCCCTTATGGATAACGCCCTTCAAAGACTTGATTTTAAGCCACTAAAGAATCGATCGATCTTACTCTTAGGTTGGATAATAATACTAGAAGCGTACCTTGCAAGTCTTGTAAAATTTTCTTCATAGGTACCAACAGATTCATCATCCTTTTGCTTCAGTTCAAGAAACTCTTTCTCCATCTTTGTTCGGAGAATACAAGGGAATTACTTATTGAAAAATAAGTTCTTGAACTCATCCCATTCCATGGACTCAATTTCATCCCTTTTCCTCGTATTCTTAATAAGATTCCACCATTTATCAGCATCACCTTCCAAACGATACACTACTAAGATGACTTTATCATGCTCAAAACATTGAAGAATAGAAAATATATTTTGAGTAGTACTAATCCATTGTTCAACAACTAATGGATCAGTAGACCCGCTGAATGAAGGTGGACGCTGTCTCATGAAGGATTCAACAAAATGTTGTTCCTTCATTTTCTAGTTTGGAAGTCCTGCATGATTCATAGCTTGAGAAAGTTGTGTGAGAATGGCTTCAAGATTTTGCATTCCAGCTCCCATAACATTTGGTTGCTCAGAGGGACAATCATTGCATTGCCCGTCGCATTCTGCATTAACACGGTTCCTTCAGGTTCCAACCATTGACTAAAACCAAGAAGAATAATGTGAGCAACACTAATTATAATAGGAAAACCACATAATCATGAATAAAATTTCACACTTAAGGTCTTATCCTAGGTTATTCATGGCCATTTCTAAAACACTATGATTGTGTTCTATGCTTAGACTTATCCTTAGGGTTCTTACTAAGGCTTTCACATCCTAGTTTCCAAAGGTTGACTATACATTTCCTCTGATACCAACTATAATGACCCATACTTTACATACATTGTTAATACTTCAAAATTGAAGCATACTTAATACAACATATAACAAAAACATGAAAGGAACTTATAGGTATAGTGTCTTTAGAAACTGGGAAACATAAAAAACTGGTTCATAAAGCGTCTACACAGTCTCCCATTTATTTCATCAAATCTATAGTCCCTTTTGGCATATCTTACTTAATAACCTTCTTAATGACCTGGGGAAAGAAAACATACAAAAGGGTGAGCTCAAATGCTCAGTAAGGGTAAACAAAATAAATATCAATCACATCATATTCATAAGAACATAACTTTTGGAAATCTTAACTTGCAAAAGAGAGCATAATTTCATAACATGGGATAAATCATAGTAGTGAAATGGAATCCCAATAATCATAACATAAAATATGAAACTTTGTGGCATACACACATAATCATAGAGAATCATTTATTATTAGTCAAGACTCATTGCCAAGACTATCTTAATGGACAAAGTCCATTTCTGAACCGAGTTCACTCCTCGTTTCAGTCCTGTTTCACTAAGCTGGTATAACCTACCGTTCCAGCCATGTCTATCTCATGAGATATAAAATCTTTACCCGATGCGTTAGAGGGAGATATAGGTCCAACCCATCTCATATTGATACCAATATTATGTGTGCCACAAAATCATAAATCATACATCATTTCATAACCCATGTAGTAAAAATGGGAATCTTAAAAATCGTGACATCATTAAACAACTCGCATAAGATAAAGGAATTCATAAAAATAATTCCATCACAACATAATCAAATCAATGTAATAATAGGGATAGAAACAGAACCCTTTATTATCTTAGAGGGAAAATAATTTTGATAAAACACTTGAACTCCATTCTTGAGGAAAATATCCATTCTACTTCAAAAACACTTTCCTCTATTTAACATGTTATAAAATTTTAAAATAAAAGAAGTTGATCAAAAATAAACTTGAAAACTTGTAAAGGAATCTTCTTGGAAATAATGTTTTAAAAATCCATTCATGCCGTATAAATTAAAAAAAATTCTTCTCGTACTTTTGTCAGAAAAGTCAAAAAGTACCCTGTACGAAAAACGAGAAAAGATTCCTTTCATATCTTTTACTAAAAACTCACCAGAGGGTAAAATTGTATTTAAACAATTGTAGGTGGATGGAAATAATATTACATATTGAGGAAACATGGATGTGGCTGAAAAAATACACCCTATTAAATACCAAAGTATAAACAATCTCGGATAAAAATGAGATTGTGATATTTTCCCTTACCTTAGGTCTGATTTGCTTCGTAAGTGTCCGAACCTCTTGTATAATGATTTAAATAAGGTTATTGACTTATTACAGAATCATACTTATTGTTATGATATCATATATGGCCATATTCTTATCTTCTTATTAGTAATATTTCATTACTACTTGTTATTCGGGTGTTTATTACTTTTTGTTCTTATGCGTGTTTTGTCGAATAAATTCTTATTCTTCTCTTTAGGTTATATATACCTCATTTCCAGAATGGTATTAGTGTAATATATATCATATTAATTCATTCAATTCATTTATATAATAATTATTTAATGAAGATCATGTAGAACGAGTCGCATCACATCGTGGAGACGGTATTCCGTACGTATGCACGAGTGATGATATTGTTCTTATGATCATGGAATTGTATTGGAGTGTATGTATACTATTTCAGAATAAATATCACTTTATAATAGTCATATACAGTCATTACTTACACCATTATACCCATCCAAGTAAGGTGGTGGTGGAAAATAGATTACACCACGGCGTGGAGACGGTATTCCGTACGTACGCACGCGCGGTGACTTCTTTTTCCATAGGATGGATAGATGGTGAAATAGGGTTGTTTAATACTTATAATAACATATCAGTATATTAGTGATACTGATGTTATTACTTCATAATGAAACAACTAAAGAAGAAGAATTGGAATAAGAAATAAAGATGAAATAATCGGTAACGGACATTACCTCTTCTTTGAAGTGCTTCTTTGATACCTCCTTTTAGGGAACTAAAATAGGTCTTTGAAAAAGACAAGAACCTCTAGGATATTTCTAGGGAAGTTGAGAGGATAAATAGGCAGGGTTTGGCCGAGCTTGAAGGCTCAAAGTGGTGTGAGGAAGAGGGGGAGGAGGTTCCCTTTTATAAGGGAGGAGAGGGGCACCTTTGGAATAACTAAAACTATTATTTTATTATAAAGTCAAATTCTATATTAAATAGATCCAAATTGATTTATTTCTAATCTAAGGTGGGGATGGGTCGAAAGCATCTCATCAAATAGAATTTATACAAGTTTAGGTTCCTATTTTAACCTTATCATTTAGATTTAATATTAAGTTAAATAATTTTACTTTTACCGTCTCTTCTTTTGTTCTTATACTATAAGGTTAATAAACTTACTATAAGCAGCCAAAAGAACCCCAAGTTGTTTATTATTAATATATATAACTTTATCTAAGTAATTCGTCCCAAACTTAGATTTTTAGGAATAAAGTATCAATTACTAATATAATGTTTATTTCAAAAACTATTTTATGTCAATTTTGACACTATTTTGTAATTCATTTTTGTGAAACTCATAACAAAATGAATAGTTCGAAAAAAGTTAATTAAATCAATACTAACATGTCATATTAACCTTGAAAATTATTGGAATTCATAAAAAGTCTCAAATTACATTTATTTGGGTATTTATAACATCAATTATGTAAATATTTCATTAATAAGATAATTACAGCATCATATTTGTGACATAAATAAATTAAATTATATATCGTCTAAAAATTACAAATAAAATATCATTATGTAGGAAATCTTTTTATATTTCTAATTAATATTTATAGTTGATTTTATCTTATGTATAACCCAATATTAAAAATGATTTTCTTGTTAAACTTTGATTTTAACTATTTTAACCCTTCTTTAAATAAATTAATAATAAATGTCCTAATCTAATCCAAGTGGGACTAAATGGTCATATTGTATTCTTAAGGTTGTTTTTGGTCAAATTACACTTGTCCAACAGAATTAGGACATGTGTTAGGGTAATAATAATATCATTTTTACCCTTAACTACCCTATTTACTTTTAACCGTGGTAAAAAAAAGTAAAAAGTTACTATTCACTAAAAAATTATTTTCATCTCATTGAACCACATTTTACTTACTGACATCAACCATGTCTCTCGGATTTTAGAAATTCCACTCACAGAAGTGGTAAAATTAAGTTTTATGAAAAATTCAGTTTTTTAACTACCACTTAGTGGTTTCACTATTCATTAAAATTTGAAAGTTTTCAGAAAAATACCAAAATTTCACCCTAGACTGATTTCGATATTCCGAATCCAAAAATGAAGTCCTTTTTGAAAAATAAAATTTATAAAATTTCAAAAAGTGGTTATTACTATTCTTAACAGCTAGTTTTAATAATATTTTAATAGCATATCATTGTTTAGTGAAACTCGGTATTGCGTATGACGCAAGCTATCGAGGAAGGCCGCGGTTGCGTGTAAAGCAAGACAAGCTAGTGTTGTGTGTAGTGAAAGATTACTTTGATGATTTATACAACATAAAAACAAAATATTTCACATAAATGTCTCGAGTGTTACAATGGATCCACAACTACTTCCTATTGGGACACAACATGCCCAAAGAAACGAACTTCTCGAGAGGAAAACTCACAATTCGACAATTTATCAAACAGTTAATGTCAACGAAGAACTCCCAAAATGCCTCGTAGATGCTCGACATGCTCCTATTTAGATGTAGATTACACAAGGATGTCATCGATGAAAACTACCACGAAATTGTATAGGAACACATGGAACACAACATTCATCAAACCCGTGAACACAGCTGGAGCATTCGTCACACCAAATGGAATTACAACAAATTCATAATGCCCATGACGACAACGGAAAGCAGTCTTCGGAATATCCTCATCCTTCAAATGCATCTAATTATATCCTGACCGAAAGTCGATCTTTGAGAACCAACATTCACCCTTCAGTTGATCGAATAAGTCATCAATCCACGGAAGAGGATAGCGATTCTTTATTGTCACTTTGTTTAAGCAATGATAATCGACACACAACCGCAAACTGTTGTCGGCCTTCTTCCCGAACAGAACTGGTGCACCCCATAGTGACACAATTGGTTGAACAAAAACACACTACAGTAGACCATCAATCTATATACATAGCTCTCTTAACTCAAAATGGGCCATCCTATATAGAGACATAGATATAAGAGACACTCCTGACTGTAGCTCGATCCCAAACTCGATCTCTCGTTGAGGGGGTAAGGCCACAACCTCTTCTGGAAAAACATCAGGGTACCCCTCTACGACCCTAGGAAATGCCAACTACCCAACCACTGAGGAACTCAGCAACATCTTAGCTTCCATGGTTGATAAGGATGAAATGCGTCTATGACCCATCCGAGGGTCTCGCTCACCAAAAAACACAACTTGCTCTCCATTCGATCCAAAGAAAACGACCTTATTCCTAAAGAAATATATGATATACTACACTGAATTCAATCAATCCATGCCAAGGATGACATCACATGGTTTTATCTGTAAATATAGGAAATTTCCTTAAGAGTGGTGCTTCCCCAACACTATCTCACAGTCTCTACATACTTCAAACAAGCTAGCTCGACCTCCAATTGGTGTAGTTAACTCCAAGGGAACTGGAAGCCTCTCCACCTCGAGTCCCAAAGAATGGACAAGGGTAGGTGATATGAAGGAGTGTGTTGCTCCTGAATCAAACAAGGCATACACCAAGGTATAAAACAAGAAAAGGGTACCTCGAATGACATTTGGCTCTCCTGGAGATGGCAACGCTAGAGAACGAAGTTAACCATGACCTCCTCCACGGACTCTCTGACCCTGATGAAGACCACCACCATGGATGCACTCTACTCTCTAAGGACGAGGAGCGTCATGGGGTTGTCCCCTGCCTACTCCATATACACTCTACTGATCGAAAGCTGGTGAAACTGGTGGCTACTGCATCGGCTGGAACTGCCTCAACGAAGGAACTGGAGTAGAGCGCCCGATGCATGATGACCACCCTGAAAGGTCCGGCACTCCCATTACTAATTACCATGAACAACACAAGAAAAACAAGCACCTGATCCCTTGTAATAGTCTTGAGAGTTGCTACCTCCAGGGAAACGATACCTGAAGGGCTAGGACCTACCCCCGGCTGAATAGAAACTCTTCTACCCTTAAAACTAGGAACCTCGGACCACAACCTTGCTTCATGAGGAATCTTGCTGATTCCCCTCTCGTGATGATCAGGTCCTAGCCAAAGTCCTCTCGATAACCTCATCCATTACCATCGCCTCAAGATATGTGTTTAACATAAATGGGGTGACCTCGAGCTGGATCTCAGGACGCAAAGCCTCCTCAAAATGCCTCACCCTGGCCTCCTCATCTGGTAACAAATCCAAATCATACTGTAAGAGGTTCTGGAAATGTATTCCAAACTCTCGAACAGTGGAGCTCCTCTGTGGAAGGGTAAGAAGCTCCTAGAGACTAGACATCTTTGCAGTTGAGGAAAGGAACTCCACTCTGAATTTGTCTCGGAACTCCTCCAATGAGATTGCTGACTCCTCGAGATCCTCGAGGAACATGAACCACCATTGCATTGCTTCCCCACGTAGCATCGCCATAGCTAAGGAGACCTAGTGCATCTTCTGAGCACCAATTGAACTGAATCCAATATCGACCTCCTCCAACTAGTCTTCCATAACTGCATTTGAAACGGATCCCTCATACATCTGTGGACTCTGGCACTAAAACTCTTGGAGTGTCTTCCTCTATGTTTCATCGTCGTCGACTTCTACCCTGTGACAACCTGTTAGAACAGATTGATGGACATCTTTTATGAAAAACCGACGAGGACGTTGACCTGGAACCATACCTGCAAAATAAAAAACACTTAGAGATCCTAAAACTAGAATATAAAAGACTCAACATTTATTAATTAATTGTTTTTTATTCGTTTTAGGTTAAGATATCCCAAGGTCTACCCATTCAAACATAGGAATAAAGAAGAATGATGCATGATCCTTTCCTAGGTCTCTACCCTGAACCTAGTATCACCCTGTTTAGTAGCCATTATAAACATAATGTTCCATACATCAGATCATAGGGTTCCCTAAATGCCTATGTCTCAGCCGGTCTCCAATGTTTACCTCACTTACTAAACATGAATGACACTGTTTCCCTACCAACCCATGCAACCTCACTTGTGCCTAACTCCAAACTCCATCCTATCCCTCAAACAGACCTCCGATACCACTCTGTCTCAACCCCCTCCCCACAAAGTGTACCCCTCCTGGGCTGACAATGTGGAAAGGGAGATAATGACCCCCCGAGTCCCGCCTCCAGTAGGCCCCGTGTTCGCAACTAGCACAAAGGGTATAATAAACACACAAATGTAAGGCATTACCCTCTAAGAGAACACATGCAGAAGAGAGAGATAAGATAGACACCAACCAACACCAAATCTTAATTGAAATATAAAATAAACCCAAGTACATATATGAAATGCCATGAAAAAGTACTACAACTGAAGGGGAAAACTACAAGTACCCAAAGGAAAGTAAAAACCGCAGCGTCTACAAGCCCAAATAGCTCCTGCAACCACAAGCTAGTAGTAACCAGCCTAATATCCATCCTGTTCCAAGTGACTTCAAAAACAGTTTATATATACATGGGGTGAGTATAACAGTATACTCAGTAGGATCTTCCTCGAAGCCTCTCGTGCAATGGTAAAGAAACCATGCTAAAGAACAATGAACAACAAGTGAAATTAACACGTAACCTAAACAGGTATACTAGGTTCCCTACCTCACCATGGCTACCCTCTCCAAGTAACGCATACAAGAATATAGCATATAGTAAAGAATATCAAGGGTACCCTGCTACTACTTCCCCACTGGTTTTCCACTTTTCCCCAACGACATACGTCCTGGGCATCTCTCTCCAAAGGCGTGCTCGTATAAACTTGGGCTAAGCTCCACAATCTGCACCACGTGCACTACAAAGGATTGCCTGCAGACACCTGGGCTAAGAACCACACCATCCTCACAACCAAAAGTAACCAGGTAGTATCCGAGAGCCACCATAGATCGCATAATATGTATCATACGTCGAGTATTATACCTTAAGCCACTACAGCCCATACACCGAGTAAGGATCCTCATGAAATCACAGCCTATACACGTTACAACTATATTAGTCCATAGGATACTATATCTAGAATATATGTGTGTAAAATATCCACAAGCCATTACAGCCCTCAATGCACATATGTGGGGAAAAATAACCGTTGTTCCTCATGGCACTAGTATCTACCAAGAGAAGAGAGTGGGGTCAAAGGGGTTAGTCAGCCATTCATCCTCCCACCGGAATGTTGGGGAAAACACCTCCCTAGGGCTAAGAATCCCCGGGGTGTCAGTTGCCCTTGATGACAGGGTGTAGCAGCATATAGAAACACAAAAATTACAGAATATATTAGTACTCACAACAACACTATGGGAATAACCTAGTCTTAGACACAACTACAACCAACGTCTCTCGGACTCCGGGATGCCACTTCTAAGACTAGTTATCCTATAAGCACACAACCATTTAAAGTGATTTATTATATTACTTCCTTCCATTTTTATCAATTCCATTGTACGTTGATTAATTCTTTATACATTAATTAACCAAGAACAATTTTCACATTAAATTCCATTAACATCACAACCAAAATCCACTGTCCCTTCAAAAGTTCTCAAACTCATCATTATGTTCCACAAACTCCAACCCCATGTGTTAACATCATTTATTCAAACATTCATTACAGAATTACTTTCATATATTCCCAGGCATTCTAGAAAAGCAACCTATTCTAATAAACATAAGGGGGCTCAACACAGTGAGTAGACATGCTACCTGTTGAGTCGTTCCCACCTATAGAAAGAGCGTAGACCCATTCTCCCTTGAGAGACTAAACACAGAAAGCATGTGGCATAACTCGCGTGTCTTCGCCTCCTTTGGAAAAAGGGTAAGAAAGACCAGCTGCCTTGAGCAGTGGGGAAAACTAAAGCAGATAAACAAACAAGAATCAACAAACATCCTACAATCACATCCATCCCATTCCATCATCCCCAGTGTCTTCCCTGACACCCACATGTATAAACTGATGCATCTCACCACTCAAGGAATCATCCGCTGCCACAACCACAAGGCCTCCCTGCCTCCACATATCACAAGACCCCTCAAGGGTCACATCAAAACACAAGATATCACAACAAACCCTCTAATATCACAACACATCACAAGAAGTAGGAAAACAAATATTACAGCAATTTGGGCTCTTGTCTCTTTATCAAGGCATCCAACCTTCAACAACAAGCACCAAAAATCACATCAAATGGGCTTTTATACCTAATTCACAACAAGAGGGTAACTCTGAACCCTTCATGGAACTAAATAAAGTTATTTAATACCTCTTGAACTAACAAATAGAATTTGTTGGTTCCAACATCATGAACCAATTCAGTAAGCTATCACCGAAGATTAAACATGTTTTTATGCCAAATTTGATCAATATCTTGTAACAATAAGAATTAGGTCTAATTTTATGCCTATTTATATTTATCTAACCAATTATCAATTAATTCCAGCTTTACATGCTTTTTCAATTTCATCAAGAACCCCATGATAACAAGAAAGGAATAGATATCAAACTTATCTAGCAAATCAAGAGGAAAACTATTATCATGGTAAAAAGAAAAAACATATGATCAAACAAATTATTTTATTCTAGTTCAAGTATTTAATTAGGTCAATTCCATTGTGATCCAAGTGCCTAAATCTTTCTAACTCAACTATTTCACATAAACAATTAGAGAAGACACGAATCCCCTATTTCAAAGGTTTTGGACGAAAACCACAACGGTCAATGAATGCCCTCTAAACTGGGTTGATTCTCCACAAGTCCTCCTTAGATCTCCTGTCCTAACACAACCAAGACCAAATATCATCATTTGCGACATCCACACGCTTAGATATACCCATAACGGGCGTGGATCTATGAAACCAAGAGAAGGGGAAGAGTAGATCTAAGTAGAACTATGAAAATCAAGTCGGAACGACCACATACCTCAAGAAACTGGCTCCGATTTGCCAAGGGAAGCCTCCGAATCGCCTCCAAAATGATTGGTAGAGATTCTCCTACCTCCCAGGAAAGGTAATCCCGAGTTATGGCCGATTAGGGGCTTAAACGAGGTGATTAAAGGCAAAACGAGTTAGATCCACAATTTTAGGATCTGACATTAAGTGCCCCCATGGTTAGTCCGCACGATTTAACAAACCGTGCACTAACCGTTCGTTAGCTTCTGCCTCGACAACCACTCCTCACACTGTTAGTCCGCATGGTTAGAAAAACCATGCGCTAATCGTGCATTAGACATTTCCTCCATGATCAGCCTTGCATGGTTTGGCCGCACGGTTTACGAAAATCATGAACCTCCCGTGCGAAGGCCATAACCCTTTAGATTTCCTTAAAAGTCCACCCAAATAAACCCAAAGACACTTTGACTTTCCAGAACACCTCTAACACCATATTTTCACAAAGGAATGGACCTGAGAAGTCTGGGCCATTAAAAATGAAATATCATATATGATAGACTACAAGATTAGACTTATATTTACGATACATTTATGGTTTTTTGAAACACATCAAAACTCTACATAATTAATAGACATCATTATTTTACCACATGATAAAAACCACCGACTAATCTCTATAGTGGGAAACTTATATGAAAAAATTAATTTGGAATAAAATTAAAATTAAGGACTCATATTCTAAATGTTCAACTCCTTAATCATATTAAAACTCCTTAACACCACAAAATGTATGTTTATGATGTTAATTAATTCTTTTTTTACTTACTACTCTTTCTAGTACGTAATCATCATTCACAGACACTATCTATCAAAAAAATTCCCTAATTTTTTTTAAAATGTAATTATTTACATTATGAATTTACTAACACTTTATAAATTTATTTATAATATAAAGTGATATTCAAATTTATTTTTTTACTAGTCTAATCCTATAGTATTTAACTTTTATCTTCTATAAATCTAATCATACTCCCAATGGCCGCTTAAACACTACATTCCTTTATAATATCATGATATGTATTAGAAGAACATTTATGTAGGATATAATACTAACTTCATATTAGTAGTAATATTTTTAAAAAATAACTATTTTTCATTATCATATACAGTATTATATGTGTTTGGATTATTATTTGAAAAAAAGTATTCTTTAATTTATTTCACTGATTTTGGGGAAGTATCATTTATTTATATTGTAACAAACAACTGGGGAAAATACCTTATCTAATATAAAAAATCTTCTTCACTTCTATTCTATTTATATATCTCATAGAATCTGATAAATCACAAACCATGTAAATTTTTGAGATTATCTCATATTATTCATGAAAATTAATTTCTAGTTAATTACTTCTCATATAATAGAAGATAAATGAGATAAATATATATATAATTTACATATATTTGACTAAGCATGATATATATTCCAAAAAATTTGAATACTGTATTTAGAAACTCTATGTTTCATCCTTTTAATTCAAACAAAAATCACAATCAACTTATCCCTTGATTTTCAATGCCTATATATTTAAATAAAATATAAATCATACACATGGTATCACATACCAATAAAAATCAATGAATAAATATATATCACTTAATTATCTACCATAAAATTTCTATCATGATTCTAAAATTAATTCAGTTATTATAAATAATTTCATCCAATAGTATTTGAACTCTTTCTTCCTGAAGAATAAAGGATTCATTGATAGTAACATGCAACTAGAAGAGACAATGATAGAATTTCCAACTAAATTTTCATCATCTATATTGAAATTTTTCTAGTTTTACTATCAATAAATCACTAGAACATTGAAATCACTTTCCCTAGTTATTATACTCTCAACACCTGAAGAATATTGAGTGAAATTTTCTTAAACTCGTTCACATTTTCACAACATTTCCATTAATGAAAAAACCAAATTATATAACTAGAATAATCCTTAGTGGAATCATCCAATATCCCTAATTCATTACTATAACCAATTATATTCAATATATTAGTAAATATAAAAATTAATAGGAGATAATGCATCTTAGTACATTAAATCCATATTCCAATCCATATATTCTACCATAAGTATACAGATTAATTTTCTCAACAACATCAATAGATCGATATAGAATATGTGGTTACACTTATCCATATATTCTTTAATGATGAATTTTTTGTGTTATTATATCATCATTAAGAAATTTCTTACAGAAAGATAATTTTTTCAAAGATCGTATAGTCTTGTTTGATGATTATGATTTCATTTATCTATAACATTTTCTTTTATAAAATTAATTTCATTTTTTACAATTATTTAACTAAGAAATTTATTAAATGCACTCCCAATAAAATGAAAAACCCATTTAAATTCAACATATCCATTAGTGGGTGATGATTTATATTTATCTGTGAAAGGAGTATAGAATGGTATTCCTTTAAAAAATTGTAATTTTGGATGGGAATAAACCTGATAATGTTATATATGACTCTTGAATAGTTAATAGTACAATTAGTTTTCAAATATGTGGGTAAAATAAATACCACTTCTATAGTATCCAAACATATATGGATTCCCATATATGGGAAACCCAATTCTCACATTGTGGTTTGGATATATAACTATTAGGGTTAATAATTTCCATTATTCATTACACATGATATCCAATGGGTAGCATCCTTTGGAAGAACCAACTAGGTTTAATGGCTAAGGGTTGGATATGTTTTTTCATTTGAATAAATATGAATATATGAATTTTTAAAGGGAATTTAATCTCACTATTTTATCTCATTTTATTCACATTATAGGTATTAATGATTCTAATTATTTAATTTTGAATCCTTCATATTCCACAAAATCAATAATTATATGCAGGCATGATGCAAGCAGGTGGTGACGCATGTATGTCGCATGCTTAGTGATATGGGCAGTATGATGTAGGCATGATGCTACACTGGGCCTTCGGGATATGCAATTGGTTTCATTCCCACTAGACCTTTGGTCTATGTACAAAATAAATAAGGCTTAATGGGTGGGTTGTACATTGGGGGGTATGGCCTTCCTTTCTGGTCTGTGTTTGTGGTGTGTGTGTGTTTAATGTAATTGTACCCCAATAAGATAATGTGTTTATTAATAATTATTCCTGTAAATGTATAGAATTATATGAAATAAACAATATCTAAATGTGTAATCCTAGAGCCACAAATTATCAAACCACGCTTTTTATGAAAAGGAATAAGAATCTAGATCAATGAGAAGTCTTTTCCAAATTCCATATACCGATGTATATTTTTTTCATGAAAGTCGTTAATTCTAACAAAATACAAAAACTAAATATTTATAAATAATAATTAAAAACATAATTCAATAACATTACCTAATACATGGCCAAGTCAAGGTAGAGGAAATTGAGATGGATTATTGTACATTTCATGTAAATTTTATTCATGCATTTTAATCAATTTATATTTTTACTTAAATCATACATTTACTCATAATTTATAGAGTTTATATTCAAGAGTAAAATAGGGAATTAAATAATTTAATAATAAAATTATTTAACCATGAGATAAAATATTTATGGAAAATTAATAAATAATTCTAAAATAAACTCTTTATAATTATTCCACATATTTGGAGAATTATATAATTAAATTAATTTTAATAATTTTATATTTATTCTCAATTAGAACTCAATAAATTCAATCGTTGTTTTCCATTTACATAAAATATATTTATCCTTGTAAAAAAATGGATATGTTATAATATAGAAAATTTAGGTTCAGATTTTATTATGTAAAAAAATTGATAATACAAATATCACATATTTATCTTTGTTTAATCCTTAATCAAATGAATGATCAAAACTCTTTTTGATATGTTATAATATTTTTCCAAATAAGAAAACTAATTTTAAAAACAAAAATTTCTTAATTATGAACAATTAACAATTAAATAAAATCTATTATTTTTTTCCATTTTTTAAATTTATAATAATTTTATAATTTAAACTTATAATATTAATATAAAAACATTAAATCTATATTATATGTAATTATATATAATTTGAAAAAGTTATTTCTTATTAAAATTTAATTTTTGTTGATATATTTTTAATTTTTTTCTAAATAATCATTTTTTAGTTATAATGAAACTATCTTTGGTTAATTTTTTTTAAAAAATAAATTTTATTAGAAAGATATACATTTTTATAAAATTTATAGACAATTCGTAAATTAATAAATTAATTACATAATTAAATTTTAGGAAAATATATTTTTTCTTTTTTAACTTTTTGTAGGATTAATGCCATTATACCCTAGGTTTTATTAGAAAAACGCACATCTTATTATATAAACCCATGAATGGGAAAATGTAACTCGGGTACCTCACATATATTTAACTTGACATTCCATGTGAGACTAATTTAACACCTCTCAAGGAATAAGGACAATACAAAATAGCATGTATAGGATTTACCCAATGGTGCATCGAGTATAGGCTATGACTGAAACTCATAAATAATTTATCCTATGAAGCTAATCATCCACTTGTAGGAACATGAATGATTAACCCATGCATCATGGTATACATGTTTGATTAATCGACACTGGTCCATTCCATTTTAACCAATATTGTGATAGACTATGTGAGTTTAAAACTATATTATATGACATGTAATCTATCACAACCTATGATATACATAGATATGTAAGAGGAATCTCAGTGCCCATGTATGATTAATCATGCACAACATTGGTCTATTTACTACTAATTCAAAAAAAATCATTTGGTGAACTTGAGTCCTATTTGATAATATCTCCATAAAATTGTATGACATCACCTATATCACAAAGTTTCTATGATGCTCTATGATTGTGGCATTATTCAAATCCCAATTTTAATCATTATTTCAAGGTATAATTTACACAGTGATGATATGATACAACTGATTGGTTTCTTCTGGTATATTAACACAAAAAAATAAGTAGTGTATGTGATTATAAACATATAAAATAGGATTTCCATGAATTAAATTAAAAAAAAATTTATATATATAATGAATAATTTTTTTAAGTTTCACTACATGAACTATAATTGTCACATGAGATTGATGAATATTAGTTTATAGAGTCCATTAGAATCCACTCTCCATGATTAGTATAAATACTCAAAGGTGATGCTTCACCATTAAGAGGGGGTTGAATAAGGGGTTATCTTATAATTTTCTATTTCATTTGAAAGTATCCTTTTTTGACTTATTTGGATCCAATTAAAAAATATTGGTCACTCGAAATTTCCAAAACGAAGGAAATGTAAATAACAAAGGAACACAATATTTTTACAAGGTTTAGTATCAATGTGAACCTAATCCATTTTATGATTTATTATACACTAAAATAATGGATTCTTCACTATAATCACAAGAGGTTACTGTATAAAATTCATTAAAAATATAGAGTAACATTATGCGTTCTAGTGTCCCATAAGAATATTGTTTTCACACTGTTTGATAAAAAGTGATTAGAAACTAAAAAATAATGATCACTTCTAATTGTGGAGTTCTCATTCATATATTTATAAAAATAATTATTTATATATTTGATAATAATTTTTATAGGATACGATCACTTATTAAATATTATTTATGAGAGTTAAAGTTAGTCTTGTCCACTATATTATTGCTTACTACCTTCCAAACTTCTCAAAAATTCACTTCACTTCATGTTGTCATTTCACGGGTTTGAAAACATTTATACCCAATAACATGATAATTCATTATATTATGTTCTCTTCAATTAATTAATATACTTATAATACTTTTCCACTCCCTGAAAAATTTATTGCCTCGTGTGAAGCATAATACTTGTCTAAGATTATGGGATAACTTGTACTCCTTTATTTTATCGGGTAGGATTAAAATGATTTTTATTCCCCTTCACAATATCAAATCATTAAATATCATGTGAGACCATATTTGTATACTCATAGTGACTATGAGAATGTATTAGTTCTTCATAGTATCTTCTTCATGAAACAACAATGTATATTTCCTGAAATCTTCTTTGAGTGATCATATCATGTGTGAGACTTATCCTTCAGAAGACATTGAAGGCTTAAGAGTTTATTTTTTTAATTATAAAGGTTTCAAAGGGTTTCCATTTTTCTTCACATGAATAAATAAAGTGATGTATTTCTGCTTCATGAATATGAGTGTGATCTATTTTAAAGAGAAGCCATATCTCTTTATCAAATAATCCAAATTTTGAAAAAAACAACCCTCAACCCTTCCCCTATATATATAGGTCGTTTGAATGACTCAACACAGATAAAAACTTTCTATCTAATAAAAATTGAAATAAATTTATTTTAAATCATCTTAAAGATCTCGACTTCTACATGCGATGTTGGAGTGATCATTCGATTCACATGATCACTTGCATGGTCAATTTTTTCATGAGAGAACCCATTGGATAGACTCATCAAAACCACAGAATTCTTCGGTAAATAAATGAATCTTCATGATATTGGTGTTTTGTTGTTATTAAATTGGTGTAATCAAACAATTTTTCTATGATTTTGTGATGTATCTTGTGATTTTTGTTCAGTCCTATGATAACTTCATGCAATGTCGCTTGTTCTTATGATGGAATCATGTGAAAAAATTGTTGTGCAACTTGATTTCCATCGACCATATTGTATTATTAAAACAATATCATGCATGTACGAGATAATTTTAATTCATGATATTAATATGAATTTGAAACTCTCAATCCTTTAACATGACCAATGGATATTTTGAGTCTGCATGGATTATTTCTTGTCTTCAAGCATACTGATGTAAACAAGTGCAACCAGAAAATCCAAAAATGTGCAAGGTTGAATATTTTCATTAGAAGATATCAGAAGAAAAAAATAATTTAGATCATATGGTTGAATTTTATCTATAAATCATTAAATATGATGAAAAATGTATATAGAATCATCATATCACATCGAACAGTTCTTCAATAGGTGAGTTCCATATATTGTTTGATTTTACAAGGGCCTTATGTCGAGTTGCATGAATTTTGATCCCAAATCCACACCCTTATGCATTTGGGATCATGGGTCACTATGACCCTTGCTACTCAACCTTTCCATATCCAAATCACATATTCTAGTGGGAACAATTATTTGGCCTAGTAGACTCTATACACCAACACACTCACTTTCCACAATGCGGGATGGCCTAGATAGCTCCCTTGAATATTCATGATCTCATCTCCCATAATTCCTTGGTTGATCTAGTTATGTAGGCTTTGTTATTGGAAATATTTTCAAATATACTACTCTAATTAAATAATATTTATAAAATAATATCATAACCCAACACAAATAATAATATAAATTATTCAATAATATTTATCTGTTAAAAATATAAATATATGTTTTCATGGACTTCTCCTCATGAAATAATGACCATTTTCAGGTCCTTATTTAAAACCCATTGAAAATTTATATTTTTAAATTATTATTAAAATTTTAGTAATATTTTGAACTTCATCAAATTCATTATTATATTTCACTACCAATTATATATACATTCATCAATAATAATAATAATATCACATTTATTAGTCGAGAATAATTATTATAAATTAAAAAATTTCAAATTTTTCATCAATATACCCCTTTAAATTTTTTATCAACCAATAATTTAAATTAATAAAACTAATTATGATCCACTAGAAGATAACATTCCTTAATTATAAATGTCTTGACACCACACTACTTGATAATGTAATTGTTTTCAAAATAATCCATCTTTATAGGGAAATAAATGCATGACAATAAAATTAGAATATCCCCCTCAATTCGAAGAGACTATTATCTCCATTTTTCTACAACCAAAACATTAAAATAAATATATCATAAATATCCACTCCCCTTAAATAAATAGGGGTGAACTTTTTCTCCCCATTTGAAAATATAATCAAAATCAAAGTGTGAAAATTTTCTAGAAGTCATTACCTTAGTGGTTAAGGTTGAACAAGATGTTTTAGTTTTAATTCCACAAACATATCTCTTGGATTATCTTTGGTAAAAATATCTATATTCTGAAATTTTTAGAAATTTATTCTAGTTTGATATCACCACCTTCCACGTTTTCATTGATAAAATGATATATGATATCAATATGATTAGATCTGTAATATTATACTATGTTTTTATAAACCCTACAACACATTGTTTATCATAATAATTTTTTCGTGGTTTCCCAATGTGAATCTTCAAATGTACTATATAAACATGAATCCATATCATATGTGTAAAAAGCATGTGTAACCAAATCATATTATACCATATCATTGATCAGTTTAACTGAATTATAAAACATTATATAAAACATAACACAACCCTTTCTAGGAATATATGTTCCACCTGATTTGTTCTTATGTCTATATAGTATTATTTCCAATACGTATATGTAAAGACCATAATGATCCAATATTATCTATTTTTATATAGAATCTCATTGATTATAGTTACATTTTCATTTTTTTTATTATTTTAGTGTCCAAAAAGTGAAACTCATTAGTATCACTCTAAAATATTTAATGTAGAGTCATTTCATACGTTATATATATCATATTTGTCATTAGATAATGTAGTATTTAAATCATTATTCTGAATTATTTCCTATTAACATTGCATGCTGCTACATCCTTTCAATTTTTTCATTCCATGTTATTTTTCATTTTCCATTCAAAATTTTTATGAAACTCCAGGGTATAGTTTTAAAGAGATAGAGATATTGACTTTAGTTTCAACTAAATATAAAATCCTAGAAACTTAATCATCTCACTAAGAATAGACATCGAAAAAAATAATCATATAGAAAGTAAACTCTTCAGAAATAAACATGGAATCACAATAAAATATGATGTCATCCACATAGACAAATATAATTAGTTGTCGTTTACTTATATATTTTAATAAATGGTTCAAATCAAATTTTCATTTGTAAAACATCATATAACAAAAAAACATTCATTTTATAATAAAAGGATCTAAATGAATATTTCAATCCATATAAAGAATTAATCTATCTAAATACTATTTTTCAATCATTGTCTAAGGATAAAACATCAAGTTATTTAATATATACTTCTTCCTTGAGATAACTGTTTATAAAATAAAATTTCACATCAATTTGATAAAATTTTTAATTTATGTGTTCTTCCACTATAATTAATATTCTAGTAGTCTCCAATATTGATACATGTGAAAGAATTATTTAATTTCAATACCTTCAATTGGAGATTATACTTGACACAACAACCTATATTTTCATATTGATACCCCACCTTTCTCTTTTTCCTTATTTAGGATAACCCACTTCGTTTCAATTACATGTTTATTTTTTAGGAATTGGAACATGATAACATGATTGTTCTTTTGAATATGATCATGTTCTTAATTTATAAATTTTATTTACTCCCAAGGATATACTGTCACTTTGTAATGTTCTTTTTCAAAAATAAGTACAGTTTGATCTCCAAATAAGAATTATTTTCTAGTTTGAACTTGAGCCTATTTGCTTCCAATGATATTTATAGTTTGAAAAATGTTTCTTCAATTTGTTGTACAATTTTATCTCACATAGAACAACTTCATATTCATCCCTGGGTTATTCAAAATTAACATCATGATTGATTTTTCCCTTCTCATTAACTTCAAAATTCTTATGTTCTAACATATTCATTCCATTTTTTAATGATTCTTATAAAAATATAATATCTTAAATATTTAATTTTCCATTATCTTCTATAATCATTATATAAGTACAATCTTTCTAACTACTCAGTTGTTTGTTAAAAAAACCACTTCCATTCAATAGGTAATCCATGAAAATTAGTATCATAAATTTCACTTTTTTTATTCATATATTGTATTTTTAAAATTTTAAAATCTTTGTAAATCCAAAAATGATAAAGTATTTAATAGATGGATTTCTATTATACCACATTTCATATGTTGTCTTTTGTGTTTATGATCTCATTAGACACCTATTCTGAATATGGATTTCATTACATATATATTCTATATATAAATACTTAAAGATTTTGTGGTTAGCCAACATAGCCCTTCCAATCATAGTGACTATAATGTTATTACTTTAATCCCCCCAATTTTATTGTGGAATATTTAGTGTGGTATATATATTTTTTATTCCTTATTTGGAAAAATATCTCTAAAAATAATCACAGGGAAACTTCTTAATATTATCTAATGTCAATTTCTTAATACAGAGACATAAATCCTTCATAGTATTCTTAATGAATATTTTTTACATTTTTATTTTCTCTAACATGTGTTTTATAAACAATACATTATTCAAAATTGTATAATAAGAAAAAAATTTATTGAAATAAATCTCCCCTCTGGTATAATTTTTTCTCATTGGGTAAAATAAATAAATATAAAGGTTATAAAGTGGTGTGGAAGATATAATGTACTCTCTTTTAAGAGAAAAATTTTCTTTTTTCTATTTTTTAGAGGTTTCACTGACTTCATCCATGTCTCTCTTCACCTTTTTACAATCAATCACAACTTTATGCTTTAAAAATTTACACATAGTTATTTGGACAATATTAACAAGCCTTCTATTCCATATGTTATTTTCATATTTATAACTGAGGAGACATGAATCACTAGGATCACCAATTAGAAATATATTTTCATTGGTTCTTATCCCATGAGTAATGATCCTTCCATACCTTATACTTTTGATGGTACAGTTATATTTTTTAAATACCACATCATGTACATCATCATAAATTTGATTGATAATGAGTAAATTTTTCTTCATCCCTAAAACAAATAAATATTTTTAGAAATATAATTTGTGTATTCAATATCACCTTATTATATTACTTTTATTTTTTGTTATTAATCATTTTAAAATTTCACTACTCCTCCTTCATGATTCTATATATTTTATAGAACCTTTTTATCACCAATCATATGTGGGGGAAAAACACTCAAGTATCCATGAAATGTATTTCCTAATATATTTCAAATAAACTTATAAATATCACTATTTTTCTTCTATCATCTCTTGAATTCACTTTTCTTACTCAATGTTGATAAATATTATGGTAAACAGGTCATCCACTTTTCAAGAGTATGCCTATTCTTGTCACATCTTCCCTATATTTCCTTTATGTAATAATTATTTTTTGTAATTATATATAAGTTTAATTCCTAGATACTGCTTTCTTGTTTTGATAAATTATCCTCTTTTTCTTATAATAACTCACCAGGTTTCAATTATCTTCTATGATAGATACATGTTATATAGGCATGCGTATTATTTGTTCCCAAAACCCCGTAACTCAAACAGTTTCCTTTAAACATTGATATTATGTACTGGTATTGTATTTAATATTGTTGATGTTGTATTTCAATATACATTGGTTGTATCTTATATAAATTAAATAATATTTTTAAGGAATTCATTTTGTAAATTTCTTTATAGGAATCTTTTTTACTAGTTTTATGGGCAAAAAATGTCCAGAATAATATTTAGAGCTTGAGTAGTTAGAGATAACATGATTATTTTTAAATTCATGGGGAGATAAATTAATATTCTTCATAAAATATCACTTTTCAATTGATTTTAATGATTCAACCTTGATCAAAATAGACTTATAGAAATATTCTCTAATATTCTTCAAATTAATCTGAGCAGTGAGACATTCTAATTGAGTATTAGAATAACCTACTTCTATGAGAGAATGTTTTTCGTCAAATGATTTTTTTATCATCTCAATTTCACCTAAATTAAATATTTTTTTCATTATATCAACAATGTAAAAATCCTCATTAAATTAATATTCATTATTTCCTTTAGAAAATACCCCTTTTCATTCAATAGTATCCTCTTCTCCTACATTATCTTTGTGGGTTTATCAAGATAAGCTTATAAATCATTCATTAAAATGTGCACTATTAATATTTGTTGAAAATAATCATCTTTAATACTATAGGCATAAAATCCATTTTCTACATGATAAATGAAAATAGATTCTTTTTATGATTGTTTACATGATTGAGAGTTAGCTTCGTCTTATTTTATCAAATAGGTTCTCTACTTACTTTTAAATATATTCTCCCCATTTCCACCACATTTGGTGGAATTTTTTTATTTTATACCTCATTTCTTTTTCTTAGGATTCTCATCATTTCAGTTAAGATGAACATACTAATTCTTAGTAAAGTTTATGGAGAAGGATACAATTTTATTACAATTGTGACATCTTCATGTCAGTTTTTCTTTACACTTCAAATTTACCTTCTAGAATTATATTGACACATGGGTAATGATTATATTATAATCTCCATCATAAAATTCATTTTATTCAATAATTTTATTATTGATTTTGGGATTCTCCTTAGAATCCATCTCATCACTGATCTTTTTATTTTATTTTTTGAACATTTTCATTTCATAAGAAATGGGAATTATATGTAATTCATTGAGGGTAAGATCTTCTCAATCATGATATTATGAATCATTGGGATCAGAACAATCGAGAAAAATTATCATCATTTTTTTATAATTTTTTTTGAATCATTCACCTTTTCCATAAAACTAAGAATCTTGCTGACAGTATCAATGACTATTGTGATGTTGTAATCAATGATTTCTTCATCACAATTCCTTTTATTGTCAAATTATATTCTCATAAAATTCATTGTATCATTCATGACATTAATAGTTTTTAAAATTGTTTCTAGTTTATCCTATGTTTCCTTGACATTTTTTATTCAAAAAACTGTCCTGAATAGTTTTTATGAATGTGACATCAAAATTTAATTTTGAGCACTTCTTCCAAGTACCATATTTCTCTTATAAAAAATTTTCAAATGGTAATATTTAAGAATAGGTGGGAATACTGCTGTTACTAAATATTAAACTTCATCTAAAGGAGAGGGGAGATAAGTTAACAACCCATTCATCTAACCATTAGAATTATTTCCATGGAATATTAGGACACAATTGATGTGGATGTAATTTAGATTATCCATCTTCCACACAAATAGGATGATTTAATGGGATACTTCTCTTTGATACTAATTCAATAGCCCATGGATATGTTGTACCACTTTTGAAGGGGGTGGAAATAGTGAATAATTTTATAATTTTTTCTTTCATTTGTAATATTAAACTATTTATATGATAATATTTGATTTAGTCTAATGATTGTTTAACCTTTATTGATTTCATTAAAAGGAAATAGTAAATGACTACAATATTTTTACAAGTATTTGTCTTAATGTGAGAATAATTTTTGTGAAATTAGTTAGGATCCAAAATCATAGATTTTATAATATGATCAAAAATACATTTCGCTATAAACTACTTCAATAGCATAGAGTCACACTAGGTTTTACTGAGTCCCACTACAAAAAACATTAAAAATTCTTCATATAAGGTGATTATAAAAATCACAAGAAAGATCACTTACAAATATTCAAATCTCCTAAAAGGATTTATGAATATAATTCTTTTGATACTTTAATATAATATTAATAGAATATGATCACCTCAACAATATTTGTGATCGCAGAAAAAATCGGTTATATTCACCATCTTCTTGCTCAATCAATTTCTAACTTTGCACAAATCAATTTCACATCATGTGTTAATTAACTGGGTATATAAATATCTAAAACCTAGAACAATATAGTTTATTAGTTTATGTTCTCTTCTTTAAACTATTCTCATTTTATTATTTGTACACTCCATGAAAAATTCACTACCTCATATGAAGTGAATGACTTATCCTGGATTACATCATCACAAGTACTACATCATGTGATAAGAAAGATTCATATGATTCCTTACCATACCTCATGCGATCAAGGAATTAATGTTCACATGAGGTAATATTTATATATTATCAGTTCCTTTTAAAAAAATTTAGTTCCTCACAACATCTCATTCACATAACCACTGATTTGGTTTTTGAGAAGTTTTTTATATGATTAGATCATGAATGAGTCTTCTCCAATGAATGAAATAGATTTATTGTCAGTTTCTTCTTCATGATAAAATTATTATCCATAGGATACTATTTTCATCAAATAAAAAAATTCATACATGGCCTTTGTGTATTTATTTTATGTGAGTTCTCAATTTAATGGATAAATGAGATCCCTCACTGAAATATTCATAATGAAAAAACATCACTTCAACATGGAACTATTTTTAAAGTTAGTTTGAAATACATATCTCTAATAAAATCAATTTATGATAAAAATGGTGAAGCAATAATTTTTAAACAAATCCAAATATCTTAACATCTATATGAAATTTTGGATTAATATTTGGATTCATGTGACAACTTTGTATGATCAATTCAATATTCATTTGACCAATCCATGGAAATCCTCTTTAAAAATAAAAAATTATTCCATAAATATTAGAAGCTTCATGTGATCAATGTTTCATTATTCTTCCAAAGATATAATCACACAATATCTTAATGATCGAGTAATGACTCTTGTGATTTTCATTCATTAATGTGACAACTCATTATTATATAACTGGTTTTGGTGATGGATTTGTGTTATGAACACATGAATAAATTTATTTTATGCAACCATGCTATTTAATTTTTGCTATCACATGCTTGAAAGATGTTGATTTTAGGATTGATATAATGGGGAACATGATAATATCATTACTTCATTATGAAAATTGGATATAATTGTTTTTTCTCAATTATTTTATGTTCTTGATCTGAACATTTTAAATTAGAGCAAACAAAAAAACTCATAATAGTGAGGTTTAAGATGATTTTTAGAAGAGATCATAAAAAAATATCATCTAGATAAAAAAGATAAACTTTATCCCTAACTCATTGAAGTGGATGAACAACGTATGCAGCTTAAATTTCCCACAATAGACCATGTGTCAATAAATGAATTCCATATAATGTGTTTAGTCTCCTTGGTCACTTGGCGAGTAGCATGGGTTCTTCTTCAATATCCATAACTACACACATATTTTCTCATAGGCCATGGTAACCCATTGTGACCCACCTTCCCATTTCTATGGTCCTCATTCTTACAAGTTCATTACACCAAACCAACATGCTCTATTCCCCTACATACTAATAAAACATCATGCAGGCTGGCCAGTTTGGCTCTATTGAGCATGGTTGATCTGAGCCCCCACATTTTAGTAGTTGATCTCTCTAGGGTTTCTTGTTTCTTAATTCCAATTTTTAACAAAAGAATTCAATAAAAAATAGTTAACCAATATTTCCATAACTCAATCCCAATAAAACTAATAATTATTCTAAAATAATTATTCCTGATAAATATATATATATTTCTTCATGGCCTTCTCCTCATCTAATAATGAAATTTTACACATACTTCATTAAATCCTATTGTAAATAAATATTTTCATCATATTCTTAAACTATTATTAATAATGTCAACCAGATCAAATTCTTTATTATATGTCATTTAAATTTAACACTACCTTAAAGAACATTACAATTACATCACAAGTATTAGTTGACAACAATTACAATAACATGAAAAATCTGATAACTCTTTTGTATCAAAGGTCTAAATATTAATCACCTATCTTATCTGTGGGTATTAGAATTACTACAAAGTAATATATTTCTTTAATTAAAAAAATGGATGAAAATAATATATTCACAAGCAATTGAGGTTTAGTTGGTCCCATAAAATATTTTTTTATACCAATGAAATTGTCTTTATATCCTTATATAAGGATATGAAAATCCATGTATATTACATGTATTCTCTGACTCATTTCATAAGTACATTATTAATAATTTAAATTATTATGTACTAAAAAATACAATAAATTTCATAATATGAACTTTTTAGTAGAACATTATATATTTGAAGAATAATACATTAATACTTTAACCATCTACTTCCACGATAAGAAAATGGTATGTTATCATAAAATAATCCAAATGATATACTAAATATAAGGCATAAAATATTTTATTATAATCAATAATTTTATTTAATATGAAATTTATATATATCTCATACAATTATATGGCCTAATGTTTTGGAATTATAAAAATTTTCATTCAGAAATAACAACTTGTATGTGGGATGAGATGTGACCTTTAAGGGATATGAAATGTTCTGTGAAGACCTCTAGGTATTGTATCATTCTGATGGTTGAGTGGAACAAAACTGATTGATAAGAAATAAGGATATTTCATCAACTACAATGATTTAGGTAACGATGAGACAAATAATCATAGGTCAGATAAGTCTGTGATTCATAGCTAGTTCGAATGTGAGATCGATCCATTAGAGATAAAATGTTATGGTATCAGTTAATTGATGATATTATGTTGGTTTTTCATTGAGAATAATGAATCCATATGCCACAGAGTGGGGAACATGAGAGAATCATATAAAGATTATTTGTGAAGGGATCGTGAGTTCTAACAGTCATATAATAACATATTTTATATTTGTTCATGATCATTTATTGGTAAAAAGTAAAATTTAATGGTACAAATGTGACCTTATTTTGTGTAAAGGTGTGGTTTTAACTTTAATAAAATATTGGTAAATGTTGTGGGTAAACTATTTTTAGAATAAAAATGGGGTTATTATATATTTTCTTCAATTTATGGAGACATGAAGTCAGGTTTTAGTTGGAAGATGATAAATGAACTGATACCATTTTTTGAACAACGTGGATCATGTGGAGTAAGTATGTTTTGTCACTAGAATATATGCATTGAAATTATATGTTTTTGAGATAATGGTGGATGTGTTTCAAAAAATTGATTGATATATTGATCGAGTGTATGGAATGTTATTACATAAGATAATGTATAATAAGTAGTATGATAAGGTGACTCTTACTATTATGAGTATGTTATTTGGGGGTGAGACTATGGGTTTTAATGAGAATGGTGTAGAGGTTCTTGTGTATAGGTCTGAGTTGTAAATTATCTAGTATAAACTAGTTACAAAAACCATTGGTTTATAATAATGGTGATTTTAGAATTCAAGAATATAATTGGGAGTGGGGAATCAGTATATATTTTTTGAAAATATTCCTTTCCATGATTCATTATTCATTAGTCTTTTATAGATAGTTGGTTTGGTGGGGAACCAGTTAGTGAAATTTATGCCTGATCCAATGTGATGACCCAAAAATGATAAAATCATGTCATTTTAAGGGGAAAACATTATGATTAGATAGAGTAAGAGGAATATGTGGTTTCATTCTACTTCACTTGTTCTGGTTCAGTCTCAGCATAAGAAAGACTAAAAAGATACTAAAAATTAACTTATGTATTAGGTCTCAATGACTCGTATAGATTACAAAAATGAACAAATATATTTATTTGGTATATGAAGTTTTATAGTGGATATGTATAAATACCTAAAATATTATGGGGTATGAATTTTTACCTATTTTTAACTATTTTTGTTTTGTTTTCTTATTAATTGGAGGAGTTGATAAAAGTTATGGATTAATATTTTCATTTAACATAGTCCTAGTCCAACGAAAAAAATTTGTTGTAGGAAAAAGAACACGATGAAAAAGGATGATTTTTTTGTGGGGGAATGCATTAGATTTAAATTTTGGAGTAGGTGTTCGGTAATTCAAAAACTCCTTCATTTCTCCATGAATGAATTATAATATTGTATACCCTACTATAGAATGTAATCACTATATCCTGGACTACCAAACAATGCACACTCTAAGGAGCCCTTTATTCATGAGTATATTTGAAAATAAAATTTAAAAATAAGAGTTCATTATCTTAGAATAAAAAAATTAATTTTTTAATTCATCACAATGATATTATCTTAAGATGAAAATTTTGGATTGTTCTAAAAATTGATGTTTTTATGAATAGTGAAAATACCATTTTTGAAAGAACCATGGATTTAAGTACATTTCTATTATTGGAGAATAACATAATACACAAAAAACCTTTATGTGGAAAAATATATGATTTCAAAGTAACTTTATAAATTTAAAAACATTATTTTTAACTTATTATCCTATATTTTATATTTTAATTCTTAACTCACATTTTCACAAAAATTATTTTAATTTATTGTTAATTTAATATTTTTAAATAATCATAACCCTTTTATAAGTTTAATAACATTTATATGATTTAAAAATTGTAATTATTTGGTCATAATAATGTAAAAAATACAATATAAATTTTAAAATTAAAATATGATTACGAGGAATAAGTTAATTATTATGAAAATTGTAATAATTGTTTTCATATATTTATTTTATTAATTTTTGAAATTTTTTCTAATCATATAAATTTAACATTTTTTAAAATTAATATAATATATTTTTAAATATATATATATATTAAAACTAATTAATTTACTAATTAAAGTAAAATTTCTGTAAGAACACATAATTTTGAAAAAAACCTCCAAAAAAAAGTTTTATATATATTACATTATTTAGTTTTAAAACTAATTTAATATTGTTTATAAAAGGATTTTTATTAAAATAATGATATATTTAATTTCATAGAACAAAATTTTAAATAATGGTTTACCTTATATTTATAATAAAAATATAATTTCTTAGTAAAAACCATGGAACTGTGATAAATATGAAATGAGAAAATTAAAACATTAAGGGGTAGTATCTAAAAATATGTTTAAAACATAAATTTATATTATTGGTTGATTCTTTAATATCCCAAGGAAACCCCAAACAGTATTTTTTCAAAATTTATGACTCACCAAACCATGAATTTTATAAAGATTTTAAGGACCTGAAAATAAATCTTTTATATTCTAATGACATTAAAAATGAATTAAATATCCCACATTCCCGATGATTTTTAGGTTTAGATTTTTATAGAATTTGATAATCAATATTTAAAAAATATTATTTTACAAAGTGGAAACTTCGGATCAATATCCATTTTTTCATAATTTAAAAAAATTAAAATAGAACATTATTTCTTTTTGTGAAAAATATTC
The DNA here is from genome assembly GCA_963277665.1 of Viscum album. NCBI lineage: Eukaryota > Viridiplantae > Streptophyta > Magnoliopsida > Santalales > Viscaceae > Viscum > Viscum album. The sequence goes on from OY728164.1 coordinate 1,496,682,999, forward strand.
AAATCATTCCACATGGTTTCATACTTTACCTTACAAATCCATAAACACTTTTATTTAAAAAAATTAAGAGGATAAAAGGACCCATTAATCAATATTAAAAAAGGGAAAGGAATTGTTAGTCCATGAATACTTATTAAAGTTTTCATACTTTTAAAAAATAAACTATGTGGGTCAAACAAACATTTTCTTACCCCATAAATCAATATTTTTATTAAAATACTTTCACAAATTATTTCATAAGAGATAATAATGGAAAAATAAATACTCATATAAGTTTCTATGAAATCATGAAAAACTAAAAATAACTTTCTCACAAAGAAAATATTTTCAACCTCTTATACTAAAAAATAAATTCCTTTACATTGTGAAATAATTAAATTTTTATAAAAACTCATATCCATCATAGATAAATCATTTATATAACAAATTAAAACATTTTCATATCACTATTATTTAATCATGTAATAATAATCACTAGTATAATTGGGGTAACCCTTACAGTTATACTTTAAATAACCATCATTGTTATACATGGAATAACCATCATAGTATATTCCCATAATCAGTTTGAGAAACTGAACCAGTAATTTGTGTCACATATTTTGAATAACCAAAAAATATATTCCCATATTTTCTTATGATATACCATATTGATTAAATTCATCCCATTAAATAATTTATAGTTTAGTTATAATAGGATCACCAACCCATTGTTTTGTAATATATCCACCCATCAAAATAAATAATTCCCAATAGCCATTATACAATAATAATACATAATAATATGTAGTTTTCAAAATAATCATTGCACCCATAAGAAAAAAACCATATATTCATATATCCATTCCATTTTAAAACAATGTTTTAAAAATAAGAAACCAAGTGATAAAGGGTTTTTCTTCTATGAAAACATTAAATATTATAATTTAATCTAAAACACAAATAATGGTTATGGTTGCATGATAGGTCAGTGTCGTTATGTACATCAATAATAGAACATTCATTTTTTCATTTCGTAATGAATGTTATAAAAATTTCTAAAAATATTCGTTTTTTGAAACCATTGAATGAATGATAAAATAATCATATTTTTTACTTAGTAATTCGGTTATGTCTATAAAAATACATCCATAAGATAATTTGAAATATATATATTATAAAAATAATGTTTTATGGGGAAATTTAAAAGAGGAATTGTAAAAGAAATTCTCTAACCTTGAGTTCGACGTGTCATGTCCGTTATTTGTCTCCATGAATAATAGATTTAGGTTAATTATTTACATGATTAAGAATAAATTTAAATTTTAATATTAATCTTATTTTGTTACTTTTTGGGATACATTAAATTTATTTAATTCACATTGGTTGTTTTGGTTATATTTATTCCATAAGTCCGAAATGTTTTCAGTAAGACGACGATGATCAATAGGTCATTATAAGATCATCTTGAGAATAATAATAATGAAATGTTTATCAATTTTATATATCAATTATAAATTATAAACTAATCATGAATAACTTTTATGAAAAATGAACTACATTAAACTCATAAATATCGTAGGCATTAACTACACATGAATAATGTTTCAATTTTTCAAGGATCATAATGGAAAAAATGTGAGAATCATTTTATATTCAAAAAATGATATAAGTAAAATAAATAAAATATTATTTCATTAATTATAATTATATGTATCATACAGGTTGTAACTTCCTAACCAAGTTATGACATGACAATTCTATGATCCCGTTCACCACAAGACATCAGGTGCACTTCCCTATATTCTAGTGGATTCCAACTAGTAATGAGGTTCTAATATTTAACATCATAAGAAAATGTCCTCTTATAAAATTATCAAAATAATGGAAAATAAATATTCTACGAGACAAATATACTACAATAATTAATAATAAATCAAACAACAATAAAATAAATTCAAAATATGGACAAAGACCATAATCTAAAGCAGTAAATAGGTCATTTACAAAACTGTCAAGTGTCTAATGAAAACCTAAAAAAATACACACAGACAACATCCAAGAAGGTCTTCATTTAATATATGTTTCTATCATCAATTATCCTTCCCAAATCCAAAATCATTCATCTATCATAAGGCTCTTACTACTATCATGTGAAACAATCAGGAAGTCTATTCAAGAACCAATTTAGTAGTTCATGTATAGTCTTAGTACGACATAGTAGGCAACCTCTAATTTCATTTAATGAAATATCTAGTCTATAATAGTTTATGATTATTTATAAATAAAAATGATCAAATGGATAAAGTAAAAAAGTTTCACATTTAATATTATTTATCTAACCACATCCTAAAAAATTTATCCCATGATAAAGACTAAACCATATACCATAGGTTTACCAAATTTATTCCTTAATGGTATTTCATTAATCATTTATTTTCAATTAAATTCAACAACCTAGATCATTAGTAAATATACTATTATCTCATCAAGTGGAACCTCAATCTAGTGCCAATATCTCTTGGGTGCATAGAGTAGTAGTCTAGTACCCCATATGTATTACATGAAACTGTACCTCAATCACACATCATTGTTCACATGCATGTGTCAGGTGATTAGTGTATTAGTCTGGCACCCGATGGGTATTTGTGGAATTATCCTAAGAGCCACAACTCATTGATCAAACATTCATAATTATCACATATATGTATACATCAATGTTCTATATCATTTAAATTATTATTAATCATTCAAATCATAGTGAACCATTTATTTACAAATTATAACCATGATTCTTTACATTAATCGAAAAAAATAACATAACCAATACCCCATTAATTAATTATCACCACGTATTTCAGAACTCATTTACATTTCTAGGTTAAGTAAAATTATCCTTTAAATGCATTTATAAAATTTTATATAATAATTTAGTTCAATTTAGTACACACAGTCATCCATTGTTCACATTTCATAATTATTATTTCATAGATAATCGGCACACCCCATGGGTTTCTAATATATTGGTCTCATAAACTCCAATGATTCCATAGATATCCTTAATGGTTACTATAATTACATGGGAATGAAATTACTCATTTTAATATAATAGAAACTACACCAATTAGAAATGAAATAGAATCATTATATATACATGATGTTAGGTCCACTAGGCTGAATACCCTGAGAGGGGGGGGGGGTGAATCAGGGTATGACTAATTAAAAAATTAAAGCCCGTTCTGATCTTGTTTTTCTGTTACGAAAAACACTATTCTCTCTCTTTTCTACTACACAATATAAACAAAAAGTAAAGCAAGCACAGGACACAACAATTTTACTTGGTTCACCGCTAAGGGCTACGTCCAAGGAGCATACGCCGACAGGTTGCCGGTCGTACCAAGTCCACTAAACTTCACTAGTTGTGGATTACAATGTTTGGGCTAGATCACTTCTATGCCCAGGCTCACTACCTATACAAGATTTAGGGCATCTCATTTCTTTCCCAAGGGTCACTCCCTGTTTCTCTCTCTCTGGCTCACTACCGGTGGAGAGGATCACCTACTTCCTCTTCCTAAGCTCACTGCTCCAGAAGAGAATCCACTCACAGTTTATAGACCTGTAGGTCTCTTCATTTCCAATAAGGAATGCATCTTTCTCTGTATGTAGATGCTCTGTTGAAGTTCAAATTTCACCCGTAGATGAATATCCCTTTACCCCTAAACCACTGGGCAATTCACTTTGGAAAGACCTTCGCGAAGCACCCTACTATGCTAGGCTCCCAATTTCGTGAAGCTCAAACAAGCCTTCGCGAAGCTCCTGCCTTTTCGCGAAGCTCTCTCGCAAATATCTCTCGCGAAGCACTCCCGTGAAGCTCAACTCGTTGCAAATAAACTTCACTCGTGAAGCTCACTAAGCCAATGCGGAGCACACAACTTTCGCGGAGCTACAATAGCCGCCGCGAATCTCCTCTTTCTCGAAGCACACTGGCTCCACAAACCACCTTCGCAAATCGAGAGCAAAGGATTTTCTCTAAAAATTCTCTCTACTTCTCTCGAGGGGGTCGGCCTCTATTTATAGGTGATTCCACCGACCCTCGACCTTTCCGCGCGAAGTCAACGCCATGTCATTTCAAATCGCGAAGCTCCAAAGTTTCAGCCGGAATTCTGTCCAAATCGCGAAGCACCACGACAATTTTCCATTCACGGAGCTTGACGTAATCGCGAAGAATCACCATCAACATACCTTCGCGACTTCTCCATGAAGCTCCCTCATGAAGCCCAACATTCCTTCACGCCTTCACCGTGAAGATCCCTCGCAAAGCCCTTCACCGCCGCGATGCGCTTCAGCCTCTGCCGTTCGCGAAGCTTGACGTAATCGCGAAGCATCACCACCTCCATTCTTCTGGTCTTCTCGATTTCCAAACCATGCATCCTATCTTCACGAAATTCAGGCCTTTGCCATATTAAATTATGCTCTTCATGGAAATCCTCTTTTCGCGATGCTCACCAAACTCCAAATTTTGGACCCCAAAAATTTTGCAAACACTGGGAAACGGCGCCACCTTGTACTGCTGTTTTGTACCGCCTCCAGATCGTCCTTTCCTTTTTCATCGTTCTTTGTCAGCAAGGATTGTCAACATATTCTTGGGAACTCGACAAATATCCATGAAAACCTGCTTTGTCAACAAACACAATCAACCCAAAAATACTACAATGTTACCTTGAGGGATTTTTTCCCAACAATCTCCCCCTTTGGGTTTGTTGACAACTCTTCACAACTCTGATCAGGATGATTTACTGCCCTTTGATACCTCACTGAGTCTGCTTCCAGCTGCTACCACCATTCGCCTCTTGCGATTCTGATAGTGTTCAAGGATTCACTTAACACGTACTCTAAGCCCACATGAGCAATGCTCGGCGTGAGAAACAAGAGTAGTATGAAAAGTTCATAAATGAATCACTTCATGTCAAACACCAATTGTCGATTCCAACCAGATACCAATTCATAAATTGATACCAATTGGTGATAGCTGGACATCGTCTCACACAATTCCAACATCACTGTTCTACTTTTATCACGATCTTTAGCTGTCGTGATATCTATGCTTTGATCGATCACTTCTAGCATCGTCAGATTTAATACTCTCCCCCTTACTCATTACTCCCCCTTTCTGGCTGCTCCACCTGTCAGCTTCTCCCCGTATCAATTATGTTTTATCAAATCGCCACACTTTCCCCCCCTTTAACAAACACTAGTTTCTCCCCCTTTGTCAACGAACCCAAAGGTCACTCCTGGGTAGTCTGTAACAGAGTAGAGAACACATCAGCACATTAGAGAAAAACACACCATACCTCAGGGAGAGGGGGGGGGGGGGTCCCACATCCACACTATTTCAAGTGCGGGGAAGTGACTGAACTCCCAGAGCCAGTCGATGCCTCTCAAAAGCTTCCTTGGGTAAGGCCTTTGTCAGAATGTCTGCAACCTATAGCTCTGTAGGAACGTACTCCAACTTCACGATTCCCTTATCAACCTTCTCCTTGATAAAATGATACTTAATCTCAATGTGCTTTTTCGTTGAATGATGGACGAGATTTTTGCTAAGATTTATAGCACTTGAGTTGTCGCACTAGATTCCGATCGGAGACTTCACTTCAACTCCCATATCTTCAAGCTGCTGCTTCATCCACAATAACTGTGTGCATGCTTGAGTGACCGCAATATACTCAGCTTCTACAGTGCTCAATGAAATGCAATATTTCTTCTTTCTTAGCCAAGAAATACACAATCCACCAAGATAGAAAGCACCACCTGACGTTGATTTCCTATCATCCGTTGAACCGGCCCAGTCTGCATCAGTATAACCCAATAACTCTGTCTGATATTTATCAATATATGTCAAGCCGAAATCCGTTGTGCCTTGGATATACCGAAGTATTATTTTCACTACAAGCATGTGGCTTTCCTTGGTATTGCTCTGATATCTCGCTGCTTGGCATGTGGCGAAAACAATATCAGGCCTTGTTGCAGTCAAGTACAGCAAACTTCCAATAATTTGCCTGTATTCTGTGATATTGACTGCCTTACCATCTTCATCTTTTGATAATTTCATCCGGGTGGCAACCGGAGTCTGCATCTCCATGGAATTTTCCATTCCAAACCTTCCCAGGACCTCTTTGGCATACTTAGATTGAGAAATGAACGTTCCATTCCTTCTTTGTGTCACCTGTAGACCAAGGAAAAATGTTAGCTCGCCAATCATTGACATTTCAAACTCATTTTTCATGAATTCGGAAAACTGTCTGCACTGAGATTCATCTGATCCGCCAAATATTATGTCATCGACATAAACCAACACCATCATCCTTTGATTACTATCATTACTGAAATAGAGATTGTAATCAACTCCTCCTCGCTGAAAACCAAGCCTCTTCAAGTACTGATCAAGCCTTGAGTACCATGCCCTTGGTGCTTGTTTCAGCCCATACAACGCCTTCTTCAGCCTGCAAACTTTGTTCTCATCCTCATGAATGAGGAAACCATCTGGCTGCTCAATATACACATCCTCTTCCAGAACACCATTCAAGAATGCAGATTTGACATCCATCTAGAACACTTTGAACTTCCTTTGCACTGCGATGTCTAGGAATAATCTTATAGCCTCCAGCCTTTCAACCGGTGCAAATGTCTCATCATCATCTATTCCTTCGATCTGGGAGTACCCCTTGCACACTAGACATGCTTTGTTTCAAATCACTGTGCCATCTTCATTCATCTTGTTGCGATATACCCATTTGGTCCCAATGATATTCTTGTCTGCTTGCCTCGAAACAATCTCCCATGTCTGGTTCTTCTCAATTTGATCAAGCTCTTCATTCATAGCCTGAACCCAGTTTTCATCTTTAGCTGAATCGGAAAAAAATTTCGGCTCCACTTGAGATAAAAATGATGTTTGCTGTAATGATTTCATTCTTCGAGTCTGAACTGGATCTGTCTGATCACCAATTATATTTTGCTTATGAATTTCAGCTCGACTCTTTGGCTTTCTTACAGAGACAGACTTGACACTTTCTTGTTCATCATCAGTATCTTATTCTGAGTCAGCCTCTGCCACTTCTACTCCCCCTGTGTTGCTTACCTCATCATCACTTTCATCCAGAACCTGTTCATTGGGTCGTTGAGCAGTCTTTTCTTTTTCGACTATAGTGACATCATTGCTCTCAACAATTTTTCCCAGCCTCTTGTTGAAGCATTTATATGCTTTGATTTTCCCTGAAAATCCAAGGAATATCCTTTCATCTTCTCATGCCTAAAACTTCCTATGATATTCTTTGTTGAGAATGAAACCCTTACTTCCAAAGATTCGAAAGTATTTCAAAGTTGGCTTCTTTCCATACCACAGTTCATACAGAGTCTTTCCTTGCTTCGGACATAACAGGGACCTGTTTGAAACATAGACCGATGTCAAAACTGCTTCCTTCCAAAATTTCTCTGGTAGGTCCATATCAATAAGCATTGTTCTGGACATGTTGCTGATGATTCTATTTATCCTTTCAACCACTCCATTCTGTTGGGGAGTTCTTACTGATGAAACTTGATGCCTTATCCCATGTTTCTCGAGATAGTTTTCAACCTGACTATTTGTAAATTCCGTGGCGTTATCAGTACAAAACTTCAGAATTTTCTGTCCAAGCATCTTTTCCGATTCCCTCCTGTACTGCTTTGTGCAACTTAACACCTCTGTCTTATGGGTAATGATGAATACCCATTCCATTCTGCTATATTCTTCAATGAAAAGAACATAGTACCTTTTCCCATCTATAGCTCATGGTGAGATAGGTCCATATACATCAGCATGCACCAATTCGAGCACTCGATTTTTTTTTCCTTTGGCATGTTTGTCTTCCTGATGATCTTCCCTTGTTGACAAGCATCACACGTATGAGTGCGATCACGTGATAGTTTGGGAAGGTCTCTAGCAGTATCACACTTTTCCAGATCTTCCATAGATGGTTTACATAGATGACCAAGTCGCTTATGCCACAGCTGATTTTCATCTTCTCTGGATAAAAGGCATGAATCTTCTTCCCCACCTACCAGGTAAAGATTCCCCTTTGTTCGTTTTCCCTGTAGAATGACTATTCCATTGTTTGCTTTAACAATACCCATCTTCTTGGTAAATAGTATAGAGTGCCCAGAGTCACATAGTTGACTGACACTAAGCAAATTATGACTGAGACCCTCTACCACCAAGACATCAGCATGTCTCATTTCTTTGCCCCCAAATTTGGCTTTTCCTGAGCCAACAATCTTTAGGCCTTCATCATTTCCAAATTTGACCACTCCTTCTTTGTCATATTTTATGCCTGTAACCATATCCTTGTTGCCTGTCGTGTGGGATGTTCAACCACTATCAAGGATCCACACACCAGAATGATCTGATGCTTTAAGGGAAATTTCAGCAACTACGGCCTTTTCAATTTTCATCTTCCTGGTCCATACTTTTTCATTCATACTCATCATAGATGGAGGCTTCAGTTCTTTCTCAGAGTATGATGGATCAGCTTCATCTTGCAAAACTGCAAATCTGTTCTGAACTTTTAACTCACTTGTCGGTTTACTGATCTGTTGCTTGCTAACATTTTGATTCTGCTTTGGCACATTTTTCTGAATGGTCGGAGTGTAGTACCTAGCCCTGTGTCCAAATCCTCCGCACCAAAAACAGTGTCCTTCAAAAAATGTTCTGGAAAACCGTTCTCTGTTTGGATGCCATCTCTGTTCCTGTTCCCTTTGATATCTTTTGGCTATGGAACACACATACTATGAATGTCCCATCTTTGCACAACAATAACACCTGATATAAGGTGCATTCCTTCATGTTACTTCAGCACTACAAGTTTCCCCTTGGGATCTCTGAGTATTCTCATTCTGCTTTGTGCTCAAATCCACTTTCAATCTCGGGACAGGTGCTTGCGGTCTAACTTGAACTGCCACAGATTTTTGTTTCTGATTAAGCCATGAATCAGCCTTAACTTCTGAGTTTAATTGCTGCTTCTTTCCTGCTGAACTACTAGGCTCTTCTTTCTTCCTTTCAGTCTTTGTAACGACCTGATTTCTCAAGAATGTGTTGGGATTCAAAGGTTTTTACTGGTCTTTAACTTTTCTCCGGAGACCGACGACTTCCTCTTCAAGCTCTTCAATATGCTTGACGTGATCTTTCACCTTTTGACTCAAGAAATCGATCTCCCTTTTTCACTCTTCAATCTTGAGCTTATGCTCATCAACCTTTTCTATGCGCTCTGGCCTGGAATACTTAAGATTTTCAATTACTTTCTCAAGCTCAGACTTATCTTCTTCTTGTTGGTGCATGTAGAGTTTGGCATCACGTACTATCTTGTTGGATTTCTTTGTTTTTTCTTTCCAAACATCTATCTCTTCAAGAGATGCTTCTAATTCAGCTTCCATGACACCTCTCCCTTCAATTTCTTATTCTTCTTCATCAGTTTTGGTTTTTTTCTTTTCTAGAGAACTACTGGAAACAACCACCATCGCATTTTGTCCACGATCTTTTCAGTTTTCTAACTCTTCAAATTCTTCACCCTCAGACTCAGCTGAACTGTCTATTTCTTGTGAAAGAAGATTCTTCTTCTTAAAGTAATTTCTCTTGAACTGCTTCTTCCCTTTCACATAGGCTGAAGATTTTTTCATGGGAATCTCAACTTCATCTTCATCGCTTTCTTCTTGAAACTTTTTGGCACATCTTGCAGCAAGATGACCAACCTTTCCGCACGGAAGCATGCTAGTGGAAGTTTCCCTTTAAACTTTCTTTTTCCTCTTTGCAGATTTGAAGAAAGGAACGAAATCACCTCATCTGACTCTTCTTCCTCCTGAGAATCATCAATAGTGAGCCTCTTCATGGCCTTAAATGCCACTTCTTTGGATTTCCCCTTTTCCACAGCATCATTGTCATCATTTATCATTTCATAAGAAATAAGAGTGTTGTGTAGGTTATCCAATGTCAGCTCTTTCGGATCATTATCTTCCAAAACAGAAACTTTCGGATTGAACCGAGGTGGAAGCTTTCTCAAGATGCGCTTTACGATTTTAATGTTATCGATAATCTCACCAAGACCCCGCATGTCTTCTACCACAGCATTACCCTGTCAAAGAATGCATCAACAGACTCATTCAGGTTCATTCTCAGATCTTCATACTTGTTCCACAACACTTGCAGCTTTGCCTCTCTGACTTTTGTATCCCCTTCATAAATATTCAAAAGCTTTTCCCACATGGCATGGGATTTTTTTCATGACATCACCTTTGTATATATGGGATTGAAAAGGTCTCCCCCTAAGGCATTGATTGCTTTAGAATCAGCATCCAACTCTTTGTGCTCAGCTTCTGATAAAGAACCACTAGTAATATCAGCTGTGATACCATGCATAGCTGCTGAAAACAAATCCATTCCCAAAGATCGGAAATAGTGTTGCATTCGATTCTTCCATATCTTAAAATTACATCCGTCGAAGATCGGAATCCCTCTATGATTGGTGACCTCCATTTGAGAGAAGAACAACTCTAAATCTTTCTCTGATACCACTTGTTAGGTCCACTAGGCTGAATACCCTGAGGGGGGGGGGTGAATCAGGGTATAACTAATTAAAAATTAAAGCCCGTTCTGATCTTGTTTTGCTGTTAAGCAAAACACTCTTCTCTCTCTTTCCTGCTGCACAATATAAACACAAAGTAAAGCAAGCACATGACACAACAATTTTACTTGGTTCACCGATAAAGGCTACGTCCAAGGAGCATAAGCCGATAGGTTTCCGGTCGTACCAAGTCCACTAAACTTCACTAGCTGTGTATTACAATGTTCGGGATAGATCAATTTTATGCCCAGGCTCACTGGCTATTCAAGATTTAGGGTCAGGTCACTGCTTTCCCAAGGGTCACTCCCTGTTTCTCTCTCTCTAGATCACTGCCGGTGGAGAGGATCACCTACTTCCTCTTCCTAAGCTCACTTCTCCAGAAGGGAATCCACTCACAGTTTATAGACCTGTAGGTCTCCACATTTCCAATAAGGAATGCATCTTTCTCTGTATGTAGATGCTCTTTTGAAGTTCAAATTTCACCCGTAGATGAATATCCCTTTACCCCTGAACCACTGGGCAATTCACTTTGGAAAGACCTTTGCGAAGCACCCTACTATGCTAGGCTCCCAATTTCGCGAAGCTCAAACAAGCCTTCGCGAAGCTCCTGCCTTTTCGCGAAGTTATCTTGCGAAGCTCTCTCGCAAAGCACTCCCGTGAAGCTCAACTCATTACAATGAAACTTCTCTCGCAAAGCTCACTGAGCCAACGCGGAGCACACAACATTCGCGGAGCTACAATAGCCGCCGCGAAGCTCCTCTTTCGCGAAGCACACTGGCTCCGCGAACCACCTTCGCAAATCAAGAGCAAAATATTTTCTCTGAAAATTATCTCTACTTCTCTCAAGGGGGTCGGCCTCTATTTATAGGCGATTCCACTGACCCTCAACCTTTCTGTGCGAAGTCAACACCACGTCATTTCAAATTGTGAAGCTCCAAAGTTTCATCCGGAATTATGTCCAAATCGCGATGCACCACGACAATTTTCCGTTCGCAGAGCTTGACGTAATCGCGAAGAATCACCGTCAACATACCTTCGCGACTTCACCGCTAAGCTCCCTCGCGAAGCCCAACATTCCTTCGCGCCTTCGCCGTGATGCTCCCTCGCAAATCCCTTCACCGTCGCGATGCGCTTCAGCCTCTGCCGTTCGCGAAGCTTGACGTAATCGCGAAGCATCACCACCTCCATTCTTCTGGTCTTCGCGATTTCCAAACCATGCATCCTATCTTCGCGAAATTCATGCCTTTGCCATATTAAATTATGCTCTTCATGGAAATCCTCTTTTCGCGATGCTCACCAAACTCCAAATTTTGGACCCCAAAAATTATGCAAACACTGGGAAACGGCGCCACCTTGTACTGCTCTTTTGTACCGCCTCCAGATCATTCTTTCCTTTGTAATCGTTCTTTGTCAGCAAGGATTGTCAACATATTCTTGGGAACTCGACAAATATCCATGAACACCTGCTTTGTCAACAGACACAATCAACCCAAAAATACTTCAATGTTACCTTGAGGGATTTTTTCCCAACACATGATCATAATAATGACTATGGGAATTATAAAATAGACCATATACCTCATAATCGTTGATGAACACTTTCCAAACCATAGACCTCATTTCGATGTAAAGTGATCAAAATCACAACAATGAAGAATATCTACGATCAAAACCTAGGATGACGATCCCAAAAAATAATTAAAATTAAAAACAAGATTTAAACCATAAAAAATATGTTAAATCAACCCTCTGAAATGGTTGAGAAGGTTGTGAGAGAGAGATAGGAACCTCAAGCAAGGAATTGAATCTCTACCAGAGTGAAACTTTTCTTCTACTAGATCATTGATTAATAATGAAAGAGTTTTGAGGAGCCTAAGAATCCTCATAGTATCCTCAAAAAAAAGAAATAAATATTAGGTTTGGTAGTAATGATTAGGAATATTGAAAATGGGATCAAAAATTTGTAATTAAATTTTTTATGGTTTAGAAACCAACACACATTATTTCTTAGGAGGACCACATGGTTTTCTAAACCATGCACCCAAAGAGTTTTCCCATAATGTATGTGGTGTACAGTTACTACTAGATAGGTTTATATTCTGGAAAACTATGGTCCAACCATGTAAACCCCTTTATCCAAGGGTGAATGTTTTGTGGGAGGGAGGCCACACAGTTGGGACAAACCATGCACCCCATTTTATGGAATCAAACTAAGGAACATGGTTTCCTAGAAAAAACCTCATGGTTTTCCCTAACTAAAAAAAACCATACATAGCCCAGTAGGTTTCTTATATTCTTCATATTCACCCAATATTACAATAAATCTAGAAAAATACAAGGGATGGTCAAATAAAAGTATTATATTACCCTAAAATAAGTACAATACAAATCTATAATGTTTGAGATCTTACAATCTCCTCAACTTATAAAAGATCATCCTCAAGATGCACATCCATGCACCACTAAGCTTCTGAGGTGAAATATTAAGGACACAAGGATCATTTAGCTACTTCCCTCTCCCATGATTCCTCCTAAACATGGACATTATAACACATCACTCAGACCAACTACATAGTCTTTCTCGAAAAATAATTCTCACATTGATCCATAACAAAAATCAGATTCTACTCAAAGAGAACATCAACTTCAAGATCAAAATCCTCAACATAGAACATTTGAGAATGTTTGGGGTGGGAAATATAAAGGTGTGACACAAGAAAAACTTCATTAATAGCACGAAAACCCTATGGAATATATAATCAATAAACCACCATTCTGATCCTCCCCACAATCTCAAACGGTCCAATAAAACTCGGTGCAATGTTTCCTAGACCTCTAATTCTAAAGTGACCCAATATTGGTGAAACCTAATGGAATACATGATCACCCACTGTAAAATCAGGATTTCGATGACACTGATCAGCATAAGACATCTATTGACTATTTATTGTATCCATTCATTTTCAAATCAACTTCACTCTCTCTAGTGTCTCCTACATGAGACTTGACCCCAACAATTCTTACACACCCTTCTCTATCAATCTTAGAGGTTATTTGTATAGAATACCATAAAGTGACTTATATAGTTCCATATGAATAGTGACCTGATAACTTTTGTTATAGGACAACACAAAATGAACCATGTGATTCTTAAAATACCCACAAAAATCAGGGATTCTTTCTTGTATGATGTAATCTATAACCTGAATACTACGATCTCATTTCTTATTTGTATGTCGTTGAAATGTTGTGCTTAGAAACAGATGAGTAGTAAGAGACTTCTGAAGTAAATTCTAGAAGAATGATATAAAATATAGATCATGATATTAAACTATACTATGGGGATGAATATAAACCATGCCCAAATTACATGGATGAATATAAGATGTTTATAAAATTTTTCTCATTTGATAAAATACTGTTTATTATAAAATATCACTAATGTCATTCTATAGAAGTATTCATTAAATTTAATTTAATAACATCAAGAGATTATGTAAAATTATAAAAAAATAGTTTAATATATACCTAAAATGGAAATTTAATTTATTAAATTCATTTATGATAGTAAATAATTAAATTTATAATATTTTTTATCTTTTAATTAATTTATCAATTACTATGTTTTTGTTATGTAAGAATTTAATGTAATTAAAGATTAATTAAAAATTTAAAATAAATAATAATGATGAAGATAAATAATTTATATTTGAAATTAATATTTATAACCAAACATATCCTTTAGTAACATCCTTATTTTAAATATTATAGATATTAATAACAAAAGTGTGGCATTATTTACTTGTTTTTACAAGAAATATTATACGAGTTATAATAAATGAAAAATTGAAAAAGTTCATATTACCAAATCCTGGGATATTATGAATGAAATGGAATCATTATATAAAATTTAGAAAAATATTTGATCATTTTATAGTCATTATTATTTTAATTTGAAACCATCATAATCAGATTTACTCGTTCATAGAGGTAAAAAGATAGCTAGATATCTATTCAATTTCATTGGAAATATAATAAGAAAATATAATAAATTAATAAATTATTATTAAAAATATAGAATAAATTTTTCATAATTCTAATATACGAATTATAGAATTTTAATTTTTAATGGAACTGGAAAAACATTATGAAAAATGGGGTTTTCAGAAAAATGACCTTTTAAAATATAAAATGTTATTTATAATAAAATTATTTTTAAAATCCATTTTCAAAAAAATTGAATTATTTTAAATAAATAAGAATTAAGTAATTTTTAAAATAAATCCAAAATTGAAATTTATTTTTTAAATACTTAATAATAAAATATAATTTTAATAAAAGTTATCATTTTTCACTTTTGATTGAAATATCAATCATTTTATAAAATTATAAATATTTTATCAAATTATAATTGTCAAATTGTGATTTTGAAAATGAAATAAATTGTTTCTAATAAAATTTATAAATCTACAAAAATAAAATATAATATTCACTAATAAAAAGAAAGAAAGCTATTTTTGAGGAAAATGAATTTTTGAAGAAAAAAACCACTCCACTAAAATAAAATTTTATCATTTAAAATGAATTTATTAATACATTAGAAAATATATATACCATTATATAATTAGTAATTTAGTTAATATTATTCATTCTTTATAATTTAATGGATTGGTTATAATTTTTCAGATTTAAATAATAACATCTGATTGTTTGTTTATGATCATTGTGGAGTCTCTTATATGCTATGAGAAATAATATTTATTTTTAAATTCATAATATATTAAATCCTCTCTCTTTAATAAATTCTATCCTCATAGTTTTGAACTCATGATTAGTAACAAAGGTTTGAGTTTTCAAAATACCTTTATTGAAAACTCATATTATAAGAAGGATCAATAAAACACCCACTGAAAAGAGGTAAAGGGAAGTACTCAGTACATCTAGAATAACACATAGAATCTTTCCAAATAAGGTAAAAATGTAGTAAGTGCAATCCTAGATATGGAATAAAAACTAACTCTCAAGGACTGATTAATAGTGATAGAGAACATGGACAAGAGAATGATAACAATCCCAAAACTGAAAATCTATGATAGGTTAAAAGGCCATTGATTTATTATTAATATAAGTAAGTAGATAAAATTTTTGTTTCAAAAGTAACTCATATAATGTTATGGAATTACATTACTTAACATACCATGAACATAAAAAGACATACATGATTTTCAAGAACAATTTCATCTTTTAACCAACTTCCACCACAAACTCATCTTTTTTCCAAAAAGTGAATATTCAAGATGAATTTTTCATAATGAAATCAACTAATAATTGATCATAAAATTAGATTAAAGTTAAAAACATATTCATCATGTCTATATACATTAACCAAGGAAAAAATGGTTTGGAAAAGATAAGATAAATCCCAATAATAAGAAACCATCATTTGAAGAAAACTAAATTAATTTCAACTATTAAACATTAATACCCAAATATAATCTATTATAATTAAATTAATTCCTATCATTAAAATTCATTAGAAAATTCTAAACGAAGTTGAAAACCCAAAAATCATTGGGTTTTTATTAGATATTCCTCTTGATTATTTTATTATTTATCTAAAAATAGAATCATAAAATCATAATGTATCATTCCTAAAAATTATATTCCACAATTATATAATCTAGAAGATAGGATAATCAGAACCAAAATCACCCAAAAGACACATCATAGTCACATATTCTTTCAATTGATAATTTAGCCTTTATTCCTCAAACAAAATCATCTAATATTAAATATACTATAATCATAAATGGTTCCAAAAATAAAGAACTATTTATGAAATAATAATAATCAATAAATCACTTTTAATCTCATTATTTTTAATAAATAAAAGATATATTTCCAAATTGAACAGAACTATTATCTTTCAAGTCATTTATATAAATACAAATATTGTCTTACAAACAAGGAAAAGACATATCTGAGTGGTAGGTGTTATAGTGACCCAAAAATGATATAAATTGATATTATATCTTATTAGACTAATATTAAATTGCTAAAATTAGAGTATACACCAGAATCGTATAGGCCAAGTATTTTTAAGAAATGGGAAACATAAAACAAATGGTGCATAAATGAACTACATAATCTCCCAATTACTTCTTCATAACTAGAACCCTTCTTAGACACATCATAACAAATAACATTAAAAATAACCTGGTGAATGGAAACATAAGTAAGGGTGATATCATATACTCAGTATGGGTAAAAAATGAAGATACTAATGATGAATTAAACAAAACATGATAATAAGGGTATGATAACATTAAAATATCATTTGAAAACGATACCCTTCATATCAAAGATCATAATTTAATCCAAGAACATGATCCATGAGATCATAACACACACATAGAATTTGAATTTGTGGAATACAAATAAAAAAAATATTTCCTTAATAATCATGGATCATTCCAAAAACTATCATAGTGAAATTGTTTATCCCCGTAAACTATTATAGTAGTCCAGGGTCAATCCCAAGACTATTATAGTGGAAAATCATCATACTTAACTAGGATCACTCACCATTCTAGTCTTATTTATATCATGAGATATCAATCGTTAACCAATGCATTGGGGGGAGACATAGGTCCCACTCATGGTAGGTTGTAACATAACCACCATCCCTAGTTATAATGAAACCAATTTCGTAGGTTATAAAATAACCACCACCCTTGGTTATAACATTACCAACATTAAATAATGAATAAAATACTTTTGACATCGGAAAATGAAACCCCAAAATTTTAAAAATGCTCTCATAAATGATCCTGAAGCGTAGATCGTTCTGCAAGATTTTATTTGACTGGTTGTGGAGCACAAATGGAGTTACGTATTAGATGTTCTGGTTGTTCGAAGTCGGGCTGCAGGAAATGTCCATCTAGGACGGTTTGGGGCAAAGTATTTTCACGTAAAAATGGAGTCTTGCGCGTAAAAATGGAATATTGCACGTAAAAATAGAATCTTGTGTGAAAAAAGAGAATATTGCACGTAAAAATAGAATATTGCGCCCAATAAAGGAATTTTTCACGCAACACCTTGTGCAAACCTATTCTACGCCAAATGCGCGTCAAACACCAGTTGTATGTGCATCCACTGTAGGTCGCATAGAAAACCAATGGCACACATATAATTTTACGTGGACCACCTTGCATGCACGAAATTTTACACACACCGCCTTGCGTGGAGAACCACTGGCACACACAGAATTTTACGTGCACCGCCTTGTACGCACAGAATTTTATGCCCACCACCTAGCGTGGAAAAACCGTTGCACGCATGAAATTTTACGTGCACCGCCTCCCTAGTTTCTTCCTATAAATACAAGTTCACCCCCTTCTTTTTGTGGAGGCCCCTGAGGGTCGTCCACCACTCTAATGAAAAAAAGTACAAACTTACTACGCCCATGCATCAAACCCCATAACTCACATGAAAAATATCACTTTTTTGCGTAAAGGGGCCAACCTTCCATGTTTTTTTGTGAAAAACATTATTTTTTCACGTAACAGTTCCACTGTGCCCAATTTTGCACGCAATCCTTCTCTATTTCATGAAATTCCTTCCCTATTGAGCACAAAACTATCCTATTGCATGTGAGGCCGCCTATTTCACACACATCTCCAATTTTGAGCACCCAGCTCCACTATTTCACGCACGTGTCCCGTATTGCATGCACGCCTACCCTTTTGCACGCATAGTTTCCCTATTGCGAGCAGGCGTCCCATATTGCACGCACCCCTAACCGTTTGCGCTCCTAGCCCTCTATTGCACGCACGCATCACGTATTGTGCACACGCCTACCCTATTGCGCAGAGGCATTCCTTATTGCGCACAACCCCTCCTTACACACAGCCTATCCTGCGTGTCACTTCTATTATGCATAACAGTATCTAGGCCTACACACGTCGGTACATACGGCAGGTCCTGTACCCCCGCACCCCCTTGCAGTTAGTGTCGGGCCGCTCCCTTCTCTACCATCACTAACCCCTATGAAAAATGGAGAGTAACAACATGAACTTTTCAGGCCAGGACATCGACCTTTTCCACTGCGCACCCACCTTCCACCTATGGAATACCATGAATTGAGATACTCCCCCGCACACCCTTAAACACCTTGAGTTGTCATATTCCTCTCGGTTCATTTACCATGTTGTGAGTTGAGAGTCCCATCATCCATTCCCCAAGTACCTTGAGTTGAACCATTCCTTAAGCAACACATCCAAACCCTATCACACGGCTCATATGCTAGGTTGAACCAGAAAGGGCCGCCCTTGTGTACGTTCCGACACTAACCCTTGACAGGCACCTTATGCAAAACAATCCTATCTATATGACTATAAACTGTAGAAAACCCTATATAACAAATATAAGATGCCTTTTTCTCCATATAAGAGATGCCTTATATTCCAAGAATAAGATTCCTAATAGTCCTATCTACATGAATCTAAACTGTAGTAGACCCTATGTTTCAATCATAGGATGCCTCTTGCTCCAAATAAGATATTCCTTATGCTCCAAGCATTTGATGCCAACAGTCCTATCTACATGACTATAAACTGTAGTATTCCCTATGTTCCCAACATAGGATGCCTCTTTCTCTAAAAAAGAGATGCCTGATGCTCTAAGAATGAGATGCCAACAGTCATATCTATATGATTATAAACTGCAATATATCCTATATGACAAACATAGGATGCCTCTTTCCCCAAAATAGAGATGCATTTTGCTCCATGCAAGAGATTCCAACAGTCTAATCTACATGACTATAACCTATAGTGCTCTCTATCTAACAAATAATTGGATGCCTCTTGTTCCAAACAAGAGATGCATTATGCTCCATGCATAATATTCCTATTACCATGATTACAGTGGTGTCATTTTGAGAGAATTGGAATCTGTTCAAACATTCCTTCACTCCAACTCACGCTTTCCAGGTCCTTCATTCGGATCTTCATCCCATTCCATGTCTAAAGGGCCCCCCTAATGGCCTGGTCCCAGGCCACATCATCTCACCAACCATCCTGGGCCAACACCTCGGAAGAATTTTAATGACACTTTGAGTCAGGTACTATGTTTCAAACACGATCAACAGTCGACCCTCATTTGTTTATCCCCATTTTAGGACAATGTGATATGGATGCTGTGTTTCAATCATGGCCAATAGTTATCCTTCATCGCCACTCCACCCTCATTGCGTTCCGAATGTTCGGCATGTGATTTACACTTTTCATCTCCCTTTGTTCAGACTGATTTCAACGCCCCTTGGTGGTATCCCTCTTATGCACTAGCACATTGGAGAAGGCATCAACCCACTAGTGGGTTGGGATGCCCTTATGGACATACATGAGGAAGACACTATTGGAAGCTTCTGTGTGTAATCCCCATGCACAACCGCCGCTCCATAGCGGCACCAGGGCAGCATCCTCATGTAAGCCCCATCCCCCTTTACCGTTCTATATCGACACCCAGAAATCTTCTTTGCATAAACCCCATCCACCATTGACACTCTATAGTGGAACCAGGGCATCTTCCTTTCGTAATCCCCATCCACCATTGTCGCTCCATTGCGAAACCCAGGCAGCTTCCCAACATAATCCCCATCCACCATTGCCACTCCAAATCCGCACCTGGGAAACTTCCTTGCGTATTCCCTATCCACAATTTCTGCTCAACAGCGGCACCTGGGTAGCATCCTTGCATAATCCCCATCCACCATTTCCGCTCCATAGTGGCACCTGAGAAGCTTCCTTGCGTAAGCCCCATACACCATTGCCGCTCTGTAGCGGCACCCGGGCAGCTTCTTTGGGTAATCCCCATCCACCATTGTCGCTCCTTAGCGGCACCCGGGCAGCTTCCATGCGTAAGCCCCATCCACCATTGCCGCTCCATAGCGGCACTCGGACAACTTCCTTGCTTAAGCCCCATCCACCTTTGCCGCTCCATAGCGGCACTGGGGCAGCTTCCATGCATAAGCCCCATTCACCATTGCCGCTCCATAACAGCACCCATGTTGCTTTCTTGCATAAGCCCCATTCACCATTTCCACTCCATAACGACACTCGGGCCTCCATCCTGGTGTAAGTCCCAACCTCTTCGAGCCGATAACCATGCATAATCCCTTGTTTCCTCTTTGGGTTTCTATCACATTTAAGCCCTAGTCCACTTCCCACTGATGCACCTTTCATGACGTGATCATTAGGTCTTTGCTATCTGTTGTTTCTCACACCAAGAAAGACTCACGTGGGCTTTGAGAAAGACACCGACCATGAAATCCTCTTTGGGAAGCCTGATGTGTAAGCCCCAGACACTCTTCTGAACTACGAGGACTTTGATCCTTGCCATGGAAAGGTATGTAAGAAGCCTCTATGAGGTTCAAGCCCAGTAACCATTGGTCCCAACCATCTTCACGTCGATGCACCAAACTCCACTTGAACTATGAGGTTTTTGATCCTTGCC
Organism: Viscum album; assembly: GCA_963277665.1. NCBI lineage: Eukaryota > Viridiplantae > Streptophyta > Magnoliopsida > Santalales > Viscaceae > Viscum > Viscum album. The sequence goes on from OY728164.1 coordinate 1,496,704,139, forward strand.
AAGGTGAGGTACGTTGGAATGCTCCAAGATGTTCAATCCCACCACCCTTGTCTTTTCGAACCCATTCACGTTAGTTCACCGAACAATCCATGAACTACGTGGACATAGATCTATTCCAAGTCATGGTACATAGGAAGCCTCCCTGAGGTTCAAGACAAATACCCGGTCATTCTGACCCCATTCATGTTGGTTTACTATGAACCATTCCAAACTACGTGGAATTTGATCCTTTCCAAGGCAAGGTAAGTAGGAATCCTTTTTGAGGTTCAAGCCCAACATCCAGTCACTCAGACTCCCTTCACGTCGATTCTCCCACTCTTCCTGAACTACCCGCACTTTGACTTCCTTCGACAAGGATACGTAGGAAGCCTCCATGAGGTTCAAGCCTAGAACCCACATCTCATCCTAATCTATCCCTTGATCCCATGTGTTTAGGGAAGATCATGCCCCATCCAAGAGGTTCTACATCATCCAGGTCCCATCTAGGCATCCATTATCATGGGCCGCCTCCTCAGTTGTCCCATCATCACACTAAACTACAAGAACTTTGATTCCCTGCCATGGGGATATGTAAGAAGTGCTTTTGAGGCTCTAAACCAACATTATTGCCACCTTCATGACAATCCCATATCATTCCCCCTCCAATCCATTCAACTCTCCATCATCAATTATGATTCTCACCCAGGCCGCCACATCTCGGTGGGATCATATCATCCACCTCTTCGCTGCTCCTAGCTTTACTTAGGCCACAATTTATGGATAATTCCCAACATGTCTCTAGTTCATTTTCCTTTGGGTACACCCCGATTCATCACCCTATAGAACTATGAGGGTTTTGATCCCTGTATTTTACACATAGTACGTAGAAAACCTCCCTGATGTTCAATCCCAGCCAATGGTAAACCTTGTTGTCCCCCATTTTGGGGTGAACTCTCCCTGATCAGCCCTCAGTGGTGTTTAGATTAGCCATTATGGTTTGACATCTCCCCTCCATGGGGCACACCACCATAGATTCTTCCTCATTAGGAATTCTGATCCATCCATTATCATGGTGTTTGCTCCTTGGGATGTACCAATCCAATCCGTCTCTATGGGACGTTCTGATCAATCTCATTCCATATCCGTAATACGGTAAACTCACGACCTACCTCCTGATAACCATCAGATGCCTGAGGAAAACCTTGGAAGACACACCTTTGGTGTAACCGTCTCTACTAGACGTTAGAATTGTGGAATACTATGTGTTAAACATGGTAACCTAAAGAAAACCTCAGATAGATGCCTATGGAATATGATTCCCCATATTCGACGTGCGATGCCTCGTGTTCTGCACCCATAAGATTCCCTCTTATGGGGAAGAATAAAGGTTCCCCAATTTCCACACATCTAGTGATGCCTTGACATGCCAGATGTTGTCATCTACTCCAACCAAAGGTTGCTACCATGTCAAGACCCCATGGAATGTCCTGATGAATGTAGTGTAATTAACCGGTGTCCACAAAGATATGGAACTAGAAAGGAGATTCAAGAACCATTACTTAATCTATAAGGGACTCCCAGACTAGGTAACGAGTTCTACGGAGAAATCCACAGAAGGAAGAACCGACATCCCATCATCCCATTTCGATCAGGCAGAAAATATCCATGAACAAGGAATGGATGTTGACCGCCTTTGGAAAGCGCAAATGTGGGTCAACAGACAATTCCATCATCCCAACAAACAAGAAAGACATGCGAGCCCTGCAAAAACTATCAGAAACAAATACATATTTGTAATATAGGATCCTATAACATTTATCACATCATTACCCATGAACATAAAATAGTTTCAAAAAAATTTCATTATAGCATAACCTATGGATAAGGGGTTCATAAACATGTTTTCACCGCACAAAAAACAATCCTATGAAATAATAATCATGGTAACACTAGATAATATCCCATCTAGATATTAAGTATAATTAAAGTATTTCATCTTATATGAAAAATGATCTTGAATGATCAATTGGAATATTTCTTTCAAAAAATACTTATTCCATTTTAAAATCACATATTAAAAAAACTGTGTACATATAAATGAAAACACATTTTTTTAAAATAACTTTTTTAAATTAAAATGGAAGATTCAAATAAAATATTATTCATGACATCGGTAAAATCTATTCATGTCATAAAACTTAGGAAAACCCTCTATCCATATTTTTTTTCAAAAAGTGACAAAATACCTCATTTGGGAAAAAATAATTTGAGTGTCTCGAAACAATTTTTAAAAAGTCAAAAATGGATGAAAATGATGTAAAAACAATAGAATAATTGTGAAAACATTTTGGAGAATTTTTTTTAATACATTGATATAGAAGAAAAATATTCCCCAACTATGACATAAATATTAAAAATCTTTAATATTGATGAGATTACCAAAACAACCTTACCACTTTGGTATCATTTAAATCATAAACCCAATGAATGAAATAAAATTATATTGTTATGTAAATATTTATTAAATTCATAGGATTTATCATAAATATCATTCTTGGAATGTATATACAGTACACAAAAGAAAAATGTTGTGACTATGGGATCTGCCCCAATGAAAAAAAGTGGGATGAAAATACATTTCCTCGAGTTCGACCTACATTGAAATATATCTAAAATAATTTATAATAAAGGTAAATTCATTATAATTACATATATAAATAAAACAAATTTCAGAAAACATATACTTTCATTATATATATATATATTTATATAATGATACATTGTGAAAATGAATTACACCATTTATGGAAATGGTTGGTCATACGTATGCAAGAAAACCATTTTTATTTTTTTTAGGATGGAACTAAAGAAAGGTATATAATATTTAAATTTTATAAAATTATTAATATATCATATAGATTTTATATATTAATATTATTCATCCTTATACAATCCAAGTAAAATATTAGTGAAAACAAATCAGATAACTTTGTGGAGGTGGTAGTTTATAAATATGGACAAATGATGTTATTATTTTCCAATGGTTTGGGATGTTTGAAGGTATAAATGATAATATCATTACATTAGAATAATTATTCCATTAATATAATGAAAAAAATAAAATTTATTATAACATACATCAGTCAAATATGGTGATGGAAAATGAATTGTGTCACTATAAGGAGTTGGTAAGATGTACATATACATAAGTGATAATTTCACTTCCCATTTAATGGAAAGAGGGTTATAAAGGTAGTTTCATAATAATTATAAAATTCCCATTTGTTAAGGATAATTAATATATTAATTTTTGAATAATATAATATATTTATAGGAGGTAAAATAAAAATAAAAAATTCATCAGATAAGATAATACCAACTTATTTGAAACAACTTCTTTAGATTTTCTCATAAGGGTTATATGGTTGGTCTTTTTGGAAGAACAGAACGTATAGATTTTTGATAGAGAAGTTGAGAAGGGATTTTGTAAGGGTGTGGTAAATCTATAAGGATCAATGTTGGCTAAATAATAGAATGGAAGGGTGTCCTTTTATAAGGGTGGGGAAGCAGACCCATGGAATTTCATAAAGGGTTAAAATACAATAATGTCTTTATCAGTAAAAATGGTAAAAATGGACTATAAATTCATAAGGGTTGAAATTTCAGACCATTTATTATTTTATTTGTTCTCGTTTAATGTTTTTATGAAGTTTAAATAATAAAACAAATTATTAATTTGATAAAATATCATTAATATAAATTTATCACTATTCATTAAATTTTACATAATAGACATAAGAAGAGATTTAATTCAAATTAAATTACTTAAAATAACACCAATATTTCATATTAATCTAAAAAATCCATGGAAACATTAAATTCCTCAATTATACAATTTTAATATCTTTAAAAATAATTCATTATATTTTTTATTAATTGGAAAAATATATAATCGGCGCATCATAATAATTTGAGGACATTTTAAATTTACTAAAAAAATTTGACATGAAAATAATTTAATAATAATCAATATTAATATCAATATTCTTTCCTATCATTTTTTATTCCTTATATGAATATTTAAATGTTATTTAAAACTATGTGATTGACACTTTGTAACTTTATATGATTTAAATAATATAAAACTCATTTTGATGGACAAGTATCCGTTAAGAAACAAACTTTTGAGCCTAACATGATCACAGTCTTATTAAATTCATCCAATATGAATTAGGATGAAAAAATATGACCTTATTACTTATTTATAACCTATATTAACCTTGTTTACCCTTTACTGAGGTGATAAATTTTACCACCATTACAATTCATATTGAGATGATATAAAGGGGGATATTTTAAAAAAATTAACCTCCCAATTCAATATATGTAATTCATTTAACATATGTAAAAACCTATTAATAGAACAAATTAATATTTATGTATGATCAAAAAATGATACAAAATATTATTTTTAGAAAGAAAATATTTTTAAACATAAAAATAGATTTATTTATATCCAATTGGTTGAAAAATATTTTATAACTATTTAAAACATTTTATGTATTAAATAATTTATTTCATTAAAATTAGTCAGAAATAGTGATTAGTTTAATTTATTAATATTAAATTAACCTGCACACTTAAAAATAATTCTTTTTAAAAAAAATAATTTTTTTGAAAATATATTTTTTTCATTTTAAATCAATTCATTGTATAATTAATGAATTAATTTTATAAATGTTTAGAAAATTTAATTTTTATTATTTAGTTACTTCTATTCGTACATGCCAATATAATAGCGAGGTGATGACAATCACATGATATTTTTGTTATTTTACATGATTTGTCTAAACTCTCTATTGTGTATAACACAAGCTATCAATGAAATAAATTTATTAAAAGATAAATATTTCATTAAAATATCATTTTATTATATTCAACCAACCATAAAATGAATATCTTCCCCCATATTCAAAATTTTGATATAAAAAAATAATGATACATATGCCTCATCACATACCCAGGTTCCCATGAAACTTCTTTATATTATTTCTTTCACCACAAAACATTAAATAGGTGAGTGGTCTTTTTCTGTAAAAATTTATTTATATAATCCCTAATCTCTACTAGTTATTCTTCCTAATAGAGATATATCTCTTGTGCTATAACCTATGAGATCAGTATATGTGAAGGATCTGGTATGTGCTTTCTAATGAGAGATATGCGGAAGACACCATGAACATTAGGGAGATTCAATAGGCGTTCCCATCGATAATATAGAATCCAGATATGATCAATAATTTCAGAATGAATAATATACATAGTGTTTGACATTCCCATCATTCCAAATCTCATCACCCTCTTCCAGGTAAATATTAATAAGAATACCATGTCACTAAGTTGAAAATCTAGATCTTTTCAATGATTGTCAACATAATTTTTTGTCAGATATAAGATTCCTTTATGTTCCATTAAATGGATCTAATTCTATATACCATTTTATAGGCTATCTCGGTTCTCAATAGCTTCTTTTCTCAAAATTCATTACACTATGATTTTTTTTTCACTTACTACTATAGAGTGTCATTGAATAAAAACATGAAAAATAAGATCTTTTTTTAATCTATCAGCCACTATAAATCACAGATAATATTTTATCAAATTATACTTTAACGATATGTTTGGTTCTTATGAAAAATTTATGCATCAATCCAATTACAGGAACCATTTCATCTATTAATTCTATATATCCACTATAACATCCCGAAATGATATAGGGTTATATGAATAAATGATATGACTCATGTCAACAAGGTGCACCATCCTTTTCGGGAGCCTGTCTGATTAGAACTCCATAGTTAAGCATGCTTGGCCTGGAGTAGTGATAAGGATATGTGATCTTCTGGGATGTTTCCCAGGGTGTGCGTGAGTGAGGGAAAAGCACATTGTAAAGGAAAAGTGTTGGCCTTTGGGGGCTGTCATTGGTCGGATGACCCGTTCGGGAACGTTGGTGGGAACCTTGGGTGGGGACCACGAATCTGCGGGGTAACTGGTGGTACCTAGTGGGCCAGGACCTAACGGCCATGTTAAGGCGAGGTGGTTGTGCTGCCACTAGGACCCACCCAAGGGTCCCACCCATGTGCCCGAACGTGTCATCTAACCAATGATAGTCCCCAGAGGCCAACACTTGTCCTTTCTAGTGTGCTTTTCCCTCACTCACACACACCCTGTGAAACTTCCCAGAAGGTCACCCATCCTGATCACTACTCAGGGCCAAGCATGATTAAATGTGGAGTTATAATAAGACAAGCTTTCGAAAAGGAAGGTTCACCTTATTGACATGAGTCATATCATTTAGTCATTTAACCCTATATCATTTGGGGAAGTTACAATCACCCCCACTTTAGAGCACAATGCCCTCATTGTGGGCCCTATATCTAAACCCAGGCAGTGCACCACACTTAAGGCTGGTTTCCACCTCTAGTACAAAATGTAGCAATTGGGTCCTAGTGATAGCGCAACCACTCCACCTTAACATGGTCATCGGGTCCTGGACCACCAGGTACCACATGTTACCCCGCAGACTCGTGGTCCCCACCCAAGGGTCCCACCCACGTGCCCGAACGGGTCATCTGACCAATGACAGTCCACGCAGGCCAACACTTGTCCTTTCCAGTATGCTTTTCCCTCACTCACACACACCATGGGAAACTTCCCAAAAGGTCACCTATCCTGATCACTACTCCAGGACAAACACGATTAACTGTGGAGTTATAATCAGATAGACTCCCTAAAAAGGAAGGTGCACCTTGTTGACACGAGTCATATCATTTAGTCATTTAACCCTATATCATTTGGGGAAGTTACAATCACCCCCCCCCCTTTAGAGCACAATGCCCTCATTGTGGGCCCTCTATCTCAACCCAAGCAGTGCACCAAACTTAAGGCTGGTTTCCTCCTCTGATACAAAATGTAGCAATTGGGTCCCGGTTTCAGCGCAACCACCCCTCCATTACATGACCGTCGGGTCCTGGCCCACCAGGTACCACCAGTTTCCTAGAAGACACGTGGTCCCCACCCAAGGGTCCCACCCACGTGCTCGAATGGGTCATCTGACCAATGGCTGTCCCCACAAGCCAACACTTGTCCTTTCCAGTGTGTTTTTTCCTCACTCACACACACCCTAGGAAACTTCTCAGAAGGTCACCCATCCTGATCACTACTCTAGTCCAAGAACGCCTAACTATAGAGTTCTAATCAGACAGGATATTGAAAAGGAAGGTGCACCTTGTTGACATGAGTCATATAATTTAGTCATTTAACCCTATATCATTTTTGGATGTTACATCCACCATAACATGAATATGTTTTAAATGAATTAATATAGTGTATTAATTCATTTAACCATTATTCATGTTTAAATCATTCATGTGTTTTAATATATTTACATAGTCTCACGGTGTGGTTCTCATGTTACAAAACATTCATATTTATATTTATCCTTTCAATGACTCTATGATTTTTTTATTCCTGGAGGAAGATGACGATGTCTTATGGGATTATTTACTAATATCATTTTACTTCAGGAATCACACTGTATCATGAAGATCCACACACACACACACAGATATATATATATATATATATATATAATATTTATGTAATCTTATACTGGTACATTAGAGATGAAACAACATCCCATGTTATCTATATGGCCCTTTGAGTTACATAATTTGACCAACCTTATGTCATTTGAATCCTATGATGGGTTCCTCAATGTGAAGTTATATATAAAAACATATATATTCTGCTGATATATGTAAATAGTTTTTTCGCTTGGAGTTTCAAGATATCGAGCTGGAATGTTTTAATTTTGAAGGTTAATGCATTCTTTTTAAACTCCCTAAAAAGAACATGAACTAAAATCCCAGACATCAAATTTTTTGTTAGACCTACACTTTCCCATATAGTTATATTTGGAATAAAAATCTAATAATTTAATTTGGGTGTCGGTGCCTGCTTGTGACCCACCATGCCGACCCGTATGCATGGTAGCTACATATTTTTTCCATCCACTCACTAAGATCCTACTAAATGAGTTTTCATGACACATAAAATTGATTATGATTTTAAGGTTTATTTATAGTATATGGAAGACACTAGGCCATCTCTCAAGAAATTTTTATAGGTTTATAGTGTGACTTAAAATTACATTTTTTATTAAATAAACACTTTTATGGAAAAATTGAGAAACCAATAGTTCATGAACTAAATGAAACAGATGAACCATTAAAGAACAACCTATGTTGATTAGATTTGATCTCCCAACTTAGATTCCAAGAGATAGTGCTAAATTGAGTATCAGGGTCATCCTTCAGAAGATCTTCAAAATGATATGCCAGTTTGTCCCTAGCATGAATGTACTCTTATTGGTTGAGCTTCCCATCATTAAAATCCCCTAATCAATATCAGATCCTTTTTTTCAATCCATTTACTCTACTCCTCATTGGTAACCACCCTTAAATGTCTTCCCATCATCCTATTATCTTCTTTGTCATTATAATTAATTGTTATAACTGTTTCCATTATTTCTTCTCCCGAGAGCATAAGCAGCTCCAAAGAAGGATCAATTACTGTACCTAACTCTCATGGTTGTCCAATGTCAGCCTTAGAAGGGGGATCGCTGACCATCTACATGGCTTTGGACTTCTGCGTGGATCTAGTCTCCCTTGGAGGTGGTAAATAAGAATAGTCTTTTCTCACTTTCTGAGTGCCCCTCCAGCTCTTACTTCGCCTCGGGCTTACCAGACCACCCTGGATGTCTTCTCTAATAGGTTTAGAGTGTGTTTTCTATAAACAATTACAAAATGAGGGGGGTTATTTTTATAACTACTTTAAGAAACTAAAATAATTTGAAGAGTTTAATAATTGAGAAATAAGTAGATTTTGAAAATATATAATAAATATGTGTTTATTGCTATGTTACTACACAACTTGAGAAATTAACTATTCTTAATTCATTATTAGGTTTTTCTGCAATCCTTTGATTGAGGTTTAACCAAGATCTCAGATACCCACATCGCTAAAACGTTGAAAATAGGACCAAAGTGTGACATAACAATCATATAGTCATGTTGAAGCCCATTAGCATGAATTAAGGTTTGTCAGGGAACCCTAAAATCACTAAGGTTTGGGAAAGAATAAGAGTCTTATGGTGCCAATCCGGAACACCACAAGTCAAAGTCTTAGAATTTAACATTGATTGCTATGAAATAAAAAAAAATTCAATTAAATCAATAAAACAAGTTAAGAGACATAAAAGAACAATTCCCAACCTAAATATAAATCAAATACGTATTTAATTATGTTTCGAAACTCTCTATTAATGTGTGTATCTCCCTCACAGTGACCACCCACCATTTAGGCCTCCATCGAGTGGAGGAGGAATCTCGAGTGGAACTCCTTCTTTATTCATGATCCCTTTATGGGGATATGGGCCTTTAGAACTTTTTGGTTGATTAGAGGACTCCATTGGGTCTCAAAGATACCATAGATTTTCCTCCTCTCTAAACAAAAAAATGAGGTTTCCAATGTATCATTTTATATGAAAAGTGGAAGGTTGTTTTGTGGACACAGATTTTGGAAACCCACTTGGACCATTATTTTAGGGGGATATAAAACATTATCTTGCTTCATGAAAATCTAAAATGTTGTTTCCCCACCAATTTAATATCACTACCAAAATTTTGGATTCATTTAGACACCTACATCTTGTGATATAGATAGATCACATAACACCATTTTGACTTCAGGTATATTCTGTGTGCCAGATAGATTAGATTGGTTGGGAACTTAATTTCCAAATAAGGAATAAGTTCTTTTATAAGAAATGTATCGATAAATTTTGGACATGATATTAAAAATTCCACCAATTTTGAAGCATGAGTTTGTAGTAGTGTGTAGTTTATTCTACATGTGTGCTTAGATCCTATGCAGTTTCTCCCATTTTTCTTTGACTTCATCATGGGACCTCAAAATCACCACCACATACAATTTAATTATCAAAAAAATGTAACATTGTACATTTCTATATTTATCAAAACAGAATAATTGAATCCAACATAAGGTGAAATTTTTTATTATTTTTTTAATTTTCAAAAAAAATTAGTTTAACATTGTGGTGTAAGGGTGAACATGAAATAGTGAATCGCGGTGCGATCACACCCCCACACCTAAACATTTTCACTTCTAGGAAGTCTTATTTCCAAAAAAATATGCATATAGATATTTCCATATTCATAAGGATTTAACATTCAATGAAAATTAAATTCCACAAAGAAATGTGATCGAAGAAAAATTCACACCGAGGATTTAATCTCAATGATCATGGAAAAAGACATCTCAAAAATTATATCAGAATGAAAATACATGAGATAAATGATACCAATAGAAGAAAGTAATTCAAAATTTAACCATTTCATTAATTCCCCATATGTGTGTGTGAAAACCATTTCATACCATTCTTTCCACTGTCTATTGAGTAAATATATGTTATTTTAAAAATTCTTAACTTACCTAATACTTTCCACTAAACCTTCCCTATGTCATTTATAATCAAATTCCAAGACCCACTCACTTAAATAATTCCCAGATTTCAATCCATAAGATCTCAACCTAGATAACCCCATATGTTTTACATTTGATCACTCCCCTAATTTATTATTTTTTTTCCAAAATTACACTTGGAACAAATATCACACTCTTTTATCAACCCATGTTTGATCACCTAATGATGTTTATTATAATAGTTATTACAATATCAAAAGCCTAGGAATGGTGGGTTTTTTCCTAGACAATACACAACCCATTTGTTTTTATGGCGTACAACAATCAGATAACAAGTACACTTGAAAAGGCCAATCATGTACAAGAATGAAATAGATCGAATAAGGAATGAAGATATAGAAAAATAATTTTGTAAAGAAAATAAAAATAAACCTGAATTATATTTACCTTCGATTAATTCTGAAATTTTCACGCATCATGGTTGGGTGAAAATATGTGTTGAGAGATTAAGTGAAACAATTTTCCCTTAAACTATTCACAAAAAGCATACCATTCTTCACAAAGGTTTCAAAATAATACAAATATTTATACCATCGACAAATAACAAAATTCCAAAATATTGTCACACCATAGTATTGAATTATTTCTAAAATGCACATTTCATCAATTTTTTAATGTTAAAACAATATGAATAATGTAAATTCATCATTCATGTTCAAAAAATTCAATGATTAAGTGGGCATCATTTCACATGATAAATTGGGCTTAAAAATTTAACATAATTGCACAAAAGTGAAGGGGGGGGGGGAAAGCGGGGAAAAGTTACGATGCAATCCATCAATCCAAGAAGTGAAAAAGAAGAAAAATGATGAGAATTCCATACTAACATAAGAATACAACTATCCCCCACACCTAAAGTGTACAGTGTCCTCACTATAATAAAATAGAATATGGGATGGAATGATAAACCATTGTGATTTTCATTCATAGACTGCTCCTTGAACATGGATTTCCTCCATTGGGGACTCCGAAATGGCTTCACGGAAGTGCCTCATCCACTTCCCATTGATAGTGAATATTTTAATGTTTTCTTAATCTAAACCTGAATAACACCAAATGGATAGACATTATTAATAGTTTATGGGCCAAACTAGTGGGAATGAATCTTACTAGGATTCAACTCCATCCTTACATTGTAATGGAGGACCATCTGCCCAATGTGGAACTTATGATGAAGGATGATGCAGTATTTTACATCCCTGGTTCCCTCCATATAAATATGGAATTTCTCATATGAATATTTTCTCATTTACTCTAGCATCTTAATTTTTAACTTCTTTTGACAACCTACACTTGAATGATTGTAATTTCATTTTCTAAATGGGCCAGTAGGCCCGGTGCTCTATCTCAATACGGAGATGAAAACTCCATCCAAACACTAGCCTATATAGTGACATTCCAAAGGATTTTTTAATGATTGTATGGTGATACCATAATGAATCATCGAGTCAAAGACTAAAATATTTTCTATTAGGTTTAACTCTATTTTGAAAATTTTGGTTTACCTCTCTATTCGGTACGTCAGCTAGACCATTGTGGTGTGGGTGATAAGCATTAGACCCCCGAGTCCCAACCCCTTACCGATGCAAAAGAGATTGCATTTTTCAATTTTAGATATGTGAACCCTTATAACTGATGACAATCCTAGGTAATCCAAACCTAAAAAATAAATTGGGTTCTCAAAAATTGAACAACAGTTTTGGAATCATTAGTCCTTGTAACTCGTGCCTCTACTCATTTTGAAACACAATCCACTACCATAAGAATTTAAGGGATCTCAAATGAAATGTGGAATGGTACCATAAAGTTAATTCCCAAAAAAATAAGAAATTTCATGAATGAGAAAGAATTTTTGTGTAATTTCATTTCTTTTAGATATATTTTCCATTATTTTATTGTAAAAAAAATATTTATTAAAATCATGGGTATCCCAAAAAATATTTCGTCAAATATAACTAGAATCAATGACCATGAAATCAGTCCTTGGGTAATAAAGTGGAATCCATAAGAATGAGTGTGACACATCCTAAGGACATACTAAAACTTGAAATCAGTAACACAACGCCTAAGGAATGGGTAAATACATGTGCTATAATGGTAGTGGTCATACCAAAGGTACCAAAAAGACTCATGTTTTAGACTGTCATCCAGCTTTCTTAATGAAATCAATATAAATGAAAGATGATACCAAATAATTAACATTTTCAGCATACTATGGAATAGAATCTTTTAGTCGATACTCTTTCTCATCTGGAAACATGTCATTTATGAAAATACAGGGGGATGATTCAATGTATGAGGATGGGTGGATCCTACTGATATGGTCATCCACCACATTATATGATACTTTTTAATTTCTAATATTTAAATTTAATTCCTAAAGTATAATCATCTAGAGAATGAGACATGGTTTGGATTCTGGTTTCATAAAGAGATACTAGATGGCAGCATGGACTGAGAAGACAATGAATTTCGACCCTAAAATATATGACCTGAATTTATCCAATGTAAACACATTAGAAAGAAAATATTTTTCATTTTTTGTTTAGTTTGGTTTGGGGGGGTCCAATTTATGTGATGCATATGCAATGACATGTGGAGCTTGATCAACCCTTTATGATAATACTTCCCCAACTGCATAGTTAGAGGTGCCACACATGATCTCAAATGTAAAATTCCACCGATTTGGTCGGATTACCAAGGGTGACATGAGACTCCATTTTAACTTATTAAAAGCTTCTTCATATTATTTATCAAAATAAAATTCATTTTCTTTATGGAAAAATTAGGATAGGGGGAGTGAAATTTTACTATATTCATAAATGAAATGACAGTAGAATCTAGTATTACCTAGGAAATACTTCACATAAAGTACATTTTTTGGGAATTGTAGGGAAGAAATGACATCCAATTTTGATTTATATACTTCTATATCATCCCTAGAAATGATATGTCCCAAAATTATTCCTTTTCATACGGTGAAATTATATTTCTCATAATTTAATAAGATATTATTAACAATACAATGACGTTAGAATTATCCAGTACTACTCAAACATTCATCAATTGAGGATCCTTAAATAGTGAAATCATCCATGAATACTTCCATTTAATTATCTAGTTAATCAAAAAAATTACCAGCCATGCATCGCTGGAAACTACCTAGAGCATTGCACAGACAAAATGGCATCCTAATATATAAAAATGTTCCAAAGGGTCAAGTGATGGTTTTCTTTTCATGATCCTCAGGGGAAATATGGATCGGAAGGTAACCAAAATACCCATCAATGAAATAGTAATGGGACTTCCCTAATAGACTATCTAGAATTTGGTCAGTGAATTCTAATGCAAAATGGTCATTCCTAGGGATTGGGTTTATTCAACATTAGTCTATACAGACATGCCAAATATTCTACACATAAGTTTGAACCAATTTTTTATTTTCATTTTTATTAATGTAAAACTAGTTTTTGGAACCACATGTACTGGACTAACTCATTTCTTGTCATAGATAGGTAAACTGATTCCAGTAGACAATAATGTTGTTATCTCCTTTTGAACAACATCTCAAATGTTGGGGTTCAGTTGGAATTGTACCTACCTCAATTGTTAAGCCTCATCATTTAAAAATATATGATGTTTGAAAATAGATGGGTTAATAAAAGGAATTTAAGAAAGTGTCCATATAGATGCTTGTTTATAGTCCATAAAAAGTTCAAGTAGTTATAATTCAAGCACTGGAGGGAGTTACCTAGAAATGATTATTGGAATCTTTTTTCTATTATCAAGATATAAATATTTTAAATCTTGAGGCAATTTTTTTAGTTCCAATTCCGGGCGAATTTAGATTGAAGGGATTTTGTGTGAATGTGATAGGTAACTAAAATAATCTAACTTCTCAAAGGTATCATCCTCATATAATGAATCATATTTTATAAGCTTATAAATATCATTGATGGTCAAGTGATCCTCAATGTTCACGAAATCACCAATTAGCATGCATGCGTTACATTTTTCTAAACCAGTACAACATTCTATGCATGATTCATTACATAATATTTTAGTCAATGATTAAAACTCAGAAAGGTATTCAAGGGAATAAAAAGAATATTTTTCAAGGGAAGGGAGTGCATCTATTTAGGTAATAGAGATAGATGAATGTTCTTCTGAGGGGTTCTTCATGGCATCAAGGATGTTGAAGTGGACAATGTCATCACCAAACTCCATAGATATTGTACCATTATAGAAATTAATTATTGTTTTTTGGTTTTATATAAGGAATCTCCAATATAATTTGGGCATTTACATTCATCCTATCATCATACATTTATGTAAAAATAAAATAGGAAAAATTAAAGTTTTCACCCATATAAGAATATCCTCTAACACAACAAAGGGTTTTTCTGTACTTCGATTTGTGATTTGAACAACAATTCCTATTGTCCTTAGTTCTATGACCTAAAATATAGAAAAAATGGATTGAGGTATAACATTTATAGATGCACCTAATTCAATCATAGAATTGGAAAATAAAAACTCCCCTATGGTGTATGGAATTGAGAATGTTCTCGGATAGTTTCATTTGGTGGGAAGTGGTGGCTCTATCAATGCTGAGATGTTCCTCCCCAAGCTCACCGTCTCATCACATCGAATTGACCTTCGTTGTATACACATATCCATTATAAACATAATATATCTTGTAATTTTCTTCACAAAATCAATCAAAGGGATGTTAACCATTACTTTTTTTTTGAATTTATCTAATATTTCCTTATCAAGTTTAGTATCATTTTATGTTCATGGTTGGGTGGACCTTTAGGGAAATGGAAGAGTAATCGTTGGGCAAGGTGACTCATCAATAGACACACTATTTCCTTTGTAAGGGCTTATATCAGGACACAGTTTTACAAAATTTGGGCCATATACAGTTGTTTGGATGGTGGTATCCTCAGGAGAGGATGACTATAAAGGAGGGAAAATTTTGATGTTAAGATGAGTTCCACTCCTGATGGTGATTGAACTAGCATTTTCATTTTCCCCGGGCTTAACTACTAGTGAGAGAACATTTTACCTGACTGATGACTTTTTCGTTCCCCCACAAAGTTAGTGAGTTGGCCTAATTGGGGTTTTAGGTACTGTATGACTAATGTGGTGGTTTTTTGGAATTGGATATTGTTAAAAGCCTTGTGTTTCATCATATCTTCATTTCTAGGATTAGCTTTTTTAGGGGATGGTTGGAATGGACTTTATGATGGTTGGGTATTTATGGGTGGTGGTGGTGGTGGACGAATACTCTACCCTTGTTGGATCAATTGTTTTTTTGGTTGGTTTGAATACCCCCTTGCTGATAGTATTGGTTTTCTTTCTATACAAAGTTGGATTGATGTTATGGTTTTTTCCTAAGGGGTTGGTAACATGGGAGTCCTGGAAATATTTCCCCACAACTCTTAGAAGTTTCTCTTAGTTGGGGTATATTATATAATAATTGGTGTCATAATAACATATTCCATAGATGATGGGAAGAGGAGAATGGTATTTCCCTTGGTAAGGGTAATGTTGTTAAAGAAGGGTACTTACCTCTTCAAAATTTCTTCTCACCTTCTTCTCAAATTATTTAATATTCACCTCATGTACACCGTGAATTAGAATATTAGGATTTGAAAAAAAATGTTAAGTGTTTTTCACCGTGTTCTCCTTCAAGGTAATTGTAGAAATTGGGTTTTTATCAACTAGTGCACCACTTTAAACAACATAAATCATATTTCAATCAATAGGAATTAATCCTTCATAAAAATATTGAATTAAAAGTTGATCACATATTTAGTGGTTTGGGAAACTTGAACAATGCCTTTTAAATCATTCCAAGTATTCATGAAGTATTACCCCATATAATTATCTTATCCAACTTATTTCTTTCCTAACTATAATGGTTCGACTGGTTGGGAAATATTTTACAAGAAAAAGAAAACTCATGTCCACCCAACCTCTAATTAGTGCATTAAGATAATACAACCAATCTTGTGCAGTTTCTTATAATGAAAATGTAAATGAACCTATCATAACATGATCTTCATACACATTAAGAGGTTTTAATATCAAACACAAAGTATGAAATTATTTTAAATTCTTGTGTGGATATTCTCCTATGGGCCCATTGAATCCTGGTAATAAATGAATTAAACCCGATTTTAGTTCAAAATTTGGTCCCTCTCTTTGAAATTTAATATAAGTTGGTAGGATATAAATATCTAGTGAGGTTATTTCATTCAATTTTTTTTCATCCATTTTATATATTTTTAGTTCAATTTTATGAGCCTTTCAAATGAAAAAGAAGGATTAGGAATTGTTTTGATGTTGTTTGTGTCCTCCTTTAAAGGTTTCTCTTTGGCATCTTAGTGTTACTAAAAAAATATCATCATATATTTTTCTTTGAATAGAAGTATTTCCTATAATGAATATCAATTAATTAGTAAGGCATATAAAAGGATTTATTTAGAAATAAACTTAAAAAGTAAGGAAGAAATAAAAAACGAACAAATAATTACAAAATAAGAAATAATTTTATAAAAAACACACACAAAAACAAAATTTCTCCCATGTAACTATGAAAAAATTTGAATGCATTTTCATAAAACATAAATTCAACTTTTATTTTAATTTTTTTTATAGTACAGGGTGGACCCTAGTTCATCTATCAAGGAGAATTTATAGGATTTGAGTGTGTATTCTTAATAAAAATTACTAAAAGAGGGGGTTGTATTAAAAACAGCTTTAATAAACTAACATAATTTAATGAGTTTAATAGTTGAGAAATAAGAATATTTTTAAAATATATGATATGTATGTCACCACTACTAAATTACTACTCAAAATTAAAAGTTCTTTATTCTTCATTTGTTATTAGGTTTTGTTGTAATCCTTTGACTGAGGGTTAACCAGGATCTTGGGGGCCCACATTTCTAAAATGATGAAAATATGACTAAACCTTGACATAACAATCATATAGTCTAGTTAAAAACCCCTTATAATTAATTATGTTTTATCAAGGAATGCATAAATCTCAAATATTTGGGAAACAATATGAGTATTATGTAGTCCAATTGGAACAACACAATTCACACACTTAGAATTTCCTCTAATCGTCTTTGAAATAAAACGTTTTTTAATTAAGTGACTCAAAAAAAGTTCATATAAATATAATAGAACAATTGAAAACTACAATATACAATAGAAAAATATATAATTATGTTCTGTAACTCCTTTTTGAAGTGTGTATCTCCCTCACAATGATCACCGACTTTTTAGCTTTCCATTTAGAGTAGGAGGAAGCTTGGGTTGAACTCCATCTTCATTCAAGATCCCATTATTTGGATAAGGTACTCCAAAACTTCTAGGATGAGGAGAGGACTCCTTTGGGTCTCAAAAATTTCGGATCTTTTCCTCCTACAGGAACTTACAAATGAGGTTCCCAAGGTATCATTTTATAGGCAAAGTGGAAGGTGGTATTGGTCACATAGATTAAGTAAAACCACTTGGCCCATTTTTTTTGGGTCTATAATTCCTTATATCACTTTGGGAATAACTAAAAAGTTGTTTCCACACGACTTTAATATTTCTATCAAATATTTGAATTCATTTGGACACATATATCTCAAGATATGGACAGATCACTTCACACCACTTTTGACTTCATGGCAATTTAGTGTGCTAGACAAATCAGGTCAATTGGGCAACTTAATGGAAGAATTGGGCTTGGGTCCATTCTTATGAAATATAGAAAAACAATTATGGACTAGATAAACTAATTTCAGCCAATTTTGATTCACGTTTTAGTGGAAATGTGTGGTACAATCCACTGGTGTGCTTGGATCTTGCGTAGTTTAGCCCATTTTTCTTCGACTTTATCTTGGGCCCTCAAAATCACCTCCACCTAAAATGTAATTATAAAAACAAGTAACATTTAATTCTTTATCATATATTAAAACAAAATAATTTAATAAAAAATAAATTTATTTTTTTTATTAATTTTATAATTTCCAATTCAACACTAGTATAACACAGTGGTGTAAGGGTGAAAATGAAATAGTGAATCATGGCATGATCACCTAACCCAAACCTTAACTCAAAAAATCCCATACCACTTCCATGCATTGAGTTATGGACTATTTTTAAACCTTGGTGGGTGGGACTATATTCCCATTCATACTAATTATATATAAATTACATATCAAAAAAATATTTTATTAAAATCCTTTGAAAATTTCTAATTTATATAACTCAATATAATTCAATATACTCAATTATTTGAACATTTCCATTATTTTTACTCATTATAATTAATATAATATATTTATTTCCTTTCATTTATGATAATTTATTATTTACTAGATATTTAATATATTTTCAAATTTTTTATATATATTTTAGTATTAAATATATTATATTTATTATTTATATTAGGCATTACATTATGTTCATTATAATTATCATTTTACACAGTAACATTTTATATACCATAATAAAACATATCTTATAAAAATTTAAATATATTATTAAATAAATTCATTCGAAATTAATATAATTCACCAATAATTATAATTATCTTATATATGTTTTTTTAATATTGATTTTTGAAATATCGTAAAACAAATACCTCCTAATATATTACCCTAAAAATCTATATTTTTTATTCACTATCTACTATCAAATTAATAGTATTAAACAATTACTAATTTTACTAATATATTACACATATGATCAAAAAAATATCTATATAGTTTCTCATAAAATCAATACCAATATTTTTAAACTAATTTTTTTAAATAAAACATATTGAATAAAACTTCAGGTTTAATGAAAGACTATTTAAATAAAAATTCTTTAATAGATACAAAAATGTTAAAATGATACTTTTTAAGGTGGAAATTTTATATTATTTTATTCATAATTCAAAAGTATCTATAAGGATATCTTTCTAATATATAATTTCTTAACATTTTCTCAAAAAAATGAAACAATTACATTTCTCTATTTTAATTAATATCACATTTTATCATCTTATATCACTTGCAAAGAAGATTCCTAAATTCCCCCTTATATTCATTCTCTCAATAGTCTTATTAAATGTAGTGATCATCATTGAGGATCATGGTGATATATTCTAAACTCTTGTTATATTATTGGTTACAATCATTCATTATACCAATTTACTCTTTCTCATAAAGTTTTATATTTTATATTTATAGTCACATATGATTATTCATATATAATTATTATTTTATCTATTAGTATGGTGTCTATAGAGGAAATTATTTATTTATAAAGGATACTTGAAGATACAATATAGATTAGTTTGTTTTAGTTCCGAAATGATTCTCCTGAAAAACATTGACATAAAAGGATAATTTATACCAAAATATCAGGGTATTATAATGTACCTTGAAAACTAATTGAATCCCAAAAATATTACTTTTATCTTACATATAATAAGAAAAATATTAATTTTTTTAAGAATATAATGGTAATAAATTATTAAATAATATATTATACTTCTTAATTGATCACATAAAATATAATCTTTTTCTTAAATGTGATTACCTAGAGATTGGTAAGTATAATTTTTATAGAAATGAAATAATAAAAAAATAGTCGAAGAAAATTTACACACTAAAGGAAAAATACATTGATTCCAAAATCCAAAAGAAGAAAATGCTATAATGTGTATAGAAGACCTCTTTAGATATAATGGTCTATATAAAATCTATATAAATTTTATCCCACAATACCTTCAATCGACTAAAAAATCTAATCACATAGATCCTAAAAACATAATATATCTTTAATTAATAATATCCTATCATTTAGTGTTTTCTAAAACCTCTCCTTATAAGAAGTGTTATGACTAAAATTTTCACTCCTGGGATCGAGGATAAATATATATATATATTTTAAATATCATCCTTGATACCAAATATGTGACACAACATTTATAATTTAAAATTACACCATCATTATCTAACATGGATCCACTACGTAAAAAATATATTTTTAGGTAGGGATTTTGAGAATTGGTATTTTTTTACATACCATATGTCATACTATTTTTTCTAAATGTGTACATTTTTCCTTCAATACAAATTATTTTAATTTTGATATATTTTCCATCCTGTTAACCCTCATGACCGAGGCCTTACTCTATAATAACTATTACTCATAAAAAATATATGGTTAAAATCGAAGACGAATCCTAAATTTTCCATCAACAGAAACTAATTTATTTAAACAAATAATGAAAATCAAGAACACTTTTATTCTATATACATATATTATCTTTTGAAAACAATAAAATATTGTTCAATATAAAATAAAATCCAATGTGTATAAGAATGATTAGAAAAACACTTGAGGAAAAAAATTATCAGTTACCTATATTCTTTTCCTAGACATCAGTTGGTTGAAGAAAATACCTTATAGTCATGATTTCACACTCTTTATTGACCCATAAATTTAATATATAGATATTACATCATACTATATGAATATTAAATTTATAAAATTACAAAATATGTAATAACTACAAAGGGTATGTATCATTGGAAACATGGACATACAAACAACTAGTTCGTATATGATCTATATAATCTCCCCATATGTATAAATTAATAATAAATATTATAAATTATTTCATTTATAAAACCATTTATCATATAATCGGGAAAGGATACATAGGAAAATGTGAGCTCATAAGCCCAATATGGGTAAACACGGGAGATATAAGTGGTCACATAATCATAACTTGAACATCACTGTGTGAGAACATGAGAATAATACTTTCGAACAAAAAGAAACATATCATAGATCATAATCTCGAATCATGGTGTAAAACATAGAAGTTCATAAGATATAAATCAAAAATTAATCATAGAACATGATCTATCAGGGTATTATATTATTATAATATATATTTTTGTGGAATACACATAATAATAAAAAATCACTTCCAATTTAGTCAAGGACTATTGTGAGGACTATAATAGTAGATTAGGTTTACAACACATTACATCACATTAGTAATGTTTCACTACCAAGCATATCATAGTTAATAGATACCCTTACTGAACGTGGTTCACTCCATTACAATATGGTTTATCTCATGAGATATATATCATTAACGAATATATTAGAGGGATATATAATTTCTTATCTAACTATTAATGACTTAAAACCATACATATGTGTTCCAAAAGATCATAAAAACTAAAAAAAATTATCCCATGAAAAAATTGTTTTCATAAAAATTTCATCATAATATAACCCAAGGAAAAGAAATTGGTTTCATAAACATGTCATCAACTAATCAAATAATAACCCATAAAAATTTAATAGATTTTATATACATATTTTCACCAAAATCATAAAACATATTGATAGAGAATAAATATGGATTGATTGGATCATTTCCCCCATAATTCTTATGTAACATCAAATTATATCACCTTTGAGGAATATTACAATTATTAAATCACATGGAATATTAATTGAGAAATATAAAATATTCTGTTTAGATTTAATTATTAAAAATATAAAAATATAAGAATATTAAATAATATTTATTCATTAAAAATAACCAAGGAAGTATTTAATTTAAGATTCAATGAATTTATTGTCCGTGAAGGAAGGAAATTACATTCAGTCCATAAAAATTAAAATAAAACATTTCATTCATAATTTTGTAAAAATGGTAAAAAGTACCACATTCAAAAGAAAAGAAGATTCACTTGAATACATTTTTTAAAAAGTCAATCATTGTTGGAAATGAATTTAAAAATCATAAAAGAATATTATAAATGTAATGACCCGAAATTTTAAATAAATCTTGTTTCCTAATTTTGTGTGTTATTTTATTTTATTTTTATACTCAAAAAAAATGTTTCATTTGATAAATGAGTAGAATTAAAATGAGAACATTGGGTTTTGACTGTTATATGACCATTGGTAAATATGACCACTGTAAACTAAACGTTTCGATTATTGTCTCTAAATACAAGAAATCATGGTTAATTATTATAGAAAGAAGATTCGATGGCCTCACCTAGTAGTCTTAGACCGATCGAAGCCCACATAACAGAACTTGGGAAGGAGGTAGCACCACTGGGATTTTCTCTAGACCAAACCCAAGCCGAACATCATCGTGTGAAGCTAGAATGGAATCGCCTTTGCGAGAAGTTCAAACTGATAGAAATTGCTACTCGTGCGATGTTGGCCAAGCCTCCCTCAGATTCTCTCACCTTAGCACACCTTGTACTTAGGTCCTATGATGGTGTGATAAGGGGCTATGTAAGAAGACCGTAACTGCCTTGTGTAATCCTTTGTTTTAAAAAAAAATTGGGATTTTTTCTTATGATGAAGTTTATGAATTTTCAAATGACTGGAGAAATATAGTATGCATATTTTTGATGAATTTTAGAAAAAGGATATTTTAAAAATGTTTATGTAAACATTAAATAGTTAAAAATGTGTAATGATATTCAATAATTGGTCTTCTACAATTATGTTCAGTATGAAATTTAGATTCTAATAAGATCAACTTGGTTTTTGATGAATAGTAAATTATGAATAGTTATTTTATGCTTAGGATTAGTAATGTGACCAAATGGATTAGTAATCTCACTTAAAGAAAGTATTAATATAATCTAGGCACCTTGATTAAGTAATGTGATTCAATAAAATGGTTAAATAACGGTTTCATAAATTATTATTCATGGATTAGTTTTTACGGGTGAATAGTTTTTTTAATTAAAAATTAAATTAAAAATATTTAGAAAATTAGTTTTATAAAATGGATTTCATTTTTGAACTCAAAGCATCGATATGATGTTAAGGTAATTTTTGGGGTTTTTTCTGAAAAATGAATTTTTGGTGAATAGTGTATTTATTTAAAAATTAAATTAAAAATATTTAGAAAATTATTTTTATAAAATGGAGTTCATTTCTGAAATCAAAGCAGTGATATTTGGTTATTGTTAAATTTTGGGATTTTTCTAAGAAAGCTGAATTTTCAGTGAATAGTAAAAATACAGTTTTAGGGTTTCGGTATGTTTAATGACATCATAACTGTGTCATGATGATGCCATGAGATATTTTAAAGGATGGTTGACCAAAGGTGATGAATTATTGTATGGGGGCCCCATGTGGCCTAACTTTATGGGAAATACCGGGAGAACCCATGCTTTTGAGAAAACCACTTGTGAGGTGTCCCTTGGCCATTAATGTCTTGTCCCCACACTTTCCCTACAAATACCAAGCCATCCTCTCATCCATTTCGACTCCCCACTCCCCCAAAGAAGTTATGGCCTCATTACCTCCCAAGGAGTCCTCCCAAGTTTCCCCTAAGCCCTCAAGGTCCCAACCTTTGAGTTTTAAGAGTTATGTTTTAAGGTAAGGGATCTGACTTCTCTCTTTCTTTTCATGTAATCTCTTTCATGTCATTTCTTTTATGCTACATGTTCTTATGTTGGAGGATGTTATTTTATATTAATATTAAATCCCTTTTAATTTTCATATGATGAGAGACCCCCTCTTTCTCTCATCAATTCGTTTTCATAATGTTTAAGTGGCGCTGTTAGGCTGCCGAATTTTTTAAGGGATTCTTTCACCCTTCTCGTTTTCAAGATCTATTTTCATGTCAAGTCTTTCATGTTCCTTTTTATTATGTTGGGGTATGATCTCTAAATCTATCATACTGATATTTTACGTTCATATTACAAGAGACCCTATTTTATCTCTTCGATTTATTTTTGTTGATGTTTTAAGTGGCGCCGTTAGGCTGCCGAATTTTTTAGTGGTTCTTTCACCTTTCTCGTTTTCAACTTCTACTTTCATGTCAAGTCTTTAAAGTTACTTTTTATTATGTTGGGGTATGATCTCTATATCTATAATACTGATATTTTATGATAATATTATGAGATACCCCATTTTATATCTTCAATTCAGTATTTTGAAGTTTTAATTGGCGCCGTTAGGCTGCCGAATTTTTAAGTGGTTCTTTCACCTTTCTCCTTTTTCAAAGTTCTAATTCCTTATCAAGTCTTTCAAGTTTCTTTTTATTATGTTGGGGTATGATCTATATATACATCATACTGATCTTTTATGTTCATATGACGAGAGACCCTATTTGATCTCATCAATTTATTTTTGGTTGAAGTTTAGGTGACACCGTTAGGCTGCAGAATTTTCATAAGAGAAATCTAATTTTTGTCTTCCTTTCATGTTCTTCATTTCATATGGTATATTTTAAAATTTCAATACCATTTTCATAATTCCTTTATATTATGTCCCTATACTATTTTTCTAGATCATTTATTAGTGGGCGACCCATGTCCCCTCTTTTTTTAATGTTTTCTAAAACCCTGTAACGTAGCCGTTATGCTGCAGATTTTTCATCTCAAATTGTCTCTCACTTTTTATCAAAATTATTTTATGTTATTAAGTGAATACTCAAAGATCTTATTTCTACAGGGTATTCACATATATATCAAAATGTTATATTTTAAATTCTGGGATTTACATACATGAAACCTGCTTTCCTTTCCGTGGGTTTAAAGTGACAAAAAGATAATGTCTTTAAAGCAGTTTTTAAAAAGTTATGATTATAGAATGAAACCCATTTGTGTTATGCTATATGGGTTTTTTATTAAATGATTGATGATGATATATGTGGATCACATGATAATAAAGACATGTCAAGGGTGCGCCCAGATAACGTTCTAATGCATTGGGTAAAGACTTAATCTCTAGAGATGACCATTTAGACTGATACCTTGGTGAATAACCTTGGTAATTTTTAATGACACCTTGGGGATGAACCTTGGTGAAATGAAATGATTTTCAATATTAAATGTTGTAGCCACATCTTCAAGTTATGAAAAATTTTATTTTTATTATGATATATCTCATGATTTCTTTCTCGTGCATTAAAGTTATTTTCATGACCTTATTGAAGTATCTCAAGTTCACATTTAAAATGTTCTCTTGTTTCCCTTACTGGGCCTTCTGCTCACCCTTTCTTTGATGCATGTCCCCAGGTTATGAGATGCAGTAATGAACCTAGGATGAACATGAGGAGAATCCTTTGAAGTGTTTAAGAAGAATGTTTTATGTTTTCATGTTTTAAGTTCCTTGTTTCCAAGACACTAAACCTTAAAGATCCTCGGATTTGTAAAATGTAATGAAATTTTATGTGATAAAAAGGCGGGATACTATAGTTGGTATCAAAGGATGGTTTAGTTATTTGTGGAAATTAGTATATTAAATCTTTAGGAAGAAGCCTATATAAATGTTTATATATTGGAAATCTTCCTTGTATTTTGGTGAGTATTGAGTAATGGGTTGCCAAGAAAATACATTCCTATATGGATACGAGTAGGTAGAGGTGGAACTGGCACAGATGTACATAGGGGTAATACCCAAAAACAACGCTTTGAGATAGACTCATATGGGAACTGGTACATGACAACGGGATTTCTGCACTCTTGGTTACGACACTCCCGGGGGATATGCTTTAGTAAATTCATAAGCATAGTATGAACCATTGTTAAAGGAACAAAGATAAAATAAAATAAAGATTCACATAAGAATATAAGATCATGGATAACCTAGATGGGAACCTAGGGGATCACAAGTTAGGGTATACTTTTCTTCTATAAGTTATCCTTATATGCTTTAAGTTCCTTTTCATGATTATTGGATAAGTATTTAAGACCCTAATTATACTTTCTCTTCTTAGTTAATGGTGGGAAATGGAAGAACATGTCCCAAAAACCAATGTGATAAGAAATGCGGCGATTGCCGTATTAATATGACAGATATGATTAGGGAATTAAAAGATGATTTTTATTTTGGAAGACGTTCACTATTTTGGGGACCCTATATGATTGAGTTAAATATATTACTACGGTATTTTCATTGAGGAGTATGGTTGACTTATATTTTGAATAATAGATGAATTTAAGGTGGAATTATAGTAATTTAGGTTACTTATGGGAATGATTAACCTATCTCGGGTAAAATATGATTAGGTTAGCTACTTTTGTTATAAGAAGTTAGGAGTGGTTGATGATTTTTGGATTTGAACAATGAAGTTTATTTTGGAAGACTATGTTATCAAATCCTTCTTATATTTGGGTTTCAATCATAGTTTGGTTTATTTTAAGGAATTTTAAGGACAGTTATTTATGGAATGGTCTATGATGAACTTTGGGTAGTACCATGGAACTTTCAAGATTTAAAATTAGTTTCCATTCCTATGGGATTATTTCCTTTTGAAGAGTTGTTTTACCTTACCCTTTCTGTTTTTGGGATAATGTTTAAAGATAGAAGAAATAGATAGTTAATCTTTTGTGGATTATGTGATTCTCTAGAAGATGATTCTTGTGATTTTGATGAGACCAAGTGTTTTTGAATTCTCATCATTTGGAGAAAATATTACTTTTGGTAGAGACTTATTAAAGGATGAAACTCTACTTGAAGGTAGGTATATTTTCTTATGTTTCTGTTCTATGTAGTAAATGAATTCCTCAAAATTATGAAAAGGAACGTAAAAAAAATTTTTTTTGGCTTACATTTCCTACTAGGTAATCAAGGACCGTTTACACACATCATGAGTTTGGGATTTTCTTATGGTTAACTTTCTCTTAATCATTTTTTCTATCACTATCCCTCAGAACTTAACCCTTTGTTTTCTCCTCCATGTTCATGTTTTCCTACATGGAATCCTAGTGTGGGTTAACTTGGGTGACCTTTTTACTTCCCTTTCTTTCTTTTAAAGTAATAGTTTTACTGACTCCTTTTCCGATGTGGGACTTTCAATGAAATTTCAAAACCAAATTTTAAAAATTGCGAGGACGTAATTTCTTAAAGGGGGGAGATTGTAACGACCTGAAATTCTGAATAAATCTTGTTTCCTAATTTTGTTTGTTATTTTATTTTATTTTTATACTCAAAAAAATGTTTCATTTGATAACATGATTATAATTAAAATGAGACCATTGGGTTTTGACTGTTATATGACCATTGGTCAATATGACCGCTGTAAACTAAAAGTTTCGATTATTGACTCTAAATACAAGTAATCTTTGTTAATTATTATAGAAAGAAGATTCGATGGCCTCACCCA
This sequence comes from Viscum album, assembly GCA_963277665.1. Lineage (NCBI taxonomy): Eukaryota > Viridiplantae > Streptophyta > Magnoliopsida > Santalales > Viscaceae > Viscum > Viscum album. The sequence continues at coordinate 1,496,731,917 of OY728164.1, forward strand.
GTAGTCTTAGACCGATCGAATCCCATCTAATAGAACTTGGGAAGGAGGTAGCACCACTGGGCTTTGCTCTGGACCAAACCCAAGTCGAACTTCATCGTGTGAAGCTAGAACGGAATCTCCTTTGCGAGAAGTTCAAACAGATAGAAATTACTACTCGTGCGATATTGGCCGAGCCTCCCTCAGATCTACTCACCTTAGCACACCTTACACTTAGGTCCTATGCTGGTGTGATAAGGGGCTATGTAAGGAGACCATAATTGCCTTGTGTAATCCTTTGTTTTAAATAAAAATTGGGATTTTTTCTTATGATGAAGTTTATGAATTTTCAAATGACTGGATAAATATCGTATGCATATTTTTGATGAATTTTAGATAAATGATTTTTTAAAAATGTTTATGTAAACCTTAAATAATTAAAAATGTGTAATGATATTCAAAAAATGGTCTTCTACAATTAAGTTAAGTACAAAATTTAGATTCTAATAAGATCAACTTGGTTTATGATGAATAGTAAATTATGAATAGTTATTTTATGCTTAGGATTAGTAATGTGACCAAATGGATTGGTAATCTCACTTAAAGAAAGTATTAATATAATCTAGACACCTTGATTAAGTAATGTGATTCAATAAAATTGTTAAATAACGATTTCCTAAATTATTATTCAAGTATTAGTTTTTTCGGATGAATAGTGTTTTTTAATTAAAAATTAAAATAAAAATATTTAGAAAATTATTTTTATAAAATGGATTTCATTTTTGAACTCATAGCATCGATATTATGTTAAGGTAATTTTTGGGGTTTTTTCTGAAAAAATGAATTTTTGGTGAATAGTGTATTTATTTAAATATTAAATTAAAAATATTTAGAAAATTATTTTTATAAAATGGAGTTCATTTTTGAAATCACTGCATTTATATTTGGTTAATGTAAAATTTTGGGATTTTTCTGAGAAAGATGAATTTTCAGTGAATAGTAAAAATACAGTTTTAGGGTTTCGGTATGTTTAATGACATCATAACTGTTTCATGATGATTCCATGAGATATTTTAAGGGATTGTTGACCAAAGGTGATGAATTATTGTATGGGGGCCCATCTGGCCTAACTCCATGGGAAATTCCATGAGAGAGCCCATGCTTTTGAGAAAACCACTTGTGAGGTGTCCCTTGGCCATTGATGCCTTGTCCTCTCACTTTCCCTATAAATAACAAGCCATACTCTCATCCATTTAGACTCCCCACTCCCCCCAACGAAGTTCTAGTCTCATTACCTCTCAAAGAGTCCTCCCAAGGTGCCACCAAGCCCTCAAGGTCCCAAACATTGATTTTTAAGAGTTACGTTTTAAGGTAAAGCATCCAACCTCTCTCTTTCTTTTCAAGTAATCTTTTTCATGTCATTTTATTTATGATCCATATTCTTATGTTGGAGGATGTTATTTTATATTCATATTACTGACCTTTTAATTTTCATATGATGAGGTACCCCCTTTTTCTCTCATCAATTCGTTTTCATAATGTTTAAGTGGCGACGTTAGGCTGCCGAATTTTTTAAGGGATTCTTTCACCCTTCTCATTTTCAAGATCTATTTTCATGTCAAGTCTTTCATGTTCCTTTTTATTATGTTGGGGTATGATATATAAATCTATCATACATATATTTTACGTTTATATGATGAGAGACCCTATTTGATCTCGTCAATTCATTTTTTTTGAAGTTTTAAGTGGCGCCATTAGGCTGCCGAATTTTTTAGTGGTTCTTTCACCCTTTTCATTTTCAAGTTGTACTTTCATGTCAAGTCATTCAATTTCCTTTTTATTATGTTGGGGTATGATCTATATATCTATCATACTTATCTTTTATGATCATATGATGAGATTCCTTATTTGACATCTTCAATTCAGTATTTTAACGTTTTAATTGGCGCCATTAGGCTGCCAAATTTTTAAGTGGTTCTTTCACCTTTCTCCTTTTTCGAAGTTCTAATTCCATGTCAAGTCTTGAAAGTTCCTTTTTATTATATTGGGGTATGATCTATATATCTATCGTACTGATATTTTATGTTTATATGATGAGAGACCCTATTTGATCTCATCAATTCATTATTGCTTGAAGTTTAGGTGACGCTGTTAGGCTGTAGAATTTTAATAAGAGACATCTTATTTTTGTCTTCCTTTCATGTTCTTCATTTCATATGGTATATTTTCAAATTTCCTTACCATGTTCTTAAATCCTATATATTCCGTCCCTATAGTATATTTATAGATCATTTATGAGTGGGTGACCCATGTCCCCTCTCTTTTCAACGTTTTCTAAAACCCTGTAACGTAGCCGTTATGCAGCAGAATTTTCATCTCAAATTGTCTCTCTTTTTTTCCAAATTACTTTATGTTATTAAGTGAATAATCAAAGCTCTTATTTATATAGGGGTATTCACATATATATCAAAATGTTCTATTTTAAATTCTGGGATTTACATAAATGAAACCCGCTTTCCCTTTCCGTGGGTTTAAAGTGACATAAAGATAATGTCATTAAAGCAGTTTTTAAAACATTATGATTATGAAATGAAACCCATTTCTTTTATGAAATATGGGTTGTTTATGAAATTATTGATGATGATATATGTGTCTCACATGATAATAAAGACATTTCAAGGGTGGGCCCAGATAGCGCTCTAATACATTGGGTAAAGACTTAATCTCTAGAGATGACCATTTAGACTGATACCTTGGTGAATAACTTTGGTAATTTTTAATGACACCTTGGGGATGGACCTTGGTGAAACGAAATTATTATCAATATTAAATATTTTAGCCACATATTCAAGTTATTAAAAAGGTTATTTTTATTATGATATATCTCATGATTTCTTTCTCATGCCTTAAAGTTCTTTTCATGACCTTATTGAAGTATCTCAAGTTCGCATGTAAAATTTTTCTTTTGTTTCCCTTACTGGGCCTTCTACTCACCCTTTATTTTTATATATGTCCCTAGGTTATGAGATGCAGTAATGAACCTAGGATGAACATGAGGAGAAGCCTTTCAAGTGTTTAAGAAGAATGTTTTATGTTTTCATGTTTTAAGTTCATGGTTTCCAAGACACTAAAACATAATGATCCTCAGTTTTGTAAAATGTAATGAAATTTTATGTGATAAAAAGGCGGGATGCTATAATAAACATTATTGACATTTTTAGAGAATATCGACATTTAAAATTAATTATCCACCGAACAGAGAAATAAAATTTATTTTCCTTAAAATATTATTTCAGTATCTTGAATACATCAAGGGAGGAGAATGAATGGAAAATATGTAATATATAAAATAACTATGGTTTTGAAAATTCAATAGTTTAATGATAGGTAGATTATAATATTTTATCATTGAAAACTTAATCATCAAAAATCCTATTATATAATGATAATTTAACATATATCCCTTATTACTTTGGTAACATAGTTACCATTTTACTTATGAAATAATAAAATAAAATGAAACATTAAATATAATTATAATAAGTATATTCATGATATAAAAATTAAACGGTGCTTTATATACACCGAAAATATTAAAAATGTTATGAATATTGAATATGTCTCTATGAAATAAAAGTGGGATTAGAAATACCATACCTCAAGTTGCACTTACAATGAAGGAACTATAACATCATATATAATAAATATTAATTTATAATAATTCAATAGAATAATTTTTTATATACATATAATTTCATATATGATCCACTAATACATTTTCAACACCAATTTATTAATAACTTCTAATTAAAATCGCAATTTTTGAGTATTAATAGGTCTTTTTTGTGAGAATTTCAATAAGGTAGTTCTGATAATTATACATTGTCCATGGTTACTGATATAAAGAATTTTTATCATTATATAAATATCATATATATTTATTTTATACATTTTTATATTCAAACATAAAAGGTAGATTAAAAGAATTAATTACACAATTAATGGAGATAAAAGGGCATATATACGCATGACCAATGTTTAAAAATTCCGTTAAACAGAAAAATAGAAATTAAAAAAAATTCACTAAAGATAGTTATTATATAATATATATCCTATATACTCATTACATGTATCGTTATTACTATCTAAGTATATATGAAATGAAAACAAATCATATTGCTTCCATGCGGTGGTAGTCCACACGTTTGCACGAGCCCCATTATCATTTTGAAACTAATTGGACGTTAAGAAGATAGATATGTTATTATAAGTAAATAATTTTATTTATTTCAAAAATAAATGTATATTATTTGAACTAATCATATTAACAATCCATTGAATAAGATGATGGAAAATGAATTGTATATCTATATAGTGGTGGTAGTCCTCACATATGAATGAGCGATACATTCATTTCCCACATGATATAATAAAGGGTGGATATTGGATCTCCCATAATAATAATAAAATTTATGTATAATTAATATAAAAAATAAAATAAATTATTATAATTTCTAATTATTTATAGTCGGTAAAATAAGAAGTAATAATGCAAAGTTATAATTTAAGGCAATTGTATCTATATTGAAATAAATCTTTTAGATATCCTTATAATGACCATGGGGTTGGTATTTTGGGGTGAAAATATAAAATCAAACATTTATAGATGTTGTAACACCCCAATATTTCATAGTACGTTATCTTTTCAAAGTAATTCAATAACTTCTGGAACACGCAACATCGAGTTTGAGAGCACCACAACTTACCAAACTAGCCGTTCAAAAAGCGATTACGAATAGTGTTAACTGAATTTTGAATTTTATATACTTTATAATATTTTATAATCCATATTTGGTTTTTATTAGATATAATATAATTACAAGTTCATTTTTTCAGATAAGAGAAGTATTTTTCAAAAAATGCAATTTTACCACCTTTTAATGGTGAATCTTTTTCTAAAATCCAATATTTGGCACTTTAATATATTCAATTTGACAAAATAAACTTCTTGATTAGAATCAGGACATAAAAAATTAGTTTCAAATTTTTTTTGGTGTTTTTCTAAAAACATTCATATTTAGGTGAATAGTGAAAATTACTAAATTTTAACTAAAAACAACTTTTTTAATAGAAATAATTTAGAGTGTTCAGTTATAGATTTGAATGGGTTTTAAGTATAATTATATTATATTTTTATCATTTAGTACCATTTTTTTCATTATATGAAATTTCACAATTAAATTTGACATAAACACATGTTAATCTTTGGATAGTTTTTACTTTTTTTAAAACCTGCTATTTGGTTTTGAAAATAGGAATTAATTTTAAATTAATAAAATAAATTATATGTTTTTAATTTTGTAAAATAGACTTCATTTTTTGTATTCGGAATATGTAAATTAGTTTGGGGTGAATATTTTGTATTTTTCTAAAAACATTCAATTTTTGATGAATAGTGAAAAACACTGCGTTATTGTTTAAAACCAACTTTTTATTTAAGTAATTAGTTATTTTATTTTAAATTATTTTAGGTCAAAATAGATAAATAAAACCTATATATGTTCATTTTAATTCGTTGGATTAATTTTATAATAAGTTTAGATATATAAAACTTTATTGATCTTTTTACCGTCTTTTACCCACCTTTTAGGAGCATTTGACAATTTGCATAAAACATAATTTTACCACTTCTGTGAGATAAATTTCAAAAATACAAGAGACACGGTAAACCTTAGTATGTAAAATTTGGTTCAATAATATGAAAATAATTTTTGGTGAATACTATCTTTTAACTTTTATTTACCACGGTTAAAAGTAAATGGGGTAATTGAGGGTAAAAATAATCTTATAATTACTCTAAAACATGTACAAATTCTATTTGATAATTTTAATTCAACCATGAAACACCATAGGAAAAAAATATGATCATTTATGTCCACTTATATTAGATTAGGACATTTATTATTATTTAATTTAAAGAAGAGTTAAAAGTGTAAAATTCAAGTTTTCATAACAAAAACATTTTTAATATAGGGTTATACATAAGATAAATTCAACTATAAATATTCATTAGAAATATAAAAATAATTCCTATATAATTGTTTTTTATTTATAAATTTTAAACATTAAATAATTAAATTTATATATAACACAATGATGATATAGTAATTACATTATTATTATAAGATTAAAATAATTGATATTATAAATACTCAAAGAAATATAATTTGAGACTTTTGAAGAATTAAATTACTTTTATAGGTTAATATGACATGTTAGGGCTGATTCAATAAATTTCATTCATATTAATTATGCAGTTATAATTTTTACAAAAAAATAATAACAAATAGTGTCAAAATTGACATAAAATAGTTTTTAGAACAAAAACTATATTATTGGTTGATATAATATTCATAAAAATATAAGGTTCAGACAAAGTGATTAAATAATATTATAAATGTCATTAATTAACCACTTTAGATTATATTTTAATTTTAGAGTATGTTTATTAACTATATAGTGTAAGAATACAGGAAGACACGGTAAAAGTTAAACTATTTAACTAAGAGTTAAATCTAAAATATATGGTTAAAATGGTAACCTAATCTTGTATAAATCCTATTTTTTGAAGGATCATAGAACTATACCCAAGTTATACATTATATAATTCATTTTAGATCCATTATAAACCGAAAATTATTTTATTATAAAATAATATTTCAAACTTTTCTTATAGTGACCCTCACCTCTCTTTTAAAAGGGCAATTCCCCTTTTCTTAATTTCACACCTCCAATGCCTTTTGTCTTGGCCAACCCCTACCCAAATATCCTACCTATATTCCTCCCTTCATCCTAGAGGCCTTAATTTGGTCTGAAGTCCAACCTAAGGATCCCTTTTTTATCAAATCAAAAGGAAGAACCTAAAGAAGAGGTAAATATTTCATCACCTCCTTCAAGTTCTATTCTTCTTCCACTTCGTATTTCTTTGTTGTTTCCATTCTAATATAATAAATCCAATATATAATATATAATGAGATGTTATTATAAAAATTTTTACATCCATACTCATTATTCTATCCATCCTTTAAATGACAAAGTCACCAAACATGAGTACGTACGACTTACCATCTCCATGTCGTGGTGTAGGATGTTATTTAAACACTTCATTATTTGGATGGGTATAATAATGAGTATAACTAATTTAAATAATAAATATAAAATGTTAATTATTTTTATATATGATATACCATCCAATTACATACTATTTTAGCATCAATATAATGATATTCTTGCTCGTGCGTACGTACGGATTACCGTCTCCACGACACGATGAGATTCATTTCCACGTTCACCATTCAACGATGATTATAAAATATATATTATTAATAAGTATGTAATATATGACATAATAATTCTACTGAAGATATATATATATATATATATATGTACTTACATATATCTTATTCACATTGTTGCATTTAATACGATATGAAAACAGAAACAACGTTTATGCGTATGTACGACCTACCGTCTCCATAAATGGTGTTTTACATTTATTATATATGTCTATTATAAATATTTATATTCTAAATATATATGATATATATAAATCATGTTTTATATTCTGGAAGTATATAAATCATGATCTAAGTGATACAATCAAGAATAAAAAGTTAAAACACGTACAATAAAGAAAGCGATTGTTATCCAAAATTTTAATTTAAATTTGAAATTATTATTAAACTGGTATTATAAAATCATAAATGAATCATATATGATATAATAAATATTAATATGGTTTTTTTATATTTTAATAACATACTATGGTCATTATACAGGATGTTAAATGTACCCTCGACCAAAGGAAAGTGCAAGGTAAGGGTTAATTTCACAATTTCGTTATTATTCAAGGTTTTTTTTTACCTAAGTATCTACTGTGACATATTTATTATCCATTTCAATGTTTTTGAAAAGAGTTTTCAAAGGGATTTTTATAAGGGAAATTTTTTCTAAAACCCCATTTTAAATGTCTTAAATACATATTCTTCTAAATCATTCTCATTAATATCCATATTTTCAAAATGGTTTTTAAGGATTTATTTATATAGACATGAATATATTTAAAATTTTAATTCCTTTCAAAATTATCAAAGTTGTATGGGACACTTTGATTCAAAAATTATTTAAATGTCTTCCTTTCTAAATTTTGTGACTTTGAAATGTTTTCATGACAAATGGTTATTTCTCTCAAAGAGTTTTACAAATCATTTTCATCTATGTCAACAAACTTTGATAGATTTTAAACATATTTGATGTTGATTTTTTATGATAAAAATATTCCATATTGTATTTGAGATTTTGTTATATGTTTGTCTGTGGGTGCATTATTTTTATACCAATCATGGTTTATGGATAAAGTACTGACAGTTCGTATGCTAGTTTTAATAAAAATGTCTATGTAATGTTTAAACCTTTTCATATGAGGAATGAATTGGACTTAGAATGTGACAGTTGGAGCCCGCTATAGCTCCTCGATGAATCAGTAGGTATCATGGGACAAACTAGTTTCTTGGCACAAGGCTTTGACAAAATCTTATTTTTAGTCTTGGAACAAGGCCTTGACTATGTGGTTATGAAGTCTGGCATTATTCATTCCATCATTATGATAGTGGTTTTTTATATTTCATGTGATTATTCGACTAGTAGTATATCCATGTGAATAAGTAAATGGAATTATTTATCTTTTCTATATTATGCTGAAGTTCAAGTTTAAAAAGCTTTTGTTTTAGTCGTTGCCTTAAATGTTTATGATTGTTTATGAAATTTTCCCCTATATTGTTATCCTTACTAAGAATCTAAGCTCACCCCTTTATATGTTTTATTTCTCCAAGGATGTGAAGAAATATTTTATGATATACCTACATGGATAGGCTAATGTATATGAATGTGTTCAAAAAGGGACAATGTTGTTTTTGTTTGTTATTTTATAATGTAATGTATGTTCATATATGTAATCTAATTTTCAAGACTGGTAAACCGATTGGTCCTTCGGGACATGATTCCTTGTCATCCTGGCAATGTTATGTAATGTTGCACCAACTCTAGGTAACCGGGGTCGGGGCATTATAGTTGGTATCAGAGGAAGTTTAGTACAAACAATGGAAACAATATTTAAAAAAAACTCTGATTAGAGAACACTACTCTAAGATAAGTTTTGAGGATTAGTATAGAAGGACTTTTGAGAATTTTGGTAATGTAGATATTTTGTGAGTTTTCCAAGAAATACATCCCTGTTTGGATATGAGCAGGTAAAGGCGGCTGTGGCACAGATGTACCTAGGGGTAAATCCTGAAAACACTACATTTATCCAGACTCATATGGGAACTGGTACATGACAATAGGCCTTTCAGCACTCTTGGTTATGTCACTCCTGGGGGATATACTTTAGATAATTCACATTTACATTACAAGCCATTTTGATGGATTTAAGAGTAAATACGTCGTCAAAGAAAACATTTTTATGATTATTGATTATATCGGTAAACTGTTCAATTTACATTAGGTATTTTACAAGTTTGTAATTATGAATTGTGATTCATAAACTAACCTAGTGTATTCCATTGATTAGAAATGGCTCCCAGTAGAAAGAATGATAACTCTAGAAATACATATGATCCAAAGAGTAAGAAGGATCATATCATTCATGGTATTAAGCCAAAAGTTTGAAAGAAAATATTTTCCCACATATTATCATCATATGAAGAAATAATATCATGTGTTAATAAGATAAGTAAAATATTATCTGAGTCCTATGGCTTTGAAGGGAATCCAGAGAAGAAAAGAATGGTAGAAAGAACGATGGATAAAGGGAATAAGGGATTGAAGGATTTTCCCATATGGGATAACTATAGAAAATAACACCTTAGTAAATGCTTGAAGGAAATGGTAGTTTGTTATAAGTGTGGAGAAAAAGGACACCAAGTACGTGATTGCAAGGGTAGGAATAATGTTTCAAATGTACAATGCTACATCTACATGGAGCTAGGACACTACGCGAATCAATGTCCAAATCATCAGAGTATACCCGGAATGATACTATTGGATAATAATCAAATTATGATACTACTGAAGATAAAGAGGAATGATTAAGATATCTTATGTTGTTATTAAATTATTGTGCAATTTTAGTATTCTATTAATAATGTACATGTTATATTAATTAGATTATATAAGGATTGTACCACAGTATTATTTCATTAATAACTTTAGATTGTGTGGAACCAAGGAAAGTGACTCAATGGACGGTTATATTTTTGGAAAATATATGGTTGAGAGAAACATAAAACTTAATATGATTCTAATACTAATGTAGTGATTTTGGAATAAGATATGATTGATTTGGATAAATTATATGGGATATTATTGACTAACTTGAAACTGATTAATGATTGGTATATTTCATCCTTTTTGGATTTTACAACATTTTTGGATATAAATAGTATATCCAGTATTCTATAAGGAGTAAGGGAGAATGAATGTAATAAATACAGTTATTTTATAATTTAGGGTGTTAACGTGTTTTAAAAGAATACACGATTAATGTATTCACATGTACTTACGTGGAAAAAAGGATCTTCATTGTGTTTACCTTCCTTACAAATTTTGGACTTTGAGTTTTGAAATAATTATTTTGGATAAGTCTAAAGGTTATAATTGATTAAGTTTTACATTGGATAATAATGTTAAGGTTAAATCGTTTCTTGATATTATTTTTGGATTGTCATAAAAAGGGCAAACTGGAGGTCAGGTGACAACCCGTCGCTTTTGGTAAGGCCACAAGACTTGAACCAAAAACTGAATGGCGACATTGATGCATCACCTACCACTGGCCTATGTGATGTCTTGTTTTTTATAATGTAGTTTTTTAAATAGTTAAAAAAATTAATATAAATTCATTTTTTAACCCTATAAGATTATAATAAATAGAATAATTTCAAATTCTATTAGTTTTTGGAGTAAAAGATGAGTTTGTGGTATAAATTAGTTAAAGGATGAAACTCTACTGGTCTAGTATATATTTTTTTCTTCCTCTTATTCTATGAAAAAAATAATTCTTAATCTTTAGGGAAGGGATATTAAAACAAAAAATGTGTTATCCTAATACCTTGTGTTTTGTTGAACTGATGATATTTTAAATCATCATAGATTTATGGCTTTGAGGCCCTTAATTTTACAATTGTTTGTGATTGACGAACTCAATCACTCCCAATAAATATTTACATTTTTCCTCAAATTGCATGTCTCTAATTTCAACCAATATTCTCCTAATTGAGATTATAATTTGGTGGTGACTTTTTCATTTCCCTTTCCCTCTTATTAAGTCTAAATTTTATTAACCCAATTTTAGATGTGGGTTTTGCACAATGGTATTTTATAATTTTAACATTTTATTTTTGAATAAAAATTTCAAATTGTGAGGGAACAATTTATTGAAGGAGGGGAGAATGTAACACCCCAATATTTCTTAGTATGTTTTCCCTTCAAATTAATTCAATAACCTACGCAATACGAAACACCGAGTTTGAGCACAACACAACATACCAAACTAGCTAGTCAAAAAAAGGTTATTAATAGTGTTAACTATATTTTGAATTTTATATACTCAATAAAATTTTTAGAATCCATATTATTTTTTTATTAGAAATAATATAAGAAGAAATTCAATTTTTTAGATAAAAGAAGTATTTTTAAAAAATTTCATTTTTACTGCCTTTTAATGGTGAATCTATTTTTAAATACAATATTTTACAATTTTATTTATTAAATTTGATAAAATAAACTTTTTCTTCAGAATAGGGACATGAAAATTTATTTTCGATAAATTTTTGGTGTTTTTCTGACAACTTTTATATTTTGATGAATAGTTAAAACTACTAAATTTTAACTGAAATCAACTTTTTAAATCAAAATATTTTATAGTGTTCAAATATTCATTTGAATGGTTAGGAAGTTTAATTATATTATATTTTTATCATTTAATACAATGTTGGTCATTATAAGTAATTTCACATTTAAATTTGACATAAACACATGTCAATCTTTTAATAGTTTTTACTTTTTAAAAAACTCGCTTTCTGGTTTTGACAACGGGAAATAATTTTAAATTAATAAACGAAACATATATGTTGTGTATTTGGTAAAATATACTTCATTTTTGAATTTTTAATATCAAAATTATCTTAGGGTGAATTTTTGGTATTTTTCTGAAAACATTCAATTTTTGATGAATAGTGAAAACACTGCTTTATTGTTTAAAACCGACTTTTTATATTAGTAATTAGTTAATTTATATTAATTTATTTTTGGTCAAAATAGATACATAATACCTATATAAGTTAATTTTAATTAATTGGAGTAATTTTATAATAATTTTAGATACACAATATTTTATTGAACTTTTTACCGTCTTTTACCCAACTTTTATGAGAATCTGAAAATTTTAATAAAACATAATTTTACGACTTCTATGATTTGAATTTAAAAAATCCGAGAAACACAGTTAAACTCAGTAATTAAAATATGGTTCAATAAGATGAACATAATTTTTGTTGAATAGTGACTTTTACTTTTATTTTTACTACGGTTAAAAGTAAATCGGATAATTAAAAGTAAAAATGATATTATAATAACCTTAACACATTTCCTAATTCTATTGTATATGTTTATGTCGACAAAAAAAAATTAGGAATAAAATATGATCCTTTAGGTCTACTTGGATTAGATTAGGACATTTATTATTATTTATTTTAAAGAAGAGTTAAAAGTGTTAAATTCATGTTTTCATAACTAATGGATTTTTAATATAGGGTTATAAATAATATAAATTAGACTATAAATATTCATTAAAAAGATAAAAATATTTCCTACATAATGGTATTTTATTTATAAATTTTAGACATTAAAGAATTAAATTTATTTAGGACACAATGATGATGCAATAATTACCTAATTAATAGAATATTAAAATAAGTGATATTATAAATACCCAAATAAATTTAATTTGAGACTTTTCATGAATTAAACTAATTTTATAGGTTAATATGGCATGTTATGGTTGATTCAATATATTCTTTTCAAAGTAGTCATGCTGTTTTAATGTTAACAATAAACTAATACTTAATTGGGTCAAAATTGACATAAAATAGTTTTAGAAAACAATATTGTTGGGTGATATAATATTACTAAAAATATATGGTTTGGAAAAAGGGATTAAATAATATTATATATGTCATTAATTAACCACTTGAGGTTCTCTTGAAGTTTATTGTAAGTTTATTAACCATATAGTGTAAGAATACAAGAAGACACAGTAAAAGTTAAACTATTTAACTAAGAGTTAAATAAAAATGATATGGTTAAAATGGTAACCTAAACTTTTCAAAAATCTATTGGTTGATATTTTTTCAACCCATACCCACCTTATCAATTAAATAATTCTTTTTGGTTCCATTAGAAACTTAAAATGATTTTATTATAAAATATTCTTCAAACATTTCTTAAAGTGACCCTCACCTCACTTATAAGAGGCACTTTCCCTTCTCTTAATTTCACACCCCAAAGCCTTTTGGATCGGCCAAAACCTTCCCAAATATCCTCCCAACTTTCCTCCCTTCATTTTAGAGGCATTCCTTCAGTTATAAATCCAACCTAATGATCCATTTTGATCAAATCAAAAGGAAGCACGCGAATAAGAGGTAAATATTTAATCACCTTTTTCATGTTCTTTTCTTCTTCCACTTTCTCTTTCATTGTTGTTTCCATTCTATAATAATAACTCCGGTAACTTCTATATATTTTGATGTTATTATAAAAAATTATACAACCATATTAATTATTCTATCTTTCATATAATTGAAAAAGTCACTATATATGCATACGTACGGCTTATTGTCTCCACATCGTGGTGTAGTTTGTTATTCAAACACTTCATTATTTGGATGGGTATAATAATGAGTATAACTAATGTAAATAATAAATATAACATGGTCATGATTATTTATTTATGATATACCATCAAATTACATACGATTTCACCATCAATATAATGATATTGTCCCTCGTGCACACGTACAGATTACCATCTCCACGACTCGATGAGATTCATTTCCATGTTCACCATTCAATGATGATTATAAAAACATAAATATCATTAATAAATATGTAATATATGAAATAATAATGTTACTGTATATATATATATATATTTTTGTGTGTATTTATGTACTTACATATATTTTATTTACTTAGTTCTGTTCAATATGATATGAAAACGGAAACAGCGTTTTTGCATACGTACGGCCTACCGTCTCCATAAATAGTGTTTTTCATTTCATATATATGTCTACTATACATATTTATATTCTAAATATATATGATATATATATCATGTTTTATATTCTAGAAGTATTTAAACCACGATCTAAGTGATACAATAAAAAAACAAGTTAAAACACGTACGAAAAAGAAAGAGATTATTACCCGAAATGTTAATTTAACATGGAAATTATTATTTAATGGGTATTATAACGTCATAAATGAATCATATATGATATAATAAATATTAATATGGTTATATTATAATTTAATAACATACTATGGTCATTATACAAAAGGGAAAACATACCCTCAACCAAAGTAAAGTGTATGGTAAGGGTTAATTTCACAGTCTCATTATTATCTGAGGTTGTTTTTACGTAAATAAATACTAGAAAATTTTTATTATACATGCCCATATTTCATAAAAGAGTTTTCAAAGAGATTATTTTAAGGTACTTTTTTACTAAAACACCATTTTAATTGTTTTAAATATTTATTCTTCTAAATCATTCTCGTTAATGTCCATGTTTTCAAAACTGGTTTTAAGGATTTATTTATATGGACAAGAGTGTTTTTAAAATTTTAATTCATTTCAAAAGTTTCAATGTGGTGTGGGACAATTTTATTCAATTTTTTTTAAATTAATTCCTTTTTAAATTGTGTGACTTTTAAATTTTTTCATGAAAAATGGATATTTCTCTCCATGAGTTTTACAAATCATTTTCATCTATGTCAATATTCTTTGATGGATTTTAAACTTATTTAAAGATGATTTATTATGATTAAAATATTCAACATTGTATTGAAGGTTTTGTGATATATTTGACTATGTATTTGGTATTTTTAAACCATTCATGGTTTAAGGATAAATTATTGACATTTTATATGCTAGTTTTAATATGAATGTTTATTTTATGTTTGAACATTATCATATGAGAAATGCATTGGACTTAGTAAGTGACGGGTGGAGCCCTCTATTGATCATCGATGTGTCGGTAGGTCTCATGAGACAAACTAGTGTCTTGGTACAAGGCCCTGAAAAAATCTTATTTGTTGTCTTGGCACAAGGCCTTGACAATGTGGTTAGGAAGTCTAGCATTATGAAATCCATAATAAAGAAAGTGGCTATTGATGTTGCATATGATTATTCGGCTAGTAGAATATCCATGTGAATAAGTAAATGCCATTATTTATATTTTCCATATTAGGCTGATGTTAAAGTTTAAAAGGATTTTGTTTTAGTCATTGCCTTAAATGTGTATACTTATTTATGAACGTTTCTGCTATATTGTTCTCCTTATTGAGAATCTGAGCTCACCCCTTTCTATGTTACATTTTTTCCAGGATGTGAAAAAGTATTTTATGATTGAAATGCAAGGATAGTCTAAGGGATATTAATGTGTTCAAAAGGGGATAATGTTATTGTTGTTTGTCATTTTATAATTTAATGTAATGTTTATGTATGTAATCTATTTTCCAAGACTGATAAACCGATCGGTTCTTCGGGACATGATTCCTTGTAATCATGCCAATGTTTTGTAATAAGGCACTGACTCTGGGTAAATGGGGTCGGGATGTTACATAGTTTCTTATCAAATAATTTAGAATGGTATAGTTGATATATAAGGCTAAAATTGGTGTACATAAGAGAAGGTAGGGGTGACCTATTATAAGTGAGTGGATGGGATGTCTTTGAATTTCTAAAATGATTAAATATAATAAAATAATTCCCATGAAAAAAATTCAAAATGTAATGAACATTGAAGTTAAGGTAGAGTTTGGTTTATATCCCACCAACCAATAGATTTCTTTCATGTTTATGTTGTATTTTAAACCATTCCTTTTGGTTTAACCCCTTTGTCAAGCTATTTTATCCATAACTACAGTAACAAAATTTTCACTCTTAAATGGTTATAGTTTGACATAAAATGTGAAAATTTGATAAAAAATAGTAATATAATAAATTTATCAAATACATCATATCCAAAATGTACACTTTAAATATTTTTAGGAATTTTAAATAATTTAATAAAATATGATTCTCATAAAATATCAATAATAAATTTTTTAATACTATTCATTAAATTTAAAACTAAACACCCCATGATAATTATGAAACTATAATATATTGTTTAAAAATAATTAATCTGGTATATTCATCTATTAAATTCACGGATCACTATAAATCAATAAAATTATATTATTTTAATATTTTTGAAATATGAAATTTTATATTTCTTTTAATTAAGGAAGTATTGTGCTGGAATTGTGTAGGAATTGAGGGTAAGTATATAATTACTAAATAAAAAAATTACATAATTAAAATAATAAAACTAATCATAAATAAAGAATCAATATTAAATCACATATTTATTTTTTCCCTATGTGAATATAGAATATATATTTAAAAGAAAGTGAAATTTTATATTTTTCTTTTCATGAAATATTATATAAGACATTTTCATGGAAAATTATGCTTTAAACAAGTAAATTTAGAGCCTAAGGTTATTAGGGTAAAACTCAATTCATCCAAAAATATTAAATATGAAAAATTGAGACCATAACATTTATTTTTAACCTAGGTCAACCTGATTTACCCTTTACCGAGGTGATAAATATTTTCATGGTTCCTATTAATAATGTCAAAAATCAAAAGGGGGCCTACTTACAAAATTTGGAGTTCCTGATTCTAAATAAGTAATAAATTTCTATAAATTCAATTTTTAAAAGTCAAAGAAGTTTATTTTAAATAAATGTGAAAAATGTGATAGATTTTTTTAAGGAAAATCACATTTTTAAGCACAAAATAAGATTTATTAATTTCCAATAGTGATCAAACACATTAGAAAAGGGTTAAAATATTTTAAGGAATAATTAATATATAAATATAATTAAAATAAATTTCTCTTTTTATTATATTTATAAAATAAATAAAAAACATTATCTAAATAAAAATAGTTTTACATATAACCAACTCTATTATTTAATGATTTTTATTTTAATTTAACATTAATTTTTAAATAAATAATTCATTTTATAAGTATTTAAACCATATGTTATTTATCATTTAGTTAGTCTTATTAATACTATTTAATATGATGGGTATGTTATAATGTTCATACTAATAATTTATGGTTCATCTAAGCATGATGTTATGTGCTGTAAAAATTATCAAAAGTAGTGTTATTTTAATATTTCAGGTTATTACACCCCCCACCCTCCTTCAATAAATCACCTCATAAAATTTTGATCTTTATCATAATAAAAAAGGGTTTTATATTTTATAATTACTTTTTTAAAATGCCCATAAAGAATTTTGAAAATCTTCTTCTGGAAAATAGGGAATGGGAAATACGATGATCATCAGGATTAACAGATAAATAGGTTTCCAAAAAGGATAACATTAGTTGGAAGTGAAAATATGGATGAAGAGTAATGTGAAAATAATAATTTAGACTGACATATATTATTGGTCAAAAAGAATTGAATTATCATCATATTTTTAATATTAACAAAACTGTAAACCAAAGTGGCATGAAAAAGCACCTCAAAACATTGAAAGTGATGGTAATTAGATAAAATTTATTTTTGATGGTCCTTTTTTATATTTAGGGAATTACAATAACATATAGACAAAAAAATAATGAAATATATATAGCTTACTAGTATATTTTCATCCACTAATCTATTCCCACCCCAAAAGTATATTTTTCTCTAAAGGACAATTAATAAAGATGAATTTTTCATACAAAAAAAACAAAAATAAACTTTATAATCCAAAAAAGTATATTGATATATTTTTATTGTCTTATAATATTAAAAATATTTATTGGTTATATAAAGAGAAGATAATATAAAAAATGTATAAACCTTAATATTATTTAATAACACCTCTTACTACATAATTTCAATAACAATAATAAATGACATACATTGATCATTTTGAAAATAATAGTAAATCCATAATAATCATAAAATTAAAGAATGTTTTATCCTCAAAGATGATCTCATTACTTTTATCTTATATTTATAAATGTTTAATTACATATTTATCAAATAAAATGTTTTGTTAAATGACAGGTTAAACCTAATAGTTACATAACCCTTAAAAAATAAGAATTTCCTAAAATATCATTAATCAGTAGGATAAATCTCGATATAATATTATTTTGTAGATAAATTCATGAAAATGTCAATACTAAAATTTAGAAACAAACTTGAATGGTAACCCTTATCTGGACCCAAAAATCATGAAAATAACTCAGTCTTAATGAATCATTTTTAAAGAATAATTTTTATCTATATCACACTATCCTACTAATATTTCATCTAATTATATACTTTCCCATATATTTATTTAAACCTAAATATAGTTTTCTTTCTAATGATTTGTAAAAGTTTTATCTTACCCAAAAATATCAACACATAAAACCTTAATGGTGTGATAAACCCATGATTATATCATTTACTCTTTGGTTAACCTCAAATGAAAACATATTCTTCCAAAAAATTAACACAATATTTATACCTAAAATAGAACCATTGATTGTTGAATATATTCTTGAAATATAGAAATTAAATAAACTTTAGTACAGTTTAAATAAATCCCAATTTTATGAAATCACTATCAAATTTCATGGTGACCAATACTATCCCATTTACATCATCAAATCTAGTCATATTATTATCCCAATTAAACATTATCATTATACCACTAAATCAATTTTTTTGTATTATTCTCCATATTTCTCCAAATAACTAATAAAAAACTAATATGTAACACACCATAGATGTTTAATGACTCATATATTAAGAATAATATTAATATAACACTTTTAAAAAATATTTCCCATAAAAAAATAAATCATTTTATTTTAACAATTATCACAACATTGTTATTTCCATAGTCTAGGAGTTAACCATCATATTTGAGAATGGACAAGGTAATTCCTTTATTCCAAACAAATAAGAAATTGAACAATAAATGATACTTTATGATGAACTTTATATCCATCCATGTAACTATTCATTCTTCAACAATAATTAATTACTTTATATCCTCTATTTCCATATAAAGAAATATTCTCATTATGTTCATAAATTAACTTGTGTGCTTCTTACCACATTCATGAAATATAGGTAATTCATTCCTATTTCTTCTATGGTATTCCTAAATATTAATCATTCTCAGTTGATTTTCTTTAGAAACTCATCCAGATTGAGGTTTTTAATCAGAAAACACCATTTCTTATAATTCATAATCATATGTTTTTTCCTTCCATGACACATTTGATTTGGTTATTCATGAGAAAACATCATTACAGTATCCATAATATTCTATTTTATCATTAATCCCCATGGTTCCATCAATTGACATAAATAAAAAATGTTTAGTGTTAATAATCATAGTGGGAAATCATTGAATAATGAAAAATAATTTATGGGATTTATAATTCCTGAGGTCCCTATTTAAATCTTTGAAACCATAGGTTTATCCTTGGTTATCCAATATCATCTTATATTAAATTCCTCCATAATGGTTTATAATGAAAATTTGAATTTTCCCAATCATATCCCTTGAGAGTATCAATCCATGTTCATAGTAATGGGACACACTAAATTCACCAGAATATTTTTTGATATTTTCTCGACCAATTTCTTTTGGTGTTAGTACCCTAATCGGAAGCTATTCCAAAAACCATGTATTTATATAGTATCAAGATCTTGATGTTTTTTAGTAAAACTATACTTATTTGTTTCACCATAAAATAGGACATAATCATCTAAATAGAATTATCCTTAGTGTTATAACTATAATATTCTCATCCTAGTTCTAAAAGGTATCTAAAAATTCATATGATAACACTATAGATATCCATACTTGTAATACATAAATATTAAATTTTAAAAGTTTAATATTAACTATAGAACAATAAAACACACACATGAATAATAAATGATTACTTTCATTGGAAACATGTATATATATGAAAATGGTTAATAATAGATCTATACAATCTCCCACTAATATATTCATAACAAGCACATTGCATAGTCTTAGCATATGTAAAAACATAACTCATATCTTATAGAACGGAAACATATTAAATGGTGAGCTACAATGCTCACTAAGGGAAAACAAGGGCGATGTAAATGATCGTATAAGCATAACGTGAGCATAAGGATATTAGAAAATGAATGTAACAACTAAAATCATAATCAATATATAATATATCATAATCATGAATAAGCGAATACATCTCGGAATTTCATAAGATATTAATTATAAAGGAATCATGGAACATAATCCATCATAAACATATATTTTCATAAGATATATGTTTTTAGAATTTGTATAATAATAGAAAATAAAATCCATAGTAATCAAGGATAACATCCATGAATATTAAAGTACATTTCTCTGTACTCCATTCTATTATATTAGTCAATGTTCACAACAAGAATATCATAGTGGACAAAAAACCTTATTAAATTGGTTTCAATCCCCATTCATTAATTGTTAATCTCATGTGTTATCCATATTTTCTAAACGCATTAGGGAAATACATAGTTACGGTCATATCCATAACTTAATTAAAAACATACATATCTGTTCCATGAGATTATAAAATATTCTTCATATCATAACACATGAAAAAAATGTTTTCATATAAAATGCATCATATCATAACATGTGGAAAATAAATGGGGTTAATAAATATTTCATTAATTCATCATAGTTTAACACATAGAAAATGAATGAATTACATAAAAAATGTTTCATCATTATCATAAACCATTTAAATTAAAAATTATTATGGTACAATTGAATCATATACCCAGTAAATCTAAAAAAATTAATGCCTGTCATCTTTGATGAAAAAATACATTAAAATACAACTTGGAACATTTCTTGAGAAAAATATAGTTTTCATTTTGAAATAAAAAATTTAAAATTTATAAATTCTCACAATATTAATGATTTTTTTAAATATCTATGAAAAATGTAATGGTAAGATTCAATATGTTGAGATTTAGTTACGGTGGGAATTTGTTTTACCAAATATGTTGACAAAAAACATTTCTTTTATATTTTTTAAAATTGTAAAAAAACTACAACATTCAAAAAATTATATGAATAATCCTTTAAAACAATTTTATGAAAATTAATTCATGGGGAGAAATGACTTCAAAAAATCATATAATGATACTAAAAAAATTCATGAAAACAAATTTTGAAAACATAAATACTGAATGAAAGGGGACTTTCAATTGAAGAGAGAAACTAAGTATATTTTCCATAAATATGTTCTTTTAGTCTCTTGATTACATAAAGTAAGAAAAATTAAAGATAAATAAGTTATATATATATAAATAGTGGATAATAAAATTCTTGTTTTTCAGGAGAGGTATATCATAATATTTCATCATAAAATATGTAATCATAATCGATCCCAATAAACATTGAGATTTTAACATAGAACCCTTTCCACTTTGGTAACTTATGAATCATATACCCCATAAATGAATAAAATAAAATAAAACATTAAATATAATTAAAACTATTAGATTAATGATATAACATATAAAATAAAAATTATATACACTAGAAAAAATAATTATGTGTTGAATACATCATACAGCTCTGGGAAGAAAATGTGAGACTAGAAATCCCCTACCTCAAGTGCCAGATTCATTGAGACCAATATAACCTCACATATAATAAATTATAATTTCTTAAAATTCAATAAATTAGTCATTAACATACTTATAATACCATATATGATTCATTTATAATATTTTATCATCAATTTATTAATAACTCCTTAACTAAATCATGCTTTTCATGTGTTAATTGTTTTGTTTTTCATGAAGATTTCAATTCTATAGTTCTGTTCTTTGTACATTAACCATGTTTTAATCATATATAGTATTTTAATCATTATATAAATATCTTATATGTATATATATATTATATATATTTATTTTAAAACCTAAATCTATGATATAAATAAATGAATTGTAATTTTCATGGAGACCGTTTTCCATACATACTCATAAATGTGGTTTTCACATTAAGATTTATGAAATGTAATAAAGTTAAAAAATAATTCACCATTATAGAAACCTAGTTATATCATATACATCTTATAAATTCATTAATTATATCTTTATTGACAACCTTTTAAAATTAAATTGAAAAAATTCACATCACTTTGTGGAGGTGGTAGTCTACACATACGCACGAACAATGTTATTGTTTTCCTATAGATTAGAAGGTATAAAGGTAGATTTGATATCATTATCCAATAATTAAATGTGTTTAATTAATTATATATATATAATTTGAACCCAATATAATAACTATCCAATATTTTTTGTGATGTAAAATGAATTTTATTTCTACATGGAGATGGTAGTCCACATGTACACAAGTGCGATACATTCACTCCTAATTTACCGAAATAGAGGGAGGATATTTCATGTTACATCAGAAAAATTACATTTTAGTATAATAAAGATACTTATATTATTATTTTTTATTAAATACTACATATTTAGATGAGGTTAAATAAGATGTAATAATAGTTAAATTGATTTTTTAAGGTCATTACCTCTTCTTTAAATAAAATCCATTAGTTCTCTTATCAAAGACCATAGGGTTTGTATTTTGGGGAGGCCAGTATCTCTAGAGTGTCAATATAGATTCTAGGAATATAATTATATAGTATTTAGTAAATATATAAGGTTAAAAGTGGATTAAAAAAGATATGGGAGGGGTTACCCTTTATAATTGAGGAGAGGAAAAATAGTGAAATTACATAAAATATTAAAACATATAAAAAATTTCACTATATATCCAAATGATTCAAAATAGATATATATTAATTGAAAGGTTGGATATGGTTTTAATACCATTATGTAAATTTTTTTAGGTTCATTTAGTTTTTTAATCCTTATATATTGGTTTAACCCCTTGAGTAACCGATATTAACATTAATCATGGTAACATCTGATTCAATATAAAAGGGTTGTAATTTTTCTTATACGGTGAAAATTGGAAAATAAAATTACAAGTGAAAAAATTTTATATCATATATTATCCACCTTATTCTTTTCAATAATTTTATAATGTTATAATTTTTAATAAAATTTTATTATTACAACATCATTAATTTCTTTTTTTATACAATTCTATTAATCTGACTACAAAATATTCCTATACAATGATATAATTAGAATATAGTACTTTAAAAAATATATATAATATTAATATATTAAATTATTTGAAAACTGTAACTAACTAATATTATATTACATCTAAAATTTTTATAATAATTTATTTTATTTTTCTATTAATTGGGGTAGTATTGAGTCGAAATTGCAAAAACATTTAGGGTAAATATATATATATAAAAATTTATTTAACCTCATGAAAATAATTTCATTATGATCAAAATAAACATTGAAATTACAATATTTTATATGATTACTTCAATATTAAACTTGTTTCTTATGTTTTTTAATTTTTTAAATCTTCCGGTATAAAAATGATTTTGTGATTTCTAGCTCCATATAGAAATTTATTGAAAATATGTTTAAAGTGTTCAGACAAATCCAATTCTATACCAAAAGATGAATTCCATTGATGGTGGATTTCTAATATATTACATGTAGTACTCAAACAGAAAAATTGGGTGAAATAAGTGATAAACTTACTTATAAATAGTAATCCATAAAATAAATTCAATTTAGGATGTGAAATTGTTTGTGGGCTCAATTCAAGGACTAAATAGATTTCCTAGGGGCAACTATGAGCCTGGAATATTTGCAGGGGGGATAGTTCATAGCATGAAAAAACATATCATTGAGAATTGTTTGAGACCTTCAAATCATGAATCATTTATCCACACCGTCAATCCCTCTATCTAGACTCATTTTCAAGTATATTCAATATAATAGATCATGTTATGCCTTTTATTTGTCTTGGAACCACTAAGGAGCACCCAGATTGA
Source organism: Viscum album (assembly GCA_963277665.1). Classification (NCBI taxonomy): domain Eukaryota; kingdom Viridiplantae; phylum Streptophyta; class Magnoliopsida; order Santalales; family Viscaceae; genus Viscum; species Viscum album. The sequence goes on from OY728164.1 coordinate 1,496,756,285, forward strand.
CCAAGGATTATTTTATTATCTCATTAAAGTAAAATTAAATCATCCAAAAAATTAATTGTCCAAATAAAAAGATATAATGTGGAAAGGGTATGGATATCAACAATTCAAGTGTTATACCACTGTGTTGGGATTAGTCTATTATCATGTTTTTATTTTCATTTTGTTTTAATTTATTATCAATGTAATTTCAATTCAATACATTATTAAATTGTTTCCCCTTTATTTTTACGCACATATTCTAATATTTAATTCCCTTTACCTCTTCTCACATTCCACCACTATCTCTTATGCTCGTGATGATAATTGAATAACCTAAGGCAAGTACTAGGGGGTGGTTTTTTAGTGTTCTTTAATTCATGCATCTTAATTTAAAAATAATTCTTTTTTCTTTAAGGTGGGTGTGATGGAATTTCATGGTTTTAATGAAGATCTTACACAAATGAATATCAAATCCATACTTATTACTTAATTTACATTCATTACCTACCATTCCTCAGGGAAACTATTTAAACCATGAAGTTGAGGTCGATCGAAGGGGAGAAACAACCTATGGTGGAGCTGAGTCTTTTAGGGTATTACATTATCAAATGAGATGTTATATATAATCTATATATTTTATTAGGTGTTACATGGTGTGCCAAAAATTGTTTCATGGGCATGCTAAATTTCAACATCAATAAATTAAATAATATTAATTGATTAACTAAATATTGTAAATTAATTGTCATTTTGAATTAATATAACAATAAATGAAGAATGAAAGAACCCACCAAACCAAACACTAAGACCATAAACTTTCTTCGAATCCACATTTCATTGCATCTACATGTTTTATTTAATATTGTTTCATAGATATATTTTTTCCCAAACTCAAAATATAGTTTTCATTAAATAAAAAAATTAAAAATGTAGATTTTGTGAATAAGAATTAGTGATTGATCAATGAAATACTCATCCAGTGAGATGACTATGTTCATCTATTGTGATATAATTTGAAAATAAATTAAAGGATTTTCACCACCCTATGCTGCACATCTCAAATAATTGTTTCATTTTTCAGTAGATATGTTGTTTTTTTCTAAATAGTTTCTATCTTTTCAATTTTTATAAATAATGATATTTTTATATTTTCAAATATATATATATATATATATATGTATATCATATGATGTTTCCACACTAATATTATTTATCTTCGGATGATAAATCATAGGTGAAATATCATTAACAAGATTTTGTTATGTAGTGATTAAATAAATTATTTTTAATGGATTGAGAAAATGAATGTGTTATTGAGGATTAAAATAAGGAAAATCGATCATGAGTTTCCTGAGAAACCCAAACACGAACCAGACAAACGACCTGTGCCTATGGAGTAAGAAATTTCTAATCTAATTTTTTCTATTAAAGAACCTCAGTACTAAAAGAAGGAGGTTATATATTATTTATTCGACCTCGATGAAGCATTTTTGTAGTAGATAGATGATGGATACAATCTTATAGATTTATGGAATAGTGTTCTTATAATTTTTTTAAATTATAGAGTAATTTGGAAGAAATTGAACTACCTAATGATCTCTGCATCCTAGAAAATGATGAAGAATAAAAACCTTAATACATATCTCTATTCATGGAATATGAAGAAACATACCCTATGGGGGATTTTGAAGAAATACTATAATAGCCTTTCTACCATATTTTTTCTTGCAAAATTCATCTTAGAGTAAAACATTCAACTAATGAAAAAATTGATGTTGAATAAGCTTAGGTTAATAATCCTTTTATGGAATGAATTTCATTTTATTTATATGAAACAAAATTGAGTATCACCTCTAATAGTTAAAATATTTTAGATTGGTAGGACTATAATTCAACAAATGAGAAAGGGGAAAAGAAAAAAAATTCTGATGAGGAACACATGGATCTCCCCAAACATATTGATCCTTTATCAGAGGATACTAATGATGATATCAAAGTAGTTCTTCTAGATAACACAAATTCAAATTAATATTACACTAATGGGGTATATTTTTATATTAATTCCCCATGAATTATTATTTTAAATTAATTAACATTATAACTATCATTTTTATGCATCTTACCTTTCAAAACTGGTAGACAATGAATAATAGGTTTCACAAGATGAAAAAATATGTATAATGACCAATACTTCATTATACCCCTATAATGCATAATTTATGTCATTGTGAAGGGGGTATTAGATTTAATATGTATGTGGAGTCCTATATAACATCAATGAATATGAACAAGGTGGATAATTAAACATGTCATGGTTAATGTCAATTTATCTCTGTACACCAAAAGACTTTGGATGATAACCAGAACTGCCTATTTGGAGGCATTCAAAACCCATGTCCCATCTAGGGGATCAAACCAATATATAAAATTCATTTATTATTATTCACATGTCAGTTCATAGTATTCAATTTACCTCTCAATAATCATTTTTAAGAATATATTTGGATGCATATTCATCATATTTTTATTAATTTAATATGACCCTTGTACATAGATGACATATTTTATTTTACTGGTCCATGATGTAAATTTCACAACGTATCCCACAAATATTCAAAGTATAAGTACTATAACATCATTTCAAGGGAATTTTTTGATTGAATTAATTTATTTATTTTACTACTAAAAATATAAATAATAATTTTAGAATTAATGAAAACATTGTAGGCCACACTAGGAGAACCTATGGTCTAGTATCGATCTATGAGATATAAATTGTTTAGGATAATCATTATTCTAGGTATTAATTTTAATTTATGACATTATTAAATGTTAAAAATGGTAAAATACATGAGTGAGTAAAATAAAAATGGGAAAAGAGTAGTTTTAACAAACCAAATATTTTCATTTCTATGAAAATTTAAATTTTCAATTATTTCTTTATTATATTTTAGGAGTTACTCGATAATGTTATCCACTATAAAATAATGAGTTTCTCATTTAATCTATGACTAAAGAAAATAATTTCTAGTATGAATGAGGAAATTTTTTATTTAATCTCTTTTTCCTTGAAGCCACTTTGAAATAAACCCTTGTTTTTATTTAATCCATGAATGTCCTTGTTTGGAAATGATCTATATTACAAACCTTTAGTATCTATTCATACCCAACTAATAATATGATTTTATGACAATCAAAAAGTCTAATTTTGGGGGATATGGTTTTCCATGGTGACTGGGGATTTATATCATTAAGGATATTTTTTGTGGGTTTCTTATGATTTTTATGAGAGGATATGTATGTAGACATTTTACATTATATTCCTTACTCTTGTAATAAAAAATAAAAAATATAAAAAATAAAAATACAAAACATAAATAATAATTTGTTGTTTCTTTAGAGGTTCAAGAATAACTATTTTTAGATCGGTGATTTTTTTTTATCATTTGTTGTTATGTAGTAAATTTAATATTTTTCATAAGAATAATATTAAAAAAATGAAAAAAAATGAGGTAAATTGAAAAAATAAATTGAAGGAGACTCATTCTTTTTGCATACTTGTTTCATATGTCTATGTTGATTTACATTATTTCCCTCCCTTCAGTTGGGTAATATATTCATACTTTGGAGTTGATGTTGTTCGAATGGACTAAATGAAATATTTTTTAGTTTGGTTTTTAGGGTATTACATTCCCAATCGAGGTGTTTTGTCTTATGTAGCTTTTAGAAGATGTGGGATTTGGTATGCCAAAATTTTTTCTTAATCATGTTATATTTCTCAATCATTAAATTATTGAATGGAAATTCATTAATGAGATTTTATAAATGGTTTTTAAAATTTAAATTAAATAGATATAAATGAATAATGTTGTTTCCCACATAATAAATTCCTAGGATCATAACCTTTCATACAAACATCATTATGTTGTATCTGGATGTTTTCTTTTTAATTTGTCACATAATTTTTTTCTCTAAAACTCAGAATATAGTATTCATTAAATAATAAAAATAGAAATAATCAGGTTAGTTGATTATAAATTTTTGATTGATGACTATAAAGAGACTCAAGTGAGACAATCATGGTTATCCATATAAAAACATAAAAAATTATATACATTCCATGTTGTTTCAAAACATCTATTGTTATGAATGTGAAGAAAACTCATAAGTAAAATATCATGAATAAGAAGTTGTTGATAATGATTTTAATGATCATTTTCATAGGATCTATAAAAATATTTAGTTGTTGAGGAGCCATATGGATCAAATAACTCATTATTTTTGGGAGAACCCCAATCTTGAATAAGATTATGAACATGGGAAAAATATTGTAAGGAATTTTCCCACTCATTTTAGTGAATAAATAAAACGTGGAGGTAAATGAGGAGGTATCTTATGATTTAATTCACATCTATAAACCATTTCTATAACATACTGATGAAGGAGACATATATACTAGTTTTTGAAAGGGAGATAATGTAAATTTATAAAAAATATATAGCGATTGACTATAAATTGAACTACAACATGATCTCTCCAACATTCGAAAATTTGATGCATCAAAATATTTATACCAATATCTAGCCAAGAAAATATGAATAAATCAATAAAAATGTGAAATTAAAACAATTAATAGAATACCATAACTTTTAGTATCTATCCAATGAAAATAAAATAAAAGATGAAATTTTAATGGAATAAAAACTTAGATCCAAACCAAATTAGGGAGATGATATTTTCATGAACACAATTTGAATTATTTTTTTAAAACACAATTGATTATTAACTATCCTGATTTGAAGTTTTTAGATTTGATCAGATCTTATTCTTTAATGGGGTAAGTTAAAAAAGAAAATTCTCTTGATGAGGAACACATGTTGATCCCTGAAATGGTGTGTATTTATTAGATAAATCTCATAGGGAGATCCATGTGGTTCTGCATAAGGAAACAAATAAAAATGTTTCTCACACTAAAAGAGGATATTTTGATATTAATTCTATGTGATTTAATATTTTTCAAATAATATTAAATTAAAAATACCTCTTTGAGATTTAATTTGATGAAACATATCTTTTTAAATCAGTAGAATGTGAAAGAGTGGTTTCCCAAGTAGAATCCAACATAGAGGAGTAACCACACTTTATCCCCACCCCCTCCATGTAAGTAGTTTTATCATTACAATGTATATGTATATGGTGTACTCTATCTCTGTGGTACTCATAAAAAAATAATATTACTATATGTAATAATAAACATGTGGTGGCTCAAAAATAATAAACTAAAAAAATGAAATTCTTTGGATGGAAGCTGGTACTGCTAATATAAAGGTAGTTAAAACTCATGGCTCACATAGTGGATCAAAAAAAATTATACTTCATTTATTTTTACTCTATTTTTTGGAATATGATTTAAATTTCCTTCTAAATATTTATTTTAATTAATATATTATGGAAATATTATTTTATTTTGTGCTTATATATATATGAACCATATAATTTGATACATTATTTTTTAGGTCTATGATACTGATGAAAACAAAGGATTAGCACAAACTTATAAAGGAAGTGTACTACATAATAATTGGTAGGGGTGTATGAGTTTCAATTAATTATTTTATTTTACTCTCACAATTTTAAATATGATTTTTACATTTAATGATGAAATTGCATGCCCCTCTTCAAACATATGTACTCTAGTGTGGATCTATGAGATATAAGGTGTTGAGGATAACCATAATTCCATGTTATAGTTTTCACTACTAAACTGATTAGATGTTTCAAATTGTATAATGGTTGAGTATGGTTAAAAATGATTTGATGAATCTAAAATATCATAATTTTTTTGAAATAATTTTATCTTTGTTGAGAATTTTTTTAGATTTTCCATTTTTTGAATTTATGAAATTGTAATTGATTGGTTTTTTGGTTCATTTGTATTATTAATTATCCCAGACCATATATTCCCATTGTTGATAAAATATTATTTTCCATTCTTTATTTAGTATATTTCATGAGAGACCTAGACATGTTATCTTCTTGAAAATTCCCTAGAATCTTGTCAAATTGATTACTAAATGTGATCATTTTTAATATGATGGGATAATTTTATTATTTATCCCTTTTATCCTTAGAACCACCATGACACAAATCCTTTTTTTTCTAATTCAAAACATGAATGACCTTGTTAGTAAATGATTCATATCAAAAACCTATGTTACCCATTCCTACCCTACATATAGTATGTTTCCAAACATTAAAAAAGACCGTGTGTGGGATTTGGTTTTCTATGGTGTATGGGGATGTTCATCATTGAGGATATTTTTATAGGAAACTTATCATAACCCATATATTTATTACTTATTAATTCATGATTTATTACAAAAATATATACTAAATACGACCATATAAGATCAAAAATCTTAGTTTTGTTAGGTAATTATGTACATAACATTAAAAAATGAAATATAAATATAATGAACTAAACTAAAACACCATAAAATTCACTTAATTTTCCATGATCGTCCAAAAACGGCATGGTATAACCTAGATATGTACATAAGAAAGTTTTGAGACATAAAGAACAATATGGTAATAATCAAAGTATTAGATGATGAAATAAATAAATGTGATTCAATAGGAATATATATGTAACATAAGAGTGGCAATAATCATAAATATGAAAATTTAAACATGATATATGATGATAAAATAATGGAGACATGGGAATACAAAAACAACATTAAACATGAAATCATAAACATAATTAAAGGTTAAACACCAAAACATCATGACATTGTGTTCTCAGGATAACCTCCCATGCAACATACAAGGAACCTTATAAGATAAAAACATTACCAAATTAATTCGAGAGATATAAAATTCTATTCCCACCTATTATTTTCATATCATATACATGTATAAGTGTTCCATACAGATCATAAAAAATTATGATGTGTCTAATTACTTTTAAACCCATGATTTTTGAGTGTGGGATATATACGTAAATTTCCACAATTAGTGAAGGATAGTTTTTCTAGTTGAATATCCTTGAGTGGAAATGGGGATCAGTATTCACTACATAATTATTTCTCATGGAAAATCAAAGGATTGTTTTGGCAGCATTACCAAGGTACATAAAGGTATTTGAAATGGGTAACTAATAAAGAGAAGTGATATCTAATTATATTTAAATTATAATGATAGTAATTTGGTGTGAAGAAATACATCTAGGATATTTAGGAATCAAAAGGGGTGTTAAAAAAGGAATGTACTTGAAATAAAAATGAAGAGGATACAGTCCCTTACCTTGATATAGTTATTCTAAAAGATTTGGAGTACTTTATTAAAAGTTTTTTATAAATTTAATATGGATACAGAGATGTAATGGTATATTAAATTCATACTATATGGGTTTTTAGTGATAATTAATTGGAGGATTGGTGGATTTATATAGGAAAAGAGAGTGGGATTCTTTAATAATTTCTAAACAAAGGGTTCAGATACTATATAATAAATTTATCTAAACCAAAAACCATCCCGTATTATTTTTACATGGTTTATACCAAAGAGGGATGAATTTAATTAGTTTATAACTCTATTAATAGATATAATTAAAATAATACACATAATTATGTGTAAGTGATTCATGTTTGTAAATATTCCATTTTAAAACCATAAAATATAATATAAGTTTCAGAGGATTCATTATGAGTTTTCAATTAATAAAAAAACATCAAAAAAATATTATGTTAAAGGGAAAATATAATTGTGGTATTGGATACTCTATATTTTATTTAATATATAACTTTCTGGATTTTGAGAAGTCAAAATCCTTATCATATGTTTATACTGTATTTATTTTTCACTCAAAAAATTACGAATCCCAGAAAATTATGAAAATTCTTAATTGGATAATTCTGACATGAAAATTTCTAAAATAATATTTATTTTATCAAAATAATTCTAAAAAATTTTCAATATAATTTTTAAAATAAAAATCCCCATTTATAAAGAAATTGTGTTTTTTTTCAAAAACACCTTTCTAACCATTGTAATAATAAAATTTAACATTATATATTTATATTTTGATTTATATATAAATAATATTATTTAATGTTAATATTTTATTAAAATAAAATTGACTTTAAAGAACATTTATTTCATAAAAAATAATATCTTTGTTATAAATATATATTTTTTAAAAATAATTAGGTTTCATTATATCAAAATATAAACTTTTACAAACACATTATATAATATTTTACAAATTAATAAAGGAATAAATATAATCACTTTTTTATTAAAAAAAATATATAAAAATACATATTACTATGGTCTTGATATGTATAACCTTATTAATAAAATGTACTTATTCTGTACGGTTAAGGTGTATGGTTGTGCATTTTTCTTGGGGTGGTTCAACGAACATTGCTTGAGCCATGATCTCGTTCTACGTGAACTTATCCCATATATATTTTCACTCATGATTTAGTTGTGGAATCATGGATTGGGCCTGGTCATGGGTAAATTCCAATGAATCCATATCCATAGAATTCTTCTTTAAATAGTCTTTATAGGATATGATCGTACTGACAATGTCCATCTCTCATTTTTTAGAGTAAATTGTAATATTTCATAAAACGTAATATACTAATATTGACGGTCATTGTAGAAAGAATATATTATCAATTTTTATGATGGTGATCATTGTTATAAATATAATATATTATATAACAATAAAAAATAACCAACATAGAACATTTTTTTATGTAAAAACATTAATTTATAATGAATTTATTCTTTCCAAAAGGGAATTTCAATTATAAAATTTTTTCTTGTTAAATACTCCCCCATCTTAAATTTCACAACCAATTTTTTTTTGTCATACACAAAAAAAAAGTTTTGGGTAATTATTTTTTCATCACCTCTTCCAGTTAAGACATCATTTCCACAAACAAGGGGTTTCTCCACATCACATTTAGTAGCAGATTCGTCATGTTTAATGTAATATTGTCTCTATAATATAAGATATTCAACATATTCTCCTCATATGAAAGAACATTATCCAATGGAACCACTTGTATATTAAGTACATGTGAGGTGTCTGGTATGTATTTATTTAATAGGGATATACAGAATCATCATTTACTCAATATATTTTTGGTAGGAGAGCTAGTCAATAGGCCACTACTCTAATGTGATCAAGGATCTCAAAGGAAATAATGTTCCCAATCCCGATTACATTCTTCGATTATGATATACAATGGAAACAATTTATCTGATCTCAAACTCCATGTCTGTTAAATATTTTTTTCAAATATATTCTATGTACTTTTCATAGATTTCATATTTCACTGAATGGTTTGAATACTATTTAACATATCTTGGATACGATTATTCCACAACCAATTATACTCTCTAAATTCATAACATCATGTCATAGGTTGAAACATCTTCTAATATAGAACCAAATAATAAATCATTTGAATACTACAATGGAAACTATTGTTATATCGTAACTCTAATAAGGGAATTGGATGAAACTAACATCCTTGAAAATCCATTAAACATGATATATTCATATCCTATAGTGTTTCAATGGTTCTATCGTAATTATCATCTATTTGAGTTTGATAATCCATACTAAAACTCAACTCCATATCCAATAATTTCCCAAGGATTCCCCAGAACCTTGAGGTACCCTTAATATCTCGATTAAATACAATTGAGAGTGACACACCATGTAGTCTTACCAATTCTCATATTTATAACATAGAGAGTTGGTCAATGAAGAATTATTTTTCAATATAAATATAATGTACTTAATTTTTAAGGAAAATGTCTACCTATTATATGGATTTATTTTTTAGGTGTCCTATGGAGTTTTATAATGAAATATATGGATAAATTTAACTATTTACTTACTAGTATGGGAAATGGTTTCATCATACCATTATATTTTTTTTCATTCCTATGTGACTTGTTGGAATATCAATAATTGAGATACAAAGTCTAAAATAACCCTCTTCTTGTAATCCCGCAATAAATTTTCCACAAAGATCATCAAATTATAGTGATTAATGAATGAATATAGACAGATTTTCTATTTCCATCATTTATAAGATCTTTCTTCTACTCTAGTTAATATGGGACACATATATGTGTTCCAAAACATATAACTTGAACTTAAGTAATATTTAACAATATAATATTTAGTACCTATTACTATATCAACTCATCATCCTTTAAGGTGACTATTATCCTCTTATTAATGGATGGTTGAGATGTTATTTTAGAATGATAGGATAATATTCTATTTTTTATTACCATGTGAATTATTTTCATGTTGGAGATACTGAGTCCCTTTCATTCCTCTTTATTGATTGAGTTTTGGTATCTTTTTTACTAAAACACTTTACCCCTCTGTCATCCTTCCTAAGATGAGAATATATTTAACAATCATAATCCTTGATCATCTCTAACAACATCTTCTAGAACATATTAATTTTATTTTGTGTGTGTATATACACTTGAGTGATTTATAAAATATGTATATATATATATATCACACTTATACAAATATTAATAATGTCACCAAATCACCAATGAAAAAAAATAATATTAGCCAATTTTAATCATGATTTGTGTAATTATACTCATTTTTCATTAATTGGTGGGATGTATATTCAATCACTTTTTAATATTTTATGAGAAAACAACCTAATCCCTGTTTAGACATATTTTTTATATCAAAAATATTTCCCCATTAATTAGTGAAGTGGGAACATCTGTAGTGATTATCCTCTTCCTACAAACTATAATTATTTCTTGAGTATAATTATTCTAGATAAACTTGAATCTCTTCTGATTTAGCATGGTTTGTGGGGTTAACAATTGTGACATGTTTCTCAAAAATTGTCAATAGTAACTAACTTATCCATGGAAACTATGGATTTTTATCACTGATGTTGATTTGGACCATCTTTGGAATGAAACTAATTTTAAAGGATAGAAAGATATACCATTACTAGTGATGACATTCTTGAGGAATATTACATTGTCCATCAAAACTCACATTTACAAAAAAAATATAAATGTTCACTTTTCATGGTTTTTATTAGAGCATTAAATTTAACCTCATGTTCATCCTGCATTTTAGAGTAGATGAGAAATTTTATTAGAAAGACTACCAAAATTTTGTGTTTGTAATCCATTCCAACTCTATTAATCAAATCCAGGAAGATCAATAGAGCATTAGTGAGTCTAATTGGAGTCAATATGAAATCATAGTTCACATAACTACTATGGAATTTTTTCTTGGGTATTTACTCCTTATTACAATTTACATAATTATATCATGATCTAAGATCCCCCATAGATAAGTAATGGGAGTCACATAGCTGGTAGAACAATTAATCAATCTATGGAAAATGATACTTGTTCTTTATCGTAATCTTGTTGAGATCATGATAATAAATAAAGATATAGATTTTACCATCATTCATTTTTATAAATAGGACTACTGAACCCTATGCTAAATCACATTGGTTTATAAAACTTTTTTTATATATTCTCATATAACTGATTCTATAGCTATATTAGCTTAATAGTGGATATTAAATATGGACTCATAGATATTGACGATGAACCAGGAATGATTTCAATTCAGATTTCATCTTCTAATATTGGAGGAAGACGATATCGTTCTTCACAATACACATTACTGAATTGTATTACAATGGGCATGTCATTAGGGATGATATTTTCCTTAGCCTTAGTAATATGAGCTTGATATAATTTTCCTTAAGGAAAAAATATAAATTCTTGAGATAAGAATACCAAATGAGATTATTCCTCCCTTATGCACTTTTATATAATAAGATGATGATTCACAATTTGATGGTTGATTTTCATATCTCCTAAATTTATATTGTTTCTATATAAGGAAATCCAATCTATACCCATAATTGTATTAAATTCCAATACATGGTGTTTCATATGGTTTTCTAGGATGTTTATCCCTTAAATATTGATAGCAGATGATTGATATCCTTTGTATTAAATAATTCACCCATTCAACATCATCATCATTAACTCAAATTCCATGTTTTTTGGAGGCATGTGAATAGTTCTAGAAATCCTTCATGATACTAAAGAAAGCATAAAACCATTATCACCTAGGATGTGTGAAGTTAATGAATGGATGATAAGCCTGAATTTCACTATATAATCTTAGATATTATTAGTTACTTCATCCAAATTAGACTTTGTGATGTGAATTTTCTAAATATTTAGCATATAAAAAGTAGAAATATAAAAATAGAAGTGTTAAACCAAAAATTAAATATATTTCCTATCATAATAATTTATAGGTTTCAATATAAGATATGCATTTTATATTTCCTAACAAAATGGATTTTGGGTATTTTTGTTCCCTTAAAAATGATTCATAATGATATTGTGAATTTACTAAATCATATCACTCAAGAGTGTCAGACTAGGTTTGCAGTAATGCCACTTTGTTGTAAACATGATGATTATAAATTCAAGCTCAATGTTCCCCTTTGTATTTATTTTTCTTGGTACTACTATGCCAGTCCCAAATTCACTTATAGTATCCAATAGGGTATTTATTATCATGGAAACTATAGACAACATACAATAAAAATTTGTAGGTATGTTTTCGTATTGTTCGTATTATATCTAAATCATTCAATAGGTTTTTCTAACACTAATATTTGAAAAATACTTTACTCAAATATGAGATATGTAAAACTAGAACATTAATAAACCTTATTTCCTGATTTTTTATAGAAATATACACGTTATACAATGAAATGTGTTTCTGTGGTCTATTTCTTTTAGGTTTTTTGTTATCTATCATAAAATCATGCAATAAACATACAATGAAATAAAATAGTACTTCATAATATACCCTTGATTTCTTTCTCCACTAAATCTACATGGGATAATTGGTTGATTTATATAAGAAAGGGGTGATCTATAAATACTATTAAGTTAATAATCAAATAATATAATGACACAATACATATATCTAAGTAAATAAGTATATCAAGGTAGCATATGTGGGAGGAGAAAAAAAATGAAACTCAGTGTAACGATTCTAATCATTCCATGTATTAATTGATAATATTATAAGGAATATTTTTTAGATCCAATATTTTAGATGACAACATATTATGAGGCCAGGTGAGCTCAGAATTTATATTTGAGAAATATTAAAAATATTAAAATCCCTTGTGTACATTTGTACATAAAAGGATTAATAACTCCTAAATGGAGGCTAGGATCAGAAATATGATTCTTCCATTGATTTTAGAGAATTTTATTTACCCTAGGTATGAAATTATATTTTTTATAATCAAGTGTTTCATTATTGTGTTATCACAAGAAAAAATAATAAAATAAAATAAATTTCTTTCTTTCTTTCGTTACCTAGAGAATGTGACCTAGAATCCTCTATTTAAACATGTGTGTTCCTAAATAATTTTTTTAACCGCATAACTAAGTGATTAAGAAGATCCAATAGTGTTGATTTCTTATAGGATTATTGGTGGATGATATAGGATGGAATCCAAATTGAATAATGTTGCACCATAATATATTATGTATTTTACCGTCGAAGACAATGGTGGAAAGTTATTCATCTTTAGTCAATCTAAAATCTATATAGTATATTTGATTTATGTGTTTCAATAGCATTATTTTATACTGGTTGAATATAGATCAATACCATGAACAAAAATTTAATCACACATTGATGAATGATTTATTTATGGTATATTTATTTGTTCATTTATTATTACCTATCTTTTCATATAATTTTCTGACAATGGATTGAGTGAGAAATGAAAAATGGATGAGGTTAATTCCTCATGATTGTTGTTCATGTATTTATCTCATTTTTCTTCACATATTCATCATTTGAAACTTCTTTGGCCCATGTTTAGACAAATTTTGATAATATGATAGTTGTGTGACCATTCATTGGTGCAATGGATCAATACTGCATGTTTGGTTATTGTTTGAAAGTGAAATCAAGTAGTGAAGATGATTGACGTTTGTTAGAGGTAGATAGAAACAGACCAATGGTTATTGTTCTTCCATGTTCGGCATGTGGTTGTGACGACATGGCTTGATGGTGGTGCTTTCCGAGTAGGTTTCAATACCATATTAACAAATATGAGAACATGATAGTAAGATGACCTCAGATCCATGATTCCTATATTTAATCACTAAGGTGTATTCATTTATGGAAATGTATGAGGAGAACATAAGTGTTTTTAAAATTTTTGGTTTACACGAATTTTATTATGTGGTCACACATTCTGTGGGGCCCTAGCTGCAACACTAGGGTTTCTATAGAAAAGAATCTATTACACACAATGTGACACATGGAACATGATGTGAGACCCATGATTGATGGCTTAATGTATCTCAGAAAAAACACATTAATGGACATGCCTAGTTAAATGAAAACAGTAATAGTCCAAAGGTAGAGACATGTAATCAGACACATCTAGGTGTACATGGGAAACATGTATACAGAGGTTTGTACATGGGCCCGACCAGAATTACGCTAGCACATAAAGATGAAATAGGTATGGATTCAAAATACCTCTATATTCCATGTATCCTTATATACATTCCATGTGAGAAGGAATCATGTAGGAAGACCAGGGGTTGTCTCAACATAACTTATACCTCAAGTAAACACATTTTACCCACATTTATGTTGTTTGGAGCAATTAATTTCTTTAAATTAGTCAATTATATGTTTATTGTGTTTCATTAATCCATCCCTTATAAATTACAATGCATAATTGTGTCCATATATCTCTATCATGATACCCTCTAGAAGATTAATCCAATATACAGCTTCTGGTGTCCCTCAATGAGATCAAAGGGTGATCATCTATTATTTCTTCTTATACCCTAGATGTTTTTTTAGAATTAGTGTTACCCTATTCCTAGGGATTTGATCCCCCATATATTAGGCTATTTAAGTATAATTCATGTTATATTTGGAATATTATCCTCTACATATTGGATGGATATGTATTGGGTTTGTTGTTGACCCCAATGGTTCTAGGTTTGATATTCAATTTTTATAAAGTTCATTAATGGCCAATGAGTTTTCATAGTTAGATACCAATTATGAAATACTCTCAGTTTACAGTCACTAATGATATCATGGATCATGGACTGGGTTCACCTTGAATGATTATTTCAAAAAATCTTCAAGAATAATCATAAACATAGAAATTTGGTTCAGACCGAGCGATTTCCTTTTTATATATATTGGGGTTTTTTCTAATTTATATTTTGTTTCACTATTATGAAATGATTAATCATGATGAATTATATTTATTGATTTCATGGTGTCCTGGTGGGTATTTTTATACTCATCCATGTATAGGATCTTCTTGCACATATGGTGTCTTATATCGATGATTGATATTATGATGAACCTAGAGGGAACATGACCTAGATGATCTTAGTTAGAATGATGTACTGATGTTTGTACTAGTGGTTTCATTAGATAAAATTCACCTCCTACATTGTAGATTGTGTTTTTTTGAGGTTCTTGCTGTGTGATTGTATTTGGGTTGTTCATTCATATACCTTTTTTTCTTACTCTAATTGCGGGGTTATAGATTTATGCATGCATGAGTTTTGATTGTTTTACATTTTAATATTGTATGGTCTTGGAGATTTGTGCATGTGTATAGGTACACTAGTATAATGCATTCTATGTGTGTAAAAGGTCTACTCGGAATAAGTCATCAACCCCTAGCCAATTGATGTTTTTCTTAGGATATTAACATCTTTGGCCCAGATGCGCTGGATCATGATTGAGTTATATCAGAGGAATTAGTTTTACCATAAGATCATAATCTCTAAGATTCATTTGTGATTTGTTTCAACAATTTTAAATTGGTTAGAATTTATCTTTCTGGTCAGAGACCCCAGAGTTGGTGCGACAACTAACGTATCTATTCACTAGGACACTAACAACCTTCCTGTTGACTTGGTACATGTAGACAGTAGTTTCAGGGTAAATATACATTTGTATATGAAACATAAATGAAAGAGTTTTAGTTTTCCTTTCATTTTTTAGTGATCTCACAATATATATTTTTTGAATACGGTACATATCATTTATTTTCAGATTCCTTAGTGAAGTTAGTCACCCAATATTCCACTACATGATCAAGAGGATGATATGTCACCTGATAAGGCTTTAGTACATGTGGCATGTAAAAGAGATAGTAAATCTGGTCAGTTTACAAGATATAGAACCACTCGTTGAATATTAGTTCTCTCTGGTAGTATTTTTTCAGGATACATGTAGGAAGAGTGGGTTACATATGTTCTAGAAGTAATGTCATCCTTGGTTTTAGGGAGATCTAATCCCCTAGGGGATAATGAATATAAAGAACTAGTTAGTGGAGTTTTCCACATTGTGAGGAATTTTTTAGATCATATGATAGTCTATGTGGTGATTATTATTCAGGGATATACTGGGCGATGGTGAATTCTAGTGACTCAGTCATACAATTAGACAACTCTCTCTTGGTCATACTTCTAGAGTGTCTTTAGGGAGGAGTTTTTTCAACAAATAGTGTGATAATTTCACATCAAGGGATTATGAATCAATATAAGGGAAGTATAACTATAAATTATTATTCCATGTGGTTCACTAATATATTATGGGACTCCATATGTATGGTGATAGATCATTTCATTAGAGTGTTTTCCGTTAAGCGGTGATTAAACCATGATATAATCGATTCAGTGATATCAGATTACATTCCCACCTATTATAGAGTTTTTGAGAATGAATTTGTATTTTATAGATTACTAGCACACCAAACACCGAATTTGGATAATTGTAGTGGGTTCGTAAGAGCTGAGACCTTGGCAGAAGGTTAAAGATGATAGTCGTAGGGTTCCAAGTGTGTCGTACTCATTAGAGGATTATATGAGGATAAATTATTAGGCATGAAGGAATATTAGTATGGATTGAATAATCTAAGGTATATTATATTTTCTCTTTTGATGGTTAGGGACATCATTAATGGGATTTTCTATCATATTGTACAACTAATCAATAGTTGGCTGAGGTACCTCCCGGGAAGAGATAGAGGAATGAACAATTAGTTCCAGAAAGTTGTAGACATGGAAGTGGGGTATTTTGAGATATAGGAAGTGGTTGATGGTTTGACTTATTTCCAAACCCACCGCTAGTTGGTCCATGCTAGCATCAGTGTTCTTATGGTGAGGGATTAAGAAAGATGTAGGATATGGATTCTTATAACCCAAAGTCTTTAGGGACGATAAGAGGTATAAAATGTGTCTTTTAGTCCTTAGTTTAAATACTTATAGATATATGTGTGATCCATTTCTTCCCATATTCTTATTTGTATTTAGAATTAAATATTCCTGTTGAGCCTTTAGCTCATCCCTTTCACTTGGAGAGTCCAACAAGAGGTGACTTGGAAATTTCACATTTCCTCTAACAGTGTGATTTGATGATTTGTGGTGAGATATTCTTAAGAGATCTCTTTATAGTAGGAAGGGATCCCTATTATTTCATCTTAGGTATATAATGTCTATCCATAGTCCGTTCATAGGTTGACTGTTATAGGTGGGGGATGGAGTGTGTCTGTGGTGATGGGATGAGGTTTTACTTATTTTATTAAAGGAATTCATGGTTGTGGAGGAAGGGCACAAGAATAGGATATTTTCTCTAATTACTCAGTGGTTAGATAGAATGATTCATGATGAAGTAGATCTTATGAGATACCAGTTTCCTCTGGAGGATGAATAGTATGAGGAGTTCTTCTTGAGTGTAACACCCCGACACCAGTTACGCTGAGTCGGTGCATTATTTTAATACATTGGAATCATTACAAGGAATCAAGTCCCAAAAGACCGATAAATTTAGAATCCTTGAAAGTACTAGATACGTTCATAAGTTTAACATTACATTATAAAATTAAAAATAATATCAACATCATCTCCATTGAACACATTCATATCCCTTAGACTATCCCTATATGTCAGTCATAATACACTTCTTCGCATCCTAGAAAAAAAACATAGAAAGGGGTGAGATCTGATGCTCAATAAGGATAACAATATAGAAGAAACTTTTATAAATAATCATAAACATTTAAGGAAATGTATAAGACTGAAACACAAGCCCATTAAACTTAAACTAAATCATAATATGGAAAAGATAAATCAAATAGTTCCATTTACTTATTCATATGTATATTCTTCTAGTCAAATAATCACATGTAATATCAATAGCCAATTTCATAATGATGGAATGCATAATGCCAGAGTTCATAACCACATATTCAAGGCCTCGCACCAAGAATAAAAATAAGATTTTTTCAAGGCCTTGTTCCAAGATACTAGTTTGTCTCATGAGACCTACTAATGCATCGAAGAGCTACAACAGGATCCAGCTGTCACGTACTAAGTCCAATTCATTCCTCATATGAAAAGGGTGAAACATAACATAAAAATTCAAATTAAAACTAGCATAATAAATGTTTATAATTTAACCATAAACCATAAATGTTATAAATATAGCACATACACAGTCAAACATAGCATAACTCATTCAATAAAATATGGAAGATTGAATTATAATAAATCTGACTCAATCAAGAATAATATCCAGTAAGGGATGTTGACATAGTTGAAAATGATCAGTAAATATTTTTGAGAGAAATATAACTTTTTCTAAAATCATTTAAAAGTCAAACATTTATTAAAGAAGTAATTTAAAAATGTATTTTTGAATCAAAGTGTCCCATAGCACTTTGAAACATTTGAAAGGAATTAACATTTTAAAATAATCATGTCCATATAAATAAATCCTTAACAGCATGTTGAAAACATGGACATTAATGAGAAATATTTAGAAGAATAAATATTTAAAAAAATTAAAATGGTTATTTATTTAATGAGTTCAATAAAATAATCATTTTGAAATTTATTATATGAAACATTGACATGGATAATAAATATGTCCCAGAAAATAATTACCCATAAACAATCTCGGATAATAATGAGATTGAGGAATTAACCCTTACCTTGTACATTTTTGTGGTCAAGGGTATGTTAACCTCCTGTATAATAGTTAAATTATCATTACTAAATTATACATGAACCACATAAATAAATATGATATCATATATGATCTTCTAATATTACATTGTTTACAATATCTTAGTAGTATCATCGTTTCAGGTGTTAACTGATCCATTTTCCTTCATATTCTTGGTTAAGTAAGCCATGTTTGTTATGGATAGGATGTATTTGATTCAGATCTATAATTATATTCTGTTCTTAAACCTTATTTTTAATCATAAAATGAAAATTATTCTTGAATGATTATGATGGGTAATGAATCACATCATGTTCATAGAGACGGTAATCCATACGTACACATTAGTGAAAATATCATTATATTGATGGTGAAATCATATATAATTGGATGTTATATCATATATATATAATAATTAACATGTTATATTTATTATTAACATCAGTTATATTCATTATTATACCCATACAAATAATGAAGTGTTTGAATAACAAACTACACCCCAATGTCGAGACGATAAGCCGTACGTACGTACGTATGGTGCCTTTTCATTTATAAGATGGATAGAATAAAGAATATGGTTGTACCATATTTATAATAACCTCAAATTATATAGGTCGTACTGGAGTTATTATTTTGGTATGAAAACAACAATGAAAGAGGATGTGGAAGAATAAAAGAACTTGAAAGAGGGTTGTTAAATTATTACCACTTCTTCAGGTGTTACATTTTGAGTTGACCAAAAGGGATTTTTAAGATGGATTTAGGATCAATGTAAGGACTATAGGTTTATTTGAGGCATGTTGGGAGGATATTTGGTTAGGTTTTGGGAAAGCCAAATAGATTTGGAGGTTTGATTTTTAGAGAAGGGTAATTTCCATTTTATAAGAGGGGTGAGGGTTACTTGAAAAGAATAAAATATTAATTTATTATATAAACATATTCAGTTTATAATGGCTCAAAATTAATTTATTTAGAGCCTTAGGTGGTTATGGGTCGAAATCCTATCAACCAATAGGTTTTAGACAATTTTAGGTTACCATTGTTTCCTTAACATTTAGATTTAACTATTAGTTAAATAGCTTAGCTTTTACCGTGTCTTCTTTTATTCTTACACTATATGGTTAATAAACATAATGTAAAATTAAAAAGACCACAATTGGTACATTAATGACATATATAATATTATTTAGTCCCTTGTTTTGAAGCATAGATTTTTAAGAATATTATATCAACCAATAATATGGTATTTGTTATAAAAATAAATTTATGTCAATTTTGACACTATTTGGTATTTTGTATTTGTGAAAGTAATAAAAACCTTATAACATCTAATTTATTTTATCTAATTCACCCTGAAATGTCATATTAACATATAAGTTTCGTTTATGTAATAAAAACATTTAAATTATCTTTATTTTAATATTTATAATATAAACTATTTTAATATTTCATTAAGAAGGTAATTTCTGCATCATCATTATGTCATAAATAAATATTATGATTTAATATCTTAAGATTATAAATAAAATACCATTATTTAGGAATTATTGGTATCTTTATAATGTATATTTGTAGTCTAATTTATCTTATTTATGACCCTATATTAAACAGGGTTTAGTTAATAAACAACGAATTTAACACTTTTAACTCTTCTTTAAATAAAATAATAATAAATGTCCAAATATAATACAAGTGGACATAAAGGATCATATTTTATTCCTCAGGTTGTTTTGGGTTGAATTAAACTTATCCAATAGAATTATTACATGTTTTAGGGTAATTATAATATCATTTTTACCATTAATTACCCTATTTATGTTTTACCGTGATAAATAAAAGTGAACAGTTACTATTCAAAAAAATTAATTTCATCTTATTGATCCACAATTTACATACTGATGTCAACTGTGTCTCTTGGATTTTTTAAATTTAACTCATAGAAGTGGTAAAATTATGTTTTATGCAAATTTACAAATGCTCAAAGAAGGTGTGTTAAAACACATTAAAAAGTTTAAAAACATTTTATACATCTAATTTTATTATAAAATGTCTCTAATTAATTACATTGTACTTATATAGGTATTATATATCTATTTTGACTTAAAATAAATTTATAGAATATAAATAATTATTTAAATAAAAATTCGGTTTTAAATAATAACACAATGTTTTTCACTATTCATCAAAGAATTAAAAGTATTTAGAAGAATTCCAAAAATTTAGCCTAAGATAATTATTATATTCGGAATAAAAAAATGAATTCTATTTTACCATATTCAAAAAATAGAAGTTGAATTTAATTATTTAAAATTAATTCCCGTAGTCAAAACCTAACAGTGGGTTTTTAAAAAGTTAAAACTATCAAAAGACTGACATGTTTTTATATCAAATTTAAATGTGAAATTACTTATAATGACCTAAATTGTATTAAATGATAAAAATATAATATAATTCTAATTCTAAACCATTAAAATTTATAATTTAAAATTATATAATATTTGGATTAAAAAAGTTTTTTTCAATTAAAATTTAGTATTTTCACTATTCACCCAAATATGAATGTTATAAAAAAACACCAAAAATATATCAAAACTAAATTTTTATGTCCCGGTTCTAAAGAAGAAGTTAATTTTGTCAAATTGAATATATAAAAGTGTCAAATATTTTATTTAAAAAGGGTTCTCTATTAAAAGGAAGTAAAATTACATTTCTTAAAAATTCTTCCTTTATATGAAAAAATGAATTGGTTATTATATATTGTCTAGGAGACACATAATATGAAAGTAAACATTTATATGGAGTATATAAAATTCAGAATGCAGATAATACTATTCATAACCACTTTGGAGCGGTTTGTTTGGTACATTGTAGTATACTCGAACTCGGTGTTGCGTGTAACACAAGCTATTGAATTACTTTAATGAGATAAAGTACTATGAAATCATGGGGTGTTACATTCTCCCCTCCTTCAATAAATTGTGTCCTCACAATTTGAAATTGTTTTTCAAAAATAAAACGAAAAAAATAGAGAAATACCTTTGTGGAAAACCCACATCAGAAATTGGGTTAATATAATTTAATCTTAATAAGAGGGAAATGGAAATGAAAACGTCACCAACAAATTTTGATATCGATTAGGAGAACATTGTCGAAAATTAGAGACACTTAATTAGAGGAGGAACATAGTTATTTATAGGGAGTGATTATTGTCATCCATAACAAACAAGTGTCACATTGAGGGCCTAAAGGCCACTAATCTAAGATGATTTAAAATATCATTGGTTCATCAAAACATAAGGTTTTAGGATAACACATTTTTGTTTTTAGGATCCCTTACATATGGTTTAAGAAATAATTTCTTCATTGAATAAGAGAAAAAAAAATTACTTGACAAGTATTGTTCCATCATTTAACTAATTTCTACTACAAAATAATCTTTCACTCTAAAAGATAATATAACATAACTATTTTCTATTTATCCTAATCGTATAGGGTCCCAAAAAAATGAATTTATAGTTAATTTTTTAGACTATTTAAAAAATACATTAATCAAACCAGGACATCACATAGGCCAATGGTAGGTGATGCACCATTATTGCCATTCAGTTGCGGGTTCATGTCATGCAGCCTTTCCAGACACCACAGGTTATCGCTCGACCTCTAGGTTTTCCTTTTTATTACAATCCAAAAATAATTTTAAGAAATTATTTAACATTAACAATTGTATCCAATGTCAAAATTAATCCATTCCAACCATTAGACTTATCTGAAATACTTCTATCCTAACTCACAGCCCTAAATTCATAAGAAAGGTAAACATAATGAAGATCTTTTTTCCATGTAATAACATGTGAATACCTTAATCTTGTTTTCTTTTAAAACATTTTAACACCATAAATTACCATAAAATCATATTGAATACATTCATTGTCCCTTTTTCTTTATATAATACCATTAATACTCCTTAAATCCAAAAAATTTGAGTACTCCAACAACGATGGAATAAACAAACCATTATTCAGTTCCAAGGATGTCAATAATATGCAATAGAATTTATCCAAATCAATCATATCTTATTCCAAAATCAATACCTCAGTATCAGGACCATATTAAAGTTTATATTTCCTTCAACAATGTATTTTTTCAAAAGGATTAACTTTTTATTGAGTCACATTTGTTGGTACCACACAATCTCAAATCCTTAATAAAATAGTGCAACAATACAATCCTTATGTACCCCATAATTATTATAACCAGTGCATCGTTGATACAACACTCAAATGAAATAATTATTTAATAACAACAAAAGAAAACTAGTCATTCCAATTAATATTTGGTAGTATGATAACTTGATTATTATCTAATAGCATCATTTGGGTCATACTCTGATGATTTGGAAATTGATTCTCCTAGTGTCCCAAATCCATACAGATGAATCATTGTACATTTGGAACGTTTTTTTATCTTTGAAATCATTTAATTTTTGTCCTTTTTCTCCACACTTATGAAAAACTCCCATTACCTGCAAGAATTTACCAAGGTGATTCTTTCCACAATTATCACATATGGGAAAATTCTACTTTCCCCTATTCCATTTATCCATAGTTCTCTCTAACATCCGTTTCATCTCTTGCATCCATTCAAATCTATAGGACATAGAGAATTATTCACTTATATTATTAATACATGATAATATTTTTTCATATGATGAGAATATATGGGAGACGATTTCCCTTCTAAATGTTGTCTTAAGAATATGAACGATATAATACTTCTTACCCTTTGGATCATGCATATTGGAGGAGTTCTCATTCCTTCTATTGAGCGCCATTTCTAATTGACGAAACACACTAGGTTAGATCATATCATACTATATAATCCAAAAAACAAGAAAAATTATCGACATTAATTGAATATTTTTACACATCTAGTCTCATAATAATATAAATGGTTTCTTTATTCGAATATTTACTCATATATCCTTTATAATGGTTGGTAGACAAATTGTGAATTATCCTATGCATATCCCCCGAGAGTGTCGTAACCAAGAGTGCAAAAAGACCTGTTGTCATGTACCAGGATACCACGAGTCAAGCATGAAACTCCTTGTCAGATATTCCACTCCTAGGTACATCTTTTACAGAACCAACTCTACATGCTCGTATCAAGACAGTGATGTATTTATTGTAAAATAAATAAAATCTCTACATTACCAAATTTCTAAGAAGTTCTTTTATACTAATCCTCAAATTCTCTCTTAGGGTAATGTTATAAAATAAGAGATTATCTAATTATATTTCAATGGTTGTTGCTAATCTTTTTTTGATACCAACTATAATGCCCTGCCACCAGTTACCCAAAGTCAGTGCATTATTTTAATGCATTGGAATGATTACAAGGAATAAAGTATGAAAAATATAGATCAGTTTTATAGCCTTGTAAGTACTAGATACATTCATAAGTTTTACATTACATTATAAAATGAACAATGACAACAAAATTGTCTCCATTGACCACATTCATATCCCATAGACTACACCTGTAGGTCAGTCATAATATACTTCTTCACATCCTGGGAAACATAAAACATAGATAGAGGTGAGCTCAGATGCATAGTAAGGATAACAATATAATAGAAACATTCATAAAAAATTATAAACAATTAAGGAAATTTTTAAGTCTAAAAAATCATTTTTAAACTTAAACATCATTATAATAAGTCCAAGATGAATCAAATAATTCCATTTAATTATTCACATTGATATTCTAATAGTTGAATAATCACATGTAATATCAATATCCAATTTAATAATGATGTAATGCATAATGGAAGACATTATAACCACATAGTTAAGGCCTCGTGCCAAGACAACAAATAAGATTTTTTCAATGCCTTGTGCCAAGACACTAGTTTGTCACATGAGACCTACTGATGCATCAAGGAGCTATAGTGGGCTCCACCTGTCACTTACAAAGTCCAATTCATTCCTTATATTAAAATGTTGAAATATAACATAAACATTTATATTAAAACTAGCAAACAAAATGCCAATAATTTAACCACAAACCATGAATTGTATAAAAATAGCACATCCACTGTCAAACATAGAATAATTCATTTAATACAATATGGAAAATTGTATTATAATAAATAAACCTTAATCAAGAACAATATCTTGTAAAGGATGTTGACATAGTTGAAAATGATCAGTAAAACTTTTTTAGAGAAATATTCCTTTTTGTGAAATCATTTGAAAGACACACATTTATAAAAGAAGTAATTTAAAATAGATTTTTGAATAAATGAGTCCTATACCAATTTGAAACTTTTTAAAGGAAGTAACATTTTAAAAAAATCATTTCCATATAAATAAATCCTTAAAAACATATTGAAAACAAGGACATTAAGGAGATATATTTAGAAAAATAAATATTTAAAACATTTAAAATGAAGGTTTAGTTAAAGAGTACCATAAAATAATCATTTAGAAATGTATTTTATGAAACATTGATATGGATAATAAATATATCCCAGAAAATAATTTCATATAAACAATCTCGGATAATAATAAGATTGATGAATTAACCCTAACCATGTACTTTTCCTTGGTAGAGGGTATGTTAAACTCCTGTATAATAGTTAAATAATTTTTATTAAATTATACAAGAACCACATACATAAATATGATATCATATATGATCTTCTAATATTACTTTGTTAGTAATAGTTTAGTATTATCATCGTTTTGTGTGTTAACTGATTAGTTTTCCTTTATATGCTTGGTTATGTAAGCCATGTTTTTATGGATAGGATGTATTTAATTCATATCCAGAAATAAGTTAAGTTCTTAAAAATTATTTTTAATTATAAAATGATAATTATTCTTGAATTATTACGATGGAGAATGAATCTCATCACGTTCGTGGAGACGATAATCCGTACGTATGAATGAGCGAAAATATCATTATATTGATGGTGAAATAGTATTTAATTGGATGGTATATAATATATAAAGAATCATTAAAATTTAAAATTTATTATTTACATCATTTATACTCATTTTTATACCCATAAAAATAATGAAGTGTTTGAATAATAAACTACAACACAACGTGGAGACGGTAAGTCGTACGTACGTACGTATGGTAACTTTGTCATTTATAGGATGGATTAAATTAATAATATGGTTTTACCATATTTATAATAACTTCAATGTATTTTGGAGCTACTGGAGTTTTTATTTTGTTATGGAAACAACAAATAAAGAGGAAGTGGAAGAACAAAAGAACTTGAAAGAGGGTGGTGAAATTATTACCTCTTCTTCGGTTGTTTCCTTTTGAGTTGATCAAATAGGCTCCATAGGTTGTATTTATGATTAATGTATGGACTCTATATTGAAGTGATGGAATTTGGAAGGATATTTTGGCATGGTTTGGCCAAGAAAAATGTATTTGGAGGTGTGATTTTGAGAGAAGGGGAAGTGCCCTTTTATAAGAGGGGTTAAGGTCACTTTAGAAAAAGATTAAAATATTAATTTATTATACAATCATATTCAGTTTATAATGGCTCCAAATGAATTTATTTCATGTAATAGGTGTCTATGGGCCAAATTACATTCAACTAATAGGTTTTATACAATTTTAAGTAAGCACTGCTTCCTTATATATTAGATTTAACTCTTCGTTAAATAGTTTAACTTTTACTGTGTCTACTTGTATTCTTACACTATATGGTTAATAAACATACACTAAACTTCCACGAGAACCTAAAGTGGTTTATATATTACATATATATTATTATTTAAGCCCTTTGTATGAGTCTTAGATTTTTTTGAATATTATATAAACCAATAATATAGTATTTGTTTTAAAAATTAATTTATGTCAATTTTGACACTATTTTGTATTTAGTTTTTCTGAAAGTGATAAAAAACTTATAACTTTGAAATATTTTTATCTAATTAACCCTAAAATGTCATATTAACCTGAAAAATTATTGTATTTAATCAAAACATTTAAATTCTATTTATTTTAATATTTATAACATAAACTATTTTAATATTTTATTAAGAAGGTAATTACTGTATCATCATTGCATCATAAATAAATTTAATTATTTAATCTCTAAAAATTATAAATAAAATACCATTATGTATTAAATATTTTTATCTTTATAATTAATTTTTATAGTCGAATTTATCTTATGTATATCCATATATTAAAAATGGTTATTTAATAAACATAGAATATAACACTTTTAACTCTTCTTTAAATAAAATAATAATAAATTTCTTAATCTAATCCAAGTGGACCTAAAAGATCATATTTTATTCATAAGGTTGTTCTGGGTTTAATTAAACATACCCAATAGAATTAGGACATTTTTTACGGTAATTATAATATCATTTTTACCTTTAATTACCCTATTTACTTTTAACCATGGTAAATAAAATTCAAAAGTTACTAATCTGCAAAAATTATTTTCATCTTATTGATCGAAATTTTACTTATAGATGTCAAGTGTGTCTCTCGGATTTTTTAAATTCAACTCACATAAGTGGTAAAATTATGTCTTATGCAAATTTGTAAATACTCCATGAAGGTCGGTAAAAAAACATTAAAAAGTTCATTAAAATTATATACATCTAATTTTATGATAAAATGACTCCAATGAATTACATTGAACTTATATAGGTATTATATATATATATTTTGATGTAAAATATATTTTAATAAAATTAATAATTATTTAAATAAAAGGTATGTTTCAAATAATAATGTAGTGTTTCTCACTATACATAAAAAATAGAATGTTTTAAGAAAAATACAAAAAATTTATCCCAAGATAATTTTGATATTTTGAATTTAATAATTATGTCTATTTTACAAAATTAAAAACATAGATGTTTCATTTATTAATTTAAAATTACTTCCCGTTGTCAAAACCAAAAGCGAGTTTTTAAAAAGTAAAAACTATCAAAAGATTGAAATGTGTTCATATCAAATTTAAATGTGAAATTACTTATAATGACATAAATTGTATAAAATTATAAAAATATAATATAATTATAATTACAAACTATTAAAATGTATAATTGAACACTATAAATTATTTTGATTAAAAATGTTGTTTTCAATTAAAAGTTAGTATTTTTTACTATTCACCTCAATATAAAAGTTATCATAAAAACCCAAAAAAATTTATTAAATCTAAATTTTAATGTCGCGATTCTAATGATGAAGTTTATTTTGTCAAATCCAATATATAAAAGTGTCAAATATTGGATTTAAAAAGGGTTCTCCATTAAAAGGTGGCAAATTTACATTTTTTGAAAAATACTTCCTTTATCTCAAAAAAGGAATTTGTTCTTATATTATGTATAAGAAACACATAATATGGATGTTAAAATTTATATCGAATATATAAAATTCAAAATTCAGATAATATTATTCATAACCGCTTTGGAATAGCTAGTTTGGTAAGTTGTGATGCGCTCGAACTCGGCCTTTTGTGTAGCGCAAGATACTAAATTACATTAATGAGATAAAGTACTATGAGATCATAGGGTGTTATATTGAGGATGTTACATTATTACCTCTACACCATCAGATGGAAATATACATTGAGTTACACCCCAGGACGACCCCAGTATTTTCCACAAAATATCATCTATCATTGAGATTCATGATTTGATGGAACATTTGGATGAATAGTTTAAAAACTACTTCTTGAGACCCATTGTTTCACCCATGGAAACCACATTATTGTTCAATAGAAATAAATATGGGCGCTTGAGGTTGGTTTTGGATTAACATTTCATGAACTTGGAGGCAATGAAGAATAAATATAAACTAACAAAGATCCATTAACTCTTGTAATAGTTTATAGGGAATTGATTTTTCTTGAAGATTGACATTGTATTACGCTATCACTAGCTTTGAGTATGGGATGAGGATATACTGAATATAAAAATTAGGATATTGATACGTTCACTATGAGTACATGACGATTCCTTTTAGGATGAATAACACACAACCAATGATTATGAGACTCATGAACTAGATATTCAATAAATTCATTGATCATTTTATGGTGGTCTAAATCAAGGATATCCTCATTTACATAGTGTCTAATGAGGAGTAATCAATACACTTCAACATAACCCTTAACAAAATATGATATCACCATCATTATAGTAATCTTTTGATGTGTTATTTTTGGACTAGAGTGGTCCAATTTATTGGAAACATCATCTTAGAGGTTGAACAGACAGTTCATATAATGAAGGTTGATGTTTTTCTAGTTTGGGGACCAACCAAGTGTGTTATAGAAGTGAAATGTTTCCTTATGTTGGAAGATTTATTTTTTAGGTTCTTACATGATTTCTCATGATTTTTAGAATCATTAACATCATTGACCCAAAGGGGTACATTTTTTATTTAAAAAATATCTATCAGTTCTTTGAAGAGTTAGGAAAAGGTCGATGAGCACCCAAATATTCATAATTCCATAGGAGGGTGTTGGGTACATGTTGTTATATAATGCCTTAGGGACCAATATTCTTCGTGTTTTGATACAGAGGAAGGTGGTAGTTGTTTGTAGTTCTATGAAGTAGATAACACATGTGTTAAACTTCGAGACACATGATCATGAGAAAGAAACAACAGTCTTTCCCATAAGATATAGTGACACAACCTTTTGTTCATGTAGTTTATCGTTTACTCTTACCACAAGAGTCTCAAGTATATCATCACTCTTAAGGATCTTATCCTGAGGAAGAAATGATGGTAGGAGTTCCTCTAGGACTATGACATAAATATTATATATACTTATGGGATGGGTAATGTGGTGGAAGACACTATTAACTAGGGAACATTTTCTCAGTTATTATCAAAGGTATCAGAGAATTTAGTCTCATTACAACTATCCTTATTGGAAAATAATGTTGCTTCATATGTTCATTCGATGGTTGTTACTCCACAAATTTTACAACATGTTAGGGAATCTCAGTATAGAGATATATATTCTGATACCTTACATACCTAGTTATTCGTTGGACATGATCATGATAATTTTTTTAAGGTGGAGATCATGTTATTCTATTCAGAGGATGGAAGATGGTACCAGAAAAGTTGTCAGAAGAGGTATTGATGGAGATTTAAAATCCCCTTTGGTAGTACATCCGGATATTGGGAAGATGTAATAGGACATCCAATGTCAGTTTTGGTGGCCAGTCTTGAAGATATGTGTTGTATAGCTTCTATCTTCAGGCATCAATTTGTAGAAAGTGAAGGGCCCAAACTAAGTTCTAGTGGGTTTAGATCAAAACCATGTTGGGATATATTGTATTTAGGATGTGATATTCATTTAATTCATGATGGGGTGACCATATATATCCAAAGGAAATGATACCAACTGGTTAATCATAGACTTCCTTACATAATAGGTCCACTTCATAGCCATTTGATAGAAGCGTTCAGTAGAGACTGTGAGATTATTGTTCATTCAAATGGTAGTCTAGGTCCATGGAGTTCCCTCAATGATTTTTTCAGCGCATAATTCTCACTTATGGTCAATATTATTGATTTTATTGTAGGAATTTATTTGAAATTAGTTTCATATAATAATGGAATTTTACCCCAAGACTGATGGAAATAATGAAGGAACCATTAATGTCCAAGAGGACATGGGGAAGGTTTTATGCTAGATGTGGAAGTTGTTTGGAAGATCACCTTCCCTTTGTGCTATTTTCATAAAATAATACCTACCATTACAACATCGCTACAACACCAATAAATGAATTTTATGGGTGGCCCTACTAGTCACCACTTTTTTGGACTAATTCAGCGGAGTCCTCACTAATGGGCCCAGATTTTGTGTGAACTATTATTGACAAATTACAGATCATATATTAGTGTATGAGGACTACACATAGTATTTATATGTCCAATATGAACTGATGATGGTGGATTATGGATTTCGAGGATGGATATAATGTGTTTCTAAGGGTCTCACCTCGATGTGGATTTTAGATATTTGGATGGGGTAGAAAACTATCTTCGTTATTCATTGGTCCATTCTATATACTTTGAAAACATAGAGAGGTTTCACACCACTTAGATATAACATAGAAGTTATATCAGGTAAATTAATTTTATTACATTATATAACCAAATATATAAATTCATATATCATTTCATGTTTCCAACTGGGGATAGATATACATTGAGGATGGGGATACCTTTGATGAGTACCCGGTGAAGATGGAGGATCATTTGTAGAGGATCCTTCATGGGTGATTGATTTCCCTAATGAGTGTCTTGTGACAACACAAGAATATTCCGTATAGTGCCTGAGATTGGGATACCTGGATATGATCTTAGTAGACTCATCTTTTTGAGACAGTTTTTCATTTTCAAGATGAAAATACCTAAGGTGGGGGGAATTTAATGACTCTAATTTTTTGTGTTTTACATTACAATATTATCTAGACTATTTGGAAATCCATAAGCTAGGATAATAAGAGATTATAAGGCTATGTGGGACGACAATTTATATTTAAAAAATGATAAAAAAATTTAATATATCACGCATGAATTTTTTCTAAAAATATTGAATAATAACCAAATCGAGGATCATATTGAAAATAAAAGAAAACCATTGAGTTTATAGTATGTTATTTACCCTATGGATTACAGAATGTTTTTCAGAATTGGGAATTCTCGTAATGTTGTATCATGGGTAAAAATAATAAAATAAATATATTATTTTATTTATTTTAATTATTTATATGAATAAACCTAGAATCAACTAAATAAAAAAGACTATAGATATATCATTTTGGTTGATCACATAAAATAAGGATTGAGTGGATCCATTGGATATGAGTGATTAGATTATTTTTGTAAGATCACATCAAATTGGATCAATATCCAAAATCTTTGCACTATTAGTGATCAAGGATCTCTTGAATGATGGAAACATAACTTCATTCATCACCGATGATCGATCAAAACTCTAGGTTGTATGTTTTGTTTATGTGATTCCATCTCATTATTTTATCATGGTCAAAAATAGATCAATTTTATGAACATGAATTATTTTGTGCATCAGAAATTAATTAATTTACAACATATTTATTTGTTCCTTGATTATTTCATCTTTGTTCATCTAAATCTTTTACAATGGGGAGAGGCTGAAATGAAAAGTGGTTGAGGGTTGTTCCTTATGTTTGTGTTTTATGGATTTATCCATCATTATATCAAATATTAATCATGGTAAATTTCATTGAACCATGTTATGGTGACCATAGAATTAGGGACATATTATTAAATGATTTTATGAAAAATTATCCATTAAATAAAAACCAATGATTGTAAGGTCTTGTGACTTTGGATGATTAGGTACATAAAACTAAAAACATTGAACTACATTAAAACTTCTATTTTTTATCCTTCAGAATGAGGTTATAAAATCCTTAATTCCATTATATCTATATATGATATCCTAGTGAATATATAGACAAAAGGGATGATCTAAAATCCCAGTTTAGGAATAAAAAATACAATAAAAAATAGCACAAGGGTTATATGGTATAACATGATAACAAAAAATGAAAAGATCCTAAATAATCATATGGAAGAGTAATACATAGAACATAAAATAATATTATCATGGAAACATAGAAATGTGGTGTCAATACATAACATGACATAAACATGAGTAAAGGATAACTTCTAAGACTATATCACATGGTGGACAAAGTCCTATAAGGGATTAGGTTTACTCCATAATTTTATATATGACATCTCATGAGACTAAAAATTACCCAATGTATAAGATCTCTATATGGGTTAACCCCTTAAAAAATTTCTATTCATATGTTTTCCACATGAAAAATAAAATATAAAGAATATATAAAAGGGTTACCCTTGTAAATAATTGGGTCTCATAATCATGTCATAACGAATAACCGAAGGGAATATCATGATAGTTTCCATCAAAAAATGGATTTAAATCACACATATACATTAATAATGGAAAATAGTCGTGTATAAAGAGAAATTATGTCTAACATAAGATATATCATGTAAAAATACTGTTTATGAAACTTTAGAAAAGAGCCACTTCGGTGTGGTTTAGAAGAAAATATTAAAGTGTTATTAAAGAGGAAATAAGGGTAATTTTATTGAAACCGAGTATTAAATATGTTATATTTTAATGATAAAAGTGGTGATATTAGAACAATAATGTAATATTAAAATATATTATGCAGTGTACATGAAAATGGGTAAGAAATTATGAAGTACCATTTAATCGGGATTGTTTATCAGAAGGAATAGAGAAGGGAACCATATAAAATATGTATTTACCCATTAAATAAAGATGAAATGATCTGGATAAATATTCATGGAGCATATAAACATAATTGATAATAAAATATATAAGATTAATGTGGAAATCAATTGGTTTAATGAAAGTGAATGTGTAACCCAAAAGTAATTTGGAGATTTGGAGAGACCCTTTAACTTATGTTTGAAAGTGTTCGTCACATGCACTAAATGTGCTAGATAATGGAATTAGATTAATTAATAATATAATTTAGAACATATTAAACACATATATGAATTATTATAATCTTATTATGTTCGTTTATGGTCCTTTTTTGGAGATGTATAGTTTAATTTCATTGTTTGGAAACGTTGGTTTATTGATTTTATGGACGGTTCCCTTGAGTTTAATTATGGGAGTTCTTGTCAAAGTGAACGAAAAAACTAAAAGTGGAATCAAATTGTTTTAAAATAAGTCCATAATTTTAAATTGTTACATATATCATATTTTTATATATGAGAATAATTCATTAGATAAAATGTTAATGAAATATGATTAGTTTATTTTAGAGGTTTTTACGCCCATCAGGAACTATTATCGTTTCATCGAATATTATTTATATATATTCATTCCAAAAAATTAAATAAGTTATAAAAACATTTTATGGTCTATTTTGACCATAAAAATTGTTTTATAACCATATTTTAAGGTGGTAATGAAAAACAAAAACTCATCATCCAAGAAGGCAGTGAGTCAACACATCACGAGCAATGTTGTCATTTTTAAAATAAAATGAGAATATAAGATATTTGATAATGGATATTACAAAAATAAAATATAATTTATAATATATATACTATAATAGAGTTATAATTCCATTTTGGATATGGGAGATGATGATAAGCTAGAGAAATGAATAAATTTAAAAGAGAATGAAAGTGGACTTTACCTATTGAATGTTGTCTCATTGGGAACCTCCTTGAGGAACATGGAATTGGTTTTTTTGTGTGACCAAAAAAAACCAAGATTTAGGTAAGACTATTTGGATGGGGATTAAGATTAATATTATAAATATACATTGATTACAAGGTGTGAGGTAAAGAGGTGGTGAGGGGTGGTATTTATAAGGGGAGGAGAGGGGTGTTTTGATTATTTTATTCATTAGATTTTATTTTGGATCAGGAATATAAATAACATTGATTCATGTGACTAAGTATATTATCTAGGGAAATTTATTCTAAATTATGCTCTAATACATCATTCATGACTCGAAAACTTATGTATTTGGAGTAAAATGTGAAATACTGTAAATTACTATGTTTCACTATTCACAGGAAATTCAACAATTTTCAAAAAATATAATATATTCACACTAACAATGTTGTGTTATATATATTTCAAGAATAAACGTGGTTTTAGGAATCTAAATTTATAAATATGTGAAATTTTATTTATAATTAAAATCATCATTTATTTATCAAAAAATTGATTTTCATATTATAACTATTTTTATGACACTTTGAAAAATTAATTAAGATTTCAAAAATGTATCTTATAATTATACTAAAAAAAAATATTAATAAAATAAGTCATTTTATGAAAATAATTTTTCTTCTAAATAGTTATTTAATTTATAATATTGTAAATAAACATTTTTATTTCACAAAAACCAACACTTGATTTATCATTTTTCAAATATTTATTTACATATTCTATGATATAAATATATAATACGTTAATTTATAAAATAATAAAATTTTATTTATAATTTAATTTAATAGTTTTCAATTATAATAGCAAGATTACTATTACTAATAGTAGAATAACATTTCCTGTAGTTATGTTACTAGTTTAATAGTCATATTTCTAACAGTCATAAGGGTTTACTACATCCTATAAATAAATATTATTCTTTTAATAAATTTCTTCTTTTCCCTACCGTGGTTATATATTATTTGTCCTTTTAAATTAATATTTTTTTATTAAAATTAATTTTTAATTCTACATTTTTGTTCGTGAGTGTTGTCATTCAAGTGGATCAAGAGGATCAATATTTTCCAATTATTATATTATTTTCTACTTATTACCCCGCATAAATATTTGGAATTATTATTGTTTTTTTAGTATAAAGTATCATTATTCATTGATGAGAATAATTTATTTATTGGGATTATCTATGTGATATAATTTCTTTATATGACAAGAAATAATTATAAGAAGCTTATTTCAATTGAACAAATTCTATGTCACTACATTCCACCCCATTATGAAATTTCAACCTCGAATATTCATTTTACATACTATGGTGAAAATAGGTGGGGAAATTTATCCTTCATTGTATCCTTCATCGTATCCTCTAGTTTCGTTGCCACTTATTCATATTTATGGTTCCTCTATAGTTCTTTGACTAGGTGTGCGGTTATTATAATAGGACATTATCTATACAGTCAAATATCTTTACCGGCTACTCCCCATAAGAGAGATTATTTTATAGTTGTACCACCTATGAAAACATATGTGAGGGATCTGGTAGTTAATTCCTCGATATATATATGTATATTACATCATTTTCTTGAGACATAGTTAGTTGAAGTGCTAGTTGATAGGTCACAGCTCTAACATAATCAATAATCTCAAAGTGGTTGATATACTTGGGACATAGCTTTCCATTCTTCCCAAATATCAATAATATATTCCATGGATATATGAGGATTAACACCATGTCTCCAACCTTAAACTCCATGTCTCATTGATTATTTAATTCATATCACTTATGTTTATTTTTTGATTCCTTCATGTGACACACAATGGATACCACTCTATCTACCATTTCATTTACCATTTCATTTCCCAACTACTTATGACCACCGACTTCATCCATGGATTCCAATGTTAAGCATCATAAAGGTATTAATATGGGTCAATTTGGATTATTTATTAGAAACTAATTTTTAATGAGATATTGACCCGTGGTAGATGTTGGTCTCATACTCCATTCAAAGCTATATAAAATGCTCTCAACATGTCTTCTAGGGTATGAATAGTCTGCTAAGATTGGACATCAGTCTGTGGATAATAATCTATACTAAGGTTCACCTTAGTGATTAAATAATTTTGGAAACATTTTAATAGCTTGGAAGTAAATACCATATCTATATTTGATACAATTAATAGCGTCACTCCATGAAATATCATCACCAATTTGATGTATATCCCTACAATATGATCAAGTTAGAATCCCTCTCGAATTGTCATAATTTCAATTCTTTTTTGATGATGATCCACAAAAACTCATATATCAATATTTCCTCTAGATGTCTGTGGAATTCCAATAAAATAGTTGGTGGTGATACATTCTCAATTATATGATGGTATTGGTAATTTGTTCAACATTCCCTTGTACTTTTTACTTTTAAATTTCACTTACTAAAAAACCAGCCACTTTGAGGTATATTCAACAATCTCCTACTTCATATTGTCCCATAGATAGTGCTCCAATATATCTCGATACATATTTGTGGTCCATATGTGAATAGTGAATGTTGAGCTATATACATAATTAAAAATTCACTTTATTTACCTCCTGAATATATGGTACACATAGTCGTGACCCAAAACATATGACCCCTTACTCATTGATTTTAGACTGATGATTTCTCTTTTCTCATAACTTCAACCTTCTTCTGAATTCCCACATAATTTCAATTATAATCCATTGTTTTGTACATATGAGATATTTGATAAATCTTTTGTGAAATTAATGATTATTTACATTAATTTATGATCCTTATTATCATCCTCTTAATGTTATAGAATATTGGATCATTCTTAATTCTCATCGCTGATAATGTTTTCAAAACCTTCATACTTAAAGAATCTTCCACTTTATCTTCATCAATACGATGATAATAGATTGATTATTCATAATATTTGATGAGATATAACCATATTTTTATGTTCATTTTATGATATTTATATATGGATATATATTTTAGGATATTCTTATCAATATATATCTCACACTTCTCCCCAGAGAGATAATGCTTTGAAGTTTCAAAAGTAAAGATAAAAGCTTCCAACCCCCAATCATGCATTGGATTTTTTTCACATTAAATTTAAATCCCTTGAGGTATAAGCTATCAATTTATCATTTTACATGAGTAAAAAACATAATCCCTTCATTCAAACATCATTCTAGACCACAATTAGTTCATCACTCGTCAGACGTTTGTGTATTGGAGAAGTGATAAGCCTCTTTTAAATATCTTTAAAGTAGTCTTCACATTCACTGGTCAAGACAAACATTACTCCCTTATGATTCAATTTGGTTAGTAAATTTCACAATCCTGATTAGTACTTCACAAGTCATCGGTAATACCAATATAAAATATGGAAACTGTGGTTATATTTTACATATGTTTTTCTAGACCCTGTTATAGATTCCTTTTTTAGAAGGGTGTATAGATATTCATCTGTTGGTGATAACATTTTCGTAGAATTATACTTCTTCTATACATGACTCAGATTTACTTTACATTGAATATAGTTCTCCCATTTAGAATTCTTTAACACATTATTCAAATTCTCCACATGATCCTTCTTGAACTAGGAATATATGATAATATAATCTATGAAGACTACCACAAATTTGTGTAGGCAATATCTATAGACTATATTCATTAATATCATATTTTTTTCAAAGAATTAGTAATTTCAAAGGGAGTAATTATTAACTCATGGTGTCAATACCCCATTCAAAAGGTGGTCTTGTGAGTATATTCTTTTTTCACATTTAATTAGTGATATCATTGCAAAAAATTCACCTTAGATAAATACTTGGCCCCACATTGTTTGTAAAACATGTAATCTATAGATGGAAGATGATGCATGCTCATCATCATGATTTTGATGATTTCATGACAATAAATGCACAAGTGCATTTATCCATCCTTTCTCTTAATGTAGAGGAATTTCCCACCGTGTACAAAAACACTCTGGAGCTTCGTCTATATTTTATTATAATTTCTTATTCTATTATTCCAACTCAATAGTGTCCATTTTTTCAAGGTATCTTTTATATAGGCATATATCTAGGAAATAATTCAATTGAAAACGCATACTATCATTCAATAAGAAGACTAGGAAATTCCTCATGGAAGACATCAATGTAGTCCCTCACAATTGGAATATCCTCAAACACGATTCTATCCCTTTTCATAATTATTTGGGCATTATATTCTTGACTATAATGCAATAATATCCACAATTGAACCAATTATTCTGAATTATATTCTTCATAATCTATACATTTGTACATAATTAGAGGATTCCTTGAGATGTTAAAAGAAAATATCCCTTTCATGATAGTTGATGTTAGTTTTATATAAATAGGGTTAATCCCTGACCAAAATAGAATCAAACTCAAAAAAGGGATGTAACAAAATATTTTATGGGAGGTTGGGTCCACAAAAATTAAATGTTGAGGTGCTATATACTATGAACTCAATAATATCTCCATTTATTTTTCTCATAGATATCTCAACCTTCGTATATTAATATTATTCTTGAATAGTTCTAATAAACATGGTAGATATGAAATAATACATAGAAGCAGGATCAATATTACATTCTATATTCATTAATGCATAACTAGAATACCTATCACCACAAAATTTTTGGTATCCACCTCAGAAGTAGTGAAGTATTATTCCATCTATTGTTTCCTTGGAGGTTGTTGTTTTTGATTACCTTTGGTAGCCCTTGGATCCGGTCACTGGATCATATAATTCATATGATCCCCATTGTTGAAAAACTACTCTATAGGATGATTGTTGGTCCAAATCAGCCAATGTTCTTCCACATTAGTGGGATTCTTAATGTTTCTTCAGAAAATATAAGCCTAATGGCCCTCTATTCCACATTCTAATAATCTCTTTTTCCCCCTTATGTAGTTTCTAGGATGATTCTTCCCACAGTTTGGAAATGGGAGATGTTTGGATTTTCTTTCCTTCGTAGGATTTATTAATGGATCCTACCATATCATACTCTATTTTCCTTTTTTATTTTTGGGTCCATGATACCATTGAGAGTCTTTGATCACTATTTTAACCTTTAGGTAACAATGAAAAATATCCTCATAGATATCAAATTCTAAAATCACTATATATTTTTTAATAGAGTCAACATTATTCTGCTAAAGAAGCGATCCACCATGATTTTAGGGTTCATTAAAATGCTAAATCCATATCATGAAAACCTAATACGGTTTTTCTAGTACACCCCAATAGAATCACCTTCATTTTTCACTAGTATAAGGAAATTTTGTTCTATATTAATATGGAGAATCAGGAGAAAATGTATACTGAATAATATTTAATTGAATCATTACCATTCTATTGAATCAGTTTCCTCCTTCAACAACTTATTCTTAATCAGTTTCCACCATTAATAAGCTTCCCTTTTAAAATGACAAATCACTAGTGCAACAATATCTTCTTACGATCATTAAATGATTGTGAATATCTTCTCAATGGAGGGTATCCATTATTTCAATATAAATAATGGTAATATCAACTAAATATTAGAGTCCTTTTCTATATAAATGATTCAACTGAAACATGATCTTTTTTGGGGAAGGAGGTCTTTCCACAAATTTCATGTTATTATTCATAACATGATCCAGTTGTGCTAGTACCTTCATGATGTTTTGAGATCCTATTTCTATAATATTAAAATATCATTAGGGAAATTATCACATTAAATATCATATTTAATGTTAGAACAAGTTGTTATATTTACCACCATCAACTACGAACAATAATAATTAATTTGGGGGCTTCAATACATAGATAATATGAATATAAAAAACATTTAACATAGAAGGATAAATTTGAAAATTAATAGTATATCCTGGCATGTGATTCTATAAGTTTCATTCTGGAATATCAATGGTGATATAATTATCCATAGGGTTCTTACTAATGTTTTCTAGTCCAAATATCCAAAAATTACTGGACTATTCTCTAATACCAACAATTGAGACCCTATTCTTTACAAATATTAGTATATGATTTTAAGCTTAATTAACCATCAAATAAAAACCGAGTATCATAATTTTTATTTTCATTGAAATATTATGTACCAAATACAAAAAACATGGGACCAGAATAAAACATTTATTTATTAATCTTTATAATGAACATTAAACTTCTTTTAAGATTCTACATCTACATAACATAAAATTGGGAATACACAGACAAAAGTTATGACCTAAAAATCTCAGTAAGAGAAAAAACATAAGAATAAATCATTTTACATGGGTAAGATGGAATAAAATGAGAACATAAAATCCATGGTACAAGAATAATCATATAAATTGATATCACATTTATCTAAGAATAATATGATCATGAAAGCATTTGTATTAGGAAAAAATACATAACTTGACACAAAAATGAGTCAAGGATAACTTCAAAGACTATATCAAATGGTGGATATAGTCACCTAATGGATTAGTTTTACTCCCCAATCCCACACATGACATCTCATAAGACTAATAATTACCCTGTAAATTAGGTATCTATCTAGGTGAAACAATTATAAAATTTTCCTAAATATGTCTTCCACAGAAATAATAAAACATATAGAATACATATATGGGTTATCCAAGGAAATAAATGGATATAATAATCATGTCGTAATTCATAACCAATGGGGATATCATAATTTTTTCCACAAAATAATGAATTTAATTCTTATTAAGAAAATAATATAGGAAAATTGGAATTTATAATGATAAATTATGTCCATCATAAGAAAATACATGTAAAAATATAGTTTATGAAACTTTAGAAATGAGAAACTTTGGTTCATTTCAAAGGAAAATATTAAAGAATCATTTAAGAGGACTAGAGAATAATTGTTTGTATAAAAATAGAAATTAATTAAGATAACTTTTCATTATAAAATTATTGACATTATAAAAATAATTTCATCTAAAAATAGATTATGGAGTGTACTTTAAAATGGGTAATAAATTTGAATGTTACATTTAATTAGGCATGCATATCAAGAGGACTTTAAAACAGATCCTTATAAAATATGTATTTCTCCATAATAGAAGGATGAAATGATTTGATATATAATCATGAAATGTATACACAGTGTTTAGAATAATTATATAATATTAATGAATAAATAAATTGGTATAATGAAAGAAAAAGTGTAACCCAAAACATAATTTGCAGTTTTGGAGAGATCTCATTCCTTATGTCCAAAAGTGTTATTCACATAGACTTAATGTCCTGGATAATTAAATTAGATTCATTAATAAATCAATTAATATAATATTGAATATATATATATATATATATTATTTTTTATAATTATTTTATGTTCATTTATGGCTATTTCAATGAGTCATATAATTTAATTTCATTGTTTCGAGATCATTAGTTTCATCATTTTCTCGATGGCTCCCTTGAGTTTAATTACATCGGTTATTGTAAAATTATAATAAAAACACCATATGTAGAATGAAGTGGTATTGATATAATTTTATAATTTTAAATAGTTTGATATATCATTCATTTCATATATGATAATAATTAATTAGATAAAACTTTAATGAAAATTTAATACTCTATTTTGAAGGTTTTTACGACCATCAATAACTAGTATCATTTTATTAAATATTATGTATATATATTTGTTTCATGAAAATAAATAACATATGAAAAAAATATTACAATCTACTATAACCATAGAAATGGTTTTGTGACAGTACATGAATTTGGTAATGAAAAAATTATAGACATCATCCCCGAAGGTGGTGAATCGAAA
This sequence comes from Viscum album, assembly GCA_963277665.1. NCBI lineage: Eukaryota > Viridiplantae > Streptophyta > Magnoliopsida > Santalales > Viscaceae > Viscum > Viscum album. The sequence goes on from OY728164.1 coordinate 1,496,798,587, forward strand.
CAACATATAAAATATTTTTATTTATAGGATAAAAGAAGAAGATTAAATATTTGATGATGGATATTCTATTAACATAATAAAATTCAAGTAAAAATATAATAATTTAGTTTTAATGGTGTTTTTGATTATTGGGGAGAGGATAATGTAGAATAAATAGTAAATCTAAAAGTGAAATAGGAAGGATTTTACCTCTTGAAAATTGTATCCTTATGAACCTCCATAAGTCACTTAGAATTAGTATTTTGGAGAGCCCAAAAATTAAAATATATGGGTAAGAGTATTTTGAGAGTAATTGGGAATAATATTAGAAATTTCCAAATCGTATAATGTGTGAGGAGGAGAGGTGGTGATGGGTGGTATTTATAAGGGTAGGGGAGGGGAATTTTTTATTATTTTATTCATTAGTTTTTTATTTTGGCTCTAGAATATAAATAGTATTGATTATTGTGTCTAAGTATAGTAATTTTTTCATGTGAGTTCGACATAATTTTTTATGACGTCATTCATGACTCAAAAATTCATGCATTTGGCATAAAATGTTAAATACCATAAATTACCATATGTCTTTATTCAAAAAAAAATCAACTATTTTAGAAATAATCCTTGAAATTCACAGTAAAATGTTTTCAATGTTTATATTTTGAAAACGAACACTGTTTTATTAAAATATTCATCTAAATATAGGAAATTTAATTTTTAATGGAAAGAAGATTTTTTTTGAAGAAATACTGAATTAAATATTATAACGAATTTTTTGACACTTTTAAACAATAATTAAGGTCTCATAAATTAGTCTTATAATAATTATAAAAAAAGATTTATTTATGAATCTATTTTATTATGATAATTTTTATTTTAAATCATTTTATTAAATAGAAAATAGTAATAAATCATTTACATTTCCCATAAATACCAATAATTAATTTAATATTTTTTTAACATTTATTTACTTATCGAACGATATAAAAATATAAAACATTCATTTATATGATACATGAATTTTATTTATGCATTAATTGGTGATGTTACTATTCTTACTTCTATATTACCATTACTAAATGTCACATTACAATCCAAACGGTCATGTTACTATTTCAATGGTCATATTTTTAATGGTCGTAAGGGTTTAATTCTTTTTATAAATACCTCTAATTCCACTCATAAAATAATTTTATATTCTCCCAAAGTTATATATGCTTTTATCTTTTCAATTAATTGTTTTTTACAATTTGTTTTATTTCATCAGCTTTGTTCATGAGTTTCATCAGTCTAGTTGATCAAGAAAATACAAAATTTTCTATTATTATCTTATTTTCTATTTATTGTCCGACTATATTATTTGGAATTCATGTTTGTTAGTTTACTGACTAAATAATCTATTTTCTAATTTTATAACAATGTTTTTAGTGTGTTCTCTATGTGATGTATGTGATTTATACTACATGACATAATTATATGAATTGAATTTCCATTGATAAAATTCGAGGTCATTACGTACTGTTTAACGAATACATGGTATATGATAGTTGTGAAACCATTATATAGAGCACTTCATCAGTACTGCATGGGTATATTAAAATTAATATTATGATAAAGGAGAAAATTTTTTAGGGGATGATTTGAGGTAGATCATAATGAACCATAATTTCCCATTCATCCTAGTTTAACTTTTAGAGGTGATAGCGTGGCTTAATGATGGTGTTTTATGAGAAGAATTGAATCCCATATTTAGATCTCTAGTGATGTGAGGGTTGGATGAAGTGAGATCTAAAATTACTGGATGGAATCATGGTGTTGATAGGATTGATTAATGCTGTAGGGGAGAAATAATGTGTTCTATAAATATTTGGGTTACACAATGTGTAAACCAGGATCACATGCCGTGTGGAAAACTAGTTATGTTGATAGGTTTTCTATGGAGAATAAAAGATCACATTCCATGTCAAACCTATCACTCTTTATGTGAATAATTCAAGTAGGACAAAACATATATCTGGGACACAAAGGAATATGTAGGATATGGTACACATAAACTATCAATGTGAACTAGTAGAGTCATGTACTAAGACACAAATATATGAAAATGGGAACAGACATGTGTATATAGGTTGGTTCATTGGATATCCAAAATTACATGGGAAAGAATAGGTAGAAAATTAAGGGTTTCGGTAGACCTCTGTACACCATGTCTCTTTAATTACACACTTTTTATATGTGCATCTATATGTAATGTGATATAGAAGCACACATGTGCACCAGGGGTTGGCTAGATCATCGTCTAACCCCATCACACTCCACGTATACCATATTAGGATGTTTAGATCCTTCAATTTATTATATTTGAAGAATTATTAGTTGAGTTTCTTCCCATGGTTTATCCCATCAATGAAATAGTGCATCATTTTCCACTATATGTCTGGATTGTTATTACCTCTAGAGGATGTGTCTCATATAGGGTATGGTCTTACCCTCCATGAAACCAGACTGTAATCCTCCTTCATTCCTTTATATACCCTGGTTGGGATTCTTGGAACAATCGTGAACTCTATATGTTGGTAATTGATCCCCCATCTTGAAGGTTGTTTCAATATGGTTCATGCTATCATTGGCATATGATCCCCTACAAAGTGGGTTGATTCATATTTGGTTTTTGGTTCCCCAAATAGTATTGGGTGCGATCCCCTATTTATTTATCAATATTTTTAAAGACTAATGAGTTTTATTTTATGGGGAAAAATAATATTGAACTATTAGTTTAGTTTCATTGAAGATAGAATGCCTCATGTACTGGATTCCCCTGAAAGAAGAATTAATAGAATCTCTATGTAGAATCATTAGTCTAGAAGTTTGGTTGAGAATTATTGGAGGCATAGTGTCCTTCCGGAGTATATATGAGTTTTTTCACATTATTTGACGTAATACTATTACAAGTTGACTACACCTAATGACTTAAGTTTACCGATTTTGTGGTTTCAAACTATTTATTGTTATAATCACCCCTTCATGGGCTTTACCTAGACATGTGGTGCCATATATACAAAATTGACCTTTTAACAGAGTCTAAGATGAACTACAACCGAGTAGAGTTTTGTGAGCCAAATAGACTGATGTCTGGACTGGGGGACTAATTTGAATTTAGTTGTATCCTACATTATAGGTAGGGCTTGTTTTCAGTTTCATTTGTTGGGATTGTATTTTAAAATTTGATTCCAATACCTTATAGTCATAATATAATTTTGGGATTCTGTAATTATACATGCATGGTTATAAGTTCTTTTATATTTTATTATTTTACCAACTTAGATATTTTTGAGTGTGTATAGGTACATTAGTCTAATTTTTTCCATGTGTTTTATATGACTACATATTTCTAGTTGCCTACCCCTTTCCTATTAGAGGTGATCTTGGGGTAGTTATGGATCTGGCCCCGTCTATCGAAGACATGGAACTTGAAGCAATATGTAAGATGATAACATAATACAAAAACTATAATGTAAAGATAAAGTGGAACATGAAATCATAAATACAAGTCAATGATAAAATCGATGAAATCATAACATTTGGTTCCTAATATAACCCTCATGAACAAAACATGAAAACTAATGAGGTAATATCATTACCCAATGCATTTGAGTGATATATAATTTCAATTCCACCTGTCACATTAATATCATTTACATTCAAATGTTTTTCAAATAGATCACAGAAGATAATAAAATAATTTATCAATTATAACCCCATGATTATGAATTTTGGGTTACATAAATTTATATCCCATAAAAATGAATTATAGGTATCTTTACAGGAATACCCTTTAGTGAATATGAGGATGAGTATTCACTACAAAATTGTTTTTCATGGAAAATAAAAGGACACTTTCAAAAGTATATGAGGTGTACATATAGGATTATGGATGTGCTTAATTATCAAAAGAGAGTGTCTATAATTATATAGAAATTATATGTAAGATAAAAGAATATTTAAAAACTAATTACAATTTTTAGTGTTGGAAATCAAATAGGTCTAAGTATATGGAATGTACTAGCTATATAATGGAAGTGGAGAGTCCATTTCCTTGATAGGGAACTTCTACATACCTGGGTGGAGATTATTAAGATCATGAGAACACCTTGTATGGGCCCTAGAGTGGAAAATTTATGTTAAATTAATTCTCAAATTGGTTTATGTGAATATGAATAAGACTATGAGTGGGGTTATATAGAAAAAGAGATAAGAATTATTTATTAATTTCTAAACATAGGTTTTTGACTCTATATAATAAATTAATGAAATCAAAAAATCATCCCATGGTTTCTATTATTGAGGGGTGTATTTGATTATTTTTTAAGGAAATGATTAAGAATCATTAAAACAAAAACCATTCTATTTTTTGAAATTAGTCATGTGTAGAAGGAATTGAATTTAAAACATTAAAATATATTATATTCTATGGATGAATTATTAAGGGTTTATAAGATCATTCAAATAAAATAATAAAATAAATTTTATTAAAGGGGAATCAAATTAAGTCATGGATACTCTTTATAGTATGTATTAAATCACTTTTAGCCTTTTATGATGTCATAATATATACCATATATTCATACTGTATTTAATGTTTACCCAAATATTTTATTGTCCATGAAAATTTTGAAAATTCACCACTATATAATTTCAATGTGATGATTTCAAAATTAATATTAATTTTGTCAAAATAAATTTCTAAATCTCAGAATTTATACTATTAAATAAAAATACTCATTTATTGAAAAATATTATGTTTTTTAACAAAACCATCTTTTTTAAATCATATAAAAATTAAATTTGAATTAATAAGACTATAAAATCATTTATATATATAAAAATATTAATTAATAAGAATATTTTATTAAAATAGAATTTATTCAAAAATTATATAATTCATTAAAAATATTCCCTAATTGAAAATATATATTCTAAAAAAATATGATTTTTGTTTCATTGTATCAAAATTTAATTTTTATAAAACTCTATATTTAGTCATTTTCAATTTAATAATGGAATTAATATAACAATTATTTTTTAGAAATTAATCTACACAAAATAATATTACTATGGTATAGAAACATAGCCCCTTATTACACCTATGTACTCAATAAGTGTAAGGTGTGTGATATTAGAAACATCTTAGGGTGGTTCATTGAACATGGTTTGGGTGGTGATCTCATGTAGATTAAACTTCTCTCATAAAATATTTTACCCACGCTTCAGTTATAGAATCATTCCCAAGGATTGGTCAATGTAAAATCACAAGCACTCCATATCCCGAGTAATATTCATTATATGTGCTTCATAGTGTAAGATTGTACTGGTTGAGGCCATCACTTCTTCCTTTTGTGTCAATTTGACTTTATCATAACCCTTAATATACTAATAATAATGGTCACTATAACATGACCATATTATCTATGGTTATGATTGATAATGGTATTTCAAATTTGACATACTATATAATGATCTAAAATAACCAAATTAGTTCTTGTGTTTTCTATAACTACATTACTTAATAATTCATAAGGTCATTTAAAAATGGCATTTCATTTATAAAATTTCAGGTCATATTTTTTATTGTGATTTTTAGGAGTGGTCATGTTATAATTTATTTAACATTATTATTAATCATTTTAAAAAAAACAACCAAATAAAATTAAATGGGTTGTGTCATAGGTGGATTAAAAATAAACACTTCTAAATAGACTATATTTTGATCGTATGTGGTTAGGTGTTGGGTGTGAGATTTTTATATGCATAATTTTTTATACAAAGGAAAATTATTAGTTAAAAAATATAAAAAAATAGGGTGATTCATTCATTAATCTTACTAGAAACATGTGCCACCATTTTTCTTTTGGGGTTGGTATATGAAATTATTCTTGGATTATTTCATGGATATTATCTTTTGATAATGTACAATATTCTAAATAGTCATAAAACCTTTTTTAGATAAATTGTATTCATTACCTTAGAAAATTAAGCCTTATAGTTATTTGATCATTGATTAAAATCCCTCATGATAAATTTTTATTTCTATATTTATTCATTGGTGATGTAAGATGTTGTGCATGCCTATGGTAAGTGATAAGTAATTAAGTCATAATATCAACTGTATTTTAATTATTACATTGAGATATGTGTGAAAAAAAAACTTTTATGATGTAGATTGAAATTGGAATTCACATTAATGATGAATTGGTAAATGAAAATTTAAGGATGAGAATTGTTATTTAAAAAGATTACAATTTAAATGCATGGTTAGAGTTTTTTATGTTAATATTTTTGAGTTATTTGGACTCTTATTGTGAAATTTAAATGTAAATTTTACATTAAAAAACATTTGGATTCATTTGTTTGGAAATTTGGATATTGGTGGAATGAAATTCCATAGTGATGTTGTTTATGTTACATGTTTGATCCAACCTTCTTCTAATTGTGGTGAAAGTGAGAAACAAATATTTGTTATGTGTGTATTAATATTATAAACACTATTTTTGTAGTCTAAAGTGTTAACTTTACCATCAAATGATTTATGGTAAAATTTAGTGATGGATTTAAAATGCGCTAAAAGGGATAAAAAATAAATTTCGACATCAAAAGAAGACTTCCCTCATGATGGATAACTAAAGGATAACTCCATGGCCTCAAACTAGTGAATTTAGGGAAAATAGGGATAAAAATAGAATTTTAATTCATAAGTAAATTCAATTCATGAAGTTTACGATTTTAATGTGGTAAATTCAGGGATGAAATGTTGCAGGGGTCTATTTTAGGACTTCAAAAGATTACATGGGCTTAATTCAGGACCTAAAAAAGTTTTCATGGGGAAAATTTAGGAATTTGAACTATTTAATGGAATTTAGATCATGAAAAAAAAATTAGGAGAATAGTTTAGTCATTCACGATGTGAAACTGATACTCACATCATTATTCTCTCTAAGGGGGCCTTGTTTTGAGCATATTAAACATAATAAAAGACTCAATTCCCCATTTTTGGAAATGAAACCCTCTATAGCCCTCGAATTTACCGAATGTGATTTTATTGTTTCATTTAACGAAAACTAAATATAATTGTTCATGACCAATCAATTTATATAGAAGTATATGGGATAGGAGAGGAAGATAATCCATTATATTGTGATTCCACAACAATTGGATTGGGACGTTGTTATTTTATTGAAATTTATTTTCCATGTAATATCAGTTCCATTTGTAATTAATGTTTTTTCCTCTCTTATTCCACAATTATTCCCATATATCTTTCTCTATATCTCCCCTCAATTTCAACCATCATCTATTACATTTTTTATGAAGAGAGACTAAACCAAATATTGGACATGGGGGATGTTTTGTGGTATACCCAAATTCATGAACCATAAATTAAATTTTTTTAAATTCTATTTGTGGTGGGTACGAGAGAGTTTCAAGGTTACAAAGATTATCCACCAAGATATGAATCTAAAATTAGTATATATTATTATAGTCAAATTCTCTCACTACATGTCCATTGTTAAACTCTTCATTTAGTGGTGATGATGTTTCTCTATGATATAGAATGAAAAAAGTGAAGTTGGGTTTTTAGTTTATTGCATTCTCGATCAAGGTATTCTATAATATTTGGATGTTTTATGTGGTAGTATTTTTTGTGGTAATTATATTTACTAGGCATTCTAAAATTTTTACTCAATAAATTATTAAATTCTAAATCATTAATTATAATTCATAAATGAATTACCAAATTTAATTAAAATAGTAATAGATGAATAATAAAAAAACCCCTAAACTAAAACCTAGGACCAATAATTTTATCATAACCCCATTCTATTGATTTCTCATGTATTATTTTTATCTATTTCATTTCTTTTATTTTTCAATAAGAAAAAAAATTGTTTTTCTAATTCATAAAAAACTAGAAAAATGTTGACCGAAATAATTAGAAATTTATTGTATTGAATGTGGAGCTTCATAAATGTGATAACTCATGCTATGCATTGTGTTGGTGTAGGAAAAAATTATATATTTTTAACCACCATAAAATAGGTGTATAAACCATTTTGAATCATTCACAACTTTCATTTTCCACTATGTGAACACATGAGTGTTATTTAGAAGTATAATAGTGATGTTGTGTATTTTTATTTATTTTAAATATTATATAGGGAATTTTTGTTGGATGAGTATCCCTTATGTAATTAAATGTCAATACAAAGGTTATAATGGTTGATGTCCCTTTATCTAATAATAATATGAATAAAAATGGTGAACTTAACATTTAGTTTTAACATTGGTTAACCGGAGAATCCCTTTACAAAGATTATGAATTATACGATGCTTACTTTTAAAATGGTTAGAAATAAGAAGGGCCTTTTTACTAAATTTTTATCCAGTGATTCCAAATATGGATTGCAATTTTAATTTTTTTTATGTGTTAGAAAATCATTTTAATTGATGTTTCCTAAATATGATGAAAACAATATTTGAGAAAAACACATTTTTAGGCCAAAGACTGGATTTATTCCACTTCCATGAATTTAATAAATATGTGTTAAATGTCAAAATATTCTATTGAATATATTATATATATAATATATTTAAATCATTCATCGATAGTTATTAATTTAGTTTATTTAGATAAAAAAGTAAAGCATACAAATAGTATTTCAGAAAAAATCATTCATTTTCAAATTATTTTTATTTTCGTTTTATAATTTCATGATATAAAATGAATTATTTTTATATATATGGACCCCATATGTTTCCCATAATTTATTATTTGAAATTCATACTAACAAATCAAACATAAATTTTATAACTGTCATAATAATTTATTAAGGTTAGTTCAAACACAATTTTGTGTGTTTTATATGCTATAAAAAATATTTTTCTTTAAAAACAAGGGGATTATACACTCCCCATACATAATAATCATTCACAAGACCCAACTGTCACATTTTAAAAAATAAAAATTATAGTATCTTTCATTTTTCAACATAAATTCCATTAAAACATGATTTTTAGATCCTTCTAATCTATATAAAAATTAATTATTAAAACATAAAAAAATATACATAAATACATGTAATGTTAATAGAAAACAAATAAAACTATTTTTTAGGAAAATCATAGTTATATAAAATTACAGAAAATAATAATGTTATTTACCCAATGGAATAGAAAATTCATAGAGATCTTCTTTAAATAAATTTTAACGTTGAATCGTGAAGAGACATGATTTTAAAAATATATATGTGGATTTAATAAATATATAGGTAATGAGATTTAATTATACATGAATCATTTTGTTCATAACTGATAAATGTAATAGAAAGAAATCTGTGATGATAAATAATTTCAAAAAAATCTGGGTTTAATAAAAATTCATAGATTATGTGTATTTCAAATAAAACACTTTTCTAAAAATAATGTTATAGTTTCAAAAGGAGTTAAAATTAATGAAGTACATATTTGAAAATTAATTCCTTAAAAAATGTCACCATAAAAAATTACTATATATAATGATACTTTTGTTTCCTTGAAATCATAAAAATTAGTTGAATTCTCTAAAACATTATAATACAAAATTTAAAAATAATTCCCTCACCAACCTTTCATAATATAATTCTAATAGAACTATTCCAAACTATCTTTATTTGTAGAAATACTTCTTAAAATAAACTCCTATAACACATTCTCCTTCAAATACTTTTTTATAATAAATATGGTATTTGAACAATTATAAGTATGACTGGTAAAGGGTAATAATAATGCCTCTTTGGATGAAAACTCGAGATAAAAGGGACATTTATAAAATATGTAATACACTAAATAATACATATAATATATTACCAAATAATTATTTAACAATGTTTTAAATACTCAAGAAAAATACATGCAACAGCCCTCCCTAAGAAAAAATTTCATCTTCTCTTTCTTTATATCCACCATTTCATGTAAATATTTTATATGTGTTGAAATAGCATAGAAAATAATTTACCACCACTTGTTCTTTCACATCCCAATAATTCAGTAATCTTAATTTCTTTATAAATTCACATTATGTTATTCTTTTAAAAACCATAGTTTATAAATGATACTTTTTATTGAAATAAAAGTGTATTATATTATATTATACAATATTATGCACACATAAAACATAGATAAACAAAAAAAATATTCCATTCATGAAAATTATTTTAATTATCCCCAATTAAACCCATTATAAGTAGAAATACTATAACGTAAAAAGTAAAAAATATAAAAATATTATGTAAATAATTTAGACCACTTAGGTTGGACCACTTCAATGAGGTTGTCGTCATGTTTCTGTGTCATCTGTGGGTCTATTGGGAAATCTTGGTCTCCATGTGTGAGCTTGAAGGCAGTGATGGGTTTTCAGTTCATGAGATTCTGGTTTGTAGTTTGGATTTTTTTCATGTGTTCACTAGCATTGGTTTTGTAGTGTAAATATGCGGTCTCCAATTTTTTTTGATTTGGAAGATTTTATTTAGTTCAATTTGGGCACACGATTCAGTTTTATGCTATGTCATTATGTATAGCGGCCTTTTTAGGTTGTGGTGATATCATGGATGAGGCAACGAGATCATCTCCCTCAAGAAACTAGTGAATCTTTTTTGCTGATTTTTTTGAGTGTTTCTATTTCCCTGTGATATCTAGTTATTTGTGGGTCTCAGAGAGTTTTCATGGTTTCTTTATGGAGGAATCTGATGTTGCCTTTGGAGGAATATACCGTTAGTTTTTGTTGAACATGTGTGTACCCTTGATGTGATATTATTGTTCTTGATGGGAATCTTCTAACCGAACATGTTTTAAATATTTGGTGTGTTGGAAACCGACAATATTCATGGATATATTTCAGATGAGGTTCATAGCTTGAAGCTTCCACATGACCATGCCATTCGGATATGGATGTTCAAGACAGTACAACTCTGCCATTTATATTAGGCCCGTGCAACCCTGCACGGGATAACTTGTTGAGCGGTCATGCGACGGTGAAGGCTTGTTATCAGAGTGTAGTCACTAGGAATGGGAGGATCCTATATTCTTGTTCTGAGTTATCCTCTTCAATGGTTTTATTGTTTGTAATGATCTTTCAGTTTCTCACATTTTCATCAAATGCATTTTGATAACAAAAAAGTTAATTTTTAGTCATTATAAGAGGAAATGTGACTTTTAGAATAGTAACATGGCCATTTAAAATAGTAACCTAACTGTTGTAATAGAAATTTGAGCTCAAAATAATTATATTTAATCTAAATAATATTTATCTTTGTTAATTAAGAATATAAATATATTATTATTCCAATATATAAATATCAGTATAAAAAAACTCAATGAAAATATATGCACCTTTTTAATAAAATGGGTTTTAATTTATTTTAAAAAAATAATAATATATGAATTAAAAATTAAAATAACCAACATTATAAAAAACTATTCTGATAAAATTACTACACTTTTTTAATTCAACAACTCTAAATTATATAAGGGTTTGTTTTTTTGGTAATTTTCTAAAATAAATCAATTTTAAGTTGAGTAGTAAAAATACGGTTTTCCCATAAATGGTGTATCTTGTATTACATAGTTTTCTATCTCATAAATAACTAATCATTTCTAGAAATTATGTATTACACAAAAACATTTAAATTTGATAAATGAATTATTAGAATAAAATGAACGTTTTTTCCCAAACTAATAATTACATTCAAATTTCTAATATGAAATGAATTCCTGAAGACATATTTTTCTCTTTTTCACATTACTTTTAAATAAAATATTTAATAATAATTAAAAATTGGCTTAATATCTCAAAAAATATTTTTTATTATTATAATTTATTATGTATAAAATATCACTATTACTTGTTTTACCTTTGAAATAATAGTTTATTCGTTATTTTATATAAAAAATACCCCTCTTCTCAAGTATAAATAACCCTCTCATTCCTATAAAAAAAATATACTCCTAACATAAAAAGGATAAATATTCAAAAATATCCTATATATTAATCAATTATTATCATTAGGTAAATTTTGGAGTAAACCAACTCCTGTTATCAAGGAATTCTAGTTCCATTCTGGAGATGCAACACAAAGAAAAGAGTATTTTTTTATCAACTCCTCATTATTTTTTCTCTTATCTTCTATTTTCCCCTTTTATTTAAATCATTTACTATTTATCAATATATTTTTAACATTATATTAATTATTTTAACCTACTTTAAAAATTATATTTTGGATGTATTTATATTTTATACCCCTCTTCCCTCCCCTTTAGACAACGTTGTTGATAATGGTTTTTTACTTTCGACGAGGACATTTACAACTCCATTACTCTTCACCAACATTTTGGATGGTTATAATAAATTATATATGATATATAAATGTGTAGATATATTTATTTAATTCTTATATAATCAATTCTACTTATGTGTAAATGAACTTGAAAGAAAAGTGAAAATGAATAAAAATGGGAAATTATTATGTAAAACATGATATTAATACCTTTTACATTTAACTAATTGAATTAAGAAATAAAATATCATGATTTTAATTTCTAAATTGTGAAAAATATAAATAATTAAATTTTGGTTCAATATATTAATAAACCTATATTTATTATTCTTGATGGTTTAAAGTGATGAAATAAATACAAATTTAAGGTAAGGGGATTATCCAACCCAACACCTTTTTACTTAGTTATTCACATTTCTATTAATATTTAGTATGGATATTCTGCTAATATTCATTAAAAATCATTAACAATAATTCCATTTTTTTAATTTAAATATATTTTTTCACCTTGACAAAATGATTTTTATGCCATATACAATGATTCTCAAGAAATACATTTACTTCCAAAATTCATCCATTAATCATCTTTTGTTATTTATTATTCACTAAATTAATTTGATGTTTATATTTAATATTATTTCCATTATTTATTTGGGAAAAAATGTTTATTCTGGAATGTATAATTCATGAAATTATAATGAAACCCATTCCTTTCCATGAGTTATTTTATGACTACAATTGTTATATATTCTATTTTGAAGTAATGATTAGGAGCATTTAAGATGTGTCTTTTGGGACCTATATTATATGACCCAAAAATTTATTGGAAAATTTTATATATCTCATGAGATTATGTTCATAATTCATTAAAATAACGTTTTTTTCTTTCAAAAGGATGATTTTATGATTTATGTACATATGTTTTTCATGAATGTGATTCATGAGTTATTCACAATTATGTGTGTTATTTGACAACTATGACATGATATTGAATGTTTATACATTTTCCACATTCCATTCCCATATAGAAAATTTACCTCATGAATTTTATGGTCATATTATTATTATGATATTATTATTTTGATTTTGATCACCCTTGTGCTATTGATTCATGTCCCTTCCTCCTCTCCTACATGCTCTTAGCTCACCCCTTTATTTGATTTTTATCCATAGGTGACTACATTTACAAAGGATTTTATGGGATATTTTTAAAGATAAATAAGTATAATTTCAATAATCTTTATTTTTTATTATGTACAATTTATGTATGCATATAATTTTCCTACGACACTAAACCTATGGATACTGGATTTGTATCAGTATTTTTCTATTTATCATAAAAATAGTGTAACAGACATGTACAAAAATTACAGGTCACTATTTTTACTATAATAGAATGCTTTAGTAAATTTTGAAACTAACATTAGAATACATCAATGTAAACCATACAAAGAAGTCATTGTATAGGTTAATAACCAAGATTTTTTTTAAATGATAGATAATAAATGTGATCACATAAGATATTATTTTATCCCATATTATCACATATAAATAATTTATTTATTCATTACCTTATAATAAACTTATTTTTCAATCCTATTATATTTTAGAAAATGATGAGAACCAAGAGAAACCATTCCAACAACATGTGAAATGATTTTTTGAATGATATCCTTAATGACATGGGATATGGAGTTCCAAAATTAATTTCAATGCCTACCTAGATGAATAAGGCTATGAAAAAAATAAATCCAACTGGAATGTCCACCTCCTCCTAATAATGATAAACTAGATATGAAGTCCTTTATTTAGAGATGACCTTCGACATTTAGTTTATCTTCTGATCTTATTTTAATGGAATAGTGGTTTAACTCAATAGAGAAGTTATTTTTGTTGCTTCACTATTATAATGAGGAGATGTTGAATCTAGAGATTTTTATATTTGATGGAGAAGCTACTAAATTTTTGGCATCAATATAGAATATGAATACAATGAATGTAATATATGAAATTGAATGGAAGTACCTTAAAGTTGATATTACTTAACAATTACTTCACACAAATTATTTTAACAAATATGGTGAAATAATTCGTAGAGATTAAAAAAATGATTGTGAATCTAACACAACTTATGAGAAAAATTCACCCAGACTACAATATATGCTTCTAGTTTATTTATCAATAATGATATAAAAATATGTAGATTCATAGTAGATTAAAACAACACCATATAAAGTATCTAGCTATATGAGACATTTTATGTAATGAAAAATTAGTTTAATGTTCTCTCAATGTTGAGATGGATTTTATTAAATGGTCCTATGTTAATCTAGATAAGATGAGACTAATTGAGATTCAAGATGGTGTAGAAACTAAAAAATTATGAAATACAATCCAACCACCCACATATCAAAAATATGTGATGTACCATCATGGGAATTGTCTCAAAGGTATGGGGAAATGATTCAAGTTATGAAGAGAAGGATACTTAGTTCATGAATATGGACAATATATGAAGACCTTAGAAAAATTGATGGAGTAATGGAAGGAACCTCATAATGCACCACCCAAGGTTCAAGGATTCATCTATAGGGAGAAATATGAACTATGAAATCCAATGTACTAAATCATGGCTCCTTAAGGGTTATCAAATTAAAAAATGACCAAATATAATAGAGAAATGGAAATATTGTTTTATAACTAATACTAAATTAGAGAATAAAAATTATGTTGTAAAAGGAACAATTCCCATTTATTAATGAATTGATAATGTTTTATTTTTTACTGGTTCTACATATTATTTAATTTCCTATATGTTTTCTAAAAATGATTAATTGATGATCTGAGACCATGAAGTAGATATATCTTTAAAAATAAATTGTGGTTCAATCAATGCAACCCATTTTTTGGACACTTATCATATTAATTTATGCAATATTATTCTTCCATTAAATCTACTAATTCTTCCCTTGGTGAAATTTGATGCTATAATGAGCAAGTATTTTATCTCGTTATATAGAGCAGAAATAAACATCAAGAAAAAGTAAATCTCTTTATATATTCAGAACCATATCATGCTCTTATAAAAATTCATGTAAGATCATGAATATCATTTTTAGAATCCATCAATAGTGTATATGACGATACCTTAAGAAGAATCATACAATTTCCTAATGATTGATTGAAGGGAATGTATCCTCCTTGAGAAAATTCCAATTATGAAGGAATACACTATTGTATTTCCCAAATAGTTACATATACTACCAGAAAATCATCAGGATCTATTCTCAGTATATCTCATTCCTAGAGCTACTCCCATATCAAAATGGTAGTATAAGATTTTCCCCTATTGATTTCAATGAATTAAAGAATTATATGCACAATCATTTGGAAAAAGGCATCATACACCCTAGTTTATCACAAAATGGTACACATTTCATTCTTTGTAAAGAAAAAGGATGGATCAATACAACTATATAATAATTATTGATAGCTCAATAAGATCACTATAGAGAAAACATATCCCCTTACATGTATTGATGACTTTATTGATTAACTATAAAGAGCTCATTACTTCTCAAAGGTGGTACTTCAGTCTGTATATCATCAACTGATGGTGAAGAAAGAATATATTCTGGAAAATACATTTTATATAAGGAATAGACACTAGGATTTCAAAGTGATTCCCTTTGGAAATACTAATTCCCCTGAAATCCTAGTGGATTTTATTAATAGACTCTATAGACTACCTAAAATATTTGTGGTATTATTTACAAATAAAATTCTCATTTACACTTAGAGGAACATGAAGAGCATATAGGTCTAGTTATGGTGACATTAAGTAAATGAGTAAATGTATTCTACATTCAAAAATTGTGACTCTTGGATTTAGAAATTCACATTTTTGGGGAACAAGATCACAAGTGGAGGGATTTCTATGGACCCTTCAATGAGAAAGGAAATTGAAAAATGTCCTAGTACCTCATGTGTCAGGAAAATATGTAGTTTTTTTATTTAATGGGTATTACCGATACATTATGAGAAGTTTCGTAGGTTTTTATATCCCAGTAACTATGTTAACAAGAAAAAGGGTAAATGATTTCTACTCAACATAATTTGATTAAATCATTATGGTGTTCAAGAAGAGGCTAATCGCTACATCTATACTCAGTATACCACTAATTATAGAATATTTTTTTATTTAAAGAGATGCTTCAATGAAATTATTGGGTTTTTCAATCAAGTATAATGATTAATTGATTGGGTATGACTCACAAAAACTGAATATTTATATTAAAAAATACCTAAGACATGATCTGGAGCTATCAGTTCTGGTCTTTGCCATGATATTTGTTAGCACTATATGTATAGTGAAAATGTGACATATATACTACTAACAAGAGTATAAATTATATATTAATAAAGAAGGATCCTAATATAAATCAGTGAATATTGTTAGATCTAATCATGGAATATGATTTCTCCATTCACTACCATCCAGTAAAGTAATACATGGTAGTTAATGCACTTAGTAGAAAATAACCTACTAGTATATCCATGATATGAATTGAGAAAGAAGTTATCTTCAGGGATATTTAAATATTGGATCTTGAAATAAAAATTGTATGGAAGATATATTACCTTGGTCAAATTATTTATTTTTCATATATCCATGGGAAGATCAATTAAGGGAAAAGGTATGATCTAGAGCATCAAAAAATAGGAAATTTAGTAACGAAAGGGAACATTTGTAAGTTAAAAATCATTTAACATGGTGTCATTTAGATTTGAAAAGAATTTTAGTGCCTTATTAATTGAATATAAGTAAGGTTATTTTTTATAATTCATAAAAATCATCTTTCTCCATCCATCTTGGATGCACCATGAAGTAACAAGATTTTAGAGAGCACATTAGGTGGGAAAATTGGAAGAATTATATCATTTGAGTACACCTCAAATAACTAGGTTTGATAAAAAGTTAAAGAATAGTAAAAAAGTCTATGGGGATGATGAACCCATCTCTTTTAGCAATTTTGGAATGGGATAACATCACCATGGAACTTTTTATTTAGGCCTTAATGAAACACAAGGGAGATAATGTAATATATATTATGGTCGAGTTACTCACTAGGACATCCCACCTCAATTCATTTTGGGAATATTTATCATATGAATAAAAGGAAATGATATTTGAAAAGGATGTACTGAGGATATATGTGGAAACTTTTTCAATCATCTCAGATCATGATCCAGAGTTAACTTTTAAATTTTGGATAATTATACTAGTTTCTCTAAATACTGAATTGAGTTTCAGCAGGACCTATCACCCCCAATCGAATGACCACTATTAATGGACTACTCAGACACATGAAAACATAATTAGAGATTAATCAAGGAAAATTAATGGAGGATGGGATAAATATATCCCATTTGATGAGTTCTCATTAAATAACAAATTTCACTCATGTATTCTAATGGATCCTTATGATGCTCTGTATGGGTAATGATGTAGAACTCATACATGTTGGGATCATGTTGTTGAATGAACTCTAATTGAAACTGATCTTAGGAAAGAGATGATATAGAATCTTAATTCCATCCAATAATATATAAATGTTTCTTATTGTTTATAAAATTTATCTGATGACAACCATATATGGTAATTGTATTTAAGAGATAGAGATATTGGTTTCTATTGAATATCACCGTGGAAGATATTAATACAGTCTATAAATAATGGTAAGATTATCCCTATGTACATTGGCTTCATTGAGATACATGACCGCATAAGATAATTTGAATATCATCTTTCACATAAAAAAATATAGCTCATGTTTATGATGTGTTACACATATCTATCTTCAAAAAGTACATACCTGACCCATTACATGTACTTGATTCAAATGTGGTGAAATTGGAGAGTAAACTCTTATATTATGAGAAGCTAGTCAAAATCATAGACAAGAGATAAGATTTTATATGAAATAAGGAAACTCAACTCTTTAATGTGCTGCGTTGAAACCATAAGTATGAATAGGCGAATCTTGAATAATAGGATATAATGAAACAAACGTACCCTCACATTTTCTCAACTGAGAATATGAGTCAAAATTTTGGTGATGAATATTTTAAAATGGTGGAATAATGTAACGTCCTAGAGTTTATATATATTGTTTTTTTTCATTAAATAAATGTGTATTATATTATATTATATAGTATTATAGACATAAAACAAAGAGTGAAATGAACAACACATTATTTAGTTAATAAAAATCAATACTTGAGTTCATAATTAAACCCATTATAATTTCAAATATTAAAAGTAGAAAAAACTAGAATAACTATAATGGGAAAATTTAGTTCACTCTAGTCAGAAAAAGTCACCTCACCCATGAACAACACTATAGAAAAGAAAAAAATATATTTCTATACAAATGGACTTTAGAGAAAATTGAAATGTCGATCCTATAGAGGCACAAATTTTAATAATTAATGATAGAATAAATTATTATTTACAGCTAAAAATGTGATCCTTATAAAAGTGACCAGACCATTGGGAATTGTAATCTAACCATTGGAATTTAAATTTGACCAAAAAATTTAAAATTTAACATAAATATTATTTTTAATTGTTAATTTATGTTAATATAATTATTAAAATTCCAAAAAATAAATATCATTTGTTAATGAAGTCAAATAAATTATAATAACATTTTTAATAAACAAATATTTTACGTTATTTGGTAAAAATAATATTTTATATATTAAAAATAAAAATAACCTATGATTGAAAATTATTTTCATGAAAGCAACATAATTTTTCAAATTATCACATAAACCTTTTCAAGGGGTGATTTATTGTAATTTTTTAAAATACATAAATTTTATGATAAATTTTAAAAATATAGTTTTTCCATAATTGGTTTATATTGAAGGACATCATTCATGTTGTAATAGTAACATAATAATATATTGAAATTTTGGGTCAACATAAACGTGTTTGATTTTATAAATTATTCATTAAAAATAAACATGCTTTCGAAAACCAAAAATTACTTTCTAATATCTAAATTTCAATGTATTCCTTATAAAAAAATTTCTCATTCTTCCACTTTCCATTTTAATAAAATATTGAATCAAATTTAGAAATGTTTTTAAGCCCTAAAAAATTTATATTTTATTTATTTATGAATTATTATATCAATGATATCACTATTACCATTTTTACCTTAGATGTATGTTTTTATTAACAATTTTAACTCAATAATAAACTTCTCCTCAATCATAAATAGACCTTATCCCTCCCATTGGAAAACCGATCACCACTCAATTACTAAATCACAATATATTCCCAAATCCTCTCTCTTGTTCTATTATAAGCCTTATGGTTGTTCCGGAGTAACCCAAATCCATTCATTAATGAATTATAGTGTCATTCAAGAGAAGAAACCCAAAGGAAAGTGAAAATTGTTGTCTACAGTTGTCTCATTTTCATACATGCTTATATTTTTCTCCCAATTAAATTCAAAAAACAAATATTATATTATTATTTGTTAATTATGAAAAAATTATATTAATAATGTTGAATTACTATAGAAATTAAGTTTTTGATGTACTTCTATTTTATAACTCTCTTTATCCCCCTTTGGACTACGACCCTGATAACATTCAGTTAACTTCCAATGAGGATGTTTACATCTTTATTCATTATCTACAAAAAAATATACCACATTTACATGGGTTAAATGATTTGGAAATAATTTTATGTTTTTTACATAGAACGGATTAGATTTTGAATCAAGGCTCTTGGTGGAAGTCCAAGAGTTATTATGCATTAAGGGAATATTTTATATAATATAATGAAACTCGATTGGTAACTAAGGTGTATAGATTGGCCCCCCACTAACAACACAAACACATCGCCTTAACATGGTCATTATGCCCTGTACCACCAGGTACCACAATGTCCTTACAACCATGTGGTCCCTTGCCTGGGGTCCACCCATGTGCTTGAATAAGTAATCAAACTAATGATTCTCCCCAAAAGACAACTAATGTCATTTCCAATGTGCTTTATCCTCACTCACACATACCCTTGAAAAAATACCATTAAGAAACACACCCTAATCTCAACTCTCAAAAAATATTGAATAACTATGATATTCTATTCATGTTGGATCTTAAAAAGAATGGTGAACCTTGTTGACATGATTCATATCATTTAGTCATTTATCCCTTTACTATTCTATGTTCTTACATTCCCCCCCCCCTTATGATCACAATATCCTCATTGTGGACCCTAAATCACAACCCAAGTGGTGTCTCTGCACTTAAGGATGGGTTCCTCACCACACACCAAAGTATGGGTAGGGCCCCACTAACAACAAAAACACCCCACCTTAACATGGTCATCATTTCCCAGCACACTAAGCACTATCAGTTTCCCTAGAGACACATAGTCTCCTGTATAGTACCCACCCACGTTCCCGAACACATAGGTGATTTATCCCTATAGGCCGACACTTGGCCTTAATAGTGTTATTTTTAATAACTCTGACACACCCTAGGAAACATCCCAAAAGGTCACCCATCTTGATCACTACTCCTGGCCAAAAATGTGTTAATATGGAGTTCTAATTAGGTAGGTACATGAAAATAATGTTTCACCTTATTGAAATGAGTAATAAAATTTATTCATTTAAACATTTATCATTATAGGGTTTTATATTCACCTCTTTTAGATCACAACATCCTCATAATGGAGCATAAATAATAATTTGGGCATCCATGAACCACTAGCTTCCCCGCCGAGACGTGGTTCCCATCCTAGGGCTCACCCACATTCCTGAACACATTTATGATTTTTCCACATAAGCTTACATATACCCACCCTAGAATAATCTTTCCTCACTCACACACATCCTAGAAGACATCCCCGATGGTCACCCATAATAATCCCTACTCCTGGCCAATCATTCTTAACTAGGGAGTTCAAATCTGTTTGGATCCCAAAAAAAAAGATGTACCATGTTGAAATTAGTCATATCATTTAGTAAATGAACCCTTTATCATTCAGGGGTATTATATTAAACCCCGCATTAGATCACAATTTACTCTTTATCCACTCAACATCACAACCCAGACACTACCAACAAACATAAGGATGGGTTCTTGATCTGATACCGATGTAAGTATTGGGCCCCACTGATAACAAAAACAACCCTCTTTAACCAGGCTATCAGGTACCTTCACACCATGAATAACCAGTTACACTACAGACATGTTTTCCCCTACCTAGAGACCACCCAAATTCCTAAACAGTTTTTCAAACTAATCAATTTCCCTAAAGTCCAATAATTTTTTATTCTAGAGTGTTTGTTCCTCACTCGAACATGTCAGGGAATCATCCAAGAAGGTTACCCATCATGGTCAGTACTGTGATCCATGTATTCATAACTATGCAGTTCTAAATAGGCAGGATCCCAAAAATAAATATTAACCATATCTACATGAGTAATACCATTTAGTTAATTGATAATTTTTCATTCTAGGGTGTTATATTGGGTTTTTGGATGAAATTTTGAGTCCTTGGGATATTTTTTAAGAGTTTTTTAGTTTTATGGAAAATGTGAATTATTTGGTGTATATGTTTTATGAGAAACTGTGTGACACCTTGATGCTCAATATGTTTTTAGTTTAGTTTTCTCGGAGAATGGATGGTTTTCTCAGCTTGTTCATGGTTTGGGGTAATCTGCGAGGTATTAATGATAAAACTTTGAGAGGTTTAGGAGGTTCTATGTAATGGTTCATGGAATTCATATGGTTTTAGACAAAACATGTTCTTTCTATAGAGGGGAGGTAGTTCTTATAACACGATTCATGCACAATCTTCCAAACTCTATTACCTAACCATTCATATTGTGTAATTTAGGTCGTAAGTGTTTGAACTATTGGTGCACAAGTTTTTCAATCATTCAACTAAACCATGTGAGTGGGATTCCTTTAGACAAATCCTGCCACATAGGTGGTGCAAAATTTGGAAAATCATGCGTATGAAACATGACACATCCCATAATCTCAATTAAATTTCATTTTTACCATTTTCCCCATTGGGATTTTATGAAACATCTTTCCCTTCCCTCCCTCTTGCAAGAAAAAACTAAATAATGGTATCTCCTCCCATCCTCCCTTCTTCAAGACTCCCCAATGAGGTGAATTTTTGGTGTTTATTCTACACTTGGAGGCAATATCCATCCTAAAATGGCCCCCTTTATTCTTCATCTACCATATATATAATATTTTGGGTTCTATGGTTTATGTATTATTGATGATTCCATCTAATAATGGTTGAATAATCAATTTCCATGAGGTTTTTGGTTTTCTTTTATATAGGGGATCCCATAAGAATGTGTGTACATTGTTTTGTGGGGTTTAATTAATGTATGTGTTCATAGTTAAATTTTTTTGGTTTTAAAAATGAATTTATTAACATTTGTAATCAATTTCAAACACCTATTTGGTATTTGGACTAGAATATGGTTGTGATTATATGAAAATTCTTTGGTGAGTGGTGGGATTCATTTTTTGTTTGGTACAATGACCTGGTGGGTATTATGGAATTATTTACAATTGGGTAATGGTTAATTAGTTCATTATAATTTTTATAATTAATTAATTATTTTTATTTTATGCATGAATTAGGATTAGGTAATCTTAATGGGAACATATGGGTACTAAGGGGTTTGTACAGTACTTAAATAGACCTCCACAATGCCACACTGTTTTGGAATTTTTCTAGATTGATTGTTTAATAATGTAGGTTGTGTAAGAACCAAACACATTGTCTTTTTAATTTATTTTTTTATGTGCATGGGTGGTTTGAATGATAAATCACCTTTGTGGAATTTTTTTTCTTACGTTTATGTAAATTAGTGAGGAAATTAATATTACTTGGTTCAGTTCATTAGTTGGTTTGATTAAATAGTAAGAAGGAATAATGGCTAGAACATGGAAATATAGGGTTTTGACTTTTATGGGATTGAAACATTTTGTTTTATGGGTTGAGTTTTTTGAAAAGAAAATGGGGCTTGGAAAGGATTTTTACTATGTGTTTTGACTTCTGACTTGGGTTTGGGTGTGAAAGGGGGAAATCTATGTTTTGAAATGAGTTGGTGTCCTCTTAGTGGTTTATAAAATATGATTTATAAATGAGTTTCAAAAATGTGTATTTGATATGGGAGTTTGGTTTTCTCCATGGTGAAAATTCTTGATAGATATTGTGATGGATATAACATAAATTTAAAACATGACCCTTGTTTTATTTTCAAAAATAAATTCCCTTGTTTAGAAAATTGTGGTTTTCAAATTTTTAAAAAGGGTGTTGATTTTGGTTTCGTTTTCCATGTGAGAAATGCATGGTCTATGTAGAATAATTTATTTGTTTTGAAGGCACATAACTAAAATAGTAAATATTAATGTAATAAAATAGGCTATTGTGTTTTTCTTGACTGTTTTGCATTTTAATTATGATGATTTTCGTATTTTTGAAATTATGGAATGGTCTAGGGGTTAGAAAAATGCCCTGAGAATACGCACTATAATATAAAAAAATGGTTCACATGAAATGATTAAGAAACATATAATATACATCATGGTTTTAGTGCCCGACTATGGCTCTAGGATATGATGTCATACCATGTAGAGAAAGATGTTGGACTGATTCTCCTCCTTCATAGTTTGAGAGGGACTGATTCTCTAGGAATCACTGATGTTATATATAGATGGATTCCTGATTGAGGTTCCAGGCACAAATGTTATGTTTTGTGATGAGTATTATAGACAAGATTTTATGTATCCATACCAATAGTTTGGTATATGGTTATTTGTTGGAAAAAGTTTATATCTTCAATATTGATGTTTATAATAAATTCTATTTCAAGAATGACAGTCTAAACATTGAAGGCTTTGGTCAATTAAAGAGGTATCATGGATGTGGGTTGCATGATTCTCTATGTTGAATAAAATTTTATCACCCTTACATTTAATTTATAGTATATTCCATCTATTATAGACATTATTTGGGGGGTTTTAGGTCATTTCAATATGTTTTAGCTTAGGTGTCACCTTATAATCCTTGGTCCTATCGGTCTAGAAAAGATATCATGTTCCTTTCCTTGTATATCATTACTATACTATTTATCTTTTCCATTTTTCATCACTATGCACAATCTTATTAACTATTATTTTCTTTAAAGAACATTTGGGTAGTTCTACTTAGTTTTAATATCATCCTTCTTGTGTCGCCATTGCACATGGGTACCCAAGAAAATATCAAATGTTTACTACTGATATAGGTTTGTGTTGAGGCCCACTTTCAGTATTTTTTCTTCAAGAAGGATTGATCGAGTGGTATCATATGACTAAATGGAATAATCTTGGTGATTATGTATATCCTTTTATAATTTATTTTCTTTTTGTATGGTATGGAACTGTTCCAATGGATGTTTGGTTGTATGCTTGATATCATCATTCTTTCCGCTATGTCATTTTATTTTATTTTAGCATGTTTTATCTCTCTATTATTTCATCTTTACCAACTATGTATTTTATTTAGGTATTTACTATTTTTTGCACTCTGATATGGGGGGTGTAACCTCCTTAAAATTCATCATTAGTCCTGAGCTGTCTGTTGGAAACCTCTGGCATATGAGGAGGTGTGCTATAGGTCATGTAGTGAACTGAATCGGGGCCCCAGTTTAGTAGAAACAAGGACAGGGTGTTAAAAATTTGAATCATAGTGGTTTAATATCTTATTATTTTACAATTTTGGGTTCGGTATTCTAGAGATATAGGAATTTTCAAATGATTAGATGGATACATGGATGGTGCATCACAAACAAAAATTTCAATTGGAAGACCACATTACATGGGGCTTGGATTGAATTTCTAGATTTTTGACCTTATGGTGGAAATGGTTTTCTCTTAGAGAGATACATTGTTTTTTTGGATTGGATGACTTTTGATGGATTTTTTTCCCTTTGACCATTGGAAAGATGCATTTGGGTGGGTTTAGACATTTTTACTATAAAGGTATGAGGCGTATCATACATCATGTAAGGTACATAGGATCCACAAGTTATAGGCCTACTAATGTGTGATTTTATGGACTTACTTATGATGGAAGGTTATGTGGGTCAATGGGGAGATGCTAAAAAATGAGGAAATTAGTTTAGTTCTCATGTATGATTGGTGTAGTCACCTGGGTGGGTTGGTGTGGTGTAATTATAGGTCATTGGAACCCTTGTTAGTGGTATTTTTGAGGTTGGTAGTATGTTCAGGACCTCTATGGAGTAGTCTAATATGCAGATGCTTAGAGAGAACATGTGTCCTAGTATGGGAAGTTGCTGGTTATCTGACACCTTTATGGTGAGAGACATTCAAATGGGGGTGTTTTGACTTGTTGATTTCATGTGATGATTAGACTATATCAAGTTTGATTCCCGGTGGGTTGTGTCCTTCAATGAGAGGAATAGACCCTGGGTTGTAGGACTGGGTAATCTATTTGACCTAAATCTCATTTTGTGAGTCGAGGACATGTGTATTTTTAGGGTTAATTGTGAGAGGGGTTGGTCATGTTATTTGTGCTTTTGGGTTTGTGAGGTAATGATGTATTTTTTGAACTTTTGGAAAATGATTCATGTAGGGTGAATCCTAGAATATGATTCATGGTCATATGATTCCTTGGGTTTAGAGAAAAAGAACTATGGTGATTGTGCTTTAGCATTGTGGTAGGATTCTAGAGGGGTAGGATAGTTCGAATTCCAATCAAAAGTAATGAATGTGTAGGATTGTTTTTCTAGTGGTTTGTAGTCATATTTGATTCACAATGGGTGATTTGGGAAAATGTGGTTTCAGGTGTGAAATATCACTTCATGTAGCGAGAGTGAGGGTCGGTTTTTGTATGAGAAACATGGAGGCGTCTAGTTTTCATGAGCTGGAAATTGCATGGATTGTTGATGTATTGGTATATAATATGGGTTATGGGGTAAGGACTGGCTGGGTTCTTGAATCAGTCATCTCTAGATGATTTTCTATGAATGTGGGGAGAGCATACATGAACATAGAGGTACGTTTGAATTATGCTCAAGTCTATAGTTGTCACATAAGATGTTTTGTATCATGAGATTCTTTTGGTTTTGGAAAGAACCAATTGCACTCTATGTCAGGTGAGATAAGAGAGTGGGGTTGGAATTCATAGAGGATATTAATTGTGATCTGATTTTTCATAATACTTGACTCATTGGATTCAGAATCAGGTTTTTTGATGGGATCACCAAATAGGGAGTGTGACATTGAAGTGTTAGTGGAATCTTAGAGGACCAAACAGATGGTGAAATGTTGCTTCTTTGGTTGGTGGATATGATTTTACAAGAGATTATACTTGAGATTCTTGAGTGAGACAGGTTTTCATGAGTTTGGTGAAAATTGATGTAAATGTGATGAGATGGTTGTGGGTGAGGGGCCTAAGACCTTTGGATGTATTTGTTATGTTCAAGGAGTTATAGGTGACATTGAAAATGAGTGATTATTGGTGGTATTATTTGAAGACATCCTAGAATACTCTTATTTAGTAACAATATTTCCTAATAACATTAAATCCTTCTATGTATTCTGAGAGAGAGATGGATATACACCAAGATACCCTAACTTCATTTTTTGGATATGGGGCCTCTTGAATGTTACACTCAAGGAGTAGTGAATTTGGTGTTTTATGGTGGGAAGTTCAATATTTTCAATTCTCAGGAGGGTTTCACTGAATGGATCATTTTTCTATGAATTCCATGGGTTCCATTCTTGAATGTTGGAAATGGGTGATATTTTTTTATGTTGCTTTAGTGAGGGAGAGATACTCATATGTAACTCTTGGGTTAGAAGTGTTTGGAGTGTGGGATGATTTGGTTTAGGTTTTCTAGGTAATATGGTGGTGATTAAAGTCTTATTGTGTGAAGTTGTGTATCAGTTATAGAAGAATGAATGTCAGGAAAGAAGGGTCACAGGTGTGTGGAGCAGGTTATGTATCGCTTGTGGGGATACCGGGATTCCGGAGAGGAATGTTTGAGGTAATTTGATGTGTATTGTTGGACATGACTGATGTTTGGAGTCATTAGAGTATATGAACATGGAATATCACTTGAGGTTGAGTGTGGAATACAGTAGGAATTTTTTGGTTGTTATGTAATTCCTTTGGGAGTGAAGGAATTGAAATAAAATGATAGAAATGCACCGATAGATGGATTCAGACCCATTGGAATCTATTTATAAGGGGATTTTATGACTATTTTTAGTGAAAATATTTTGTGAAAATGGATGGAAGTATTTCATTTTGTTTCATTTTAGGAATAATGGGTCTGTTTTGGTTTTGTGTTTGGATTTTGAGGAAAATCTTATGTGTTCTTAGTTCCTACATGGATGGTAGGTATACATTTGATTTAGATGGTTTTCGATGATGAGGATAAGTGTCGATGAAGATTGGAGTTCTCAGGGGTTTAGAAGAATGGTATTTTGGGAGACATTATATGTATTTAATGGGTGTATGAGTTCAGGTATTGTTCTGATTTCTATTTGTAAAGGGAGTTATGTATCAAATGTTGGTGGTCATAAAATGATTCTTATAGGTGGGAGTACCATTGATCAATGAATTCTTGGGTGGAATTATAATCAATGTTATAGTTTAATGGCATTTTTTAGGTTCTATCATGGTGTTTTAGTTTTCTAATGGGTGTTAGATAGAAGTTTTGGTCAGTTTGGGGGCTTATATTAGGAGGTTGGTCCTTGGTTGTGTTCCATTCTTTCAGAAGCTGAATGAGGATGTCAGATGGGATCTAGTGACTAATATAAGTTACATGGTGTGGTTATATTTCAACCAAGGATTCTTGTGAATGAATATTATTACGGTGGGAAGGTATTAGGATCTAGTGTTAGGATTGGTTGAATTTATTATGATGAAATTTGAATTTATTTCATTGTTGAGTTGGCCAAATTTTGGATCTTTACTCAAAATGGGAATCCTAGAGTTGGTATAACACAAGGTAATGTTTTGAATTGATTAATGTTTCTTGGGAGGTAGCCTTATTTTTCAGAGGTTCTTTAGAAGATTTCGGTTATTTCATTAGAGGTTTGGTGATTCTGGAAATATTACATGGTCTAATGTGCCTGGTTTAGGAGAAACTGTGCAAAACCGTGATTCCTAAGAAGTTTATTTTTCATTTTGAATTAATAATGGTTGATTTTAATGGATTGAGAATATTTTTGGGTAAATAGTTTGAGCTCGAAGGAGAAACTATGCATGGTTGATGAGTGAATGAGTTATGGTTAATGGTTTGTGAATGATTTCATAAAAACAATGACTCTTAGTTTGAAGGGGAGGTAATAGTGATAACAAGATCGGTTCATGGTTTTCCAGACAAAGTAGCATAATTGTTTGGGGAATGTGAGTTTTTAATTTTGGGTTCACTTGGTTAGTGCATGGTTTGGGTAATAGTTCGAAAAATTCATGAGAGTGGGTGGGTTGTGGAAAGAGCATGCTGTGTGGGTGGTGCACGATTTGGAATACTTTGGGGATAAATCGTGTGGCTTTTCCTCGTATCATTTAGATGGTATATTTACCATTTTTCACATTCTTATTTTATATTACCTCTTCATTTTCCCTAACTCTTTCATGGATGAACCATACAAGGATTTCTCATCCATTCCTCCCGTCATCAAGTAGTACCAATTAGGATATTTGGTGGTGTTTATTCAGAATTTTGAGTTAAAATACAACCATTATTGGATCCATGCATCATCTTATCCCTTCAATATTATTTTATGGGTTATATAATTTACTAATTGCTGATTATTGCACTAGATAATGGTCTAATCATATGTTTTCAATGGGGATTTTTGATGTCTTTTGTAAACTAGATCCTATGAAATAATTTTCATATCGGTGTTTGGACTTTTAATCTGGTATTTGTACGTTGTTGTTTTTTCCCAAATGAATTAATTTAATTATTTTTGTTTTTGATTTTCTATTACATCTTAGGGATTTATCCAAGAATTTGTCTGGGGTTATACCATGGGTCTTTAGTGAGTTGTTGGATTCAGTTTCAGTGAAACACGATGACTTAGTGAGTTTTTTGGCCATTCAATAGTTTGGTTTTGTTTATTTAATTAGTTATAAATTTTATAATTAATTAATTATTTTTGTTTGATATAAGAATGGATCTTAGTTGATCTTGAAGAGATCAGATGGATGATGAGTTGTTAGGATGATTCTTTAATGGGACTTGGAAAGTGAACTATGTTTTTGAATTTTTTTTTAAAAGTGTCATTAATGAGGTAGTTAGATTATGGACTTTACCCAAAGTCTTGTTAATTTTTATTATGTGCAGGCAGTATGCGTGACTTAAATTTAATTATTGAATTTTTTTCCTTAGTTTATGATTAATATATAGGATACAAGATTAAC
The DNA here is from genome assembly GCA_963277665.1 of Viscum album. NCBI lineage: Eukaryota > Viridiplantae > Streptophyta > Magnoliopsida > Santalales > Viscaceae > Viscum > Viscum album. Next base: position 1,496,828,440 of record OY728164.1, read on the forward strand.
ATTATTATTCTCATTTGTTGGTTTGATTAAATTGTAATAAGGGCTAATGTGTCATACTTCAAAACTAAGGGTATCATGTTTTAAGGGAAAAATATTTTTTATGGGTTGAGATTTTTGAAAAGCCTATGGGGCACCTGAAATGTTTTTAACTCTATATATTGATTTTAGAGTTGGTTTTGGGTTTCAACAGGGAAATTTTATGTCTTGAAATAAGGGGGTGTCGTCATCGTGGTTTAGAAACGTGGGTTAATAAATGAGTTTCAAAATGGATTTGAAATGGATGTGGGGTTGCCTCCATGGTGAAAAATAATTATGGATCTTTTGAGGGTTTTAATATAACATTATCCCTTGGGCCATGTTTTTTTTCAAATAAAAATAACCGTGTAATTAAATTTTTGGTTTTGAAATGAATAACATGGGTGTTTAGTTTAGTTTCTTTTGACATTTGAAAAAGGCATGGTCTTTGTAAAGGAATGTATTTATTTTCAAGGCCTATAGGGACCCTAGTAAATATTAGCAGTTTATTATCATTGTTGTTTTTATATTGAAATTTGATTATCGTCATGATGTTGAACTTAGTGTTTTTGAAATGACGGAATGTTCTTGGATGTAGACATAAGCTCCAGGAACAAATTGTATATTATAAGAAAAAGGTGCTAGACTGAGGGTTGGGAAACAAAAAGTACACTTCATAGATTATGTTCTAGACTGAGTCTATGGGTGATGGTGGTATTCTATGTATTAAATAATGTTGGACTAATTCTCATCCTCATTTGGTTGGGCCAGATTGGTATTATTGGCCCCACTAATGTTATGTATAGATGGATGCTAGAATGAGGTTATAAGAAATACTATTATGTTTTTTGATGGGTTTTATAGACCCGTTTTCTTATTGGTACTGATAGTTTATATATGGTTAGGTGATGTATGGGGGTTCTATTAATGATTTATATTTATGTAGATATGTTATTCAGATGCTAGAATGGCAATCTAACACTGATGGCTCTAGTACATTAGATAAATGTCATGAATGTAGATTTTTTCCCCTATGTAGAATGAAAAGTGAGAACTCTTCGTTTAAATTTACATTATATATATCTTATGCTATGCATTAATGGACTTGTTTAGGTCATTTGACGTTGGGTCGACATGAGATTAACATTAGAACCCTTTAGCTGGTGGGTAATAGATGAGTTGTCTTGTTCCTTAGCATGTATCTCTTTCCAATAATGTTTATTCTTTCCACTATTTATCTACATGAACTATTATATTGAATGGTATTTTATTTAACATAATTTTCAGTGGAATACTGAGTTTTTCTCACACCATCTCAGGCATCCGTTGAACTTGTGTACCTGAGCAAGTCTCACATGTTTATTATAGGCATAGGTTTGGCTGAGGACCGTATTGTGTATTGTTTGTTCGAGCATGATTTATTTAGTAGTATTAGTTGAAAGGATGATATTAACTACTACAAAACCTATGTTTAACAACTATTGTATTTATAAGTGATAAAAAACATTGATAAATGGAATCGTTTTAAATACTAATGAAAACTCTGAAAAATTTAACCTTTTACCCGCACTTTTTTAGCGTTAATAAAGGGTTCCTTTATCATCTCTTTCTTTAGCACTAATAAAAGAGACCCTTATCAATGAATTTTTTAAATCTCTCATAAAGGGTATCCTTTATCAGTGCTTTGTTTTTAGCACTAATATTGTGTACCATTTTCAGGGCTTTATTTTTAACGCTGATAAATATTTATTTTTTCATCAATTTTTAGGGTTTATAATGGTATGAATAAATAAAAGGAAGAATAAAATAAATAAAAAATATTATATTAAAAATTACTAAAAATTTTATTAATAAAATATTTATTGATAAAAATGAGTAAACTGAATGTACATTATTAAATATAAAACATTTTATTTATTAGATAATTATGATAATTAATTTTATGAAATTGTAAATATTAAATATATAGATATATATTAATTTATATAAATATGATTTATACATCACAAAATATTTCTCTATTTTACATTATATATTCATTAATAACGTTAAAAATAAATTTGTAAAAAAATATTTATAAAAAAATATTTATAAATTTAAATTTACTATATTCATAAAATTATATATTTCTAATTATAAATAAATAAAAATATTTTTAAATTATTTATATAATTATAAAAAAACTAATTATATATATTCAAATAATTAAAAAATTATAATAAATTTTCTTAAATAATCAATATATTGACTATATTCATATTTATATTTTGATATATATATATATATATATATATATTTATAATTATATAAATATATATAATGATATAAATATTTAAAATATATATATAATTATAACCAAATAATTAGAAAATAAAAATATATAAATTTAAAAAGTAATATATTTACTATATTTAAATTTTTATTTATTTATTAAGTATATATAAATATTTAGAATTTTTTTGTTAATAAATATATATCTAAATCCTTCATCTGGGCTTAAGTATTATGCACTGATAAATAAATCTTTATTAGAGATATTACTTTAGTGCTGATAATGATTGATTTTATTTGTATTTTTTGGCACTAATAAAGACCTTCCTTTATTAGCACTAAAGAAGAACTGATAAAGAGTTTTTTTTATCTGCACCTATTACCTAACCAATGAGAAAAGTGTCCCGATATATTTAAAAAACCTTAACCATTTGTGAACCTGTCTAGATATCAGAAGATTTCCTTAAAAATCACCGACTGCCAATACTCCTCCTCGGCGAATGAAAGCTTGAATCACACCACTCGACTATCTCTAGTTGGTCTAAAATCATTTCCAACATCTGGTTTTTTATTGGTGTTTGAGTTTCTGAAGAGGTTATCATATTTTCATCAACCTACCAAGGCATAACTTCCAATTTTCTTTTTGTTTTTATGGTTTCATTTTTTATCTATTCTTGGATTATTTCTTTATTTGGGGTATAGTGATTTTATAATATTTTCATTTTATATTATGAAAGGAATTCTTTGTTTATAATTTGGTTTTTGATTTACTACTATTTTATAGACCATATCAATATACAAATATATAGGTTATATCTTACACTGAACCATGGATTTATTCATTGTCGTTCTAATTTTATGTTTTATATGTTCTTAGTAAATAATTTTTTCATATATGTTTATAAATTTGTAGAAATTTACATGTATATTCTAGTTTATTGACTACTGATTAGAGGAACATTGGTGGTTCCCTAATGATTATATATATGGTGACATTTATCATAGACACTTAAGTGGACATATAGCTTCAAATGCTATTTTACAAGAACCATGTTAGTGGTGTGATGTATGTTACTCTTTTTTTTATATGTTTCAAAGGATCTATTATCTATTAGAATTCACTATGGTCCTTAATTTCCTTATGGAATAGATTCAAAGGGGTATCTCAAGTTAATCACATGTGGTTTTATCACATCAAGCATTCACTTTTTAAATCATTATTGTGCCTTTAGTTCAAGTTATTTTGAACATAAGGATTTTATCTATATGATATTTCTTCTAGGAAATAAGTGATTTTTTATACGTGACAGGTATGTCTGTCTAAATAGTTATTCCATCATTTATTTCTATAGTTTTTTGTCTAATAGGTATGTATATATTGGGAAACGATGATTTTTGGTATGGATGTCCATTGACCCCAACTGTCATTCTATAATTGTGTTCAACCTATGCTACTAATGGATTATATTTGGGTAGGGGGACCACATCTTATTTATGGTTTTTTACAACCAATGTTTAAACAATCATTTAGTGAAATTGAGGTTTGTTAGATGACATACGCTGAACTATTATGGTGTTTTTGGTTAATTCAGGCTAGGGTCATTACACTATCCCTCTATCTGTATACACCTATAAATTTTAGTTATAATATCACTTATTGTATTCCTTTATCTCCCTCTTATTATTGTATTCAATGAGATGATCTATCATAGTGTATCCATCCATGTGTTTATCTTGTATCCTCAAATCATATACATAAATAATAACATAATTCATCGAAAATATGATGCATCCCCTATGTTCCCTCAATGTGAATCCTTCTCACCCTCACTCCCTCTATGTGGTTGATAATTAGGTATAAGGTATTCCAACAAATTTAACATCTGTTCTTGGTATAATATAATGTGATACTATATGTACTGCTTCTAGAAGTTTTCACTACATATGAGATTCTATTTCTCCATGTTAGATCATAAGGAATGTGATGTAGTCTTGTAACATTCCATTGTCCTTAAAAATAAAATAATATTTATTACAATTTAATGATTACTAATAGTGATGTTATTGGTGATTATATTATATCCCTCACTGTTTTTTCAAATCCAAACATCTCTTATTGTTGGATTAAAAATACCAAGGTGCTCAGATATTCTACTAGAAAAGATCCATATTTCCCATCATCGATATATTAATCTCTTTGAAACAATACCTATTCATTTCATTAAAAATGCACCAAAAATCTACAAAAATAATTATAGTTATATACCTTTTAAAATTATTTTTATTACTAGATCCATGAAACCACTGATCTAGTTGATTGAATGAGAGTTTGTTATTTTTTTATCATATTTGAGTATCTTTTTACTCTATAATTAATTTAATTATATTTTTATTTTTATGGGATTTAAGAAATATTTGATGTTGAGAAATTATTTTCTTAAATTTAGTTACCCATTTTCTATAACATAATTAAATTCTTTAAAGTAGTCAAATGATGAGTTTCCCTTATTAGAATTTTCTATAACCTTCACTTTTGATAATGACTAATTTCTGTAAATTTATTCATCGATTGTATAAAGTTAATCTTTTATCAACCCAATATGATGGATATAAAGTAAAAATGGATGATTTATAATCGTTTGATAAACAAATATGAATACAGAGTTAAAGTGTTCATATAGTTTGCAAGAGAGCATGTAGACGACACTTCTAAAATCCTCTTTCTATGTTTACATTGTTTTAATTCAAGAATAATTAGTTCATAATAGTTGTAAGAACATATTATTTATCATGGAATAGATCAATGATATAAAATTTGGAGTAAATATGGGAAAAACTGAACATGTATGTCGATTGGGATGATACTGTGGTTTATGAATCATTTGATATGAATGCATTTGTAAATGATGATAGAGACCACATATGAGGAATGAAAGTGGAAATTTAAGGTGACCTTCTTCATTGTCAAATGTTGTTTTAGGAGTTAAATAGTTATTCCAAGAAACCATTGTATACTGGTTGCCCTAAATTCACAACATTGTCAGCAGTATAGAATTTATATAATTTTAAAGTTATTAGTGGATGGAGTGACACTAGCTTTGCAGAACAACTTCGTCCTATGAAATATATTCTACTAGAAAAAAATGAACTACTATGAAGAATATATGACTCTAAACTAATATAACACTCAATGGAAATGATCTCTAAAACAATACATGTTGTCCAAATGATTCTATATTGTTTCGCAAGGACAATAAATCACTCATAAAATTCCATAAGTGTTACGCTGATCCATACAAGAAAAACTCACCAAATACATTGAAATATGTATGGTAATTTCCTATAATTTCATTGTTTAGAAGACTATAAGTATTTCAGGAAACAAAAATACAATTAATATATCACGTAGATAAAATAATTATTGATGGGAACCTACGTTATCTAGAAGATTCTCCTCAGTGGAAGGAAATTGATTCAGAGATTTCTGAATTTGGAGATGTGTTGAGAAACATTTTCCTTGTGTTATCTAAATATGAAATAAATAATTTTGGTTTATATAGTAGTACTCAAAATAAATGTACCTTAATGTTGGTAAATTATAACTTATCTCCATGGTTATACATGAATGGAAAATACATTATGTTGTCTCTAATTATATATGAACTAAAGAAACTTGGTAATGATGTTGATGACAATTCAGATCCACTGATTAAAGATCTTAAATTGATACAGGGTATATTTCTTTTATTGTATGATAATTTTTGAAGAGAATAATTCACATTATGGTCATATTGTAGTGAACAATAAATGAATTCCCCACTTATGTAAATTTATCAGGTTGTAGCATTAAAGAAATTTTGGGGTTTCCCATTTGTAAAAAATACCCTTTCTCAGTTTAGTTGAAACATTCCTCAAAGATGCTGTTTTTAGGAAATCATAAATTGTTACCTCAATGGAATAAATATAAAACCTAAAAAAAACATTAGATGGGAATATCAAACAAGGTTCAACACCATATCAAGTAACGTGAGATAAAATGTACAATAAAGTAAAAAACATTGAGACTATTTTTCAATAAACCATCTTCAAAAAACAAAAAAAAATATGGTTGGAAGAAGAGAGTAATATTTATTAAATTGATGCATTTGAATTGTTTGTATATCAGACATTTTCTTGATGTCATGAATTTAGAACAAATGTATTTGATTGGTATATTGTTACATTACTAAATGTTCCTAAAAAAAATTGATGACATCAAATCTTTGTTGGACTTGATAGAAATGGGGATAAGGGAAGAGATGGCAATGGTGAAGGGTAAATGGTCATATTTTCTTCCTCCAGTATCTTACACTCAATCCAAAAAGGAAAAATTGAAACTATTCATTTTATTTACTAGAGTAAATGTTCCAAAAGGGTATTCGTTAAATATATAGAATGCCCTGTCAATGACTAATTTGGTGTTAAAAGGACTAAAATCACACAATTGTTAGGTTTTTATACTAGATTTGATGCATATTTATTTTCATTTCATTCTACCTCAATTTTTACGAAAAAAATTAACTAGACACTGCTTATTTTTCAAAACTATATGTAGTAAATTTTTAGACCTAGTGAAGTTTCCCATCATGAATAATGATATTGAAGTCGTATTATGGGAATTAGAGATGTTCTTCCCACCATTAATCTTTAATAAAATGGTCTATTGGATTTTTCACTTATTTGGAGAGGCTCAACTCTATGGTCTAGTCCATTATAGATAGATGTACCCCACTGAATAGAATATGAATACATTATAAAGGGTATCTCAAGAATCAATTTCGTCTACAAGGTTATATTACAAAATAATATATTGTAGAAGAATCTATTGACTTCTTTATCTATTACCTATCAATTGTTTAAAGGATCGATCTCCCAAATTAGCATCACATGGAACGCCATATGGATGGAGTGGTTTATGGAAGATATGATTTTTCATTTAACTTGAAAGAGTGGAATGAGTCACATCATTAAATATTTTATAAATGTGAAGATGTTTATCCATACATTGAAGCCCACAAAAAAATTATTAGTGATTTGAATCCATCAGGGGGTGATGGATGGATATCAAATACACATAATAACTAATGTATAGGATGGTTCAATGATCTAATTTATAAGTAGTAATTTGAATATCCAAATTTGATTGTATATCAACATAAATGTATTGCCAGAGGACTGAATACAAATTTTATATCTTACACTAGTTTTTTATTCAACAGTTTTACATTCTATACAAAAGAAGATGATGACGCCAATATGATGAAAAATTATGGTGTTATGATTGTGGCTGAAGCAATGCACATATCTGGTTCCAAGGATATAAATACAATTTATGGAAATATTTTTTACTTTGGCATTATTGAATAGATATATGAGTTTTATTATACAACATTTTGAGTTCTTATATACTGTTGAAAATGGGTTGAGAATATCAATAAAGTGAAAGTAAATGAAATGATATGTGCGAAGGTGAATTTTTGTGTGGAAGGGAAAAAAGCCGATCCATTTATAATGGCATCACAAGTAGTGCAAGTATTATATTTCTCTGATCCAACAAATAGAATTTAGTGGGTTGTCCTACTAGCAACTAAAAAATATTTGAGTCAAATAAAAATTCAATCGTAGATGAACATTGAATTTGGAAATAAAAATTAGTTCATGTTATCCCTTAGGAAGACAATGTCATGTAATTTATAGGGGACCATAAAGAGAGGATTTGGATTCTCTATAGAGGAAAAAAATCCTTGAAACCTTTTAAAAACATAATCGGGGCACAATGAGAAGGTAATTTTCTTAATATATTATATTTTTCCTCATAATATTATACGTTCTATACTACATTAACATAATATAAATTTAATTTTTGACTACTCAGGAAGATAATGTATTCATCACATTATGATATTACCAATCCCTTGGATAAAAAAACTATAATGAGGAAAACCCTATGGAAAGATGTAAAGGTAATGTTATGATATACTATCTCTATTTAACCAAAATATTATATAATGGAATGTTGATTTAATTTTCATTATTCCATTCAAAGTTAGTTTATATAATATGATTTATGTCTATGTTTCATGGCTTTACAAGAATTGAAACAAGACTATCTCTACTCAGTCTTAGAGGAAATCATGATGTTTTCAATGTAAAATCATTTTCTATAAAAATAATATATTGTTTCATATTTATAGTTAACTTATTTCTTATTCATATTACTCACATAATAATTGTTTTATTATATAGGTGGACTCTTTTTTTATTTGGGGTGCTCTTCCCAACCTTCTTAAATTTATACACCAAAAAATATATAGACTTATTCTCCTTCAAAACATTTTCACACTCGTGGTGGTGGATCTATCACTTTCATTCAGGATACCTACACTACCATTGTAGGATGGGAAATAAATCTTCATCTTCTCAATTAAATATGTAATATAAAAGATTTCATAGAAAAATCATTTTCTATAGAATTATTTTATTATTTCATATTTATGTTAAATTTTTTTAGTATTACTCACATAGTAATTTTTTTCTTATATAGGTGGATTCTTCTATTCGAAATTGGGTGCTATGTTCATCATTCGTGCCTTTTTACACCAAAACGTCTACAAAAATATTCTCTATTAAAACCATTTCACCCCTACAGTGGTGAATTTATCACTTTTATTCAACTTACCTCCACTATATTTGTAGGAAGAGAAATGATGCTGAAACTTCACAATTATAGAGGCAATCTTGAAGATTTAACATTAAAATCATTGTCAATAGAATTGACGTATTTTTTTATATTTTTTTTAATTTATTTTTTTTTAATATTACTCACATAATAAATTTTTTCTTGTATAGGGGGATTCTTTTGTTCGAGTTGGGGTTCTCTGTCAATATTTCATGCCTTTATGAACCAGATCATCCAAAAAATGCTTTCTCTCTCAAAACCATTCACCCCTATAGTGTTGAAAATTGTCACTTTCCTTTAAGTTCCTTTTACTACTCAATCACAAAGGTAATATTGATATTTTAAAAATAAAATAATTGTCTATTGAATTAATTTATTATTTCATATTTATGTTTAATTCATTTATTTTTAGTATTACTCATATTAATTTTTTTCTTATATAGGTGGATCATTTTTTTCAATTTTATGTTGTTTTTTGAAGATTCCCATGTACTTTTGGAAGCTCGACAAAGAAAACAAAGGAAATCATGAAAAAATTGACACTTATGATTTTTTGGGACTATGGGATGTGTAGTAATCAGTTAGACCTATATGTGACACATGATGTGACTAGTATGAATCTAGGTACTTCATTCCATCTAAAATTAACATTAATTTTAGTAAAAAAGACAAGTGACATACTAAAAAAAGATAACATATTCATTTTGTTTTGATACTTTATTAAAATGATCCATATGTCAATTGTGATGTGTAAGAATCAGTCATACATAAATCCAATATAGGTTTTTCCTAATATAACTCAACGTGTCTATAATGAGTTTAAAATCAACATTTGACTCTAAAAGGTTTCACTCAATGAAAACGAAGAAAAATTTCTCAGATTATTCATATAATTTTGGTAATCAATTTACAAATCATTTTTGATGTGTAGGATGAAGTCTCACACAATATTATACACGATGTGATCTGTATGATTCAATGTTCTTGTTTCAAGTTAAAAAGTACATTTTAGTTAAAAGGGAGAGTGACATTCTCAAAATCAATAAAACACATTCATATTTGTTTTGATACATAAGTAAATTGTTCCATATGTGATTTGATATGTCCACGAATTAGACACACCTCAATCTGACACATGGGGTGAATGGTATGGCACAAAATACATGTTTTTATTTAAAATGTAAGTTAATATTTTTAAAAGGCCAACTGACTTACTAAATATCAAGTAAAGACATTACAATTGTTTAAATACATTTGTAAATTAATCCATAAGTCATTTTTTTTAAGAATCATCCTCTCCTCAATATGATATAAAATGTGATCGGTATGAATCAAATTACATTTTACAATATGAAAATGAAATTTTTGAGAAAGATACAAGTGACATAATCAGAACTGAGAAAACCTATTCAGATTATTTTAAAACATTATGAAAACTATATATATGTCATTTGGGATATGTATTAATATGTTACACCTCAATCTGAATCACGTTTTCACCGATATGACTCCAAGTGCATGTTATTATTTAAAATACACATAATTTTTATTAAAAAGGAAAAAATTCCTACTCAAAACAAAGAAAACACATTCACATTGATTGAATATCTAATAAAGATGAACCAAATGTCATTTGGAATGTGTAGTAATTTGATGAACTTCAATCCAATGCACAACGTGATCAATATGAGTCAAAGTATGTGTTTCAATTTTAAAATGAAATTTTAGAAGAGAAGAAAAGTAGCGTACTCAAAACCAAAAAAAATCAGGTTGTTTTTAAACATTAGGAAAACAATCCATAATTCATTTGGGTTGTTTAAGAATCAGTCTCACCTCAATCTTTACACAGTGTGGCCGGTATGACTAAATGTGTGTGTTTTTACATAAAATTGACATCAATTTTATTAAAAAGAAAACCAACATAATGAAAACCAATAAAACACTTAATAATTGTCGTAATAATTTAAGAAAATGTTCCATATTTTATTTTTGATGTGTTGGAATCATACGAACCTCAATATAATTCAAAATGTGACCTGTATGAGTCAAAGTTTGTTATTCAATTTTAAAATGGCATTTTACTAAAAAACAAGTGGCATGATCAAAATTAATATAAAATATTCAAATTGTTTTTAAAATTTATTAAAATTATCCATAAGTAAATTGGGACATGTATTTATTTGTCGCACCTCTATCTGATGCACGGTGTGACCAGTATGACTCCATGTGCGTCTTTTTATTTAAAACTGACATCAATTTTAGTAAAAAGTCTAACTGGACAACTAAAAACCAAGTTAATTAATTCTAATTATTTAAATAAATAATGAAAATGATACATAAATTGTTTTTGATGTGTAGAAATTAGCCTCACCACAATTCTATACACAATGTGATTAATATGAGTCAAAGTGTGTGTTTTAATTTTAAAATGACATTTTCAGAAAAAAGGACAACTGAGATACCCAAATAGGATTAAAAACATTCAGATTGTTTTGAAACATTAGTAAAATGATCCATATGACATTTGGGACATGTAGGGATTATCTCTATCTCAAACTGATGTATGGTGTGACTAATATGACTCAAAGTGTGTCTTTTTTATTTAAAATTGTCTTTAATGTTAGTAAAATGGATAACAATCCTAATTAAAACCAAGAAAAAAAATTCATATTTTTTTATACATTACAAAAAAGATTAAGATGAACTTTTTGACATATAAAAACTTCCTACACCTCAATCCGACACATGATGTTCCCATTATGACTTTATGTTCCAATTATCAGTTTTGAATCAGCATTTTAGTTCAAAAATTGTCACTCACTAAAAACCAAGCAAACACACATAGATTTTATAGTTAATTTTATAAAATGATTCAAAAGTCATTTGGGACATGTAAGAATATTTTTAACCTCAATCCAATACACAATGTGATCAAAATGATTCAAAAGCGTGTGTTTCTAGTTTAAAATGACATTGCAGTAAAAAAGACGATTGATATACTCGAAACTGAGAAAACTCATTTAGATTGTTTCGATACATTAGGAAAATTACCCACAAGTCATTTGAGACATGTTATAATCTTTCTCACCTCATCCTAATGCACAGTGTGACCATTATGACTCCAAATTCATCTTTTTTATTTAAAATTTACATCAATTTTTAAATTAAATTTAACCGTTTCTGTTAATTTATTTATTTACATTATCTCTAACAAAAAAACATTTTTTATACAAGATCATTATTTTTCTCATTCAAGGGAGGTTTTTTAATAAATTTCATGATTTGGGATGGGATTAAAATATAAAAGATATTTTATGTTTTTGAATGTAGTTAATACTTTGTATTTATGTAATTTTATAAAACAATGTTTGAAATCTCTATAATATTGTTTTTGATTATTTTGTTTTGGTTATAAATTTCACTTCATTTAAATCATATATTGGTACTTATTTCTATTGATATATGGTGTGTTTTCAGTGATTCAGTGTGCTGTTACAACACACTATTATATGTCCCTTTATCATCACTTTTAAATATAATGATAAAGGTCTTCTTTATCATCACTTTTAAAAGAAATGATAAAATTTCCTTTATCATCACTTTTATAAGATCTGATAAAAGGTTCCTTTAGTGATTATAATTTAAAAAGCTGAAAAAGGTCCCATTTATCATCTCTTTATTTAACAATGATAAAAGACCCCTTAATAATTTCTTTTTCATCACTGATAAAAGACCATAGCTTTTAACCTCACCCATGTAGTCAGCACTTTTCTTATACTGATAAAGCCCATTTCTGCTGCTGTTAATAGCCAATTTTGTAGTATATTTAGATTAATTATGATGAAGATATGTTTTCTATATTCTTTTATTTTGGTATGTTATGTAATCGGCCCAATTTTCTATTGGTTTTATGAATTGTATGGTCGTTCGGGCCCCGATTGCAATTCATTTTATTATAGAATGCTTCTGTTATCAATTATTTACATTTGATTTTATTTGTATGATAATATGTTATTTACATATAGTTTTTTACTCTTATAGAAGGGGAATAATCACCTCATAGTTCCACTTTAGACACTGTGTTTTAGTCAACTGCCTCTAGAATATGATTGGGAATGCTCTGGGCCCTATGGTGAGCCAGCTTAGGGTAACCATTTGGGAGAATTTGTGCCAGGTAATTAAACCCATCCTTATGTCTTGTTATAATAAATTAAATATGATATATTAATGTGTATATATATATATTTTGTTTTTTTTGGAATTAATTCAACTTATGTATAAATTACCTTGAATAATAATAGGGCAAATGAAGAAAAAGGACTTTTTGAAGAAAACATGATATTAAATCCTTTTCAATTTAACTGATGGTATAAAAAACATTATCCAAATGTATAAATTATAAATAGATAAAAATTTGATGTAATTAACTTCTAGTTCACAGTTCTGATTAAAATATGTTTATTATTTTGGAGGCTTAAAAATGATGAAATAAAGATAGATTTAAGGTCTGAGGATAATCAAACCCAACACTTTTTTACTTTATGCTACCAATATTTATCATAATTTTTAATATAGATATTCCCCTGATATTCCTTAAATTTTATTTCACTAGTATAACTTTTTTTCTGGCATATGCATGTTTCCATTATTTACAAAATGATTCTTAATTATAATAAAAGGATTTAAAAAAAACTTTTTTCAATTCACACCCGTGAATCATGTTGTGTTGTTTATTTTTCACTCATACAAGATTATTTTTATGCCATATATGTTTTACCATAATAATTTGGTGACCATATAGTTTATTCATGAACTAATAATTTTTGAATTATTTTTGAAACCTATTCCTTCAATGGGTTATTTCATGACAATGATTATTATATGTTTTATGTGGAATGAATGATTATTGGAATTTATGATGTGATGAGTGTGACCATAATATTGTATCCCTCAAATGAATTTGGTAATATGGTGTATACCATGACATGATATATATAATTCATTAACATGTTTCAAGGATTGTTCATAGTGATGATTTTATGGTTTATAAACATATATTGTGCATGAATATAATGTTAGATTTGTTCTCAAATATGATTGGTATTTGACTACTATGACATGATGTTTTATTTTAATACATATAATAAATTAAATTCCTTTATCATATATTTTCCTCATAATTTTTGTAATGATATTATGATCTTTCTTTTTCTCACATATGTACTATTAATTCATTTCCCTTATTCCTCCCCAACATATTATTTTACCCCACTGCTTTCTTTGATTAATATTCCTAGGTGACTACTTTTAAAAAGGATGTAGTGAGGAATTTAAAAGGGTAAAAAAGAATAATTTAAATAATATCTAGTTTTTATTATTCACAAATGATGTATGTTCCTAATTTTCCCAAGAAACTAAACCATTTGATCCTGAATTTAAATCACTATTAATTTGTTTATCTAAATAAGTATGTAATACTCATGTCAAAAAAATGCTTGGAATCTATAGTTATCAGATTAAAATAGAATATATTTCATTTTAAACGACTCAAAACACCAGAAAACATGCATTCTATTATGAAGAGGATGATGACTTATGACATCAATTACAACTAGATTTCTATTTCATACATCATATATTATCATAATGATCTTTCAATATATATATATATACATGATATCTTAGTAATCATACATTGGATTATTGGGGAGGAAAACAATGGATCATGTTATAACTACAGCCTTATGAGATTCATTATTTGACCAATGACACATGACATGAGCCATCACAATGGATCTTCAATATGAATAAATATATATATATATATATATATCATCAATATCTATGAATTGCGTCATGTTGGAGGTTCAAGATGATGGATGTAGTCAGTTTTAAATTCAATGGTGCTTGTGTTATTTTTTAATACATTGAATATTAGACATTCCAAATTATCCAAAATATATTTTTTACTCAAATAGATGATATATTATATAACATGATGGGAAGTAAAAATAAATAAAGTCCATAGGGTAGTGGTCCTCCCCTGTGGCCCACCTTTTTGACATGCAGGTGTGGAGGCTATGAATCTTTCTCATGAATCTTTCCAAGATCCCACGTACTAGATCATCACTCAAACTAAACACATTCATGTCCCTACAAATGGTTGAGGATTGGAAAAACGATTTTTTCTATTTTATTAAATGTATATATATTTTACCATACAAAACATCTATTAAAATATTTTTAAAATTCATAATTTTTTCATTTGAATTTATTTCTATATAATTAGTCATTTAAAAAGTTTCATTATTGTTTATTAAAATTCTGATAATATATTTATTTCCTTTTATTAATGGAAATTTATTATTCATTGTATATTTTCTATATTTTAGATATTTATACATATATTCTAGTATTAAATATGTTTTAGTATATATATAACTTAAACATAACATTTTGACAATTAAAACTATTAAATTACTCATTAATAATTTATATACCATAATAATCATTTTTTATTATAATTTTTGTTTTTTATTCAAAATATGCATTTAATATTTATATAACTATACTATAGTTATCATTATGTTAAATATCTTCATTTCACATTAATGTTATATATACCTTAATACAAATATATGTCAATATATTACTCTAAAAATTTATATTTATTATTCTTTATCAACATTGAAATATCTAAAAATCATTAATAATTGAATTTACTAACACTCTACCCATAGTTTTAAAAAACAATTAACTGCTGAGTATTTTTTAAAAATAAATACCAATATATTTAACATTTAAAATTTCATATGAAGACATACTAATTATAACATGATTTTAAATAAAAATGTATTCCCATATCATTTATAAAATAAATAAATATATCATTAAGGTTTTATTTTTATAAAATGAACATTTTAAGTTATTTAATTCCTTATTTGAAATGGACTTATATTTATTTCTTCGCACCAAATATTGTCTTAATAATGCCTCTACAACATTCAATAGTAATATTCATCTTCTTTATATACCAATGCGTTTTATCCCATCATATCTATCAAAATGATGATACCAAAATTCACAAATATACAAATTCTCACAAAGTCATCTTTTTGTGGAGCTATCATTAAGGGAGATAGTGATGATCTATTCCTTAAACATTATGTTTTATTTTTTTTATTATTTTTTTCATTTTTAGTTGTCTTATTAATATGAAATATTATATTTTTATAATCACATCTCATTATTAATATATTGTTCTTGTTTATTGCATTTTTATGGTGTCCATAAAGAAATTTATTTAATTATATAATGGATAAATCATACTAAAATGTATGTTATTTTTTTTAGCTGTAAAAAATTTAATTTGATAAAAGATATTCAAATAAATTTCCGCTAATATCTTAGGGTGTTACACTCTATATTATGTGTATCATAATCCATTTAGAAATAATATGATCATTACCCTGTTTTGTTCACATGTTACATACATTCCTTATAAAATATAACTAAGAGGAACTCACATTTTTCATGACTTACATGGTTTAGAGATTAATATGTAGAAATTTTCTTATTTGAGAAGGAATGTGACACCTCATAAATTAATGTGTTTCTATATCATGTTTTTGTCTCTGTTAACACCTTTAAATGTATTCATTATTATTTTGATTTAGTTTTGAATTCAATTTCTTCCCCAAAATCAAGATGTTCAAACCATATTGATGTGTGAATATTTACACAGCTCATATATTGTGGTATTGATCAAAATTAAAATCCAATTATGTTTATAAACATTCAAATTAATAATTTTCATATGTTATATGAAACTCTTTAATGTAATTGATTGTAATTATATAAAATTATATATATATATATAAATATATATATGAGTATTACTAGAACTTCAGATAGTCAATCCGCATTTATATTGAACAAGGCTGAGGTATGTGGGTCAGTGGTGAGTCTGACACAAATTCTCTTTACCCTTGTATACTTAAATCATTATAAATCTAAATTCCATCATAATTACAATTAAAAATATATAAAAAACATAATCAACTATTAAATTAATTCTCCTTTTTTAATATATAATAAAGTGAAGATTAAATTAAACTAATTCCATTGTTATTATAGGAAATTAAATTGATTAATATGATCATTATTTCAATAATACCAACCTCCAAAATTGAAGTAACTCCAAATTTATAGTTCTCCAATATGAAACTGGGGCTATGAATTCCATTGAAATATATTTAACTATTCCATATTCTAATATAGTTTACAATACCATTAGTAGTATCTTGACTATAATGATATGGAATATCACAATTAATGTCTTGTTTAGAAACTAATATGGATCTGTTCATTGGATAATAATTCAAAAATGTGATTTCACTAAATCATATTATTTTAGTCTATTATGGAAACATGCATGTATTTTGGATTTATATCTCAAATTATATATCATTAAGGATATTTGTCCCATCAATTGGGAGTTTCTGTCGGAGGGCTCAAACATATTTGGTTTTAGTGAGATCCTCCCAGATATGACTATTATATTTTACAAATAAGTTATAATATCAGTTCTAATTAATGTAACTCCTAATTGTTTCCCTCTTCTTGTGTGGTATTAGGAAAGGGTATCCCTTTTCTACCCTCCAGTTTTGAATTATTGGAGACTTATTTATTTTCTACATCATTGGTTTAGTGAAAATATGGATAATTAATCTCATTCAAGCAAGGAGGAGTGACAAGGATCAAACCTGATTGTTTTATATAGATAACTTAATCTTGTTTTCTCAAGGAACCTTGAATAACATTGATCTCATCAAGAAAATCATGGATTAATATGGATTTCTGGATAATTATTATCGTTATTTGAACAAAAAATCTATTTAAATTATCCTCTAATTGAACATCCAATGGAGAATGTAAATTCAAATATCAATGGTAATTGGGGAGGGTAGCCTACCATTTATTTTTCTACATAAACCAATGTTATGAGGTAGGTACTGGAATGAAAATATTTTTTCCAGGCATTTTTTTACAAAATTTGTGATATGATCATCATTCAAAAAACACTAGTTGAGTTGGAGTAGAAAATATATTCATTCTTGAAGGAGAATGAAATTATATTTATATATTCCCTATGTCTACCAAAATACTAAAGGATGAAGATATCTCCAAATTAATCACCTAATCCTAAAATGTGATGGTTAGCACCTCCCAATTTATGTTGGCTATAGATTTCTAATGAATTATAACAAATGGGTATTGGAGTGAAGTCCCCATTTTTAGGATCTTCTAGAAATTTTTTAGAAACATAAATCATAATTAATCACTATATACTCAATATAAAATGTGTAGTTAACATAATAGTAATATTTTTATGGCTTACATGGACTAAAATAACAAATGAAACAAAATATATGGACTTTTGAAATTGGGAATAAATTTATATCCCCTACTCCTAGTTATTTTCACACATTCCTTCTTTGGGTTCTCATCCTATTTAACTCGGATCCACTCTAACATCCATGGATTCCAAGACCACTTCAACTACTAGAACATCCTCTCATTCAAAGATCATTGTAATACAAATCCTTATCCCGGACTCAAAAAAAACCTTCATACCTATTAATTTTTTTAAAAAACTTTTATAGATGAACTTATTAAAATGTTGTGAGATCTATTCACCCGGCTTATTCCAAAGCCTCCACTGGGGTAGTTCTCTACTAAGGGGACCACTATGTCCACCATCACATAAGATAACATTTCACAAGCCCTTCATGTATTCATATATCTTATTATAGACTTTATTGGTGTGACCATATTCTGAAGACCCTTCACCCTATAAAAATCATCTCGGGCCCCTCACTCAGTTGACCATATTCTAGGGGCCCATCACCAGAATGACCATCCACCCAGGTCCTTTCACCTTATCAACCATATGACTAGGGATAGACAATTGGTTGTCCACCTTCCCATGTACCTTAAATAGGATAATCCTTAGACAGGGAACCCTAATTTGGAGATCCTTCACCAGACCCTCTACTTGGATTAGAAACTACTGTTCATGGGGTATATTCATGATAAATCTTTTCCCATAATTCTATTAGTTTGATTTATTAGTGTTCCAGTGATTCATTCAATTCAATAATTCATCCAACCCTCTATAGAGAACAATGTTGTGGAACCACCACATCACCTAATTCTATAAAAGGGTGAATAAATTCTATTTTTAACATCCCTTCTATATGAATATACCATTGTCAACCCCTCACTAAGGGTTATGAACTTTATCTAAGGCCCTTATTGGACCAGGAACTATCAGTAATACCTCACTAAGAGAATAAACATTATCTAGTCCCTCGCCATGCCTAATAAAATTCACTAATCTCTCACATTAGATATAAATTTTAAGAAATGTCTCACTAGAGATTAACACATATTCAATTAGGTCTCATATCTGGGTAAAAATTCATTATATATAACACTAAAGTCAATATATTTCTCTTGGTTATTATGTACGGTACCCTTTTTAGGTGTAAGCCTAAAAAATACCTTCTCCTCATTATTTGTTACTAACTTATAGGATGATCTAGTATGGGAATTCTCCTCGGTATAACCCCAAAAAAGTTCCTTTATATTTCCTATATTGATATTTTTATAATAGTTTATTGTATTTTCTCGATTTGAGATTCCTTTGTGAGGAATTATTATCATATTTTCTCATTCCTAGATCTCTTCAGGTGGTTTAAATTTTGTGGACTTATGTATGATTCCTTCTTTTGGAATCATTACACACCGCGAGTATGATTTAGATTCATCTCTTAGATTAGTAATGATTTGGAATAATTTTTTGTGAATTCTCCAATACATCTTTACTTCATTAGAGTTATTGATAAGGAGGTTACATTCAGGAAACACCAATGCATTGTCCCCAAATATCTACCAAAATACATGATTCTTCTTTTGTATCTCATTATTTTTGTCGGGTTAATATATTTCTTTGTGTTTCTTCATTTATATTTAGTTGATATATTTTTCATGGGTCAATCATTACCTAGTGTTGAAATATTCCCTTTAGTTTCCATATGTAGGAATCCTCATAGATGTATGCCTCGACTATTCCATAATATAACTCATGTTTTTTTATTCTCTTAGTTCCTATATATGAACATTCTCATAGGATTATTCCAAAAACAAATCTTCACGAAACCCACCTATTGAGTGTGGAATCTCCAGGATCCTCATGTATAATCCCCACATTTTCTATTATTATCAACCCATTTATGGAATAAGAATATCCCCAAGTAAGACAATATTCATTAAGCCCTTTCAAATCTAGTGGAATTCATTCGTGAAATGTTTTAGATATTTTCCTTTATCATGATTCTAAAATTAAGAATCACTCACGTGGTCTTAGAGATATGTGATGACCATTCGATTAGAATGAAAAAATGACATCATAATGGGACACCATTTCAAATTTATTCCCCAATCATATTTTCTTTATATCAAAAAGATACCTTTACTCTTGATATTTATTTCAAAGGTCATATCCCTTTGGAAGGATCTAAGGTAACTGTCTATTAATTAACCCCCTTAAACCATCTATTATTTCTCCCCTTTTTACAAAGATTTGTTCAACTATAAAACAACATGGGCACCGATTCTTATTTTTAGATAGATTAATTGGATACCTATTTGTGGTCTAAAAAAAATTTAATTTCCCATTATGTATTGAATCAAACTATTTAGATTTTATTTTTTGGTCTCAAAAGGTATATATAATGGCTCTGTATGTTTTAATGCCAAATCCAAAATAACCAATCACCACTTGAATGGTGATAAAATCAACATCGACTAGCTAGTTTGATTTAAGATAAATTGTGAGGAATTACTAAAATAAATATAAAAAATATATAATACATAAACGTGATTTGATATTAACATTTTGTCAATAAGATTATCAGAAAAAATGTCATAAATCGTACAATGGAATTTTAGAAGGATTTGTGGAAACTTGTTTAATTTATATATAGTCCAGGAAGAAAAAAAATTTCCTATCAAAGGGTATGGTAATTCTGACCTCGCATAAAATTAACCAACACATTTTCTAAGATATCAATAATAACATCTTAATGGTTGTCTACCTTTTGAATGAAATTTCACATTAACTCAAAATGAGAACATTTATGAAATCATTCTAAAACAAGATATCATGTTTTTTTCTTTAGATTATTTTTAGTAGAATAAAAATGAAACTCCACACTTAGAAAAGAATTTACCTTTATCTTACTATGATAATTTCATTGGTTAATTAAATTTTCATACCGAAATTTTCAATCTTTATTTATGTCTTACAAATGAAAAATATCTCAAATTAAACATTTAAATTATATAATTAGTAACGTATTATAGAGTGAAAGTATATTTTAGAGTATGGTTGTAACTACTAAGATGAGAATTTGTTACAATATTTTGAACTAGGGAGGATTAAGAATGAATAAAATGTAATTGTTCAATGATACATAATTAACAAAATTTTAATAGAGAATCCTATATGAAATATCTAATAACAACAAATTCTAGAGATTCATATATTTGACCGATAATTTATATATAAATATAAATTGAATCTTGTCATAGAAGATTTTTATTTCGTATAAATTGTAATCTTAATTTCCGATTTGTTAACCTGAATTATTATTCCATATTTGATATCTATATGGATCATATCCAGTAATCTTAGTTGATGAATTGAGACGTGTTCTCGCCCCCTTTGCTTCAACTTCCTAATCCTCTAAAAATGTTCTTCTTTTGCTACCAGTTCAGAACCAGGAGGGACATTATTTTATTTAAACTGGTGAAACATGGGGATCCTACTAGTATGATATTTTATATCTTCTTCATGGGTAGGCCTATAAATAAAAAAATAAACATAACCATTTCAATAGGTCAGGGGATCCCCCTTCTATGTATGTTCTCAATTAAAGAGTGTCTACACTGAATTTCCAATTAATAATGTTATGATGAATTTTTTTCTCTAATATCTATGTGTTGTGTTTATAAGGATAATAATGAATCCAGTGATAATTATTTTTTTCATTATGATAATGAAAAGTCTAGTTGGGAAACTATAACTAATCATTTCAAATAAGAGACCCTAACAAAGATAGTAATATTTCCCTATCAATTTGGTGCATCATCCAATAAGGATCGACCTAGTTAAAGGCATATTTATGTTTTCCTTGGATAAATACTACTAACTAATCTACTGGAACTAAAATTATGTTCATTCGGAAGGAAATAAATGTTTTTCTATATGTATTTGATGGTTATCTTATCCTCCATCAACATGAATAGTTCTTTGATGAACTCTCTTAATGGGAACCCCATCTGGGAGATCTTTGTCCTTAAAATTCCTTTCATTAAGGGTTGGCTTAATGAAAAAAATGGTTACATATCATTCTTTATAATCCCCTATTTAATATTGGACTAAGATCAATACAGATAGTTCTATGAGAGGTAATCACGTTAACATAGGTTTTGGATTCATTTTTATGAACATTAAATGGAGTAGATCTCTTTTTTTATATCAAAGACTATGAAACAATTATTTCCTATGTAATCGAGATGACAACTGGCATTATGGAAATTTTGATTGTAGTGTTAAACAATTATATTAATATTTTTCTTGATTAAGAATCTGATTTCAGCATTCATTATATCAAGCTATGTATCTCCTCTCCCACTTGGATGATGGTAGTTGAATGGGATGACTACATGGAGTTTTTTAAATAAAGAATCTTTTTTGTAGATAATTTTTTTAGAAATTATAATATAATTGTAGATTTCATAGCCAAACTTGGGGCCTGGTCTGAGATTAGTTATTAGTTAGGGTCATTTTCATATTTTATTAAGTATATTTTATTATTTTATATTTGAAAAATTATTTTATTTCATTTTTATAAAAAAAATTGGTTCCTATATTTCCATCTAGGAAACTATTATTATTATTATTATTATATGTAAATTAATTTTATTATTTTAAACTAATTCATAGGAATATCTATAGTATAATTAATTTATAACTATGAAAAAAGGTAATTACTTTAAAATAAATGAACAATTAACATATTTAATGATGAGGCAAACATTTGTGAACAATTTATAAAAACATCTAATTATAAACTCTTTATAATTTAATATTTTCAATATAGAAATTCCATATTAAAATATATATTTTAAAATTAAATATTTTTTCTTAATATTAAATCCTTCATATTTTTTATTATATGATATTTACATTAAATATAATATATTTCATGAAATATAAACATATTACAATTCAATTATATTATGTAAACATTTTTCATAATATAAATTTCTTATATTTATGTCAATTTATACCTTGATCAAATCAATCATTGAAATTATTTTTTATGTGGGTAAAATAATAACTCAAAATAAGGCCTTATTTAAATAATTAAAATAAATAATTATGATCAATTAAAAATTTTATATATAAACTCATTATATTTAGTGTAGCTTTTTAAAGTTATAAACAATTTTTAAATTATAGTTATAATTTTTTGTAAATATTTTATATCAAAATTATATGTCATTCTATAAAATTTATATTGCATGTTACTATAAACACTTAACAATATATAATATTTGTTATTACATGTTTTATAATCATTTCACAAATTAAATATAATTACTTTAAAAAAATTAATTTATAAATTTTTCAAAATAATTAAAACTACCCCAAATAAATTTTTTTATAATTTATAAACAAACTAATTTATATAAATTAATTCATAATTTAATTTTCAAGAACATGTTATTTATTTATAATAATGATTTTGAGAAATCTAGTTGTAATCATAGAAATGAGATCTGGACTAGTAATTATTAAAATTTTTAATAGCTAGCAGTCATCTTTTATAACTCATTGTCATATCACAACTTATTATAAGTAGAACACATGATATCTTAATTATTTTTTTGTAATGGTGAAAATCATACATATCAGAGAAGTAATTTAAAAATAATTACATTTAGAAAAAAAAATTATATATCATTCCAATTTTATAATGCGCAACAATTTTAGTAAGTTAATAAATTCTCTTTTTTAATCCTTAAACACATATTTATCATTTTTTACAATATCATGATATAATACACTAGGAATTGTTCAAAAAAAAGTTATTTTTCTTGATATAATTCCTATGAGATCAACGTCTGTATATTGTGAATGAATCTAGTAGAAAAAAATATTAAATAATATTTGATGATAAGGAATATAACAAGCATTAAAGCATTTGAAATTTTATTTTTAGCATCATTTCAAGGATCAAAAATCATGGTATTGATCTGATACTAATTTGTTGTTTCAAAGGATCTAATGATAGTGATTAAATATAGAGAAAAAAATATGTAATCCCAATTACAAAATCAATAATAAAAGATTAAAAAATGACTATTACTGTAAAATGAAGGAATTTTATAGATTTCATTGAATTTGGGAACAACATTAATGTTCTTCCATTTTCTTGATGAACAACACATGAGATATAGGTGGATGAAATCCCTCCACATAAGGTATATATAAGGTGTTATTAATCTCATTATTAATTGAATATGATCCATATTCAACTCCCAACAATATCATTCCTCATGATTGCTAAGGGTGAAGTTGTAGACATCTTTAGGATCAATGGTTTCCATATATCCACAATCAATTGTTTCATAAGTTTATATAAAATGGATATTTTATCTTTATATAAATACTTGAAGAACATTCCTAGATTAAAGACACATTGACACAAATGGTATATATCAATTCATGAGGTTTCATGGAATTCAAAATTCATCCATTCCAAACCCCTGTTTTTCATATTAATAAAAATTTGTTTTATAATATCCAAAAGTTATATTATCTAAAAAGTTGGCATTTAATTTTCTTCTTCTATAACATTTAAAGACAATGGAGTTATTTCATATATAATTCATTACAATGTAGATAGTGATATGGTATGACTTTCATGGGTTTCATACAGACACCATGATTTATGATATCTCATACATTCACAATACAAGATGGCCTAATGTATTATATATAAAATATATATTGGTAATATATTCATCACCTAAATCCTTATTACCTATAATAGAAAACTAAAAAAATTTATGTTTTCTTCTAGTTTATTTTTCCATTACAGATATTCAATGAATGATAAATATAAAATCATCAGACTTGTGTATGAGAAATAACTCTCACACAATCCACGTCACATTATTGATGATTATAATCTTTTAAAATTATCATCTATTAGAATATAATGAATTCATTCCCTATAACTATGTATAATCCATCTCAATGTTCTAATCCATGGAAATCTTACCTTTCATATAGAATGATGTCTGCAACTTCATTACGAGGATGAAATATTTACCTTTTCTATAATCCATTTTGTAAATATTCAATACATTATAGAAATTAATATTATTATTCCTTTGTCACTTAAATCTCCATGACTTTGATTTCATTAGATTGAGGATATTTTTTTGAATTAATTTCACCTTTAGAAATTCTTATCATGTAAAATGTTACATATTTCAATCATGTGGCCACCACCATGGAACAATGTGTTATTTTAAATTATATTTATATAAAAGTATTATGGAAACATTAATCAGTTATCTATACTTATAAAATAAAATATTTTACTAAACATTGGTATGTACCATACTCTATAAAATTCTATAAATCATTCATTCTCTATTTCAATGGAAATATAACCCTTTACACTATTTAAATAATTTCATCATTCAAATGATATAAATTTATTTATCGTCTATATGTTTAATTTCTCAAAACCCTTTTATCAAATATAAGGATGCATGTTTCCCAAAAAACAATATTCCATGTCTCTAGTGGAGAGGTGAGAATTTTTAATAGACCACCCTTATTTTCTATTTTGAGATTTTTGGGTGAACATTAAAATTCAAATCTATTAGAGTTGAATCTAATCTCTTGGAAATAATTCATAAAATACATTTTCTTCACATAATTCAATGATACGTAACCATCTCCAGCCCAAATACTCTAACCTATACATATTTTCGATTTTCCACTCTTAGGAAAATTCTATGTATTTGAACATGCTATACCTTTCAGAGTATATACATTTATATTATATTCCTTGATATTATTTTCCTAAATATTATAATTAAAATTATTTTCCCTAACATTAAACAAAAATAAAGTCAACCTTTAAAATTGAGTTACTCAATATGGTAACCATTGCATCCCTTGTTTCTGAGAGTGATGAAAGAAAATGTAGTTCCCTTATAATCACTAGAAAAATAGAATTATTCATTTCACATAAATATAGATCATTTTGAATTCATTGATGTGATCATCCATTTACATACCATATTAAATTATAATTCTTAATATCCTTAAAAAACACTTTGTTCATAGTGATATGATTCTAAAATAGGTTTACAAGGGTCCACATATTTTCTAAATATATCTACTCATCAATAATGTCATCTTCCACATATATATTTTGTGAATTTTAGATCAAACCTAGTGATTTCATATCTAGGATTTCCCATATTCCTTCTTCATCCCTTTTATTTTCAAGTGAGCTAATAGAAGATCAGTAAACCTTTATAGTATAAAATCTTTTATCACCATCTTTTAGAATAAAAAATTTATCCCATTACTGTTATCAAATCAAACATTACTCTTATCTATGGAATTTCAATCTAAAAAAATAAACTCGTATTGAATATGAACAATTTAAGATATATTACGTACTACATATCAAAACTATCTTAAATGACCGAGGGATGAATCACACTACTATATTGAGTTTTAAAACACCATTTCCAGAGTTTAATATGACCAAAAAGTACAACCATTCTCTAGTACTGCTTTTTGGATCCATAAATCCTATAATCACTGTAATTTATCGTCTATACTTATGCATACGGGAAATAAATTCTAAAAATTACTACAATAGTAACTAACCTATGTAAATAATGATTCTTAATTTGGAAGAAAACTACCCACATATTACTCAAAATGCATATATATAAACAAGAAAAGAACATTTTGATTGTCAAATAAGAGTAATGAAAAAACATTAATACATGACACAAGTATTTATTTATTTTAATAGAATTCCCTCTCTATGTGAGGAACTTTACAACCACATTTATAATATAAAATGGAAGAAAATTACCATAACATGCATCACCATTAACCAATAAAATCACTATATAAATTAATGTTTCTCTTATCTGGTTTATTTAGTTCTACTAAATTCTGATATTTATGATTTTTATGCCCATTAGATAGGATATTCATGGGATTACCTTCACATAGCCATTGGTACTCATTGATGAATCTGTTACATTTGATGAATTTTGTGTGACAATGAAAACTCCATGAGTTATCCTAACATATCACTATAAATAAATCTTATATATTACCTATAATATCTATGAACACATTTTATCACATCTATTTTGACTATCATGATCATGATTTTCGTCTCCTTAGTTAATCCTTCTAGACTCATAAATTATTTCTCCAATTGCATTTTTTCTCATCTACCTACATCCAAAATTATAGAAATCGATGCCAAAACTCTACTACCACAACATATTTCATTAATTGTTTTTCTTAAAATAATACATTAAGAGGATAAAATAAATAGACACCATATGGTTGTTTCTAGTATAAAAAAACAAAACATGCCTAATAGGATTCCCAAATATCACAATGTAATGAAAAAACAAAATGTTAGCTAAAAAATATGGTCTAAGAAAATAAGAATGAAAAAAACTAATATATATTCTACATAGTCATAAAGAAATTAAAATGTAAGAATAAATAATTTTATTGCTCCACTCCATAATAAATCGTATCTTATAAGTATCTATATGAACCCTAATCTAACTTAAGTATGAGAAAAATTGAATATTATATCCATGATGTGGATCAAATAATAATGGGAACTAGACAATAATGTTATACCACTACAACTATAAAATATACATAACCCATCTCAAAAAATTTCAAATCTCAATATCCCATTTAAAAAAACTATATATATGATATATGACTCATGTATTTATCTATAGTGTACACCAATAATGTTCATACTAGACCGTAATGAAGGAAACATTGTGTTTCAATATCTGTGAAGTTGTTTTCCAGCTATGTGTCATATCTTGTAATGAGAAGAAACATAAATAATTATATATGAAACCGAATGTGGGAAAAAAATTAGATCCAAATGTTTTTAATAAAAAGAAACAATAGTAGTGACATATTTTGAAATAATGATTCCAAAAAGAAATTTGTTAGACATATATGGGAGTAAATCTGTTATTAGTGCATCTATTTTGAGATATTAAAAATCAGTCAAATGATCTAAAATATATTCTTTCATCTTATTTGGATGTTTTTGTTTCCCATTGAGAAGGACTTATTTTGAACCATTTAAATTATTTTGTTACTTATTTATTTTATTTACTTTTGTATATTTCATGATTCATCATTTGTAATGACCCACCAATTCTCATTGGCTTGAGAGTATAACAAGTCATTACTAGGCCTTAAGCGACATCCCCAAGATGACAAAGGCTGGAAATAAATGCTGAAGGGTTTCAAATACATGTTGGGGGACTATTTAACCATTACGAAATAACCCATAAACAAACCAAGCATAACAAGACATTCACTATATGATGCATGAACAAAATAATGACCACTAAACAGCTTCATTATGTCAAACCACATCAAGTACACAACAGTGAAAGACCAAACTAAGCATCAATGTACAAAGCAGATGAACTACTCAAGACTCTCATGAGACACCATGACTCTGTGCTCCATAAGCTCCAAGCTCCACAACATCTCCCAAGAATCACCACGAGCCACTAGCAATAAGATGCATTACCTTTACCGGTGTCCCGGAATATAACATTTGTAAAAGCACCAAAGTGATAAAGGAGGGGTGAGTATAAAACTCAATAGTTTTACCCAATGACTTCCCTACTCACATCACTAGGATATAAAGGTTAGAAACATTTATATAAAGAACAATTTATATAAAATATTTTCTCAAAATCAGTATATAACTAAATATAAACAAGTTTCCAAACCATTTATACCAAAAGAATTCATGTACAATTGAAACCATGTTTTCCAGCAAGTTATTTTTCCAAAAAAATAACTCAACAGGATTTATAACCATTTCAAAAAATCCCCTTGTTGGAATACCTAACCATTTCACAAAATCCCCATTTTTGGCATACCCAACCATTTCACAAACCCAAACATCCAACCATGCATGCTATGTTATGATAGATCCATACTAATGAGAGGTTTCTCGTCGATCTACAAAGTCCTCATAAGGTAATTGTTTCCCATGTGCCATTAAACCTTTGGTACTAAGCACAAGGTCATATTTAAACCAAGCCTTGTACATGAAACATGAACACACACCAAAAATTCAAATAAATCATGCCAAAACACCCCTTCAATAAAAAAACATTTTTTTCGAAAACCATTTCCACCAAAACCGTTTCAATGCCAAACCATTTCAATTCCAAACCATTCCAATAAAACTGCCTTTTTATTGAAAACCAATACCATAAAAGTCATTTCAATCTCAAAACATTCAATAAAACTCACCTTTTATTGAAAAACCATTTTTCATCAAACCATTTACAATTTCATAAAATCAATAATTTAATATCAACATTTTATATTCAAGAAGCCCAAATCACTTGCACAACAATTCACCAAGATTTCACAATTTCATAGAAGCTATAAATCATCACTAAAGAAGATTTATTCTATGTATTTGACAATAAATTTCATTCAAATAACCCAATTTGAAACTAAGACAATCGATTCTAACAAGAGGAGTCGAGAGTGAATCAACCTACTTTAAAGGTTTTGACGAAAACCACAACGGTCAAAGAACGCTCAAGAAACCCAAGTCGATTTTCCAAAAACCCGACTTAGATCTATTCTCCAAGAAAGATCAAGACAAAATCCCATAATATTTGGAATCTACACACTTAGATCAACCCATAATGAGCATAGATCTAAGAAATCGAGAAAATATGAGAATTATATCAATGTGGATCTAAGAAACTGATCGAGAAAAAAGAAGAACAGTCACAAACCTCAAGAATCTGGCTTCAATTCACCATGTGAATCCTTCAGATCACCTCAAAAAATATGGGAGAACCCTATTTAACCTCAGAAGAAGAAAAATCTTGAGTTAGGTTCGCTTAGGAGGAATAACGATCCACATAGAGGAAAAAATGTGTGAGATCCACCTTTATAGGATCTGGTTTAATTGGCGGCACAGTTTGATCGCACGGTTAAAAAAACTGTGTGCTAACCGTGCATTAGCCACTTCCTCAGAAGACACTCCATGCATGGTTTCTCCACATGGTTAGACAAACCATTCGTCGTCCATGCGGAAGCTACTACCTCAAGGGCCTAGTATGCACAGTTTGTTCGTGCGGTTTAGACAACCCGTGTGTCGTCTGTGCGACTTCCCCTTTGCCTCAAACATCATTTAAAGTTCTCCCAACTCCCCCATTCATCACCCATAACTTTAAAACCCTTAAAATCATCTAGAAAGGGTTACATTCCATAAACTGGGGGTACTGCAACATTGATGTTAGTTTTTTCTACCTAATTTTTTTTAGAAGGCATGTTACATGGGTTATTAGTCTTCATAATTTTGATTATATATATATGTGTCATTGTTTTTTTGGAACATATATATTATCGTTGTTTTATTTATGGATTTTATTGGTTGTTTGATTCAATGTATCTTCTTTTTGTATATAAATTAGTATTAGATATGTGGTCATAGTTATTATGGTTTTATTAATTAGATAATTATAGAAAACGTTAGTTTTCTTGTTAATAATGACATTGGAAACCAGAGTATAATATATATTAATATTAAATCATTTTAGATAAATATTAAATAAATTTTACAATAATAAACACTCAAATACAATATAGTATTAGTGTATCTGAATTCTAGACACACATAATTCTTTTTGGAGGGATATCTTCATTGTATCCTACAATATATTCTAACATAGTACAAAAGCTAGTTATTCCTTATTTAGAACAATTGATCATAAACTATGGAAATAAAATATAATAAAATGTTAGAATAAATCAAATTATGGTTAATAATGTTATAATTTAGTCAATGTATATAATATTGGAAAACATGATCATATGTGTATGAGAAAATAAGGTAAATATTTGTAAGTCATTACACATTATTCAAAGATCTTAATTATGGCATAAGGTTTTGGATGATCAAAACACATAAATTATATTAGAATCAAGCATCTTGATATGTGTGTATATATTATAAGAATAAAAAAATTCATAGAGAGTGGCATAAAAAGTGGCATAGTCATAATCAAATAAATCGTTTTTCAAGGCTATATACTAAGACATTATTTACTTGTTTGGGAATTTCCTAACCACCCATGTACGATCTTTAGGAATGCGATTACCTCCCATATAACATCAATAAATATATGGAAAACCTTTTTTTGTGCAATTTTTCTCATAAATATTAAATAATACCCATAGCATTAGAGTCATATAATTGACCAACCCTTTGCATAATCATTATCCATTCATATGTTTTCTATAAGATTATGAACAAATTTGTCATATTGTCATAGAATAACAAATGGTAAGGAAAAAAATTGCGTAAACTTTTTTATAATCATATACATAAACCATGAGAATGAGTAATTATGTTTTAATTGGATTACATTTCAAATGAAGCATATAAAACCACAATTGATGATTTTTTTGAGAAAAATAACCTTTTCATTTTGAAATAAAATATAAAAATATGAAAATTTATTCAATATTATCAACAAATTTTTATTTGAAAAGAAAAATTGAAAAATGAAAATAATATTTATTTAAAATAGTATTCATGGTGGATTGAAAATCCATTTGAGTAGTATTTCTTAAAATAATGATTCCATTCACAACTTTGGTAAAAAATTCAACATTCAAAAAAATAAAAAAAAAATTATTATTTTTAAAAAAATTATGAAAAGATATATATAAAAAAAGATAATTTAATCAATAATATTATGATTCAAAAACATTGTTGACAAAATGACATAGATATTAAGGAAATAGAGGAAATTTGATTCCCCGTCGAACAGAGAAACAAAGTTAGTTTTCTGTAAAATAATTATTTTCTAATTTATTTTTATTAGAGGGTGTAAAGTGAAAGTAAAACATGTAATATATAGAAATAAATAGATTATAATAAAATAAATTACATTATTGGATATATATAATATAATTTCATTATAAAAAAATTTAAGCATAAGAAACCCTATTAATGACTCTAATAAAAACCCTCACATTCAGTCAAAGTGGATTCAGAAGCACTCTAACCTCATATATAATATTTTTTAATATAATATAACTATTTACCACAACCATATTCATAAATTTAATATAATACATTATTAAATTCAATAATATTATAAATCATTGATTAAAAATATTTTATTATCATCATCCATTTGGGTGTTAAGTACTTCATTTTTAGATTTGTTTTTATTTTTTAATTATGGACCGTGCATCTTCATCATAGTAAATTAATAACCATAATATCTATCATGATATAAATATCATATATATTCATTATTTAAATATATATATATCCACCCATAAAGGTAATATATTGAAAAATTAAACACACTATTCATGGAGACGTTAGTCTGTACATACGCATGAACACAATTTTAAATTTTTAATGAAACAAATGAAAGAATTATAAGTATTATTTTTTTATACCTATACCCTTAATATGTAATAAATATCATATATATTTATTAAATCCATCATTATATAAATCAATTTGGGGCCTTTCTATAATATTAATCATATCATTGTGTGGAGGCGGTAGTCCATACATACACAAGAGTGATACATTTCTTTTCCATTTGATGGAAGGGTGGTGGTTCATGTCACAAAATTAATCATAATAAAAATTATTATATTTCTTATAATAGAATCATTTCATGGGATGAATACAATATATTTATATTTAGTATAAGTTAAAATGATGTTTTAATGGTCTAGGCTACATAATTACATCTTCTTTGGGAGACTTCCATTAGCTTACACCATTATCCCACAATGTATGGTCTTAGGGTAAGAATATAATATTGTTTACATTGGGAAATAATATATTAAGATTATTAATTAGGTATTGGTCAATCTATAAGGATCAATTTTAGTTCATACGGTAGAAGAATAGGTTCCATTTTAGATGTGAGGGGCATGGAACACATAGAATTACTTTAGAGATTTAAATAATATAATTTATCCTTCTAATGTAACCGAAAAAATGGACTATAAACCCATGGTAAGAAAATAAAAAGTCTAAATATATTCATCCAATAAAATTTATATAGTTTAATGTTCTATTTGAACACATATATATTTGATTATCATATTGTAATCCATTTTAACCTTAATGACCGTAACAAATTTGTATTGGATTCACTATTCATTTTGACCAAAAAAGAAAGTGGACTCATTAAATAATTTGGATGTTCTATTTCCAAATTTGGAATCCATTTTTTAAAATTCAAATACAATATTTTTTATAAATTATTTTTAATTTAAAGAAGGAAAATTAGATGAATAACATTCTATTATAAAGATACATATTGAAATATTAAAATGGGTTTAAATTCATTACTAACCTAAAAATAAAATATTAAAAAAATGTTAAGAAAATTTATTTAATATGTATTATATATTCATTTCATTATCATTATTAATAAATAAAAATTTGTATAATTTATTAATATAAAGAGACATCAAAAAATAAAAGAGTTTTTCCATAAAATTTCTATTTTTTACATTTGGATGATTTTATATTAATTATTAAACATTAGAAAATTAATATATTAACAATTAATCAAGATATACAAATAATTTTTATTAAAAACAATTTTTACTAGGGGAAAATAAAATTTTTTATTTAATATTTCATAACCCTTAGAAAAAATTATTTCTTAAATAAATTGGTCTTTTAATCATGAAATGATTTTATTAATATTTAATGACAATTTCATATAAATTCATTAACAAATTTGAATTAATAAAAATAGTTCTATATATATTTTAACTTTTTTTCAATCCAATTAATACTCTTCATTTTATCAAATTTGTTATAAATTACATAATATGTCATGGTTCATTTAAATTCTTTGTTGCATGTAAAGAAAGCTATCAATATTTGAATTTTATTTAAATGGAATATATATTAAATATCATTTTTATAACTTATAACCCCATTAAATTGAATTTTTAAATTAAAATTATGTCACTTTGATGCAAACAAATGAGGTTCCATCTACCTCATCACAAACTTGGGTTCAGATGTTGCTACCTCGAATATTTTATTCCTTCAAATAAAATTAACATGGTGTGTAGTCTTTGTTCCATTGAATTTTTATCTATGAAAAAAATATCTACTAGTATTTATTAATAGGAAAAATCATTCTCCAATGGTACAAACTATGAGTTTAATTCATGTGATTGATCAAGTATATACTTACATGAAAGGTATTAATGGAAAACATCATAAATATGAGAGAGGTTCAGTGGAATAGCCAAGTGATAATATACTATTCCTACTTGATCATGAATATAAATCTATCCAATATATATAGGGATCTACATTACAATATTTTTGAATCTCATAATCGTATTCCATTGATAAATTTTAAGTAATAACATCTTACAAACATCAAATTGTATATCTCTCCGATGCTTTTTAATGTAAATCTTTTGTCGACTATTATCTACCATGATATTATATTGAATATAAATAAACATATGTTTCATTTCATAAATTATTTTTTGTATGAAGAAAATTTTTTCTCACTCTTCATCCATGTTTTCTAGGGTTCTCAACATCATTCCATAGACGGAATTATTAGGTGTTATCAGAATGGTTATGTTGAAGATATTATTATGTAAGAATTTAAAAATAGAAAGTTGTTGATCAAAAAAACCTATTAAATACAGTGGATAGAAAAATATCATATCTTACAGAGTTTTTATGGTTAATATAAAATATCCACCAATCTGGGGATGATAGTTATACTAAATAATATGTCTATATCCAAAACATGTTGATTACTTCACTAAAAAAATCAAGCCTCATATCAATATTACACACAATAGAATCTAGTACTCTATAAAACTTTAAAACTTTCTTCATTTATATCTGATTAACCTGATCAAGAGTGGAATATTTATTTGTAACAATTATATTTATTGAGTTGATAATGTGTTGGGCTACAACCCAAACATCATTACTCCCTTTAGATGTCTTGGATAATCATATGACGAAATCGGCAATGTTAATATCCCATTTTCATATTATTCTAGGTAATAATTATAACATCCCCTTAGAGTGATACCACATATACTTAAGTTACTATAAAATAAGTCATCATGATACAAACTCTTTAGTATATCCCTCAATGTTATCCTTATTTAAGTTCACATTAGGTTCTATATACATCATAATATGTCCAAAATGAATGGAAAATGATGGGATATGATCTTTATCCAATAGCTTCTTATTAAATTTGGGTATAACAGGGACTCATAACATATTTCCTAATATTATAATTCTTTCATGATGAAGTTGGAACTAATAATAATTTTACACCTTCTTGTATATCTCTTTATCATTCTTCAGGTCCTCTTGGATTCATGGTTGAACAATAATTTGAGATTGATAATATTTCTCCCCATCATTTAAGATTTCAATGCCCATATTTGAAAATCCATAAATATTCAATCATTTTATCATCATAAATTATAATATATCATGATCCTCTTAAATCAATGATTCAATAACATTGTTCTCTTTCCCAAGGTTTTAATGTATTTAGAAGTTATAATATTATATTATCTCCATAAATCATTGCTAGTTCATATTCAACTATTTCAATGAGAATTTGTACATTATAATATTTTGATTAATTCACATTTAACTCCTTTATTTATAATCACAATTTCCCCATTGAATTATTGATATTAGTACCATTTATAAGTGTAAGTCATGGATTGGGTAATTATACTCATGAAACATTAATTAATGAGTGACATAATCTATCACCATGTTAGTTATTATAAGAACCCTGGACAGACCCTTTTTTGAAGCATCACTATAGATCAAAAACCTTATTTTTTAGGGTAGTTCAATTATAGGTTCACGTACCAATATTCTTTTCAAATACTTGAAATTTTCATTTCATTAATCATTAGAATGTAAATTTATTCCATTTTTTGGTAATATGGTGGGTCGATTAGAAATTTATGATAAATTATTATAAAAATATATAATATGAAACAAATATATGAAAACTATGCATCTTAGTAATATTTTTTAGTCTGGTCCAATGTTCAATGAATATCATATTATCAGGATCTACTGATGTACCATTCTTATTTATGTCATTCTCTAAGAATGATAACTTTTCTAATCAAAATTTAATATTATGGAATTTGGAAAATTGACATTCATTCCTTAGGGTCTTCCAAATAATAGTCAATTTATCTTAATTCTCATATATATTTTAGCTTCATATGAAAATATAATCTATAAAAACTACCACAATTTTGTTGAGGTTATATTTATAAACTCTATTCTTTTAATCCATTTTCATAAAAGGGGGATTAGTAATTCCAAATGGAATCAAAATAAATTCATGGTGCGCATACCTCATATATAAGGTTATCTTATATATTTATTCACTTTTGACCCTCAATAGATTGTATCTATAATGAAGGCCCATCTATGGGTTGTATTAATATAATCATATTTGATCAATAAAACAATCAACATGCTGTAAGGATACATTTTCTTAATCCTGATCTAATTATGTTTTAAATAATTAATTATGTTTCATAATAAAGAATATTTCTTCTTAACAAAAAGAGTAAGTAAATACTTTGGTGATGCATTTGGAAAAATTATTCCCATATCAAGATTATCCAAAATTTATTTCACCAATTACCATAACTCATTTAGGTCCATTATATATGGATTCATTAAAATAGGTAGAGTGTTGTTTATGAGTTCCATTTGGACCTCAACATTACAATTCATAAGGGGAGTAGGAATATTTTTTGGAAATACATCAACAAACCCCCAGAAAATAGGAAAATATTTGATTTGGAGGTTATCCATAACTGTATGATATAAATAATC
Source organism: Viscum album (assembly GCA_963277665.1). Taxonomy (NCBI): domain Eukaryota; kingdom Viridiplantae; phylum Streptophyta; class Magnoliopsida; order Santalales; family Viscaceae; genus Viscum; species Viscum album. The sequence goes on from OY728164.1 coordinate 1,496,865,817, forward strand.
ATTATGAATAGGAATCAAGACCCATAAAATGGAATTTGAAGCTCATATTAATCCTCACATCAATAAATGAACTTTTCTATATTCATAATACGAAATGAGAATTCTATTTATTGGTAACTGATTTGAGATCTATATAGGGAGAGTCAGTCAATTCCCAAAAATCACATCAAATTTCACTAGAGTGAGAAAAAAAATTCACATAACCACATTCCAAAAAAACATCAATCTTAGGGGACTAATATACATGATATATGATCAAATTACCATAAGGATTTTTACTTCTATCTCATTATTTAATCATCAAGGTTTTTATGTGATACCCGTCGAAAATTATTTTAATGCGAAAGAGTATATTGAACTAGAATCAAATAATAGATTAATACTTATAGATTCGATGGTATGTGTACATTTCACTATTTATTTAACATAACCTCAATTATAAATTGTTATTTAACGGTATTTTAGTATTCCTCTAGTCTTATGAGGTTTTTTATATTGAGAATAATCATTAACCCTTAGATTGAATTACTATTTTGAAAAATTCTCATACTCATTTCATTTTAAATACTATAGTGTGGCGGTCTATTATAGGGATATTTATCTCTATTCACATCATTAGATAACTTATTCCCATAAAATTTACATTCTATTTCCTGAAAAAAGATTATTTCATCACATAAATTCTTCATTAGTTCCCTTAAGGAAATGTACATCATGTTTCCTTCCACACATCTTGTATAATGGATTACTCTTATTCTTCCCTCCATGTTTTATATTATTAGAATGTTATTTAAATTCCATCATTAATTTCTTATCAAACCCTTGAGATTAATAGGTGAATCTTATCTCCATATCTCTCATGAGAGTAAAAAATGATTTCATCATAGCTACATATATACCTATTGTTCAACTATCGCATGAGACCTAGATGTAATATATTGAATAATAAATCAATATATCATTGAAATTCAATGACAACACCTAGAGAATACCATAAAATACATCTAAAATTTATAAGATATATAATAATGGATTAATCAACCCTTTTATTTATCTCATGGAATTCATTATCCATTCTGGTATGAAAAATATGGGGAAAATAATTATTGGAAGATATGCCCCTAAACTCACCCCATACTATATAGTCAATTTAAAACTATTTCCTCATGTTCTTGATCAGTTTCCACTATTTATCTATTTAACCGTCCAACAGGAAAACAATTAGAATAACATTTTCTTTCCCTAAGCAGTAGAAAATGGAGAATAACATTTTAGTTGAGCTAGTATATTTATTATAAATTTATTTATTAGTAGGCATACTAAATGGAGTTTAATTTTTCATCATGAAGGACTCAATAGTATATTGTCATATCCTTTGATGGATTGGAAGATCATCATTATCTATAATTTTTGAATGTTTTGTAGGAATAAAAACATGATTTTCCATTCTATCTCCCATAATATTCAATTTATTAGGAGTAATATCAAAGAATTATCAATAAATTTTTATATTAACATGAATCTTCTTAGTTATATATATTGTCTAAAACTAAAAAATATAGTTTCTAAAACAATAACAATAATTATAAATCTTATGTTCGTGAAAAATAGTTCACGGTATTTCTAAATCATGAAAAAATATTTTTTAATATATAAAATCATAGGTTTAAATTTGATTATTCATGTTCATTATCTATTTAAATCTTTCATAATGGTTCACAATGAAAAAATTAATAAAAAAATAATATACCTCTTGAATTTCTATCTAGGTGTACAATCTATGGAACACTTATCATGCAATGATGATGATAGAGTTAATTCCCAATCTATCCCTTTAAAAGTTTTTCCCCTTGGTGAATCTATTCCATAAAATCATCCACATTCTAGTGTCTATATATGGATAAATTTTCTAATAAAACCACATGATAAATACTTTAAAAAATATATAGGATATTAACCTATGCATAGACTAATACCTATGTATTTTAAATAAGTTATCTAATAAAAATCTCTAAAAAACTAAAATATTTTCTGATAAAAACTGTGGAAACCCAAGAATATCATACATAAATATAAGATCACTTTATATTATTATTCAATACATTTCACAATTAAGCAATATTTAAGAACATAATGGTTTTTTGTATTTAAATACTAGTCATATAACTTTAAAATTTCATAAAGGATATTCCTTATATACCATAATATTCTTCTCACATAGTACACTTCTTAGTCATAACCTACATAAAACCATTCATCATATCATGGATAAATTAAAAATAAGAATGTGTTAGAATAAATTCTTAGTATGGGTAATCATGGGAGATATCAATCAATGTTTATATGTAAGGATTCCATGAGTATAAGGGTATTATAATATGAGAGAAACATTTAAAAATCATACATATCTGTTAATATATATATCTTAATAATGGAATTAGTATTTGTAAGATGATAAAATTTGAATCATACATTAATTAATGATCATCATCCACGAGTTCATATCTTATGAATAATAAATGTTAATTAAGATTGGCATAAAAAGAGGAGTAATTGTATTCATATAAAGTATATTTCATTGCTATCTACCAAGAAATTCATCATATTTTGGGATTGGGATAACCACATGTAGGCCATCATTAGGGTTTGGATAACTTATAGTGTTCCCTATTTTAGGATAGGGATTAACTCTAATGTAAAATTTTTACTCAAAAAAATTAAATATTACGTTATATAATGGAGTTATATAAGATAAACACCCGTCACATAGTCATAATATATTCATATGTATGAAACAATATAATAAAAAAATTTATGATTTCATCATAACTTAACACATAAAAAATAAAATGTGATTCATCAATATTTCATCATCACAATCATAACCACTACATGTAATGAATAATGATGATATCATTAGATAATATTCTGAATGAATCATGATAACACTAATATGATTTAAAATATATTAAAATACCATTAAAATATAAATACAATATTTCAAAAAGAATATATCATTTTCGTTATGAAATAAAATATTTAAAATATAAAAATTTCAAAAATACTACAATTTAATTGCTTGAATATATCAATTGAATCATATAAAGGATTATTCAATTCCAAAAAGTAATCATTATGGTGGTAATGTTAATTAATGTGGTTTATGTTAAAACCATGTTCCTTCTCACACCTTTGGTAAAATATAACATACTTGGAAAACTAAAAAAATTACACTTTTAAAAAAATTTATTGAAGGTAAAAATGTTTAAAATGACATTAATAAAAAAATTAATAATAGTATATAAATTATAGAAGAAATTTTAAGGAATATATGTACATGTAAGAAAATGATTTCTGACAAAATAGAGAAATAATGTCAGTTTTCCTTAAAAATATTCATTGATGCATTTTAGTATATTGAGAGAGGAAAATTAAAAGAAAAAAGTAATATCTTGAGGCAACCAATGGTAATTAAATATATTTTATTTATGGGATACATATCAAATAATTTCATCAGCATAAATTAAAGTATAAATAGTCCATCTAAATAGTGAGAATGTAAAATAAAAACCTTACCTAAAGTATGACTATCATTATAAGAGATATTACCCCCTATATAATTTTTTTATTATATTATACTTATAAATATTAACAATATTCTTATTTATAAAACAATACATGGTTTTTCGATGACATATTTTCTCTCATCCGTTATCAATGATTCATCATAATCATCATTTCAAGGGTTATCTACATCATTTTCTATTATGTTTTGATTTAGATGTTATGGTTTTTACATTATAATCAAGGTTCTATAAACAAAATAATGTTAATAGTTATTTAAAAATAAAATATATTTATTATATACGTATTTATAACCATCCATAAAAGTAATATATATAAAACATAGTTACACATCTCATGGAGATAGTAGTCCTTACGTATGAATGAAAGCCATTTTAATTTTCGAATGAAAAGAAAGATAGAAAGGTAAACCAAATTTTAGCATTACCAAATTATTATTATAAAATAAATATCATAAATGTTTATTATATCTATCAATATGTTTTTAAGTGTGAGGATATAAGGGAAACTGAATTAAATCTATATATCATGGTTGTAGTCCACACATACACACGAGTGAAACATTTAATTCCCATTTGATGGAAAGGAGGTGGAAAATGGTGGTTGCATAATCAAAATAGTCATATATTCGCATGTCTATGTTACTAGTTTTGGTATGTTTGAATCAATAATAAGAGCCTCAACCCAGTTTTTGAGGACTCAACAAGTACATCCATGAGACCCGAGTTCAAAATCGGGTAGAGACATATTTTCAGGTTACTGTTCCAATACTTTAGTATGTATTGCTGATGATACTATAGCAGGCACAGTTTGGTACTATAGTATTTATAACTATTCATCTATTTGGGATTTCAGGCCACTGGTTTGGGCCTTGGATCCTTTATGTCCTTTGAGCCACCCAAGGACTCTAGGCCAGTAAGGCTTTCAGGTCACCTCAAGGTCTTCGGGCCTCCTTAAGCCCTTAGGGCCACCATGAGGCCTTCGGGCCACCAGAAATTGTTCTTAAATGACCAGACAGACTCTACAAGGAGCAGAATCTAAGTAAGGATTCAGAGTGAAAACATTCACCAGAGATGAAGCTAAATAGATTTGTCCAAAAGAGAGGGTGTGACATTACCATCAGAAGCAGCCTATGTTTGCACAGGAATCCAAGATGAACAGCCATGCACAGGTGGATAACTAATATCATGATGAAGAATCCAGGAGGAGGAGTTACAAATATAGTCTTTATATTTTCTTATACCTATGATTCATGTAATCTCTAATCCTTTGGGCCTTGTAAGGGTTCCCCCTCATCCCTTGAAAGGTGTGTTATCAAAAATCACGAAAAAATTAAGGCCTTCAAGCCATTCAGGTATATTATTATCAATACAATAGTTTTATAGGAAGTAGAGGATGAAATAAACATTAAAAGATTCTAGTAAGAAGATTACATCTTCTTTGAGAGACCTCCTTTGGCTTACAGATTAATCTTTCATAAAAAGATCTTAGGGAAATACCCTGAACTCAATAAAGTAGTGAAGAATTATTGAAACGGTTTTTATATCATTTTAGAGATAAGATATTGAATATTTTTGTTATGGGAGGATAAGAGATCCCCCTTTATAATTGATGGGAGAGACACACATGGAATTAAATAAAAGATTTGAGTAATATAATTTCACATTCTTATGGTGGTTGCACAAAATTGGAAATAAATATAAGGAATGATGATAAAATGTCAAAATATACAAAAGGAATTTGTTTTAAAATTGATTAAATACTTTTTCCCCTTAACTCTTAGATTAATCCCCTAGTAAAACATTCAAAACTCAATCATGATAATACAGTTTTACTATTTTTACTATTCATTATGACCAAAAATGAAAGTGAACTCGTTAAAAAAATTACAAATTTTGATTACAAATATTGAATAAATTTTATTAAATACAATTTCTATAATTTTAATAAATTAAATTAAAATTAAATGTGAAAAACTCAATGAAACCCATTTTTCATAAGAAAAATGATTTTTATGAGGAAAACATTATTTCCATTCATTATATTTTTAGTAAAAATTATTAGATTAATATTATTTTTTTTGAATATATATTTTAAAAAATTCAATACCGTAAATAATTTTTAGTTATTTATTTGCATATTTATGTTCAAAACACATTGTGAATAAAATAATTCCATAAAAACTAAATTTTTACCCTAAAATGATTTTATCTTCATTCCTAACCATTAGCTAAATAATTTACGAATTATTGTAGAAACAATAATAATAAGTTTCATTAAAATCACGGTCTAATAGTGTTAAATATATCATTTTTTATTAAAACTCCCTACACATAGAAAAATATATTTTATATTGAAAAGTGGTATTTAAATCATGTGATGATTATATTACAAATTAATTATTATTTATTGTGTTATAATAAATACATATTAAATAAGGAAGAAAATTATTTATATATATACATAAATATATTCCATAATTTTTTTAATCATATTTATTCATGATAATACAACAGCTAGTTATAAAGGCCATAATATGTTGTGTGTTTCATTTTGACTTTGGGTCTCTTATAAAGATGTGTACCAAATAATTTAAATCTATTTTAAAGGAACACATATAAAACCTTAGGATTTTAAAATGAATTTCCATTCAAACTGTAGAATTTTTTCTTAAATGAAGAAATTTTAATAGTGATAAGTGAGTTTATGAAATTTTGATGGATGAAATATTGGTTACTCAATTATGTGAGTAAAGGACAAGCTATATTAAAAGGATCATGATATTCCATTAGTTCTGGTGATTCCAAAAGAAATGTTAATGGAAGAATTTAATAGGGTCAAAAGGAAGACACTGGGAATAACCATTATAATGATGTATTTGAATTTTTCAATCTATATATATGATTTTAATAATTCATCCAAATTGATGATGATTCATATGAAAAAATATGAGGATCCTTTTGTAATGAATTTGGTGATTTGTATATAGTGATTATTCGACATGATGATGTCAAAAATAAATTTAGTGTTTGATCACGTAATTGATTTAAATACGATATAATGTTATTTAGAGTATATTGTATTTTAATTTATTATATGGTTATAGTAATTTATTATTCTATCATTAATTATAGAATCATGGGATGTGATAGTGAATAATTTGAGATACTGTAGTGGTATTGATGACATAGTTTTTGAAAAAATTTAATATCTGATTCTAATTTATTAGATATATACGAATGAGGTTTCAATTACTTATTTAAATTTTTTTATTAAAAAAGTAAACAAACACCCCACTTAAAAAGTTGGTAGAAGATATGGGAAAGCATAAGATAAAGAAATTGAGGGAAGTTAGTTAGTCCCATTAACTCGACATGTTAAAAATGTATATTTTTGGAAACAATACTTAGAGAGGTGTGTTAATTATTAAAATCATTCTTCATTATCATCCTTAAAATTTATGACTAATGTGAAGGATGACACTTTTAATCTAATCCTAGAAAGTTTGATACAGTTTTCAAACCCTGAATCTAAATACTGATTTCACTCATCTCATAAATGATTATTCTTGAATGAATATGTGACTAGAATCCATTGAAATTATCACATTTTAGATAGAGAGGAAACTGTATTAGTTGGATAAGGATAGGTGATAATTGTAATAAAGAAGAAATATCTTCTTAACTAGTATGGAGTTCATTACATTCCATGACTACGGATGAACATTATTATCATTGGTTATAAAGATGATTCATGTTTTTGTAAATATTTTTTGTAATGAATCTGGATGATCACAGAAAGTAACACGGTTTTATCCCTTTGTATGAGAGATAAAAAACTATACAAAATTATTATTTTGGAGGTTATATTTAAGGATATAGAAAAAACGTCAGGAACATTGAAGTTATAACATTAATGTGTTTTCATATTCATGAGAAACGTTTACATACCATTGGATACTATATGATTGTTAAATCTTGATCATGTGGAGTGTTAAACCTGTAATAGTTTCATCTATTGAATTTTTTTGGTGGGTTATACTCAATATAGATAGAATATAGTTAAATAATGAGAATCATGAGCAAGTTCATATGGATTTATGGGGATCATCACGAGTTCGTTCTCACAGAAGTGCACTATAAAATGATTCCCTTATCTATGATTTCAAAAACAACAAGTTTTTGTTTATCTAAAACACAATTCTAATGTTTTATTCATTATATGGAGTGACATGGGGTATAATGAGACCATAATTGTCACAAACCAAGACAGATTTCCATTTAACCTAACCCAGACCATGGCATGGATGAAGGGAATTCATAATCCCCACAGGATGGCAGATAGTTCCTAGTTATCTTCATTTTTATTGGGGAATGACATCACCCATTTAGATGAGCATAAATAACCAATTAAAATAAACAACATCCACCTGAATAACCACGACCAATAAATTAAAAAAAATATGGATTCAATGTTTTATATATTTAACCACAAAGCCAAAAAAATTTAAAAATGGAAACTAAAAGACACCCCTTAAACCTTTTTGAAACATGCGATATCCACCCTCCACCTAACATAACCAAAACATGCAATAATGAACAATAGAAATTCTGAAACACCATCCCTAAACACATTTTCTTTACCTGATTCAAACAAACATAGTCTACATACACGCAATGCTATGTATAGGGTGTGAGCCAAATCATAGAAGGATCACACCAAAAGACAAATATTAAATTATATAATATTAAAAATTAAGTTAACATTCTCATGAATGGAAATGGATTTAAAATGTTTTTAAGAAAACGTATTAAGAATAACCCTTTTCATGGGAAAAATTTCAAACAACACATATATAGGCACCATTTTAAAATGTATATTTTACTAAAATAAAAATAATATATAATGAAGTGTACAGAAACACACAAAAGGTACACTATATATAAACAGATGTTACCACGTCACATAAGTCTCATACCACAAGTGATAACTATATGAAAACCCCTAAGGATAATCTAGCTCTAGCAGAAAACCAGAACCTTGTACCATGATGAAGGGTTGTATTGAAACCCCATTAATATCATTCTCATGCATGATTCACTAGGATGGGACACCCCATGGGCCCAATGGACACTAAACATCTTCAATGATTAGTCAGTGTTCTAATCATCAATTCTGTTATGTGAAACTGGTACAACCCACTTCAATAACCCTAGAATAATAGAACTAGTCATCCCACCTAGATACCTGTGATTCCATTTTTACTCAATACCATTTAATATATATTATAAATCACCACATTAACCAATAATTTCAAATCATTTCACCCTTTTTCATCAAAAAAACACCTTTCATTCAACACCCTAAAACCATTTAGGAAAATAACATTCACCACTTTCACAATTCAATAAATCCCATTAAATATTATCCCATGAATATCACTGTTTCTCTTGGAAGTCGGGGATGATCGCCTTGATGGGAGGTTCAAACGTTTCGATCGGTTTCTAACGGGTTTGTTCGTAGAACTGGAAACATACAATGATTCCACATCCATTTGGACCTACATTCCAAAGGTAGGCACTCATTAGTTTGTGGACTGATAAGGCTTAGGAATTTGCATTGGTCAAGAGGATGGGAGGTCGGACTCATCACTCCTTTTTAGGGGAATTATTGTCTACTCCGGGACTCTTTTTATAGATTTAAGTTATGTTCGTGAATCCTTATTACATTACCAAGTATAAAAAGAGCTCTTCCATTATATTTTACAATAAATGATCAAATATGTAGGAAATTTAGAGAATATTTTATATGTATTCAAGGTTCTTCATTTATAGAGAATCATCTATATTTTTTAGAGAATATTGGTCAATGGTACCTTTCGACACATTTATATAAAAGTCTCTTGATCATTATGATGACCATGCTGGTTTTAAAGCCACTCAGTGGGGCACTTGAAGTTTATTATCATTCAGAAAGACATGGATTATTTTAGAGTTGGGATCAAACCCACAGATGGGCTACCTACGTATCCATTGTTTTTGGAAAAGGAATCATAACCCACGTAGTTCGTGTAAGGGAGTATGATGTTTATGATTGAAGGCTCAAAGAAGTGTGTCATAATTACTTTTACACTCTAAGCTCACGTGAGTCATGCTCGATGTGAGAAACAAGAGGTATTGGTAAAAATTAGACAATTGTGCCATGAAAGATGCAATCATAAGAAATAATGTGGGGCTTATGTATGTATGGCTGCCCATATAAATGAAGATTAGGATTTACTTCAGGGAAGAAATCCAGGAGAAGGGTCCATAAAAGTATATGTGCTTTATAGAGATTTTGAATACTCTAACTTGGGGCTTACTCCTGAAAAGGAGGCCTAAATTAGGAGAGGACTTATGATTGGGTTTTTATTCCTGAAAAGGAATCTGAAATCAAAGGTAAATTAGGACTGGTTAAGAAAAAATAATACTAGGGCTTACTCATAAAAAGGAGGCCCAGTTTAAGATATTTGAATAAATCAAGGGACTTGGGGCTTACTCTTAAAGAGGATGCCCAGGATAAATGAATTATGACTGGGACTTATTCCTGAAAAGGAAGACCATGTTTAAGGAATTATGACTGGGACTTATTCCAGAAAAGGAAGCCCAGGTTAAAGGAATTATGACTGGGACTTATTCCTGAAAAGGAAGCCCAGGTTAAATGAATTATGACTGGGACTTATTCCTGAAAAGGAAGCCCAGGTTAAAGGAATTATGACTGGGACATATTTCTGAAAAGGAATCCCAGGTTAAAGGAATTATGACTGGGACTTATTCCTAAAAAGGAATCCCACATTAAAGGAATTATGACTGCGACTTATTCCTGAAAAGGAAGCCCAGGTTAAAGGAATTATTACTGGGACTTATTACTGAAAAGGAAGCCCACGTTAAAGGAATTATCACCGGGACTTATTCTTGAAAAGGAAGCTTAGGGTTGGATTCTCTCATCTTAAAGGATGAGGTTGAATGAAATGAAATATCAATCATTAGTAACATAAATATGTTTAAATCACTATGTTTTGAGGGATATTCCACAGAATTCCATTCAGATTAAGAAGTCAAATCAAGAAAAAACGTCATAAATGGATTTTAAGAGTGTCTTGAAGACTAAATATTTAATAGGAGAGATCGAATGGATTAAGAGGGGAAAATGGGAAAGAAGGGCACCCAAAAAGGTAGGGGCATGCAAGTACTGGCAGTTGCGCAGGTACTGCGTGGGCGCACAAGTCTTGGTCGCGCAGGTATACCAGCGCGACACGTTGGGTACCTGCGCGATGTTCACCCAGCAGGGTAATACTTGAGCGACTTTTGGTTATGGCCTTTAGAATCTTCTTGAGGTTCTTCTAGGAGAGGGGCATGCAGGTTCTATTGAAGGAGTAAGGCGGCGCGCAAGTGGGGCCATTTCCCCTAAAGGTTGGCCACCTAGGCGCGCAAGTGTTGATGAGTTTGAACACATATGCCTTCCTCCCCCTCTTTAGATCTTCCTTTCTAGGTAAGAAATTACCTTAGAAGTGTTCCGGAAGGTTTGAGAAGAGACTAGGGCGCTAGGAGCTCAAATCTGAGTTTCCGGAAAAAAATCATCCTTGAATGGGGGCCCACCGGGTCTATTTATAGGAAAGAGATGACCCCGGGTGGTTATCACTTAGGTCGTGCAAGTCACTTGCGTGACCATAATACGGCGCACAAGGGGACTTGGGCGACAGTGATAGAACTTGCACGGAACTTGTGCTTTTGATCCTTTGCTAATGCCTTTATCAGTTTTTGATGTTTTCTTCAAAGGATGAATCAATTTGTGCTAAGTCATTTCCCGTTCCAATCTTTTAGACAATGTGACGAAGAGGGGCGTCAACAAAAGTCCCCCCCATAGTTGGATCCAAAAGAAATTCGGATTAGACTCTGAGGAAAAAAAGGAAACACCCAAAGGAAAGGTGGCGCACAAGTGTTCAGTGCGCAATACTTGGCGCTCAGGTTCGAGTTGCGCAAGGCTTGAGCACACTGGGTGTAGGCACACAGATAGGCCTCCTGGCCTATAAATTGACGGTCCTTGTCCGCGCATAGAATCTTCTTTCGAATTCTCGAGCTCTCTCCGCGCAAGTTATCTTCGCCGCACAAGTCTCTTCTTTCCACTGTTTCCTTGCCATCGCGCTGCTGTCTAGGTATTTTTACTTGCGTGTTTTAGACTTGCGCGGTAAAAACTAGCGCGGCACAAGAACACTTGCGCGCCAAGTTTAGACCTGTGCGCCTTAGGGCCTATGCCATTTTTTCGAATTTTTTCACAAATTTTATGAAAATCAACTTACTTGAGAGTTAATTTATTCATCCTTTGTGAAGATTCAATGGCTCTTAGACCCGAAATAGTTGATGAACTGGCTAGCAAGCGGATCGGTGATATGATGAACATCATTGGCCATGATTATTATACTGTCAAAGATATCACTCTTCTGAATTTGGCTAAGTATCTGAAGAAATATCATTATGACTTCTCACAGAGCACTTATCTTCCTTTGTTTGGCTATGGTCATCAGCAAGAAGTCACCATTCCAGGAGCAAAGAACTATCTTCCATTTTCATGGTTTCAGAATTACACCAACATTGCTTCAGCAAATATCTCAGGTGGAGGAGTATTTCTAAATGATGTAATAGTAGAGAAGGCCTACATGATGCATCATAGCCCTTGCACACCAGATATGAAAAATCATACACCTGAGCTGCAACCACATTGTCATCCTTCAATCTTCCGAAATGCTCATATGGATCAATCCAAAGGCTGGAAGAAAATTTTGGACTTCCGTCCTTGGAGTGGTGTGAATCCAACTTCGATGTGGGCATACTGGGTGCGAAAAACCTGTTTAGAGTTTTTCGAGGATTTGAAGAGAGCTGCAATATAAGAAGCTGCCTGGGTTGGGCACACATATGTTTACAGACATTATAACTTCGTGCCAGAGATACTCAGCCACTGGAGCCTAACAACTAATTCTTTCCATCTGACTCATGGAGAAGTAGGTATCTGTTTGTGGGATGTCCACAAGATCTCAGGGGCTCCAATTTTGGGCTATATGTCTGATGAATTCATTCCTCCCAAGGTGACTTGGAATTATTCAGAGAAGACTCCTGCTTTAGCTCAGTAATTATTTAAGATCTTCCACAGGATCAAGAGTTCAGAGACCTCATTAACTCATTCTATAATGGATATTCATCCAGAGGAATGGATGAATGTATTTCTTATTGAGATGAAAGAGAGGGATCCAATGGAGAAGGAGCCGAAAGAAAAAGGATCCAAGATAAATAAATCCAAGGATAAGAGGCCCAAACGTCCTACCACCTGCCCAAAACCTGAGAAGAGGGGTGCTCCTGGAACATTCTAGCCAACTCTAGATGCAGGAGAGTTCGATAAGTGGGGATATGAAGTGAATCAAAAAATCCCAAATAAGACTCATCTGGCAGGATTCTTGGCAATGTGGCTCAGTGTTTATCTCTGGCCAGTCAGGGATTCAAAGGGACGCGTCAGGCTAGGGACCTTCGTCATTTCGGCAAAGTTGGCTGAGGGAAAATGGTTGGGTTGGCTACCCCCATTTTAGCAAAGATTCACAGGAGTTTACTTCATTTCATCATGGGTAAATCTCCTTTAAGAAGAGTGGGACCATTCCAAGTTTTGTGGGGATGGATCGCCACTCACTTCAGGACTTACAATGTGCAGAATGGATTACAAATTCCTGGAAGTTCTTTCTATCCGTCAATGCAAGAATTCTCTAGAGTTTCTCCATTAGATGTTAATTCTTATGACATGAATGTGAGGATGAGCATGTTTAAGGAATTCAACTTCTTTCCCTATGGAAGTCCGCCAACCGGGCGATTTGTTGATGATGGGACAACCCATTTGGATTTGAGGGAATACATGCTAGCTTGCAGGGACGGTGTGCTAGTTTCCAGGATTGACGGAGAAATCATATGCGAGGCTTATGCTCCAATAGATTTGCATGTCAATTCAGATGTCTGCAACAGATTGTTGTATCTCCTCCGGTACATGTCAGGTTAGAGCAACATATGATGTTTTCTCGGCAACTATGGCTACTGACGTCAATGGAGAAAATTGGGGTAGTATTTGATCTACCAGTTGAAAAATCAGCACATAATTTGACTACATATTATGCCGAACAATGGATAGCATCATACCCCAAAGGAAAATTTAATCAACCAGTTTATCAGGTGGGGAAAAGGAAGAGGACTGTAGAGAAAGAAACACTTCCTCATGAAGGTGATGCTTCCCCACCTGAAGTTGATTTGACAGACTCCTCTTCTAGAACTGATTCACTGGATTACCATGATGGGGATGATGAGGCACAACCAGCGGCAAAACGGTTTCGTGCCCGATATAATCCTTCGGCCAGAATTAAAAGACTCACTCCATCAACTCCTGGTGAGTTACTTCATTGTAGTAATTTAATCATTGCTACACTATAAAGCAATAAGTCTTACTTTCTTATTCTCTATCGGTAGTTGCAGGAGCTGGGAAGAAATTGAAGTCAAAAATTGTAGGACCTTCCTCACAGCCTTCATATCTAAGACCAGAGGTTTTCTAGCTATGGAAGAGTTTATATTGTGGTACTAAGACAGCCTGGCTGGATTTGTGTGAGGGCCTACAACTCCCTGGAATAGGGATTCTTATGGCTTTTACAAAACTTCAATACGAGGACAACCCCAATGAGGTGCGGGATTATATCAGAAAGCTGGAAATGCTCATCTATGCCACTGATGAGTCTGTTCCTGTCACCAGGCGGGTGAAAGAAATGATCGATCGTGGAGCCACTAAGGGGGCTGGTGGTTCTAGAGATGAGGAGTGGCATGAGTAAGTGGCTCCTGAAGATGTAAGTTTTCTTTCTGTATTTGCTTTGCAACTAGATTTCAGTCTAAGATTTATTACTTAAGGAAGTTATTTTCTTCATCTTGCAGCTTGAAAATAAAGGAACGGGGGTTCCTTCACCACAGTATAGCCCTAGTGGTACTGCCATCGGGGCTACTGGTGATTCTCACCATGAGCCAGGAAAGATATCTCTAGGACAACAGGCCATGAATGAGGCGCTGGACATAGCCTTCTATTCTCCAATCCAAGTGCCAATAGGGGACACTACCGATACTCCAAAAAAACCAAAGAAACAAAGGAAACGAAGGAGGAAGTCCATAGTTAAACGTTACATTAGCAGCGGTAAGTCCTTAAAGTAATCATGAGTTTATACTCATGACCACATAGTTACTCATATTTCTGGGGATTGCAGGGGCTTCTTCAATTTCCCCCATTAGGGAAAGGACTGATCCTCCTCCAAAGACCATGGAGGGTGCTGTGGAACAATCACAGATCCAAGCTGACTTGGCTGCTCTTGGAGAAGAGCTAGCATCTATTCCCAGTATCCCTCCTGCTACTGTTACAAGAAGAGAAGAACCTCTTTCTGGTAAGTAAACAATTCTTCATACAAATATTGAATGAAACATCGACTGACTTCCATTCTGTGATACATTAGGTTCAACACCTGCATTAGAGCTTCTGGAGACTGTTGCTACTGATGCTGTGATTATATCTAAATATGTTGTCCAGGGTCAGGGGTTGTAGGGCATAAGTCATCAAGAAGATGCAACAAATGCTCCCACTGGTGAGACTAACCAGGATTCTGAAATATCATTGGATGAAATGATGAATCATGGAATGACTTTCAAAGAATTTTATGATCATGCTAAGTTGTCATGTGGTTTAGAAGACCTTGGGTCTGAGTGTTATCCTTCGCCCAGTAAATTTTCTTATAATTTACACTTCTAATCATGACTGAAAATGATATGCAGTTCCATCCATAGAAACTACCGAACTGCCAATGCCTGAAGAGGGTGTGGACATTGATGTCAACACTACCATTGCAGAAACATTATATCAAGTAAAGTTCAACCTAGTAAACCCTCCTGAGACCCATATTGATGATCCTTTTGAGACTGGGAAAGATGGGGAGGAGTCTTCTCAGGCTGCTGACCCACCGTCAGGTAAGGGATTACAATATTTGTGATTGTACATAATTTTCAAGACAATAGATTCTTTTGTTATCCTTTGAAGCTGACAAAAACTTTCAATTAATCATGCAGGGCCTTCAACTATAGTGGATAGGTCTGGAGGTGAGGCCTCATCCTCTTCCCCCATTGGAATTGAAAGCGAAGAAGCACAAGCCAGGAAGGAAAGAGCATAACAGGGCACATCCATCCCCCATGTGGAAAATGGCCACGAGTTTTTAACTGTATGAAGCAAATATGAAGGTTGATGAATGAAGTTGGCATGTAATTGGCATGAATGACACTTCTTTGTGAAATCAACACAATATCATATCATTGATGGCCAAAAGAATCCAAGCCCTCAAATTTGATCTGACAATCTATGTCCAGACTGATGGGCACCACAGACTCCTGCATGCACTTCTTTCATGACAACCATTGTGTCTTCACCATCAATACATCTGAAGAGAACTCCATCAAAACCACGTTTGTAGAGAATTTTCTCTAGGTGATCTGGGCTATCATAAAGAGTAAAATTCACCACACATCACATGATTTGTTCTTTCTCAGCTCTATGAGGTGGAAGTGTTCCATTTTGATGGTATTCCATAATAGGTGACATCCATCCTGTAGTATGACCATATGGTTCAGGAATGGGACTAATTTCATTAATTTCCTCTCTTCTGATTCGAACATAAGGTGAAATTGCATGAAGATGGGCAATATTGATGGTTGTCTCGTCCCGATTCAGATCTTCCAGAGCTGTGGCTATATTAGCCAATGCATCAGCTTGAGCATTTTATGATCGTGGGACATAAGAAAATGTCGGTTCTGAAGGGAATTCCTCCATTAACTCTCTAACGTAATCATACAAAGGGATTGGTTCTTCTTTTCTGATGGCTTAATCCCCATTGACTTGTTTGATTACCAGGTTTGAATCACCCTTCACCTTTAAGTGATTCACTTGTGCTTGAAGCGCTAATTCCAAGCCTACGATAGGAGCTTGGTATTGGGCTTCATTATTGGTACCACCTTCCCACAATAAGAAGGAATAAGGTAACACTGCCTTTTCTGGAGAAATGAGCACAATTCCTAAGCCACCTTTGTTGAACTTAGGATTTTCCATTTTCTTCCTTGTTGGAATTCTGGAAGCACCATCAAAATACATTTCCCATACTTGAGGACTTTCTTGTATAGAGAAGACTTCCTCATCAGGGAGATCAATACCTGAAGATGTGTCTTCCACTGAAGGGTGTTCAGCCAGGAAATCAACAAGAGCTTGGCCCATTATCGTATTTTGAGACACATACTGAATGTCGAATTACTGCAAAATAACTTCCCACCTTGCTAGACATCCTGTAAGCATTGGACGACTAAGGATGAATTTGTGAGGGTTATTGCGAGATACCAATTGGACCTCGTGATGTTTCAGGTAGTGTCTCAACTTCTGAACTGCAAAGATTAATGTCAGGCAGCATTTCTCAATACTTGAATACCGGGTTTCTACTTCAAACATAGTTTGACTGAGATAGTAGAGGCTGTTTTCATTCCCAGCATCATTCATTTGAGCAAGAAAGGCACCCAATGATTGCTCTAGAGCTGTTACGTAAAGGATAAGTGTTCTTCCTTCAACAGGTGGCATAAGTGCTAGTGGAATCAAGAGGTATTTCTTGAGAATATTGAATGCTTCTTGAAATTCTTCAGTCCACTGGTATGTGACTCCCTTCTTCATCAATTTGGTAAAGGGTAAAATTTTTCCTACCAAATTGGCGATGAAACGCCGAATATAGGCTAAGTGTACTTGAAGTCCTCTTAATTATTTAAAATTTTGAGGAGGTGACATACCAAGGATTGAATTGGTCTTCTCAGGATCGACTTCAATACCACGATGGCGTACAACAAAGCTGAGAAATTTTCCTTAGGTTACCCCAAAAGCACATTTTAAGGGGTTCATCATCAAATTATGTTGTCAAAGCTTGTGGAATATGACTTTTAAATCATCCAAGTGATTAGAATGTTGTTTTTATTTAACCACCAAATCGTCTACATATCATTCAACAAACTTCCCTGAGAAGGGTTTGAAGATACGATTCATAGCGCGCTGATATGTTGCACCTGCATTCTTTAAACCAAAGGGAATTACCCGGTAACAAAACACACCCTAAGGGGCTCTGAAGGCTGTGGATTTTTCATCTTTTGGAGACATTCGGATCTGATTATATCCAGAATATCCATCCATGAAGGAAATTACTTCATATCCATCAGTTGCATCAATTAAAAGTTCTGTAATCGGAACTGACAAATCATCTTTAGGAAAATGCCGATTAAGATCACTGAAATCGATTCAAACTCTAATTTGTCCGTTATTATTCTTTAAAGGGACAATATTATCCAACCACTTGGGATACTGAACTTCTATAATTAAGATAGCTTTGATAAGCTTATCCACTTCAGCTTCAATTTTAGAAGCATAAGTTGGATGTGTTCTTCTCGCGGCTTTGCTTTAATCCTCGATGTTCTTCTGGTAAACCCAAACGATGAGTAGCAACATCGGGATGAAGCCCAGGAATTTCTGTATAGTTCTAAGCATAAATATCTCTATTTCACTTTAGAAAAGAAATATACATCTCTTGATCTTCAAGGGTCATGACCGCACTGATTAAAGTGGGGCGTGGATCTTCCTTTGTACCCAGATTTATTTCTCTGAGTTCATCCACAGTGGTAGAGATACCCTCCTCAAATGCTGGAGGAGCATCTCTGAGATCTTCCTCTTCTTCTTCTTCATGCGTTATTTCTTCCATTTCTACTTTCATAATAGGTGACAAAGTAGAATTTTCATGATCATAAGAGATGTCAAAATTTGCACATTTTGAAGTGGAAGATTCCATTTTTGACCCTATTGATGATGAAGTGTTTTCTTTTGGGTAATAAAGAGGAAATAATGGATTGAGAATCGATATAATTGTTCACCCTTAATGTTTCTATAAATCCTTCTGCCGTAATTGGAGAAGTATAGACTTGTTGGATTTCAGCAGATGAAATGAAGACGTCACCATTTGTGCTTTCATTACTGCTAGGTGGGTTACCAATTTCTCCCATGTTGTCTGGATCGATTTCCGTAATTGACATTATGAATCTTTCCATAAGAGTATTTTTATTTGAGTATTCCTTGTCAATCTGACTGATATGAAACACATAATCTATACACACATGTGTAAATGGATTTACAGGAATCTTCTCCAAACCATATGGAGAATTAACTTTGGTAATTTCCTTTGTTGTAGATTTCTCCATTCCCTTCATGTGATAGAATTCCGCCTCAATGTATTGAGACTCACATGTCTTGAATGGGGCCTTATCACCAGATAATGTTCCAAATTGACCATCAAAATAGTATTCGAGACATTGATGGTATGATGAAGGGATAGCCGCATGTTGATGTATCCAGGGTCTTCCAAGCAAGATGTTGAAAGCTGAGTCTTGATCAACAATCATGAATTCTGAATTGGATACAAGATCTCCAAACTGAGTTCTGAGTGTAACTTCGATTAGTGGTTCTTGTTCATTTTTATCATATCCTTGTAACATCATGGTAGAAGGAGATAAATTAGATTCCGTGAGGCCCAATCGACGAATTGTATGAATGGGCATGAGGTTGACTCATGAACCATTTTCAATGAAATCTCTTCAGACGTCTACACCATTGACCTTGCCAGATAAATACAAAGGACTGATATGCCCATACACAACATCATCTTCATCTTTATCAGTAAAAGATATTATTACATGGAATTCTGCAGGATTATTCTCTATGTGATATACTTTAGCTGCAGCAATTTCAGTTTCCAACTCCTGAGGACTTGACAAAGCCTCGATGAGTGCTTCCGGAAGATCTTTTGACAGATTCAAAGAATCCAGAATTGATAACTTGGCTGCTACTTGGTCCAATTGTTTCAATATATCATAATTTTGATCCCATGGTCTGCGTTTCCCAACAAGAATTTGTGGTCCAGCAGGTAACTTGGAAGAAGATGCTTTGGAAGTTAATGAGTCTTGTATTGGGATAGGAGTTGGAAACATCCTTGGTTTTGGAAGATTTGACAGATTAGATCCATTTACATGTTGAGAGGAAGAATATAGAACCTTCAATCGTTCTTCCAAAATAACTGTGCCAGGATTGAAATTTCTATTGGTAGAAGAACTTTCTTGTTCTTACTGAGCTCACTGAAGGGCTCTACCACGAGTTTCTGCTGCATACACAGTTCTAGTAGGGGTAGAATTGGGGTAGTGGTTTCTGAAATATCCACGTCTTCCCCTGTATCTTGAACCTCTGGAACTTCCTCTGATTCCCTTGTTTGATACAGGGAATTCAGGCTTATCAAAATTGAAACTACGACTGGCATATGGATATGTTAATTAGATCATCTTAACAGAACCGAAGATTAACTCTTCGTCTGATGAAGACCCTACCTGATTAGCCTGTTTAGGCTGTGCCGTTTGGCGGGGCGGTGCCCGTGGCTTTGAAGTATAGGGCATGAAGTCTTCTAGAGTCAAAGACAACTTAGGCTTTGACACATACTCATCTTCTTTAGATTCTTTTTTCTTCTTTGAATTATGCCGTTTCTTTGAGGACTTTCCCTCTGACAAAGAGGGTTTTGCCACAAAATTCATGGCATAAGATAGAATAGGTTTCTTTAATTGTGTTCACAAAATAGTATGAGTTCGATTGATTGTCTTTCTAACCATCCAATCATCATACTTTTGTGCATTTTTGCTTTTGACTTCTTGCCATTCACCTTCCTCCTCTGGAACTGTAGCAGTAACACATGCTACCTGAGCTGAAGAACCTTTCAATTTGACTTGTCCCGAGTCGACCATCTTTTGCAGGAGGTCTTTGAAGACAAAACACTCCTGGATGGGATGCCCCAATATTTGATTAAAGGGGAAATAATTGGGATGGTCTTCATCTCCTTCTTTTTTTGGCCTTTTGGGCCTTGGCAATGGAACCACGTTATTTTCCAGAGCTGAAATGACGTAACCAGGAACTTTTTCATTTTGGAAAGAGTGTGTTTTAATATTTAAATCCTCAAATTGCCTTTGTCTTTGATCTCATTGATCATCTGGATGAAACGGCCTTTTTTGTTGGCGCTCAAGAGGTGGAGCCCTTCGAGAAGATGAAGGTTTTGAAGTTGAAACAGGTACAGGAGCTTGTTTAAGCATAACTGTAGCAGTTTCTGCTTTACCCATTCTCCTTCTTGGAGCTGATGGAATTACACGAGATTTAACCTTAGCCTATATAAGGGAATCTTCAATCTGTTGAGTGATCAAAGTAAGGTCTCGAAACCCTCCTGTGTATTTCATAGGGATTAATGGCATGCGTAATTCGTCAAGCAGATTTTCCACATAGATTTGCAACAATTCTTCTTGATAGAGTGCTAAACTCAAGGAATATGTTAATCCATTCCAACGAGCAATGAAATCAAAGACTCTTTCATTCTCCATTTTCTTACAGTTTGTAAGATCAAAAACTGTTGTCTTTGGAAAATTTGAGCTGAACTGAAGGAGGAATTTTTGGTGAATATCCTCCCATCCGGTAATTGACCGGGATTCCAAGCTTGTATTCCAAAAAAAGCTGGTCCTTATAAGGTTCGCACGAAGCATCTGAGTTTCACTGCTTCTTTCTACTCCGGATTTCCCATCATAGGATCGCAACAAGACACGTAATGCATCAAATGTTTCTCAGGATCTCCTGATCCATTGAAAATAAGGAATAAAGGATTCCCAAAATTGGATGGAGGAGAAATTGAATCTACCCATTCAAGGTAAACATTATTTTCTGGTTGAACTTGCGCACATTTCCCTTCCATATTTTCTAACCGAGTTTTTAATGACTCAATAGTAGTTATTAACTTTTGAGAAACATCCGGTTGAACTTGGACTTGGGTAGGTGCAATTACTGGTGCTTGGACAGATGTGGCGATTGGTGCTGCAACTGATGGTAGCACTGCCAACTGTTGTTGTACTTGACTCGTAGGATTAGACCTGTGAGGGTGTACTGAAAGAGGAGGATATTCTTCATCCATCTTAGTAGCTGCAACAAATTCCTTTGGATGATTGACTCTAGCATTCTTATGAATAAGACTACTCTGAAGTAGTTCTGCATTCAACCTTCTTAATTTTTTCATTTCTTCCTCTTGTTGTGAAAAACTTTTCTCTAGTGAGAGCGATTGGCCTTCTCCAAAGGAAGGATATGTAACTTGAATCTTTCCCCTCCCTTTTTGGTACCCTTTTCGGAGAGGGAGAAGTGGGTTACTTGAAGGATTACCTAGATTCTGAGTAATCCTTTGATTTCGTGTACGCACACCTTCTTCATTTGTATCGGTGCATACATCTTGTTGAGTAGGAAACTCTTTATCTGAGTCCCATGAGTGAGCCTCATCTGGTGGATCAGCAACAACAACATTGATGAAATTGATTGATGCATGATGCATCACATCCCTTCTATTATCATTTCTGTGATATTGTCTTCTTCCATGTCTTTGATGAGACATTGCCTTTTTTGATTCAATCCCTCAGGAATTTCATGATGAACCATAATTTGGAGGGAATCTCCTGATAATTTGGATCTTCATTCCTCTTGAGGATTCTTCCCCAATCGAGAAAAGACCGATGTTATCTGAGGAAAGAATAGATGATTTGAAAAAGTCCCCAGTCCGGTGGACTGGGGCTGTTCCTTCTGTTCCCGCTCAACTCCTCAGAACCTATTTGTTGATTTCGAGGGTTGGTTTAAAAGAATACCCAGTGTGGCGAGCTGGGGTGGTTCTTGACATGCTATGTCTGGGACTTTCTTGAAAGTCCTCCTGATCTTATGAACCTTAGTCCAGAAATTAGCTGGATGCATTAACCTGTATCCGCTTTTATAACCTGGTTCAAAAGACCATTGGATGATTTCTGACACTTCTGTCACTTGGTGACGTGCTTTCTCCAAACGAGAGGCCTATTTAATATTCTCGTTTTCTTTATTCAAGAGTAATTCAACAACTTTTTCTCTGTATTCTTTCTTTTGAGAGGAACTAGTTGAAGCCTGTTCTTGGGAAAGATTTTTATTACAATCAAAGCCCATTGACTGTGGCCGGCTATGAGCAATAACATTGCATGAGACCATTTTCGGTGGGCTTTATTGACTGGAGAGCACTGTGAAATGTAGTGCTCCATGAACACCCCAACCTTTGACATGAATACCAGATGAGGCATTGGAAATTAACTGACGCAATCTTCTTAGTGCGCCAATGCATGAACGTTGAAGGGCTCTCTTCTATTTTTCAGCCTTTGGATATCGAGATACTGATAGAGATTCCAAATCAATCTGACGTTGTATACCTTCTATTATCTTAAGTGTATTTTCATATTCATCATAAGATAATACCTTCTTCTTCATTTGATAATGATTTTTCCATATGTTGATACGAATATCATGGATTCCATCATCCGTCAACATCTTTGGAATGTCATACTGAGAGTCAGCCAGATGCCAAAACATGACTGGTACTTGACCTTTTTCTAGTTGTTTTCTCATGTTCAGCATTTCCTCTTTATCATTAAATGAAGATTCTTCTACCTGTTTTGACCAGAGTTGGTGTTTCCTTGTTGCTTCATCGGATTCAACAAGATTGGTAGAGAAATCATTGATCAAACTAGAAGATGCATGACTTAGTGGTGGTTTGGAAATTGACCTACACCCGGGGCTATCTTCTGATTGATAAAGTATTTCACCTGCTAGCGATGAAGCATCAGACATGACTGGTTTCCCATTTGCAAGTGCCTGAAGATAAGAGGGCTTTCTCGGTACTACATTGTCCACTGGATCTTTTTCCGGGAAATGTGCATCAATACTGCGGAGAGGACATTTGCAGTGAAATTCATCATCATGGGGAGGACCACCATAATGGGTTACAGCAAAAGATGAGATCTCTTCCTCCTTGGTCTTCTGACCACACTGATGGTTCCTGTGGCTTTCATCTGAAGATGAAACTTCAAGATTGACCGAATTTTCATGAAGCAAGCCTTCATGAGGAAGTGTCTGTTGAAGACCTTCGGAATTAATATTCCCATTACTGGTAAATGAGTGAGTGGAATCTTTAATTCCAACAGATAACTGTCTAAGGGCTTCAAGAACTCCAGCATCGAGCAATGCCTTGTTACAAATTGGCCCTTGATCTCCTGACTGTGCTATGTAGGTCTTTTTCTTAGACGCCTTCTTACTCACTTTGGAAACCACCTGTTGACGAAAGTGGCTACTCAGAGCTGGTGTATGTGCCTGATCAAGAAATCTGGTCAGGTTAGACTGACGATCTCCACTCAAATCTGGTGTATGTGCCTGACTTGGTTGTCCGTATGATATGGGGGAGTATGCCCTACATCCCTCTTGGGCTGGAACAGATGTGTGTGTCTGTTCCGGAGTGAATTGTTGATGTGTCACTCCACTGGCAAGGATATATTTATGTGTCTTTTCCTGAGATGCCGCTGAAGTTGTTATAGTATCCTGGCAGGCATCTAGAATATGAGCAGGGATTTGCTTCTGCTCTTTCACCATTGATAGAATATGCATGGTGACTTCAGCTGCCAGAATGGGAATATACGTCCATTCTGGGTTTGGAGTAGGTGTATATGCCTGCTCCTATCCTCCTTTTCCTGTCAGTGAATCCTGACAGTACTCATGTGTGGGGGCAGAGAGTTGAGTCTGCCTCCTATTTGTTGTCAGGGCTTTCAAACTAACTTCTACGAATGCTACCAAGAGAGACTGTTGGTAGGATTGATTAATACTAGCAGGTGTATCTGCCTGCTGATTGCACTTCGCCAAGTGTGGTTGACGAGATCCATCATATGTAGTCAAACGAGCCTGCTGACTAGTTGGTGATGTATAAACAGGTGTATGTTCCTTCCTATAGTACTCCACCAGAATTTCCTGGCGGGATTGGCGTGATGCTGGAAAACGAGTCTGCTGGAAAGCAGAATTAAAACGGGCAGGTGTATGTTCCCACTCGTTGCTTTCCACCAAGTTAGGTTGGTGGACTTCTCTAGAGATGGAAGAGATGAGAACTTGCTCACTTTTGACCAGATTCTGCCTCTGGTGGTTCGTCTTGCCTGCTCGGGTTGGAGGAACCTGAGCCGAATTCCTGGATTCGTTACCCTCATTATGTTGAGGGCGCACTGTTGCATGAGTCTAGCGGTGATTGTTGGTGGGAGCCTTCAGGAAGGACTCCTGTCTTTTTGAATTAAGGCCCTAAGGGACCTACTCATTCACTTCCTTAGAATAAGGGAGTGAATGGTGATTGTGTTCTGGGGATAACGACCCGAAACGGTTGGAGACGGTAGTCAGCACCACCTGTTTCTTGATCACTGGTCATCACTGTCCGGACTACGGGTGTGAGTTGTTTGCTTGGAGGGCTTGTCGGGCAGCCTCTAGAGTTGGGATGGTACTGTGTTGACGGTACTCCTTAACCAGTGCATTTGATACCCAGTATTGAAGATGCTAAGTTGGTGATGTCATCCTCAGAGTGGATGATGATCCAGTAGGAATAGCAGCTGTGGCATTTACAACAGTAGTATTCACAGGTGTGAACATTAGAGCAGCCATTATGGAAAAGCAGAAGATCTTGGAAAAGAGTTCATGTTTGATATAACAGACGTAATCAAGATAAATTTAGCTACTACATGTACAAGATGAGCACATATGTTATTGACTATCTTGTTGGCCCTCTCATTGAGTTTAAATAGGGGCCTAACAAATAGGGAAAACATCATTTTAATTTGGTTAAGGATTCACGTCGGGTTCACCATTTTCATTTCTCTCGGAATTCGGGGATGATCTCCTTGATGGGAGGTTCAATTGTTCCGATCGGTTTCTAACGGGTTTGTTCGTAGAACCAGGAACATCCAATGATTCCACATCTATTTAGACCTGCTTTCCAAAGGTAGGCGCTCATTATTTTGTGGACTGATAAGGCTTAGGAATTTTCATTGGTCGAGAGAATGGGAGGTCAGACTCATCACACCTTTTTGAGGAGAATTATTGTCTACTTCGGGACTCTCTTTATAGATTTATGTTTTGTTCGTGAATCCTTATTACATTACCAAGTATAAAATGAGCTTTTCCTTTAGATTTGACAATCAATGATCAAATATGTAGGAAATTTAGAGAATCTTTTATATGTATTCGAGGTTCTTCATTGATAGAGAATCATCTATATTTATTAAAGATTCTTGGTCAATGGTACCCTTTGACACATTTATATAGAAGTCTATTGATCATTATGATGACCATGCTGGTTTTAAAGCCACTCAGTGGGGGAACTTGAAGTTTATTGTCATTCAGAAGGACATGGATTATTTTAGAGTTGGGATCGAACCTGCAGACAGACTACCTATGTATCCATTGTTTTTGGAAAAGGAATCAGAACCAGCGTAGTTCGTGTAAGGGAGTATGATTTTATGATTGAAGGCTCAAAGAAGGGTGTTATAATTACATTTACACTCTAAGCTCACATGAGTCATGCTCGATGTGAGAAACAAGAGGTATTGGTAAAAATTAGACAATTGTGCCCTGAAAGATGCAATCATAAGAAATAATGTGGGGCTTATGTATGTATAACTGCCCAGATAAATGAAGATTAGGATTTACATCAGGGAAGAAATCCAGGAGCAGGGTCTATAAAAGTATATGTGCTTTAGGGAGATTTTGAATACTCTAACATGGGGCTTACTCCTGAAAAGGAGGCCTAAATTAGGATTGGACTTATGATTCGGTTTTTATTCGTGAAAAGGAATCCCAAATCAAAGGTAAATTAGGACTGGTTAAGAAAAAATAAGACTGGGGCTTACTCTTAAAAAGGAGGCCCAGTTTAAGAGATTTGAAAAAATTAAGGGACTTGGGGCTTACTCCTAAGAAGGATGCCCAGGTTAAAGGAATTATGACTGGGACTTATTCTAGAAAAGGAAGCCCAGGTTAAAGGAATTATGACTCGGACTTATTCCTGAAAAGGAAGCCCAGGTTAATGGAATTATGACTGGGACTTATTCCTGAAAAGGAAGCCCAGGTTAAAGGAATTATGACTGGGACATATTCCTGAAAAGGAAGCCCAGGTTAAATGAATTATGACTCGGAATTATTCTTGAAAAGGAATCCCACGTTAAAAGAATTATGACTGGGACTTATTCCTAAAAAGGAAGCCCAGGTTAAAGGAATTATGACTCGGACTTATTCCTAAAAAGGAAGCCCATGTTAAAGGAATTATGACTGGGACTTATTCCTGAAAAGGAAGCCGAGGGTTGGATTCTCTCATCTTAAACTATGAGGTTGAATGAAATGAAATCTCAATCTTTAGTAACATAAAGATGTGTAAATCACTATGTTTTGAGGGATATTCCACAGAATTCCTTTCAGATAAAGAAGTCAAATCAATAAAACACATCATAAATAGATTTTAAGAGTGTCTTGAAGACTAAATCTTGAATAGGAGAGGTGGAATGGCTTAAGAGGGGAAATGGGAAAGAAGGGCACCCAAAAAGGCAGGGGGCGTGCAAGTCCTGGTAGTCGCACAGGTACTGCGTGGGCGCGCAAGTCTTGTTCGCACAGGTATACTTGCGCGACATGTCAGGTACTTGCGCGATGTTCACCCAGCAGGGTAATACTTGAGCGACTTTTGGTTAATGCCTTTAGAATCTTCTTAAGGTTCTTCCAGGAGAGGGGCACGTAGGTTCTATTGAAGGAGTAAGACGACGTGCAGGTGTGGCCATTTCCTTTAAAGTCTGGCCACCTAGGCGCACAAGTGTTGATGAGTTTCAACACTTAGGACTTCCTACCCCTCTTTAGGTCTTCCTTTCTAGCTAAGAAACTACCTAATAAGTGTTCCAGAAGCTTTGAGAAGAGACTAGGGCGCCGGGAGCTCAAATATGAGTTTCTGGAAAAAAAAATCCTCCTCAAATGGGGTGGCCACAGGGTCTATTTATAGGCAGGAGAAGACCCCGGGCGGTTATCACATAGGTCGCGCAAGTCACTTGTGCGACAATAATGCGGTGTGCAAGGGGACTTGCACGATAGTGATATAACTTGCGCAGAACATGTGCTGTTGATCCATTGTTCATGACTTTGTTGATTTTTGATGTTTTCTTCAAAGGATGAATCAATTTGTTCTAATTCATTTCCCTTTCCAATATTTTAGACAATGTGAACAAGAGGGTTTTCAACAATCACATAATCAATTTAATCATTTTCCAAGGGCCAATCCCCTTTCAAAACCACACAAAAACCAAGTTCAATTAAATCATTCATTTCATAATATATATAACCCACAATTCACATTTAATGGTAACCATAAAAAACAAGAAAAAAATAATCCATTTCTATTGAAAACCCATATTCAACTCATTCGGACTTTGAGTTCCCTTAAAAACACATTTATCAGATTCCACACAATAAATAAATCCATTTTTAAGAAACATTACAATGCAACATAGAAAAAACATTAACATTTCCTTTATAAAAACCCATTTCTAACACATATTCATTTCAAATCACATCAAATACATTTATCACCATAAAAATACACCATATGACATATTTATAAACTTAAAAAACATATTAAAATCATGTAACAATGTCAGGGCATTGAACCACCTACCTCAAGATTTGAATTATCTAAAAATTGGTTTCAAAACGCAACTAAACCACCACAAAAACCAATAAATGAATAATTAGAAAACAATCATCAATATGAACCATATAAAATAAGAATAAATCCACCTTAGGCTACACAACTCACTTGAAAAAAAAACCCCAAAAGGGAGGGATGAAAATCCTAGAAAGAGGGTGGAAATCAAGATTTGAGACACTTATATGAAGATTTCATGGTGTTTCCATGCCAGAACCACCAAAGAAAGGGAGATTCAGTAGGCTAGGAAGATTGGAGTAGGTTCCCATGGCAGAAAATACTGATTGGGTCAGATGCAGGTAAAATTAGGGTTAAAACCCAAGAGGAAACAAATGGAATTTTAAAATGTATAATGACTTCGACCTCTCCAATGGTTATCCAACACGGTTAGTCAATACATGAATCATTTGTGAACACCTTTATACCTAGTATTCACCAATCACATGGTTAGTACACATATCCTGAATTTCTATGTGGAATATGTGTGGTAGCTTTTGTATGAAAACTCCGAAGTTCTACATGGTGACCTAGGTCGGGTGCACAATTTCCACTAACTGTGCATTGACTATGATCTATAGGCTGTTTGACCCAAATTTCCCATTTTTCTCCAAAACCTCAAAGACAACCTTAGGGGAAAATCTAGATCAAGAATAAATGGACTGATTACCTAAAAATCTCAGACCCTTCACACGTGGTCCCCAGGAGTAAAATCGAAACGCATATTTTAACCGGGTCCAAAAAATAAAAATTAGAACATGGGTGTCACAAGGCACCCCACCATAACACTTTTTCCCCAAAAAATACACGATAAAGTATCATCCAAAATAAAAAATCGATACTCATCCATAGTTAAAGGAGGAACCCAAAAAACACACAATGTGAATAAAAAAAAGAACATCATGTCTAGAAAATGAGGTTTACAAGTTTGAACTCAGGAGGATAGATTGGAATTAATAGTACATGACTACTACCACCCAAAAGTTATAGAACCTCTAGTTGATTTATCTGAATAAATTTAATACTCAAAATGCATCATCCAACCTCTTAATCTAAACCCACTTTGTACATTACCAAATGAAACTCCAACCCTTACCAGAAATGATTAAATGAATTAAAACCATGTATTTATGAATAATTAAATATCCTTACTTCAAAAAAAACAATTGGGTGTGCTCTAACAACAACATTTACTCAAGGAATGAAGTTGAAATTGGATTATTCCAAAGAAGACTACCCACTACCGAGACAACACCAGAAACAAAACCATATTATCAGCAAGGGGAAACCCAAACAGACACCCTTCCATTAGTCAAAAACTAGCACTACATTACTCCAAATTAAATTTTAGTGAGACCCATGGTGGGTCTCCCCACCATTAGTACCAACCTAGTTGTCTATATATCATAGGAAAAAATGGGAACAAAACATGGGGAAACTTAGGAACTTCCCACATGGACCAATGAATAAGAACCAACAAAATCAATTGATAATGGGTCTGATAAGAGATTCTCACAAAAAAATAGAAAAGACAACTCAGCTCATCATTCCCCATGAGACAAAACCACATCCAAATGAGTAAAGACTATGACTAAAACTAATTTTAAAGGATTAATATATAAGGATATCCACAAAAATATTCACATGAAAAAGGGGACCATTCAAAATGGAACATCCACAATGGAAGCTTGAAATTTCCCCATAGAACACTAGTGACTAATCCGGACCAAGGCACAAAATACCCCATTCAACTCCTTACTATACAATAGCTTCACTCTAGGGTCTAGGGATAGAGCCCAAATATTTAATGAATCTCTAGCTTGACAGTTAGGTGTCAAAGATCTCTGATTGTAATAGTTTTTTTAGTTTCAGGAGTGACCACACATCATTATAAGTATAACCAAATGAGAATAACACACAATATAACTTACTTGGCATGAACATGACACTTCACTGAGGATAGTGTTTTAAAAAATCAACTTGAATCATCCCTTTTTTACTTCAAATGAGAGAAAATGGAAAAAATAACACACGAAATACGCTTCCATTTTTACTAGATAAATTTAAAAATTTGGGAAAGAGAAACC
The DNA here is from genome assembly GCA_963277665.1 of Viscum album. NCBI lineage: Eukaryota > Viridiplantae > Streptophyta > Magnoliopsida > Santalales > Viscaceae > Viscum > Viscum album. Next base: position 1,496,896,261 of record OY728164.1, read on the forward strand.
AATGTCTATTAAAGAAAATGTTCTCAAACTATTCCACCATATCCACTTTTGAATTTGATAGAAGACATGACACCATGAAATTCCTCCAAACATGATTATTACCAACAATAAATAATTACTGAGAAATGGACTTTAAACCGACATCCAAAAAGAACATTTCTTTTGTAAATGGATAAAATGACTTCTTATATTCATATTATCCTCATGGAGGTCATGATAATTCTCCCTCGCTAATAAAAAATAGTTGAAATATCCATCTTCCTTTTAAGACCACATCCATCACAAGTAGCCTCGAGCCACATTCCATTACTGTAAATTCCTTTCACCACTTCCAGTTTATGCCATCAAGCATAACGATGAAAACATTAAAATTTTATTACTAAGGTTACTAAGGATAACTATGCTTTCCTTTAATTTTTTTCATGCACTCTTCTACTTTGAGTGGATTCTCTTAATTGAGAGAGATAGAGGGGTATATTTAATTCCAAAACTCAATAATATAGTCATTACATTGATCAACTAATGGTTTTTACAATGGTGAACTAACCATGGACACACATCAAATATGAATCAAACCTTATGTTGTATTATGCTTTCCAACAAGAGAAACTGGGGACCCAATCAAACTAGTCCATTGTCCAAAAGTTACCACAAAAAACACCAATCACATAATGGGAACAAACCCACAGGCTTCTTTATATTCTTTTTAAAAGAAAATTCTAACCATTATTTCCAAAATCAATATATCAACAACATTATAACCTAATACTTTATTAAAACATGAAAATTTTTCAAAAATAAAAAAACCTCATTTTCCCTTAAAAGATCATCTGAAAATAAAAAAATATTATTTTGTTTAACACTCTCCAATGGTATTCCATTGAGTCTAGAAGTTGCACATTCTCAAGCCAAACAAATACATCATCCTCCTTTCTAAAAATGTTCTATGAATGTGGTAACTTATGTGAATACCAATGGCCAAACCTAAAATCTTCCATTTTTCAAGACAAAACATTCAACCATCACTTTAAACTTCTCAATCTACCTTCAAATTTCACGTTTTCAAAGAAATTTTTATGACATCTTACCCCGGGATTAAAAAGAATCTCCATACTCCACACATTATCCCAAAAAATACCATCCCCATTCAAAACAACTTTTTTCTATTCAAAAAATTACATTAGAATTTTTTTCCCATAATCCGTATTGAGAAATATTCATGCTTTAAAAACAATTAATTTAAAAAAACAATATGTTTTGATTATAATAAACTCATCTCTTGTTGAAATCATCCCTCATTCATTCAAAAATAATTTTATAAGAGTCCAATTTTCTAAAGAATCATTAAAAATTATTCTAAAAATCCATTCTCTATATTCCAAAGAAAAACCATTTCCATTTTTAGATCCAACATTTAACAATTAAAAAATATGGGTTTCCGAAATAATTTTTCAGATCCCAAAAAGATAAAAAACAATTAACAAAAGGAAACCAATATTGGAGGGGTGACATGGAAATATGGTTGGGGCCATACTCCAATTTATCCACCATTATGGAGAGTATTCTAGGACCATGTCCCTTTCTCCACATGGTTTTCCATGCCCTGTGAGCTCATAGAGGCCATTATCACATTTCCATTTTCATTTCCCAAATACAAAACAAACTATATGAACAAAAGAAAAAAATAAACATAAATTCCCATGGAAACATGATTCTTTCCATGTGGTTTTCTTGCACAAACCTTACTCATAATTAGAAAATAAATTCATAAAAATCCTAGATATAGTATATTAAGACTCCTCCCCAAAGATAATGACTAAAAATAGTGTAACCTACTCTGATACCATTTTTTCACTAACCAATATGAAGTTCCATTTAACCCAAAACCCAACCAAGACCGTTGCATATATTGAAGAGTATTTCTGATCCCCATAGGCTACCAACTTGTTCCTATGTATCAACATTTTTCATTGTGAATGATTTTACCCACGTATATGAGAATAAATAACTAACAAAAATAAATAAGACCCACCTGAATGACCATAAATAAACAATTTTAAAAAATATACAAACTCAATGTTTTAAAAAATTAACCAAAAATCAAAAAATAAACATTAAAAAGGATAGTAAGAAACACACGATAAACCTCTGTGCAAAATGAGGGCTCCATCATCAAGACATGACCACCAAAACATGTAACAAGGTACACTAAAAATTCTGAAACACCATCCCCACACATAATTCCTTTACATATGGTAAAAAAAAGTTCTACATACACCAAAAGGTATATGTAGGGTGTGAGCCAAATCACAGTAGGAATCCACCCAAAGAGAAATCTTACATGTCATAACATTAAAAGAAAATTTAACATGATCATTCATGAAATAGGATTGAAAAAAATTTTAAGACAACATTTTAGGAATAACCATTTTCAAGTGAAAACATTCAAACAACAAGTATAAATGAAACATTTAAAAATGGAACTTTTATTAAGATAAATATATTTTAAAATTAAATTCACAAAAATAGACACATGGTCCATTGTATACCGAATGATGGAACCACATCACGTAAGTCTTGTGTCACAAGTGAGAACTATAGAAAATTCCCTAAGAATAATCTATATCGAGTGGGACACTAGAACTGAGTAACTCTGTGAAGGGTAGTATAGAAACCAAAATATTGGCTTTATCATTCATGAAACACTAGGAGGGGACACCCCATGGGACCATTGTTCTACAAACATCATCATAGTTTAGTTAGTGTAGTAAGTGTGAGTTATTCTATGTGAAACTGGTATGATCCACTTTGAAATCACTAGTTTACTATAAATAGTTATCCAACCTAGATACTCGGGATTCCCATTATAATCTATAACATTTCATATATTTCATAAATCACAAAATTGACCAATCATTTTTAATGATTTGACCTTTTTCAAAGAAAAAAACACCTTATATTCCACACAAACCAAAACCATTTAAAAACAAAATTTCAACCACTTTCATAATGTAAGAAACCCATTTCAAAATTATCCCAAGAAATTCACATAAACAATTTAATAAATTTCCATAGGCCAATCCCATTTAAAACCCACACAAAAAGTTAGTTCAATTTAAGATATAATTCAAATCATTTACATAACACAAAAATAACATTTAATAGTTCCCAACAAAAACCAACATTCCAAAAATATTCCAATTTCCTTTGGAAAACCATTTTCAACACATTCTCACCTAATGTTCCATTGAAACCACATTTTCACCTGACACAAAAGAAATAAATCCCTTTTTAAGATACATTACATTGAAACATACATAAAACAAAATCATTTCCATTAGAAAAAAATCATTTCTAGAACATATAAATTTCAATCCACTTAAAATAAATTATCACAGAAAAATAAACCATATGACATATTTATAAACTCAAGAAATTATATTAAAATCAAATAACAATGTTATGTCATGTAACCAAGTACCTCAAGCTTGAATGTATATGATTATTGGTGTGAAACCACAACCACACCACCACAGTACCCTAGAAAAGAAAGATCAGACAACAATAATTAATATTGAATCCTAATAGATAAGAAAAAACCATCCATAGGTTATAAAACATACTGAAAGAACAAAATTACAAAAGGAAGGGAATGAAACCCTATATAGAGGGAAGAAATAATGGTTTGAGACACTTACTGGGACATTTATAGTAGTTTTCATTCCCAAAACACCAATGGAATGGCACCCAAGGAGCCTAGATATGTTTGGAAAAGGATCCCATGGTATAAAATCTTGAGTGAGGTTGATGGGGGTGGAAATAGGGTTAAATACCTAGAGGATGAAAATGGGATTTTAAAATTTTTAATGACCTTAACCTTGTGCATTTTTATCCTACAATGTTAGTCAAACCATGTGAATATTTTTTCCCCTCTGGGCCTAAGAGGAACTAACCACATGGTTGGTCCTCATGGCCTAACATACTATGCAGAAACTGTGTAGTTGATTATATAAATATACTCCAACCTATCTCATGATTACCTGGGACAGAGAGCACAGTTTCCACTAATCATGCGTCAACTGTGTTCCATCATCATTTTGACCCCACATTCAATATTTTATAAAAAATCTCCCAGAGAACCCTATGGGAAAAGAAATATTAAGAACAAATAAAAAGATTACCTAAAACTATTATACCAGTCACACCCGATCCTTGAGAGAAAAATCAAAATCTAGAAAATAATCTAGTCCAAAAATGAAATATACAATCTCATGTATGATAAGAATGAAGTTGAAATGCCTTTATTATAATAATTTTGGTGAGTGTAGAGGAAATGTGTTTTATATATGTTTATTGATGAATAGAATCTTTATGAAGAAGATTTTATATAGGATTCATGACAAAAAGGATGTAGTATTACTATTTAACAATACATTTAATGAGTTATCCTCGAGTATGATTCTATATTTTGATTTCAAAAATGAAGATAGGTTCGAATTCATTAATTTTGTATTGAAAATCATAAATCAGAGTCATTTTGGAATAGTGTGGTAGAAATTTCATGAATAACTCGGGTTTATAAGATTTTTAGACTATATTAAGTGTTTTTTAGATTTATCATATAGATAATTTGGATTCCAAGCGTATGGATAAGGTGGGTGTTACATCTCATAAAATTTTCCCTATTGTATATATCTACAAGAACCTTTTTTTAGACTATGTTATAATAATTATTGAATTCTGATCCATGTCTAAATCATCCTATATGATCAATAAATCATTCATAATTATTGGAACTGGGTAGAATAAATGTGGGATAAATGAACCATTTGAGATTGATGATGTTGAGATGAGAAGATTTAGGTGGTGTTGAGATGTTCAAGAATCATGAGAAACTATGTAAGAGAGGTATCAATGTTAAAAAAAAATATTGATATTATTCATGAAGTTTCATCACAAATTTTTTGATAATGTTTAGTGATAGTTAAATCCCTGTGTAGAGTTTTAAAAATCCTAGATCCATAATAAGGCAATATATGTGGGTTGATGTAGTCTAAATTTATTAGAAGTATCTAAAATAAATATTATATATCATATAGATGGTGGAGGTCTAAAAATATAATGGAATGAGAGAATTATATGTGATATATTATAGTGGTTGTTAGAAATGATGAGAATGTTTTATCAAATGCATGTTTCCTATAAATAGTTGCTAACGTAATTAGAAATATTAAAGAGGTAACTATATAACATATAGGTTTATCATCTGAATGTGGAATCATATAGTATTATTTAGTTCTGTACATGTGAGGTTTTAAATGGATTTCAATAGTTAGATAGTGTGGATATTATGTAAATTTTCATGCATATTTTTAAAGAATATGGGGTTTCATATGGTGATCTACCTAGTTTCTATAGAATTTCTATTTCTTGAAAAATGTCATGATTTTGTTCCATGCATAATAATTTTAGGAAGAAATATACATTTAGTAATTGGATGGTTTCATAATGAAACAAAATTAGGCTCTATAGTACATGATGAAGCAACAATTGAATATGATTAAGTAGTTTTTATGTTAGTGGAATGAAAAATTAATTCCATTTTCATAGAATGGAAGGACATAAAGAAGAATGAGAACCATTTATTCTATTGTAAGGTGCATGGTGATAAGACTTTTTTCATTATTATTCTCATCATGGATTAATCACTCAAACATAGAACTATGATTGAGAGGTTAAAAGTGTTTGTGTGTGTGATGTTTAAAGGTTTCCATTTAATAGACATTGGTTCTCGAAAATGAATATTTTGGAATTGAATTAGAAGAGAAATTAGATCGAAAAAATTATTTCTTTCTCATCCCGATTACAACTATAAAGTTTCAGTGAGATTCAGAATAAGTAGGACGAAGCCTCTAAGCCCTCCTCTATAGGGACATTTGACCATTTAAAGGAATAGTTTAAAGTCCTGAGATTTTGAATCGTTTCAATTAATACAATCTAAGATATCATGTGTATCGAAACAATTGAACTAATGAAACAACTAACTAAAATGAACCAAAAAATATTAAAATGAAATTAATAATACTATCATTAGTATATTAATAGATAATAATCAATTAAAATAATAACATGTAATTATTTTTATTTGACTAATGAGTGATTCCTTTTGAAGAACCATTCAAAAAATTTAGTGTATTCTACCTTAGTAAATTAAATTTCTCATAGTTAAATGTTTTATATAATATTTAATATATAAATTTTTTTACTAGTATTTGAAGACCAAATTACATATAAATTTATATAAAATATGATTAATGACACCTAGATTTTATAAAGGCCATTTTTTATTAAAATCATTTTTTTCATTATTTTTTGAAGATAAAAGATAAAATAGTAATCTTTTTAAATTTAATTTATAAAATTTTCTTCACATGAAAATTCCATTGATAAATATAATCTTAAGGATGACTATTATATTTTTCTGAAATAATTTATTTGTAAGTAAATATGGAAAATATAGTATTTAATAAAATTATCGGGTTTATGAAAATATCGAGAAATATGTTTAGATTTTAAAAAAATAAAACAAATTTCATTATCTAGGATGTACTAAATAGTATGTATAAAAATTTCAAAATATGAATTTGTGTTTTGAATACCAATGATGAAAAACAACAAAAAAAATTCATATAAAAGAAACATTTTTTCATCTCACATAAATAAATATTATTTGGGATAATTTTTTTTTTCATACAATGAAATACATATATATTTTATTATACAGATAACAAAAAAATTATCCTTGAAATCAAAAACATTGATAATTTTTCACCACACATAAATTTTCGGATTGAAAAACAACTTATTCTAAATACTGTGTTTACTTATTATGTGTAATAATTTTAATATTTAAATTTATAAAAATAATAAATTTTATTTTAAAAAATTATTTTCATGTTTGATAAAAATATTGGAATATAATTTGATTATATCAATTTTATTTTTTCAAAGAAATGTATTATTAATAAAACTATTGTTAATGACAATAATAATAGTAAAAATGTTGTTTTTAATGAATTATTTTACTATTATTGTGCATGTTATATATGTTCAAATAAATTAATATATTATCAAAAATTAATTTAATAAAATTTTAAATTAATCTATAAATATTTCATCCCTCGTTCATTTGGTAATAAATACTAAATAATATCAAGGACACTTAATGGTGAAAAAATAATTTCTTAGGAAACACTTTTTGAACATATAAAATGTTTTATTATAAAAAAAATAGTAGTATTTAGAAATTTGATAGGATTAAATAGTGATTAAATTTAGTTTTGTTAAACCCAAATTTGGTAGGATGGGTTATTTACATTTTTATTAAAACTTATCTATCTTTGATAAATATGATTTTCCTTTGTAAAAAGGAAAAAGTATCAATATAAGGGTAAATGAATTTGAAAATGCTTAAATAGTGTGTTGAAGTACATCGATGATTCTGTATTGACCCAAAACCATGATAAAATAAATTATTTTTAACTTTTAGATTCTTTAACTATTGAAATTTATAATGCTATCATTTTATAGTGATGGTTATTCATAAATGATCCTTTTTCTTCACCTATAAAATTGGACACTCTCACCCTTTCATTCAACAAAAATTACTTAGAATATATTCTTGACGATCCAAAATCTTTAACATCCTAGAAAAATTTCTCATGTTAATTTACCTATACTCCCAGTATGTTATCAAAATCCTATTTTTACAAGTATAATTTCAATAAGTTCAATGTATTAAAATGAGTATTACTTAGTCCTTAATTTTTCTTCTTAATATTCCAACTCCAAAACTACAATAACCTTTTTAATATAATTAATTTGGTATCATTATTATATTAAAGATTCATTATATAAATCTAAAAGAATTTAATTATTAATTTACATACACTTTTGAAAACTATAGAATTTTTACTATACATTGTACGGGAAACTTCCTCCACAAAGGATCATTTTTAATTTCTCTTCATGATTATTATTTTTTCAAAAAAACTAGAAATATAATTAAAATAAATAATGAAATAAAAATAAAATCAATATTATTTTTGTTGTAATTATATTATATTGTTCCTTAACCATCCATATCAATCGAGATATAGTGTATTCATGTTTGGGGTTGGTTTAACAACTAAATTTAGAAATACTACAAAAAAATAACATTGATGACTATGGGAAGATAAATAGTGATTTTTTTATAATTAAATAATAAAATAATAATATTTATGGATTTTTAAGGGTTATATTTTTCAATTAACTTATTATTAAATTTTCAACTTTGATTTCTATTCTTTTTGAAATAAGATGACACCGAATCAATTTTCATTGTAATATAAGAAAAAAATAGTATAATAAATAAATATTAGGTGATAATCAAATATCTATGTTTAATGAAACATGGATGAATAAGATTCTAAATAATTTCATTATTCATGAAGTTAATCACATGTAAAAAATGAACCACGAACATGGTAAGGATTCTTGTCTCAAATATTTACCCCATGAGATATATTTCATATTATAAAACATGATTTCATTAAAATCGAGAATATAAAAAACATTTATGATTATTTATTGTTGTCATACTACTATCCTTGGTATTATTTTATCATTTGAAATCTTATATCTCATGTTTTTTGATGTAAAATATTCTAAGGTTGTAAGGGTTTCATTATCTCAAATTTAATTTACAAAGACATGTTTGATATTGAACACTCTTATTTATTTTATATGGTGTATTATACAACCTAATAAAATATTATATGTAATATCTTTAATTTTATGATATTTTTATATCCATTTTATTATATTTCTCTCGATATCATTACATTCTTACAATACCATAACCAAAATAAATTTTTTGTCTCAATTTTTCTCATTAATATTTGATTCATATTAAATATTTTTCCCTTTTTAGGGTGAATATATTATCCACAACATAATTTCTAAATCTTCTAAAACTATTTTATTTTTGGGAATTAAACCCATGTTATTCCAGAATTTCATTTTTCACTCTATATCATCCTCTGTTACCGGTATATATATTTTTTCGATATGTTTTCTCCCTAAATACTCAAACATTTTTTGTCATTGATTGAATGGTGTTCACCAAGTTTTTGTACTTTTATTAATTGGTAAAATTTAATACTTATCAAAATAACCCATTCATTATGTGGTGTAATATTGAGGTATGGTTACATAGAAAGCTATTTAATTTATTAAGTGGGTATGTTTTGAAAATCCATATAATTATTTTTTCATTACTGATGTATAATTATTAATAAGTAATATTTGTTTTATACTATATTATTTATGTCATACTATTAATTAATTGAACTAAATTAGTTTTGGGTGGGGCCAACAATAACCCCTTATTATACCAATATGTCCCATGAGACAAAATATCATGGGAATTTGGGTTTTTTCCCATCCCAATTTTTTTTCATGACATAGGGTATTGAAGGTAATGTTATGATGTCTATTATCATTAAGAAATAGGTTAGGGTAAAAAATTAATTATCTGGTATTAATTATTTCATCACCTAAGGAACTAGTTAATGTTATCCATGGGATATGTTCCTTTCTATTTCTTTCCATGAATCTCTTACGCTTTTAGTTTCATTAAGTTATATAATAACATTTTGTAATCTATTTCTTACATATTACTTACAAAAATATTATGTAGAGTCATGATGTTTCATTTTTATCACATATGTTATCCCTTATTGTGTGTTCGAGATCAGCCATTTTATGTTTTTATTTCCATGGGGTTTTAAGAGAATTATTACAATTATATGTCAATAAGGGTAGACCGTGTGCATTATTCTATGGAATATGTTCAAAATATATTACATATTACGTATAATATTATATAGTGTAGAAAGATTCTGTTGATGATAAATATATTTCCAATTTTAGTAAATGTGTTATTCTAACACCCAAATAGTATAAACCAAAAAGTTCTTTCAAATGAATGGTACATATAATTTTTAGTGAAATTGTAAATATCACTTGTTAAAATATATCCTCTTTAATTTATTTCAAAGCATATTTGTATTGATGGTATTTTGAAAAACTGGGTCCTCGGAGTGTAGGAATGGGGTAGTAATAGTTTGTATTATAGGATGGAGTAAATACCTATATTGATTGTTAAATTATATGAGGATAATATAATTGTTTAATGGTTATGGTTGATCATAATTTCAAATGTGTAGATAACCATATAAGATAGGTAAGGATATATTCAATATTTTAGGGATTATGATAAGATTATTTTAGTGGAAAACCTGGGATAAGACTAATGGTTGGGTCTTAATATATGATAACATCTCTATGTTTTTTAAAGTGGATATTGTGTGGTAATTATAGAAATGGAACCCCTCTCTAGATAATACATGTTAATGTCAGTGTTGGAGCACATGTACAAAGGGTAAATAACTCGTAAAAGGTAGGATTTGGTATTCAGTTGATCCTAACATGGTGAATGATAAATAATCCTAACTAAAAACTTTTTGGGATAGTCATTGAGGATATTATATGGTTAATTCATATCTTATATAATGTAAAATTATGAAGGATTTTAGTATTATGTTATCCAATTTGGTTAAATATCATAATATATAAATGATTATGGGAAACCATTACATGAAAAAATCTAGTCCTAGGTTCAAAAAAAAGTATCGTATATTAAAAAATCTATCATTGGTATTGAAAAAAAAGATTAATGTTTTCATTATTTTATTTTATATAATATCATAAAAATTATGGTTTCAGTATTTCATTGAAACACGATCAAAAAAATGAATACGAGAAAGGTATGTATATAGAAGCCACTATGCCTCATAATCGAATAGGAGAGCATACATAAATGGCTGATAATTTTATTATATTCTTATTATAATGGGGAATGTTAGTTTAGTAGTCTTACCTATGTTATTTTCTTCGATATAATAAAATAAATATATCATGATATGGTTAGTTATTTTCATATATGGGTTTTATTTATTAATGATATTCTAGTATATTCTACAATTTTTTTTGGATTATGAGAAATTTATATGAGTTGATCATTACTAGATATTCTATAAATTTTTAGAGAAATAAAATAAATTTTACCAATAATCACAAAAAAATCATTTTATTACATGTTTATATTTTTTAGTATATGTTTTTGGGTGCGATTGTTTGGGGGATGGGTAAATATTATGTTTAAAACTATTGGATGTTTGTAATAAATGGATGATTCATTTTCATAAAATTGGGTTAGATAGTAATTATTTGATAGTAATTTATCACTAATTATGTTAAAAAATTTATCCATGATATTTGTGTTGAAGTTTATCTCATTTTTAGGATTACGTTATATTTTTAATAGTGTGTGTCATTGTGATATATTTTTTATCAATATTGAGTGTTTAAGGAAGAATTAAATATTGTAGGAATATATGAATTCATTATGGTTCGATGACATAGATAATAAAACTCTTTTAGGATAGACATGTTTTTATACATGTATGACTATGGTATAGAAGTACATGAGTATATGAATTTTTGAATAATTTATATTTTTTTTGGGAAGATAAGTAACTTGATATCTCTTAAGAGAGTAATATATATTTCAAATTAGATGTTATATCTAGAATGATAATTATGTTTATAATACCCTCACCAAAATCAACAGTGTGTAGTAATTAAAATTGTGAGGATAAAATTTATATAACTTGCGGGTAGAATGAAACAAATTGATATTTTAGATCCTTTAAATTAATATGATCATTGATGGTTTCTATCACACAAAAAACCATGAAAATTAAACACCTAACGAAAATGAATCTTGAAATATTAAAATTACATGTATATTATAGTCATTAGTATATAAAATGAAAATTATAAATTAAAATAATTACATATTTTTATTTTTATTTGATAATAAAGGATTCATTTGACTAAACTATTTTGAGAAAGGTGGTGTATTTTATATTAACAAATAAAATGGATCAGAGATAAATGATTTTTATAATAGATAATTTATATATTAATAAAGTAATATTTAAATATTAAAATTTTCAAAATACTATATGAAATAATATTAAAGACACATGATGTTTAAAAAGGTCCTTTTTTAATAAAATATTTTTTTCTATAAAAAATTATATAAAAGATGAATTTTTTAATTTTTTTTCTTTTTAGTTTTACAAAATTAATTTCATTTTTTAATAGCACGTATCAATATTATCATAGTGTGAATTTGTAAAACTTCTCAGAAATAAATTATTTGTAGGATAATGTTGAAAGATATTGTTTTTACTAAAGATGTAATGTTTATGACTTCGTCAAGAATAAAGTGTTACATAAAAACATATCATATATTTTTCATTATAGATGATATTTTTGAGTGTAAATATATAAATTTTTAAAAAAATACTATTATGAATTTTTACAACATATTTTTATCAATATAAGAAATATTTTATAGTAAAAGAAACCAAATTTAGTATTTTATTTTAAATAAACCTAATTTTTGTAAAATTAGTTTTTTTATTTAATTTTGGGAAAATAAATATTATTTTTTATAAAAAAAATATCATATAAATTCAATAAATCATTAGTTTTATCCTAGATATAAATTTTATTCTTAGAATACACTTTTTTCTTAAAAGTGATTTCAAATGTTATTCTTGCTAATATTAAACCTAATTTTTATTAACATTCGATATTACATTTTATAAAATTATATTTCATATTTTTTATTGACATTTTCATATTATTTAATATATCAGTTTCATTTTTGGGCATAAAAGTAATACTACTAAGATTAATGATAATGAAAATGATAATGATAAAATAATAATATTAAAATAATTGTATTAATAATAGTTTTTAATTTTTATAAGACCAAATAAATTAATACATAATCAAAAACTGAATTAATATAATCTTTAAACCCATATATAAATATATAATTAGATATTAACATTTTAATCAATCCAAATTATGATTAGGAAAAGTTAATGTTGAAAATACAATTTGTCTACAATACATTTTTTAGTATATTAAATGTTTTAATATAAAAGATAATTTTCTTTTATTTTAAAATATAATAATATTATATCATTATTAAATTCAGTTTCATTATATCCTAATTTTTTATGAGAGGTACTTTTTTAATTTTTTTAATATTTATGTTACCTTTAAAAAACTAGTTTGCAATGTAAAAAATGTTAAAATTAGATATCTTAAGTAAAATGGAATCCAAATTATTAAAAAAATATGTGAATGTGAATGTTTTAGGATTAAATGGATCAGGATCACCCTCAACATACACCATTTATACCTTTTTAATTCTTTATCCATTGAATAGTGTGATGATATTGTTGAAAAGAAAAGGGTATTCACAAAAGTGACATTCTCTTCACATATAATGGGGACCCTTCTACCATATTCCTTTAACACCAATTTATTAGAATATATTCATAAAAATTCTAAATTTTTATCCCTATAGTGACCTTCTCCATGTCCATTTTCCTTAAGTCACCATTATTTATCCAAATACATTCATTTCAAAGGAGATGTTCATGAGAAAGTTAAAGGTACCAATATTAGTATTACTTAATCCTTACATTTTATTCATAATATTTCACTTGAAAAACTAACCACGAAATATTAATATTAATACCTCATTATAATTAGAAAACTTATTTTTTATTATATTAATTTAATAACCATTATTTTTTCCTTTCCATTCACTTAGAAAAAAATGACGTTAGTCATGCATTGTGAAAAATAAAACCTACATGAAGTATCATTTATCATTTTCAATGTTATTTTCTTTCGTTATACAAATCACATAAAATGTAATTAAAAAATAAAATAAATATAAATAATATCATTATCCTTTAGTTTTAATGACATCATACCCTTCCTCCATCATACTCACCAATTGAGATATAGTGTGTTCATGTTTGAGGTTGGTTTAACCACCTACTTTAACGATGTGATAAAATAATTTCATGAAAGAAAATTGGAAAAAAAATATTAATGTTATTATAATATAGTAGTAAAATAATTATTTTATATGGGTTTTTAATGTTTAAAAAAATAATTTAATTTATTATTGACATATTATCTTCTCTCGCAAAAATGACCAATATAAGGACAAAACAATACAATTTTCTGGAAAACATACAAAAATAAAATATTATAAGAAAATAACTTATGATAATAAATAATACATATTATATGAAATATATAATAATAATTTTGTAAAATGGTTATATAATATACTTAATCATATTATTAAGGAGGTTAGGCGCATACGTATAATGAATATGGAATATGGTAAGGGTTTCTTGTCTCAAATATTCCCCCTTTGAGACTTATGTCTTATTGTGCAACATGTTTTATTTAAAATGGTATATCTACTACACCATTCCTACTCTATATCATCATCCTATAATTATTTAGGGTATTTAAATATTTCAATCGAAATCATATACTTCAACGGTTTTTAATTTGTATGTTTCTATTCTTATAAGGGGCTCTTTGTTTGAATTTTAATTCTCTATGACATGTATGATATTTTACCAAATTATTAATTTTATACTGCTTATTCACTTAAAATTTTATTTTTAAATTAAATATCTTCCATTTCATGGGATTTCAATATACATTGCATGATCTTCTGCTAAATCTATTTTTATTCATACGTTTCTATCACTGTAATGGTGTTTACATCTAAATTTTCTATCATTTTAATTCGATTGAAATTCAAAATTTTCTTTATAAGTTGTATATATTGGTCATGGATTACCATAAAAATAATTTCATAATATTTTACCATAACAGATTAAACACATGGAAATACATCAATGCATCAATCATTACATATCATCCTTTGTTACTATCATAATTCATTTAACGCCTTTCTTCTATGAAAACATTTTATTCACATAATTTTATTGATGGTTTTTCATATAGATTCCATAAATAGATTGATTGGGGGTAATAATTGACATAAAACTATATCTATTTCTCTATATGTTTTTAGTTTTAATGATCCTTACATTGAATGATATTGTATTTTTTTTATTGAGAACATATTAAAAATACATATATTGGTTACTCCAATATGGATTATGATTGATTACTATGTATTGCTTATTTTATATTTATTACATTATTCATTCATTAAATGGTGAATGAATTAGAGATATTTAGTGATGTGTGTTTCCAAAAATAGTCCCTTAAATCTTTAATATGTGTCATGAGAAAAAATATATTGGCTATTTTGGTCTATTCAATGCCAAAAAAATAGTTCATAGACCCATAGCCTTGTTGGTTTGGACATGATGAATTAGCTTTGTGTATAGAATTAGTTTTCTAGCATTGTGTATTTAAAATCTATGGAACCAGTAATTGTTATCTATGTGATCATTTAACTTCTATTATTATCTATGGTTATATAATTATTTCAAATTCATTCTATTATGGAATTATTTTTGGTTACCTTTTCCTATAATATTATTTATTACCATATTTTGTCTAGTAATGATCCTAATTGATAGTGATTATGTATTTAACTAAAGATTGATTGTGGTATCCATTCATATTTCTCTATTTCCAAATATTACAAAGAAAAATTATTATGGAAGATATATCCATAAGTGTTTCATCTATATATAAATTTTTAGGTTATTTTAAAGATTTTTTACTAATAAATTACATTTTTATATAGTGGAGGAAATGGAAAATTTATTTGAAATACAAGGGCCTCATTAGTTAATTTTTTTCTTAACACAATACTACTCTAAACCAAATCTGTCATTCGAATGTCTGTGACTCAGTATTTAATGGTTATATTATAATTGTTTTTGGATAAAATTAGTTTTCATCCATTCATCTTAAATATTATTTTTAGAGAAGGTATTTACGGGAACATGATCTCAATAATATTGTGCAAGGTTTTTCATAGATGTCATCAAATGAGTGTTTAGATAATACTAGATGTTAGTATGTTAGTTGAGAATTTCTTAAGGGTTAATAATTTAAGGTTTATTGTAATTTCAAATGTATAGATAACCCATTTAGGTTAGTTCAGGGAATGATGAATATATTAGGGTTTACAATAAGATATATATTTTTTGAAACTCCTAGGATTAGACAAGGGGATAATTATATGTATATAATAAACTCCCAATGTTTTGGAAAATTATAGATTGTCTGATTATCTAGGGAATGAAATCCATGTTTGGATACTACAACTGAAATAAATCTCTTGAATAGAATTAACTTGTGGTAATTTCCCCAAAAAGGGCGGAATTTATATTACGTAGATCATCACCTAACACGTGAAAAAGAGGTAAAAATGACCATATGTTTTACACACCCATGAGATATCATATTGTAAATACACATTATCTCTAAATTTTCATTATGATAGATTTTAGTAAGATCTTACCTAATTAGGTTCAAGAATATAACACAAAAATGGATACGGATAAATAAGTATTGAACAAATATTTTCCTTGGATTATCTAAAAGTATGATATGTTCAAAATGACAGTTTCATAACGTAAAACATCAATAGATTTATGATTTACTTTTGATATTTTATATACAATCATATTAATTTTTTTAGTAATTGTTTGGAACAAAATTTTGAAAATGATGCTGAGAAAGGTTTGAATCTAGGAACAACTATAAATGATAACCAAGTAAAGAACTATTTATAAATGGTTTATATTTTTAATATATTCCTATTATGATGGAAAAACAAGTTTCATATTATTACATATGGTAATGATGATAATATCTTAATAGAAACTAAATATTGATATTCTTAGTTTTTTTCATTAGTGAGTGATATTTACAGATGATATTCTAGTATATTCTAAAATATATAAGGATTATATGAAATTTAAATCAATTTTTTAGTAGTTTTAATATAATTTTTTTCAATGATATATTAAGTGGTGTAAATAATCTTTAAAGAATATTTTATTATATGGTTATGTTTTGGTGATAAATATTGGAGAACACAGTACTTTGGATTAGATAAATCTTTTTGTTAATATATTATTGATGACAACATATTAAAGGGTTGATTGATTTTAGTAGAAGGGAGTTAGATAGTATTTATAGGATTAGAATATATTATAGATTTAATAATAAATAGTTTCATTATTTTTATATTGTAGTTTACATCATTTTTGAGATTGTGATATAAATTTACGAGTGTGTAACTTTATCAAGTAGTGATTAATATATTTTATATATAAAGATAAAATTAAGTCTTTGAGGAAATTACTTTTTTATTATTCTTTAATTTATTGGAGATTCATATGGTTTTGGTTGAGTAAATTTTATATAATATATTATTTTTTATATAAATAAATGATTATATGGTTTTATGAAAAATAATTATTTCTTGAGGAACGATAAGTGACTTGAAATATAATATGAGAGTAATATAGTGGTCTAATAATATTTTATATCTAGAATCATAAATATGTTAAGAATACTATCACTTGAATTCAATAGTGAGTAATAGTTAAAATTGAAATGATGAAAATATTTAAGAGAGTAGAATATAGCTAAATGAGCATTTGAAACCATTAAATTAATACTATGAATGAATAATTTATTAATTATAAGATAAAAAGATAATAATCAATTATAATAATTACATACTATTACTTATGTCTGATTATTAAAGGTTTACTTTCGGAGAACCATTTAAAAAGGGTACTATATTTTATCTTTATAGAATATATTTATCATAGATTAATTATTTTAAAATACATAATATTTAAATTTATAATATAATATATCATAATTCATTTAATTAGAAGTTTTTTTGAAAAAAAATATAATAAAACAAGATTTCAAAAAATCTACTTTTTAGTAAATGTTATTATCAATTAAATATTATATTTACATGAACAGTTCATAAAATTTATATCATTTTTAATTAAAAATATCAACATTATCCTATGTTTTTTATTTCTATGTAGTATCTTATTTTTATGTCTAGTGAAAAATATTTTTTTCGCTAAGAATTTAAAATTTCAGACTATATTGAGAAGTAAGTGTAACCACAAAATTAATTAAAAAATATTAATGATTAGATAAGTGTTAATTAGTAAATCCATGAATTTTAAAATTATATTATAAAATTTTAAAACCTTATCATGTAATATAATAAATATTACCAATAAAAGAAACTATTTTTTTCATGTTAGACTGAGACCTTGCCCAGAAAAGCAAGATCCCTTTATTAGTAGAAGAAAACATACAAAAGTCTGAAAGAAGAAGATTTAAAAAAATCCTTCTTGAAAAAAGAAGGGAGATCATCTGGAACATGATCTACCTAATGAAAATCATTACCCTGAATGCCTTTATTGGAAAGCCCATCCACCAACTCATTTTTGTTTCTATAAGCTTGAGTCGCAAAGTGGTCTTTTGAGTAGAGAGATTCCAGACATCTAGTCCAATGATTAGTGAGCTTCCAAGAATGATGTAAATCCTTAGTTTGAATAGTAGAGACTATAATAGCGGTGTTATATTAAATCAAAAGTTTTTTTGACCACGCCTTCTAGCTCGGTCAACCGCAATTATAACACCAAGAATTTCTACTTCAAGAGATGAAGCAATACTACATGATCCATAAATGCACCCAA
This sequence comes from Viscum album, assembly GCA_963277665.1. Classification (NCBI taxonomy): domain Eukaryota; kingdom Viridiplantae; phylum Streptophyta; class Magnoliopsida; order Santalales; family Viscaceae; genus Viscum; species Viscum album. Next base: position 1,496,914,995 of record OY728164.1, read on the forward strand.
GAACATTTACCTGATAGTCACTATAGACAACACTAAATCTAGAGGGCCACGGATTTCCCCTTGAAGCCCCATTAGAGTTGACTTTAATCCACACATGAAAATAAGCACACTAAATGACTTCCATTGTACCAATCGTAGGATGAAAATTTCCTTTCACCCCAATCCGATTAAGCACAGAAAAATCATGAATTGAGTTTGAACAAAACACACCTTTCAAAGTTTCCACCTTTTGGATAGCTGCGTTAATCTTTGAAAGAGCAGCATCGAATCAAAAATGGTGCAAGTCATGTCTGAATTTATTTCATGTTGTCTATATCAGATGAACATCCTCCCATGCAGCAGCCTGGAAAAAATTCCAGAGCTTCAGTGACAGTTGCAAAGAACTCCAGATTTTTAAGGATATCAACAATTGAATTGAAAAAAGGCATTGGAACTTAAAATATATTATAAATCACCTTCCACGTTTCCGAATCTGTATCAAATTTGATGAAAAGGTGGACCAAATATTCCCTATGTTGAAAGCGCAAAGCATAAATTGATCAAAGAGAAATACCACATACCTATATAAAATCATTAGTTGGAATTTTTTTTGAGACAACCTCTATGATAGAATAGACCTGGATGGACATAAAAACATTCTCTGCAGGTTACCAATCCATTTCAAGTCAATTTAACTACCAATATAGTGATTATAAAATCCTTTGGAGGTGAGAATTCTATTGATTGCAGGCTCGCAAGCCCAAAAATCACCCCTATGGGACAAATAATAATCATTCACAATTGAAGTTATTTAATCTGAAAGATTATCCATGCTACCAAGATGATCCCTGATATAAAAATAATAATCATATTTCAAATCCCCCTCCCAGACCAAGTCAATCAGATGATTCCCAGTGTAATTGGATTTCCAAAAATGAAGAGAGGAATCCTTGGATACAAGCCACCGAGAGTCAACATCAATTTTTAAAAAAAATATTCTTGAAGGTAGGCCACACCAATGAGTTGACAGAATTGAAATTACCAGTCTTCAGCGTATGGATAAACATATCCTGAAGAAAATCAGTAGCCTCATATTTCATATTCATAAGCTTCCATATAAATCTGGCATGCAAAGAGTCATTGAAACCCAATAGGTTTTTGATTCCCAATCCACCCTCATCATGTGACATGAAAACATCATTCTAAGGAACCGTTGCCAACCTCTTTTCCAAAATATTTCCACTCCATTCATAATTTTTAATAAAATTATTGGTTCTCTTGATTAAAGAAATCATCCATTTATACACCATAAAAGTGTTCACAAATTTTTTCATGACGGTAGATTTTACCAGGAAAACCCTACCAGCCATGGATAAAGATTTTCCCTTCCCTTTGGAAAGTTATCATTTAACCATGATAAAAATGATAAAGAAATGATAAAATATTAGTCTCCCCAATATCATGGTCACACCCAAATAGGTGAAGGGGAGATGTTCTTCATGAATGCCCAGTTCTATAATGATATCATTTTTTCGGATCGATGAGAAGCCACTTCCAAAGTAAAAAAAGGACTTTATCCAGTTAACCACTTGTCCAGAAACCAGTTCACAGGGTAGAAGGGCTTGATTTATATTCTTGATATTTACCTTATCCCCTTGTGTGAATAAACTGATATCATCAACATATAAAATATGATAGGGAGCAACAACCCCCCTTCCAGCATGAATAGACTCCAGTTTACCATTTCTAGACATGATAGAATCTACATAGGGATACTTTTAATATTTTTCCTATTTGAGTAGATCCCTTACATTTGGAAATGATAAAAAGAAGTTATATGATAAAAGAATTATGGATTAACACCCATAATTTATAAACTCTGATTACATTATATATGAGTAAAATATTTTTTTAATATAACGGTAATCTTTTTAATTTTTTTTTTTGGATTTTTCAGGTTCAGTTGAGGTACATTAAGTATTTAAAGAAGTGGGGTCATATTAATGGGTCTAAATAGAAATAAATATTTTATTTCATTGTAAATTGTAATTAAAATTATTCACTTTTTCATTCTTTTCATTAAACTTCCTTTCACGGCCTTTTTTAACATAATTAGTAGAATTATTTTTGAATTGAATAATTTTTTTCTTATTGAATATTTTTTCTTTAACATGTGGTTTTATTCAATTAAGTTAATAATTTCTGCATTTGTACTAGTGAAAAATAATCTGGGCCTTTAATAAAAAAAATCTACACACTTTTTGAAAATGCACTAATATACACATTGTATTTTTGAGATGAATTTTTGAAGAGGTAACCAGTGCGTAATAAATTTTGTATTCAATAATTTTTTTATTTATATCTTTTTGAGAAAAACTACATTGATTTTTCCTTTAACCCCTTTGGATAATAATTTTTATGTACCAAATTTTTAAATTTATCAGGAAATTAAAATTGAATAATGATTTTTTCACCTTGAACTCATCATTAGGGACAATGTTGAGTGTTATTGTGGGGTGATTCTTTCACTATGATAATTTTTACCACTATTTGAACCCATGGAAACCACATAGAATTATTCAAATATGATTATTTTTTATGTTTCAATAAACCTTTTACTGTGATTTTAATATTTTTTGAATATTTAATAACATGTAGCCACTTTGAAGAGGTAAATTTTATATTACCCCTCATATTCAATTGAGTAATTCATTTTTCACTACCCTCTTGAAAATATACTGTCTTTGGAAATGAAATGAAATTTTTTTTTACAAAAATATTTTCTTTGAGATCTTTAAAATTGGCTTTAATATCATAATATATGAATTTAAATAAATTATGAAATAATTACCAATATCTAGTTTAACCTTTTTATTTTACTATTTATGATGTTAGATGAGTTATTTATTATCTATTAAATTTATTAAGTTAGATCATCTTGATAGTGAGTCTATATTAATTGATTTACAATTTATATGAGTTGGTTATCTTAGATGTAAAGAGATATTTGTACCTTCAGTTGAATGAAAAATGACATGAATTTTTATCTGAATTTGAATTTTAAGGAAAAATTATTTTTTGTAAAATCGAAATCCACTTTTAACTAATAATTCTTAATTTTTAGAGAGTAATAATTTTCACAAATTTATAAAAATACAAGATGGAAAATTATTTTGAAAAGAATTTTTTTATGCCAACATAGTATTTCAATCTCAGGATTTATTTCACTTCATTGGATTTGATAAATAGTTTTCTTTGGTAAATGGAATATCTTAGTTCAGGGGAATTTTTTGTTTCTTTATTTTGGTAATAATTTTCCACATAATATATGTAATTTTATTTTATAAAATAATATTTAATTTGATTTATTTTTTATTTTTTATTATTTAGTATTAAAATAATAATGTTCTTAGTTATTTATTTTATATATGTTTATATGTTTTATTAAAATTTTTCTAAACAATGAATTTATTATTTTATTTTGAATATTTTAATAATATAATAAATTAATTTTTGTTATTTAATTAAGTTTTCAGTTTATTCATATTTTATTTTCCTTGTTTTTATAATTAATTAACTCATTAATTGAAAAATAATTACTTATTTTATTTAAATAATTTCCTAACTAGAAGCATTGAATTATATTTAATTTCATTTATAATTATTAATATTTAATTATATAATTATTAAATTAACCATTTCAAGTGGTTTTCCTGTTATTTATAAAATATACTTATTTTGAAAAAATTATAATATTTTTTTCTTAAATTTTTTTTATTTATTAGTTTAATTAATTTCAAGTACTTTATTTATTATAAATTCAATAATTTATTATACTTATTTTTTGATAAGGGCATGTTAAATTTCATTTTCATTAGAAGAATAAGATATTTTCTATTCACTATATACATAAAATAAATGTTCATCCTAGAATTTACATAATTCAACATATTTTGGGAATTACATAAGATAATTGATCAGGAAGAAATTTTTTTATTAGTGTATGTTAATTTCCACAATCTACATAGGACAACTGGTCCTTGGGGTTAATTTTTTAGAGGAATAAACATTTGGTTTTGGGTTAATAGAATTTATTAAGCCTTCAATCCTTTCACCATAAAATCACCTAAAGCGTAATCCAATTTCAGTATTTTGAATATCATTTCCTATGTAAGACAAAATTTCAATCACCTCATAATAGAATCCTATTGTGCACAATTGAATTGAGGGATGGTCGTAGGATGAAATTTCAGGTAATTTGATTTCTATTATGTGATTTTAGGACAAAGATTTTTAAGGATGTAAGCCAACTTAACCAAAGACTAAGAATCTCGAAGAATGTGATCTCATCTTCACAGACACTGACGATGATGTTTTATACTGAGATCCCTCGAATGCCGATGAACCAAGGCTAACCAAACCATTGGGATTGAATTCCACCACCTATTTAGTTGTTAATGAGACCAATGTTTGGTAGAGCCAATGTTCTCCAATGACTACAAATAAAATGACCGCTCTTTTTGAAATTCATCTTTTTTAGGAGAGATCCAAGGTTGATCAAGATATGTGACATGCATCTCTAGTGAATAAAAACTCCAAGTTTCTGACTAGGCTTGAGGATGAGGATGACTGAAAACCAAGAGTCTGATTCCTAAAGTTATAGGAAAACATGGATCTTTAGCCACTCACTAAATCAGTCCCACCATTGATGTGGACCATTTTTATTTTGATTCTATTAGAGTTTGATTTTTAGAGGATTTTTATGTTTAAGATCAGAGTTTTTCAATTTTAAGAATACTACAATGTGACTTAAATAAAACTAGGAGAATAAAACATGGTATTTTGAGGGCCAGTCATGCCATTTTAATGGTGGACAAGAATGAAGAAAATTAATAATAGAATAACGATGACCTATTAACCATAACCTATAGATGAATCCAAAATTTTGAAGATGAAGATCTTCGTGAATGTTATTGAAGAACATGGATGTGGTTTTGGTTGATTGAACTTGATGTATCCTAGATTTATGGTAGTTTTTTCTTATTAAGGCAAGAATGATGATGAAAAATGGTGTTATTGGGTTCCCCACTACTTTGGATATGGAAAAAAAGGTTGATGGGAAATAATATTTTATATAAATGACCAGTTGAGTTGGAAGTGGTTTTCTTTGAGTGAACCATGTTAGAAAGATTATTTATGTGTCTTATATGACTAGGATGATGCCTTGAAAATCCTTCATCCTCATATCGAGATGTAATATTTTTTTCTCACTTATAATATTTATGTCTGAGACATGGGTTTTATTTATATTTAGGATAATGTTTTGATCATTTTTGAATATCAATTATGTTGTTTTATATTGATTCTCCCTATGCAGGTTGAGTTAAGGATGATAATTATTGAAGTCGGAGTCACCGTATAAGTGAAAGGTGTGGTGAAGAAAGAAAATTTGGTAGAGGATACATTTTTATGTTCAAGTTATAATTTTTTGAACCCATCCAATTTTATGTTGATTAGGATTTATCAGGGTGATTATCTTTATGTAATTTGGTTATTAAGATAGAGAATGAAAATGATATTTTATTTTAGGAAAACAAAAAACAAGTTAGAGAAAAACAGATAATTATGTTGATATTAAATTTACTAGCCACAGGCAAGTGGGGTGAGGTAATTTTAGATATTTTATTTGTTGTTGGGGATAGTGAATGAATAATAGATAATTTAATCATTCATGCTTATATCACCAAATGTAGGTGGTGATTAGAGTCTCTAACTAGAAAGTAAATTCTGAAAGATAAAATTCATTGAGTTTTATAGGGATTCTGAGATAGGAGGATAGAAAGACATAAAAATATGTTCCTATATGGGAACAACAACACATAAATTTATTTTTGGAAATTTTTTAATAATATAAATAGGTTTGAAACCAGGACACATTATGGGAAGCTACTATAACTCCAAAATCTGATGAATATATTGAACATAGTGCACCACTGATCCTCAAAGTTTTCCTTATAAATTTCTAGTAGTGTAATATAGTGTAATATCCTAGTGATATATTATTTAGATTACATTTTATTAAATTTTTCAATTGTAATTATCTAAATATATTTGGAATTTGAAAATGTGATCGCATCATGAAGTTTTATTCATCAATCATTTTTTAACATTTGTCTTCTATTTTGTGTACATCACATTTACTACAAGAGTGTGAAGAACTCTTAATGTGGATCATTAATTTGATCCGATAAAAAGTTTAATATGATTCTTGCTCATTAATTTTATCAATATTTAGTAAAATGATGGTCAGTGTAATGTTATTGTCCATGTATTTGTTTTTGGTGATCATTGATATCATTAAGCGACTCCTTTGGAAAAGATTTATGTATATAAGATCTCAGTTATAGTCTAATAATAATAAACCAAATATGATGGAAGATTATATATTTCATTCTTGTTTCAAGAGAAATACATTTTTGGAAACTGTTAAAAATGAAGAGAGACTGATCCATATAAATCAATAGTTAGGTTGATTCTTTCTCATGTCAGTTCTTTTCAATGCTTCTATATTTCATTTTGTTTTTAATTGTTTCATTTCAATTTTAATTTTTTTTATTGAATTTTTTTAATTATATTTCCATCAATTATAATCTATTATAAAATAATTAAATACCTAAATATTTAGAATTGAAAAAATGTGAACCATTATTTAGAAGTTTCGCTATCAGACAACCTTGGTCACTACGTTATTAAAGTACTTGGGTTTTATAATTTTTTAAATAGGTTTCAAATGATACTATAAAAACCCTATCTTTTAATTATCACAATATGATATTAATTGGAAAAAAATAAAATATAAAAAATAATAAAAATAGTTTCAAAATATTAAAAAAAAGTATAAAATATTACACCAATATTTTATAAAAAATAAGTTATAATAAATTTTCAGTAAATAAAATATTGAAAAAATTATATGATTACTATAGAATCATATAAACATATATAACATTAATAAATTATACAAAAAAATATGAAAATTATCTTACAAACAATTATTACAAAAACCACTCACATAAAAAATAGTTAAACATTATAAAATATAATAATATAAACAATTTATGATAACTAACAATATTAAATAAGTTATATTCAAATATAAAAGAAAAACATACTAATTTTGGATCATGTTAATGAATAATACAACTCGAATTATGATAAACTCAATTGATGTCTATGTAAATAGACTGAATTATTCAATATTGACTAAAAAAAGTGAAAAATAAATGTAAATAAATAATAAACAAAAACTTCTAATTGAGGTTATGGGTCGACTACAATTGGTCTAGGTTCATTGAATGAGAAGGAAAGATCAATAATTCAATATATTTAACATGAAAAGTGGATGAAAATATACTGTAATAGACTATCAAATGTCATCATGGTTTGTCGAATCCATTGGTTCCATTATCAGTCAAGAGTTGATTGAGACAAAGTGTTTCAAGAAAAAGTAATATAATATTTGGGATGGAATTATATTTTTAAATGAATTTTAATGTCAAGTTTCTATAAAAATTTCATTAAAGAGTTAATTTAAATTGTATTAAATGTCAATTTTCAAAATAATTGATGCTAAAGTGATTGATTTTATCATAATTTTTCTTGAAAACAGATGAAAAAAAATCATCAATATAAATTTTAACATTCATTTGATTGAAAATTGATGGTAAATGTTATTTATTAACCATTAACATAGATTTTTAAGAAATCCAATGTTATTGTTATATATAAAAAGTTTGAACATCAGTTTAATTAAATCTAATGTTGAAAGTATTTGCAGTTCCTTATAATGTGTGTTTATTAAAAATCAATGCCAAATAATGACACCAAAGGCTACATTTTTACGAGTTCTAGTTGACTATATTTATATTTTTTCTAAGTCACTAGAACAATATGAATTTTGAATATATTTTCATCTTATGTAATGAATATTCATATAAAAATATGCGAAATATATGTATGAAATTTATCAGTTGTAATATGATTATTACGGAAAAGAGTGAGTGGAAATAATACTTACGTTAGAATCTTGAGTTTTATCTTATAAAACTAGATTTAAATAATGGAATTAAGGAAGCTAGAGGTGAATTTATGTTTATCGATGTGGTATACGGTTCTTGGTAAAAAATATGGTATATTTTCCATAAGAAATTCTAAGGATTTTTTATTCATGATTTGGTGTAAGTGTAGCTTTTTTATAAATAAAGAGTAAAGTTGTTTTGGAAGTAATGATTAAAAATTTAGTAATTTAATGTTAATATTATAAGTTCAATTAATTAAATATGGATAAAATTTGTGTGGAATGTGATTTTGAGTTGAAACTCCCCCTTAAATTAATTTTGGAGAGAACTATTAGTTTTTTATGACAATTTCCTCTTACTTTTTAACTTTTATCATAATTTACATTTTCTGTGGAAATTAATTTTAAGTTTTAGTAATTAAATTTAATGAAAAAAATTAATTTCTTCCCTCTCACCAGATTAGAAAATCTGAATTCATATTTGGAAATAATTTTATTAAATGAAATTTTTATTAGTATGATAGGTTAATTTAATTATTAGCAAACAAAACGCGTAAAAAATAATTTCTACAAAAAGTGTGGTTTGGAGATTAAACATTGTGTTCAATAAAAAGTAATTAAAGTAAACAACTACAGCAGAATAAATAATTTTATTATAATTTAAATAAAATTTATTAGTCTTTCATTGGAATTAATAATTAAATCCGACCTTAAAGACTCATTATTTAATGAAAATAAGGAAAATAATTTTATTACAATAACATTTAAATTGAGTTACAAAAAAGATAGAAATTTGATTTATGAGCTAAAGGATTATTTTAAAATTTGTAATTTTATTCCTATAATACAGATTTCATTATATGTATTGTTTCTTATATGTCTAGTACATACCTATATAATGGTAAAATCATAAAAAATATTATTTTGACAAAAAATCATATTTTTTTGTACAATTCAATCATCATGGAAGGAACCAAAAATTTTGTCTGAACAAAATAATAATATATTAAATCAGAAAAAATTATTTCTAAATATTCATATTATATTTATAGAAATTATAAATTCATTTTTTTATTATATCAAACAATATAATGAAGAAACCTTTTAATTTTAAAATTAAATTTTCAAATAATAAATGTTATAATTATTTTCTTATATCTTTTACAAACTAAATTGGTGTTAGAAAATTATTAATCCCATACATAAGTTATGATCATTAATAATATTATTAATTAAATAGAAATACACATATCATAATAACGAAACATTAAAAAAACACTCCTAAACATAAAATGATTTTAGTAGTAATTTTAGGTAATCTAATTGAATATCATTCATAGTAAAATTATCCTTTATTTTTTTCATACATAAATTTCATAATTGTTTAATATTATTTATTCCATCTAAATAAAGGATGAGGTTTTAATTATTATAAGTATATATTTATATTATATATACATATATATATTTAATATTAGTTTTTTAGGTGAAACATAGTAACAAAAATATATAAGGAAGTCATATATTAAAATGTTTGGATGGTAAATTATACCCCTTAAATAACTTTCTTCTTTTCATTTTAAATTACTAATCATTATCCAAAGTAGGTGACAGTATTCATTACACATCCATCATTCAGGATATATAATCTAATATGAAATCTACCTTACTATAAAATATTGTATCAAGTTAAATATCATTACATAAACAATATTAATCATTTATATACTAAATCCTGAGATGATAATATAGTAGGTAAATTCTATATTTTGAAACTATTGAAGGAATGTTCCTATTAAAATTATTTATTGTTAATGTTTTGAAAATATTTATATCTAATTAAAAATTAATCCAATAATGTTCATTTTTCAATTCCAAATATAAAAATTAGCTTACTATATTTTATAGTGTATTTTTAAAAAGTGGTGTCTTTTACTCCAAATAATGATTTTAAAAAATACATGAAATTTGAATTATTTTATCGTTTTATGATAATGAAATTTATTTTAACAAAAACAATTAATTAATAATATTTAAATTTACATAATAGAAATATAAATTTTAAAATATTCTTTGAAATTATAAATCTTATGGCATAAATTTTTAGAGTAAATCATGATGTTACATTAACCGAAAAGGAATTTAAAACATTTCTTTGAATTAACAATTTTAAATGGATATTTTCTTTTGAATTTATTTAAAATGTGTACACGTTTTTTTTATTTTATATGAAATCCATTTAGGTCATTAAAATCAATATCAAATATAATTTTATCTTATATATACATTTAATGCATAAAAATGTTATTTCTAAAAAAATCCATTTTTCCAAAATGGATTTACTTATTTTTATATTAATATTTCAAAAAGGTAATCAATTTTTTTTTGGTAAAATCATTTTCAAATTCTCCATTAGATGTATCAAATTATTCAAAAAATGAAATCTAAATATTTTTTATTAAAATTAAAAAATAATGATAAATATTAATTACAAAGGTGAACGTAAATGAACGTAATTGATAAATAGATAAATAAAAAATCTCTAAACACTCAAGGTTGTACAAAAGCGGAGTATTTGAGGTTATTGAAGACCATTATTAATTTTCCTATCCTGTTTGATCCATTTTTTGACCTTTTTAAAATTGAATTGTAATATGACATTATTGAAAATGAAATGGTTAACCTCAAGAAAACAATTCCATTAACATATTAAATGGTTATATCTTCACCAATTGAAGAATATAATATATTTATAATTTCAATCCATTTTTATCTTAATAGAACCCTATCAATAATTTAAATTTTATTGGTGACCATTATTAAACATAATGTCATCCTGTATGAGGATGCATCCTAGAAAAAATCATATCCCCAACATATGTATCAACAATAACTTATCATTTATGCTTAATTATATTCATTATATTTAATATATATATAAATATTTAATTTTATTAGTATAATTTTAATACTATAATGTTATTATATTAAGGTTATTATAATTTTTATGAATATACCCTTTCCATTAAGAAAAAACAGTCATTCCTACCTTGTGTAGACTACCGCCTCTATGACATAACATGTATAATTTTTTATGACCTCCTTACAAGTATAGATATAAGTATGGTATTAAAAGATAAATAAAATATTTTTAATTTAATTATGATTTTGGTTTGAAAATTTATGCAACCTATTATTCATTTGATCGACAATAGTTCGTCATTAATTTAATTGTTTAAAATAAGTGTACTGAGAGGATGAAACATTTTTCAAATTGTGTAATATCTTTATATCTATTACTTTTTATTTTATATCCATCGAATTATAATATATCACTCTAATAAACTATATGAAATATCATTATTAATTTGTCATAACAATATCACAAAAAACTATATAAATCCTATATTTTTTAAAATATATCTCTTTAAATAAATTGTAAGTTTTTGAAATCATTCTTGGAATGAAACATTGAGATTAAAATGAACTGCGATATATTATTACATATACATTAACTCTAAGTGAATTAATAGTATTAAGGAAATTATGGAATATATATATATAAGTTTAAATTAATTCAAATCATTTATTAATTCAAATTATATAAGTTTTCAATTTTTAATAATGAATTTTTTGGTTTAAAAAATATATTTCTTTAACAATTTTTTAATATAATTTTGTGTGTAAATATTATAATTAATTTCAAAATATTTAAATAATTATATTTAAAAACACATATATTATTTTTGAGTTCATCATATCAATTTTATTGAAGATTTAATTTTTATTATATTTTAAATAGATAAATTTTTTTAGATTTATTTTTATATAACATAATTAATTATATGGTATTAAACAATGTACTTGATTTTGGTCTCAGTTAATTTTTCTTCTTAATAACACATTTTTCTAAAACTATTTTTTTTGTGTGTAATATATTTTTTATCATAATTATTTAAATAAATAAATACATATTAATGATTTATATTATATTTATAAATTATATATTCAATGATATTTTTTTTTCAATATTATGTTTTTTTCTAGACATGGAATTAAAATTAATCCATTTTTATTCTTCAAAATGCATTTGTCAAAGAATGGGGTTCATTGCGTTTTACATACATTGTTTAAACTCAAATACTTAAAAATATAGAAAATTAAACATTTAAAATAGATTATTTATTTTTAATCATCACTATTAAATAAGTTTATAGTTTCCACTTTGTATTTTGTTATTATGAACAATAACAATAGTAGTGATTTGTGACAACTGTGAAAGAAGTACAACTTGGTTAAACCTATGGGTAAAATCATTAATATATATATTTATAACTAGAATTTATTTTAATTTATATTTTTATTTAGACAAAATATTATTTAATGTAGTTTAATATAGTATTTTAAAATAATATTTTGAATTTTGGAACGGAATATTGAATAGCTCAAAGATACGACTAATTTTATATGAATTAAAAATAGTTTCTTGGTGTTTTCAATAAATGAAAAGGCTAGATGATTGCATTGGATTTTAGCATTTTCAAAAAATTTAAAAAATATTCTGTATTTATTTAAAAAGAAAAAATTGTTCAAATAAATTTATTACATTATCTCAACATGGTTTTTTTACTCTTAAAATGTATATTTTCCAAAAATATGCTTCCATGTGATTTGTGTTCATATATTAAAATTCATTTCTTCCACATATAGATATCTATTATGATAGTTTTTGCTACAAATTTGTAATTATAATGACCACATTTGGTTTTATTCCCCCTATTATATGTTTTCATGTAACTATGTTGTCTTCGTTAAAAATTTATGTTATTGTGGTTAAGGTTTAAAGGTGTTTAAAGTGGTTTAACTAACAGATAATTCTTAAGGTGATTCCAATACATTTCTAAATGTGTTTATTTGAGTTTAATTATACTCTATATCATGTTATATCAAAATTTTGGTTTCCTTACTTCCAAGTAACATGATTATGAAATATATAATATTTACGCTTTTATGTAATTGCATGTGTACCTTATCCCTCGAATAGAAAAGGAAACTTACTCTCCTCCCTTGCCAACAATTTTTGATGATAATATGACATAATTACCAAAAATAATACCTTTATATATTCCTTTAAAATTTCACATACCATCATTTATTTCCAAAGGATCATCCATTGGACACACAATGTGTATGAAAATAGTGGTTCTCAAAGAAGATGTATTTCTCTTAATCAGGTCAATTTTATTTAATTTACTATTATACCACATATAAATATATCTTTTAAATTAAAAAATGAATTTTTAATCTTGAATATAATTAATTTTTTTAAAATTATGGAACCACCACTGTCTATATCCAATCAATCTTATAGGAAAAGAAACAATTTCAAGTGCATTTGTGTGGACCACCACCTCCATGAAGCGATGCATTCCATTTTTCATCAGTATTTATTATTTAGAGTTTTTATACAATTTAATAAATATATATTATATTTAGGATATTATTATATTTCTATAAAAATGAATTTTTATGTACTTTTCCTTCATTCTATCTATCAAAAAGTGAAAATATCACTTATGTGTATATATATACTACCATCTCATGATGTAATTCATTTTTCATAAATTTTTTATATGAATAGTTATAAAATCTTATTCAGTGATTAAATATGATACTAATCACATGATTAATGTTCTGGTGGTTATGTAACCCTGATAATCATACAAGGATGGGGTCTTCCAAATTGAAGTATGCATGCAGTTGTCACCAAGAAAAATGATAATAATAAATAATTGTTAATTAGTGGGTAATATGTTTTATAAGTAAATAATATTTTTTTATATATATGATAATGGTTATTTAATAGAATTATGAAAAATATATATTTATTATATAATATATTTGAACATGTACGGAGCAAGATGAGACTTGATGTAGTGGATTCTCATATCACATTTATTTCTGTGAGACACATGCAATATTCAAAATTTTCTTCTTCTTCTTTTTTGTATTAAATAATACCAATGGATGTATTTTATAATTATTATCATGAAATTGTGTGGGTTTAAACATTAATTTTTGGTTTTCTATTTAATAATATTTTGATTCATTGTTTACCAACCCCTTAAGGGTTTATCATCCTAAATTATCTTATTTGATATATTTTTTATGTTATTCAAATAGATTATTCTATAAGGTGTATGTAAGTCCATTTTGACCTGTAATATCATTAAAATAATTATTTTCATGAGATTTATTATTTTAATTGATGTTATTATTTCATGGATATTGAGATTAAAAAGTTAGGAAATTTTTAAGTGATTTATTTTTCAATATAGTTTTTATTTGAATTTTATGCATGAATTTACTTTAATGGAAATTATATCATCCTTATCTAATAAAACCATTTCATTTTCTTACCCTTTAGGTAATTGTAAATTTATATGTTTTAGTACCATTATTCTCGCTTTAGTACTAAAAATGGTTAAAAATATGTTACTACAAAAAGATGGATGCATTTGTTAACCTTCGGTGTGAAATACTTTTTCTTCAATTTCATTATTTCCTAATATGGATTTAGGAATGTTTTTAAAAATATATATAATTATTTTTTGATTTTTTATCAATTTTCACTACTCATCGTCATCATTTTTTTTTGTTTTGGAGTAAAGTGTAGAAAAAATAGACAATAAACAGCATGGGACTAGAGATTTAGGGGGTATGATTTAATAGAGCCCTAGAGAATCCCCTTTGACATAGTTTTACCCTCTTATGGTAGAGAGTTTATTCATAGAAATTAAGTGATTCATTCCCCTTTGACCACCATAGAGGGAAGATAATTTTTTTTCTACCCTTGCTCAAAGTGTGTAAGATATTCATGTGATTATAGATGATACCCATGAATATTATAATAATATAAGAGATAAACCAATGGGTGGTACATGTTCCATGCATGGAATGATATATAATTATTGAATATGTTTCCACTGACACCAGCTCAATATCCTTTTGTTTTCCTAGTCCATGAACTGTGATCATGAGATAAGATTCAGCCTGAATTGAATGCCCAAAAATATAGTACATAATGAAATAAGGGATAACAGATCCCTTGGGTTGACAAACCACACTACCTCCCCACATGATACCCATAAAAAATGAAATTTCGGCATTGATTTTCGGACTCGATGGGTGGGGGTTACCGTGAACCCAATTAACTATAGTTTTTTTGAGTTTGGAATGGAGAAAATATTTGGCTTTCCGAAGTAGTCTAAGAGTGGGGGACTATACCAAATTCTTGAACACTCATATTATTTTAAAAATAATGTTCCTAGTATGGATGTTTCTATATCTGCCCTTGAAAATAAACCCATACAAGGTTGTTGTGTTCTTTACCTTCAAAATACAAAAAAAATCCTACTAAAACCAAAATGGGTCTTTCATTCTTCTCTAGACCAACTAGACCCACACCCTAGAACCATCATTTGAAAATGGATATTTCTCTTTACTCCTAGGAGAAAAGACTAGTAAAATATGAAATTAAGCGTCAAAACACTATATTTCAATCTTCTCAAAAGAATAGATGATTTACAGTCTCGTTCCAACTTTAAAGGCATCACATTCATCTAGAAACCATGTTGATTATAGTGCATATTATATTATATTTCGTGGGAAATTCTTGATTTCTAAATCTCCAAATGGGGATGTTATATTTCATGGAGATCTACTTCCACCATAGAGCTACCCCCATATATCGACATTGTCATGAATAATCTTCACTAAATTAATGTCTATCACAGAGAAGCAATCCAATGTTTATGGGGGGAAAAAGATTAATATCATTATTACAATCAATGAGGTCAAAAATATCTCTATGTTCCATGTCCATAATGGAATTTATGATCCATGGGTGTAGGATTGCATGGTAAATAGGTATATCAATATATGGAAAAAAGGAACCTAATCATGGATCTTCCTAAGTTGTGATGCCAAAAATAAATATACACCCTCCCTATTATACATAGAGTGCTTTTGAAGAGTCTGGGCGTGATGGTAAATCATGGATTGTAAGGAAGAAGAGTTCCCTCTTTCCGAACCCATCCCCCTATCCTTTCCAAACATAACCCCCCCCCCCCAGAGTGTCGATTCCTCAATCACCTCCCACACTATTTTTTTCATAAATGATTCTCAACATTTTTATGGGATTCCTCACAATAATTTCTCCCTCTACTCTAGGTATTTCCATCTTAACCCATGAGGACCTGTGATTCATTGTATTCTCATTGGCATCATATATGAAATATTCTATGATATAATCTATATTTTATATAACTCATTTAGATACCTAATTGTAGATATATCATGAATCATAATACAGTAAATTATTTAATAGTGTTATTATTCCACTAAAAGAAAGATAGTGGTTTTTTTATTGAGGACACAGCCCCTGGACCTTCCTAAAATACGATCAAAATGGTGTATTCATAGACATATTGTTGAGATTGGTATACCAAGTTACACTATAGTGAATCTAAATAAATTCAAGAACAAACTATTATATAGAGAAAATTCCATCTATATGAGTACATTCTTGAGATATAAAAATTAGATTTCTCATTTCTAATTATATGCCCACCCCATTTGCCGTAATCTAAAAGAAACCTGTTAATACCTAAAAATTATCTATTACGGGAATTCATAATGATGATAGTGTCAACTGAAAATAGGATAAGGGAGATGCAATAAGAATTCCACCTACAACAATAAGGAATAATATTACACCTTGATCATTTCTTATTGAAGAGGAAACTAAGTGCATATTTTCTGAAAATGAAAATATAATGGGATAACACATCAGCCTATATTAACCAAAGAGTTATTTTCATGAATACATGTCTTTTCCCCCACGAATAAGATTGAAATCCATGAGGAACTGAAGCACCTAAAAAATAAATCAATAGCCTAGGTGGAAAACCCTTACTCTCCAAAAACTTTGATAATAAAATACCCCTTGAGTCTATCATATGCATTTTTCATATCTAAATTGACATCCATGTATGGTAAATAGACCATGTTGTTGATATTAGTTACCACTTACTAGGACATTGCTATAGCACATTGGATCATCCTAACATCCATGAACATGTGCTTCTCTTCAAAAATCCAATGAGGGAGTTAAACTGACAAACTTCTATTGAAAACGATGGCCAATATCTTAAAAAAATAGTTTCACATACTAATTGAAGAATGGTTATGAATGAAAAATGGACCATGATTTTAGGGGTGATAACTATGGTTGTGGTACCAGATACCAGTAAAAGACAACAATATTATAAAAAATCATGCATTTCCCTAAATAGATCATCCTTAAATAGGTTCCATGATCCCTTGTAGAAGAAACATAGGAATCCTTCAGTCCCCAAAGTACTCTTTAGGTGAAGAAGTCACTTCACCTCAAAAATATCATTCTCATTTGTCTCATCTTCTAGGGAAACGTTATCAATATTGACATATCCATCTTGCATGTTTGGGTTAGGACCTGTAAGGAATGATTCGAAGTGGGATAAAACCATTCCACAGACCACATACTGATCTTCAGTGTAAGAGTCTTCCCAAAGTTGAATATTTTGACATACAATAGGACTTTTCTCATTGATAAAAACATTTAGATAGGTCATATTTTGGTAACCTTAATAGAGCCACTTTATTCTCAATAAGTGGTATATCAATTATTCCTTTATGAGGATCAGGTTCGACAGGCTGTATTTCATTTTTATGAGATCATTAAATGTAGAATCATTCGAGTATTCTCAAAGACTATATCCTAGATTGTCTATGCCCTTCACTTCATCAATATTTTGAGATGATGAAGGATTGAATCTAATCCACGATGGAAAATATCCTTTATGTTTTCATTTTTAGTTTTTATAATTAATCATTGAACTCCCCTACATATGTTTATTTCATGAGGCGCAAACTACTTTTTGATATCCTAAATTCTTAATTAAAAAATGTGGGAAAGTGAAACATCTTCCTTCCACATTAATGTATGATAAAGATATCAATAAAAGAGAATGATTTGAGAGACTATGAATGGGGAAAATTATCTTTTCATTTGGATATGTGGATAAAGTCTAATAATTGGATATACACTTGTCTAGGTAGGAGGAGGAGTGATGGAATACATTTTTATTATGAAAATATGATTAGTTATCCCATATTAATCCAAATTACATAAACCCTCATTGGTTTATGAACTGGATGAACACCACACTAGAATTTTTTGGGAAGTTACCTCTCTGTTTCTTTTCACTCACATTAGAAACAATATCGATTCCACTAGCCACAAGTCATTTTCACTTCCCTAAGTTGAAGGATCCTAGAAAATTCCATAGTTACTCATATAAATGAGCATCATAACTAACATATACCAACGACATGATAGAGCTATGTATAGTTAGATTAAACTTCACGGTAATGAACTAGACTAATTTGTTGATCAAATCCACTACAATAATGGTGTTCTAGATGATCCATATGGGCATGTTTTGAGGGTTGTAATACAGAAAATCACACTACTTTATCCTATGATAAAAGTCAAAAATATTAAAGATACATTAACTGGGTTTTAGAAATGAAACTAGAGAGGCCTACATTTTTATGAGTCCGGTAGAAAGGAAGTCTAATTTTAAATTATCCCCCATACCTTTGGAATTAAAAATAATGAATGAAACCATTGAGTAGTTATTCATCTGTATTTTTTCCTAGAACAAATATAACCTTTTGAATAATGAGGAGAAAGAGAGACATTTTATATGATTTAAATTGGTATCTCATCCACACTTTGAAAGGATGAGGTGAAGAGACCATTTTAGGGGAAGTTGGGGTCTCTTGGAATCAGAAAATTTCCCCCTTACTTCCATGGATAAATCTTATAGAGAGAGACCATAAAAAGAATACCCAGAGGATGATCTAGTGCACATTTCTACTGGCGAGATGATTGGGGGATCCTTCAACTTAGTTGTATCAATATTTGGGATTCCAGAATAAGGATCATACAAGAATACATAAGGCTCAAAATGAACTGATAATACACAAATGGGGCCTCATGAAAAAGGATACCACTTATTCGAGGAACCCAGGTCATGTGGGGGGACGATGAAAACTAGGAAGATTATGACAATATATTTACCATGTTACTTCTGAAAAAAACAATAAATATCCACATAATAAACCCCATCGATACTAAATGATATAGGCGGCTTGTATAGTACTACATCTAGATAAGGGAATAGGGCCTCATCTAGAATATTAGGAAAAGTAAATCATGGCATATGACTCTTCTGAATGCCCTGGAAGAGAGGCAGAACATCCAAACTATTAAGAACACTTACCTTATTTGGATTATCTAGAAAAAATGCATCAATTGTAATGAAGAGGGTATGAAAACACCAATTTAAGTTTCCTACTTATTAACACCTGAATCACCTTGAAAATGCCTCTTATAAAAAATTAAAGAATTACCTTAAAGTTGAATAAAAGTGTAAAACCTTTGATAAACTATAAAAAAATTGTCCTAGAACCAAATGAATAAATATTGAAAGTAAAGATGAATACGGTTAGGTGAAGAATATAGATATACATCTCAATAAATATTTGATCTATAAAGGATTCATCGAGATGGAGGGTACGATAATGTGAAAAAATAAAACCACATAAATAATCACTAATCGCTCTATGGAAGGAGGCATTCCAGAATATGAGTTAGAGACAAAGATGGTTAATCGCCATTTCCCATAGAGAGTACTCATTACCATAGTGAATGTCCATTTCCCTATGTGATATATTGAAACACCACCAACCCCGGACCTGGAATCCTTTTAAGATTCCAGAATAAATTCCTACATTGAATCTAAAGCCACACAAAGAAGGATTACTAGTTACGGAAAAGTTGCAGTGTAGGGATTTGAACCCCAAATAAACCAATATGTTCTATAAGTGAGTAAGTGAATTTTTTTATCACCATCCCATAACACTAGTGTCTAGTAGAGAAAATCAAAAGCTTCGGTAAATGTTGTGTTTGGGATTTCTAGCATCAAACATAAACCTTCTAGGGATGTGAATAGAATATTTGTTGAAATTTTATAGAAGTAAGGGGAAGAAACTTGTGAATAATGAAAGGGAGAATCCTTGAATGAATCATTAGGTTAAGGATTCCACCAAGGGGGATGTTAATCACCAATAAAAATTGAGTGAAAATTTTCATTTGTAGATACCATATCACTAGAGAGAACTAGATGATTGAGTGGTTCCTGGGAGGTGACAGCCGACGGGGAGGTAATGGTAGAAATATTTTGAAAAATGGATTGCACATGAGGTGTGTTATTTTGAAAATAATCCTTGTATTAACTTTTATAATATGAGTAATATTTCATTCCATTATGAAATATAAATTCTTGGGATCATATATTACATGTTTCCATGGTTCCTTTTAAAGATAATGATTTCAATAATAATTAGGAATTTTTTTTATTTTAACTATGTGATTTCAAAATAAATAAACTTATTTACTTGGATAAATACCCATGTGAAATTTAAAAGTATTTTTTTCAATTATAATGGTAACCTTGTATGTTACTTATGATGTACAGATGATATGATCCAATGATTGAATCCTTATTAATTATCTTGATAGATTAACACATTGATGATGAGATGTTTAAAAAATTAATTTCACTTCCATGTGGTATACACTGATGAAATAATTAATGTTCTTATGATCTTGTGGAGAAAATTTGGATTTAATGTTATATAATGAATGATTAGGTTATATCCTCCCAATTAATTTGATAATGATTGATAAATCGTTAATTAATTATGTTATTCATGAACATGATTTAATTTTTATAATATGAAGTGTCAGATTTGTTTCATGTCCAATTTTTTATGTGTAGACATGATTTCATGTCCATAAGCTTATGTATTGACATTGTTTGATGACCAGATGTTTCAGAAATTATATTATTTTGTTTACATAACTTAATGAGTGAACATGTTTTTATTTACAAATGTTTACAATGTTTTTAGATTATGTTTTTTCCACATTACTATGTTTCATTTATGATTTAAAATCTATTAATTGATTATTTATAATTTAGTATACTTATGACTAAAGTATTTTTATTGAAAAAACCCCTATCCATTATTTCGGATTAATTATATTTTACTAATGGGGTATGCTTATTGTTATTGATAACTGTGGTCTTAAAATCTTATAGTTATATTATTCATTCATATGATTATTTATTTATATATTATATGTTAACCCATAGTGATCATATAATACAAAACCATATTATGGTTTTATTCCCCTAGGATATGAAGAATTGTTTTACATATTATGTGTCTAATATGTGTGGTAATTGTGAATATCTTAGTGGGATATCATGTAAATCTATTATATACTTGTTCTTTTTAAATCGATATTTCCAATGATGCTAAAAAAATTATAGTTACATAATGTATAGTAATGTTATTGAATGAGTATTCAAATTACTGGATGTAATGTTTTGTGTGAAAAATATGAATCATTACAAAAACTACCTCGTAATAATTCATTTAATTATGGAATATTCATATTTTGGTCTGTTTAACCACCTTCTTAAACAATAATATGAATATGTGTGATGGATGAATATGGGAATATAATTACTAATTTAATATGATATCAATGTGTAAATAAATATTTATTTTTGGTTTAGGATATTTTATATCAACATGAAATTCATTAATTAAGATAATAGACTTCGATCATCAAGACTCAATGAAACGTTCTTGTTATCGATTTAATATTCAAATTTAATGATTAAAAATTTAATTAAATATGTTTTAAACATTATAATTAATTAAAAATTATCCCTAAATAAAAATTTAATGATATAGTAGTAATTTAAATTTGAAGAGGAATGAGTGTGGAAACAACTATTATAAAACTAGTACAAACACACAATGTTATAAACACATGATGTGGTAAATCTAGAGAATGCATATAAATAATGAATATTTATGATAAGTTTAAATAAAAATGGATATTATAAAACTTTTTAATTATTTTATTATGATATCCTTGTTTATTTATTTATGATTTTATTCTGCGTTCATCGAATTCGGGGAAATACTTAATGGTTTTACTTCCTCAAATTCCACTCTTTGAGACTTGTTTTGTATTATTAACATAATTCCACTTATATGGATTTATATACTATATTTTTTGAGATTTTATATGAATAAATTTATTAAATAATCATATTTTATGATCAGTTTGGAGTCATATTTTTCCTGAGGTTATTATTGAATTTTTACCTGAACCATATTTGTGGGTTTTCACCTAAATTTGTATTCCATGTATCTCATGATATATTCTCCTCATTTTTAATTTTCTGTGGTTCATGCAATACAATTGATGAATTTTTAACATATTCCAAATGAAGATTGATATATTTATAAGTCTATCATTTTATCCCTCCCACAAATATTTTCCATTCAACAATTACCAAAACTATTGTAAAACTCAATCAATTACATGGTGGATATAGCCATCATATTCATTGTTAATGTGAAAGTCTGTATAGTTTCCTAGAAGATACATCCCTATCTGGATACTTGAACATGGATGTGGCTATGAAACAAATGAACCTAGTATTAATCACCATAAATTGTGTTCATTGATAATTGAATCAGTCATCACTTTGATGCATGAAAAATTGGCATAAGACTGAAAACTAAGATAGAAACTCCCAAAGGGTATTCATTAGAATATTAAAAAACACTATATAAACTACGATGAAGGAATTTTCCTATCATTTCCCTAGTATCCAACGAATAAAATATAAATAATCCTATAAATATCTTCTATGGAAAACATAGTAAATTGTATGTACCCTCGACTCTGTATAATTTTGAAAGGTGTACTTCACATTTATTTTACAATACCCTCATAGTTTCCAATTTAAAAATGGATGTTATCCTAGGAATACATGTTTTTCTTCTAACTGATGAAATAATTGATCTATATATTTCTTATTTTATGGATAACCATTTTTTATTTTGTAAGTGAATACTTTGGGACTAGTATTGAAGGTCTTGATGAATCAAATGGTGAATTCATATGACATAATCAGGTGATGGGTGACATCTAGAAGTATATAGATAATTTAAGAATCCATATGTCCCATAAGGAAAAGTATTTTTGATTATTGTGGAATCATCTTCCCATAACTGAATTGTGTCTTAGCATAGGAAAGTTTATTAGGTTTTTGATGTATGAAATTTTGAATTCTTTCAGTAGAAGATCAATGACTATTGTTATTCGTGTTTTTATTTATTATCACTGATATAGAATTCCCTCAGTTTTAGTTGATTATAGCCTCATGTGGTTCATTTATTCCATCAAAATCACATATTCCATGTTTATGTTATAAAAGATTCTAAAATATGGTGCACCCTAAAAAAGATATGAGATCACCAAAATTTGTATTCTATTATTTAAGAAACCTAGAGAAGAACCATCTATAATTATGAGAGATATTATGGAAGGGATTATAATTTTCCCAAAATATGATCATTTTATATATTATATTATCAATTATTATGTATATATCTTGTCATCGAAGTCTATTTTTTTAGAGGATCATTCAATAAATTTTGATTTATTTTAAAAATAATGTAATATAACTATAGAAAATGGGTTTTCGGATTCTAGGATGTTAGATTATCTTTAAACGGTTGTTTTATAGTGTTCTTGGGGATTTTATATAGAGAAACTAAGTTAAATAGCATATTTATGATATAATACCCTCAATATTTATATAGAAATCTATAAGAAAAATAGTAATAATTGAATTTTATAGTTCAATATCATGAACTTTCTATGTGAATGTAATCATAGAATGATAGAAACTAATCAAAGTAATGATAAAACTATCAACACATATAGTCAATGTAGTGATATTCCACTTGAACATTTTAATGAGTTGGAGTTCATAAAAATAATATCATAACCATAATATGGAATTTGACTTATACTATGAAAAATAATATCACTTAAATAGAGACACCCACTAATCCACAACAGGGTTTAACATTATTTGACCACTTCTGGAAAAAATAACCTCAATCATTTAATGTAAATACTAATCCATTTGTAGCTAAAATATGTATAAATTCTAAAAACAATTTCAGTTTTTATTTCAGAAGTAGTGAAAAGGAAACATGAATCATGATTTCTTATTATCTAGAGCAATATTCAAAGTAATGTTATACACTATTTAAATATAATAAGGAATAATATGAGATCGTGTGTGAGAAATGGGAATCTATTAAGGAGGTATTCTATAAAAAATACAATCATTATGAACAATGATCAAAAACATAAAGGAAGATCCACAATCCTTGAAACTTATACAAAGAAATTATTGAAGAATATGAGGATAACATTACATGGTTATCTAATAATGTTGAAGAATATTTATTTATACCAAAATAAAATATTTATTATATTAATTATGGTCTAATGTCGATCATTTAAAATAAATTATTATCCCTAAACATTCCATTACACGTGGATATAGCCACGAGCCACATTAATAAATAAAATGCGTTCTCCAGAATGTACATTTTTAGGGGAAATTAGGAGAAAAAGTTTCCAACTGAGCTTTATTTGAGGGATAATGTGGAAAATGAATAAAAGATGGATTATATTTCCACTCTGTGATAAATGTTGGAAGAAAAACAATAATTATTATATGAATTGGATATGATTCTATTACAAGTGTGCAGAGAAATTATATTAAGAAAAAGAATTAATATTTATTAAAGAATAATTGATGATAAATTACTCAACTATAGGTAGATGTGACATTTTTTGAAAAATTCCCAAAGTGTCAATTAAACATAACATTGAAAATTCCAATGGAGTAAAGACAAGAATACGCAATAACTACATCTGAAATAAACTTCCTAATGAAATATTTGGAAGAGAATTTTTTCATTTCATCAATGTTAGATAATATTTTATTTTATTTTAGATATTCACAATATTTTAACACTTTGAGGTATGCCAAAATATTTTAATACTTCTCATGGAACCAAGAATGTGAGTTATCTTTAATGACACCATGTGTTCTTCCAATGGAAATAAAGTTGTGTGAATTATATCCAATTATCTTTCATGTGTGTAACTTATAGTAAAACATGGTCTTTATACCAATGGTTGAACTGGTAATGATCCATTTTAAGGATTATAATTCAATATATAATGAACAAATTTATTTCCCTGATAAGGAGATTATGAATTGTGAAGGTGAGGTAGAATCCTTTACTTTTGGAGTGGACAATTCACCTTGTAAAACATTTTCATTTATTCCCCCAGTATCTGTACATCATGAAATTATTTATATATATTTTGTTAAATTATAATATTTGTATATGGTTGGTTTCTAAATAATTGAAGATGTACCCATGTTACAAAAATTCATTGATGTTTTCCTAGAAGAATTTTCTAGTCATCCATGAATTTTTTAAGTTTAGTTCTCAAATAATATATTTCATTATAAATCTGATATATTTAAAAATCATTATAGAATGAAAAAATGGCACTTTGTGGAGTTAATAAAGTAATTGTAGTAGTTGAGAGACAATGGAATTATAGATCTTATAATTTCACTATTGGGAGCCCATTTTATATTAACGGAAAATACTAATGGGTCTATGTGAATATGCTTTAATTTTATAGAGATAATTTCCATTAAAATAAATAATAACTATCTTTTACGACACATTTATGTCTTATTTGATCAAACTCAAGGTGATCAATACTTTTCAAAGATTTATCTTCTCTATGGTAATCATATGTTATTATAGAAGAGTGATGAGATACTAAAGACAACATTTAGAACAAGATATGGATAGTATGAGTTTATGGTAATCCATTTTTGATTAAAAAGTGAACCATACACCATTATGGATTTGATAATATAGTATTTTAGTATTATATTGACAAATTTGTAGTGGGTTTCATTGATAATATCTTGATATACTCTTTAATATATTAATAGAAGGAGAGTCATCTAAATATAATATGGGAGACCCTTATAAAAAATTATATGTGAAATATATTAATTATGAATTTCGGATTAATTAATATTATTCTCATAGACAGATTACATCCATGGATGGAATGTATATTCACCATTCAATGATAATTTTTGTCAAATAATGTCCTACAGTGATGAACATAACATGGATATGATGTGTCCTGGGTTTGGTGGGTTATTATCACCCATTTGTTTAATATTTTCCTTGGTTGTTCAAACCATTAAATTTTTTAACATGTATAGGGGTCAAATTTACAAGGACAATGAAATATAAGGAATTATTTTAAGATTTTAACAAAATACGAATTAATGTAATTGTTTTTACTATAGAATTATGTAAATAAGGATTTATAATATATATCAGTGCATTAAAGAAGGTACATCTTTGTGTCCTTAATAATATTTATTTGGTGATTTTATATGCCTCGAGAAAATTGAAAATACATGAATAGAACTGTCAAACTCATTCCCTTGATATAGAATCTATAATATTTTCATTGAAAATACAAAGAAATTAACTTTATGGTAAATGATATGAAATATATATGGCCCACGTGATTTTGAAGTATATATTATCTCATAATGAGATCAACATGAGGCAATGAAGATGGATGGAACTACACGAAAACTATGATTTAATTATAAAATACCACCATAAGAAGGAAAAAAGGATGATTTTGAATTGCGTACGAGGGATCACGGAGTTTTTACTAAGATAAGGATAAAAAAGAATCATTTTTATAGAGACATAGTGAATATTGATATGATTATTTATATGAAATAGGAACCATCATTAATATTCCATGAAATTTTTAATGCTTCTTTACTAGAAATGATAGAGTAGTCTCAACGTGATTATTATAAATAACAATGTAATATTAACATATTGAATGGTGAAAAATTGACCAAAATCATCTATAGATATGGATTGTAAAGGTTTGGAATGATTTTTTGTGTTCTATCAATACTAGAGTGGAAAGAAAATGTTCTAGATGAAGCTCATACGTCTAATTTTTCCCTACACTATGGTAATAAAATTATGTATAGGGATTTAAGAGAAAATTTCTACTGGGATTGTATTATTTTGGGAATTTTATTCTATGAGTCAATATTTAGAGTATTACATCTAGTCAAGGAAGTACGATAATATCTTCAGGGAGTTATCTAACCTCTACCTATACTATTTTAGAATTGGTCTAATGCATGATTGGATGTTTTAACTATAATCCAAAACAAATCCCATTATGGAAATTTCAATGAGGGAAATAGTTGATCATCATACAAATTTTTATCATTTCTTTGAAAAAATAGAATAACATTCCCTTGAGTTTATTATCTGGATATATAATAATGAAATCACAAGGCCTCATGGGAATCCTCTATCAATTGTGTTTTATCATTCCTTATTTCAAATTGATATTATAGAAGAAACATCAATGATATCATAACACTAAGTTATATTTAAGAACCTCCAATCATTCCCATACTGATGTGATGTATGAATGGAAAATGTATACTTTTGTAGGCATCCTAATACAATATTGTATAATATTCCAATATATGTGGGGTCAGTATCATTTTTTGGTGGAATTAAAATAAAATAGTATCTTTCATTCAAGAATCAAAATAGAAAAAATAAATGATTTGTTTGGGAAGAGGTGTCATAATCCAACATATTAAAATTATGTTGGTCAGAAAATACTAAATGACATAGAGAATATGAATAAGATGACTATTAACGTTAAAACAATTAAAATGTTTTTAAGGAATCCCAAAGAGTATAAAAGAGTTACATTCCTGACCAATTGAAAGAAATATAATTTCAAGTTGGAGATCATGTATTATTGATTGTTTCACCATGGAAGGTAGTTTTATGATTTGGTAAAATTGTGAGGTTAATCCCTTTTCATGATGGTCCATTTGAAATACTAGAAATAATATGAGTTGTACTTTACTGATTTTTTATACCTCTCAACCATTATAAAGTATATTACATCTTTCTTATTTCAATACCAAGGAAATACTTGATAGATTCAAAACATTTTCTAACATATGAGGCAATATATTTTGAGAGTGGATTTTATTATATTGAGGGTCATAACAATATTCTATACATCATTGAGGGGATATTACCAATTCATAGAACTTTATTTGTGAATGTAATTTAGAGAAATACCAAATTGGAAGAGTTAACCTAAGGTACTGGAGAATAAATGATTTTTTAAAATCTATACTTGTTCAATATCTGATAAATACCCCAAAATATAAAATTAAATTATTGAAGGTGGTGGAGAATTTAATACACAATATGCTACAATGGAAGCTAAATGCTACTTCATGAAAATATTTCATAAATGGTCCATTTAAAGTGCATATATTCAATAATTTATTTAAAATAAAATATCATTATTTAAAATTAAGAAACATAATTAAATAATTAATCATATAAAAATTATATTATTATGAATTTTTATTTTTCTCTCAATGGGTTCATTTCTAGTAAAAATATATTGTTTTCAAAAACCTTTTAGTTTTTATGAAATTTTAATCATTTAAGAATTACTTATATGGTTACAAATCTATTTAGGTGATTGAAGATGTGTTTAATAAATATATATATGCTTTTTGAAATATTGATTCATCTTATAAATCCTATGTTCATAATTTATAGAACTGATTAAAATATTAATTTAATAAAAAAAATTATTCACGTAAGATAATCTAAATATTTTCAAGGGAGATATTGTTTTATCTAGAAATAAAAAACTAAAAACCTATATTTCAATTATAATAAAAAAATTATTTAATTTAAATCATCAAAAAGTATTATTTTAACTTATATATAATTTGACAAATAAAAATTATATTTACCTAAAAACTATTTTTACATTATTTAGTGTATTAATTTAAAGACTATATTTTCAAAATATTAGGAAAAAAATTTAAAAAAGAATTTTATATTTTCATATTATAAGTATAAAATTAGGAAATATGATTAATAATAATCATTTAAATAAAAAATATTTACTATGGTAATAAATCAATTAACAAGTTAAAAGTAAATTACAGTAAAAATTAAAACGTAACAAAAACACACTAAAACAATCAATGTTTTATAAAAATAATTTATTGAAGGAAGTTTATACACACTATAATTTTACTCACCTATTTTTTTAATGTTTTTATCTTTTTAATCTTTAATATTAACCTATATTATTCAAAATACAAGGGTTACTCCCAAAACTACCCTTCCCATCACTTATAAATTGGTAACATCATCACCACTTCAAGGATCACCTATATTTAGAATGTAATCATTAAAAACATAAATTTTCACTCTCTTAGATCCATAAAATATGTTTAAAATCATCTGGTAACCACTAGTTGTCATAAGGATAAAATTTCCAGGGAGACATCTAAGGAAAATTCAAGTCCTCAACAAAAGTTTTAACTGGTACATATCTTTTATTATTAATTAAATTATTTTATATTTATGTAGAAACAAAAATATAATTAAATTATTATCATTTAGATAATTTAATTTTACTATATAAATGTTATTATCATTTTTATTTTTATACCCTATCTATGAATGAAAACAAAACTATTGTAAATGTGTTGTGTTGTGTACATCCTCTATGAGGCAAAAAGATTCATTTTTCACTTACATACAAGGATGGATACAAGGATGGTATTAAAATATAAATACTATTTAATAATATGATAATTTTTTAGTATGAAATTTTCTAAAACTTATTAATGATGTGATCAAAAAATAGTCATCATTAATTAAACTATTTAAATTAAGCATACTAAGAGGATAAAATTTTATTCATAATCTGTAATATACTCATATAAATTAATTTCTCTTATATAGATTTAAAATTATGATTTATCACATCAATAAACATTAATTTATGTCATTTCACTTATAGAATACAGTTATTAACACCAACCACCTCATAATCATTCATTAAATCAAGGTATTTTCATCTATTTGAAGGATTAAATACCTACTAAAAATATACTATTAATTTTTTTAATAAATGATAATGGGGACATAATTTCAAGTATAAATTGATATAAATATTTAATTAATTAATATTTATAATATGGAAATTTTTTATCAATTTGTAATTCTTTATTTAAGAAAACACACTTCAATCATCAAGAAGCAATGAAATATTCTTTTTATTGTTTTCATCTACAAGGATAATTATTAAAACACACCTAAAAATATTTTTAATCGTCATAAAAAATTATAAATATTCTCTATATTTTTATTTAATTGTCATGTAGTAATGATATTTGAAATAATAATGAACACAGACACCGCAATTATTAAACTAATACAAATACTCAAACACATATATACACCCAATTTGGAAAATAAAAAGAGTTCATATATAGAATTAAAATTTATGAGAAGTATAAATGATGATTGAAAGTACTATGATTATTTATTTATTTATTTATAAATCCTCATTTTTATAAAGAGGTTAATGTGTGTTCATTGAAGTCAGGATAAGAGGCAGGGGTTTTCCGTCTCAAATACTTATCATTTAGAATTTCCTTGTATTATAGACCTAATTTATTTTATATAGTGTATATATAATATCTATATGAGTTTTTATATAATTAATTGAATTTATTCTTGGTATTTTGATATTAATCTAAATTCTACAATTTCAGGAGGATATAATTGAATTTTTACCCTAGCCATAAGTTTGGTTTCCCATTTAATTTTTTATTCTTTATAGGTCATGTTGTAATAACCTATTATTTCATTTTTTGTTATGAAAATAATTATCTTGTAAGATACATTAAATTTTTACATATGACCATTAATGGATTTATAAGGTTATATTTCTATCCATTTCTCATGTTTTTTTATAATATATTTACCAGATCTCTTGTAAAACGCAATATCTTTTCAAGAATAAAAGAACATATTTTTTTAAAATTAAAATTGTATATATTTTCAAAGATTATACATCCATTAATAGATACAATAAAATAAATGTTGTTGTTAAATGTAAAAAATTGTTGGTTATTCACTTTGAAAATGGTTGGTTAAGAATTAAATCAAGCATCACTATATTAAATTTTGAATTAGACTAAGAGTGATGACTTGGATGGAAACACTGATGGGATATGGTAATGTATTAACATGGGTTCCACATGTTGGTGCCTGGAGTTGGTTCGTTATGTGACATTATGTGTGCCCCCCCCCCCAAATTCCAAAGTCATTCAACTAGAAGAGAGGGTATAATATGTAATGTGTGGATACTATCTCTTATTAAAGAAAGTATAACAACAACAAAGATAAATAAAAAATATCCAAATGATAGTAAGAAATGACCAATATAACCCCATAATCGATAATCAATCTATATCACATGGATAAAGCCAAAATAGAGAAAATTACCATAAACCAAAGCAGTATATATGTCATGCCATATAAGATTCAAGTGCCAAATTAATACCCCAAAAAAGACACACTAATATCTAAAAAATGGTTATGACATCATTTCTATTTCACTCATCCATGATTCATCATAAATACAAAATCATCCATCTCACATGGGGAACTTTACCTTATCTTTTCCTTCAAACATTATTTATATTTTAGTATTGATTAGGAAGCTTTAGTAGTGAGTGATTAAAGCATAGTAGGCCACCACCAATAGTGTATAAAAAATATAAAATCTATGACATTTTATGAAATTGTATAAATAATAAAGTGAAAATGATAAAGTAAAAGGTTTTAATAATTAATATTCTTTAATCATCGACATGGGCCACTGAGTTCACTGTAAAACCCAAACTAATCATACCTGATTGGGCCCTTGCGAGAGTCTGAAAAATATAACATAGGGAATCAAAATACATTATTTCATGGATTTAATTATTCATTTAATTCCAATTCCACATTATTACATTAGTGACTAGAGTAAATATCTTGCACCCCATTGATATTTGGATCATTAGTCCATAACATATACCTCATT
Source organism: Viscum album (assembly GCA_963277665.1). Taxonomy (NCBI): domain Eukaryota; kingdom Viridiplantae; phylum Streptophyta; class Magnoliopsida; order Santalales; family Viscaceae; genus Viscum; species Viscum album. Next base: position 1,496,947,211 of record OY728164.1, read on the forward strand.
TTTCATATTCACCAATAAATATATATCGGGGGCCTAAACAATTAGATTAGAGCACCATTGATATTTGGATCATCCATCCATGTCCAATAAATCATTGTCCACTTTCATGCATTTGGGGTCTGAAGCATCAGTCAGTCACCCTATCAGTTATTGGAAAATCAGTCCCAAAAACATATCAAATTTATCAATTGATAACATATATCACATATATCACATCCATATCAAGGATCAACCTCATTAACCATCAATTAAATCATTCTCATCATGGTTCACCATTTCAATTATGAAAAAAATACACCACTATTAGAATGAAAATTTAACCCCATTTAATCACATGGAATTTTATCACATGGAATAAAATAAAAAATTCAAGACTTATCAAATCATCAAAATTCATTCACACAATTCATTAACCCTTCTTGTTTAATCCAACCAACCTTTTAATTACCATTAACAATATTAACAATGATTTAATTCAATTTCAATGACACATTTTTCTACTTTTCACACTCCATAAATCATCATATATGGGATATAATAACACCCCATGGGTTTCTATCATGTCTTATCTCAAAATATACATTGGGTCTAATGAGATCCATGATTGGATTCCCAATTTTCTAGATTTATATTCCAATTTTCAATTTAAATTAAATTTCTTAATAGGGAAACACAATGATATAATTAAATATACAATATTAGATTCTATGAAATGGGAAATATAAATTAGATAAACTACATCATGATATTTGATGAAATCTTCCCTAACCACAACCTTAAATATTAGTGTAGAATAGTCAAAATCACAATGGTGGAAGAGATCTTGGTTCAAAACCAATGACCAAGATCCACTAAAACTTGATTTTTCAAAACCTATATCGAAACCATTGATAATGAACGAAATTTTTTTAATCAAAGGGGAGATAAATATAGAGGATAGAGGAATATATATTATTAATGGTCACATACAATAATAGAGGTTGATTCCTTCAATAAGAACACGAATTTGAATTGCAAAAGGTTCGAGGAGACTTGGAATCCTCTTGGGATCAGAAAAAAAACCGTGTATTTATTATTAGGTCATATTTTGTATATTAGTGATAAAAATAAATGGTTCAATAATTTTTAATATAATATTTTGGGTTTTAAATACTAAAAAACAATTTCTTGGGTAAGTCGCACATTTTTTCAAACCGGGTACCTTAACCGTGAACCCTTACTTTTGAGGTGTGTGGTAAATCCTTGGTTGGTGAAATATTTTCAAAATTGTGTTCCAACCATGAAATGACCCTATATTTAAGGTTGAACATATTGGGTAAGGAGTCAAAAAATATGAAAAAATCATGCACCACACATAATTTATCCGAAATGGGGTGAATGATTTTCTAGGGAAACTAGTATGGTTTGCGCCGACCATGAAAATCCACATGCACTGAAAAAATAAACAAAATATCCACCCTCACGCCAATTAAAAAACCAACCATGTTAAGATAAAAAATTGTAGAATAATACCTGAATTCATGTACAAGGTGTCTCAATAATGGTCGGGATCTTGCAATCTCTCTACCATATAACAAAACTAAATTGCGTTTTACTCCCAATACTCACTAAGAGTGTGAGGTAAAATGGTTGAGATAATGAACCCATATACATGCATCCCTCTCCAATTTTTAGATTTGAAAAATGGATATGTTCCTATAACACTCAAACCAATATCATGACCCTTCCCCGCAACAATGTTTCACTGTGATCCACAACACGAATCAAATGAATCTCAAAGGACACATCGACCTCAAGCTCAAACTCATCTAAATAGATCACATGATAAGGGTTCGTGTTATTATACCAAAGTTGTGAAAGAGGAAAAACACAGTTAATTTCACTATTATCCAATGGAATATCTAACCGATATCCCACTGGTCTGATCATATCCACAATCTCAAACATTACTACAAACCCTATCACCATGTTTCCCAATCTCCAAATACTATGTTGACCCAGTATCGATGAAACCTAATGGAATACACTATCACCCAATTTAAACACAAGGTATATATATTGTTAATCAACATACAACTTATTCATATTATTTTCCATATCCATTCTTATTTGAATCAATGTAATCTGATCTGATGTCCCCCATACAGGGATTGTCACAACCCGTCCTCGGGGCCCGTGTCGTGACTACCCCAAGCCCGCCTTCCATAGGCCAGGGGCTGGCGACTAGCACCAAAGGCATAAATCCCAATAAAAGGGAAGGCATTGCCTTTATAAAAGTAAACATACACCACAGAGTACATGCGGAAGTAAAACACTAAGCAAAACTGAATCAAGCTGTGCTGAAAGTAAAGGGGGCTGGAAATACAAGCCCAACTGTAAAGTACAACTGGAAAGAAAAAACAGCAACTGAAAAGTAAAACTGCAGCCTCGAGCCGTCCACTGGAAGTCCCACCTGAAGGGTGGGTACAGATAGCCTCCATAGCTCCTCGGGTCCAGTCGTCTGCTCCAAGTATGTCCCGTCTAGTGGTCCACCTCCAGGTACCGTCCTGCTCCGCAAGCCCCCAACCAAGGTCAGCGTTGTCCGTCGTCTGCAAACCAACACAACGAAGTGCGAGCAAAGCCCGTGAAGGGGTGAGTATAAGCTACTCATTAGGGACCCCGAGACCCCTGATGGTCTCCCAAAATCCACAAAGGATAATCCAAAAATTAAAGATACAATCACGAAGTAACATCCGACACTACTTAGGTATATTCCCATACATATACCTAAGTCACCATTTCCAGTACGCTCCAACCTCTAAGCTCAAGCACAAACTAGTCCACACAGGAAATCAATACAATCCACACAGGATAGCAACCAAGATTTAACTCACACAGGTATACATATTCGAATGAAGATAGAGATGATCACTAATCCATCTAAGTCGTTAGACCCACAAAGGATCGATAGGTACTAACCCTCGCAATGACCCGCAAAGGATCGATAGGAAACTAACCCCCGCGATGACCCACACAAGATCTGACCCACATAGGATCTGTAAGCGCTGGCTCACACAAGACCGCTAAGCGCTGACCCACATAGGATCGGACCCACACAGGATTGGTAGCACTGATCCACGTAGGATCGCTGAGTGCTGAAGTCTTCGCCGTCGAATCCACTGAGGATCTCTACACAGTCGTCGTCGCAGTCACAGCAAGCTCTAGGGTTCCCGCACACAGCAAGCTCGTTCGGGAGGGTCCGCTCTACGAGCTGAGAGGATGATACATCAACTGACACATATAACAGATTTGATGTATCCAAAAGTTCCGTATCGTCAATAGGAACTCAACGTCGCAGACGGCGCGTCAATCGGATGCCCGGTCTGAGAGTTATTGGCTTTTTCGTTCCAGGGGCCCGGTTGGTTTTGAAGGCAAAACCAACCCAAACGTTCTCCACCTGCATCCAAACCTTGGGTGGAGTAATCCAAAAGATCCGTCTCACTAAGAGGAATCCAACAATGTCAACGGCATGTCAATCGGACATCCAGAGATCAAGTTATGAGCGTTTCCGCACTGAGGGCCCGGTTGGTTTTGTGTACAAACCAACTCGGCCGAACCCAAAGTATTCCGAAACCTTGAGTGCGACATACCGAAATGACTGTCTCGTTCCAAGGATCACTACACAACTGACGGTTCATCGATCAGAGGTCCGTAGCCCGAGTTATGGGCAAAAGACCAAAGACGGTCTGAAAACGGGGGGTTTCGGGCCCGGACCGACCCGGCCCGAGACCCCCCGGTCGGCCCGACCCGGCGCGCTGGCACCACGGCTCGTGGGAGGGAGGCGCTGCCCCCCCGGTTTCCCTGTAACCACGGCCCAATTAATGGGGACGCTTGCTTGGCCGACAGAGGGAATTGAATCCCCCGGTTTTCCCTTTGTCTAGCTGGCCCGCACTGGTCGGGGGAATTGAATCCCCTGGTTTTCCCTTTGTCTGGCCGGCCCGCACCGGCCGGACGGTTCTGCAAACAAGGACCGGTGACGGTCGGTCCTTCCTCCTTCGCCGACACCGGCCGCCCGGAACAGGCCACCGGTCAGCCTGCTCCGCCGCGGCCCGGGACCGGCCGCGGCCTGGTTCGTCCGCCGTGGTGCGATGGCATCGTGCCCCTCCGCCGCGGCCCTGCTCCAGCTATGGTACTTTCGGGTTTCACCGATGTGGCACGACGGCATCGCGTCCTTGTATGATTTCGCGGCGCGGCGCGACGGCGCCGCGCATTTCTTTCCGCACGATCCCGCGCGGTGCGACGGCACCACGCTACCCCCATTTCAAACCACAAAAGAATCCAACATGGAAAAAGGATGTGGTTTGGCTGTCTTTGTGCGGTCCGGCCCCATCTCATTAAACGATAGAAATTGGACATATTCACGAAGAATAAAAAATTAAGGGAGTAATCTTGAACAAAATAAAATAAATCCCCTACCTCGAGCGTGGCTTGAAAGAGGTTTCCGTGGCGGAGAAAAAGACGTCGCGTCACGGTTCGGTGTCGCAGAAAGAGCATTCGTAGACGAAGAAGGAGATTGTCTGAGGTGGAACGGTGTCTCCATTCCTTTTACGTGGGAAGAAGAACGAGGGATGGCGCATCGTCGTTCTCCGGAAGAAAGACGTGACGGCGTTCTTCGTCGTGGTAGAAAAGTTCTTCGCCCGGAAGATGAAGTTCTTCCAAAAGAAAAGAAGAATGTTCCCCCCTTCAACAAAAAGATGCAACCAAAATAAAATAAGGCCTTAACCTTCTTTTATTTCCTTTGCCAAACACTTTAAATTTTGAACATTCAAAATTAAGTCCACTCATTTAATTAAACAAAACTTGTTAAAAATTAATGAGGAGATATATTGGCAAAAATTAAATGGGGGGTTTTGAGGAGTTAGAAAAGTGAGGGGTTGGGTTCTTGTGGGTCCCACCCCACCTTATCCTCTCAAGGTTGGTTAAAACATGTGGGTCCGACCCCCAACTCCCTTACTTAGGATAAAACTACCAAGTGGAAAATAAAAATTGTTGTTAAATTTTTATTTTTAACTTCCACAATTTTTATCAACTCCCCTCGTGTAAACACAACTCCGGAATAAGCGTTTCTAAGAAATTACCGGTGATGCGGTTCCATCGGTGCCCTCAGAATTTGATTTCGAGTACCGGTTCAAATGTAAGAAAAATTCCCGCTCATTCGTTCACTGAACGTACCTGAGCTAAACTTCGGAAACTGATTTCGGGCACACCGGGCCTCAGAATCAGGTGCCGTCAGAAACTGCGTTCTTGTAAAATCCCAAAGAAAATTAATAAAACAATTTCCTTGAATTTTACGGGTCTTTACATTACTCCCACCTTAGGTATTTACGTCCCCGTAAAGATACATCATAACTAAGGAAACAAATGAGGGTACTGAGCACGCATATGAGCCTCCCGCTCCCAAGTGCTCTCATGGAGGTTCCTGTGCTGCCATCTGATGCGCACTAGAAGAATTGACCATCCACATAGGACCCACTGTTGTCGATCCTTGATCTCCACTGGAACCTCCGCAAAAGTCTCCCCATCATCAATGAATAGTTCCCCATGGTCAATGATATGCGTCGGGTCGTGCACGTATCTCGTCAGCTGAGACACGTGGAAGACGTCGTGCACCTGGTGCAACTGAGTTGGTAGAGCCAGATGATAATCCACCTCGCCTATCCTACTGAGGACCTTTTATGGTCCGATGAAGCGTGGAGTCAACTTTCCGCCTCGGCCAAATCTCTGTATACCACGTCGAGGTGAGACCTGCAAGAATACGTGGTCGCCATCCTCAAACTCCGGTGGCCTCCGCCTCCTGTCATCATAAGACTTCTTCTGGCTCAGAGCTGTCCGCATCTGCTCCTGGATGACCTGGATCTTCTCTGTCATGGCCTGGACCATCCCTGGTCCCACAAGTGCTGACTCCCCTGGGTCTGTCCAGCACAGCGGTGATCTGCAAGGTCGGCCGTACAACGCCTCGTATGGTGCCATCCCGATGGTGGGGTGGTAGCAGTTGTTGTACGCGAACTCCACCAAGGGTAGGTGGTCCTCCCAACTACGACCAAAGTCGAGGACACGTGCGCGGAGCATGTCCTCGAGAGTATGAACGGTCCTCTCCATCTGACCATCCGTCTGAGGGTGAAAGGCGGTGCTCAGACGTATCTGCGTCCCGAACACCTCCTACAACCCCTTCCAAAGCCGGGAAGTAAAGTGAGAATCTCGATCGGAGACGATAGATGATGGAACACCGTGAATACGTACAATCTCCTGAACGTAGAGACGTCCCAAGCTCTCCACTAAGCCCCGCTCTCTGATGGGTAAGAAGTGAGCTGACTTGGTGAGTCGGTCGACAATCACCCAAATGGAGTCGTGACCTCTGGAAGTGTGTGGAAGTCCAGTCATGATGTCCATAGATATCTCGTCCCACTTCCACTCTGGGACCTCCAAGGGCTGTACCAGCCTACTGGTACCTAATGCTCTGCCTTCACCTGCTGGCAGGTGAGGCATGGAGAAACGAACTCTGCCACAACCTTCTTCATGCCCGGCCACCAGTGCTGTCGTCTGAGGTCTTGGTACATCCTCACCACTCCGGGATGTACCACCAATGGAGAAGTGTGAAACTCTCTTAGAACCTCATCTCGTAAAGTGACCGGTACCAAGGTACGTCCTCTGAAAAGGATTTCGTGCTCTGCTCCAAAGGAGAAACCAGCATGTGCCTGTCTGGAGGATATCTGTGCACGCCACGTCTCACAGTCAGCATCCCCACACTGTGCCTCTCTGACCCGCTGTAGTAGTGGAGGAGATACTGTGAGAGAATGAAGGAAGGTTGCGCCATCTCTATCCACAAAGGATATCTACAAAGCGGCTAGCTGCTCTGTCGCCTCCTCAAGTAGTTGAATGCCTGTCCTCCTGCTGAGAGCATCGGCTACCACGTTCCCCTTCCCAGGAGTATAGACTATCTCAAAGTCATAGTCCTGGAGGACCTCTCGCCATCTCCGCTATCTCAGGTTCAGGTCCTTCTGAGAGAAGATGTACCTGAGACTCTGATGGTCTGAAAAGACTGTAAAGCGCTCACCCATCAGGTAGTGTCGCCATGTCTTCAAAGTGAAGACCACTGTTTCTAACTCCAGGTTGTGGGTAGCATAGTTCTTCTCATGCGGCCTCAACTGACATGATCCATAGGCGATCACGGCCCGCTCCTTCATCAGGACACATCCGAGTCTGGTCCCTGATGCATCGCAGTAGACTACGTACCCTACTCCCTCCTCAGGCAACCTCAAGATAGGTGCGCCGGTCAATATCTGTCTCAGCTCCTAGAAGCTCTGCTGACATCTATCTGACCACAGAAAGGGTTTCCCATTCTTCTTCAGAGCTGAGAGTGGTTCCGAAACTCTGGAAAAGTCTGGCACAAATCTCCGATAGTATCCAGCTAGTCCCAAGAAACTCTGCACCTCTATCACGCTCCTGGGTGGCTCCCAAGCTAGCACTGCCTCGATTTTCGCAAGATCAACTGCAACTCCCACCTTAGAGATGACGTGTCCCAAGAAGTGGACCTCACGTATCCAGAACTGACACTTAGAGAGCTTAACATAAAGCTGGTTCTCTTGGAGTGTGTCTAGTACAACCCACAAGTGGTAGGCGTGCTCCTCCTCAGTCGTCGAGTAAATCAAAATGTCGTCGATGAAGACCATGACAAATCGATTGAGGTATGGTTGAAAGATACTGTTCATGAGGGCCATGAACATTTCTAGAGCATTGGTCACGCCAAAGGGCATAACCAAGAACTCATAGTGGCCATACCGACACCTGAAGGTCGTCTTCTGCACGTCCTCATCTCGAACTCTGAGCTGATGATAGCCTGACATGAGGTCTATCTTCGAGAACCACCGTGCTACCTTGAGCTGATCAAAGAGGTCATCAATCCTCGGTAGCAGATATTTTTTCTTCACTGTCACCTGGTTCAGATGACGATAGTGGACAAAAAGTTACAAGCTCCCGTCCGCCTTCTTAGAAAACAAAATCAGGGAAGCCGAGGGTGAAACACTAGGTCGGATGAACCCCTTTCCCTGTAAGTCCTCCAACTATACCTGTAGCTCTCGAAGCTCAGTGGGGGCCATCTGATATGCTGGAGTCGATATCGGGGTTGTCCTGGGGTACAGGTCAATATAAAAGTCTACCTCTCTGCGAGGAGGTAGCCCTGGAACGTCATCGGGGAAAACGTCTGCATACTGATCCACCACTGTAGGAAAACTAGAACTCTGCACGTCAACTGCTCCTAGGATGAGGCTATCCAACTGATGAGTGATGGGTTGTTCTCTCCTCTGCGAGAGTCCATCCTGTGCCAAAAAGGCTCCCTTCTAACCAGTAAAGGTGAACCTGCTCCCGTCGGTGCGTACAAATAGTTCCTTGCACCTAATACAGTCAATCTGTGCATGGACTGTGGACAACCAATCAATGCCCAAGATGACGTCGTAAGGCCTCGATGCCGCTACAAGAAGATCCCAGCTGAATATCTCGTCTCCTAGAGTAATCTCACAATGCTGGTACCAGTGTGAAATCATTGAGTCTGCTCTCGTAGGAGTCTCTAGCCGTAAGGATCGAGCCAATGGCTCTGTCAGAATCTCTGAGCTCCGAACAAGGGCAGCGGTTATGAAAGAGTGACTCGCCCCTGTGTCTATAAGAACTGCAGAAAAGGTGGAATCGACATAGATAGTTCCTCGAATCATCTCAGGCACACCGTGGTCATAGGCCTCCACTGCCTGGAGTTGTGCCTGTCTCTGCACGCCAGCTCCCTGTGGTCGGGGTGGACATCCTGGTGGTGGTGGTGGTAGAGCCTCAAAGCGTCGCCCACCACCTGCTGCTCGGCCAGCTCCTCTGCCTCATCCGCTTGCTCCCTGCGGACCGCCACAGTCGACCCTCTTCCTCTGCCTCGGTGGTCCCTCAACCGTCTGCTGCTCCTCGGCACGGCAGGTCGGGAAATCACAAGCCATGTGGCCCTGCCCGCCGCATGAGTAGCACTGCCTGCCTCTTGAAAGACTGGCTCCATGTTGTGTGCCCCGCACTACTGAGCCAGTGTCCTGAGGTCGTCTGCCTGAAGGTCTGGTCTGCCTGGACCCATGAGTCATCCATCGACTACCTTCTGCAGAAGACTCTGCTACGTGCCGCCCTGCGGTGGGTCTCGGCGCTGGTGTAGACTCAGCAAGAAAGCTCTCGATCAAAAGGGATCGCTCCAGTACTCCTGTCTAAGTCGGAATGCTGAGGGAGATCAGCGATGCCCTGATCTCGTGTCTCAATCCCTACTCAAAGGTCCGGGCCCGAAAGAATGTGTCCCATACCATGTCTGTCGAGTAGCGCGAGATATTGGTAAATCTCGTAGAGTACTGGGCGACCGTCAAGCTACCCTGCCGCAGCTGAAGAAGCTCCTGGATGCGCTCCGCATGGAGGGTGGCTGGGATGAACTCCGAGCAGAAGAGGCTCTCAATGTCCGTCCAGAGAAGAGATGCCTCATCGTGCACCTGTAGCATCAAGCTCCACCATCTGCCTGCTGCCGCGTGCAGTAGGCTCGCTGCGAGGATCACCATGAGGTCTGCTGGTGTCCTCACTAATCGTAAAACTCGTACAAATGCCTCCAGCCAGTCCTCGGATGCCTGGGGGTCTGTCTCCCCGAGGAACCTGGGTGGTCGCTGGCGCTAGAACTCATGCAGTGCACTGAGGCGACGTGCATCGTCAGCGACTGGTGCTGGAAGCATCGGTGGCTCGGTGGGTAAAGGTACCGCCGGTGCCTTAGATGTCAAAGGGCCCAGCACCGAGGCCTCATCGCACGGTGGGCTATCGTCACGCTCAACTCTCAGAACCCTACATGGTTGTCATCGTGGGGCCATCCTGAAAAGGAAATAGGTGTTCCACGATCAGAACAGTGTACCTGGTGAGCTGATACAAAGTAATCATAAAGAAAACTTGAAACACACATGAAATCAATGTTTCCGTGCATTAAGTCTGAAATCAGAAGTCAGGGTCCTGGTGTACGGATATGTCGGCCGCCGCACCAACACTGGACTCCCTGGACTAATAACCACACCAAATACGCTAAACACTATTGCTTCACTTAGAAAAAGATCAATGTCCCATGTTCTGCGGTAGAACCGAACTCCTCTGATACCAATTTTTCACGACCCGTCCTCGGGGCCCATGTCGTGACTACCCCAAGCCTGCCTTCCATAGGCCAGGGGCTGGCGACTAGCACCAAAGGCGTAAATCCCGATAACAGGGTAGGCATTGCCTTTATAAAAGTAAACATACACCATAGAGTACATGCGGAAGTAAAACCCTAAGTAAAACTGAAACAGGCTGTGCTGAAAGAAAAGGGGGCCAGAAATACAAGCCCAACTGTAAAGTACAACTGGAAAGGAAAAACAGTAACTGAAATGTAAAACTGAAGCCTCGAGCCATCCACTGGAAGTCCCACCTAAAGGGTGGGTACAGATATCCTCCACAGCTCCTCGGGTCCAGCCGTCCGCTCCGAGTATGTCCCGTCTAGTGGTCTGCCTCCAGGTATCGTCCTGCTCCGCAAGCCCGAACCAAGGTCAGTTTTGTTCGTCATCTGCAACCAACACAACGAAGTGCGGGCAAAGCCCGTGCAGGGGTGAGTATATGCTACTCAGTAGGGACCCCGAGACCCCCGATGGTCTTCCAAAATCCAAAAAAGGATAATCCACAAAGGAAAGATACAATCACGAAGTAACATCCGACACTACTTAGGTATATGCCCATCTATATACCTTAGTCACCATTTCCAGTACGCTCCAACCTCCGAGCTCAAGCATAAACTAGTCCACAAAAGAAATCAATACAATCCACACAAGATAGCAATAAAGATTCTTATCACACAGGTATACATCTTCGAATGATGATAGAGATGATCACTGATCCATCTAAGTCGTCTGACCCACAAAGGATCGATAGGTACTAACCCCCGCAATGACCCACAAAGGATCGATAGGAAAGTAACCCCCGCAATGACCCACACAGGATCGGATCCACACAGGATCTGTAGGCACTGGCTCACACAGAACCACTGAGTGTTGACCCACACAGGATCGGACCCACACAGGATCGGTAGCACTGATCCACGTAGGATCGCTGAGTGCTGAAGTCGTCACCGTCGAATCCACTAAGGATCCCTGCACAGTCGTCGTCGCAGTCACAACCAGCTCTAGGGTTCCCGCACAGAGCAAGCTCGTTCGGGAGGGTCCGCTCCACGAGCCGAGAGGCTGATACATCAACTGACACATAGACCAGATTTGATGTATCCAAAAGTTCTGTATCGTCAACAGGAACTCAACGTCGCAGACGGCGCGTCAATCGGACGCCCGGTCTGAGAGTTATTGGCTTTTTCGTTCCAAGGGCCCGGTTGGTTTTTAAGGCAAAACCAACCCGACCGTACTCCACCTGCATCCAAACCTCGGGTAGAGTAAGCCAAAAGATCCGTCTCACTAAGATGAATCCAAAAAATTTGACAGTACGTCAATCGGACGTCCGGAGCTCAAGTTATGAGCGTTTCTGCTCCGAGGGCCCGGTTGGTTTCGTGTACGAACCAACTCGGCTGAACCAAAATTATTCCTAAACCTTGAGTGAGATATACCAAAATGACAGTCTCATTCCAAGGATCACTACGCAACTGACGGTGCATCGATCGGAGGTCCATAGACCATGTTATGGGAAAAAGACCGAAGACGGTCCGAAAACGGGGGTTTCGGGCCCAGACCGACCCGGCCTGAGACCCCCCGGTCGGCCCGAACCGGGTCGACCCGACCCAGGTCCAGGTCGGCTCGGCGGCGCGCGGCACCAGCTGGCTCGGCCCAATGGCCGATCAGTTCCGGCTCGCGGGGGGGGGGGGGACGCGCTGCCCCCCCCCCCCCCCCCCGGTTTCCCTGTAACCGCGGCCCCATTAATGGTGCTGCTTGCTTGGCCGGCAGGGGGAATTGAATCCCCCGGTTTTTCCTTTGTCCGGCCGGCCCACACCGGCCAGCTGGTTCTGCCATCAAGGACCCGTGAAGGCCGGTCCATCCTCCTTCGCCGACACCGGCGGCCCGGAACCGGCCGCCGGTCACCCTGCTCCGCCGCGGCTTGGTTCGTCTGGCGCGGTGCGACGGCACCACTCCCCTCCGCCGTGACCCCGCTCCGGCCGCAGTATTTTCGGGTCTCACCGACACGGCGTGACGACGTCGCGTCCTTGTATTATTTCGCGGTGCGGCGTGACGACACCGCGCGTTTCTTGCCGCACTATCCCGCGCGGTGCGACGGCACCGCGCCACTCCCATTTCAAACTACAAAAGAATCCAACATAGAAAAATGAGGTGGGTCGGCTGTATTTGTGCGGTCCGGCCCCCTCTTGTTAAACGATAGCAATTGGACATATTCACGAAGAATAAAAAATTAAGGGAGTAATCTCGAACAAAATTAAATAAATCCCCTACCTCGAGCGTGGCTTGAACGAGGTTTCCGTCGCGGAGAAAAAGACGTCGCGTCGCGGGTCGGTGTCACAGAAAGAGGATTCGTAGACGAAGACGGAGATTGTCTGAGGTGGAACGGCGTCTCCCTTCCTTTGACGTGGGAAGAAGAACGAGGGATGGCGCATCGTTGTTCTTTGGAAGAAAGACGTGATGGCGTTCTTTGTCGTGGTAGAAAAGTTCTTCACCCGGAAGATGAAGTTCTTCCAAAAGAAAAGAAGAACGTTCCCCCCTTTAACACAAAGATGCATCCAAAATAAAATAAGGCCTTAACCTTCTATTATTTCATTTTCCAAACACTTTAAATTTTGAACATTCAAAATTAAGTCCACTCATTTAATTAAATAAAACCTGTTAAAAATTAATGAGGAGATATGTTGGAAAAAATTAAATGGGGGGTTTTGAGGAGTTAGAAAAGTGAGGGGTTGGGTTCGTGTGGGTCCCATCCCACCTTATCCTCTCATTGTTGGTTAACACATGTGGGTCCCACCCCCAACTCCCTTACTTAGGATAAAACTACCAAGTGGAAAATAAAAATTGTTGTTATATTTTTATTTTTAACTTCCACAATTTTTATCAACTCCCCTCGTGTAAACGAAACTCCGGAATAGGCGTTTCTAAGCAATTACCAGCACTACGGTTCCATCAGTGCCCTCGAAATTCGATTCCGAGAACTGGTTAAAAAGTTAGAAAAATTCCCGCTCGTTCGTTCACTAAACGTACCCGAGCTAAACTTCGGAAACTGATTCTGGGCACACCGGGCCTCGGAATCATGTGCCGTCAGAAACTGTGTTCTTGTAAAATCCCAAAGAAAATTAAGAAAAATATTTCTTGAATTTTACAGGTCTTTACAGGGATTTGTTCCAATAACTCAAACTTAGCAACCTCCATCCTACACAAAGGCAATAAATGTGGCCTACCATTAATTTCCTCATAGGGTTCTATCAGAATAGTCACCTAATAACTATTGTTAATAGTGAACTCAAACAACACCATTTTCTTCTCCTATTTTCTCCCAAAATAGAAAATGCATGATCTCACAATTGATTTTAACATTTATATAGTTCACTCTAATTTTTTATCTGTTCATCGAAGAAAAGCCATACTGAAAATAATTTTTTTACCAAGTTACATTTTCAATACTTTCTAGAATTATAATGTAAAACAAGACTCATGATCTAAAATTATTCTCTATGGAACATCTTACAGATATATTATCCCCTGAAAATACATTTCACACAACTGATCAACCAGGAAAGTCACCCAAATATGAAAGATATCTGATACTTTTTCAACTGGTCCATAATCAACCATATCACATCACTATTTTGAGGGATACTCAAATAAACCACCCTGAATTCCATGGTAATGTTATCCCTCTTTCATCATGTAATGAGATATTCCTCTATCAAACCTGCAGGTAATTGATTCTCATCCTTCACCTACTGATAGATTTATAATCGTGTCACCAAACCTATAATCTATCTTTTCATTTCCATCCACCAATACTATTAACATAGGTCATTGTAAATTTTGGAAAAATTAGGATGAACTATCCACTTCAAGTCATTAAACTCACATATCATCTCCTCGTGAATATATGTTTTCACAACTACATTGTTTTGTGTATATATTATCTCATCCTCATAAATAGTATAATCATACGGTTACTCCTCTCCATAAAGGATTTACCCCAAGGACAAACACTTTGGATCCTTTTATTACTCTCCCTAATATGGCATAAAAGAGTGGACTTGATTGATAGGGAATGGATGGTCATCTACTCCTAGACCACTAGAACCTATATATCCATCTCAGTAGGTATGTTTGTTATCTTCCACTCAAAACAGGACTCCACGATTTTCAGAGTCTATGTATTCTATCTCAATGTGTTTCCAACACTAATTCATATTCCTTGTTTATAAGCTATCTAGAAATAAAAAGACTACATATATTGAACCCATCAACACATGTGTTGGTTTACATCTAACTGTGACATTATACACTTTAAGATTTTATTGTTATAATACATAGTAAAATTCTCTCACAACTGGTAATCCCACCAATACATTAAAGAATAAAAATTTGTTACAAACATGAGATCACGCATAGGATAATTCCATTCATGTGACCAAAACTATCACGGTCCATATTCCAAAACTCGATAAACATTCATTAACACAACTCCATATATGATCCTGGATGCATAAAAAACATGGTATACACCTCATCTGACATGGGTTGGATCAAAATTGATGAAGTATTCTGCTGATTTATCGACTCCTTGAAATAATTCTCTCATACTCCAGAACATTCACACTCCATTCCCTTCTAGGTCAAGAAAAAAGTTGTGATTCCAAATGGTAAAATTCCAAGATAACCCATTGATAATAACTAGTCAATCCAATAATTATATGGATAGAAAAAAACATTCTTAGTATTCTCTCGTGAAACAACTACCTAAACATTCCCTAGGTCCACTAACACACATTATTCATAGATGATGTAACCCTTGAAATGTATCCTTTAAATACATAATCGACACAAAGATAACCATTCTTATATTCATTTCTCTCTCATTGTACTTAGGATTATTTCAAGATTCTATAAATTATATTCACGACACTTATAGTGAACCAATATTTCATCCATAAAATAACTAAAAATTAATCCAAGTATAGGCGAAATATATGGTTCATCAAGTCTATAAACACAAATAATGAATTCATCATCCTAAACAACATCACAAAAAACTCATATAAGACACAACTACTTCTAAAAGTAGTCCAAGGTATATTATAAGGTCTAACTCCCAATTGATGAAACCCCAATCTCAAGTCAATATTGGAGAATAGAAAATCCCATATTAACTAGTGAAAGTCATCATCAATAAGTGGAAGAGGATAACAGTTCATAACTATCATTTGGTTTAAAATTAGTTAATAAATACATAAAATCAATTTCCTTTCATCCTTATCAGCAAAAAAAATAGAGAACCCCATGGAGACACACTCCTCTATATAAATCCATTATAAATTAACTCTTCTGGATAATTCTTAAGTTCTTGAGGCTCTATTTGTGGAATTTAGTATGGTTAAATGGAAACTCATTCATCTCCAAGTGTTAGAATAATTCTAAACTCAATATATCTCTCAGGTGGAAGACATAATAATTCCTCAAGAATGAAGTCCTAAAACCCATCCTCTATGAGTGGAAAATCACTATAACCCATCATAAAACACAAGAGATGCAACTTATGCGGTGATCTCCACCAATTGATGATGATCTGGCCTTACATGGACTGTATGGATATCCCATTATTCATAATGAAAATAATGGTTACCCTAAAGAGACATAAATTTTACACTCATACTATAACAATCGATGTGGGATGGATATGATAATAGCCCATCCATACTGATGATCATGTCGAAACGAGACATTTCATGTACATAAATTTAAAAAAGGAAATGATACTAACAAACCTCTAGAGCACATCCCTTGCATAATCATATGTCCCTCAACTGTACACCCAGTGGTGTGTCAATCTTCATAACCCCACTAATAAACTCCACCATCAGACTCAACCCATTCAAAAATTTGTTCATATATAAATGAATTTTAGGAACTTAAATTAAAAAAAGAACTGGAAATAATATAAGATACATGATTACTACATATGATTATCGATGGCCCAACCTCTCTATCCAAAATCCTTGGCTGAAATTCTTGTAACATTTGACCCCTGTACCCTCTACTTCATCATGAGTTCAGTAAGCTACACTACATTGGTGAAATGATCACTATTTCCCTAAAGTACCATATTCATTTCCTCAACCTCCAATGATTGAGTAAATCCAACTAATAGACTAGTATAGTGAAAAAGACCCTTTCTCATACTCGAGTTCAATCTACCTCATCTATCACTACCCATCTATCATGGGTTTCCTATAAAACCATTGTAGAAGTACCATCCTTCATAAAGCTCAGAACTTTAATGCCGATAATGGACACTAATTATGATAGTGACCCATCCTACCAATCTGATATAAAATCACTCGAGTGTTATCCTGATAAACTAATCCTCCCCTTGGACACTTTTCCTCCAACTACTCTAGTAAATGTTCTTATAGCGATGCTTCCTACCTTCAGAAGATGAACCTCTAGGTCATCTAGTAGAAAACACCTTTCCCCCACTAGAAGTCCCCTTACGGTTACCCTCATAAAATAGATCTCAATTCACTACCTCAACAAACTTCTTCATCCAAATTAAATTAACCTGGGACTTAATGTCACATTTAACCCTATCCCAAAAACATATCGACGTAGTTTCCACATTACAAACCAATATCTGAATAAAATGATGTATGTCAATAAAGTGACAAACACAGTCCATCAATAACATAATATTGTAAGTCAACAACATAAACTACACTACCCTATCCTACCTTAGCATCACCAAATAAATGTTCTATAGGAACTTCTTATGGATTTCCTTTAATACTATTCCCTCGAACTACACATCCTGATCCTGAAAATCTCACAAACTCATCAATTGAACACACAACATATAAGCAACCAACTTGAACCTCATCTCAGCATAAGTATCTAAATTGTTAATAATTTTCTAGACAGACTAAATCTAGAACTCATATGCCTCAGTTCAACCATCTCTGATGAACGTCGGAGAGTGCTACAATTGGAACTCCCATGTCATGAATAAAAAATATCATATAGCCAGACCTTGGTCTATATTATTGACCTATATAAAATGAACACATTTCACATAGAACTACTATCTCGGTCTTGCAATCATAACTATAGGGGCCTTTTATCCAACATCTGGAGGTACATTTCGAGGCATGTCCTTCTATTATCATATCAAAAAACATCATCAGGGAGAATTGTCTCTACAATAACAAACATATGTATTATGAATCATAACACATCATTACCACTTTTTTATAAGAGGTATTCACAAAAAATCATATCAATTAATCTATAATACACATCTACGTTGTCAAAACTGAGGCCCTATTACTACCCTTAACCATTCCTCACCAGAGTCAAGGATAACATAGGGTAAAACACATAAATATTATACATTTCCCATTAGAAACCCATTTCATCAATTAAATTCACCACATTTGGCATCATTCAAAATTATAAACTGTTTATTAGGAACCATTACATTTTAAAATATAAAAAAATTAAAGGCATTTTCATTTCAGTAACTCACCAAAAACAATATTTTCCCTTTGTTTTTAAATTTATGCATAGGAAAAAAATTATTGAGTGCCTAAAATGATTCATATACCAAAAAAGATCTCATTTCATTCTTGGAAATGAGTGAAATATCATAAAAAATAAAATGACACATCATGTGCATCACCCAAGGTAAAATAACATCCAACTGTAATATAAAAAATTAAGAAAAAAAATTTCAAACTTGGTTACTTGGGTTTTAACCCAACCATGATATAGTTAATCCCTAGAATTATCTCAGGGTCAATTCCTAACTTATCGTAATCTTATCCCTAACTTTTCCAAATATTATGGAAAAATAAAAGAATATAATACTCAATTGATACAACTTTTTAACATCCTATCTTTTGTTTAGTATGTAGGTTCCATGAGCCAATTTGTTACACGACCTTAAGTGTTCCTCCCCATACATTATATTCTACTAAATAGAAGCGAGGTTCTAATATGAAATGTGGGGAGACTATACCTTGTTTATCAAAGTAAAAAAACAACACTAATAACTAAACAATAGAGAAATGATAATAAAAAATTACCCAGATAACACCATAATCAATAATCAATCAACATCAAAAAAGACAAATCCAAAACCTGAAAAATAATCATATACCAAAACGTTTATATTTTAGGACATATAAGTTTCTTGTGTCAAATAAAAACCCAAAATAATGAAATATTGAAATCATACAAGTCGGTATAGGCATCATTTTTGGTTCTCTCATCCATGATCCATCCCAAATCACATTTCAACCATCTAACATAGGGGTCTTTCTGTTATCTTATACAGTAAACTTTGTGACTATTTGGTTACCGATCATCCAACTCAAGTAGAGTGTGATTTCAGCTCAGTAGGCCACCAACAATGGTGTCTAATGAAATATCTATT
Source organism: Viscum album (assembly GCA_963277665.1). NCBI lineage: Eukaryota > Viridiplantae > Streptophyta > Magnoliopsida > Santalales > Viscaceae > Viscum > Viscum album. The sequence continues at coordinate 1,496,965,886 of OY728164.1, forward strand.
GTATAAAAGTGTATTAATTTGTATAAACAATAAATTAAAAATAGTAATGTAAATATTTTTAACATTTAATATTCTTTAATCAACCACATAGCCCCCCCCCCCCCCCATGTTCATTATTCCACATGAACCAATCAAACATGATTTGGACCATGTCAAAGTTTGAACCATTTACCATAGGGAATCATATTCCATTCTTTCAGGGATTTCACTATCCATTTAAATCAAATTTCATATCTATACATTGTTATAGCGACCCAAGAATCTCATAAATAGATATTAAATAAATTTTTAATAATTATTATTACATTACATCAACACACACGTGAGGAACATAATATTTTAGTGTATTTGGAATCATAGAATCATAAACACTAGTCTATAATTGAGGTACATAATCTACAAATAATTTATTCACAAGTAAAAACCTACGTAGACATATCATACATTATACAAAGCACCATATCCTATGGAATGGTATTATAATAAATATTGATATCAGATGTTCATTATGGGAAAACAAATCAGATACATAAGAATAAAATGAACATCATGGTATTGGAGAATGAGAATAAAATTTGAAAACGAAAAGATCAATAAAAATATCATAAAAATGAATAACTGAATAAGGATTGGTTGTTTATAATACATTAATAAAGATATAATCCAAGAACATGATCCATGAGGTAATAATAATGGAATAAAACATGGAATTTATGGATCACACAAAACCATAGAAAATAATTTCCATATCATTCAAAGATTACATACAAGCCCATCATAGTAGAAAAAGTCCTTTACTAATTTAACTAATCATACTAGCCCTATCTTACCGTACCAAGTTCACTCCCCATTCCAGCCATGTCTATCTTTATCAGGGTCACTCCTCATTTATCCTTTTCTGTCTCATGAGATGTATAAATATTTACACAAATAATTGGTGGTAGATAAAGGTCCCACCCATCTCATAATTAAAACAAAATTTATGTGTTCCATAAGATCATAAACAATCATCATATCATAACCCATAAAATCAAATGGACATTATAAACATTTCATCACATCATTAACTATGAAACGAGAGATATATTTCATAATCATTTTATCATAGAAATACTCATGAAAACAATAAGGTATCATAAGCATTAAGAATTGAAAACACAAACAATTCATAGAAAAAATAGGAATTATGTTCAGGGATCATGTCCTCAGTATGTCATAGGTAACTCCAATGGATGTCATGTAATATAGAACATAATTTTGAAACATTATTTAAAACACATCATAGGGAAAATATCCTTTGCACTTTGAAAAAATCGTTTGAAAACACAAATAATTTTGAAAAACATTATATTTTAAGATAAACTTCAATACTCATTACACAAGCTTCTATTAATTGATTGGCCATGATGTCCTAAAAAATCAATCATGTTTTTAATATAAAAACAAATATTCTTTTCACATTTATGCTAATATCCAAATGAGAATGAATTAAAAAATTGCATGATGATTACGTTTGTATTAAAATAGTAAAAATTTAGTAAAATACCATTTCAAAAATAATATGAGAGTAATAATTCATTTTTGAAAAAAAAATTATAAAATATTTTTTTAAAAGGAAATAGATTTCTGACCAAAAAGGAAAATAAATGAGGCTTTTTCCTAAAAACATTTTCGTAACTATCTCATGTACCAATGAGTGTAAAATGTAAAAATTACATGGAGATATCATGAATAACCATAATGTAATAAAAATCATGATAATTATTGACATATATATCATAATATTTTTTCATTGGAAGCATAATCATAAACAATCCCAATAAATGATGAGATGGTATCATAAAGTCACTAACATTTTGGTAACCTTGAATCATAAGCCCAATAAACAAAATTAATAAAATATAAATTAAAATATAATTTGTATGGATAAATTAGAGATATTAAATATAAATTTGGATGTATATACATCTCTTTAATAGATATAGGTTTTTACCATGGAATACTTCTTAAAAAAGGTGAATTAAGTCCAAAATCATACCGATATTTTAAATTTTGAACTGTAAAAAGCATAGAAGATTGATAATAATGTTGATATATAAATACTAATAAAATTAATTATACACGTCCTAACATATTTTCATGGTAATTATATACATCACATATAAGAAATAGGTGATGAATATTTCATGTGTCTCATAGAGGTAAAAATTTAGATGAAAATCCCTTACCTTCAATATTAACTCCCATTGTACTCAGTCAAATATCCATTATAATAAAAATTAGTATATTATACATATATTAAATAATTATATATATATATATTATATATTATTTTCTTATATACTTTTATTACTTTTTTATTAAGAGTTATATGTTAATGTTGATTTTTGGGTAAGAACCACTTGGTTTTTTTGTATATGATTTGATTTGTAATTTTGGATCCTCTAAAATTATTCATGATATCATCATACCAAGAATTTAAACCGTGATATAAATATCATATATCTCCAGAATATATGTATTTAGAGTAATCCATAATATTTATTTATAGGAAACTAATAACACCATTCACAGAGATGATAGGTTTTACATACACATGAACACTTTTCAATTTTCTTATCATATCGAAGAAAAGAAATGTAAATGATATATATATATATATATTATCATTATAGTAGTATTTCTTTTAAATATATCATATATTTATACTTCACCCATCCTTAATATATTTTATCTAAATCAAAAAAAGAATCACATCACTTCATGATTCGGTAGTCTGATGTACTCACAAACGACATTATTGTATTCCCAAAAAATGAATATCATGATGTTATGGGTTGTATATTAATTAAATAATAATAATAACATAATAAATAAAATATATATCTTATATAAATATTTATCCATAATTATTCCCAATAATGAATGGTTGTAATGGAAAAACAAATAACATCTGGTTGCGAGGCCATACCTCCAATGGCCCGAAGGCCTTCATTTTTTATTAATTTTGATACTCCACCTTTCAAGGGGTGAGGTGGAACCCTTAAAAGTCCTATAGATGTAAATATTATATGGCCTATAGTCCTTGGTAGAATTAATTCCACATAGGCTTCAAAAATTACATACAACTTAGACTAACTACTTGGAACTGCTCCTCCCCAACATCTACATTGTGAAATAATATCTCCACCTATGCATGGCTATTCGGCTAGGCTTTCCCATGCATTATCAGGCTTTTCCTGATGGTAGGTTCTATACCCTCTCATTCTTGCAATACTTTTATCTTCTACTATGGTGAAAGCTCCTAGCTCATCCTTCAAATATAGCTTGTTCCTTGTAGGTTGTATGGTTTCCATCAGCACTTAAGGCGGCCTAAAGGCATTGACGTGGCCCGAAGGCCTTACATCCCTGAAGGCCTGGGTGGAACGAAGATGTTGAAGGGATCAGGGCCTAAATAGGTGGCCCGGAGGCCCAAACGAGGGAATAGTCGCGGCTGCACAATGCCAAACAGTACCTGCTACTGTTCCCGCTATAGTACCTGCTATAGTACTGCACAGTTCCCGCTACATTTCTGCTACATTACCTTCTACAATAATTCTAAAGTAACCTAGAAATTATGCCTCTTTTTAGATTTGATGTTTGGTCACATGGATGCACTTAAGGAGTCCTCACCAATCAGGCTGATGATCATGTGCACGGGTCGTGGGCTGTAGTTTGTCGTACACATTAACGATGATTTCATTACCCATTTAATGGATCTGTGTTTCTCTATAGTCAAATCCATTACATAACAACAGATAATTATATGGATGATATTTATGTTATTATATAACAATGATATAAAATTCATTTAAGGGGTTTGAGGAATAAATTTAAGAAAAATGATCATTGATGAAGGTTACCTATTCTTCTGGTATACTACAAAGGATTGCACTAGAACTTTTCTTGGTTAGATTTATGTTCTAAATAAGAATTATAGGACAAGGGGAAATATGTATATAAGTGATTTGGAAATGTTATTGGTAGGATAAATGGATTTATATATGGGAATAAGTGGGTGGATTGAGTTCCCTTTTATAGTTGAGGAGGAGTAACATTATTATAAATACCCAAAAGTATTCACTATAATGATGTCACCCTTAACACATGTACCTAAAAAATTGAATAATAATATTTGGTTCAGATGAATTGGTGGATTCACACTTCCATGATAGAAAATTACTACATTTTCTTCATAAATTCAATCCTTACTCATTAAGTTTACTCAATTTCATCCTGATAGTGGTTATTATGGTAACATTTATGTTTTTATTTACCTAAGAAATTTACTAATTACTGAAAATATTACAAATATATATATGTGTTAATTAGGATTTCATTATTCTTGATATGAAATAAATTTTATAAAATTAAAATCATATTGATTTGTAATATTAATTTAAATACAAATGCTTCTAATATAGAAAACCCTATTTTAACCTTAATCGCCTTAATTAATTGTAATTTGTTTCACTAATAATTATGGTAATAAATTAACTTAACCTTATTATATTATATAAATTATTTTTATTCTAAACAGATAACCCATTTTTCAAAATTCAATTCACATAAGTGGTATGATTTAATTTAAAATTAATTTCATAGATGTAATGACAAAGTGTGTATCTTTAAAAAGAAAATTTTCAAAAGTTTGATAAGTTTTTATATCGAATATTAATAAAAATTTATTCCAATGATCTAAATTGTATTATATGATATATAATTGAACAAATTTATATTTAAAACTATATTAAAATATAATTTTCCATTATAAATTATTTAAAAGAAAAAGAGGTATACAATTAAAATTTAGTATTTTCACTATTAATTAATAAATAAAAATATTAAGAAAAATTCAAAAAATTCATCCTACACTAATTTTGTAATTATTATTTACAAAATTATTTTTATTGTATCAAATTCATTTTCTAAAATTTTAAAAAATGAATTTTATTAACATTCCCAAAATAAAACATGAATATATTTTTTTTGAAAAAATTGTATTTTTAAACATATAAAGACTTTACCGAAAATTAAAAAATTTACTATAAATATGATTTCCTTATATAGAAACATTATACATTTCATTTGGAAATTATTTATTACTATTCAAATCACTAATTCTGGCAGCTAGTCTATAACGGTCATTTTTAAATAACTAATTCATTACTAATAATATATCATGGTTTTGTTAAAACTCTATATATTGGGTTACACAATCTAACTAAGTGTTTCATATATTGAAATCTAACCTTTTTATTTTCATAACATAATCATAAATTTGTGTTCCATATAATGGATGCCATCAATGAATATAATTTATTCAGAATAAAATTCATAAAAACAATGGGTGTTACATTCTACCCCACTTAAAATGAATTTATCCCTAGAAATGAATTAATCTTATATTAAAATGGGGATAATTATTCCTCAACAAATCATTAAGTTCCCATATAGATTCCTTGAACTGGTGGTTTTGACAAAAAAAACATTAACTAGGTGAGTGGTATTGTTTCCCAGAACATTCTCTATATTATCCAAAATCTTCACTAGATATTCCTCAGAAAAATTATCTTTCTCTAGTTGTATGACCTCTGTGATTTTTAAATGTAAAGAGTCAGGTATGTACTTCTTCTAGAGAGATAAATGGAGTAAATCATGGAATTGATAAAGGGTTGGAGGAAGCATCAAGCTAAAGGCTACCATTTGGGTACGATCAATAATTTCAAAGGGACCGATATACCTAGGGATTAGTTTTTATTTCATCATGATTCTAATATCCTTCTTCCAAGGATAAATTTTAAAAAACACTATATCACCCTCATAAAATTATAGGTTACAGTGTTGATTATCAACATTAATTTTCTACTAAATTGAAGCTTCCTTGATGTGATGTTTAATGTCTTCAACCTTCTCCGCGATTTCTTCATCTATCTTAGGTACTAGTATATTTCTTTTTCCAACATCATTCCTACACGTTGTAGCAATAAATATCATTCCATATAGGGATTCATAAGGATCCATCTAAATACATTATTCAATGATATTGTTTTAGGAAAACCAAACTAGAGGATTGTGTTGGTCCTAACCACCTTTGAAATCCAAAGAACAGGATATCAACATATAATCAAGGGTTTGAATTACTATTTCAGATAGACCATTTTTTTGGGGTGATATGTACTGTTGAAACTCAAAATTATATCAATATATTACTGAACACTTTCCTAGAACATTAAGGTAAACATCATATCCTAATTAGAAACAATGTAATGTGGTACTCTATGAAACCATTCCACTTATATAATGCATATCATAGAAAAATAATCCAGAATAAATTATTCTCTGATAGTGATGAAGTGTGATGACATAGTAATGAGACCAATGACAACCAATATATCATTATTCCATTTAGATGTTTTGGTGATTATAATAAAAAAATTGATGGTGTTTTTTTCATATTTCCCTTTGGGTATTGGTAATAAAATCATGATACCCTTATACTTTTTTCTTTTCTCCATTACCTATTATCTTACCAAAAAATGAGATAAAAAAATATGTGATAATTGCCTTCATTTCTTCCCACCAAAATTAAAATTTCAAATCTCTATACATATTCATACATCCCATAATAATAGAGAAAGATGAACTATGAGCTTACTCTAATAACTCCTCCATTACATCTGGTATGGAAGGGACACATTCACGGTTCTAGAACGTTATCATTCTAGCATGATCAAGGTTAAACTCAAGAACATTTATAACCCTATTATGTTGCTCAAAAAATATATTTTTCTCTTCTATAAACGTCTCTTGAATATATTGATGGTCATTACATTGAGTACGATAATGTTTTCCTCAATCTGTTCAAATTTACATATCCATATTTTGTATATATACAAATATTGGATATTTTGTGATCCACATCATGGATAAGCTAGACCGATCCTTTCGAATCGAATCATTGGCCACCTTATTTTTTTTCCTAGTGTGGTAATGTATTGAGTATTCAAATTATTTAATAATATATAACCATCATCTCTAGAGAATATGTAACTCCTTCTGTGTGAATATAAACTTTTAACATTTGTGAGTAGTATATATATCACACTTTTATCCATAAATATAATTCGAACATATCATTAATGAAAAATTTACCGTAGCTAACACCGAATCACTAGTTGGGTAATTTTTCAAATTAATCTTCAAATTCAATGAATCATTGGGTATTACCATGTAATTAATCATAATAACCCAACCCAATCCCTTCTTGGATTCGTCGCAATAGATTAAAAAACCTTCTCCATTATATAGTAATATTTGCATAGGTGCATAGACTAATATTATTATTAGTTCCTTGAAACATTATCCACATTAATTTTTCATGAGGAATATAGATCTAATACATGTTAAAATGGTTATAGGATTAGATAGTAATATGAAATTTCCAACCAAACCATCAATAATATACATCTAAACTAAGAAAAATATTGATCTCTGTCTATATGGATATTCTAGCCCATCATTTAATAACACTTGTCTTTGATGGATCTTCTGATATAACATATCTCTAGTTTATGTGACCCAGAAATGAAAAAAATTTCATCCAATATTCAATCATTGTAAATTTTTCATATTTTTTATCCTTCTAGAGGGGTTTTAGAACAATTCTCAAGTTATCTTCAACTTTTTATTTTCTCTTTGAGTAAATAAGAATATTATATATGAAAACTATAAAAGTATAATCAATGTAATCTCCAAGGAATATATGTGTTAAATCCATGAATATATTAGAGGAATTAGTGAGATTAAATAGTGTCACTATATATTTATAGTTTTCATATCATGTATGGAATGCCGCATTTTTTATATCCTCCTTACTAACACTTGACTTATGAAATCCAAAATTATGTTCAACATTGTAAAATTCATTAGCACTACACAATTGATCAAACAAGCCATCAATGTGGGGAAGAAGATACTTGTTCATAAATGTGATCTTTTCTAGCTCCTCATAATCAATGTAGAGTTATAATGATCAATCTTCTTTTAATGAAAAGAATAGGTACCCAAATGTGACACTCATGCCTGAAAGAATCCATTATAAAGGTTATCCTATAGATTCTTCATCAATTCTTGAAACTAAATCAAGGATATTAAATAGGGAGTGTTAGAATTTGGTTTTCTAATACATATTATTCCATTTGGGAACTGAACGACATTTTTTTGTGGAATTCTGTGAAACTCTTCAAAAAATTCATCAACGAATTCCCAAAAAATAGGAATACCATCGACTTTAATGTTTCCATCCATCCATTTGTGATTAACACCCATAATGAATGAGAATTAAGACCCATAAAATAGATATTATCTCTTTAAAAGGTTCTCAATATCATCACATTGATAGAATATTGTTGGATGGTTTGAAAAATCAAACTTAACTTATATTCCGTTAGATTTTATGCAGAAATTATGTAGATAAAACCATTCCATTCCCTATATAACATAATATTCAGAAACATGAAGAATGAAATTATTTACATGAATCACATTCCCACCATTTTTAATCAGAGAGGAATCATAGAGTTGAGATGTGATCATCATCCCATTATGGTATTTCACTGCTTACTCTACATCTAATCATTTGGGATTCATATTGATACCCTTAAAAATTGTCTATATATAAATGAAGTGGAATATCTATAGTCAAATAATAAATTATCAGTTCTAGAGTTTAATATAAGTGTATATTTCACCACACTGTTATCGTACCACTTGTTAGAAATAGTGATCAAATGAGATTTCCCTTTTTCCCTCAGTATAAGAGGTTTCTGACTTTGATCGTCATCATTAACCCTCAGGTTTTGGAATTTTTTAGAATAATATGAAATCCACTTAAACATGAATAATTAAAGAGGATAGGTTCATTTTATATAGCATTCCACCTGGTCATACTTGTATTTAACTCCATCCCCTCACATCTATAATCCATTTCCCATTAACCTTCCCATCAACACATAAAACATTTAATTGTCCCCTTAAGAAAATTTCCCCTATGATTCTTCCCACACTATAAGAATAATGTAAAACTAATCATATTCTCTCCATGGTTTTTAGATTTTCCTTTGAACTTCTTCTTCCTTTTATTGCAAAAATCATGATATTGATATATAAATCTAACATCTGTTTTCTACTTTGTTTCCACATCAATCAATGTATTCATAGATATTGAATTCAATAATGAATAATTTTCTTTTGGAGAATTGGTTTTAGTCTAATAAAAAATTCAACATTACATTTAGTTTGGATGATAATACAAGATGTGTACCTTGGAAGTCATATAAAATTATCCTTGTTGGTACAAACAAATTCCTCATCCTTTTTTTCTTAAGCCAAAGGAACTCTTTCTCTTTTGTCATATGATAATATGGGGAATGTAAAAATTTAAAAACATGTTCATGGACTTTCCCTAATCCATGGAGTCAATTTCATAATGTTTCCTCATATCTTGATAATATTTCACCATTGATCCACATCACCTTCCAAACAGTATACAACAAAAATGGATTTTTCATTCTCCAAACACTAGAGAATGAAAAATATTTTTTCAGTTATACCAATAAATTTTTCATAGACTACTGTATCAGATGTTCCACTGAGGGATAGTGTATATTTCCTCATGAATAAATCAATGGAACGTTGTTCCCACATTTTCTCATTTTTATGTTCAATATGATTCATATCTTGAGAATATTGTGTGACAATAATAATGATATTTTTCATTCCATCTTTAAAAACATTTGGATTACTAGGAGGACAGTTATTTCATTGTCTATCACAAGATGAATTAATATTTTTCCTTAAAGTTGCAACAATTTACTAAATAAAGAAAAAATATTTTAAGAAACCATATTCATGATGGGGAACTAAATAATCATGAAATATCACATATAGGATTTCAAAATAATGGAACCTTCGTTAATATATGAAAAAATAGGATTATTAATGGAAAATAAATTTCATGTTCTATTATAATAATTCAATATGTTTCATAAAGATATTTTGAATTTCCAAAGCATTTCCTCAGGGGGTGTCAAACCAAGTGTGCAGAAAGCACTTTTGTTATGCACCAATACCCGATCAAGTCCAGCTAAATGAAATGTTTTAGAGGTTATTAACACTTTGTAAATACATTCCACATACACACCAACATGTAGTATATATAAATGGATTTAATTTCTAAGAAACCACTCGCTATATCAATAAGAATATTTAGGGACACTTTCCTATACTTTGACTCATACTTAGACTTAAACTTAGGCATGTCCATAGGGATATCACTATGGTTTGTTCATCTTAGATTCTAATGGATAAATAAACCTATCCGTTAATAAAAAATTTAGGGACCTGAGATTCTAATACAAAGATATTACATCATTTATGGTGAATATTTATTTCATTACACTTACAAATTCTTGATAACTATAATAGTTTATTGTATTTGGAACCATTAACACACAAAAAATGACCCAAAAGTGTGCTAAGTCATATCCCACTAGATTCATAGAAACTATATCCCATATTAGACATATCATACACAACAAATATCATTATAACATGGGTATAAGAGACATAATAACGGTTGTTCTTAGATGCTTAGTATGTTTAAAAAAATATATACATAAGCATAAAATCAACATAAGGGTATGTGAGCCTGATAATAACATTTGAAAATCATACCCAACAAGACACAGATAATAAAATTAAATCATGGAATAAGGATTGGTATGGATATTAATAAGGAGATAATTAATGAACATGATCCATGATGGAATAATATTGGTATAAAATAAGGAATTTTGGGCATACACATATGAATAGAAAATAATTTACATAATGATCAAGTCTTACTTCGAAGACCATCATAGCATACATTGTCGTTTACCATAATGAGTTGAATCATCATTCCAACCCAACCATACTATAAATAGTTCACACCCCATTCCATCCATCTCTATAAGTACCCGATTCACTCCCCATTCTAGACATGTCTATATCATTAGATATGTAAATATTTACCCAATGCATTAGAGAAAGGTACTAATACCACCCATCTAATAATAAAAACCATATTTAGGTGTGCCAAAAGACCATAAATATTTATCCTATAAAAACCCATGAAATAAAATGGGTATCATAAATGTTTCATAATTTAATAACCTATGAAAAATAGACAGGTTTCTAAATTACTTTATCATAGAATAACCCAAGAAAAGAAGTGGGTTTCAGAGGAATTATTACATGAAAACATACACCATTTAGATAAATATAATTAATGGTATTATTGTATCATATCTATAGTATGGAATAATTAACACCAATAGATTTCGTATTAGATGAAAAATACCTTTAAAATATCATTTGAAACATTTCTTAAGGAAAATATTCATTCAGTTCTGAGAAATAATTTTAAAAACATAAAGAATAATGAAAATATTTTTCTATGTATATAACATTTAAAACTCATAATGTAATCTTTGAACTAATGTTTTCCCAGGTTGTCATAAAATTGTGTTCATGTCACATGTGAAAAAATGAATACTCGTTTCAAATTTATGGTAAAATCTAGAACATGAATTATTTAAAAAATTACATAATGATTCCATTACAAATATATAAATAAAAAAGGGTAAAATTTTATTTTTAAAATAATAATTGAGAAATAATAAATTTTTTATAGCATAGATAGAATACATTTTCATGAAAAAAACATATTTTTGTCCAAAGAGGGAAATAAATATGAGTTTTCGTAAAAACAACTCTTAATTATCTTATGCAAAAAAGAGTGAATAAAATTGTAACATTATATTAAGATATCATTTTTGACACTCCCAATTTTATATAGGAGGGAAAAAATATTATGAATGGAACCTTGAGTATGTTATTTTTTCTAAGATCTGTGTGAAGATCCGATAAATTTTTCCAAATGTACGTACATGTAATACCTCTTATACACAAAGAGGCCAACACATTCCCCACCCACACAATCTAGAAGGCACAACCTCCCTTCACAGGACCCCAATGTTGGGAACCTGTGCTGAGGACCTATGCAACCAAGTTTTTTTTTCAAACCCATGTGGAAGAGTTTCACTATTTACCAACTCTATGGACCTAAGATGACAAAATCCTTCGACCATGGTCTCATTCTTACCTATAAATAAGACCCTTGGGCCCCTCATTTCGACAATTTAAAAATTAGAAGAACCACTGGAGCTTTCATTGGGCAACACCTTTTCCACAGTCCGTTGAAATTACTCATGTAGTTATATAAAGAACAATAGAAGAGATAATTAAAGGGGATAAGAAAGAACAATGTTCCCTTCAGGTGTAAAGACAAATACAACATCACGATGAACATTCTACCCTAATAATAAACAAACTGTGGGAGGTCCCTCTCCGTAATCAAGGACCTATGTGAGACCCTTTTTGAAACACTAGAAGAGACCTAGGGTGCCTTGGATAATGCCTTACCCATGTGTTGTCACCCCAATAGCCTGTTTTCCATGGCATATCCAGCTCGCACATGCCTACCCCCCCCCCCCTCGTGAGAAGCACTTTTAGTTCCTCATAGGCCATGATTGGGCCACTTGTGCAACATACCTACACCGAAAACCTATTCCCAGGACCTACACGAGTCACCCATTGAGCCCTATAAAATTATACTAATGGTAGGGAACCCCCCTTCATGGCTCCCTTATATGAAAAGGGACCAATTTGAAATATCCACCAAGACCTCTTGACCTAAAAAACATTGGGAAAAAGCATTCCAGACTGTCCCCCATTTTAATTAGTATTTATACAGTCAAATGCTTCCCAAAAATGTCTTTATAGAGAGTAAGGGTCCTCGTGGTGTCTATATATTTGTATATATATGGTCACAAAGACCCCTTCCCTAGGGATAAAGTTGGGTAGTTCCCAGTCTCAGATACAGGGGTTAGGAACATGTCTGACCCTTATCACCTCTAAGAGCAAGAGCCTACGATACCCAATAGTGAGGGTAAGGATGTCAATTGTTGTTCCATTCATCATGGAATGAGATCCTTCTCCCACTTCAGAACCAATTTTAGGGCATCCCTCCTGGAGTAAACCCCTAGCAATTCATTTAAAAGGTTGCGGTCTTGCTCCCCTATAAAATCACCCCTTTCACCTTCATTCCTTCTTTACATTGGTCTCAAATCCAATGTAATTTGATGATAGGGATGGTTTATAGCCACGAGCTCTTCCACCATGGACCTGACCTCTTCCTCCATAGCGATGGCCTATTTCGTCAAATCCCTATCTTCATTAACCAGAAACGGAGGAAAAGTGTATGGTTTATCTAATCTTATGATTCCCCTTTTGTCTCACCCTGATCATGAAACAAATTGGATTATAGGATATGTATGATCCTAACACCCACCTGATCCACGTTAATGATTAAATTATAAGAATATTGATTTTTTCCTACCAAGATATGTAAGAAGGCTACCTAAGGCTTGAGCTCAAGGAAAATCATCCTTAGAATCTAGTCCCAAATAAAAACCAACTGTATACAAGGGCTTCCACTTCTGGAATAAGACTCAACTTAATCATATCAAAGGGTCATACTACCCTACGATACGTAACCTTGAGGGCCTCTATAGGTGTAGTTCCTCATGATCTAACTACATGGACTTTGATTCCCATTCGTATGGGACACATCGGAAGCCTCCTTGAGTTTCAAACCTAACACCCTAAATCAACCCAATTCACTCTAGGACACATTCCCTGTATGGTTTAATTCAAACTGGGAATCCATATACCATTAAGATTGTAACGACCCAACGATTTATAAATAGAAATTTTATTCTTATAAATATGTTAGAAAAACACATCATAATGAACTAATAAGTGCTATGGGACCTTTAAACCTAAGTTTTTCACTTCTGTGATTTGAATTTTAAAAATCTAACATAAACGGTTTTGATGAGTTAGTTATTTGGATTTCGATAAGAAAACATAATTTTCGGTGAATAGTAACCTACCCTTATGAATAGTAACATACCCTTATTAATAGTGATATACCCTAATGAATATTAACCTTAATTATGATTGTGTAAAAATTATATTCATGTTGAAAGTATGATATACCTATATTTTAGAATAAATAAACGAATGTTTTAAAACTGGTCTTTGATAATAAATTATGATTTTAATTAAATATTAAACTAGTTATATTTAGAAAATTATTTTTGAAAAATGGATTTCATTTTTGGATTCTACATGTCAAAAATGGATAGGGTAAATTTTTTAGATTTTTCTGAAATACATGAATTTTTTATGAATAGTAAAATGTGATAATTTATGATAAATGGTAAATAATGGATTTATTGAGTCATTGATGATTATCTACTAATGTAATCCCATTTGGTCAAATTTCACTTTAATTTATTACTATTTTTGGTCATGTAATCGTAACAATTCCTAGTCTTGAGGTTAATTAATAAACTAAAGATTAAAAAATTATGAAAACCCTCCTCACCTCCACTATAACCCCCCCCCCCCACTTCATCTTCTCTTCACTCCTCTCAAGCCTTGTTCCTATCCAGTATTCTGTTGAAATCCCTCCCCAAGATCCTCCCCCATGTAAAAAGTCCCCTAGTCTCTTCAAAATACCAAAACCTCCCCCCTTAAGAGGTTCTCAAAGGAGGTAGACTCAAGTGGTAGATTTATCTTTACAATTCGTTCTTTTCTTTTATGTACCTTTATTTTTGTTTCTTTCATCAACTCCCTTCACCCAAAATGGTATGATAACTATAGTAACATACATTTACTGAAATTTTTTATTATAATAGGATAATTATTTATCTTCTCTCCTTTCCCTATCTTTTATTTGAAATAAATGAAAGCACCATTTGAGATGTGATAATTTAGAACATTCATGGAAAACGATTTTTAAATTTCAATTATCATATTAAATTCTGTTCATGAAACTAATTTTGTTATGGTTCAACCAGATTTTTTATATTTAATATATCCTTGTTTTGGTTCTGTAATCATTTTTTACTAATGTTATTTTGTTATAAAGCAAAACATATTCATTGTAATCAAACCCACTGATTAACCAAAACGGTTATCACTAAGTTTTTATATACAATATTTCAAATTCACACTAATTAACCAAATTAAAATTATAACCATTTAATCTCTTGTATTTTCACTAATAACAAAGATATTAAATTATGTACTATCACTTTCATCATACGTATTTATCCGAACATGAACCGATCATTAAAACCAAAGAAGCAAGTAAACCTAAACAATGAAATTGAAACTTATATCCAATCAAAAAGGTCTTGAATGAAATAAAAAGGGTTAAATGAAATAAATTACTTTTATAAGAGGTTATGAAATTATTAATTAGTAAATATGATTTTTTTATTCAGGTTATTAATAACAAGTGGAGAAACCACCAGACTTAATTTAAGGGATCCTCTCTATTTTTCTCTTAATCAAGTTTTTCATTTATGCTATTCCTTTTTATGGGTAATCCTAAATGGTGGGGAATGTATAATCACCTACCTCATACATCCATCATGTTTTATAAGTGATGATAAACCTTGTTTATCTCTCATCAAGACCTCTTAGTTACACCAGACAAAATGCCGATAAACTGCAACAAATTCTACCCGAACATTCTTTGTTCTTTAGGGTATCATTATCTTTCTTTATATAAAAAAGGATTTACCTTATATGTTTATTTAAATCTTTTAAATTCTATGTAGTTGTACAAAATTGATTTATTAATACCCTTTCATCACTTTATTTTTGGTATATACATGTTTTTATAAGATTCCCTCCTTAGAAATTTCTGATAGGAAAACCTGTTTTGAGGGAACATCCTAAATTTTAACCCAATTTCATGTGCACTATATCTTCTATTTTAATCCTCCATTGTCTTTATAAAATTAGTATTTTTATTATTAAAACCTTATGGTTTCAATTCTGGTTTTATATAAAATATTTTCCTTGTTTCTACTTTAAAATCACAAAACTATTTTCCTTAAAACTACACAAAAATGTTTTAAAGATAATGTTTTTTAAATACATTTCTTTTATGTTGTCACTTCTGTTTGACCCCACATACCATTTTATATGCATATTTTACCTTATTAACGTCCATAAATGTTCTAATCCATTTATTTCTTGGACACTTTCATGATATACCCATTGGTTATGCTTTATGTCATTATTATGATACCCAATTCTTTCCATGGGTTCCCTTATGATTATGTATGGTTGATTATGTATGATTATTTATGTGGAAAGAATATTCATGAAAATTTTGAGATGGGTGTGCTTAGATATTTCTCCAATGCATTGGGTAATGTTTAGTCTCATGAGATGTGATGGAAATGGAATTGGTGGTCAGCCTTGACCCATACTAAAATGGGACACGAGATTTGTAGTTGTCCTTGAACTATACAAAAATGGGAAATGTGATTGGCTATTAGCCTTCATCGATACTAAAGAAATGTTTTATGATCCTTCCACATTTATATGATTCTATGTTTATATGATATCATGCTTATATGATATGATTTCATATGTTCCATGCTTTGGATATCATTATGTCATGCTTCCTAACTCATGTGCTTAAGATGTATCCATATGTTCATTCCAATACTAGGATTTTTAGATCATCCATTTGTTCATGTGTTCCTCAGGGTGCCCTATGCAGATGTAAGGGCTCAAAGTAAGATAGGATCTCTTCAAGGAGATTAAATAAAGAAGTTTTTTTAGCCCCATGTTTTATGTTCTATGAACCTAGTCTTCAATGACACTGGACGTAATGATCCTTGGATTGTACTCTAATGTATAATAATGATTAAAATCATGTAATTATATATGTAAATGGAAAGGGTCTCTATAGTTTGTATCAAAGGATGGTCTAGTTATTTTTTGAGATTATGAATAGAGCACCATGGTGAGAACCTTAAAGATGATATTAACTATAGGAAAATATTAATAAATTCTGGTAAGTATTGAGTAAGTGTTTTATAGATAAAATACATCTATGTCTAGATACGAGAAGGTAGAGGTAGCACTGTAACAGAAGTATCTAGGGGTAAAACCCTAAAACACCACTTTGATCTAGACTCAAACGGGAACTGGTACACGACAACGGGTCTTGATTCACTCCTGGTTATGACACTCTATGGTGATATTCTTTGGTATATTAATGAGCTTAGTACAAACCATTATTAAGTGACAAAAAATACCCTAAGAATATAATTTATGAAATAATTCAAGGATAACCTAGATTTAAACCTAAGGATTAACAAGTTAGGATATACTTCTTCTTTATAATCTTATCCTTTTATGTTAATAGTTTCCTTTTTATGCTCAATATTAGATTATTAAAGACCTCTAATTATATGTTATTTTTTTAATTAATGGTGTTAAATATAAGGACACTTTCCAACAACCAATGTGATAGGAAATGTGAATATTTCCCTAATGATATGCTAGATATGACGGGAGCGGGTTCTCAAAACATCATGGAAGTACTTACTCAGCTAACTCAAGTTATGAATAATAACTTGAATAATGAAGAACACCCTCCTCCTCAAATAAAATATCATGTTTCTGTACAATCATTCATGCGTTAAAGGCCTCCCATGTTTAGAGGATCCTCTGATCCACTCCTCTTGGAATAATTAATTAACTCCATTGAAACTATATTCTTTGTGTTGTAACCACTTTGTGTATAGGTTTGTATTTTTTGTCAATAGTTGTCAATGGAATATCACAATGAATGAGATCAAGAATTACACAAATAAAATGGAGGAATGGAAGCTCACAATGAAGGAGATCATGAAGTACTCCGATGATGTAGAGGAGTAGTGATTCAGACGATTGTTGTGCTGGTCGTTTGTTCAAAGAACATGTGTCAAAGGTGATACATTGTTTACAACAATGAAGAATGTGAGGAGTAATCCATCTCCATCCAAGGATGATTAAAGCAGGATGGTTTTTTTGGATGAAGACCATGAAATTCCTCATTATTTCATGAGAACAATAGGTTTTGATGAAGATCATGCAATTCCTCATTATTGCATGAGAACCATGCTAGAGACTTCTTGACGGATTGAATCACATGGTTTGCATGAAGTTGATCATGACAGTTGATGAAGGAGGCAATGTGCCAATGAGTTGACTTATGAAATGGCCAGGCACATCACATTGTCATAGAAGATGATGGTACTAAAGTTGTTCCTTCAAAGAATACATGTCACAATAGTGGAGTTTGTGATAAAAGAAAAAGAGTTGCTGAAGGATACAGATCACCAAGAAGAAGTGTTGTTGAGGTGATTGTGCTGATCGAAAAAGCAAACAAACGACATACAAATTTGTTGACAAAGGAGATTCCATGGTGACATGTCGAGTTCAAGAGTTGTGGTCAACGATCTATGTTTGATTCAAGAACATCGACAGAGGAATGGATGATCTGGAGGTGGTACAAAGAGAGCAGATAAAAGGTGGCGCTGTTTTCTAGTGTTTGCCAAATTTCAGGGCCTCAAAATCAACAAATGAAGAAGAGTGATTTTGGAAAAGGGACTTGAGCGCCATACTCTTTGAGGATAGGAAACTTGCGCGCCATATGTTTTTGAGGATCAGAGAATCAAAATATGGAAAAGGGATAAGGGTCGCGCAAGTTTTGGTGAGGTCGCGTAGGTGAACTATGTGTCGGGAAGAGACTTGCGCGCCGACGCCTTGAAAGTATTATAACTTGCGCGCCTATGGTTTTTCAAGATCAGAAGATCCAAATTTGGAAAAGGCAAGATGTTCGCGCAAGTTTGGATGTTGATCACGCAAGTGCCTAGCAGGGGTCGAGACTTGCGCGCCGATGGATGACTTGCGGGCCGCCGCGCAGGGGGTCCAGATTTCCAATAAATACTGGACCAGCCCTCCTCATTTCCAACGGAGCTCAAGACTTTGAGATTGTTCGAGCTCTCGTCACGCAGGTGGTTGAGCCGTGCAAGTGGTAGTTTGGTCATGCAAGTAGAGTTTGCACGCCAACTGATTGTTGAGCGCCCCAGGTGATTTGGGCAAGAAAGTAAGTGAGTCGCGCAGGTTTGAAGTTCAAGAAGGAAGAGTCGCGCAGATGCTTTGGAGACACTTGTGCGCCAGGTTATACTTGCGCGCCTAAGACTTGCGCGCCAGATAGAGACTTGCGCGCCGGGCTTGAAATGGAGAGCCAAATATTGTTGAAGCACGCCCACCTTTCTGGAGCTGCACAAGAGCTAAAGATTTCCTGATACTTTCGGTGCAAAGTGAGATTGAAGAAGAAATCTAAGTGATACATGCATGATCTCATACATACATGGAAAACAAAGACAAGGGGATCTAGTGCATTCAGTCATTGCACTAAAGAAGAAAGATTTAACTATAAAGAGCATCAACTCTGATCCTTGATGCAAGCAAAGTCTCATGCTGAATAGGAGACAAAGAACATCAATGCACATTTATTTAAGAGACCTTCAAGTCTATAAAATGAGTGGGACTTCACCAATGGCAGTGAGCCAGGGGGAGTCAACGGGAGTGACCCGAGGGACACAGTGAGCTATCCCTGAACAATTGTAAAGGCAGTGAGCCTGGGACAGAGTGACTGTACCTGAACCTTTGTAATCTAAAGCTAGTGAAGCATAGTGGATTTAGGTACGACTGACAACTTATTGGCATATGCTCCTTGGACATATCCCTTAGTGGTGAACCAAGTAAAAATAGTTGTGTCATCTCTCTGCATGTGAATGTTTAATTGCTGATCATATCCATCATACAGGTTTAAGTAGTTCCTACCAACGTGGGAACAAGATCCACAACTAAAAGAAGAAAAAGTTTCCACCCTGATTCACCCCTCCCCTCTCAGGGTGTCCCAGGGTCCTACACTTTGTCCTCTAGTGCTTGGAAGAAGAGAAATTTGTAATAGTGGTCTATCATTTTGATGGGGAAGCTGATCGGTGGTGGACACTGATTAGGAATACAATGTCCCAAATGTAAATTGATTCCATGGATTGGGAGGAATTCAAGAGGATGTTTTTCAAAAAATATTTTCCTTGGACCATCCGTCTGAAGACGGGAAGAGATATCTTGAGACTCAAGAATAATAAAGATGAGCCCAATAGGTTATATAAAGAAAATATACAGGGCTTCCAAATTATGCCTTTGGCTTTGTCATTAACACCGCAAGCAAGGTGGATCACTTCTTTAGTGGACTAAAGCTGAGTGTACAAAAATCATAGTTGATTTGAGACTTCGATGGTTATCGGGATATTTTCCATTGTGCCCTCAATTTTGAAATGGATATTGGAGACTCTCAGTGGTCTCATGGGATTAGTTATAAGAAGAATACAATGGATAACAATATGGGTGGTACATCAAATAAATAACATAATGGAAAGAAGAATGGAATTTCCTCTTGCAAACTTTATGCGAAGAAGCATCATGGGAACTGTCTGAAGGGAACCAAGAATTGCTTCAAATGTTGAATGTTTTATAGCAACCCAACTCTTTATTACACAATTAAGCATGATTTATTACACAGAAAACATAAATTGATAAAAAAAATAAGATCTAGGGGTCTACTATCACTGGGGATTGGGAACATTACATAACAACTTAAAACATAGGATGCAACATCTTATTGAAATCTTCCTTTAGATGAGCAATACATTCCCTCATACTTTGCATTGCAAGGGATACATAAGGACATGTATAAGAAAAGGGTGAGATATAAAGCCCATTAAGGGAATAAACATGGAATAACATGAGGAATACAATACTATTTCCTCTGAAATTGGGGATGATCTCATTGATTTAAGATTCAAACATTACAAGCAGTTTCTAACAGGTTTGTTTGTAGAACCACAAACAACCAATGATTCCATATCCATTTGGACATACTTTCCAAAGGATAGTGCTCATTAGTTGTGAACTGATGAGACTTTAGAATTTTCATTGGGAGAGAGGATGGGATCTCAGACTCATCACACATTTTTAGGGGAATTATTGTCGACTTCAGGACTCTCTTTATAGATTTAAGTTATGTTCGTGAACCCTTATTACATTACCATGTATGAAAATGAGATTTTCTTTAGTTCTGAAAATCAATGATTAATATGTATGAGATTTAGAGAATCTTTTATATGTATTCAAGGTTATTCATCAATAGAGAAGAATTTTTATTTGTTTAGAGAATCTTAGTCAATGGTATCCTTTAATACATTATAAAAAATATCTTGGTCATTATGATGACCATACTGGTTTTAAATCCACTCAGTGGGGCACATGAAGTTTATTGTCATTCAGAAGGACACGAAATATTTCATAGTTGGGATCGTACCTACAGATGGGCTACCTACATATCCTTTGTTTTAGAAAAGTAATCAGAACCCACGTAGTTCGAGTAAGGGAGTATGATGTTTATTCCTGATTGATGGCTCAAAGGAAGATTTCATAATTACTTTTACACTCTAAGCTCACGTGAGTCATGCTGGGTGTGAGAAACAAGAGGTATTGGTAATACCAGACAATTGTGCCATCATGGGAAATGATGTGGGGATTATGTATGTATGACTTCCCAAATAAATGAATATTAGGATTTAATTCAGGAATGAAACCCTGGAACAAAATCTATAAAGGTATATGTGATTTTATGGAGATTTGGATACTCTAACATGGGGCTAACTCCTGAGTAAGATGATCAAATTAAGAGGGGACTTATGATTGGGTTTTTTTTTCTGATAAGTAAGTCTAAATAAAAAAGTAAATTAAGACTGGTTAAGAGAAATTATGACTGGGACTTACTCCTAAGGAGGAGGCCCAGGTTAAAGGATTTGAGAAATAGGGTTTACTCCTAAGGAGGAGGCCCAGGTTAAGGGACATGGGGCTTAATCCTAAGGAGGATGCCCATATTTGAGACTGGGACTTACTCCTGAAAAGGAAACCCATGTTAAGGGAATTAAGTTTGGGGTTTACTCTTGAGGAGGATGCCCAAATTTAATAAATTTTGATTGAGGCATACTCATAAGGAGGATGCCCAGGTTAGGGGACTTGGACTGGGACTTACTCCTGAAAAGGAGGCCCAGGATAAGGATTCTCTCTTCTTAAAAGTTGAGGTTGAATGAATGAGATATCTGACCTTAGTGACATAATGATACGTAAATCACTAGGATCTAAGAGATGTTCCACAGAATTCCTTTCAGATAAGGAATATAATAAGGAAATCATGCCATGAATGGATTTGGAGAGAGTTCTGAAGTCTTAATCTTTAAGAGGATAGGTGGAAAGTCATAAGAGAGGTAAAATAGGTAGGTGGGGAATCCCAAAAGAGAGGGGCGCACAAGTCTTGGTCGGCGCGCAATACTACGTGGGCGTGCAACTCTTGGTCATGCAGGTGTACCTGCACGACACATGGGTACTTCTGTGACGGTCAATCCTTAGGTTAGATCATGGGCGAGAATTGGCTCAAGCCTTTAATACTACCCCTAGAGACTTCCAGAAGAGAGGCGCGCAAGTTATGTAGAAGGGGTAAGGTGGCGCGCAAGTGTGGCCATTTCCCTTAAGGGCTGGCCACTTAGGCGTGAATGTGTTGATGAGTTTTAACACTTAGGCCCTACTCCATCTCTTTATATCTTCTGTTATAGGTAAGAAACAACCTTATAAGTGTTCGGAAGCTTTGAGAAGAGACTAGGGCTACGAGACCTCAAATCTGAATTTCTGGAAAATTTTCCTCCTTTCAAATGGGTGGCCCACAGGAGGTATTTATAGGCTGGAGAAGACCTTGGGTGAAAATCAAAGAGGGTGCGCAAGTCACCTATGTTCCCAAAATGTGGTACACAAGTATACTTGCATGAATTTGAGGAAATTTGCATAACCCAAGTGGGAAGGAATCCTTCCTCATTCCTTTGTCATTTTTTTGATGTTTCTTCAAAGGATGGATCACTTTGGATTAAGTTATTTCTGTTTTTTAGTGGTGAGACTCTGTGATGAAATGGAGCGTCAATAAAATTCCCCCCTTAGAGTTAGATCTGGAGTGAAAAGTGAATTTTAATCTGAGGAAAAAGAAGAAACTAGGGGTCTTTGTGGTTATTGGCAGTTTAAAGTCATGCATGTAAGACATAAAAATGCTAATGTTTATGGTCGAAATATCTTTGACCGAATGGATTAAAATTGACTAAATTCCTTGACAACTTATCTGAAAACAAATTTCTACACTCAAGTATAAAGGAAAACATGTAAACTATGACGAAAGAAATTTTGAATCTGAGGAATGATACGAAAATGGGCTAAAAGGCATTAGAAGAAGTAGTTCCCAAGAATGAAGTTTCCATTATTTAACAAACCTGTTAGGGGGTTGAATTTTGCAGGGCCGCCCAAGGGCATTAGCTACATAGTTAAATAATATTATCTTTTTTATGACAAGTCTGTTATATGGACTGTTTATGCCAGGCCGCCTAAGGGCACATGCTGCATAGTTAGGCAAAAGAACTCTCAGAAATTTACTTTTCCACTGCTAAAAAGCCTGTGGAAGTTTATGGAGATTAAAATTTTCCAAAGCATAGTTTTTTCTATATGGAGAGAGGTACTTGAATATGGAGAAGATATTTCCAATCAAGATCGTCTAAGAACTGGATGAATGTCACTCCTATGAAGGTATGACCCAAACGTAGGGAAGAGAAATAAAAATCATATACTTGAATACTTCATATCATGAAAAATAACATGGGACAAATATGTTAAGGATGGATATTTTTTGCAGATCCTTACCTATTTTCAATAAGATAAATAAGAAAAAAAGAGGTTTTCTTCCTAATAATGAAGTTACGATTATTTGAAAAATCTGTTAGGGGGTTGAATTATGTAGTTCCATCTAAGGGAATTGGCTGCATAATCAAATAATGGTATATTTTGGATGAAAAGTCCATTATGTAGACTGTTTATGCAAGGACTCCTAAGGGCATGTGCTGCATAGTCAGGAAAATGAACTCTCCGAAATTGGACATTTTGTGACTAGAAGTTAAGAATAGGGTTATGAAGATCTGAAAATATTTACGGTTAGGATTATGAGACATAAATATGGGTATTTTCCAATGTATGTAGAGTTACACATACCAATGCTAACAATAATCATGTTGTGGCGGGGTCCTGAATTGAAATGTTGGACTTCACTGCGTATCCCATAAGGATGGGAATCAATCCATACATAGTTCTTGAAATACAGTTTAACATCGTGTGGTATGAAAGTATGGGAGATCTTATTTTAGGTTCATACAGATCAGACCATAATAATGAATACATAGTGTGTGTTTTTATAGGGACTTTTCAGCCAGGGGATTGAAAATGGAATTTGGGGGTTGGCCCAAAGACTTGGGACTAGATTCAAGGGACACTCGAACGTTCCTATGTATCCCATAAAAATGGGAATCAAGCCCATGTAGTTCTAGAAATACCGTCTGTAAAAATTTGGTTCATACAAGTGAAGGGTGAAAGGGGACTTTAGTGCAATGATGGTTTGACCCAAGATAAAAGGTTCGGGCATTGCCACATATGCATGTAGTCTTTGGAATGTAACATGATTGGAAATCAATTTAAAAAATGATTCCCTCTCAGGTGAGATTATCAAAGAATGTTGTAATTTATTGTCATACATGACAAAAGTGTTGTACAGTTTAACGTTGTATATCAAGGACGAAGGTGAAAAAATGTAAAGATATTGATTCTAGGGGGCGGTTTCACGAATCAATATCATATGAGATGGAGGTGAACCGATGAGAAGAGATTGGTTTGGGTCTTGAACCTTGAGAGGTTGCCTACGTACCCATCCTGGGAGGCAAGGATCAATGTATGCATAGTTCAATTAAAGAATTAATTAGTGATCAAGTTGTTCTTGGGGACAATGACCTAAAAAAGGGTGTTGGGACTTATGCATGGTTAGCGTCCCATAGAGGGTGTTATGGTTGATGTATTCTCTAAGCTCATGTGATTCATACTCGGTGTGAGAATCAAGAGGTAGAAACAACCTTAACGATGCACAGTTTAATGTCATGCAGGACATATGAAGGGACTATGTAGTTTAAAGTCATACAGATAGGACTATTGGTTCTGCATAGTTTAGTGTCATGTAGTAGGGACAAAATACAGTTTAACGTCATGTATAACGTATATAGGGACACATTTTAATGTCATGTTAGATGTGAACATAGTTTTTCATCATCTTGGACAATAAGGGTGTTGTATAGTTTAGTGTCTTGTAGTTAAGATGATGGGGACAATACAGTTTAACGTCATGTTGGACGAAAAAGGGGGACTGTGCAGTTTAACGTCATGTAGTAAGGACAAACAAGACACAGTTTAACGTCATGTTGGACGTATTAGAGACTTTTTCACAATTTAACGTCATGTTGGATGAAAAAAATGATGATACAGTTTAGCGTCATGTTGGACGAAGGTGCGAATAGTTTAAGGTCATATGCATGGACCATTGCAGTATAGTTTAACATCGTATAGGACGATGAAAGGGAAATAGTTTAACGTCATGTATGTTGAATATACAAATAGTTTAAGGTCATATGCATGGACCATAGATGATTATGTAGTTTAACATCTAACTAGATGAGATAAATGCCAATAGTTGAAGGTCATATGCATGGAATGTTGGTTATGCAGTTTAACGTCTTTCTGTACATAAGGGAATTCTATAAAGTTTAGCATCATGTAGTTAGGACGTCACAGTTTAACATCATGTTGGACATAATTGGCAATAGTTTAAAGTCGTATGCATGGACCCTTGGTGTATTTTGTGTTCATACAAAATATTTCTTCAGAAATCTGGCATTGGTTGGAGTAGTGATGAGTTCTCCATCAATTGAGATTAAAGAATAAGCTCCATTAGAATATAACTTATGTATTGAGTAAGGTCCTTCCCATTTTGGTTCAAGCTTGGGTGGTTTCTTTCCTGTTATCATTGGAGTTCTGAGAACTAATACCAATTTTCCCTGAACGAAGACGAACCTTTTTGTTGAAATATCGTGCTATTCGATTCTGATAGACTTCCAAGTGGTGTAGGGTGCACAATATTTTCACATCTAATAGTTACAATTCATCCAATAACTTTTGAGATTGTTCATCTATAGATGACTGATCACAAATGGCTACTATGAGGGAAGGTAATTGAACCTCAATTGGAAATACTGCTTCCGTTCTATATACTAATGAATATGGAGGGGACTGCGTTGTAGTGCGGGTTGTGGTCCAATAAGACCATAAAGCATGAAAGAGTTTATCAATCCATGACTTCTTATCTTTATCCACCATATTTTGTAGTATATTTGACAGAATATTGTTGAAAGATACTATCTGGCCATTGGCCGCTCCATGATACCTAGATGAATGGTTGGATTTGATGTTGTATTCTTGATACAACTTCCTCACCTCAAATGAACAGAAGTTGGTTCCATTGTCCATCAATATGGT
Source organism: Viscum album (assembly GCA_963277665.1). NCBI lineage: Eukaryota > Viridiplantae > Streptophyta > Magnoliopsida > Santalales > Viscaceae > Viscum > Viscum album. The sequence goes on from OY728164.1 coordinate 1,496,992,478, forward strand.
ATGAGGGACACCAAATCTCGTAATGATGTTAGACTTGATTAAGATAACAATGCATTTAGAACTAACTTCATTGAGGGGTATTGCCTCTACCCATTTGGAAAAGAAGTCAGTAATAGTAATAATATACTTTAACTACTTGGTTATAGCCGAAGGATATGGTCCCACTACATCCATTCCCCATGTGGAAAATGTCCATGAGTATTTAGCTGTATGAAGAAACTCTAGGGGTTGATGAATAAAGTTGACATGTACTTGGAAAGAATGACACTTCTTTGTGAAATCAACACAATCTTGTATCATTGAAGGCCAAAAATATCAAAGCCTTTGAATTTGATCAGAATGTCTATGTCCAGACTAATGGGTACCACAGACTCCTGCAAGCACTTCTTTTATGACAACCATTTTCACTTCACCATCAATGAATATGAAGATAACTCCTTCAAAACTATGCTTGTTGAGAATTTTCTCTAAGTGATCTGGGATATCAAAAAGAGTGAAATTGACCACACGTCTCTGGACTTGTTCTTTCCCAGCTCTATCAGGAAGAAGTGTTCTATTTTGAAGGTATTTTTTGATAGTAGTCATCCATCCTATAGTATGACCATATGGTTTAGAAATGGGACGAATTTCATTGATTTCCTCTGTTTTGATTTGAAAATAAGGTGAAATTGTACAATGGTGGTCAATACTAATTGTTGCCTCATCCCGATTTGGATCTGCCAGAGATGTTGCTATATTACCTAGTGCATCATCTTGGGCATTTTGTGATCTTGGGACATAAGAAAATTTCAGTTCTGAAGGAAACTCCGCCATTAAATCTCTGACGTAATCATACAAAGGGATTAGTTCTTCTTTTCTAATTGCGTAATCCCCATTGACTTTTTTGATTACCAGTATGAAATACCTTTCACCTTTAAGTGATTCATTTGTGCTTGAAGTGCCAACTCGAATCCTACGATAAGATCTTGGTATTCTGCTTCATTATTTGTACCGCCTCTCAATAATGATATGGAATAAGGTAGAAATGCCTTTTCTGGGGAAATGAGTACAACTCCAAACCCAACTTTGTTGAACTTAGGATCTTCCATTGTCCCCCATGTTGGACTTCTGGAAGCACCATCAAAGTACATTTCCCATGTTTGAAGACTATCATGAATAAATAATACTTCCTCATCAGGAAGTTCAATATCTGAATATGTATCTTATACTGAAGGATGTTCAACAAGGAAATCAGCCAGATCTTGGCCCTTTATTGCCTTTTGAGACACATATTGAATATCAAATTGCTGCAAAATAACTACCCATATTGTCAGATGTCCTGTAAGCATTGGACGACTAAGGATGAATGCGAGCAGGTTATTTCGAGATACCAATTAGAACTCGTGATGTTGCAGGTAGTGTCCCAACTTCCGAACTGCAATGATTAATTCTAGGCAGCACTTCTCAATATTTGAATATCGAGTTTCTACTTCAAGCATAGTCTGACTGAGATAGTAGAGGCTGTTTTCATTCCCAGCACCATTCTTCTGGGTAAGAAAGGCACCCAATGATCACTCTAGAGCTGTCACAAAGAGGATAAGTGGTCTTACTTCAATTTTTGGCATTAACACCAGTGGACTCAATAGATACTTCTTGAGAATATCGAAGGCTTCTTGACATTCTTCAGTACACTGGTAAGTGACTCCCTTATTCATCAATTTGGTAAAGGGTAAACTTTTGCATTCCAAATTGGCTATGAAATGCTGAATATATGCTAAGTGTCCTTGATGTCCTCTCAAGTCTGTCAAACTTTGAGGAGGTGACATACAAAGGATTGACTTTGTCTTCCTATGATCGACTTCGATTCCACGATGGCATACAACCAAGCCGAGAAATTTTCCTGAGGTTACCCCAAAAACACATTTTAAGGGGTTCATCTTCAAATTATGTTGCTGATGTTTGCGTAATATTATTTCCAAATCAGCCAAGTGATTAGAACGTTTCCTGGATTTGACCACCAAATCATCCACGTAACATTCAATGAACTTCCCTAAAAAGGGTTTGAAGATACGATGAATGGTACAATGATATGTTGCGCATGCATTCTTTAGGACAAAGGGTATTACCCGATATCAAAACACACCCTGAGGGGATCTGAAGGCTATAGATTCTTCATCTTATGGAGTCATTAAGATTTGATTATATCCATAATATCCATCCATGAAGGAAAGTGCTTCATGCCAGCTGGTGCATCAATTTAAAGTTCTGTAATCGGTACAGGAAAAGCATCTTTAGGAAAATGCCGATTAAGATCTCTGAAATCAATGAAAACTCTAATTTTCCCATTATTCTATTTCACTAGGACAATATTAGCCAACCACTTGGGATATTGAACTCCTATGATGAAGTTAGATTTGATGAGCTTATCCACTTCAGCTTCAATTTTGGAAGTATAGGTCAGGTGTGTTCTTCTAGCGGCTTTTTTAAATCCTCAATGTTCTTCTGGAAAACCCAAATGATGTGTGGAAACATCAAGGTCAAGCCCTAGCATCTCTGTATAGTTCCAAGAAAATATATATCGATTTTTCATTAAGAAGGAAATAGACATCACTTTCTCTTCAAGAGTCATGGTCGTACTAATTAAAGCAAGGCATAGATCTTCTTTTGTACCCAGATTTATTTCTCTGAGTTCATCCACGGTGGTAGAGATACCCTCTTCAAATGCTGGCGGAGATTCCCTGAGAACTTTCTCTTCTTCTTCAAAATGTTTTATTTCTTCTGTTTCTAATTGTATAGTAGATGATGAAGTAGAATTTCTATAATCAGAAGAGATGTTGTAACTTGAACATCCGGAAGAAGAAGCTTCCATTTCTGAACCTATTGATGATAAAGGGTCTTCCTTGGAAAATATAGAGGAGTTGATGGATTGATAATCAACATCATCATTCACTTCTAACATTTCTATAACTTCTTCTGGCCTGGTTGGCGAAGTATAGACTTGTTGGATTTCAGCAGATTAAATGAAGACATCTCCATTTGAGCTTTCATCATTACTCGGTGAATCACCAATTTCTCCCATGCTGTCTGGATTGATTATCGTAATTGACATTATGGATGTTTCCATAAGAGTATTTTGATTTGGGTCTATTCTATCAATTTGACTAATAGGAAACACATAATCTGTACTCACATCTGTAAATGGGTTTACCAGAATCTTTTCCAAACCATATGGAGCATTAACTTTGGTAATCTCCTTTGTTGTGGATTCCTCATTTCCCTTCATGTGGTAGAATTCCGCCTCAATGTATTGAGATTCACTTGTCTTGAATGGGGACTTATCACCATACGATGTCCCAAATTGACCATCGAAACAATATTTTATACATTAATGGTATGATGAAGGGATAACCACATGTTGATGTAGCCAGGGTCTTCCAAGCAAGATTTTGAAGGCTGAGTCTTGATCAACAACCATGAAATCTGTATTGGATAAAAGATCTCCAAACTGAGTTCTAAGTGTAATCTCACCTAGTGGTTCTTGTTCATTTTTATCATATCCTTGTAACATAAAAGTAGAAAGAGATAAATCAGATTCTATGAGGCCCAATCGATGAAGTGTACGAATTGGGATGAGGTTGACTCTTGAACCTTTATCAATGAAAACTATTCAGATGTCTACACCATTGACCTTGCCAGATATGTATAAAGGTCTAATATGTCCATGCACGACATCATCTTCATCTTCATCAGTAAAAGATATCACTGCACTGCATTCTGCAGGATTATTCTCTACATGGTAGACTTCAACTGCAAAAATTTCAGTTTCAAACTCATGAGGACTCGACAAAGCCTCGATGAGTGCCTCCCAAAGATACATTGATAAATTCAAAGCATCCAGAATTGATAACTTGGACGGTATTTAGTCCAAGTGTTTTAATACATCATACTTTTGATCCAAAGGTCTGTGTTTCCCAACAGGAACATGTGGTTTAGCAGGTGCCTTGGAGGTTGATGATTTGGAAGTTGATGAATCTTGTACTAGGATAGGATTTGGTAATACTCCTTGCTTTGGAATATTAGACTGATTAGGTATATTTACTTGCTGAGAGGAAGAATATAGAACCTTCAATCGATCTTCGAGAATAACTGTGTCAGGACTGAATCTGCCTAGTGTAGAAGAACTTTCTTGTTCTTGTTGAGCTCGATGAAGGGATCTACCACGAGTTTCTTCCGCATACACAGTTCTAGTAGGGGTAGAATTGGAATAGTGGCCTATGAAATATCCACGTCTTCCCCTGTATCTTGAGCCTTTGGAACTTCCTCTGATTCCTCTGTTTGCAATAGGGAACTTGGGATTATCAAAATCAAAACTGTGACTGGAATATGGATCTATTAATTGAATCATATTAATAGAACCTAAGATCAACACTTCATCTGATGAAGACTCTGCCTGATTAGCCTGTTTAGGCTGTGCCGTTTGGTGGGGTAGTGCTTGTGGCTTCAAAGTGGATGGCATAAAATCTACCAAAGTCAAAGACAACTTGGGATTTGACACATATTCATATTTTTCTAAATCTTATTTTTTCTTTGAATTATTCCCTTTCTTTCAATATTTTCCCTTTGATGAAGAGGGTTTTGTTGTGTCATTCATGGTAGAAGACACAATTGGTTTCTTCAATTGTCTTCTCAAAATATCTTGAGTTCAGTTGATCGTTTTTCTGACCATCCAATCATCATATTTTTGTGAATTTTTTATCTTGACTTCTTTCCACTCGCCTTCCTCCTCTGGATCTGTAGCAATAACACATGCTACCTGAGATGAAGAACCTTTCAGTTTGACTTGTCCCAAATCGATCATATTTTGTAGGTGGTCCTTGAAAACAAAACACTCCCGAATGAGATGCCTTAACATTTGATGAAACATGAAATAGTTTGTATGGTCTTCATCTCCTTCCTTGTTTGTCCTCTTGGGCCTTGGCAATTGAACCAAATTATTTTTTAGAGCCGAAATAAAATAACCAAGAACATGTTCATTTCTGAAAGAGTAAACTTTGCTCTTCAAATCCCCAAATTGTTTTTGTCTTTGATCTCTTTGATCATCGTGATGAAACGAACATTATTGTTGGTTCTCATGTGGTTGAGTCCTTCGTGAAGATGATGGTTTTGAAGTAGAAGTAGGTATTGGTGTTTGTTTAAGCATAATTGTAGCAGTCTCTGATTTATCCATTCTCCTTCCTGGAGATGATGGAATTACATGAGCTTTATCCTTAGTCTTTATAAGAGAATCTTCAATCTATTGAGCGATTGATGTAAGGTCTCGAAACCCTCCTATGTATTTTACAGGGATCAACGGTTTGCATAGCTCATCACGTAAATTCTCCACAATGATTGGAAAAAATTCCTCTTGAGGAAGTGCTAAGCTTATGGAATATGTTAATCCCTTCCAGCGAGCAATGAATTTTGAGACCCTTTCATTCTCCCTTTTCGTACTATATTTAAGATCAAAAACTGTTTTCTTTCGCAATGTTGAGCTGAATTAAAGAAGGAATTTTTGGTGAAGATCCTCCCATCTAGTAATTGACAGGGATTTCAAGCTTGTGTACCGGAAAAAAGCAGGTCCTTGTAATGACTGTACAAAACACCTGAGCTTAACTGCTTCTTGTTGCTGAAGGGTTCCCATCATAGGATCACAATGAGAAAAAAAATGTGTTATGTGTTGCTCTAGGTCTCCTAAACCATAAATGATTGGGAAAGTGGTACATGAAAAATTTTATGGGGGAGGAATTGCAACAACCCATTCAGGGTAAGCTCACTTTTCTGGTTGAATTTGATCCTATTTTCCCACCATAGCCTCCAACCGAGCTGTTAATGACTCAATAGTAGTTATTAAATTTTCAGAAACATCTGGTTGAGCTTGGACCTAAATAGGTGCAATGAATGGAGATTGGACAGATGTGGTAGCTAGTACTGCTACCGATGGCAGCACTGCCGATTGTTGTTGCACTTGACCCGTAGGATTAGACCTGTGAGGGTGTACTGATAATGGAGGATATTCTAGATCCATTTCAGTAGACACAAAAAAAATCTGTTGGCTGACTGACTCCTGCACGCTTAATAGGAAGACTACCATGATGTAGTTCTACATTCAGCCTCCTCAATTCCTTCATTTCATCCTCTTGTTGTGAAAATATTTACTCTAGTGAGAGAGATTGGCCTTCTACAGAGGAAGGGTATGTAACCTGATTCATTCCTTTCCCCTTGCTCGATCCCTTTTGGAGAGGGGGAAGTGGGTTACATAAAGGATTACATAGGTTCTGAGTAATCCTTTGATTTCGTGTACGCACACCTTCTTCATTTGTGTCCATGCGTACAAATTCTTGAGCAGGAACCTCTTCATCTGATCCCTCCGAGTGAGCCTCATCTGGTGGATCAGAAACTATGGAATTGATGACACTGATTGATGCATAATGCATTGAATCCATTTTATCAGAATTTCTGCGATATTGTCTTCTTCCATGTCCTTGACGAGACATTGCCTTTTGTTGATTTGATCCCTCTAGAACTTTTTGACAAACTGTAACTTGGAGGGAATCTCTTGATAATTTTTCTCTTCGTTCCTCTTGAGGATTCTTTCCCAATCGAGAGAAGACTAAATTTATCTGATGGAGGGATTGAGGATTTGAAAAAGTCCCCAGTCCGATAGACTGGGGTTGTTCCTGCTCAACTGCTCGAATCCTATTTGTTGATTCTGAGGGTTGGGTTAAAAGAGTCCCTAGTCTGGAAAGCTGGGGTGGTTCTTGACATGCTATATCTAAGAATTTCTTGAAAGCTCTCCGGATCATGCAGACATTAGTCCAGAAATTAGCTGGATGCATTAACTTTCATCCACTTTTATCACCCGAAACAAAAGACTATTAGATGATTTCTGACACTTTTGTCACTTGATGATTTGCTTGCTCCAAACGAGAGGCCTGTTCAATATTCTCATTTTCCTGATGCAGGAGTTTTTTAACAACTTGTTCTCTATATGCTTGATTTTGAGAGGAACTAGTTGAAGCATGTTCTTGGGAAAGCTTTTGATTACTAACAAAACCCATTGACTGTGGCCATCCATGGGCAATAACATTGCAAGAGACCGTTTTCTGCGGGCTTTGCTGACTGGAGAGCACAATGAAATGTAGCACTCCATGAACACCCCATCCCCTGATATGAATACCAGATGGGGCAATGGAAATTAACTGGCACAATCTTCTTAGTTCACCAAGATATGAACGCTGAAGGGATCTCCGTTTTTTTTAGCCATCAGATATTGAGAAACTGAGAGAGATGCCAAATCAATTTGGTGATATAACCCTTCTATTATCTTGAAATGATTATTATATTCATTATAAGAGAATTTTTTTTAACTGAAAAAGTGTTTTCCATATGTTGAGACTAATATCATGAATTCCATCTTCCGTAAACATTTCTAGAATGTCATACTGAGAATCATCCAAAGGCGAAAACATAACTGGCACTTCACCTTTGGCCAGTTGTTTTCTCATATTCAGTACTTCCTCTATATCATTCAATGAATATTCCTCTACCAGATTAGACCAGAGCTGGTGCTTCCTTTCTACTTCATCGGATTCAAAAAGATTGGTAGAGAATTCACTAATTAAACTAGAAGATGAACGACCCAGGGGTGGTTCGGATAATGACCTACACCCTAGGCAATCTTCTAATTGAGAAATTATTTCACCTTCTAGTGGTAAAGCATTAGACATGACTGGGTTCATATTTGCAAGTGCCTCAAGATAAGAGGGATTTCTCATCACTGCACTTTCTGTTGGATAATTTTCCAAGAAATGAGCATTATTAGTTCAGAGAGGACTTTCACAGCTAAATTCATCATCATGGGGAGGACCACCATGGTGGGCTACAACAAAAGATGAAACATTTTTCTCCTTGGTCTCTTGGACACACAGATGGTTCCTATGGCTCTCATATGAAGATAAAACTTCGAGATCGACCGCATTTTCATGAAGCAAGCCTTCATGAGGAAGTATCTGATGCAGACCTTCGGAATTAATGTTCCTACTATTGGGAACTGAGATAGTAGAATCTTGATTTGCAACAGATAATTGTCTGAGTGCATCAAGAACTCCAACATCGAGTAAGGCCTTGTTACAAGTTTTCCCTTGATTTCCTAACTGTGTTGGGTGGATCTTCTTCTTAGATGCCTTCTTACTCAATTTGGGAACCACTTGTTTAATAAAGTGGTCATTATGGGTAGGTGTATGTTCCTTCTTAGGAGAAATGATCAGGTTATGCTGAATATCTCCACTCAAATTAAGTGTATGTGCCTGACTTTGATGTCCGTATGATATGGGAGAGTACGCCCCACAACCCTCTTGGACTTGAATAGATGTGCGTGTCTGTTCTGGAGTGAACTGTTGATGTGTCACTCCACTGGTAGGGATAGATTTATGTGTTTTTCCCTGAGATGCTGCTGAAGCTGTTATAATATCCTGGAAGGCATCCAGAATATGAGTAGGGATTTGTTTCTACTCTTTTACCATTGACAGAATTTGATTGGTGACTTCTGCGGCCAGAACAGGGATATATGTCCATTCTGTGCTTGGAGTAGGTGTGTGTTCTGGCTCATGTCCTCCTTTTCCTGTCAGTGAATCATGACAGTACTCAAGTGTGGGGGTAGAGAGTTGAGTCTGCCTCCTGTTTGTCGTCGGAGTTTTCCGACTAACTTCTCTGAATGCTACCATACGAGACTGTTGGTAGGCTTGATGAATACTAGCAGGTGTATGTGCATGCTGATTTCACTCTGCCAAACGTGGTTGATGAGCCTCCTTCAACACTAAAAGAAGAGCCTGCTGGAAGGATTGATGAGTGTATGCAGGTGTATGTGCATGTTTACCAGTTTTCAACACATTGGGTTGGCGGGTTTCATCATATGTAGTCAGAAGAGCCTGCCGACTAGCTGATTATTTATAAACAGGTGTATGTTCCTGTCTATAGTACTCCGCCGGAATTTCCTGGTGGGATTGGCGTGCTGCTTCCAGACGAGTCTGCTGGACAGTGGAATTAAAATGGATGGGTGTGTGTGCCCACTCGTTGCATTCCACCAAGTTAGGTTGGTGGACTTCTCTGGATATGGTAGGGATGAGAACCTGGTCACTGTTGACCATATTTCTCCATTGGTGGTTCTTCTTTCCTGCTCGGATTCGAAGAACCTGAGCCGAACGCCTGGAGATGACACCCTCATCATGTTGAGGGCATACTGCCGCACGAGTCTGGCGGTGATTGTTGGTAGGAGCCCTTGGGAAGGACTCATGTTTCCTTGTATTAAGGCCCTAAGTGGCCTTCTCATTCACCTCCTCAGAATATGTGAGGGAATGGTTGTTGCGTTCTAGGTATAACGAACCGAAACGGTTGGATATGGTGGTTAGGACCACCAGCTTTTTGATAACTGGTCGTCGCTGTCCGGATGACTAGGGTGAGTTGTTCACTTAGAGGGATTGTCAAGCAGCGTCCAATGTTAGAATGGTACCGTGTTGACGGTACTCCTTAACCAAAAAATTTGATACCCGGCGTTGAAGAAGATGAGTAGGTGATGTCTCCCTTAGAGCGGACGACGATCCAGTAGGAGTAGCAGTAGATGCATTCACAATAGAGGATTTCATAGCAGAGGCATTCACAGACATGAACTTAAGAAATTCCATTCATGTAATGCAAGAGATCTTGGAAAAGATTACCTGTTTGGTATAATAGTCGTAATAAAGATATGTCCGGCCACTACATCTTTTGGATAAGCACATATGTTATTGATTTTTTTGTTGGCCCTCTTATTGAATTTAAATAGGGGACTAACAAATAAGTAAAACATCATTTTAACTTGGTTAAGAATTCACGTCAAGTTCACCATTTTTGTTTCCTATGGAATTGGGGATGATCTCATTGATTTAAGATTCAAACATTCCAAGTGGTATCTAATAGGTTTGTTCGTAGAACCAGAAACATCCAATGATTCTATATCCATTTGGACCTACTTTCCATTGGTAGGTGCTCATTAGTTGTGAACTGATGAGACTTAAGAATTTTCATTGGTCTAGAGGATGGGAGTTCGGACTCATCACACCTTTTTTAGGGGAATTATTGTCTACTCTCATACTCACTTTATATATTTAAGTTATGTTCGTGAATCCTTATTACATTACCAAGTATGAAAATGAGATTTCCATTAGATCTGACAATCAATGATTAATATGTATGATATTTAGAGAATATTTTATATGTATTCGCGATTCTTCATCAATAGAGAATCATTTTTATTTGTTTAGAGATTCTTAGTCAATTGTATCCTTTAATACATTATGAAAATTCTATTGGTAATTATGATGACTATACTGGTTTTGAAGCCACTCAGTGGGGAACTTGATGGTTATTGTCATTCAGAAGGACATGAATTATTTCATAGTTGGGATCGTACCCGGAGATGGGCTTCCTACATATCCTTTGATTTAGAAAAGGAATCAGAACCTAAGTAGTTTGAGTAAGGGGGTATGATGTTTATTCATGATTGATGTCTCAATGGAAGATGTCTGTAACACCCCAAGCTTCCACGATACACTTCTCATTGAATAATACAGTGGCATGTGTTGTACGCAACTTCGAGTTCTAACACACCGTGACTAATCAAAGTAGCCATTATGAATAGTAATACCCAATTTTTAAAATTATAGAAATTTTATATTTCAAAATGGACTTCATTTTTGTATTTCTAATATCGAAATTAGCCTATGTTGAATTTTTGGTATTTTTTCTGAGAACTTCCAATTTTTGTGAATAGTGAGAAATACTTAAACCAACTTTTTTAATAAAAATAATTTATAGTGATAAATTATACTATTTAGTGGATTTAAAGTAAAATTAGAATATATTTTTACCATTTTATCCAATGGTGGTCATTATAATTAATTTCACTTCGAAATTGGACGTAAATAATTGTCAATCTTTTGATATATATTGTTTCTTAAAAACACGCTATTTGTTGTGACAGCGGGAATTAATTATAAAATTAATTAATGCAACTTATATGTTTGTAATTTTGTAAAATAGACATCATTTTTGAATTCGGAATATCAATTATAGCTTAGGGTGAAATTTTGGCATTGTTCTGAAAAACTTCAATTTTTGATGAATAGTGAAACCACTAAGTGGTAGTTAAAAAACTGATTTTTCATTTAAATGAAACATTACAACTTCTGTGATTTTATTTTCAAAAATCTGACATACATGGTTGTCATTAGGAAGTAAAATGTGGTTCAATGGGATTAAAATAATTTTTGGTGAATAGTAACTTTTAAGTTTAATTAATCGCGATGAATGGTAATTAGTGAAATTTAAGGTAAAAATGATATTATAAAAATATGCAAATACCTTTACACTTGTCCTACCCCTATTGTATGAGTAATTTCCGAACAAAAAAAATCCATTGGTCAACATGGGGACCCCATGGAACCACTTTGGTAGGAAAATGACATTAAAAACTTTTTATTTAATGTTAAAATAAAAATGTCACAAACATGAGTTGTTTTACTAAAACAATTTTTAAATGGTGTTATACAAGTCATATTTGTGACTATAAATATTCATTATAAAGCTAAAAATATTTCCTACATCATGATATTTTTTTTATAAATTTTAGACATTAAATAAATTAAATTATCTATGACACCATGATGATGTAGCGATTACCTCATTAATTAACTATTTAAATAAAATGAAAAGATAACGTACAATCTAAGAATTACAGTTGTCAAAAACCTATTGGATGAGTAGATTTAGAACCCTTATCACCTTATCCTCTAAATATATAAGTGTGGGACCTTTAGAATTCGAAAAATTCATTTCATAATAAAGTAACATTTCAATCTTTCCAAGAGTGCCCCTTCTCTCATCTTATAAAAGGCCCCCACCACTACCACCTTACTCACACCATCGAGGCCTTTTGGCTCGGCCAAACTCTGCCCAAATACTCTCCCAAAATCCCTCCCTTACTCCTAGAAGCCTCAATTGGGCAGAATTCTTCCCATGGAAGCCTTTGGCTCAAATCAAAAAAGAGTTACCCGATTTTAAGGTAATGTCTTCTCTAATGTTGTTTTGTTTTATTTTGCTTCATCAACCCCTTAAACTCTTTTTATTCCTTTATTTTGTAACAACACCAGTATATAAAATATACTAGGATGTTGTTATGATAATTATTTGGTTTAAACTTACACAAACCTTCGTCTAATGGTTAAAGATCATATTGTTTCTGTGGGTGGCGAAATACTGCCTCACGAAATGATGATTGTTCAATATTCTTTTAACACCTCTAATGGTGGCCATTTTTATTACACTATTTTCATATATTATATAAATATTATGTTTATTTTTTCCTTATGCTTCTTTATTTCTCATTTATGGCATACTTTATGATTTCCATTATGGGTAAACGCGAAAATTTCATTTTAGGAAGCGCGGACTACCGCCCCCTCAAAGTGATTTGAATCGTTAATGCCATAAGTGGGATGTATAAAGGATGGATTAAATGGTATTATAAATTATATTATACTGGAATTACATTATAACTTTATATAATTATAACTTCATTCAATTAAAATAGAAATAGAAATGAAAGTAGCGTTCATGCGTACGTACGGCTTACCATCTCTATGAATGGTGCATTTCATTTCTTACCTCTAAATGTTATGTAATATTATAAATGAATGTATATACTGGATATTTATGTTATATATGATATCTAAATCATGAATATAATTCTGGATATAATGGATATTTCACCACATGAACAACTTGTAATTATAAGAAATATATTTTTGACTCAAGTATCAAAGATCGACAAAACAACTATTATTAACATAAATAATTACATAATGTTCATAACATCGTAATAAGTGATATAAAAGTAATAATGAACATGAAAAAGGTTCTTAAGAAAATATAAATTAACTCTAGTTTATTATTCAGGAGATTAAAGAACGATCGAGTCAAGTCGGACGTGATGTAAGGGAATTTCTTAACCCAATTTCCATTCTTTGGGTTAATATCCTACTTTCAAATTATGTCATGATATTATTATGTCATATCTTGTATTTGTAATTTCTTTATGTGTACATATAATAAATACACATAATAGATCTATTTTATTTTAAAAATGATCTTTTTGAGGACTTCGTCTCAATATCCTTTCATTGAGGCATATTTGGTTTTATACACAAGTTTCATTTATACGGTGTATAAACCCCTTTGACATTTACATTTATTCAAAAGGAATATTTTTTATACGAAGTTTTTTAATAAATGACAAAAAGTAATGTTTTTCTTGCCGTACGTATGCGGCGACAATGACTTCCCTGCCACCGTGACCATTATTTTTGTTTCAGCTTCCTCTACAAGCCATAACTTTTTATAAATGAAAAATAAATACAAAGTTTTAATTTTTTTTTATTTAGGTATTGAAAATGGTTTTGAATGTGTTTTTATTATATCAATGTGTTGTATTGTTATCTTGTGATTGAATTGTGGAAATGTTATGTTTCCTTTATGCATGTGTTATGTGATACGAATATGTTATGGTTTATGATATGTTTAAACCTATTCATATGAGGAATGCATTGGACTTAATAAGTGACGGGTGGAGCCCGCTATAGCTCCTCGATGCATCGGTAGGTCTCATGAGACAAACTAGTGTCTTGGCACGAGGCCTTGACAAAATCTTATTTGTGGTCTTGGCACGAGGCCTTGGCTACGTGGCTATGATAGTCTGGCATTATGCATTCAATCATTATAAAAGTGGTTATTGATATTGCATGTGATTATTCGACCAGTAGAATATCCATGTGAATAAGTAAATGGCATTATTTCATTTTACATTTTCTATATAATGTGGAAGTTCAAGTATAAAAGGCTTTTGTTTTAGTTATACATTGCCTTAAATGTTTATGTTTATTTATTAAAGCTTCCCCAATATTGTTATCCTTACTGAGTATCTGAGCTCATCCCTTTCAATGTTTTAATATTTTCCAGGATGTGAATAAGTATTTTATTAATGATCTGCAGGGATAGTCAGAATATGATATGAGTGTGAACTATGGAGACTTTGTTATTATAGTTTTTTTACTTTATGATGTAATGTAACATTTATGAATGTATCTAGTGTTTCCAAGGCTACTAAACTAAACGGTCTTTCGAGACTTGATCCTTTGTGATCATGCCAATGTTACGCAATAATGCACCGACTCTGGGTAGGTGGGGTCGAGGCATTACAGTTGGTATCAGAGGCAGTTTAGTACTAACCTTAGCAGCTAGATTTAGATAAACTCTGATTAGAGCACATAGACCAAAGATAGACTTTGAGGATTAGTATAGAAGAACTTCCTATAATTTTGGTATTATAGAGATGTTGTGAGTTTTCCGAGAAATACATCCCTGTCTGGATACGAGCAGGTAGAGGCGGCTCTGGGACAGATGTTCCTAGGGGTAAAACCCGAAAACACCTATTTGAGCTAGACTCGAACGGGAACTGTTGCACAACAACAGGCCTTGCTGCACTCTTGGTTACGACACTCTCGAGGGATATGCTTAGGATAATTCTCATTTTCTTTACAAACCATTATGAAGGGTTTATGATTATATATTTCCTCATAGAAAACATTTCTTTTTATGATTATGGATTATATTCATAAATAGTTCAATTTATGTTAGGTATTTTACAAGTATGGAATTATGTATTTTGAATCATAAACTAATCTTGTTTATGCCGTTGTTTAGAAATGACTCCTACTGGAAGGAATGGAAATCGTATCAATGCACGCACTCTGTGTAGGGATTTCCCTCTTGCTCAAGATAATTATTGTGGATCTGGAGATACAACTGGTGCTGATCAACTTATTACCATACTGGGACAACTCACTCAGGTTATGAATAATAACCTTACTCGTATAGATCACCCTAATCTGCAACGTGGAGGATCAATGTTAGACCGCTTCTTGAGGAAACAACAACCAAAATTTAATGGGGGTACAAATCCATTAGTAGCTGAGCAATGGATAAACTCCTTAGGAAAAATATTCCATGCCTTGGGGTGTAGTGAAAGGGAGAAGGTTGTCATGGCAGTCTACCGCCTCACTGGAGATGCCGATAAATGGTGGTCACTGATTCAAAACGAAAAGGAAGATGATGAAGTATCAAATATGGAATGGAGAGAGTTCAAAGATCTTTTCTTAGAAAAATATTTTCCACATGACCATCGAGCAGATATGGAAAGGCCATTTCTGAGTCTAAGGCAGAAGGAGGATGAGAATGTCGCAAGGTATGAGGCTAACTTTACAAGGTTAGCGAGGCATGCTGCAGATTATATACGTAACCCAAGAAGTAATATTGATCGTTTCTTTGATGGGTTAAAACCATTTCTCCATCGAGCCTTATTCTCACAGTCTTTCTCGTCGTACAAAGATATAGTCTTGTGTGCTATCAAGACAGAAAAGGAATTCTCTAAATCATATGACAATAAAGTAAAGCAAGAGAATAAGTGGATGGTGGTACAAGAGATGGATAAAGGGAAAAAGGGAAAGAAGGATTTTCCATTATGTGATAATTGTGGGAAGAATCACCCCGGTACTTGCCTAAAAGGAATGGGAGTTTGTAATAAATGTGGAGAAAAAGGTCACCAGGCTCATGATTGCAAGGGAAAGAAAGAGGCTATCAATGTTGAATGCTAAAATTGTAGAGAAATGGGGCATTATGCAAATTAATGCCCTAAGCGTCAGGGAAACTTACCTCAGAAAAGGCCAAGGAATCAAGGTCATTCTTATGCTATTACTATAGTTGAAGTGGAATAATTAATGTATTGGTGCTTTTAGACTGAGGGATTATATTATGGTTATAATAATAATGTTATATATATAAGGATTGTACTGCAGTACTTGTTGTTTTCATTAAGGATTTAATATGATGAAGGTAATCATATTTTTAGTATGTGAAAATAAGAGAAACTTTACATTGTTTGGGGAATCTGATGTTACAATTGATTTTGGAATTTAGAGACCTTTTAGAGAAATTCAGGATAGAGGAATTTTGGATAACTATAAAGGTTGGAATGAATTATGTTGAAATATGGATAGTATTATTTTTATGGTTAAAACATTTCTGAAGATTATTTTTGGAATATTATAATACTATAGTTTTAAAAAAAGGACAACCTGCAGGGTGGGGCATAACCCATCGTGTCGGACAAAGCTGTAGGAATCGAACCCACAACCATAGTGAGACAGGCCTTTATTACCTACCACTAGCCTACAAGAAGTCCCTGGTTGTTACAAAATAATTTTCCTAATCTAAATGGTATGTGGAAATATTTGGAACCTTATACAATTACGATAAGTAGAATATTTTTGAGTTCTATGACCACTTAGAGTGAAAGATGGGTTTGAGGTAAAGATTTATTAAAGAATGAAAGCCTACATGACAAGTAAGTATATTTCCTTACATTCTTAGTAAATCACTTAAATAAATTCCTCAACTTTATGAAAGGTTACTTAAAACAAAAACATTGTCGGTTAACTTTTCCAACCGGGGATTCAATGACTGTTTAACCAATCACAAGTTTGTGATTTTCTTATGGTTAACTCTCTCCTAATCCTATTTTCTACAACTCTCCATCATACCTTGATGTTTTTTTTCTCCTCCATATCCATATTTTCATAAAATCCTAGTATGGGCTATCTCGGGTGACCTTTGTACTTCTCTTTCTTTCTTTTAATGTTATATTCTTATTAACCCTATTTCTGATGTGGGTTTTCCACAAAGGTATTTTCTATTTTCAAACATTTATTTTCGAAGAACATTTTCAAATTGCGAGGACGCAATTTATTGAAGGAGGGGATAATGTAACACTCTATGCTTCCATGGTACACTTCTCATTGAATAATACAGTGGTGTGTGTTGTACGCAACTTCGAGTTCTAACACACCGCGACTAATCAAAGTAGCCGTTATGAATAGTAATACCCACTTTTTAAAATTATAGAAATTTCATATTTCAAAATGAATTTCATTTTTGTATTCCTAATATCGAAATTAGCCTATGTTGAATTATTGGTATTTTTCTGAGAACTTCCAATTTTTGTGAATAGTGAGAAATACTTAAAACAACTTTTTTAATCAAAATAATTTATAGTGATAAATTATACTATTTAGTGGGTTTAAAGTATAATTATAATATAATTTTACTATTTTATCCAATGGTGGTCATTATAATTAATTTCACTTTGAAATTGGACAAAAAACAATTGTCAATCTTTTGATATATATTGTTTCTTAAAGACACGCTATTTGTTGTGACAGTGGGAATTAATTATAAAATTAATTAATGAAACTTATATGTTTTTAATTTTTTAAAATAGACATCATTTTTGAATTCAGAATATCAATTATAGCTTAAGGTAAAATTTTGTCATTGTTCTGAAAAACTTCAATTTTTGATGAATAGTGAAACAACTAAGTGGTAGTTAAAATACTGATTTTTCGTTTAAATGAAACATTACCACTTCTGTGATTTTATTTTCAAAAATCCTATATACATGGTTATCATTAAGAAGTAAAATTTGGTTCAATGGGATTAAAATAATTTTTGGTGAATAGTAACTTTTATGTTTAATTAATCACGATTAAAGGTAATTACTGAAATTTAAGGTAAAAATGATATTATAAAAATATGAAAATACATTTACACTTGTCCTACCCCTATTGGATGAGTAATGTCCGACCAATACAATCCATGTGTCAACTTGGGGACCCCATGGAGCCACTTTGGTAGGAAAATGACATTAAAAACCTTTTATTTAATGTTAAAATAAAAATGTCACAAACATGAGTTGTTTTCCTAAAACAATTTTTAAATGGGGTTATACAAGTCATATTTGTGACTATAAATATTCATTAGAAACTTAAAACGATTTCCCACATCCTGATTTTTTTTTTATAATTTTTAGACATTAAATAAATTAAATTATTTATGACACCATGATGATGCAGTGATTACCTCATTAATTAACGATTTAAATAAAATGAAAAGATAATGTAAAATCTAAGACTTTCACTTGTCAAAAACCTATTGGATTAGTATATTTAGAACCCTTATCACATTATCCTAGAAATATATAAGTTTGGGACCTTTAGAATCTGAAAAAATGCATTTCATAATAAAGTAACATTTCAATCTTTCCAAGAGTGCCCCCTCTCTCCTCTTATAAAAGGCCCCCACCACTACCACCTTACTCACACCATAAAAGCCTTTTGGATCGGCCAACCTCTGCCCAAATACTCTCCAAACATCCCTTAATTACTCCTAGAAGCCTCAATTTGGGAATAATTCTTCCCAAGGAAGCCTTTGGCTCAAATCAAAAAAGAGTTACCCGATTTTAAGGTAATGATTTCTCTAATGTTGTTTTGTTTTATTTTGCTTCATCAACCCCTTAAACTCTTTTTATTCCTTTATTTTGTAACAACAACAGTATCTAAATTATACTATGATGTTTTTATGATAAGTATTTGTTTTAAACTTACACACACCTTCGTCTAATGGTTAGAGAACATACTGTTTCTGTGGGTGGCGAAATACTGCCTCACGAAACGATGATTGTTCAATATTCTTTTAACACCTCTAATGGTAGCCATTTTGATGACACTATTTTCATATATGATATAAATATTATTTTATGTTTTCCTTATGCTTCTTTATTTCTCATTTATGGCATACTTTATGATTTCCATTATGGGTAAACGCAATAATTTCATTTTTGGAAGTGCGGACTACCGCCCCCTCAAAGTGATTTGAATCGTTAATTCCATATGTGGGATGTATAAAGGATGGAGTAAATGGTATTATAAATTATATTATATTGTAATTATATTATAAATTTATATATTTATAACTTCATTCAATTAAATAAGAAATATAAATGAAAGTAGCGTTCATGCATACGTACGGCTTACCGTCTCCATGAACGGTGCATTTCATTTCTTACCTCTAAATGTTATGTAATATTATAAATGAATGTATATACTGGATATATATGTTATATATGATATATATATCATGAATATAATTCTGGATATAATAGATATTTCCCCACATGAAAAAAATGTAATTATAAGAAATATATTTTTGACTCAAGTACCAAAGATCGACAAAACGACTGTTATTAACATAAATAATTACATAATGTTAATAACATGGTAATAAGTGATATAAAAGGAATAATTAACATGAAAAGGGTTCTTAAGAAAATATAAATTAACTCTAGTTTATTATTCAGGAGATTAATGAACGATCGAGTCAAGTCAGACGTGAGGTAAGGGAATTTCTTAACCCAATTTCTATTCTTTGGGTTAATCTCCTACTTTCAAATTATGTCATGATATTATTATGTCATATCTTGTATTTGTAATTTCTTTATATGTACTTATAATTAATACACATAATAGATCCATTTTATTTTAAAAATTATTTTTGTAAGGACTTCGTCTCAATCTCCTTTCATTGAGGCATATTTGGTTTTATACACAAGTTTCATTTATACGGTGTATAAACCCCTTTGACTTTTATGTTTATTCAAAAGGAATGTTTTTTATATGAAGCGTTTTACTAAACTACAAAAAGGAATGTTTTTCTTGCCGTACGTATGCGGCGACAACGACTTCCCTGCCGCCGTGACCATTATTTGAGTTTCATCTTCCTCTACAAGCCATAACTTTTTTTAAATGAAAAATAAATACAAAGTATTAATTTTCTTTTATTTTGGTATTGAAAATAGTTTCAAAAGTGTTTTTATTATATCAATGTGTTGTATTTTTATCTTGTGATTGAAATGTGGAAATGTTATTTTTCCTTTATGCATGTGTTATGTGATACGAATATGTTATGGTTTATG
This sequence comes from Viscum album, assembly GCA_963277665.1. Taxonomy (NCBI): domain Eukaryota; kingdom Viridiplantae; phylum Streptophyta; class Magnoliopsida; order Santalales; family Viscaceae; genus Viscum; species Viscum album. Next base: position 1,497,012,450 of record OY728164.1, read on the forward strand.
ATATGTTTAAACCTATTCATATGAGGAATGCATTGGACTTAATAAGTGACGGGTGGAGCCCGCTATAGCTCCTCGATGCATCGGTAGGTCTCATGAGACAAACTAGTGTCTTGGAACGAGGCCTTGACAAAATCTTATTTGTGGTCTTGGTACGAGGCCTTGGCTACGTGGTTATGATAGTCTGGCATTATGCATTCCATCATTATGAAAGTGGTTATTGATATTTCATGTGATTATTCGACCAGTAGAATATCCATGTGAATAAGTAAATGGCATTATTTCATTTTACTTTTGCCATATTATGTTGATGTTCAAGTTTAAAAGGCTTTTGTTTTAGTTATACATTGCCATAAATGTTTATGTTTATTTATAAAAGCTTCCGCAATATTATTATCTTTACGGAGCATCTGAGCTCACCCCTTTTAATGTTTAATATTTTCTAGGATGTGAATAAGTATTTTATGAATAATATGCAGGGATAGTCAGAAGAGGATATGAGTGTCAACTATGGAGACTTTGTTATTATCGTTTTTTTACTTTATGATGTAATGTAACATTTATGAATGTTTCTAGTGTTTCCAAGGCTACTAAACTAATTGGTCTTTCGAGTCTTGATCTTTTGTGATCATGACAATGTTACGCAATAATGCACCGACTCTTGGTAGCTGGGGTCGGGGCGTTACAGTTGGTATTAGAGGCAGTTTAGTACTAACCTTGGAAGCTAGATTTAGATAAACTCTGATTAGAGCACATAGACCAAAGATAGACTTTGAGGATTAGTATAGAAGAACTACCTATAATTTTGGTATTATAGAGATGTTGTGAGGTTTCCGAGCAATACATCCCTGTCTGGATATGAGCAGGTAGAGGCGGCTCTGGCACAGATGTACCTAGTGGTAAAACCAGAAAACACCTCTTTAAGCTAGACTCGAACGGGAACTGGTACATGACAACGGGCCTTGCTGCACTCTTGGTTACGACACTCCCAAGGGATATGCTTAGGATAATTCTCATTTTCTTTGCAAAACATTATGAAGGGTTTATGATTATATACTTCCTCAAAGAAAACATTTCTTTTTATGATTATGGATTATATCCATAAATAGTTCAATTTATGTTAGGTATTTTACAAGTATGGAATTATGTATTTTGAATCATAAACTAATCTAGTTTATGTCGTTGTTTAGAAATGGCTCCTAGTGGAAGGAATGGAAACCGTATCAATACACGCACTCTGTGTAGGGATTGCCCTCATGCTTAAGATAATTATTCTGGATCTGGAGATACAACTGGTGCTGATCAACTTATTACCATACTGGGACAACTCACTCAGGTTATGAATAATAACCTTACTCGTATGGAGCACCCTGATCCGCAATGTGGAGGATCAATGTTAGACCTCTTCTTGAGGCAACATCCACCATCAATTAATGGGGGTAAAAATCCATTAGTAGCTAAGAAATGGATAAACTCCTTAGAAAAAGTATTCCATGCCTTGGGGAGTAGTGAAAGGGAGAAGGTTGTCATGGCAGTCTACCGCCTCACTGGAGATACCGATAAATGGTGGTCACTGATTCAAAACACAAAGGAAGATGATGAAGTATCAAATATGGAATGGAGAGAGTTCAATGATATTTTCTTAGAAAAATACTTTCCACATGACCATCGAGCATATATGGAAAGGCAATTTCTGAGTCTGAGGCAGAAGGAGGATGAAAATGTCGCAAGGTATGAGGCTAACTTTACAAGGTTAGCGAGGCATGCAGCAGATTATATACGTAACCCAAGAAGTAAGATTGATCGTTTCTTTGATGGGTTAAAACCATTTCTCCATCGAGCCTTAGTCTCACAATCTTTCTCATCGTATGAAGATATAGTCTTGTGTGCTATCAAGACAGAAAAGGAATTCTATAAATCATATGACAATAAAGTAAAGCAAGATAAGAAGGGACGGTGGAACAAGAGACGGATAAAGGGAAAAAGGTAAAGAATGATTTTCCATTATGTGATAATTGTGGGAAGAATCACCCCGGTACTTGCCTAAAAGGAATGTGAGTTTTTTATAAATGTGGAGAAAAAGGTCACCAGGCTCGTGATTGTAAGGGAAAGAAAGATGCTATCAATGTTGAATGCTACAATTGTAGAGAAACGGGGAATTATGCAAATGAATATCCTAAGTGTCAGGGAAACTTACCTCAAAAAAGGCCAATGAATCAAGGACAGTCTTATGCTATTACTACAGTTGAAGTGGAATAATTAATGTATTGGTGCTTTTAGACTCAGGGATTATATTTTGGTTATATGAATAATGTTATATATAAAAGATTGTACTGCAGTACTTGTTGTTTTCATTAAGGATTTAATATGATCAAGGTAATCATATTTTTAGTATGTGACAATAAGAGAAACTTTACATTGTTTGGGGAATCTGATGTTACAAGTGATTTTGGAATTTAGAGACCATTTAGAGAAATTTAGGATAGAGGTATTTTGGATAACTATAAATGTTGGAATGAATTATGTTGAACTTTGGATAGTATTTTTTTAGGGTTACAACATTTCTGAATATTATTTTTGGAATATTATAATACTATAGTTTTAGGAAAAGGACAACCTGCAGGGTGGGGCATAACCCGTCGCGTCAGGCAAAGCTGCAGGAACCGAACCCACAACCATAGTGCGACAGGCCTTTATTACCTACCACTAGCCTACAGGAAGTCCCTGGTTGTTACAAAATAGTTTTTCTAATCTAAATGTTATGTGGAAATATTTGGAACCTTATACAATTAGGATAAATAGAATATTTTTGAGTTCTGTGACCATTTAGAGTGAAATATGGGTTTGTGGTAAATTAAAGAATGAAAGCCTACATGACAAGTAAGTATATTTCCTTACATTCTTAGTAAATCACTTAAATAAATTCCTCAACTTTATGAAAGGTTACTTAAAACAAAAACATTGTCGGTTAACTTTTCCAACCGGGGATTCAATGACTGTTTAACCAATCACAAGTTTGTGATTTTCTTATGGTTAACTCTCTCCTAATCCTATTTTCTACAACTCTCCATCATACCTTGATGTTTTTTTTCTCCTCCATATCCATATTTTCATAAAATCCTAGTATGGGCTATCTCGGGTGACCTTTGTACTTCTCTTTCTTTCTTTTAATGTTATATTCTTATTAACCCTATTTCTGATGTGGGTTTTCCACAAAGGTATTTTCTATTTTCAAACATTTATTTTCGAAGAACATTTTCAAATTGCGAGGACGCAATTTATTGAAGGAGGGGATAATGTAACACTCTATGCTTCCATGGTACACTTCTCATTGAATAATACAGTGGTGTGTGTTGTACGCAACTTCGAGTTCTAACACACCGCGACTAATCAAAGTAGCCGTTATGAATAGTAATACCCACTTTTTAAAATTATAGAAATTTTATATTTCAAAATGGACTTCATTTTTGTATTCGTAATATCGAAATTAGCCTATGTTGATTTTTTGGTATTTTTCTGAGAACTTCCAATTTTTGTGAATAGTGACAAATACTTTAAACAAATTTTTTAATCAAAATAATTTATAGTGATAAATTATACTATTTAGTGGTTTTAAAGTATAATTAGAATATATTTTTACCATTTTATCCAATGGTGGTCATTATAATTAATTTCACTTTGTAATTGGAAATAAACAATTGTCAATCTTTTGATATATATTGTTTCTTAAAAACACGCTATTTGTTGTGACAGCGGGAATTGATTATAAAATTAATTAATGCAACTTATATGTTTGGATTTTTTTAAAATAGACATTATTTTTGAATTCAGAATATCAATTATAGCTTAGGGTGAAATTTTGGCATTGTTCTGAAAAACTTCAATTTTTGATGAATAGTGAAACCACTAAGTGGTAGTTAAAAAACTGATTTTTCATTTAAATGAAACATTACCACTTCTGTGATTTGATTTTCGAAAATTCGACATACATGGTTGTCATTAGGAAGTAAAATGTGGTTCAGTGGGATTAAAATAATTTTTGGTGAATAGTAACTTTTAAGTTTAATTAATCGCAATTAAAGGTAATTAGTGAAATTTAAGGTAAAAATGATATTATAAAAAAATGAAAATACCTTTACACTTGTCCTAACCCTATTTTATGAGTAATGGCCGACCAAGACAATCCATGGGTCCACTTGGGGACCCCATGGAGCCACTTTTGTAGGAAAATGATATAAAAAACTTTTTATTTAATGTTAAAATAAAAATGTCACAAACATTAGTTGTTTTACTAAAACAATTTTTAAATGGGGTTATACAAGTAATATTTGTGACTATAAATATTCATTAGAAAGATAAAAAGATTTCATACATCCTGATATTTTTTTTATAATTTTTAGACCTTAAATAAATTAAATTATTTTTGACACCATGATGATGAAGCGATTACCTCATTAATTAACGATTTAAATAAAATGGAAAGATAATGAAAAATCTAAGACTTAAACTTGCCAAAAACCTATTGGATGAGTCTATTTCGAACCCTTATCACCTTAGCCTTGGAATATATAAGTTTGGGACCTTTAGAATGCGAAAAAAATCATTTTATAATAAAGTAGCATTTCAATCTTTCCAAGAGTGCCCCTTCTCTCCTCTTTTAAAAGGCCCCCACCACTACCACATTAATCACACCATCAAAACCTTTGGGCTCGGCCAACCTCTGCCAAAATACTCTCCCAAATTCCCTCCCTTACTCCTAGAAGCCTCAATTTGGGCAGAATTCTTCCCAAGGAAGCCTTTGGCTCAAATCAAAAAACAGTTACCCAATTTTAAGGTAATGTCCTCTCTAATGTTGTTTTGTTTTATTTTCCTTCATCAACCCCTTAATATATTTTTATTCCTTTATTTTGTAACAACACCAGTATCTAAAATATACTAGGATGTTTTTATGATAATTATTTGGTTTACACTTACTCACACCTTCGTCTAATGGTTAAAGAACATACTGTTTCTGTGGGTGGCGAAATACTGCCTCACGAAATGATGACTGTTCAATATTCTTTTAACACCTCTAATGGTGGCCATTTTTATGACACTATTTTCATATATGATATAAATATTATGTTTATGTTTTCCTTATTCTTCTTTATTTCTCATTTATGGCCTACTTTATGATTTCCATTATGGGTAAATGTGATAATTTCATTTTAGGAAGTGCGGACTACCGCCCCCTCAAAGTGATTTGAATCGTTAATGCCATATGTGGGATGTATAAAGGATGGAGTAAATGGTATTGTAAATTATATTATACTGTAATTATATTATAACTTTATATAATTATAACTTCATTCCATTAAATAAGAAATAGAAATGATAGTAGCGTTCATGCGTACGTACGGCTTACCGTCTCCATGAATGGTGCATTTCATTTCCTACCTCTAAATGTAATGTAATATTATAAATGAATGTATATACTGGATATATTTGTTATATATGATATATACATCATGAATATAATTCTGGATATAATGGATATTTCACCACATGAACAACTTGTAATTATAAGAAGTATATTTTTGACTCAAGTACCAAAGATCGACAAAACGACTGTTATTAACATAAATAATTACATAATTTTCATAACATGGTAATAAGTGATATAAAAGGAATAATGAACCTGAAAAAGGTTCTTAAGAAAATATAAATTAACTCTAGTTTATTATTCAGGAGATTAAAGAACGATCGAGTCAAGTCGGACGTGAGGTAAGGGAATTTCTTAACCCAATTTCCATTCTTTGGGTTAATCTCCTACTTTCAAATTATGTCATGATATTATTATGTCATATCTTGTATTTTGACTTTCTTTATGTGTACTTATAATGAATACACATAATAGATCTTTTTTATTTTAAAAATGATCTTTGTAAGGACTTCGTCTCAATCTTCTTTCATTGAGGCATATTTGGTTTTATACAAAAGTTTCATCTATACGGTGTATAAAACCTTTTGACTTTTATGTTTATTCAAAAGGAATCTTTTTTATTTGAAGCGTTTTACTAAACGACAAAAAGGAATGTTTTTCTTGCCGTACGTATGCGGCGACAACGACTTCCCCGCCGCCCTGACCATTATTTGAGTTTCAGCTTCCTCTACAATCCATAACTTTTTTTAAATGAAAAATAAATACAAAGTTTTAATTTTATTTTATTTTTTTATTGAAAATGGTTTTGAAAGTGTTTTTATTATATCAATGTGTTGTATTGTTATCTTGTGATTGAAATGTGGAAATTTTATGTTTCCTTTATGCATGTGTTATGTGATATGAATATGTTATGGTTTATTATATGCTTAAACCTATTCATATGAGGAATGCATTGGACTTCATAAGTGATGGGTGGAGCCCGCTATAGATCCTCGATGCATCGGTAGGTCTCATGAGACAAACTAGTGTCTTGGCACGAGGCCTTGAAAAAATCTTATTTGTGGTCTTAGCATGAGGCCTTGGATACGTGGTTATGATAGTCTGGAATTATGCATTACATCATTATGAAAGTGGTTATTGATATTGCATGTGATTATTCGACCAGTAGAATATCAATGTGAATAAGTAAATGGCATTATTTCATTTTACTTTTTCCATATTATGTTGAAGTATAAGTTTAAAAGGCTTTTGTTTTAGTTATACATTGCCTTAAATGTATATGTTTATTTATGAAAGCTTCCGCAATATTGTTATCCTTACTGAGCATATGAGCTCACCCCTTTCAATGTTCTAATATTTTCCAGGATGTGAAGAAGTATTTTATGAATGATCTGCATGGATAGTCAGAAGAGGATATGAGTGTGGACTATGGAGACTTTGTTATTATAGTTTTTTTACTTTATTATGTAATGTAACATTTATGAATGTATCTAGTGTTTCTAAGGCTACTAAACTAAACGGTCTTTCGAGACTTGATCTTTTGTGATCATGCCAATGTTACGTAATAATGCACCGACTTTGTGTAGCTGGGGTCGGGGTGTTACAATTTCCTAATTACTTTTACACTCTAAGCTCATGTGAGTCATGCTTGGTGTGAGAAATAAGAGGTATTGCTAAAACCAGACAATTGTGCCATCATGAGAAATGATGTGGGACTTACGTATGTATGACTGCCCAAATAGATGAAGATTAGGATTTACTTCAGGAAAGAAACCAGGGAGCAAGGTCCATAAACGTATATGTTCTCTTATAGAGATTTTGATACTATAACTTGGGGCTTAATCCTGAGGAAGATGCTCAAATTAGTAGGGGACTTATGATTGGGTTTTATTCCTGAGAAAAAAATCCAAATCAAAAGTAAATTAAGACTGGTTAAGAGAAATTATTATTGGGACCTACTCCTAAGGAGGATGCCCAGGTTAAAGGATTTGAGAACTAAGGTTTACTCATAAGGATGAGGCCTAGGTTAAGGGACTTGGGGATTACTCCTATGTAGGATGCCCATATTTGAGACTGGGACTTACTCCTGAAAAGGAAACCCAGGTTAAGGGAATTAAGGTTGGGGCTTACTCCTGAGGAGGATGCCCAAATTTAATAAATTATGAATGAGGCTTACTCCTAAGGAGGATGCCCAGGTGAGGGGAATTAAACTGGGAAATACTCTTGAAAAGGAGGCCCAGGTTAAGGATTATCTCATCTTAAAATATGAGGATGAATGAATGAATTCTCTAACCTTAGGGACATAAAGATATGTAAATCACTAGGTTCTAATATATGTTCCACAGAATTACTTTCAGATAAGGAAGACAACAAGAAAATAATGACATGAATGGATTTGGAGAGTGTTCTGAAGGCTTAATCATAAATAGGATAGGTGGATAGGCATAAGAGAGGTAAAATAGTTAAGAGGGGCACCCAAAAAGAGACGGGCATGCAAGTCCTAGTCAGTGCGCAAGTACTGCGTGGGCGCGCAAGTCTTGGTCGCGCAGGTGTACCTGCATGAAAAATGGGTACTGGCATGATGGTCAACCATTAGGGTAGAACATGGGTGAGATTTGGCTCAAGCCTTTAATACTATTTCTAGAGACTTCCAGAAGACAGGCACGCAAGTTATGTTGCAGGGGTAAGGCGGCGCGCAAGTTTGGCCATTTCCCTTAAGGGCTGGCTAGTTAGACGTGCAAGTGTTGATGATTTCTAACACTTAGGCCTTATTACCTCTCTTTAGATCTTCTTTTCTAGGTAAGATACTACCTCAGAAGTGTTCGGAAGCTTTGAGAAGAGACTAGGGCGCCGGGAGCTCAAACTTGAATTTCTAGAAATTTTTCCTCCTTTCAAATGGGGGGCCCACAGGGGGTATTTATAGGCTGGAGAAGATCCTGGTGGAAAATAAAATAGGGCGCTCAAGTCACCTAAGAACCCAAAATGTGGTGTGAAAGTATACTTGCGTGACATTGAGGAAATTTACGCGACCCAAGTGGGAAGGAATCCGTCCTCATGCCTTTGTCAATTTGTAGATGTTTCTTTAAAGGATGAATCACTTTGGATTAAGGTATTTCTCTTTTTCAGTGGTTAGACTATGTGTTGAAAAGGAGAATCAATAAATACATGTTATAAAATAGGAATATCAATGGAGAATAAGAGAAACATGAACATAAAGGCATGATAAATAATTATAATCATAACATGGAAATGTGGCAACAACACATAACTTGGAATTATTATGAGCCAAGGCTCATTGAACATGGAGCATGAGTAAACCCTAATTGCACATGAAGCATGAGTAGACCCTCATTTTACTTGAATTATCATGAGTCAAAACTCATTTCACATGACGTATCATGATAATATACTTTACCCAATGCATTAGAGCACTATTAGGGCACACCCTTCTTAAACATTTCATTTCATGCATTAGTGTGCCACATGGATAATATAAAATGGAATCAATCAAAATACTAAGTTATTGTACAATTAAGGAATGTGTAATAAATAAATTAAAGTAACATTAAATAGGTATATGTGAATAAAGGTGAATATCCTTGATAGAGACATTGTTATGGTATTCACTACACTATGATATTGGCTGGGAAAAACGCGGTGCAATTTCAGCAGCATAACAATGTGACATAAGTATTCATAAAAATGGTTGATGAGAGAGAAATGGGAGTCACATAATATGTACATGAAATAGATAGAAAGGGTTCATATAGATACATATCCCAACAAATGTAATGGAATTTAGATAAATAATACAAAATAATTGCATGAATGTAAATGTGGAGAGAGAAATTCCTTACACAATTTTGGCACGGTAACAAGTGTACATGGGAGGTATTAATGAGAGAGAAATTGGATATCTCATTATTCAAAAATTAATAGGGAAGTATGGGGAAGGATAGAAATCATACCTCTACATTTATAATAGAAAAATAAAAGGGAATAACAATATAAGGATACTTGGACAAAAATAAGGAAAGTTAGAATCCCTTATATGGAACTGTGGTCCCAAGGATTGGGAGGGGCTTGAGAGAGGAATATTTGGATCTTCGAGAGCCTTGGGAGGATTATAGATATTGTAGGTAATAGGTTGGATGAACTCCAAAGGATTTGAGTGAAGTTAAAGTGGTACCATGGGTGGGTTTATATAGGATAGAAGAGTGAATTCTTTATTATTTAGGTTTGGGACACCACACATTAATCTAATCAAAAACACAAACCAGCCCATGGTTTTTTCCCATGGTGTTTTCCAAAGGGGAGTGGAAAAAATATTTTATAAGTCTAATGGAAGCAATTCTTAAACTAAAAGGGTTTCTTATGTGGAGGTAAGTCACACTCTCAAGGAAAACAATTTAAAATGATAAAATTTTTATAAGTCATATAGGGACAACTCAGGCATCATAAAATTTGTCAAAATAATTATAAAATCACATAATTTTAAGGATAAAAAATATATTGGATGAAAATATCATTTATAGTATATTATTAAATCACTATTGGGTCATTATGATGTCATAAAACACGTTATATACTTAAACTATATTTAATTTTTACCAAAACAATTTTCTATCTTATAAAATTATAAAAAATACACTGTTGGATAATTTCGACATCCCGGTTCTAAAAATAATATTCGTTTTAGCTAAATATTTTTTTAAATATGTGGAATTCTACTTTTAAAATAAAAACCAATATTTATCAAAATATCAAGTGTTTTGACCAAAACGGCTTTCAAACCTTAATAAAAAAATTACAATTTCATTCATAAAATTATACGATCATTTATATTCGATAAAAAGTAATTTAATAATAATAATATTTTTTAAAAAAAATATTATTTGGTTAAAAAATCTATTAACACATCAACATAGATTTCTTAGTTGAATGTTAACTAAAAATACTATTTGTGCATTTAAAATTATTTACAACGTAACAATAATAAAAAGAATGTATATTATCTATACAAGAATAATTTAACTAATCATAATAATAGTCTCTTGTTACATAAACCCTTAAAACACCCTCATAAGACCATAGGGTATGGTTTCCAATGGTGACAGACTCTTGGGGTGGCTTAGATAATATTGCTCGAGTGGCAATCACTACCAACTTCTAGATCTCTCGTAGTTGGTTCCGTTCAAGCATAACGTGTTGAAGATATACATGGGATTGGTCAAGAGAAATTACCAATGATGCCACCTCATTTTGGATCTCCAAAAATGGTCTTTTTATAGGGAAAGTCTACCGGACAAGGCCAACGCTTCCTTTGTCTGAGTAAATTGGATTTGTTAATGCTCTATATTTATATTAATCATGTGAACACTGTTCAATAGCTATATTAGCAACAGTCACAATTCTTAATGGTATTTTAAAATCCAAAAACATACATCCTATGAAAATCATATTTTATATAATCATTTTACATAATAATATGTATAATCAGATCAAGAGTGATTTTTATTATTTAATTTTTGGGTCGTTACAATCATCCCACTTAAAAAATTGCATCATCACAATTTGATTTCATACAAAAAGAACATTAAAATTTGAACACAACTTTAGGGTTACTTACCCAAAACCATTATTCATTCCCCAGGCCTCATTATCATGTCAATCAAAGAGGGTGAGGATCCACCTAGTGAAACAATACCTCAATTCAATTTCAAAGTATTCGACATCCTTAGTCCAGACACATTCCATACAACTAGGATTGTACTGATGTAACATATGATGCACTTTTCAAAAATAATTGTTTCTAAAATATAGTTTCAAAACCTCACCATGTACTGGGTTTTTTAAAAATAGTTTGACAGATCCAGCTTTGAAATTTTCCAAATATGGTTCTTCAAATATATAGCCTAAGCTTCCAAAAATACCGAAATCCAAGACTATATACATATAGGCTGTTTGATGGTCTACCTCTTCAGCAGCTACCCTAAAATCAAATAGTGCATCATACTCACTAGATAGGGGTGAAGTATTTGAAAATACCCTGATTGTACCCCCCCCCCTTTCTGAGAAAGGTGAGATAGTTTGGAGCTTAAGATTTGATCACAAGTGATCCAAGATCCTTGATCATTCCGTGGTATGGAGGAGGTGTTTGATATGTTGAATAGTGTCTTGAATAAATTTTGGACACTAGAAAAGGTTTTGATACAATGCGAAATTGACTTCTCAATAATTATAGCTAGTAAGTCCTAAGGAAGGGACAATATTATTGTATTAGGTTCTTCCCCTTCTCAAAACTATCCTTTATCCTACTGACGAAACATATCAAATTTTTAGTTACCCTTTAGACATTAGAAAATTGGGATATTAATCTACTTGAAGTATAAAAATTTATTATTACTTAATGAAAGGAAATTTATAGGCAACACATAATGGTTAATCCAAGGACAAAACTGATGACATATAAATAATATTAATTTCCTTAACTTATGAATACATTGGATTCAATCTATGCTATTCATGTTCTACTTTCAAACAAATATTCTTAGGGGAATATTTTAATTCCCTTAATAAGGGTTCATATTAAGCTTGTGAACTTACCAAAAAATATCCCTAGGGAGTGCCATAACCAAGAGTTCATAAAGGCATGTTGTCGTGTACCATGATACCTCAGGTCAATCCCGAAACCCCTTGTCTGGGTTTTAACCTCAAGGTACATTTGTGCCTGAGCCACCTCTACCTGCTCGTATCTAGACAGGGATGTATTTTCTTGATAAACCACTTAATCAATAATAACGAAAACATAGTGATTTTTTTGTTATACTTGGTCTAGTCTACAGGGATTTACTAGGGTTTTCTAATCCTAACCCCAAAAATAACTAAACATATCCTCTGATTACAACTATAACTACTTGCTCTTTATTATACCCATAAACATGATTTATTACATTGAAAACATCACTTGATACAACAAAGAAGATCGAGTGGTATAGATTTCTTGTGGATTAAGAACATTACATAAAAAATTAAAACATATCATGCAACATCTCATTGAAAACTGTCTTTATGTGACCACTACATTCCCTCATACTTAACATTGTATGGGATAACCTGAGGACATGCATAAGAAAAGAGGGAGCTATGAAGCCAAGTATGGGAATAAACATGGAATAAAATGTGGAAGACAATAAATGTTAGATAATAGGAATATAATTGGACTACAAGATAAACATGAACATTAAGGCATGATAAATCATGATAATCATAACATGGAAATGTGGCAACAACACTTAACATGGAATTATCATGAGCCAAGGCTCATTGCACATGGATCATGAGTAAACCATCATTGCATATGAAGCATGAGTAAACCCTCATTTCACATGAATTATCGTGAGTCAACACTCAATCCACATGACGTATCATGATACAATACTTTACCCAATGCATTGGAGATCTAGTAGGGCACACCCTTCTTAAACATTGCATTTCATGCTTAAGTGTGCCACACGGATCACATAACATGGAATCAATCAACATCGTAAGTTATTCCATGATTAAAGAATTTGGAATAAATACATTGAAGTAAAATTCAATAGGTATATGTTCATAAAGGTAAATACCCTTGATAAAGACATGGGTATGGTATTCACTACACTATGATCATGGCTTTGAAAAACGCAGTGCACTTTCAGCATCATAACGGCGTGACATAAGAATTCATAAAAATGATTGATAAGAGAGAAATGAGTGTCTCATCATATTTAAATTAAATGTACATTAAGAGGTCATATAAATACATGTCCCAATAAATGTAATGGAATTTAGATACATAATACCAAATTATTTCTTGAATGAAAATGAGGGGAGAGAAATTCCTTACGGAATTTCAACATGGTAACAGGTGTACATGGGAGGAATTAATGAGAGGTAAAGGGGACCTATACTTGTTTAAAAATAAATAGGGATGTATGAGGGAGGTGTAAGATCATACCCCAACATTTATAATTGAAAAATAAAAGGGCATAACAATATAAGGAAACTTGGACATAAATAAGGAAAGTGAGAATCCTTTACTTGGAAGTGTGGTTCCAAAGGCTAGAGATGGGTTTGAGAGAGGATTCTTGGGAGCATGGGGAACCTTGGGAGGATTATAGAGAGAGGAGGGAAGATTTTGGAAGAACTCAAAAGGATTTTAGTGAAGAGGAAGTGAATTCATGGGTGGGTTTATATAGGAAATAAGATGAAATTCTTTATTATTTTGGTTTGGGACACCACACATTAAACTAATCAAAACCACAAAATATCCCATGGTTTTTGAAAATGGTTCTTTCCAAAGGGGAGTAGAAAAAATATTTTAAATGTCTAATGGACGAACTTATTAAAACAATAGGGTTCTTTATGTGTAGGTGAGTCGCACTCTCAGGGAAACCAATTTAAATGGATAAAATGTTGTATAAGTCATGGAGGGTCCACTAAGGCATCATATAATTAATAGAAGAGATATAAATTCACATTATATTAAGGATAAAACATATATTGGCCAAAAATATCATTTATAGTATTTTATTACCTAACTATTGTATCATTATGATGTCATAAAACACATTATATACTTAAATGGTATTTAATTTTTTCCAAAAAAATTTGTTGTCTTAGAAAATTATGAAAAAGTCACTGATCGATAATTATGATGTACTAATTGCAAAAATAATTTTCATTTTATCTAAATAATTTTACAAATATTTGAATTTTTTTTTAATTTAAAAACTGATATTTATCGAAAATTCTTGGGTTTTGAAAAAAACAGCTTTCGAAACATAATAAAAAATAACAATTACATTCATAAAATTATACAATTATTTATATTTGAAAAAAAGTAATTTAATAATAACAATAATTAAAAAAAATATTATTTAATTCAAAAATCCATTAATTCATCAAAATAGATTTTGTAGTTGAATACTAACTAAAAATACTATTTGCTCTTTAAAAACTATTTTAAAATTAAAAATAATAAAAAGAATGTATATTATATATAGAAGAATGATGTTAATAATTGTAGTAATATGGTCTAGTTACATAACCCATTAAAACACTCATATAATAACTAAGGGTAAGGTGCACGATGGGGACAAACTCTTGGGGTGGCTCGAATAACATTACACGAGTGTTAATCACTATCAACTTCCACTTCTCCCATAGGCAGTTCCATTCAAGCTTAACGTGTTGAAGATCAAATTGGGCTTGGTCAATATCAAATCCCAATGATGCCACCTCCTTTCTGAGCTCTGAAATATGTGCTTTGTATGGGGAAATTCTTCGGGATGAGGCCATCGCTTCCTTTGTTTGAGTAAATTGGATTTGTTAAAGGTCAATATTTATACTAATCATGTTATCACTTTTCAATGACTATATTAGAAACTGTAACAATTCTTAAAGGTATTTTTAAATCCAAAATAATAAAAACAAATAAGTTCATATTTTATATAACCATTTTACATAATAATACATTTAATCTGACCAAGAGGTATTTTTATTAATGAATTTTTGGGTCGTTACAAGTTCGGTAATTTGGCCAAGAACTGCTTCCAAGATATAAAGAATCCCAATAATGCCGAAGAATAATGGAAGGTTCAAATAAAATCTCTACCTCCAGTTATGTTTTATAAATTCAAGGAGGAAGGGCATTATGTGAACAATTTCCCTACACCAAGGGTTTTCAGAGACAATCATCAATAATCTCCAAGGAAACAAGGAAGGGCTTATGCTATCACTACTGATGAGGTGGAGCCATACAATGATGTGGTGACAGGGATGCTAGTTATTCATTCCAGAATAGCAGATGTAATATTTGATTTAGGTTCTATGCATTCTTTTATATCTTGCAAGTTTAGTAGAACTATTCAAGCACCCCCTCAAAATTTGGAGAAAAAGTTATATATGAGAACAGAGAATGGGGAAATTATTGCATCCATGGTTTATAACTCCTCCCCATTTAATGTTTGTGGACTAAAACTTCAATAAAATATCATCATACTTTTTTCAGTCAATTTCGATGTTATCTTTGGAATGGATTGGCTATCTTTATACAAATCCAACATCAACTGTCGGGAAAGGGAGATCACTCTTCACATCCTGAAGCATCCTCCGATTCATTAAATATGTAGGGAGGAATATGAATCTCCATTAGAATCGTCATATCAAGTGTGGATATTGTTTCCTTTTGATAAAGCATATCTTGATCAAATTATTTAGACAATGGAGTGAGTCATGTTTGAAGACATGCCCATCATGAGGGATTACACTGATATATTCTCGGAAGAGTTGCCTAATATTTCTCTTGATAGAGAGGTTGAGTTGTCAATTGAACTTATCCCTAGATCTCTTCCTAGCTCAAAGACACCTTACAGAATATACACTATTGAGCTAGAGAAGCAGAAGAAGTAGTTTCAGGAGATTCTAGAGAAGGGTTTTATATACCCGAGTGATTCACTATAGGGTGGGCTAGTCCTCTTAGTCAAGAAGAAGGATGGACCAATGCAACTCTATATTGATTATCATGAACTCAATAAAATCCTGATAAAAAACATTTATCCTCTTCCACAGATAGATGAATTGTTCGATCTGATTCATTGGGATCGTTATTTCTTTAATTTGGTCCTTCGATTAGGATATCACCAAATAAAGGTGAGGAAGGAAGATATTCCAAATACTCCCTTTAGAATAATGTATGGACACTATGAGTTCACAGTGATGCCCTTCGGACTCAATAATGCTCCAGAAATTTTTATAAATTTAATGAATGGATTCTTTAGAGATTACCTCGACCAATTTGTGGTAGTCATTATTGATGATATTATGATATACTCCAAGAGAATGGAGGAACATGAGGAGCATTGGCATAATGTGTTAATGACTTTGTGGAGGGATAAGTTGTATGAAAAGTACAGTAAATGTGAGTTCTGGATGGAGGAATTATCATTCTTGGGGAATGCTATCACCAGTAAAGGGATATTTGTAGACCCTTCCCTGACAAAGGTAATTGATGAGTGGCCCATACCATCTTCTGTAACATAGATCCACATCTTTTTGGGTCTAGCTGGGTATTATCGATGATTTGTGAAGAACTTTTCACGATTTTCAAACCCAATGACCAAGATGACATAGAAGGGAGTAAAGGTTGTCTGGACTCATGAATTTGAATACTATTTCACAGAGTTGAAAAAGAGTCTTATCACTACACCAGTACTCACACTCTCAACAAGTGAAAAAATCATTGTGATGTATAGTGATGCATCAAAGAATGGATTAGGTTGATTGCTGATGCAAAATGATAAAGTGATATATTATGCCTCAAGGAAGATGAATATCCATGAGAAATAAATCCTATGTATGATATAGAGTTAGAATTTATGATCTTTGCGTTGAAAATCCAATGACATTATGTCTACGGGGAGAAGTGTGGGATATATACTGACCACAAGAGTCTCAAATATATATATTCATGCGAAAAGAGCTCAATATGCACAAGTGAAGATGGATAGAGCTCATCAAGGATTATTACTGCTAAATCCACTACCATCCTGGTATGAAAAAATAGGTGGCAGATGTTCTAAGTAGAAGGGATCGTGCATCTTTATTAATGATCAGAATTGAAAAGGATTCGTTCTTTTTAGATTTGTTGAGGATGGAGATGGGAATCATTAATAGAGGAACATCATCAATCCTTTCACAAATGATTTCTCATCCATATCTCAGGGAGAAAATAAATGAAGATCAAATAAAAGATGTGGAAATTATAAAAAGGGTGGAAGCTATCAAAAATGTTAAATCCTTAGAGGTTATGGTGTACGAGGAAGGATTTGTAAGATTTGGGTCACAATTATGTGTACCATCCAATCCATAGGTAAAGAAGGATAATTTTAATGATGCATATAGATCGGACATCTCTATCCACCTAGGGAGGACAAAGATATATCGAGATCACTCAGAAAACTTTTGGTGAGACAATATGAAAATGGAGATTTCTGAATAAACATCAATGTGCCTGGCATGTCAACAAGTGAAGGCTGAGAGGAAAAAGTCTAAGGGAATTATGAAACCACTACCCATACCATCATGGAAGTGGGAGAACATTACCATGGAATTTGTGCCTAGAAATCGATGGAAATATAGAGGAAACAATACTATATGGGTCATTGTGGATCATCATACAAAGACATCTCACTTAATCATGATTTGAGAGGACATCTCATTGAATCAACTTGAATTGATTTACATCAAATTAATAGTAATGTTTTATGGATTACCACTATCTATTGTACCTGATCATGAACCAAGATTCACCTCAATCTTCTAGAAATGTCTCTAACATGCTCTATGAACTGAACTAAACTTTAGTACGGCCTATCATCCTCAAACTGATTTCCAATCTTAGTGAGCTATTCAGACACTAGAAGACTTGTTGAAATCATTTTCTATGGAATTCAAAGGAGTATGTGACCAAAATCTTCTACTGGTTGAATTCTTCTACAACAATAGTTTCTACTTGAGCATCTGAATGGAACCATATAAAGCACTTTATGGGAAACGGTTAAGAACACCAGAGTGTTGGGATGAAGTTAGTGAGCGTAAGCTTCTAGGACCTGAAATGGTCAAAAAAATGGTGGAGAAGGTGAAAACCATTTGGTAGTGTAACATCCCAAGTAATTAATTAATAATATATATTTTTATCTATTTCTATTAATGATTAAGATAGTGTTTTAGAGGCTTAAAATGAAAATAAATCCAATCTTAAGCATGGAATACACTAATATTCTTAAAAGACTGTTTTACTGCCTTATGATGGAAAAACCTTTTTAAATCTATCTTTTGACAATTTTATAAACTATGTTTATCAAAATAAACTTATTCTTTATGATTGGGACATCAAAATTTACTTTGTGTGAATTTTTGGTGTTTTTCTGACAATGTTCATTTTTTAATGAATAGTGAAAAATTCTGCATTTTACATCAAAACTGCTTTTTAATCTAATTTATTTTTATGATTATATTATCTTTTGAATTGGTCCTAATGTGTAATATGAATATATTTTTACCATTTAATCCAATGGTGGTCATTGGAATCAATTTCACTTTGAAATTGGACTTAAACTAGTGTCAATCTTTTGATACTTATTGTTTCATAAAAACACGCTATTTGCTCTGACAGCGGGAATTAATTATTAAATTAATTAATGTGACTTATATGTTTTGAATTTTTTAAAATAGACTTTATTTTTGAATTCGTAATATCAAATATAGCTTAGGGTGAATTTTTGTTAATTTTCTGAAAAACTTCAATTTTTGATGAATAGTGAAACCACTAAGTGGTACTTATAAAGAATGATTTTCCGTTTAAATGAAATTTTTCCATCATTGTGTTTTGAATTTCAAAAATCCGACATACATGGTTGTCATTAAGAAGTAAAATGTGGTTCAATGAGATTATAATAATTTTTTGGTGAATAGTAACTTATTAAGTTCTTAATCGCGATTAGTGGGAATTAGTGTAGTTTAAGGTAAAAATAATGCTTTAATAAAATAATATGAGCTTGAAACATGTCCTACCCTCATTGGTTGTGTCATGGCCGACCATGAAAAGCCATGGGTCAACTTGGGGACCCCATGGATCCACTTTGGTTGGGAAATGACATAAACAACTTTTTATTTAATGTAAAAGTAAAAATGACACAAACATAATATGTTTTACGAAAACAATTTTTACATGGGGTTATAATGATCAGAATTTTGATTATAAATAGTAATTGGTAAGATAAAAAGATTTCCTACATTATAGTATTTTTTTTATAATTTTTAGACATTAAATAAATTAAATTATTTATGACATAATAATGATGTAGCGATGACATCATTATTTGACGATTTAAATAAAATGGAAAGATAATGTAAAATCTATAAACTACACATGTCCAAAACCAATTGAATGAGTGGATTTCGAACCCTTATCACCTTATACACTAATTATATCAATGTGGGACCTTTTAAAACCGAAACACATTTTCAAATAAAATAATATTTCTTTATTTTCCAAAAGTGCCCCTCCTCTCCTCTTATAAAAGGCCCCCACCTCTACTTCATTTCACACACTCCTAAAGCCTTTGGCTCGGCCAACCCCTACCCATTTACTCTCTCCACATCCCTCTACTCATCCTAGAGGATTCCCTTTGGGCATAATCCTTTCAAAGGAAGCCTTTAGGATCAAATCAAAAGAAGTTACACTTTTAAAGGTAATTCATTCTCTTATGTTCATTTGTTTTATTTTTCTTCTCCAACCCCATAAACTCTTTTTATTTACTTATTTTGTAACAAAACCAGTATCTTCAATATACTAGTATTTTTTTATAAGATTTATTTGAGCTACACTCTCACAAAACTACATCAAATGGTTAAAGAATAGACGGTTTCCGTGGATGGCGAAATTCTGCCTCCCGAAACGATGACTGTTCAATACTCATTTAACACCTTAAATGGTGGCCATTATGATGTCACTATTTTTATATATGATATATAATATGTTTATGTTTTCCTTAAGCTTCTGTTTTTTTTCATTTTGGGCATACCTTTATGGTTTCCATTATGGGTAAACAAGATATCTTCATTTTAGGAAGTGCGGACTACCGCCCCCTAAAAGTGATTTGATTCGTTAATACCATATGTGGGATGTGTAAAGGATAAAGTTAATGATATTATATATGTTATTATACTGGAATTATAATATACTCTTATATCATTATGATTCCATTCCAGAAAATACGAAATAGAAATGGAAGTAGCGTTCATGCGTACGTATGGCTTACCGTCTCCATGAAGGGTGCATTTCATTTCTTACCTCTAAATGTGATGTAATATTATAAATACATGTATATGATGAATATATATGATATATATGTTATCCAAATCATTAATATCAATTCTGGATATGACGAACCTTTGGCCAAATTAACAACATGTAAGTGTAAAAAGTCTATTTTTGACTTAAGAACCAAATACCGACAAAATGAACATTATTAACTTAAATGATTACATGATGTTCATAACATGGTATAAAAGGAATAATGAACTTGAAAAAGGTTCATAAGAAAGTAGAGATTAACTCAAGTTTATTATTCAGGAGATTAAAGAACGGTCGGGTCAAGTCGGATACGAGGTATGGGACTTCGTCTCAATCTGCTTTCATTGAGGCATAATTTATTTTATACACAACTTTCTTTTATACAGTGTATAAACCCCTTTAACTTTTACATTTATTCAAAAGGAATCTTTTTTATATGAATCGTTTACTAAACGACAAAAGGGAATGTTTTTGTCGTACGTATGCGGCGACAACGACCTCTCCGCCGTCGTGACCGTTATTTGAGTTTCGGCTTCCTCTACAAGCCATACCTTCTTTTTAAAAGAAAAATAAATACCATGTTTTACTTTTCTTTTTTTTTTGGTGTTGAAAATGGTTTTCACAATGTTTTTTGTGTTTTATTGATATCTTTTGATTGAAATGTGGAAATGTTATGTTTCCATTATGCATGTTTAATGTGATATGATTATGTTATGGTTCTTGGGCATTATTATGAAGACGGGTGGTTCTGTTATAAACTAAGGGCGGGTGAGCCCGATATAGCTCTCCAATGCATTGGGTAACGCGGAGGAGTGAAACGTTAAAGTTTCTCCGAAGAGATTTAGGGAATATACTGTGATGGGTATTCCAAACGTAACCAAGAGGGTTACTCCCTACGTAAGAATGTTATGAATGCCTCAAGTTACCTTTATGTCTTATGGTTTCTATGATTTATTCATGATTTTATGAGGTATGTTAAAGTGCCTATGTTTTATGGGTAAAGTATGATTTCATTCTTATGTATATATGAACTCATGTTTCCTTTCCATGTTTTTATAACCCATACTGAGCTTTTTATGCTCATCCCAAGTTTTTTTGAAATGTTTTTCACAGGTCAAGGGAAAGGTACATGATATGATGATAGTGTCAAGGAAGTGTCAAGAAATAATCCATGTTTTATTTTAAATGTGTTTCCATTGATGGGAATGAAGAATACTATCTTTATGTAACCACTTTGTTTATATGTGGAATGTAATGCACGTTTTATGATCTAATTATCTAAAACTCTAAACCCGAAAAGATCCTCAATGTGTAATCTTGTAATAACTCAAGATTAAGTAAGGTTTAAGGCTGGGGCCTTATAGTTGGTATCAGAGGTCGGTTTAGATAACTTTAGGAGTTAGAATTCTATTAAATGATTATCCAAAAAAAAATTTAAATGATATAGCATTTGAAGATTACCATGTTGCTTCATCTAAGACATGTTTGTTCATAATGGTTTTCCGCAGAGGAAACAGGGAAGCAGTGCTAGGAAGGCATACAGAAGGAAATAACCTTCCGAATCAGCATCCAGAAATGGTCGGAATTGGAACTGAACAGTTTGTTGTAGTAATGGCGCAGTTGACTCAAGCAATAAATGGTGGTGGTATCCATGCACGAGATCAGCCAGATCAACCGCAGAGGAACATGTCATTGGTGGAACATTTCATGAGGCAACATCCACCATCATTAAGAGGATCATCTGACCCTGTGCTAGCTGAAGGGTGGATTAAAGCACTGGAGAAGATTTTTGATGTCCTGGGGTGTTCAGACAATCAAAAGGTCAGTCTTGCTATTTACCATTTGGAGGGTGAAGCAAATCAGTGGTGGTCTATGGTTAAAAATATCAGGGACGCCGATGAGATTGATTCTCTTGACTGGGATGAATTCAAAGGTATGTTTCTTGAGAAGTATTTTCCTAAGGCTGTTCGACTTAGGATGGAAAAGAAATTCTTGGAATTGAGGCAAGAGGAAGACTCAGTGGATGCCTATGAAGAAAGGTTTACTCGATTGGCAAGGTATGCTCCAAATTTTATCCGAGACCTTGATAGTAAAATCAATCGTTTTTACTCAGGATTAAAGCCAAAATATCGAAGGGCATTAGCTTCTCGTGAGTTTAAAAGTTATGAAAAGATTTTTCGATGTGCTGAGAAGGTGGAAATGGAGTTTTCCGATGACCAAGTGTTCTATAAAAACCAGCAGAAGAAGAGACCGAGGTGGCATGAGAAAGGTAAGAATTATTCAAAAAAGTCTGATGGTAAGAGAACTAAGTTTCTAGTTTGTGATAAATGTGGCAAAAGGCATGCTTGGGAATGTCTTCTGAATTCTGGAAAGTGCTACCGATGTGGTAAGATGGGACATAAGGCTCGTGATTGCACTGAAAAGGATCAAGGTGAAGGTAAGAACAAATTTGATTTACAGTTTGTGAAATGATATAAGTGCAATGAGATGGGTCACTATGCAAACGAGTGTCCGACAAAGAGCTTGAGTGATGGGAAGCAGTTAGACTACAAGCAGAAAGGGGTGGTGAAATCCTTTGCAACTACTTCAGTAGATGTCGGGCCATCAAATGAAGTTGTATCAGGTAATTTGTTTGTTTTTTCAGATTATGTCAGTGTGTTGTTTGATTCGGGGTCTACACATTCTTTCATCTCTGAAACCTTTTCTAGTAAAATGGGAATACCATCTCAAGAAATGACTCCTGAAATTTTGGTAAAAACACCTGGGGGAAATGTTGAGGCAAAAAGAATTTATAAGAATCTTCCTATCCTTATCTGTGGAAAGAACCTACTTGCAAACCTTATTGTTGTACCTCTAGTAGAGTTTGATGTTATCCTGGGTATGGATTGGCTCTCTATTTACCATTCTAAGATTGACTGTAGAGCTAAAGAAGTTTCTTTTCAGAAAGACTTTCAGTTTGTTTACAAGAATGAACCCTTACTTTTGATAACAAATCAAGAGGCCGAGAAACTTGTAAAAGATGGAAATGAATTTTACCTTGCACACGTCGTTGAAAATAAAGGAACTGTTCAAATTAATGATGTGCCAGTGGTAAATGAGTATCCTGATGTTTTTCCTGATGAGTTGCCTGGAATAATACCAGATCGGGAAGTTGAGTTTACTGTTGACTTAGTTCCTAATTCTAAGACAATTTCAAAACCCCCTTATCGAATGGAACAAATTGAACTTTTAGAGTTGAAGGAGAAATTGCAAGATTTATTAGAGAAAGGTTTCATTAGACCTAGCACATCACCATGGGGTGCTCCTGTTTTATTTGTTAAAAGGAAAGATGGTTCTATGAGACTTTGCATTGATTATAGAGCCTTGAATAACATCACTGTTAAGAACAAATATCCTTTTCCTCATATCGATGATTTGTTTGATCAGCTCGAGGGAGCTCAATTTTTTTCAAAGATTGACCTGAGATCGGGGTACCATCAGCTGAAGGTAAAGGAGGCAGATATTCTGAACACCGCATTCAGTATGAGATATGGCCATTATGAATTTGTAGTAATGCCTTTTGGGATAACCAATGCACCTGCTGTATTCATGGACATAATTAATAGAATTTTCCATGAGTTCTTGGATAAGTTTGTGGTGGTTTTCATTGATGATATTTTGGTGTTTTCTAAAAGTAAAGAGGCGCATTAAAGACATTTAAGGGTTATCTTGTAAACATTAAAAGAAAAGAAACTGTATGGGAAATTCAGCAAGTGTGAGTTTTGGTTGCAACAAATTTCTTTCCTTGGTCACATTGTTTCTAAAGATGGAATAACTGTTGATCCTGCAAAAACAAAAGTTGTGGAAGAATGGCCAAGACCCACAAATGTAACCGAGATTCGTAGCTTCATTGGTTTGGCGGGCTATTACAGAAGGTTTGTTAGAAATTTTTCACGGTTATCTAGTCCAATGACTAAGCTAACTCGGAAGGGTGTTAAGTTTATCTGGACAAAAGAATGTGATGATTGTTTTCAGGAATTGAAATGAAGATTGGTGAATGCTCTAGTTTTGGAACTACCTTCTTGGAATGGTGAGTTTGTTATATACAGTGATGCTTCATTGAAAGGACTTGGTTGCATCCTAATGCAGAATGATCAAGTACTTGCTTATGCTTCACGACAGTTGAAAACTCATGAGGTAAATTAACCTACACATGATTTGGAATTAGCTGCTATTGTCTTTTCTTTAAAAATTTAGAGGAATCATTTGTATGGAGTAAAGTGTGAAATATATACCGATCACAAAAGTTTAAAGTATATATTCACTCAGAAAGAGTTAAAAATGAGACAGAGGAGATGGCTAGAATTAATCAAGGATTATGATTGTACAATTCATTACCATCCGGGAAAAGCAAATAAAGTGGCTGATGCTTTGAGTCGAAAAAGTAATGCTTCATTAACAATGTTGCGTTTGGAACGTGATCCTTTGGTTAAGGATTTGATGAACTTTGGCATAGAAGTTGTTGGTGTAGGAAGTCCTTCTGTTTTGTTTCAGGTATCAGTGAGATCATCTCTATCAGATAGAATCAAGCAAGCACAGAAGAAAGACAGTGAGTTGCAGAAAAAGGTAGAGCTGGTTCAGAAAGGTAAGTTTCCTGAATTCAACATTGATAATGATTGTGTTTTTAGATTTGGGAAGAGATTGTGTGTGCCTTGTGATTCATAGTTGAAGAGAGAGTTGTTATGTGAAGATCATAGTTCTCCGTTTTCAGTTCATCCTGGCAGTTCTAAGATGTATAGAGATCTGCGGGAGTATTACTGGTGGGATGGAATGAAAAGAGACATTACTGATTTTACTGTGAAGTGTTTGACATGTCAATAGGTTAAAGAAGAGCGGCAGTTACCGAAAGGGATGCTTCAGCCTTTACCAGTGCCAGAGTGGAAATGGGAGAATATATCCATGGACTTTGTTGTTGGATTACCGAAGACATCTCGAGGTAATAATGCAATCTGGGTTATTGTTGACCGCTTGACCAAATCTGCTCATTTCCTTGCTATACGAGATACTTTTTCTCTTGATCAACTTTACCGTTTGTATCTTAAAGAGATAGTCAGGTTACATGGAGTTCCTCTCTCCACTGTATCGGATCGTGATCCCGGGTTTACTTCTAACTTTTGGAAAGGCCTTCAGATGTCGTTGGGTACTGAATTAAATTTTAGTACAGCTTTTCTTCTTCAATCAGATGGGCAGTCAGAACGAAAAATTCAAATATTGGAGGATATGCTACGATCTTGTTCTATGGATTATCAGGGAAGTTGGGACCAACATCTTTCTTTGGTTGAATTTTCATATAATAACAGTTTTCATTCCAGTATACAGATGGCACCATTTCAGGCATTATATGGGAAGCAGTGTCGAACTCCAGCTTTCTGGGATGAAGTGGGTGAAAGGAAGTTGATGGGACCAGAATTGGTAGAAGAGATGGCTGACAAAGTTCAGCTGATTCAGAAACACATGAGAATAGCTCAGAGCAGGCAGAAGAGTTATGCGGATAACTGGAGGAAGGATCTATCTTTCGAGGTAGGTGATCATGTCTTTCTCAAGGTTTCTCCTTGGAAAATTGTGATGAGATTTGGTAAGAAAGTAAAGTTGAGTCCAAGGTTCGTTGGACCATACGAAATTCTGGAGAGAGTTGGATCAGTTGCATACCGAGTGGCTTTACCTCCGAGTTTATCTCAGGTACACAATTTTTTTCACGTTTTGATGTTGAGAAAGTATATGCCAG
Source organism: Viscum album (assembly GCA_963277665.1). Lineage (NCBI taxonomy): Eukaryota > Viridiplantae > Streptophyta > Magnoliopsida > Santalales > Viscaceae > Viscum > Viscum album. The sequence continues at coordinate 1,497,038,535 of OY728164.1, forward strand.
ATCCATCTCATGTTTTGAGTCCAGAGGTGGTTCAGCTGGAAGAGAACCTATCTTATGAGGAACAACCGGTCCAGATTCTTGACCACAGGGAGCAAGTGTTACGGAATAAAGTGATTCACCAGGTAAAGGTTTTGTGGAAAACCCACATTATTGAAGAGGCAACATGGGAATCTGAAAATGCAATGAAGGATAAGTACCCCCATTTATTCGATAAGTAAATAAATTGTGGGGACGCAATTTTCTAAAGGGGAGAAGGATGTAACATCCAATGTAAGTAATGAATAATAGATATTTTTATCTATGTCTATTAATGATTAAGATAGTGTTTTAGAGGCTTAAAATGAAAATAAATCAAATCTTAAGCATGGAATACACTAATATTCTTAAAAGATTGTTTTACTACCTTATGATGGAAAGCCCTTTTTAAATCTATATTTTGACAATTTTATAAACTATGTTTGTCAAAATAAACTTATTCTTTATGATTGGGACATCAAAATTTACTTTGTGTGAATTTTTGGTATTTTTCTGACAATGTTCATTTTTTAATGAATAGTGAAAAATACTGCATTTTACATCAAAACTGCTTTTTAATCTAATTTATTTATATGATTAGAATATCTTTTGAATTGGTATTAATGTGTAATATGAATATATTTTTACCATTTAATCCAATGGTGGTCATTGGAATCAATTTCACTTTGAAATTGAACTTACACTAGTGTCAATCTTTTGATACTTATTGTTTCATAAAAACACGCTATTTGCTCTGACAGCGGGAATTAATTATTAAATTAATTAATGTGACTTATATGTTTTGAATTTTGTAAAATAGACTTCATTTTTAAATTCGTAATATCAAATATATCTTAGGGTGAATTTTTGGTAATTTTCTGAAAAACATCAATTTTTGATGAATAGTGAAACCACTAAGTGGTACTTATAAAGACTGATTTTCCGTTTAAATGAAATTTTGCTATAACTGTGTTTTGAATTTTAAAAATCCGACATACATGGTTGTCATTAAGAAGTAAAATGTGGTTCAATGAGATTATAATAATTTTTTGGTGAATAGTAACTTATTAAGTTCTTAATCGCGATTAGTGGTAATTAGTGTAGTTTAAGGTAAAAATAATGCTTTAATAAAATAAGATGAGCTTGACACATGTTCTACCTTCATTGGTTGTGTCATGGCCGACCAAGACAAGCCATGGGTCAACTTGGGGACCCCATGGATCCACTTTGTTTGGGAAATGACATAAACAACTTTTTATTTAATGTAAAAGTAAAAATGACACAAACATAATATGTTTTACGAAAACAATTTTTACATGGGGTTATAAAGATCATAATTTTGATTATAAATACCCATTGGAAAGATAAAAAGATTTCCTACATCATAGTATTTTTTTATAATTTTTAGACATTAAATAAATTAAATTATTTATGACATAATAATGATGCAGCGATGACATCATTATTTGACGATTTAAATAAAATGGAATGATAATGTAAAATCTATGAACTAAACATGTCCAAAACCAATTGTATGAGTGTATTTCGAACCCTTATCACCTTATCCACGAATTATATCAATGTGGGACCTTTTAAAACCGAAACACATTTTCAAATAAAGTAATATTATTTTACTTTCTAAAAGTGCCCCTCCTCTCCTCTTATAAAAGGCCCCCACCTCTACCTCATTTCACACACTCTTCAAGCCTTTTTCTCAGCCAAAACCTGCGCATTTACTCTATCCACATCCCTCTCCTCATCCTAGAGGATTCCCTTTGGGTATATACCTTTCAACGGAAGCCTTTAGGCTCAAATAAAAAGGAGTTACACTTTTAATGGTAATTCATTCTCTCATGTTCATTTGTTTTATTTTGCTTCTCCAACCCCCTAAAATCTTTTTATTTACTTCTTTTGTAACAACACCAGTATCTTAAATATACTAGGATGTTGTTATAAGATTTATTTGAGCTACACTCTCAGAGAACTACATCAAATGGTTAAAGAACATACGGTTTTCGTGGATGGCGAAATTCTGCCTCCCGAAATGATGATTGTTCAATACTCATTTAACACCTTCAAAGGTGGCCATTATGATGTCACTATTTTTATATATGATATATAATATGTTTATGGTTTCCTTAAGCTTCTGTTTTTTTCATTTTGGGCATACCTTTATGGTTTCCATTATGGGTAAACACGATATCTTCATTTTAGGAAGTGCAGACTACCGCCCCCTGAAAGTGATTTGATTCGTTAATACCATATGTGGGATGTGTAAAGGATAAAATTAATGATATTATATATGTTATTATACTGGAATTATAATATACTCTTATATCATTATGATTCCATTCCAGAAAATACGAAATAGAAATGGAAGTAGCGTTCATGCGTACGTACGGCTTACCGTCTCCATGAACGGTGCATTTCATTTCTTACCTCTAAATGTGATGTAATATTATAAATACATGTATATGATAAATATATATGATATATATGTTATCCAAATCATTATTATCATTCTGGATATGACGAACCTTTGACCAAATTAACAACATGTAAGTGTAAGAAGTCTATTTTTGACTTAAAAACCAAATACCGACAAAATGAACATTATTAACTTAAATGATTACATGATGTTCATAACATGGTATAAAAGGAATAATGAACTTGAAAAAGGTTCATAAGAAAGTAGATATTAACTCACGTTTGTTATTCAGGAGATTAAAGAACGGTCGGGTCATGTCGGATACGAGGTATGGGACTTCGTCTCAATCTCCTTTCATTGAGGCATATTTTATTTTATACACAACTTTCTTTTATACGGTGTATAAACCCCTTTAACTTTTACGTTTATTCAAAAGGAAACTTTTTTATACTAAGAGTTTACTAAATGAAAAAAGGTAATGTTTTTGTCGTACGTATGCAGCGACAACGACTTCTCCTCCGTCGTGACCATTATTTGAGTTTCGACTTCCTCTACAAGCCATAGCTTCTTTTTAAAAGAAAAATAAATACCATGTTTTAATTTTCTTTTATTTTGGTATTGAAAATGGTTTTCACAATGTTTTTTGTGTTGTATTGATATCTTGTGATTGAAGTGTGGAAATGTTATATTTCCTTTATGCATGTTTTATATGATACGATTATGTTATGGTTCTTGGGCATTATTATGAAGACGGGTGGTTCCGTGATAAACTAAGGGCGGGTGAGCCTGATATAGCTCTCCAATGCATTGGGTAACGCGAAGGAGTGAAACGTTAAGGTTTCTCTGAAGAGATTTAGGGAATATACTGTGATGGGTATTCCAAACGTAACCAAGAGGGTTACTCCCTACGTAAGAATGTTATGAATGCCTCAAGTTACCTTTATGTCTTATGATTTCTATGATTTATTCATGATTTTATGAGGTATGTTAAAGTGCCTATGTTTTATGGGTAAAGTATGATTTCATTCTTATGTATATATGAACTCATGTTTCCTTTCCATGTTTTTATAACCCATACTGAGCTTTTTATGCTCATCCCATGTTTTTTGGAAATGTTTTTCACAGGTCAAGGAAAAGGTACATGATATGATGATAGTGTCAAGGAAGTGTCAAGAAATAATCCTTGTTTTATTTTAAATGTGTTTCCATTGATGGGAATGAAGAATACTATCTTTATGTAACCACTTTGTTTATATGTGGAATGTAATGCACGTTTTATGATCTAATTCTCTAAAAATCTAAACCCGAAAAGATCCTCAATGTGTAATCTTGTAATAACTCAAGATTAAGTAAGGTTTAAGGCTGCGGCCTTATAAGTAGAATATCAAGGCAGCCCCAAGACTACATAAGAGTTATTCAGATAACCGTTGACGAGACCTTGAGTACGAAGTTGGAGACATGGTATTCCTATCCATATCTCTATGGAAGATGGTTATGAGATTTGTGAAGAAAGGAAAGATATGTTCTAGGTATGTCGGCCCCTTTGAGATCCTTGATTGAGTAGGAGTTGTGGCCTATCGACTGGAACTCCTATCTACCATGTCAAAAGTATATGATGTCTTCCATTTATCTCTCTTAAGGAATTACATACCAGACCCTTCACGTGTACTCTCTTCAGAGGTGGTACAGTTGGAGGATGATCTCTTTTATGGGGAGCAGCCAGTGCAGATCTTGGATCATAGAGAAAAAGTTCTACGCAACAAGACCACTCATCTGGTCAAGGTAGTTGGTGAAACCATTCATACGAAGAGGTGACATGGGAACTAGAGGAGGCAATGAAGGAATAGTACCTGAACCTATTTAAGGATTAGAATGTATAAAATGAAATTTCATGTGAGAAATTTAATAAAGGGAGAATAATGTAACAACACAATGATTTATAAATGGAAATTACTTTCTTATAAATATGTTATGAAAACACAACATAATGATCTACAAAGTGTTATGTGACCTTTAAACATAATTTTATCACTTCTGTTATTTGAATTTTTAAAATCCAATATACACGGTTGCGATCAGCTAGTTATTTAGACTCCGATAAGAAAACAATAATTTTTTGTGACTAGTAACCTACCCTTATGAATAGTAACATAACCTTATAAATAGAGATATACCACAATGAATAGTAACCTTACTTATGATAGTATAAATATAATATTAATGATGAATGTACAATATACCTATATTTTAGAATAAGTAAATGAATGTTTTGAAATTGATTTTTTATAAAAAATTATGATTTTTATTAAATATTAAAATAGTCATATTTAGAAAATTATTTTTGAAAAATAAATTTCATTTTGAGATTCTATACATAAAAAACGATTAGGGTGAATTTTTTATATTTTTTCTAAAATATTTAAATTTTTATGAATAGTAAAATACGATAATTTATGATAAATTCTAAATAATGGATTTATTGAATCATTGATGATGATCTGCTTATGTAAGCCCATTTTGATCGATGTCAGAAGAATTTATTACTGTTTTTTGTCATGTAATGATCACTATTTCTGTTCTTGAGGTAAATTAATAAACTAATTATTAAAAAAAGTTGAAAACCCTCCTCTTCTCTACTATAACCCCCCCCTCACTTCCTCTTCTCTTCACTCCTCTAAAGCCTTGTGACTTTCCAATATTCTGCCAAAATATATCCCCAAGATCCTCCCTCATGTCCAAAGGAACCTAGTCTCTTCAAAATACCAAAACCATTCCCCTTAAGAGGTTCTCAAAGGAGGTAGACTCAAGAGATGAATTCCTCTTTCCAATTCATTCTTTTCTTTTAAGTTCTTTTCTTTTATCGTTTCTTTCCTCACCTCCATTCACCCTAAATGGTATGATAACTCTAGTAACATACATATACTATAATGTTTTTATGATAATGGGATAATTATTTATCTTCTCTCCTTTCCCCATCTTTTATTTGACATAAATGAAAGAAATATTTGAGATGTGCTAATTTAGAACATTCAAGGACAATGGTTTAAAAATTTCTATTATCATATTTAATTCTGGTCATGAAACCATTTTTTATGGTTTAAACAGATTGTTATATATTTAATATATCCTTGTTTTGGTTCTATAGTCCTTTCGTACTGATGGTATTATGTTATAAAGAAAAACATGATCATTGTAATCAAACCCACCGATTAACCAAAACAGTTACCACTAAGGTTTTATATATAATATTTCAACATCACTCTAAGTAACCAAATTAAAATTGTAACTATTTAATCTCATTTATGATCACTAATAATAAAAAATTTCAATTTTGTACAATCACTTTCATCATACGTGTTAATCTGAACATGACCTAATCATTAAAGCAAAGGAAGAATAAAGACCTAAATAATGAAATTGAGCATTATAACCAATCCAAAAGGAATTGAATGAACTAAAAAGGGTTAAAATAAATAAATTACTTATAGAAGAGGTTCTATAATTGTAAATTAATAAACCGAATTTGTTTATTCATTTTATTAATAACAAGTGGGGAACAACACACGACTTAAGATAAGGGATCCTCTCCATTTCTCTCTTAATCAAGTTTGTCCTCTATGTTATGCCATCTTATGGGAAATACTAAATGATGGGGAATATTTTTTCACCTCCCTCATAATTTCCTCAGGTTTTATAAGTGATGATAAAATCCTTTTATCTCTCATATAGCCTTCTTAGTTACACCTGACCCCATGACGATAAATAGTAATCAATTCTACCCAAACCTTCATTGTTCTTTTGGGTAGTCCTATATTTCCTTATATCAAAAAGGAGTTACATTATATGTTTACATAAATCTTTTAAATTTTATGTACTTATAAAAAATTAATTTATGAGTACCCTTCCATTACACTCTTTTGGGGATATACATTTTTTTAAAAGATCCTCTCTTGAGAACTTTTTGATATGAAAACCTGTTTTAAGGGAACTTCTCGAATTATTACCCAATTTCAAGGGTAATCTATCCTATATTTTAATACACTATTGTCTTTATAAAAACAATATTTTAATTATTAAAACCTTCACAGTTCAATACTGGTTTTATATAAAACATTACCCTCTTTTCAAATTTAATTCTTTATAGTATTTTCCTTAAAACTGCACTAAAATGTTATAATGCTAATGTTTCTAAAATACATTTGTTATATGTTGTCACTTATGATGGACCAAACTTACCATGTTATATGCCTATTTTACCTTATGAACATCCATGTATGTTCTAATTCATTTCATTCATGGACACTTTCGTGATATGCCCATTGGTAATGCTTTATATCATGATTGTGGTACCCAATTCTTTCCATGGGTACCCTTATGTTTATCTATGATGGATTATATATGATTATTTAGGTGGAATGAATATTCATGAAAATGTTGAGATGGTTGCATCTAGATATTTATCCAATGAATTGGGTAATGTTAATTCTCATGAGTTGCGATGGAAATGGGATTGGCGGTTATCCTTGACCCGTACTAAAATGGGAAATGGGATTGGCGGCTAGCCTTGACCCATGCAAAAATTGGAAACTGGATTGGCAGTTAGCCTTGACCTATACTAAATAAATGATTTATGATCCTTCCAAATTTATATCATTCCATATTTATATGATCCCATGCATATATTATATTATTTCATATGTTCCATGCTTTGGATATCATTATGTCATGCCTCCTAACTCATGTGCTTAAGATGCTACCTTATGTTCAGTCCCTTAATGGGATTTCTATCTCATACCTTTGTTCATGTGTTCCCAAGAGTACCTTATGCAGATGTAAAGGCTCAAAGTAATATAGGAGCTCTTTATGGCGATTAAATAAAGAAGTGTATTTTTTTTACCCCATGTTTTATGTTCTATGTACCTAGTCGTCCAATAAAATAGACTTGACGATCCTTGGCTTTTACTATGATGTATAATTATTCCTAAAATCATGTAATGTTAAATGTAAAAGTCTAGGGTCTCCACACAGGTTCCTTGGGATACTTTGTCATAAGTCCCCCTGAAAACATTTACAAGGAACATTCCTCTCAAAAATCTTTCCCACGTGATGTTAAATTATATGGGTGCGTCCTTATGATTTGGCCTTAAAAGTTATGATATGCACTAATAGCAGCACATGAACTATGTGGGTTCTGATTCCTCTCACATGTATATGTTAGAAGCCCATATATGGGTTCTATCTGGACATGAAAAAAATTACTGCCTCCCTAGATGATGATAAACTCAAGAGTGACATTATTGTCCCTGGATCACAATAATCTCAAATATTCTCCACTATGTAGCTCAAAAACCATCATCATAATAATAATGACCAAATAATATCTATTTATTATATACGTGGATACCATCGATGGAGAAACCCCAAATACATATAGATATCTCTATTGATGATGATCCACAAATACATAAAAATAATTCTATGATACATAAAAGGTAATAATTTGTTGCTAATATTGGTTTTACCTTTATCATAATTTGAAATTTATGAAGGATTCATGAATATATCCTAAATCTATAAGAGAGTCCCGGAGTAGTAATTAATTCCCCACAAAATGATGTGATGAGCCCAACCCCCCATCCACTCGACCAATGTGAGTTCTTAAGCATCATTGGTCAAAACACATAATGAGCCTCTTCCTTTTGGAAGAAAATTCCTTAACATTGGGTGTTTACAGTTCCATTAACAAACCAGTTGGAATATTTTCTAAAATAGATAATCCTAATGAGGCCCCAATTATGAGGGAATCAATAAATGGTGAACCTAACATAAATTGTTAAATTGTGGAATTTACTGTAGTTAAAGGCTTGTAGTAATCAGTATACATAATACCATTCCATTCCTCAAAGAAAACCTATTTCCATTGAAAAAAATGTTGAACCTGATTTAAATCCTTATTTAGTATGATAGTACCACCCACCAATCTGGTTTTTTCTACTTTAAAAATGAATAGAGGAAAAACAGGGAAATCAATCCAGTATGTGTTTCTTCAAATAAGATGATTCTTAGAATGATTTCATTATTTGTTTTATCACACACACACACACATATATATATATGATAATCTGTCGAACGAATCCCTTAAATCGAATGGCCACTATTATCTTTTCACCAAAAAATACCTCGACTGTTATTCAAGCCAGATATTCATACACATGAAGGATTTCATCACTAAATCATCATCTTCAATGGTTAGTCTCAAACTCACTGGTCTAATAGTACCATCAAAATAGTATTATTCTGACCTTGTAGGCTACTCGACAGACCCTCCAACTCAACCAAAACCACCAACTGATCAGAAAATGATGAATAATGGTCCTTAAGAAAATGGTGTGGACCACCATCTTCAACCATTTCGGGAGGTAATACCTAGAACACAAAAACTAGACCCTACCATATTTCTGGTAGGGTCACACCTTTTCCCCCTCCATAGAGGGCCAACAACCATGTTTGGTGGAAAAAACGTGAGTGGGAACATACACCTATCCACCTTCATTCAACCATCTTTAAGACACATACAACATCATTGGAGGAATCCCCCTAACCAAACATGACAGAAGTATATAAGAAAGAATAAACACAAGACTACACCCACCAAGAATACTAGTATACTCATCTACAAGCACTCAAAAGAGTTTCTTGACCATGTTTAGTGACAATTAGTGAGTAGGTACATCCCCTCAACTAATTGTTCTATAAAAACAAAATTCCCTGACCTCACTCCACCACCAGACTAACAAACATAGAGAAAATGAATGATTAAACACATTGAAAGCAATCCATCTAGGTGAACCATCACATTGATCTTGGGGATAAACATGTAACCCCAACGTTTGTACTCACACTTATCAAATGTTGGCCAAATTCTGTCTTAAGTATGTTGATTATCGGTGGTGGGGAAAATAGTAGGGTTCCTTTATGTATGACCACTCTCTTTTTTTGGTTCTGATAAATCCACCATCCACACATATTCATGGATTAAAGCCCTGGGATGAGGATATTTGTCTTTATTTATCTTCTTTTCAATTTTGAATAGCTAAAGTTCTGATTAAGGAATCCACTTAGCATCATACCATGTTTTATTTGGGGGATAAATTCATCATACATTTCTCTAATAATGTGTACCCCATAGATTTGGTATACATCCCACACCCTAATTCCGACATCACCATGTGTCATGTGAAATTTTTTTTTGTAGAATCCATTGCCTTAATAATTCATGAATGATATCTAGATTCTTTTATACATTGGTTTTTCCTACCCAGACAACCTCATAAATATAAACTTCATTATTTTGTTTTTTGAAATACATGAATGTTTGGCACACCCAAAATTCCAACATCCACTTATGCCGGACTCCCCCTCTGTAGAAGAAGTCCCATACTTTTTTCCAACCATTCTATTGTTCTATATTCGAAAAATTAAAGGTCGAGTCATAAAAATGATGTCTTGGATATTTGACATGGGAACCCGTATCATAATTTCATCCATGGTGATGTAAAATTTATCTAATATGGATTTTTTCTTCTTTGATTGGAACACCCTTCACAGTGATATTGGTAGAGGAACAATTGATATGTTTCACAAAAAATTCATTTGGAAGTATTTCTTAAAAGCATGGATATGAGTATCCCTCAGAATACCTTGCCCATATTGATGTAGGTAGTCACATCATAGATACTATCATTGATATGGAATCAAACACTTCATCAAATCAGTAAGGGTAGTCACAATGATTCCATATAATATGTAATGAGGACTTTCATTATATAGGTTAGACACACAATAGATTCCTCAGTTGTAATTCTTAAAGCATCCATTTGAAAACCTGAAGGAAGCCACCAAATTCTCTCATTGTGTTGAAATATCGACATAATAATTTTTAATTTTTAACATAGAAGAATCCACAAATTTTGATATAGAATGATCCCATGCATGTCCCCGACAAGGTTATGCGTATAGGTCCCTCAAAAAGTTCCCTAGATGATATATTTTTGCACATTCCTTTCAACCAAGGTGAATCCACACAACCCCATTTCTTAGGTGGATATACCTTGAAGAAAATATTTTTGAGAGCATCATGGGAGACCCAAATGATGCAGCTTGATGGAAAAACAACATGACATAGTTGTAAAAATGTGTTATGTAGGGAGATTGAAAAGTCATAAACATCAATGATGAACAAAACAACAAAAAATTCAAGGGGATATTTATAGACCCATTTGTCTTGCACCACTCGCCCACACCACTAGCTTTTTTCCAAAACATACGCTAAAATTCTACATAGATAACATTCACTATACAACATCTTATACTTCATAATATTTTCCCCAATTATTTTTTACCTCAATACTATACCCTCCTCTTTCATTTGGATCCATTCCATAGGGGGGGCGGGTTTGACACTACCATTTTTATAGTGGAGGATAGAAATATTATGAAGAAAACCTTGAACATGTTAATGTTTCAATCATAATAAATAATTTTCGATACATTTGTCTAAATTGACATATGAAAACTACCACTTATGTGACAAGGGTCCAGCGTAGGGCCTATCGGAAAAATCCAGAAGGCGCAGTCCCCTGCACGGTACCCCAACGTTGGGAACCTGCACCGAGGAACTATGTGGACTTGTTATTTTTTCACCCCTATGTGGAAGAATAGCTCTGTAGACCTATGTTTTGGACTTACACTGACAAACTCCTTAAAACTGGGACCCCCTATTTCCTATAAATAGACCATTCAGGTCCTCATTTTGGCAACTAAAAAATCTAAAGAACCCTGAGAGCTTTCATTGGATAGAACATTCACCCATGTCCCCCAAAATTTCTCTATTATCTCTCTAAATCACGAGAAATGAGATAATTAAAGCTGATATAGAAAATAAAATTATCCTTAGGGTCTAAATAAATATTTCACCTATATGAGGACCATTATCCCCTAAAAAAACAACCTATGTGAGGTCCCTATCCCTAATAAAGGACCTACACAATACCCTTTTAGGGACACTAGAGGTGACCCAGTGTGCCTTGTCTAAATCCTCACCCATGTTTTGTCACCATGGTATCCTATTTCTTGAGGCATATATAGATCATGCAGGCCTACCCCTGTTGAAAGAAACACATTTAGTTCATCATATGCCATACACAGTCCACCTGTGTAGTATACCTACACTGAGATCATGATTCAAAGACCTACGTGAGTCTCCCTTTGAGACCTATTCCAAGGATACGTTTGTCAGGGATAACCTCTCCTTGTATCCCTTATCTAAAAGGGACTATGTCGAAACCTCCAAAAAGACCACATGACCTACAAAACCGTTGGAAAATAAACACCAGAGTGTATCCCTTTTTGGATTTGTATTTCTCTGGATAGAGGCTTCCCACACATGTCCTACCATAGGGTCGGGTTCTTAAGGTGTCTTTAGAATTGTATATCTATGGTCACGAGAACCCCTAACCTAGAGATAGTTTCGGGGAGTTTCTGGTCTCCGATAAAAGGATTTGGACCATGTCCGAACCATATTATCTCTATGAACTAGAGCCTCCCCCTCCCAGTATAGAGGATAGGGACCTCCCTTGAGTTTACATTAAACATGAAATGATATCCTACTCCCACTATGGAATCAATTTCAGGGTACCACTTCTGGAGTAAGCCATAACCCTTTCATGTACGAGGTTCTAGTCTTTCTCCTCTCTACCATCTCATCCTTCACCTTCATTCATTACTTACCAAGGACTCACTTCCAATGTAATATGAATATAGGGAAGTGTCATAGCCTCAAAATCTTCTTACATATCCCCAACTATTCCACCATAGAACCAACCTCTTCCAGTGGTGATGGAGGAAATTTGTTTGGTTTGTCAAATATTAAAATTCTTCTTGTTTCTCAGACTAAGCATGAATCACATGGGGTTAGGGCTTTGTGATGGTCAAGAAACCATTATGATCCACCTGAAGTATTGAACTATGAAAACCCTAATTCCAACCATAACCAGGATACCAAGGATTCCTAACTAAGGCCCGAGCTGAATGGACATCCTCTTTAAAAGTTGATAAAAAATAAAAACCACCAATTTACATGGGATTCCACTTCTAGAATAGGACTCAACATAATAATATCTAATGGACATATCCCTCTATGATATGTGACCTTGAGAGCCTCCATAGGTGTGGGTCCCCATGATCGAACTTTGTGGGCTTTGACTCCCATACACATAGGATATGAAAGAATCCTCTCTAAGGTTCCAACCCAACACCCAAAACAAACCATATTTCTTATGGGAAACATTCTGGGTAGTGTTTAATTCAACATAAGTATCCAAATATCCCTCATAAGCCTTGAGATTCTTTGGCAGAAGTCCCATCCCAGACATTAACGAGGCACATTCCACCTTGATGTCTTTGCCACATGACGTTAAACTGTATGGTTTGGTCCTTATCACACTGATGCGCCATGTTAATCAGCACCAAAATAAGTGGGTTTTTATTCCTCTCACAAGGATATGTTAGAAGCATATCTATGTGTTATATCCCAACATCAATAAAGTTATCAACTCCCTAGATGATAATAATGACCAGAGTGACCTTAATCACATTGGATGAAAATAAACTCCACAGTGCCCAACTATGTGGCTAAAAAACCAGTATCATAATAATAATGAACAAATAATCTCTATTTAGTACATAATAGGATACCATCAAAGGAGAACCACATATACAAATAGATTTATCCATTGAAGATGAACCTCAAATACATTCAAATGATTATAAGATCTATACATGATAATATTATATTGATAATATTAGTTCACTCATATAATACATGGGAATTAATCAAAGATTAATGAACATATATTAAATATATAATAGAGTACCATAGCTTGCAATAATTTCCATAAAATGGTTTTAATGAACCGGACCTCCCAACCTATCGACAAATGTTTGTTCTTAAGCATCGCTAGTCAATACACCTAATGAGTGCCTTCCTATGGAAATAATGTCCCTTCGGATACAGAACTATTGGATGTTTCTAATTCCACGAACAAACATGATTGAAACTATTCAGAAATATAAAATTTTAAAAAGCTGTGAATTTTGAAGGAAACAAAAAATTGTTGAACCAAACATGAAGACTAAATTATTGCATTTCATTCAATAAAATGGATGTACATATACGTCTGCATCAGACCATTTCATTTTTTCAAGGAAATACCATTATTTTCAGATATAATAATTTATAACCATAGGAGAATAAAATTCATGATAATTCATGATAGATATATCAAAATATATTATCACTGGAATTGTTATTAAACACAATCCCAATAAACAACACGATTGTAACATAAAATCATTACAACTTTGGTAACCATGACTCGTAAGCCCTCATGAAAGAATAATATAAAATGGATCTTAAAATATAACAAGTATTGATAATTTCAGGATATTACATTTCAAAGGGTCTTTATCTACACCTCACTAAAGAATATAGGTTTATATCCTAAAATACATCTCAATGAAGGGATATTGGACAAAAATACCCAATCAATTTAGTAAATTTTTAACCCTAAACCCCATAAAAGGGAGATATGAAAATGGATATTTAAATACCAATAAATTTTAGGATATGAATAACAATTTACACTAAAAGGATGTCTATAAACCACATATAAGAAAGATGTTGTAAATATTGAATGTGTCTCGCAAAAGTAAAAAGTGAGATATAAATCCCTTACCTTAAGTATTAACTCCCTTCATACTCATTCAATATTCCTTTATAATAAATAAATGTTTATTATAAAATAATAAATACTAATACTAATATATATCATATCATATTTTATTTTATTATGAACTTTTATTACCTATTTATTATCAATTCCAGGTAAAAGTTGTCTTTCGAGTTATAAAAACTTTATTTTTTGGTATGTGTTTTGATTTGATAATTTTGGTTCTATAATATTAATCATGATTTAGTAATCTGTAGAATTTAAAAAATTATATAAATATAATATATGTCTGGTATATATTTATTTAGAGTAATCCATGAAAAATAGTGATCGTAAATGAAATACACCAATCACAAATATAGCATGCCATGTGTATGCATGAACATTGTTTCCATTTTCTTATAATATTGAAGGAAAGAAAAGTAAATGATGTATATATATATTATCATTATATTAAAATTTTAATGTCATATAAATCACATAATTCAATCTGACTCATCCAAAATACATTCCCAGAAAAAAATTAATAAATCACATCACTTCATGGGGTGGTAGTCCACCGTACACATGAACGATGTCATCGTATTCCAAAAAAATGGAAAGAAAAATGTTATGTGTTATGTGATATTTACTTAATAAAAATAACATAATATATATCATATATATCATATAAAGATTGTATATCAACAATTAATCGTAACCATGAATGTTGGTAATGGATATATGAAATACATCAGTTCGCAAGGTTTTAGTCTACCTTATACACGAACAATGATTTTCTAACCCATTTGATGTATGTTTGTGTGGTTGTAGGTCATACCCATATCATAAAAAATATAATTATATGTAAGAAACTAATTTTATTATATAATAGTGATATGAAACGAACTTGATGGGATCTAAGAATAATTAAATCAAAAACATATGTTGATGAACGTTACATCTTCTTCGAGAACCCACCTTAGGTTTTCACGAAATCCTTTATTCATTGGATTTATCTCAAAAATATGTATTATAGGATTAGTATAGTAAGATATTGGGGATTATTTTGGAATCTTTTAGAGGATAAAATTGGCTTTATATTTGTGAATAAGTTGGGAGAGTGAGTGCACATTTATACTTGAGGTGGAGTGTCATTCCTATAAATACCAAAAAGTATTCAATATTGGGAGGTCAACCATAACTCATGTGCCTCATAAATTATAGAATAAAGTAGATGAGGTATTAATTTTTATAGAAACACCTACAAAACAAAAAATAAATACATTTTTAATAAACTTATTTTTTAATCTTTAATTTTACTCAATTCTATCCTTGCAGTTTTTACTAAGGTAGCATGTATTTTTTTATTTAACTATGTAATTTAACACTTAAGAATAGTATTAAAAAGGTATTTATTAATTAATTTAGAAATAATTATTATATTTATAAAATAAAATTCATTAAACAACCATAATATTTGTGTAAGATTTATTTTAATACAAACACATGTAATGCACAAAACCCCATTTTAACCTTAATCGTGTTAATTTATTTTAATTGTATTCCCTGAAAAATAAGGAAAATAATTAAGATAAAATTCTCATATAATATAAATAATTGTTATTTCCAAAATTTAATCCATTATTTTTAAATTCTATTCATATATGTGGAAGAATTTATTTGAAAATTATTTTTCCAGATGCAATGAAAAAGTGGGGTTTTTTTGGAAATGTTCAAAAATTTGACATTATTTTTATATCCAATTTTAATATGAAATATATTCAATTGACCTAAATTTTATTATCTAATATAAATTCTAAAACATTTTAAATTCAAATTAATTTATAATATAATTTAACATTTAAAATTATTTAAATGAAAAGGCAGTTTTCTATTAAAATTTAGAACTTTTCACTATTCATCAAAAAATGAAACATTTCAATAAAATACAAAAAATCATACTTATATAAATTTGAATCCCAGATTTAAAAATTAATTATATCTTATCATTTTAATTTCCTAAAATTTTAAAAAAAAAATTAATTTTATTAAATAACTCAAAATGACACAAAAAATAATTTTATGAGAAAAAAGTATTTTTGAAACATATAATGACATTAGTAAAAGAAAATATATCTTATTATAAATATGTTTTAATTTTATAAAAACATTATACATAATATTTAAAAATTATTTATTTCTATACATATCACTATTTCAAATTGTAGGGTTATAACAGTAACCTTTAAATAACTGAATTAATAATAATAATAATAAATCATGGTTTTGTTAAGGCTCATTATCTTGTCTAACACAAGATACCCCAGTGCTGTGTTTAGTGAAATATAACCCATGGTTTCATTCATTCTTGATATAATTAGTGTTTAATATAATGAAACCCATCAAATGAATTTAATTTATTTAAAAAAAGTTTATAAATGCATAGGGTGTTACAATCGGGGCCTAGAGTAGAAATAGGGAACCCCTTGGATTCTTGGAGCATCGTTACCTAACCCATACCTCATTATTTATATTAAAATATAAATATATAAAGGTTTACTAGATAATTATTTGGGAACAATGTGGGTATTTTGATCATCAGTCCCTATCCCAGAAATCATTTTTCACTTGCATGCATTAGGGGCCTAGAGTGTCAATATTGAAACCCATTGATATTTTGAGCATGAGTGCTTATCCAACACCTCATTTAACATTCAATAACAAATACCACACATATAACATCTATATCAAGGTTCAACATCATTAAACTTATATTCAATCACTCTCTTCATAGTGCACAATTTCGATTATCAAAAACAATCATGGTTATATACATTAATAATATGGAATAACATGAACAATTCACCATAAATTCAATTATCAACATTTAATATAAAATTAATTAAACATTCATGTTTAATCCACCCATCCATTTAATTCCCATTATGAAAATTAGCATGAACTTTATTCAACTTCAATAACTCATTATTCACCTTTTCGCATTCCATAAATCATCATATTCATGATATTAGCACATCCCATGGGGTTACATCACATATCATCTGCCAATATTCAACAAGAATAATGGTATCTCTTAAGGCCATCCCAATTTCATTGAATTGAATTCAACATTTCAAAATAAATGAAATTTCACAAAATGGAAACAAAATTGTACAATTACATACACAAGATCCTAATCAAGACTATGTTAATTATCAATTAGACCACCTACATCAATATCATTGATGAATTATCACCAAAATGTAACACTAAAACTTTTTGTATATTTATCAAATTCACAATGTTGTAGTAGATATAGAATCAAATCCTAGGACCAAGATCCTATGAAATTAAATCCTTCTAAAACAATTTCTAAACGATCAATATTAGAGGAAAATAATCCCTCTTAGAGGGGAGAGAATGACATGTGAAAGAGGAATCAAAATAAGAATATGAATCATAGCAAAATATAGGTTGTTTCCTTCCACTAGATCATTGATTTTTAGAAGAAAAGGGTTAATGATCCTTAGAATTTTCCTGAAATCCTCACAAAGTAATGGAATTTGTTTTAGGGTGATCCAAAGTCATTTAAGATAAAAAAATTGGTTTTTTAAAATTTTAATCTAATATTCAAGTGTTTAAAATATTGCATGCATGGGTTTCTAGGTGGGGAACATTGTTTTCCAACTCACATGCCATAACTATGCACCCTTACATATGGTGTGCACAGTTACTCTTAAGTGGGAGAACAGTTTTCCAAACCATGTACCACATATGATATACCACTTTGTACTGGGTTTCAATATTTTGGAAGGGATTCTATATTGTTTGGACAAACTGTGTGCCACCTCCTATGGCTCGAAAAAGGGGTGCATCATAACCCAGGTAAAATCGCATGGTTTTCACTAACCATGAGACTAGTTTTCACAACACACTAGGATTCAAAAATTCTCCAAATTCACCAAAAAACCCAAATAATAACAAAACAAAGGAATGATCAAAATGGGGGGAAATAATACAATAAAGTGCGTACAATCCATATTCATAAAGGTTGGTATCTTATAGACATGATTTGGTATATTCGAAAGCATTTTATAAACCATGATAAATGATTTTTTATACTATTATATTGGTATCATACAAATAAAAGCTATTTAGTTCAATAAATATCATCCATGGATATCCTAGAACATTTTATTTATCCTCACCTGTTTATTTCATTAATATGGTTACAACATCTTATTTTGAAAATTCCCTATAGTTTCTAGGTTGACTAACATATGTTCTCCTAGACATCCACATTATTCTATTTAATGTAGAAGTTTCTTATTCATGTATTTCATAGTATAAATATAATAAATTATTATTGAAAGACATATAACTTAGAGAATAGTTTAAATTTTCTCGATGAATCATATATTGAATGATTTATACTAAATAAGATGATCGGTGGGGCCAAAATTATATATGCCCTCATTTTATAGTCATGATTCATGAGAAATAACATGATGAATATATATATATATATATATATATATATATATATTCCCTTATAGGGATAGTGTCTTTTCACAAGGAATCCAGAACAAGTTTTTTATATCCATAATTATGCATCCCATTAGTATGAGGTCAATGAATATTACTATCTTTATTTATATTTATTATCATGTATATATGATTCCCTTATATGTAGTTTATTAGATGTTCTTAGTGTTCATTAAATCTTACCATATCAATTATTTCATGTTTATGTTTTGAGATATTCATTTTTATGCTACTCTTTACTATGAATCAGAGATCAACCTTATTTTTTTCTTTCCCCAGGAATCCTAGATGATGGCTATGTATAATTTTTAGGGACATGATTGATGGGATAATAAATTTAGCCTAATCTGTTCTTGTTTTATATTTTGTTTTAAAAATTTATTTATTCATGTATATCATCTTCCAATAACACTATACTATTGGATCCTATATGAATTTTATAATTTTGTACTACTAATAGGACATAACTATAATATCTGGTTTTCCGTAGTATAATAAATTGATCAAAAACTCATATACCCATGTAGGTATATAACCAAATCATATATTCACAATAACATACATTTAACATGACCATTTTAATATCCATGACATTAAACAACAATTAGATCATAGTTCATATTAATAATTAACTCTTATCATTAAACACTATTTCATAATGTCACATACTAGTCTATATATATCATAATCTCAAAAATAATAATGAAATCACTAAAAATATCATGTATTACTTTTTATTTAAATCATTAATAAATTTTTTGTATATAAACACCATCAAACTCACATTACTCCAAATCAATCAACTGTATATTAACTGAACATCAATAATATATTAATCGTAAGATTTATACCTACCAAAATCATGTGTTCTTAAATTGTTATCCCAGAAAATATATCATATTAATAAAATAACATTGTATGTTTATTTGTATCATTTTATATATGATTATATGAATTTAAAATAATACCTACTATTGAATAATTCTCAGATATGTCTCATAATCTTCATAACATTTAGTACATAGTAGACTTTTATTGATAAATATCAAAAATTAATGGAAAAAATAGCGTAACATTTTTTAAAATACTATCAATATCACTATATTAGTTTATAATATGAAAATAACTATTTATATGACAATAAAAAATTAATATTATTCCCCTCTATTATTTCATTTTCCCTTATTCAGTGGATTCTAGGTAAAAACCATTCTCATATTAATTTAAGAGATTCTATTTATATAAAATACTAAATCCTAGAATAGAAATCAATAAAATCATTTAAAGTTATCAATGAATATGAAAACTAAATCCTAATGTGTAATCTCTTGTAACCCCATCATTTAATCCTATGATACATTATGATCAATATAGTTTTATTTATGTTATATTCTCTTATACTTATTAGAATAATCCCAAATTGTAATTAGGATATAAATCCTTCATAATGATACATAAATAAAATATAAATGACCAATGAATATCCCCTAAGAGTGTCTCACTTTGTGTGTAGTATTATTCTCATTCGCCAGGTATCAGAGTGATCCTTGAGTCAAATCCTAACTGATCCTTTTGTGGGGATTAACCCAATTTGAATCTATTCCATATCCACATCCAAATTCCAGTAACACGATAGAGTTTTATTGAATAGAAAACCACCTACCAAATACTTTAATATGTATTTGGATATTATACATTATATAGACTAGTTTTTTGGGTTATTGCTAAGGTTCCCTAACCCTAATCCCCAAATAAAATTTACATTATTGCATTAACATTATTCCATATACGTATCCCAAAGGTTCATCAATACCTTCATAAATTTGATCATCCTTAACATTTCAACCCTTTAATTAGCCTCAAGAAACATCCTAGTCTCAAAAAAATATAAAACATACTATTATACTAATTGTGATTCCCTAGAACCTGAATCCCACCTCTTGTGATCAAAAACAAAAATTTTGAATATTATATTTGATTCCAATTATAGATTTTTAGAGATAATTATCCCATAACTACATGATATTAATAAAACATTACATTTCATACATTCATAATACCTTATAGATTTAGAGTTATAGATAATTAGGGAAAACCATAAACTAACAAAACCAAATTCTTTCTTAACATATAGATATTTTTACAATATATAAGAAACTACTTAATCAATAATAATTCTTCAAAATATCCCATAAATCCACCATACATGCTACTATTTGAGTCATAAATTTTGTAATATTATTCTTCAAAAACACGGGAAATTGAAAACTAAGATGGGATGTTCTCAACTTCTCATTACGGGAAACATATAACTGATTTTTTTAGAAAAATGAGTATGGTATAGAAAATATAGTAGGAATAAATAACCTTAATAATTCTATAGTTAAATAGAAATAAGAGCATTTATTATCCATAAAAAATGAAATCAGGGATAATAATAATTATTTATCACATACTTATGGATAGTATAATGATGAAATTTTAAAATATAATGTCGATGAATTATTCTAAGAGACTATAAAGATATGGGAAGAGGTAAAAACCCCATTCTATTTTGTCTCATGAGACATGTAGAATAAATATGGGGCTATATAATGTTGATCCCCACCTATCACATGTTTTACTGTGATGTATTCACCAAAAGTGTCAACATGATATTTCATATAATTACCTAAGTAACATTTAGATTAATAAAAACTTTATTATACATATATTAAAAAATATTTAATCTCAATACCAAATAAACTGTTTTAGTATTATGAAATCACCATGAATGTCAACAAATCCCCAACTAATAAATAAATTTTACTTTTTAGGTGGACATAATCCAATATAATTTTTGAAAAATTATATATTCACACCACATAGGTTAATATGTATATAGATAATTTAATAATAGAATAACATGATCATAATATATAAACCTAAAAAAAGTTTCATGATTTCAAACTTAAATATCCCAATTGTATAAACACAAACATAAAATGATATAGAAATAACTGAACAATGCCCATGTGAAAAGAAATCTTTAAATGGTATCACCAATGAATGAATCAAGAATCAAATTATTTTATATTTTTATTTTAATATACGTAATTATTTATATTTATATATATATTATGAAAAATAATAAAACATAAACCTCGTTTGGGAAAATGATTTTTAAAATCAAAATCGAAATGGAAGCAAAAATAGAAAATAGATTTTAAAAAATATTTTTAACATTCATATAAAATAAAATCAGTGATCTATCCTTAAGAAGTTACTTTTGAAAAGAAAATATGAACAGTTTTTAATGAATTTAATTTTTTCCACAATATCCAGTAAGGATACTTGAAAATTAAATAATATTTTTGATTGGAAATTTAGATCTAAATGATAAAATATTTTATTACGAAATATACCTTTTTATTGATGGAAATTTCCATTTCTAAAAACCCAAATTGTAAAAAGTGTAATATAACCTTATCTATATTGAAACATCAAATTTCAAATATATATTATGAAAAAATAAATTAATATAGTGTGATAACCAATCCTGGAAGAACAATGCTCCAAATGAAACTTTATAGCTTAGAAAATGATATTTGAGTTACCAATATCCCATATTATAAGCATATCCCAATATGTGAGAAATATTTATTATATGTTTTATGGGGTGGGAAGAAATTTTAACAAAAAAATGATAGAATAAAACATATTTTAATAAAAAAAATATAATGTAGGAAATTTTTATGAATTAAGTTGAAGATGATGATCATAACTCAATAAATGAAAATAGAGTCCCAAAAATTTCATATATCTTAAAAAAGCTGAATAAATAGCCACATGAATGAGTAAACATGATTTGTATATTAATTTACCTTAAATATAATTAATATAATAAGAATACAATAAAGGCTAGTAAATTAACCACATGAATAAATCAAGGTGATCATAAAGTATTATGTCAAACTGAATTAGAATTTAAACCCTGAAAATTTTTCCATCCATAAAAACATTAGATTAAAAACCCCTAAAAATATTTGTATTTAAATTGAATAAAAATACCATAATTAAGGGATAATTTATGATATTATATCTCAAATATATAGTATGTACATAACACAGATGAAATTTTTTGAATAATACTAAACACATCTCAAAAAGGGGAATTTTAAATGAAATCCCTAATCTTTTATTAACATTTACTCTATAATGTCATATAATATTGTATAATGAAGATAACTGTATTAATAAATTTTACCATAACCATAATATGTACATATTAAAGTTTTATAATTGTTTTATAAACATATATTGCAATTATATTAATATATTATTATTCATTTTCTATATCGAGTGTTAAAACATTCAATTACATATTTTATAAAATCTTTATAAAGATAAGATAGGTTCTCACTAAGAATATTTTATTTCATCATTTCTAGAACATTGAATATATTATAATATTTTGTTTTCAATTATTACTCATTTTCCATTTCTAGTAGATGAAATACATGAATATAACTTGTCAAAATGGAAATCACAATAAAATAGTTTTCGACGAGTTTAATTATTGAAAGGTGGTATATTAATAAATATGTAAAATATTAATGAAAAAATTTCATCATAAATAAATAATAAATAATATTTCATTTATGCATGAAAATACAATTATATTATATATAATAATAATTTGTGACATAATATATATTACATAGTCTACATATGTGTTAAAACTGACCAAAAAAAATCTAACTGAATGTTTTTATGATTAATGAATGTTTTTTATATTAATAATATGATAGATTCAAAAGATAACTAATTTCATAATTATCATATATCCTTACTAAATATATTAATAGAACCATCCATGTTAGGGGTTTTTGAAAAATTCAATTCATTGTTCGTGGAGGTGGTAGTGTGCACATACAGATGATATAAAATCTCATTTCGCAATGAATGACATAAATATGGTATATGTTAAATAATAATTTAATAAATTATTTCTTATGGAATAAAATAAATTTTTTCATAAAATCTATCCTTTGTATCATCTTTTAGAGTTGTTAAAAAAATTAACAACATCGCTTCATGGACGTAGTTATCTACAGAAACACACAATTGATGTTTATATCCTCTTTGTTGATGAAATTTAATTATTATTTTTAATTAATATAATGTAATATTATAATAATAATGATAAAAATTTAATTTTATTAGTGAAACTGGATGTTATTTATGAAGGAGTTAAGAAACTAAATATTGTACATTGAATTAATACTCATGTTGTAAACTTGAGTTATGTCATGGAAACTACAAGGAAATGGAGATATTAAGAAAATAAAATATTAATAGATACTTATAGAAGAATGAGAGGATTCTAAGAGGATAATTTTTAATGAATTTTAATATTAAATTCAACAAATAGTTTATTCATGATGTGGTGAAAGTATTAGCTTTATATAGGTGAATATAATGCAAGTTTTAGAAGTAATAATTGCATTTACAATAATTTAATGTGCCTATTAAAAGGTAAATGGATAAAATCTAGAAAAATAAGTTGAGTATAAAATTATTGTGGTTAAAAACTCACCCAACCCAAATAAATTTAGACAACCTTGATCATCATAGGTGTTTTTTAAAATTTCAAATTTTACCCAAATTTACATTTACATTTTTAATTAAATCTTTACCATACTAAATAATATTAAGGAAGAAAATTAATCAATATTTACTATTTTACCATATTTATTCATTGTGACATAATTTTTTTTGAAATAATATTAACAAAAAAAGTAATTAAGTGTCCAGAAACATAATTTTTGAATTACAACATATAACAAGTAAAAATGAATTTTATAAATAGTGTGTTTTTTGTATTAAAATGTATGTGTAAGCCATAGTTACTAATATTATTTGTTCACATATCATAAATTGGATTATTTAAAAAAATGTTATGATAAATTCATGGAATTCAAAAATTGAACCTCAACTTGGATAGACTAGATTTAAAGAAAACATTGAAATTAGTTTCAAATAAAATACCATTTTATTTTAAATATAAAATAATCGGAAATAAGATTTATAAATTCAATTTGATTAATAAAAAATTTAATGTTTTTATTTAAATACATATTTTTTTACTTAAAATGTTTTCAAAATATATATGATAATCTTACATAATGATAAAATCATAAAAATTATAATTTAAAAAAATATTTTTTTACTAAAAATAAATGTTTTTAGAAAAACCCCAAAAATTTCATTAAAATATAATAATGATATCGCAAATAAAAAATTATATTCCTATTTTCAATTTGAAATTATAATAATTATAAATTCATTTTTTTGTACAAAATCATTAAATAAAATGAAAATGTTTTATACTAGAATTTGAAATTTTGAAAAATTAAACATTATTATTCTAATATCAAATCACTTACCAACTTATTTGTGTTACCCAATTAATAATATCAAATATAATTTAACATTATTAAATATATATTTTTTAATATTTAAATATATATCACTTAGACATAAATTTTTCATATAATTACTTTTTAAAACTATAAATGGAAATATTAGTAATTTTAGGTAGACTAATTGAATATCATTCATATAAAAATTTTCCTTTATTTTCCTTATATATTTATTTTTTAATGTATTTAATCCTTTTAATTCCAGAAAATTCATGAACTAGGTTTTAATGGTCATACATAAATATTTTATTTTATCTAAATATATTTTTGTTTTTTTATGTTCTGGGTTTCCCATGGAGAAATATATCAAAAACATTAACTTATTTGGAGGTAATTATATTTTAAAATCATGGGTTATTACACCAAATAAAATTTTTAGATATACATTGTCTTTTATATTCATATAAAAACACTAGAATAAATTTATTTCAGATGTCCACAAATACCTACAACTGATTGCATCTCAGTTTCCTCTACTTTTTTCTTCTTTTAATTAATTATTCCATAAAGTTATTGTTTATAGCACAAAACACCATATAAATAAACATAATAAAATATCTCAGAAAATCCCAAAACAAATCATTCATCACAAATCGATTAGCATTTGATTTAGGATATAAAGAAAAGTAAAACATTTCCCCATTTAATCATATTCATTATTATTGAAAAAAGAATATATGCATTTAAAGTCCATTGAAATCTCTATCATTTAGTTATTGTAATAGAATGTAGTGTTCTTCACGACATGGGGATTATATATTCATCAAATTTATTATATTAAATTTTAAATGTAATTTTTTTATAATTGGTGAAAAACTCATTCACCGCTATTTTTAATATATTAATGAGAAGATGATTCTATGAAAATATAAAGTTTAATTTAAGATTATAAATTTTCATTAACTGTATATGTCTTATAAAGACCCTATGGAAATTTATACAAACTCATCCTTTACAAACAATTTCACTTGAGCAGTTTTTTTATTTGTTTTTAATTCTTAAAAAACTCAAATTCATAGGGGATCAATAATAAAGTCTTGTTATTGATCTTCAAAGACATACATTTAAATACATTTTCCAATTTTTGGGTAAAATGATATTTCATAATACATTTAATTAACTAATAAAAATTCAAATTTATATTCCCAGACCTGTAAATGTTTATGTTTTTAATCATAGATATATGAAATGTTTATATTTTACATGATATGGGTGAAGTCCTATGAATTTCCTCAAGTCAAACAAGATTATTGTAAAAGAAATATGGTTATTAAGAAAGTCATATGAAATACTATGTGTCATAAATACATTATGATTTTTTAGCATTAAACACTATTATTTTAGAATTAATTAATTAAAAGTAAAAAAATTTCAAATTAATCTCATCCCTTATAAAAACTCAACAAAAACACAAAAACATATATTAACACATTAGGATCATCCTCAATAGCATCTAATGATTATTTTTAGATATGTTTACTTAAAATAGAACCTTCCAAAAAAACTAAGTGAAATTTTAAATATCTTATATCAATCAAGGGACCCAATGTCATATATTCCATATGAGTGAAAAAATCCCTTATAGGTTTATCCCTACTGATGACTTGATCACTATCATAACTAACATCCCCTAAATTACCTAATCTTTAACACATGCATATAAAAGGTATCAAATTATAAATATTCTTATAGTAGGTATATCATTAACCATAGGTAGTGGAGATAATAAATATTAACCATGTAACCCTATTATACCAAATAAATAAAGTATTCCACTCCATGTGGTATAATTCAAAGAAAAACTACTGTATAGAATGAGTTTTTTTTCACACAAGATCATATTCTATATCTCAATACAAAACAAAAAATTATGATAACCATAAAATTTCACCACTAAATATAATATTCCATGATAAACACTATTTTTTTAAATAAAAAAATCATACATTTATAGGTAAATTATCATTTCACCTCACTAAATTTATATCAATAAATATAAATATAAAGTCAACTTGAATGAAAAATAAATTGAAGCTTGATTTTTTTTATAATATTATAAATTTTATATTCTTAATATCCTGTAAAAATAATTATCAAAACCATTATTTAGTGAATGTATAATATATCATATATGATCAATATCTAGATCAACAATATTTTTTCTGTACTTTTAGGGGTTTTTTCAAACTCATTACATCTATATGTAATTCATGCAACATTGTTATATGACTACCTAATAAAAACATACCCCTAATCTCTTTAGTGAGTAACTTATATTAATAATCCATGTTTGAATAATAATGGGATGTAGTAATGATATTCCTAATGTATAAATCCATGAGCATATTCAAACATCTAAACTTCACAACATCCAATGTTAAGATGTTAATGGATTATTTTCCTAACTTAGTACTCTTACTATGTACATCATTATTATTATTGAAACCATTTCAATAAAAAAATTATTAAAAGTTTTTGATAGATAATGTAAATGTTTACATTTTTTTACTATAGCAACACATTATAAATTTATTTATGTTATAAAGTTAAAGCACCTATGAGATTAAACTTGTATGATCAGTTATTTGTCAACTTTGAACATATGTAAGTCCAAACATACTAGAATTATACTCTTATAAAATATATTCCTCTTCAACACCACATTAAGATATAAAAGCCCCTTAATGTAGGAAATAACACTTAAATTATATTAGTTATACTATTTTACAAAAAAATATTATTACCAAATCATATGTGATATTTTATGTGTTTTAAATATTTTCATAAAAATTATATTATTATTTAAAACATTAAATGGATGGTGGTAAAATCCTAGTAACACATATTTAAATAAATGAAAACATAATATCTTTTATCCTAGATAAGTATCATGTAATTCATAGGTTCTATTGAATTATTTCATATTATTTGAGGAATCATAAACCACATTCATTGAATCAATTTTATAATATTTTTTAATAGATTACTTTGTTAGTAAACAATTTTTCTTATCATATACGATTAATGGGATATAGAGACACATTATATACATAGATCTATTTTATATTGATATATATTCCTCTACATTCAAATCATTGTTACAAAAACACTTTACTCATTTTCTTGAATGAAAACTACATGTTATATATGTTCCTCATTTTATTTTAAACAACCTTATATTTTGAATATTTATAAATCATAAGCATCATATCATATACCCTTAAAAGTCAACTAATTAATTTCTAATTCATATGTACTTATTATGTATATTTGATGATGTTTCCATGAAATTTCATTATAACTATTACTTCATAAAAAAATAGGATTAAATGTCCTTGAGCATGCATTATAATAAAAATTATTGGATTTATAACTAATATATATTCATTTTGTTTAATATGTTACCCACTTGTATCATAAATAAAACACCTGCACTTCGACACCACATTCAATAGTTAATATATTTCCAAATAATAAAAAATATTGAGTACAATTTTCATGATCACCTTCACATTTTTGAAACACTTCCATTAATGATAACAGAATGAATTATATAACTTGTGAATTCCTCACCAGAGACCTCCACTCTCACCAGGTTGTTAAGATACCCAATCATAATTAATATATGTGTGGATATTATGATTCCTTTGTGAATCATGTACCAGTTGGCATGGAATACCTAAGTGAATCCTCTTATACCCCCTTGTATATAGATTCATTTTTTGAACAACATAAAATTTTGGTTACCCAAGAATGGGTTTCTCTAAAACATAAAATTATTAATAAAATGAGAAATTTCATTTGATTTATTATGCCCAAAAATATTCTTATACAATTATTCTTATATTCTTGATTTGATCTCATAGTTAGGTTTGATGATGATAATATCATTTTCCTATAAAATAGGCTTTCATCTTATGTGAATCATGTTTTACATTGATTTAATAATTGATTTTTTTAAATGTTCCCTCTTTAAAACACAGACCCATTTTAAATTCATCATATCCACTAGTTGTCCATCCCTCATATTTCAATAATAAATGAGTATAATTTTTCATTAATTGAGTAAAATCAATATTTGTTTAATAAATTACCAAATAATATCATATATGACTCTTGGATAGTTGGGAAGGAAACTCTTTTTCTAATCCATCATATGGATAAACACAACACTATTCTACTGTTATCTTAATTATTAAGGGTTCCTAGCTAATTGTAACCCAAATATCATAGTAGTATTTTTTCATGTACTCTCTTTGATATCCATTTCCACTATGCCATATAATAGATAATCAATGTGGACCCATCTTTGGAATACCCTAAAAAATTGAATGATTGAGTTATTGAAATGTGCTTGATTTTGAATAAATATAACACTTATTATTCTTAAAGGGTATTTAATATTTCTATATTATCTCAGATAATTCATGTTACATGTTTATATGCATCTAATGAATTAGTTTGGAATTTTAAATACCCTCACCAAATTAATATATTCAGATCATATTAATGTCCGACTCTATATACAAATCATATATTCTATTACTAACCAAAATTAAAATCCAAATACATTCATAAAATACTACCTCTGATGTTGAATAAATATTTTCCTAAATAAGGGTTACAACCTGAACAACTTAAATTAATTAATTAAAAACATTCGACAAATTATTTATAATATTATTTATATTTTTTTCTTATATTTTGATTTATAATAATTTTGTAAATAATGCATATAATTTTATTATAAACACTCTAAATTGAAATTATAATACATGCCATATAAATTAAAAATGCTATTTGATATTGACATTTAATATTTATGGATGTTATTCTTTAAAATTTTTCACCTATTTTTTTAAAATAATTATAAACACTCTTTAACTAATGGATTTATAAGTGATTTTATAAATTAATAAGTAACCCAAAATACCTTTTTCCTAAAACTAATAAATAATTTGTAAATTAAAAAATATATTTCATAATATAAATTTATGTAAATGATTTTTTTCATTTTTTACACACCTTTATAGGTTTAAAAACACACTAACCTAGTTTGAAAAATAATAATTGTGTGACTAGTAATATGAACCTTTGAAATTTGAAACAAGTGTTGTCGTGTCTCGCATACCATTAACATATTTCCCCACTTTAGTTTAACTCAACAGATATGTAAAATTTGTTGATATGTATAATAGAGAACATAGGATTAACTCCATGACCTAGAAATCATATGGTACAATAGGTTATAAAGTTTGATTTCTCACAAGAGGTTAATCATGCCCATTCGGGGAAGGGTATGATCAACCAACTTACTAAAATATCTTCAATTGGTCAATCCACACTATCTGATGTCATATTAAACCACATTTCGATAGCCTATGTGAAATTAAACAAGTGATATTTAACAATACATGCATCTAAAAATATGCATTAAAGTCCTTCATTTGATTAATTATAGGGATCTTGTGTGATTAATCAATAGAAATATCAGTTTTCCTACTACTAATTAATATTTTAAAGATTCATTACACTGGTAAACTAATAAGAATTGTCTCTATAGAATAGTACTATATCAAAAATATCATAAATTTTCTATGATCTTATATTTTTCAATAATATTTGAATATCCAAAAGAAAAATTATTTGAAGGTTCATTTGTCCTTGTAAAACACTTATAAGACTAATGAGTTTCATATGTTATATTAACACATAATATATAATGTGTAAGAGGTTATTAAACCATAATAAATTATCATCATGCATGAAATCCAAGAACACAAAGCAATATAAAATAAATAAATTTCACTTAAGAACCTTATAATATATCACTACCGAAATTGTCATCATTATATGGGTATGAAAAATATCACTCATAGGAATCCATAAGACTCATATCTACCTGATTTATCCATGGTTTGGGATAAATCAAATATCTCATGGGTGAGACTTCCTTTCACATAATTTCATGTTATAACCTCTCATGTAAAATAAGGAATAAGAAGATAGCTATAGGAGGGAGATAACATTGAATTGTAGCATAGAAGAGTATTAAATGCCGATAAATTTAGTACCACCTATTTATATAGTAATTAATAAAACATTATAATCATTTCTGTATTTTAATAATGTTACTCATAAATTATTGAGATATAGTTATAAATCATTTTTAACCACTCAACCAACACAAACTCCCACCCATTTCATCATATGGGATGATTTGTTTAATGATTGAATGTGATATAACAAAATTTTAATACATCAACATTCCACTTATATGCTAAGTTGGTTTCATGTCATCATAAATTATCCCATCTGTTATCCCTAATTCAAGGCATCCAATATGTCTTATAATCATAAATAAATTACTATAATAAATTCACATATATCATGCATTGTGATATGGACCAATTTATATGAATTAAAAAAACTCATTTTTATAAATAAATGCTCATATGATTACGGAGATACAATGTTTTTTATAATGAGTAATGTTGGGTCATGAATGTTATGTATTGTTTGGATCAGAAAATAAAAGTGGCTCTACATAATTTCCAAGGAATCGGGATATTTTCTAGAATATTGTGGGTTGAGAACCAATGATATATAAAATATTATCCATGGTCTATATCTATTTATAAGGTGACATTTAGGAGTTATTGATCCTATAGAGACTAATTTTCATGAAATCGGTTCATCGATGAGATTAAGTAGTAGTGGCATGTGGAATCAAGACATTATAGACCCTTCAACATGGCTCATGATTTGTGTTTATAATGATATAATAAGTTGATCTTGTGAGTTTGATCACTTTTATGGTAATGAATTTAATGTATTATATTTATCATTGATTAGAAAAAATACATTTTATGGATTTGATATACAATATATTGTATGAGGGTGAGATACAAATTTCAAGAGAATATGTGTAAATATCTGTGATGATGTGTTAGTGGACCCAACATATAGGTGGTTGTGGATTTACATTTGTATGATCGGGAATTTTTTTAGAGATTTATCAGGATATTTTATAGGTACTATCTATCCCTTATTTGATCTATTTATGAATGTTTTTATCTTTTTTGTGTTTGGGTGAAAATTGGGGAATTTTTGAAGTAAGAGGGGTAGTGCACGATTGGTGCACGATTTTCAAAAACCATATGCCCAACCCTGTAGACATTGTGATCCCAAAGAGAGGCTTTTTACATGACTCGTACATGGTTTTTCAAACCATTAACTCTTATATGAGTAACTAGGAAACACCCTTAAGTGAGGTATATGGTTAGGGAGCAAAGTTTGGGGAAACTGTGCGCCCATTATAGGAAACAATGTGTTTGGGATTTTAACCATTAAATAATTTCTTAAAATCACATGAACCTCCAGAATTCAAATAAAATCGACCCTAACCGGGGCCTAAAAATTTTATCTCATTTGTAGAGGCTCCAATAAAGATTCCTAGGCCCTCATCCCTCCATTCATGATGATTCAAAACCTGTATTGAAAATTTGGGCCTATCTCGATAAGATAATCTTATCCAGATTAGTTTTCTCTATCTCTCTCCCTTGTTCTTATCTGATACATTCCCAGTATTTTCCCATGTTTTAATTATAACTTGATTTAGGATAAATGGAACATATTTCAATTAATCTTGGTTCCATGTTTCAAATCTAGATCTTGTACTTCATCATGACAACAGTTCTTCGGCTTCAATCATGGTTTTCCATTGGTGAGACATCATTAGTAATATTGCGGTAAATGTTCTAAATTAAAATCACATAGTCTTGATTAAATTATATGTATGTAGTTGTGGAATTTAAATTTCCATTATTATGTAGTTTAATGGTTAATTGGATTGATTTAATTTAATTTCCATGTGATAATGAATTGGGATAAATTCGAGACAATGGAATTGGTAAAAATTTAATTGAATCAGATTAATGATTTTTTTGAATCAATTAATGGTAATTGTTGTGAATATGAAATTGGAATTTTAATAATTAATTATTTTATTAATCAATGTTATATTCTGGTTTTTGAATTGGATTAATTAATTGTCTAATTAATTAATATATTATTGTGATTGTGGAATTAATGGTAAATAAGAAAATTGTGATTGGTCAATTAACATGTAAACTAATTAATTGACATAGAGAATTATGAAATGTCTGACTTGACCAATGGTGGGTTAATGGGTCATATTTTTAATTGAAGATAAATGGTATAATTGTGATTTTTCATATTATTCCATGTGAATTGAAGTGTTGAACCAAGATTATTTGATTAAATGAAATAGAAAACATAATTTAGAATGTTTGACCATAGGATAAATGTTTATTCACCATTATTGATGTGATATATTTGATAAGTTTGTGTGGTTCATGGACTAATACCTTTAAATCACATATTGATTAATATTGATAAACTTTTCTGGGACATGGAATGCTAATTCAAGAGCCCATAGTGAAAATTTAGTTTGGACAAAGACTACTGATTCAAAATACCACTTATGTGATTGATTTATAAATGTTTTTTGAGTCAAAAACTACTGATTCAAATACACATGGCGTCCTTGGCATGGCGATCTAGGCTGAAAATGTTCTAATTGGAATACGGTTCCAATTTACATTGATATAAATAGAAATAAAATGAATAATGAAAGGCCTTGTTTAAAATGAATTGTGAAATTACCTATGTCGAAAAGTTATGAATATGACACGTTTCACAGGATTTATTGAGGGTTCACATGTTCAAAAGAACCAGAGAGTTATGTGGTTAAATAATAAGTAATTTAATAAATTTAAACGATTTAATTTATTGATTATATTTTATTCTTTATATTACTGCATACACTGTTATCGATTGTATATTGTTTTATATGTTGTTGGTGGTGTCCTAATAAGTTGTACTCACACCTTACTAGGGATGTCTAATTGGAACTCGAATAGACATCATGTTTTTAAGAAATGATGAGGGAAAAATATCTATGTTTAATATCTAATATGAGATTTAACATGGACAAGGGAACCCGACTTGTTGTCAGGACATTCTTTGGATTTTTCAGTGACTTTTATTCCTTTTTTTCTTTTTATAGGACACATGGAATGTACTTGGAATGAAATATATAATGATTTATTTTTGGATATTATATTCGTATTTGGTTATCAATTTATACTAGTATTTTTCAGGTTATAGTTATATCATTTTTATATTATTTATTTATTTATTCAGTTTTACTGCTTTGATAAAGAGGGTACAGTGTTTCCATTATCAATATTAGAAACTTATTCCTAGTCAGCATCCTCTGGCATATGGGGAGGCACACCTAGGGTCATGTGAATGAATGACGTGGGCACCAGTTTGTGGAATCCAGCTCAGGATGTCACAATGTGGTATCAATGGGTTTTTTCTATCATTTCCATTTTCCTTACTATTTGTGAAAGTTAGATAGGATGATAGGATGAGTCAGGCCTTAGTTAAGAGCTTTGGCATAGGATTTGTTTTAGCACAAGTACATGGGAAAAATCCCAGAACCTAAGTTGGGATTTTTTATGTGTGTTGTTAAAGTTTTATGTGACTTCACTTCTAGATATTCACATTTTTTGTGGTGTGATTATTATTTTTTAGATTTTATGAGATTCAAATCATGGTATGGTTTGGAATGAAATTTTAGCATACTTGCATCATTCTAGGGAATTAGGTTTATTATGTGGCATGCCTCATTTTAGGGACACATGAAAAAAATGGTTTTTGGTATGTTGTTGAATAGAAATGTTTTTCCTTTCTTCTTAAAATTAAATGGAAAATGTTCACTATGATTAAATTGAGAGCTGTTAACTATAAAGGATGTGAATAAATGGGTGTCAATTGAAACATGAATTATGATAATGTGTGTAACCCTGTTAACCATGACCTAGATGTGGTATGGTTAATGGTATTGATAGTACCTCAGTTTTTCCATGTAGTGGGAAAAAGAGGGAAATGAATTGTATTTTATTATTGAAAATTTCACTTGTTAAATGTGTTAATGCAGTGAAATTTTTCTTAAGACGTGTGGTTTAATTTTAGAGACATGAATCCATCCTGATTATTGGTTATAGACAATATGAGGACATGGATAAAAACATGCCTCTAGTGGTGGAAACTGAGGCACCAATAGTGACAGGTGAGGAAGTTGGGGATTAGTTTAGTGAGAACATTTCTCATATCATTATTTTGATGGAAATAGACCTAGGATGGGTTGTGAAAATCATGAACAATCTGATATGGTAATTTTAGTTTCAGAACCCTCCAACATTTATTGGAGAGGGTGGACCTGAGTAATCATTGTTCTAAACTTATTTTATCTAGACTATACTTGACCATGTAGAGACTCCTCATAATAAGTGATTCAAATTGGAAGCTTAAATGTTATGTGTTCAAGAAAATAATTGGTGGGACATCCAATCTTATGATGGACTGCAAAAAAATATAGAGTGGAAGGAATTTGATGATATTTTATTGGAAAACTTTTTCCTTGAGATTCTTAGGCATAAGATATTAGTTCAGTTTATGTGGCTGACTATGGGGATCATGTTTTTCAGAGACTATGATGAATTATTAAATGATTTGTATCACTTTGGACCATCATTGGTTGATTGTGAGGCTACTATAAAAATTTATTTTAAGGAGGAAATCGATTTGAATGTAATTCATAGTTGAATATATTAAGGCTAAACATGTTTTCATAATTGGTGAACTAGGATGTCCTTTATAAGGGGAGTCTGAAGGAGGATTCCAATGGAGGATAGGTGGTTTCTGTTGGATGGTTAGGTGGAGAAATCTTCCATGAGTAGAAAATGTAATTATGATAATGTTGATCAATGAAGAGGAAATATAATGTCTAGGGTAAGGATAAGTTATAGAGGACCATATCTATGTGATCTGTCATTGGTGCAGAAGGTCGGGTCACTTTTGCAGATCGTGTCCCCAACCACAAGTGGAGTTTCAATATTAGGGTAGGATGGGAAATATACATAGGTTCTTTAGGATCCCACGAATAACATGTAATGATGTAATAGCTAGGCATAATCAAAGTGCTGGAAGGGGATCTTTAACTCAATACTAGACTGACAGTTGGAGTTCTACAGGCTATAGAAGTCGAGGAAGTTGATGTAATGATTTTTAGAATTAAAACTCGTATTAGTAGAGGGGTTTATCATAAGGGGCTCGGACTGCACCATAGGAAAGAGGGATAAGACAATTTCATTTAGTTCATCCTACATTGGTGGGTAGTGAGGCTTGATCATTAATAGTTAGATTTACTATTTGTTTATCATCTATACTACCTAGTGCCTTATTTTATACTTGTGCCTCTCATTATTTTATATCTACACAACTTTTTGAATGGTTTGATCCTGGTTGTGGAGTTCAATACTAGGGTTATGAATATAGATACACCATTGGAAGTACGGTCGAGAGACATCTATTTGTGTAAGGGGTGTTCTCTCGAGTTTGGGGAGTGTCATTTTAGTTGTGATCTTTATATCATTGTCATGTTAGGATTTCACAAAATTATATTTATGTATTGGTTATTAGTAAATCTAGTTCATATATATTATTACTATAGGAGAGTGAATTTTAAATCTCATAACAGTGAAAATTATGTAAACCATGGATAATGGTATATCAAGGATGGAAATGCATGACCATTTCATCAGAAACTGGGGGAGCATACCGTCAAAGTTGAAAGGTTGTTTCTTGAAGATGAAGGTAAAAGGCTTGGTTTCCTTCCAAACTTCGTAGAAATATTTAATGATGTTTTTCCTTGATACATATTAGTTCTACCATGTTAGAGATATTCAGAATTTACAATTGATCTTATGTTGTGGGATGAGCCAATTTATATTCCACCATATATAAGGTAATCAACTGAGCTTCAAGAGTTAAAGACTCAACATGAAGAGTTGATGGATAAGGGGTGGTCTGTCAGAGTACATTTCACAAACCAACATAGGTCGACCCTGAACCGGTCACCCGAGCCGGTCTGCCACATGGCTCGAGAGGCGTTCTGGATCCTCCTGGGATAGTGACAAGCGGAATGGCATAAACAGTGGATGTGGGAATGATTTCGCCCAAAATAAATAAATAAATGAAGCAGGTTAAATAAAACAGAGTAGCAGAAAATAAAAAAACACACTAAAGTAACTAAATAAAAGAAAATAAAACTAACCAAAAGATACAACCACTATCTCTGTGTGGCCTCGTGGGTCACTCTCCACCTCACGACCAAACGTCACCCAAGGCGAACACACCCAAGATGTAGCCTGCACAAACACTAAAAACAGAAAAGAACTATGGTCGTGAGTATTAAAACTCAGTAGGCTAGCCCGATATCTATTCCCAATGCACTACCTATAAAATAAAAGGAACATCATTTCATGTTTGAACTAAAATTTATAAAATTAAGGTTTTCTACATGTTACACAAAAACAAAGTACGAGTCATTTCTGCTTTTCATTTCTCAAAATCCCAAGTCATTATTTTAGTGAGACATTTGCATTTTTCAAAGGGAAAGTGATGTTTATATTTTTAATTTGCACAAAAATTATAAAATACTTTTATTTGAAAACAATTTTTTTATAAACAACTTTAAAACCACACATCACTTTCTAGTAAAAACACTACATATGAAAACGCTACAGTAGTTACACAGTAAGGGTAATGAAAAGAAAATATATACAGGTACCATATTCATCATAGCAAGTAACTGAAAATTCATAGACATGGGAGATCCTAGGATATCAAGAATAAACCAGAAGACACTAATACATGAAAAGTCATCCTTATTGACATGTCACACATGATGAAATCAAAATGCCTAATAAGCTTGACCATCCTTTCTCAGGGAGGCAGAGGGAAAATACCATAGTAATAAACCCAATATATCAACCTACTATGGGCCACTGGTCAGTACCATAACCTACCAGTGCAGCAATAATTCTTAGAATATTTTCTCAATATGCCAGATTCCAATGCCTCAAGTGTTTGGAAAGGGGGTGAGCCAACCGATGCCTACCGAGTATCCAATCATATATATATATAAAACACAACATGCATCACCCTGAGACACTACATAGGACAACCTATTACCTTTAACTACTCAAGTACCTGGATGCCTCTAAGCATGGCCTCTCAAACAATCAATTTCATCTAAGGAAAGAGAGTTATCCTAGGAGGGTTTTTTTCAAAAAAATCACATCATTTTCCATAATGTGTCAAACGGGCATTAAACACTTTTCAAAATCACCACTAAAAAAATTACAACTTCTTTATAAGACCAAAATCAGTTTGAAACCATTTAAGGAACCCCCAAAACAATACTTCACAGGTTGCCAATATTTTTATAAAACCAATACAAAACATTTTATTTTTCCAAATAAACATTAAGAGAAAACTGGAAAATTTCACAAAAGAACCAAAGTACTTATTCACACTTCAAAAAAATAATTTATCATTAAACCAGAACTCTATTTTATATTCCGTGATTAGGTTTAAAATCCAAATAGGCATTCTTTCACTATTGGGTGTCCGCTCGTCAAGAAAATATTTCCAGTGTGGTGTATAAAATAAACAACACTTTTTTACACTGAGAAATTATTTAAAAAAAATTTTGTAGCACTGTTTCACATTTACTAAAATTAATATGATATTTAATTGAAAAGATAGTGTGTGTAAACATAGAAAAACAACACAATTTTCACACCACAAGAATTGAATTATAAATTTGAATAGTAAATGAATTAATCTCAAGTTGTATAGTAATATTCAGGATATATATAGAGGGATCAAGCCATAAGAAATAAAGTAACTTAAATTTTAAAAGCAGTGCAATGGGGACCTACCACGACTCGCTGCTCGAACGCGACAACACGACAACATGACACGCCTCGCACAGGTGCACTAACCGGTGCAAGACGATGACCACAGTATCGTGGGTCTTCCTCACTGACTCGCTGCAACAACCGCACAACTAAAACACATAAACACATACTCAAAACAATTCAAATGAACAAACGGTGCAAACACCGTTCATAAAACTCAATAAATAAAAATGTATATGATATTTTAGAAAGAATTCACTTGGCTTTACCTACTCAACACACATGATGTCTTCAATAACAAACACACAAAATATACCACGTCAAAACGAAAATCACAACATTTTCACAGACTAACAATCCACTACAAAATTTATTCAAATGAAAACAATTGACAAAACACATGCTAACATATGGGAATGCTACTAACTAAATAAAATTCATGCAAAACTCCAACAAAACAAAACATTCACCAAATAAATAAATTAAAGAACATGGCAGATTAATCAAACAAACAAGAAAATCATCGTAGACACATGCTGACATAAACCAGGAACCGACTCAAAACATATTTTTAATCAATTCTAAAAATTTCAGAACACTATAGAAAGATAATTATGTGCATAACAAAACTGCGAAACATGTTTTAAAACTTAGGGATAGAGAGAAAATGTTAGCAGAGTGCTCTGGAAATAAAAATACGTTAAATCACCTTCCTCGGAGGGGCGCGAATACAATCACGCCTCAACGGAAGGGAGAAGAGAACATTGCGGACCCATCACATACCTAAAAAAGAGGAACACACAAAAAAGGAACCCCACAATTAGGGTTTTGAAAAATCAAATTAAAACTATAATCCAAGCTCAATAAACATCGGAAAACATACCGGAGAGGGAAGAGGAGAGGGCGGAGGAGAGGTAAGCTGTGGCGCTGGTGCAAAAAGATGGGGGTGTTGAGATGGGGGCTGGGCCACCGAGAAAGGGAGAAGTGTAGCGGTCGGACATCAGTCAGAAGGTGGAGCCATGGTGGTCAGGACTGTGATGTGTTGGGGGTTCAGGCCGCCGCCAAGAAGCAGGTCCCGCGAGCGTGGCCGGCAGGGAGCGGGGTAGGTGCGGCCAGAGGGGGAGGGTGTCGTGCGGGGTGATTCCCGCCGGGAAGGGAGGTGGCAGGCACTGTGGGAGGGTGACGCGACGGGAGGCGGGTACTGCCGAAGGGTGGCACATCGTGAGGTAGGAGCGGGTGAGGAGGACGTGGAGGGCTGGTGCGGGGGTGCGCAACAATGGGAACAAGGTCGGTGGAGAACAGGGAGGAGCATGGGAGGTTGGCTTCGTGCAGGGAGGATCAGGGGTGGCGGGATGTGGGCTGCATTGCGTAGAGAGGGGGTGGGTAGCACTGCGTCGCGCCATGGGGAAAAGAAGGGGGCTGGGTTGTGCTAGGTTTAGGTTGATTTTTTCTTTTTATTATTATAAAAGAAGTTAGAATAATAAAACAAATAAAATTTTAATAATAATGACATTGAAAGTAATAATAATTATTCATAATTTTATTCATTTTAATTTAAATAATAACAATATTAATAACAACTAAATAATTATATTTACAACAATTTCATTGATAATATTATTAACAATTTTTAATAATGAAAATATTTTTATCTACACAAAAATATTATTATTATTACAATTTAAACATTTAATTTAATTTATTTACATCAAATTTTATTTAATTTAAACATTACACGTTTGTGTAGCCACTTGGGTCGATCGTGTGGTCACCGCCAACCATGATATGTCCGCGCACCAATCCGACAACCACCAAAACAGTTAAACGATAGAAAATTTAGATCGGCACTCAAATTTCTCCTTGACGAAGCTACCCGAAGTCAAGAAATAATAAAAAATAATAATAAAAATAGTCGGGGTGTGACAATTCCCTCCACCACAAAAATTTCTTCCCACAAAAAGTCACCAAGCCAACAGTTAAAATAACTCGAGTTCACGCCCAGAAAAAACCGAGGAAAAACTGTGAATCCTAGGATGACCTTACTCTCCACAGGTCACACCCGACCAATTAAAGAGAAAATCGAAGCCCGAGGTTGAGGGGAGAACATGGGAGGGTTCTCCCCACCATAAGAATTTACTAATATTGAAACCTAATAATACCAAACCCGAGGGGGGACAACACGGGAGATCCCAAACTGAACCCATTTATCTTCTCCACATGGACCGAACAACACTTAGAGACTTAAATAGAAAGCTTGCTATGAAATGACCCAACACCCCGAGGATACGAAATTAACTCAACACTTATCACACCGACCAAATAAAATCCTCACTACAACTAGAGACTATGTAATTCCATGCCCGAACTCAGAAAGGACCCCAAAACACAGCCCATTAATTTCAAAAAACCAAACATCCCCCCCTAACAAACACAATTGAGACCAAACTCAAAATTAGAACGACCTGTTTATTCGCGGGTCCAACACCCTTCAAAGAAATCTGAATGATTTCGAAGCCACACTGAGAATAGATAAGACCTCTTAGACTACGATAGAACAAGTTCATCACACCACCACAACAAGGATGAGATTATGACGGTGATAAGAACAGAACAAGGAAAATTTTGGATATTTCAATTCCAAAGATGAATAAATTATCTAGAATGAGGTTCCACATACCCTCAGAAACTCCTGACTATGCGTGAGCTTCACCCCGAGACCTGTGGCTGGGGCCCTGACAGCTAAAGCATCTCCTGCCTCATATCCAGGCATTTTCAACTTCTTGTTTCTAACTCCTTCTTCCGTTTGATGATTCCAACAACCACGATGGTCGTACATTCTCAAAGGGATGCAACATGATGACTTAGAATGTCCGGATAGGCCATACTAGTGGTGCACAGGAGAGCGGTCTGACGAACTTGGAGCTGGTACCGATGAGGATAGTTTTTTGGAGGTGGGTTCCACTAGCTCGCACTCCTTGCCAGGTGGGGAACCTTCCGGAAGTCAACTACCATTGATCACACCCAAAACTCCAACGACGATGAGACATCTCAACTTTACTAGTCCTAAACTAAACCCTCAAATAACTCTAGGGAGTTATGAACCTTAACTATCTGGGGTGTTCCCAATAACTTGAAGACACGCTATATTTTTGATCTACACAACTACCTCTAACAAACCTTGATTACTTCGATAAGCAAGAAACACACAAAAGAACTAAGAATTGGGTATAACTCATTAACAACTTTTGGAGTCTTTCTGGGTGGAAAACTCATAACAACACGAAAACAACGTCGAAACCAGAATCAAGCCAAAACTCAATTAAAGAAACAACAAAAGACAAGGGAAACAGGACCATAAGCCACCCATATATAAATACAAGCATAAATCACTATTCAAAAACCATCATTTCTTTAAGATTTTAAAACCCACCAATGGAACCTTATGAACCGTCACATGTGCATTAATTTAATCTCACTCACATCATCTGTAAACAGGTGCCCCTACGCACTCTCCATATGTACCAACACACGTGTGAGCCTCCATAAAGAGTGCCAAGGTTCAGACACTTATTTTTCCTACCAAATCCAAACACATACCCATTTTTTCAAACTGAAACACCTTCTCTTTAAAAAACCCACTTTAGTAATTTCAAAAATAATTTGGAAGAAACCCACTTTTTTCATTTCGAAATCACTTTAATTTTTAACACACACTCACATCGACCGAGTTCAAAATGAAACAAAACCAACTATAAGCCATCGGAAAGAGGAACTAGTGTATGTGCCTAACCCAACGACATGGTGGTGAGCCATGCCCCAAGTAAGACATAACACTAAGAGGACCCTAAACCGGGAACTTGGACTCCACATGGGTCACCACCCAAAATGAGGCCGCAACATGAACCGATTCACCTCCATGGTCATCCCTCAATAAAAAACAACCAAAGATAAAATATTCAAATTCCGGACTAACCCTGGTAACTCAGGTCTCATCACGAGCGGTGGTGATCAGGCACTGACCCATAACCTACCTCTTGTGACCCGACTGTCCTAATATCCATCTACCGGACATCCCAAATAACAAATGGCACTCTGAAAAGTGGGGTCCGCTATGAGCCAACCACCACTGATAACATTTTTTCATGAACCAAACCAGGTCGACCCTAAACCGGTCACCCGAGCCGGTCCGCAATATGGCCTGAGAGGTGTTCTTGATCCTCCAGGACTGGTGACAAGCGCCAGGGCATCAACAAAGGCTGTGCGAATGATTTCTCCCAAAATAAATACATAAATGAAGCAGGTGAAATAAAATAGAATATAGAAAAATAAAAAACAGAGTAATGTAACTAAAAAGAAAATAAAACTAACCGAAAGAGACAACCCCTATCTCAATGTGACCTCATGGGTCACTCTCTACCTCATGACCAAAATTCGCCCAAGGCGAACGCACCCAAGCTGTAGCCTGCACAAACACTAAAAACAGAAAAGAACTATAGGCGTGAGTATTAAAACTCAGTAGGATAGCCCAATAAATATTCCTAATGCACTACCATTA
Organism: Viscum album; assembly: GCA_963277665.1. Lineage (NCBI taxonomy): Eukaryota > Viridiplantae > Streptophyta > Magnoliopsida > Santalales > Viscaceae > Viscum > Viscum album. The sequence goes on from OY728164.1 coordinate 1,497,082,172, forward strand.
AAATAAAAGGAACGTCATTTCAAGTTTGAACTACAATTTATAAAAGTAAGGTTTTCTACATGTTACTAAAAAACAAAGTACGAGTCATTTCCCCTATTAATTTCTTAAAAACCTAAGTCATTTTTTTAGTGAGAAATAAACATTTTTAAAAGGGGAAGTGATGTTTACATTTTGAATTTTCAAAAAAAGTATAAAACACTTTTACTGGAAAACATTTTTTTCATAAACCACTTTAAAACAACACATCACTTTCTAGTAAAAACACTATATATGAAAACTCTACAGTAGTTACACAGTAAGGGAAATGAAAATAAAATATATATAAGTACCATATTCATCCCAATAAGTAACTGAAAAGTCATAGACATGGGTGAACCTAAAAGATCGAGAATAAACCATAAGACACCAATACATGAGAAATCATCATTATTGAAAAGTCACACACGATGAAATCAAAAGACCCAATATGCTCAACCATGCTTTCTTAGGAAAGCTGAGGGAAAATCCCATAGTAATAACCCCAATATATCCACCTACTATAAGCCACTGGTCAGTACCATAACCTACCAGGGAAGCAATAATTCTTAGAAAATTCTATCAATATGCCAGATTCCCATGTCTCAAGTGTTTTGAAAGGGGGTGAGCCAACCAATGCCAACCGACCATCCAATCATAAATATATATATATATATATATATATAAAGCACAACATGCATCACCCTGCGCCACTCCATGGGACAAGCTCTGGCCTTTAACTACTCAAGTATCGGAGAGCCTCTAAGCACGGCCTCCCAAACAATCAATTACATCCATTGTAAGAGAGTTATCCACGGAGGGTTTTTGTCAAAACAATCACATCATTTTACATAGAGTGTCCAACGGGCACTAAACACCTTTAACAATCACCACTAAAAAAGTAAAACTTCTTTATAAGACTAAAACCAGTTTAAAACCATTTAAATAACCCCCAAAACACTATATCACAGGGTGGCAATATTTTTATAAAACCAAACCAAAACATTTTTATTTTACAAATAAACTACAAGAGCCAACTGGGAAACTACTCAAAAGAACCAAAGTACTTATTCACGCTTCAAAAAAATCATTTATCATTAAACCATAAATCTATTTGATATTCCATGATTATTTTTAAAAGACAAATGGGAATTCGTTCACTATTGGGTGTCCGGTCTTCTTGAAAATATTTCAAGTGTTGTGTATAAAATAAACAACACTTTTTTACACTGAGTTATTATTAAAAAAACAATTATGTTATACTATTTAACATTTACTAAAATAAATATAATATTTAATTGAAAAGTTAGTGTGCACAAACATAACAAGAAGACACCATTTTCACACCACCAGAATTAAATTATAAATTTTCATAGTTGATGAATTAATCTCAAGTTTCATAGTAATATTCAGCATATATATAGAGGGTGCAAACCGCAGGAAATAATGTAACATAAATTTTAAAATAAGTGCAATGGGGACCTACCTCGACTCACAATTCGAATGCAACAATGCGACAGCACGACACGCCTCGCACAGGCACACAAACACGCGCATGCCGACGACCGCAGTATCTCGGTTCTTCCTCGCCGACACACTGCAACAACCGCACAACTAAAACACATAAACAGATAATCAAAACAATTCAAACGAACAAACGGCGCAAACACCGTTCATATAACTCAATAAATAAAAATTTATATGATAGTTTAGGTAGAATTCACTTAGCTTTACCTACTCAACGTACACGATGTATTCAATACCAAAGACACAAAATAAACCATGAAAAAAATGAAAATCACAACCTTTAAACAGACTAGCTATCAACTAAACAATTTATTCAAATGAAAACAATTAACAAAACGCAAGATAACATATGGGAAAGCTACTAACCAAATTAGATGCATGCTAAACTCCAACAAAACAAAATTTGAACCAAATAAATAAATTACAGAACATATTAGATTAATAAACCAAACAAGAAAATCATCGTATACACATGCTGACATAAACCAGGAACCGACACAAAACATTTTTTTTAATCAATTCTAAAAATTTCACAACTCTATAGAAAGATAATTAAGTGCATAAAAAAACTGAGAAACAAGTTTTAAAACTAAGGGACAGAGTGAAAATGATATCAGAGTGCTCTGGAAAGAAAAATATGTGAAATAACCTTCCTCGGAGGGGCGCGAATACAATCGCACGTCAACGGAAGGGATAAGATAACATTACAGACCCATCGCATACCTAAAAAAAGAGGAACACACAAAAAAGGAACCCCACGATCAGGGTTTTTCCAACTCAATGGAAAACTCTAATCCAAGATCTATAAACATCAGAAAACATAAAATAGAGGGAATATGAGAGGGCAGAGGAGAGACTAGCCGAGGCGCTGGTGCAGAAAGATGGGGGCGCCAAGATGGGGGTTGGGCCGCTAGGAAAGGGAGCAGTGTAGCGGCTGGACAGTAGTTGGAAGGAAGAGACACGGTGGTCGGGACTGTGATGCGTAGGGGGTTCAGGCCGCTTCCGGGAAGTAGGTCGCGTGAGCGGGGCCGGTTGGGGGTTGGGTAGGTGCGGCTGGAGAGGGAGGGTGTCATGCGGGGTGCTGCCCGCCGGGAAGGTAGGTGGAAAGCGCTGCGGGAGGGTGACGCGACGGGAGGCGTGTGTTGTCGAAGGGTGGCACAGAGTGAGGAAGGAGTGGGTGATGAGGACATAGAGGGCTGGTGCAGGGGTGCGCAGTGATGGGAACAAGGTCAGCAGCAGATAGGGAGGAGCATGGGAGGTGGGCTTCATGCAGGGAGGATCAGGGGTGGCGGTCTGTGGGCTGCATCGCGCAGAGAGGGGGTGGGTAGCGCTACACCGCGCTATGGGGAAAAGAAGGGGGCAGGGTTGCGCTAGGTTTAGGTTGTTTTTTTCTTTTTATTATAATAACAATAATTACAATAATAAAACAAATAATAATTTTAATAATAATGGCACTTAATGTAATAATAATTAGTCATAATTTTATTCACTTTCATTTAAATAATAACAATATTAATAACAACTAAATAATTGTATTTACAACAATTTCATTGATAATATTATTAACAATTTTTAATAATGAAAATATTTTTATCTACACAATAATATTATTATTATTACAATTTAAACATTTATCATATTTTATTTACATCAAATTTTATTTATTTTAAACAATACACATTTGTGAGGCCACTTGGCCCGATCGTGCTGTCACTGCCAACCATGTGATGTCTACGCACCAGTCTGACACCCACCAAAACTGTTAAACGATAAAAATTTTAGACCGTCTCCCAACTTGAACCTTGATGAAGCTACCTGAAGTCCAGAAATAATAAAATAGAATAATAAAAAAAATATTCGTGGTGTGACAGTACATCACCTTGGGGTTCCTCAGTCTTGTTTGAAAATAAGTCTTACAAGACTCTATGCATATGTATTGATAATCGATGGTTGGACTAGAGGACTATGATGAACTATTATCCCCTACTATGTATTGATAATCTATTTGACCAGTTGCAGGGGCCTGTGTTTTCTTTAAGAACGAATTGTGATTGGTGTATAGTTACTTAAGATTTAAACCTTTTGATATTCCAAGGATATATTTCAAAATTAGGTATGGCCTTTATGTGTTAATCTTGAATCTATTTGGTTTGAAATCTTGTAGTGTTTGTGGACTTAATTAATAGAAGATCTCACCCATACTAGGATCAGTTTTTTGTAGTGTTTGTGGATGAAATCATTGTTCACTACAAGACTCAAGATGATCATTCCCATATTCTTGAAATAATCCAGAGTACAGTAATAGGTTCTCAGATATATTACATGATATATAATTGTTATATTTTTATTGATCAAGTGTAATTCTTGGGTCACACCATCTTTGAGGAAGGTTTGTAAGTAGACCCATAAAAGGTGCATGCATTTATTCCTTGAGAGCATCCCAAAAATGTTTTTTATATTCGTATATTTCTAAGGATAAAAGGTTATTATTAGAGGTTCATCCAAGACTTTTTATAATTGGAATCACCACTTTTGGGCTTCACTAAGAAGAGAATAAATGTTGAATATTCCAGATCATCTGATAATGCCTTCCAGGAGTTGAGTAAATACTGAGAAAGAACACCAATCTTGATCCTACCCCAGTCCGATGAAGAGTATATGGTGTTTTTGGATGCCTCTAGTATCAAGATTGGAGCAGTTTTGTTATAGGGAGAACAATTTTTGGTGTATGGTTCTCAACTATGGAGGCCACATGAATAGAATTACCCTATACATGACCTTGTGTTGGATGTATTGGTTTATGATTCTATGTGTTGGTGACATTATCTATTGTGAGAAAATTTTAATGTGTATAATGATTATAATATCATAAAGTATATATTTTATTAGTGAGAATTGAATCTATGATAGTAGAGGTGGGTACAGTGTATGTGGTCATATTATTTTGAGTTAGCATGTAAGCTTGAAAATTGAAATAGTGTTTTTGATGCTCTCGAAAGAAAAAAAATCAGACTTAAGAACATTATTAGCCCAGTTCTGACTGAATGATGATGAATTTATTGGGTAAGATTCGTGTTCTGTTTTAGGACAGATAGTAGAATATGTTTCTAATTTTAGTTTCAATGGATTCTATGCTTTTTAACAAGATAAGATATAGGCATTATGAAGATCCTTAGTTTTTTGGCATGAGGGAAATACTTTTAGGTGGGGATACATCTTCATGTGGGAACATAAATGAGGATGTGATCATCTATGTTTGGGGATGTTTTTTTGTGCCTATGAGTATGCAAGAATATGTGATTCATGAATTTCATACCTCAAAGTTGGTGGTGTAACACCCCAAGCTTCCATGGTATGCTTCTCTTTGAATAATACAGTAGTGTGTGTTGTACGCAACATCGAGTTCTAACACACACCACAACCATTCAAAGTTGCCGTTATGAATAGTGATACCTAATTTTTGAAATTTTATAAATTTTATCTTTCAAAATGGAGTTCATTTTTGAATTCAGAATATCAATTATATCTTAGGGTGAAATTTTGGCATTGTTCTGAAAAACATCAATTTTTGATGAATAGTGAAACCACTAAGTGGTAGTTAAAAAACTGATTTTTAGTTTAAATGAAACATTACCACTTCTGTGATTTGATTTTAAAAAATCCAACATAAATGGTTTTCATTAGGAAGTAAAATGTTGTTCAATGGGATTAAAATAATTTTTTGGTGGAATAGTAACTTTTAAGTTTAATTAATCGCGATTAAAGGTACTTATTGAAATTTAAGGTAAAAATGATATTATAAAAATATGAAAATACCCTTACACTTGTCATACACTTATTGGATGAGTAATGGCCGACCAAGAAAATCCTTGGGTAAACTTGGGGACCCCATGGAGCCACTTGTGTAAGAAAATGACATTAATAACTTTTTATTTAAAGTAAAAGTAAAATTGTCACAAACACGTGTTGTTTTACAAAATCAATTATTACATAGGGTTATATAAGTTAACATTTAAACTATAAATATTCACCGGAATGATAAGGATATTTTCTACAACATGATATTTTATTTATAATTTTTAGACATTAAATAAATTAAATTTTTTATGACACTATGATGATGCAGCGATTACCTCATTAACTAACGATATAAATAAAATGAAAAGATAATGTAAAATATAAGACTTAGACTTTTCCAAAACAAATTTTATGAGTAGATCTAGAACCCTTATCACCTTATCCTCGAAATATATAAGTGTGGGACCTCTAAAATCCGAAACTCATTGTATAATAAAGTAACATTTCATTACTTTCCAAGAGTGCCCCTCCTCTCCTCTTATAAAAGGCCCCCACCTCTACCAGCTTATTCACACCTTCAAGCCATTTGGCTTGGCCAAAATCCACCCAAATACTCTCTAAACGTCCCTCTATTACTCCTAGAAGCCTCAACTTGGGCAGAATTCTTCCCATGTAATCCTTTGGCTCAAATCAAAGAGAGTTACACTATTTTATGGTAATGTCTTCTCTTATGTTATTTTGTTTTATTTTGCTTCTCCAACCCCATAAACTCTTTCTATTATTTTCTTTTGTAACAATACCAGTATCTTTAATATACTAGGATATTGTTATGAGAAGGATTTTATTTACACTTACACACACCATCGTCTAATGGTTAAAGAACATACTATTTCTGTGGTTGGCGAATTTCTGCCTCACGAAAAGATGATTGTTAAATCTTATTTTAACACCTATCATGGTGGCCATTATTATGAAACTATTTTTATATATGATATATATTATGTTTTTGTTTTCCTTATTATTATTTATTTTTCATTTATGGCATAACTTTATCATTCCCATTATGGGTAAACGCGATAATTTCATTTTAGGTAGTGTGGACTATCGCCCCCTCAAAGTGATTTGAATCGTTAATGCCATATGTGGGATGTATAAAGGATGGAGTAAATGATATTATATATGATATTATACTGGAATTATAATATATCTTTATATAATTATGATTTCATTCCATTAAATATGAAATATAAATGAAAGTAGCGGTCATGCGTACGTATGGCTTACCGTCTCCATGAATGGTGAATTTCATTTCCTACCACTAAATGTTAGGTAATATTATAAAGGAAAGTATATACTGGATATATATGATATATATGATATCTATATCATGAATATAATTATGGATATAATGGATATTTTACCACATGAACAACTTGTAATTATAAGAAGTTTATTTTTGACCCAATTACCAAAGATCGACAAAACGACCGTCATTAACATAAATAATTACATAATGTTCATAACATGGTAATAATTGATATCAAAGGAATAATAAACTTGAAAAGGGTTCTTAAGAAATTATAAATTAACTTTATTTTATTATTCAGGAGATTAAAGAACGGTCGAATCAAGTCAGACATGAGGTAAGGGAACTTCTTAACCCAATTTCCGTTCTTTGGGTTAATCTCCTACTTTCAAAGTATGTCATGATATTATTATGTCATATCTTGTATTTATAATTTTTTTATTGGTACTTATCGTTAATACACATAATAGATCTATTTTATTTAAAAAATTATCTTTGTAAGGGACTTCGTCTCAATCTCCATTCGTTGAGGCATATTTTGTTTTATAGACAAATTTCTTTTATACGCTACATAACCCCCTTTGACTTTTACGTTTATTCAAAAGGAATATTTTTATATGAAACATTTTACTAAACAAAAAAAAGGAAGGTTTTTTTGTCGTACGTATGTGGCGAAAATGACTTCTCCGCCACTGTGACCATTATTTGAGTTTCGGCTTCCTCTACAAGCCATAATTTTTTTAAATGAAAAATAAATACAAAGTTTTACTTTTCATTTATTTTGGTATTGAAAATGGTTTTATTATATCAATTTTTTGTATTGATATCTTTTGATTGAAATGTAGAAATGTTATGTTTCATTTATGCATGTTTTATATGATACTATTATGTTATGGTTTATGATATTTTTAAACCATTTCATATAAGGAATGAATTGGACTTAATAAGTGACGGGAAGAGCCTGTTATAGCTCCTCGATGCATCGGCAGGTCTCATGAGACAAACTAGTGTTTTGGCACGAGGCCTTGACAAAATCTTATTTTTAGTCTTGGCACGAGGCCTTGGATATTTGGTTATGATAGTCTGGCATTATGCATTCCATCATTATGAAAGTGGTTATTGATATTGCATGTGATTATTCAACTAGTAGAATATCCATGTGAATAAGTAAACGACATTATCACATTATACTTTTTCCATATTATGTTGAAGTTCAAGTTTGAAAGGCTTTTGTTTTAGTCATACATTGCCTTAAATGTTTATGTTTATTTATGAAAGCTTCCACTATATTGTTATCCTTACTAATCATATGAGCTCATCCCTTCCAATGTTTTAATTTTTCTAGGATGTGAAGAAGTATATTATGAATGACCTGCAGGGATAGTTTGAGGGGATATAAAGACAATATGTTGTAGTAGTTTTGTTTTACTTTATGATGTGATGTAAGACTTATGAATGTATCTAGTGTTTCCAAGGCTACTAAACTAATTGGTTTTTTTGAGACATGATCTTTTGTGATCATGCCAATGTTACGCAATAATGCACAGACTCTGGGTAACTGGGGTCGGGGTGTTACAGTTGGTATCAGAGGCAGTTTATTACTAACCCTGTAAGATATATTTAGATAAAATCTAATTAGAGCACATAGCCCTAAGATAGACTTTGAGGAATAGTATAGAAGATCTTCCTAGAATTTTGGTATTGTAGAGATTTTATGAGTTTTCTGAGTAATACATCCTTGTCTAGATACGAGCCGGTATAGGCGGCTCTGGCACAGATGTACCTACGGGTAAAACTCGAAAGCACCGCATTGAGCTAGACTCGAACGGGAACTGGTGCACGATAACGGGCCTTGCTTCACTCTTGGTTATGACATTCCCAGGGGATATGCTTAGGATAATTCTCGTTTTCTTTACAAACCATTATGAAGGGTTTATGAGTATATAATTACTCAAATAAAACATTTTTATGATTATATTTCAATTTATGTTAAGTTTTTAAAAAGTATGGAATTATGTATTTTGATTCATAAACTAATCTAGTTTATGTAATTGTTTAGAAATGGCACCTAGTGGGAGGAATGGAAACTATATAAATGCACAGACTCTATGTAGGGATTTCCCTCGTGCTCAAGATAACTATAATGGAGATGGTGATACAACTGGTGATGATTAGCTTATCACCATACTGCGACAACTCACTCAGGCTATGAAAAATAACCTTACTCGTATGGAGCACCCTGATCCGCAACATAGAGGATCAATGTTAGACCGCTTCATGAGGCAACGACTGCCAAAATTTAATGGGGGTACAAATCTATTAGTAGCTGATCAATGGATAAACTCCTTAGAGAAAATATTCCACACCTTGGGGAGTAGTGAATGGGAGAAGGTTGTCATGACAGTCTACCACCTCACTGGTGATGCCGATCAATGGTGGTCGCTGATTCAAAACAAAAAGGAAGATAAAGAAGTATCAAGTATGGAAAGGAGGGAATTTAAGGAGATTTTTGTAGAAAAATACTTTCCACATGACCATCGAGCAGATATGGAAAGGCAATTTCTGAGTCTGAGGCAGATGGAGGATGAGAATGTCGCAAAGTATGAGGCTAACTTTACAAGGTTAGCAAGGCATGCTGCAGATTATATACGTAGCCCAAGAAGTAAGATTGATCGTTTCTTTGATGGGATAAAACCATTTCTCCATCGAGCATTAGTCTCACAAACCTTCTCGTCGTACGAAGATATTGTCTCTTGTGCTATCAAGACAGAAAATGAATTCTCTATGTCTTATGACATTAAAGCAAAGCAAGAAAAGAAGAGATCTTCTTATCAATCTGGAAATGGAAATAAGGGGAACAAGGGGAAATTTGAATATCATTCCTACAGTAAATGTGGGAAGAAACACCACGGTACTTACTTGAAGGGAATGAGAGTCTGTTACAAGTGTGGTGAAAAAGGCCACCAAGCTCATGATTGCAAGGGAATGAAAGTTGCTGTCAATTTGGAATGCTATAATTGTATAGAGATGTGAAATTATGCAAATTAATGTCCTAAGAGTCAGGGGAAATTACCTCAAAAGAGGCCAAAGGATCAAGGCCAGGCTTATGTTATCACTACTGTTGAGGTTGAAGCTTCGAAAGACGTGGTGGCATGTAATTTAATGGTTTCTTCAAGTTTAGAAAATGCATTATTTGATTCAAGATCATCGCATTGTTTCATATCTTCACAGTTTTCTAAGAAAATTAGATATTTCCCATTTGATTTAACAAGATAATTTTCAGTCAAAACTTATATGCGAAGTATCATTGCAAAAAAAATTTGTGAATCAGTCCCCATTAGAGCACATAAATGTTCTTTATCCACTGATCTCATTGTCATACCTATGATTGAGTTTTATATAATCCTTGGTATGGATTGGATTTTGGACTATGATGCAAATATTTATTGTACGAAGAATGAGGTTACGATTTTTGATGATGATGATAAGGAACACCTTATTTTTAGAGGAGAATCGTCACCACCTAATTCTTGTTTAGATCCACCCCCAGTAGCTCAACTAAATTCAATTATTGGGGAGGAAGAGAATTAAATAACTAAGGGTGAGGAATGGAATGTTCAAATAGAGTATGTACCTATTGTGAAAGAATATGTAGATGTGTTTCCGGATGATTTACCTGGACAACCTCCAGAATGAGAAGTTGAGTTTTCCATTGATTTAATTCTGGGATCAAGGCCTATATCGAAGACCCCTTATAGAATTTCCACCATGGAATTATTTGAACTAAATAAAAAACTATAGTAATTGAGTAATAATGGATATATTCTCCCTAGTGTTTCTCCATGGGGAGCCCCTGTCCTTTTTGTTAAGAAGAAATATGGATCTATGAGGTTGTGCGTTGACTACAGGGAGATCAATGCTATAACAATAAAGAACAAGTATCCCCTACCTCGCATTGATGATTTATTTGACCAATTGCATGGAGCTCAATACTTCTCAAAGATTGACCTTCGATATGGATTCCATAAGTTGTGTGTGAAGAAGGAATACATTCCGAAGACAGCATTTCAAACAAGGTACGAGCATTACGAGTTTACAGTAATGCCTTTTGGATCGACTAATGCACCCTCTGTATTCATGGATCTAATGAATAGATTTTTCAAGGAATATCTTGATGATTTTGTGGTGGTATTTATTGATGATATCTTGGTATACTCCAAAATCGACGAAGATCATGAAAATCACTTGCACATTATCTTGAAGACTCTTAGAAGACATGAATTATATGGGAAGTTTAGCAAGTGTGAATTCTGGCTTCAGGAGATTTCTTTTCTTGTCCATATTGTCTCTAAGGATGGAATTTCCGTTGATCCTTCTAAGACCAAGGCCATCCAAGAATGGCCAGCACTGACGAGTATAACTGAGGTACGCAACTTTATTGGTTTGGTAGGTTATTATCGACGTTTTTTCCAGAATTTTTCCCAATTGGCTAACCCATTAACAAAGCTCACACGTAACGGGGTTAAATTTGTCTGGAAAAAAGAGTGTGAAAATGTTTTGAAAAACTGAAGAGAATATTAGTCAACGCTCCTATATTTACTCTACCATCAGGGAATGATGGGTTTTTTATTTATAGTGATGCATCAATGAAAGGACTTGGTTGTGTCGTTATGCAGAATGATAGGGTTATTGCCTATGCATCACGACAGCTAAAAATTCATGAGCAGAACTATCCTACTCATGATCTCGAGTTAGCTGATGTAATCTTTTCCTTGAAGATATGGAGACATTATCTCTATGGTGAAAAATGTGAGATATATACCGATCACAAGAGTTTGAAATATATTTTCTGACAAAAAGAACTCAACATGAGGCAAAGGCGATGGCATGAACTACTCAAGGATTATGATTGCACGATACACTACCACCCATGGAAGGTAAATAAGGTTGCATATGCTTTGAGTAGAAAAGATCATGGAGTTTTAAACATGATGAGAGTGGAAAGGGATCCTATTTTCATTGATCTAGTAGAGATGGATATGGGAATCACCATGGAGTGTGAAACATCAAAAAAAATTCAAATGGTTTCCAAACCATCTTTACTAGAAAGGATAAAGTGTTCTCAGACCAATGATGAAGAGTTGAAAAAGAAGATTAAAGCTATGAATGATGGGCGATTGAGTGAATTTGTGTATGAAGATGGAATTTTGAAATTTGGGAGGAGACATTGTGTTCCCGATATACCTGATTTAAAGAGGGAATTGTTGGATGATTCTCATAGTTCCAATTTCTATATACACCCTGGGAGCACCGAAATGTATAGAGATTTAAAGGGAAATTTTTGGTGGGACAACATGAAGGGGGATATTGCTGATTTTGTGTCAAGATGTATGGTTTGTCAACAAGTGAATGCTGGAAGGAAACTTCCTGGTGAAGTATTGTAACCTCTTCCCATACCTGAGTGGAAATGGGATAATATTACGATGGAATTTGTCATGGGACTACCAAAGACTCTTAGAAGGAATGACACATTATGGGTCATTATTGATCGTCTCATGAAGTCAGCACATTTTCTTGCTATAAGGGAAGATCTACCACTTGAAAGTCTAGAAAGACTATATATTAATGAAGTTGTGAGACTTCATGGAGTACCCCTGTCGATTGTCTCAGATCGTGATCCCCATTTTACATCAAGATTCTGGAAAATTCTTCAGAAGGCCTTGGATACTGAACTTCGTTTGAGCACTGCTTACCACCCTCAAACAGATGGACAATCAGAACGAACTATTCAAACCATAGAAAACATGTTGAGATCATGCTCACTTGACTTTTAGGGTATGTGGGATCAATATTTACCTCTGGTACAATTTTCCTATAACAATAGCTTCCATTCAAGTATTCAGATTGCACTATATGAAGCGTTATATGGAAATAGATGTCTCACACCGACCTGTTAGGATGACTATGGTGAATGAAAACTTGTAGGCCCAGAACTAGTAGAGGAAACAATAAAAAAGGTGAAGGTAGTCCAAAATCACATCAAAGAAGCTCAAATTAGGCAGAAGATCTATGCTGAAAACCGAAGGAAGGAGTTTGAATTTCAGGTAGGAGATCATGTTTTCTTGAAGGTATTTCCATGGAAGGGAGTTATACGTTTCGGTAAGAAGGGTAAATTGAGTCCCAAGTACATCGGACCCTTCGAAATTCTAGAACGAATTGGGGATGTATCTTACCATTTGGCAATGCCGCCAAGTATCTCCAAAGTTCACGATAAATTCCACGTATCACTGTTGAGAAAATACATGTCTGACCCAATGCATGTACTCACCTATGAAAAATTAGAACGGGAACCCAATCTGTCTTATTGCGAAGAGCCCGTCAGGATTCTTGATACAAGAGAACAAGTGCTGAGAAACCAAACGACTCATCTGGTAAAAGTTCTATGGAGAAACCATAAGATGGAGGAGGCAACGTGGGAACCTGAGGAACTTATGATGAAGAATCACCCAAGTATTTTTATACAGTGATATTATATGAAATTTTGAGGAAAAAATTATTTTAGGGAGGAGAGAATGTCACACCCCAAGCTTTTATGGTACGCTTCTATTTGAATAATACAGTAGCGTGTGTTGTACACAACATCGAGTTCTAACACACACCACAACCATTCAAAGTAGCCGTTATGAATAGTAATACCTATTTTTTGAAATTTTATAAATTTTATCTTTCAAAATGGACTTCATTTTTGAATTCTGAATATCAATTATATCATAGGGTGAAATTTTGGCATTGTTTTGAAAAACGTCAATTTTTGATGAATAGTGAAACCACTAAGTGGTAGTTAAAAAAATTGATTTTTAGTTTAAATGAAACATTACCACTTCTGTGATTTGATTTTAAAAAATATGATATACATGGCTGTCATTAGGAAATAAAATGTGGTTCAATGGGATAAAAATAACTTTTTGGTGAATAGTAACTTTTATGTTTAATTAATCACGATTAAAGGTAATTAGTGAAATTTATGGTAAAAATGATATTATAAAAATATGAAAATACCCTTACACTTTTCCTAAACTTATTGGATGAGTCATGTCCGACCAAGAAAATCCATGGGTCAACTTGGGGACCCAATGGAGCCACTTGTGTAAGAAAATGACATTAATAACATTTTATTTAAAGTAAAAGTAAAATTGTCACAAACATGTGTTGTTTTACAAAAACAATTATCACATGGGGTTATATAAGTTAAAATTTAGACTATAAATATTCATTGGAAATATAAAATGATTTCCTACATCATGATATTTTTTTATAATTTTTATACATTAAATAAATTAAATTTTTTATGACACCATGATGATGCAGCGATTACCTCATCAATTAATGATTTAAATAAAATGAAAAAATAATGTAAAATCTATGACTTAAACTTGTCCAAAACCTATTGTATGAGTAGATTTCGAACCCTTATAAAATTATCCTCGAAATATATAAGTGTGGGACCTTTAAAATCTGAAACTCACTATATAATAAAGTAACATTTCATTACTTTCCAAGAGTGCCCGTCCTCTCCTCTTATAAAAGGCCCCCACCTCTACCACCTTATTCACACCATCAAGCCATTTGTCTCGGCCTAAATCTTCCCAAATACTCTCTCATATTCTCTCTATTACTCCTAGAAGCCTAAAATTGGGACTAAGTCTTCCCAAGAAAGCCTTTGGCTCAAATCAAAAAGAGTTACCCGATTTTAACGTAATGTCTTCTCTTATGTTATTTTATTTTATTTTGCTTCTCCAACCCCTTAAACTCTTTTTATTCCTTTATTTCGTAATAATAATAGTATCTTCAATATACTAGGATGTTTTTATGAGAATTATTTGATTTAAACTTAAACACACCTTCGTCTAATGGTTAAAGAACATACTATTTCTGTGGTTAGCGAATTTCTGCCTCACGAAATGATGATTGTTCAATCTTCTTTTAACACATCTCATGGTGGCCATTATGATGACACTATTTTTATATATGATATATATTATGTTTTTGTTTTCCTTATGATTCTGTATTTTTCATTTATGGCATACCTTTATGATTTCCATTGTGGGTAAACACGATAATTTCATTTTAGGAAGTGCAGACTACCGCCCCCTCCAAGTGATTTGAATCGTGAATGCCATATGTGGGATGTATAAAGGATGGAGTAAGTGATATTATCTATTATATTATACTGGAATTATAATATAAGTTTATATCATTATGATTTCATTCCATTAAATACGAAATAGAAATGAAAGTAGCGTTCATGCGTACGTACGACTTACCGTCTCCATGAACGGTGCATTTCATTTCTTACGTCTAAATGTTATGTAATATTATAAAGGCAAGTATATATTCGATATATATGATATATATGATATCTAAATCATGAATATAATTCTGTATATAATGGATATTTTACCACATAAACAACTTGTAATTATAAGAAGTTTATTTTTGACTCAAGTACCAAAGATCGACAAAACGACCGTTATTAACATAAATAATTACATAATGTTCATAACATGGTAATAAGTGATATAAAAGGTATTATAAACTTTAAAAAGGTTTTTAAGCAATTATAAATTAACTCTAGTTTATTATTCAGGAGATTAAAGAACAGTCGAGTCAAGTCGGACACGAGGTAAGGGAACTTCTTAACCCAATTACCGTTTTTTGGGTTAATCTCCTACTTTCAAATTATGTCATGATATTATTATGTAATATCTTGTATTTATACTTTTTTTATGTGTAATTATAGTGAATAAACATAATAGATCTATTTATTTAAAAAAAATATCTTTGTAAGTGACTTCGTCTCAATCTCCATTCAGTGAGGCATATTTTGTTTTATAGCCAAATTTATTTTATACGGTGTGTAAACCCCTTTGACGTTTAAGTTTATTGAAAAGGAATATTTTTATACGAATAATTTTACTAAACAACAAAAAGGAATTTTCTTTTGTCGTACGTATGCATCGACAACAACTTCTTCACTGCCGTGGCCATTATTTGAGTTTCATCTTCCTCTACAAGCCATAATTTTTTTAAATGAAAAATAAATACCAAGTTTTACTTTTCTTTTATTTTGGTATTGAAAATGTTTTTATTATATCAATGTTTTGTATTGATATTTTATGATTGAAATGTGGAAATTTTATGTATCCATTATTCATGTTTTATGTGATACGATTATGTTATGGTTTATGATATTTTTAAACCTTTTCATATAAGGAATGCATTGGACTTAATAAGTGACGGGTGGAGCCTTCTATAGCTCCTCGATGCATCGGTAGGTCTCATGTGACAAACTAGTGTCTTGGCACGAGGCCTTGACAAAATATTATTTGTAGTCTTAGCACGAGGCCTTGGCTATGTGGTTATGATAGTATGGCATTATGCATTCCATCATTATGAAATTGGTTATTGATATTGCATGTGATTATTCGACCAGTAGAATATCCATGTGAATAAGTAAATGGAATTATCTCATTTTACTTTTGCCATATTATGTTGAAGTTCAAGTTTAAAAGGCTTTTATTTTAGTCATACATTGACTTAAATTTTTATGCTTATTTTTGAAAGCTTCCGGTATATTGTTATCCTTACTGAGCATCTGAGCTCACTCCTTCCAATGTTTTAATTTTTCCAGGATGTGAAGAAGTATATTATGAATGACCTGCAGGGATTATATGAGGGGAAATGAAGACAAGATGTTTTTGTAGTTTTGTTTTGCTTAATGATGTAATGTATGACTTATGAATGTATATAGTGCTTCCAATCCTACTAAACTAATTGGTCTTTCGAGACTTGATCCTTTGTGATCATGCCAATGTTACGCAATAATGCACCGACTCTAGGTAACTGGAGTCGAGCGTTACAGGTGGTACATTCAGCTGCGTCCAGATTGTATCATGACCTATAGATACATTTTTGGTTTATGGGGATGAAAAATGAGATAGTAGGGTTCCTAACATGATTCTAAACCTTTCAATAGGTGATGAGTGAGCATCAATATCCTGGAGGTTTACTATAGCCATTTCCCATTCTGTAATGTATGTGGGACGATGTTACTATATACTTTGTGGTGGTACATCTGATGATGCCTTAGAAGAATGACACTATTTTGGTGGTTATATATTGAATAATTAATGTGTTTCATTTCGTTCCTATATGAGAGATATTATTAGATAGGAAATTGTGAGATTTATATGTTTGAGAAATATTCCATCTGTGCTGAGTGCCACATAGTATTTTTTTATATCGTGACACATGTTTTACTTCATGTTTCTAGTAGGGATTTCCTAACGTACATGGTAAAAAGATTTAACTGATTTAATATTTTGACCCATATACAGATGATTAGTTGCAATTTAATATATAGGTTCTTAATGATATGTTTTAGGTGTTTTTTCAAGACATTGGTGGGTATTGGTATAATCACCTTGATTTTGTTGAGTTTTCTTATAACAACAATTATCAAACAACTATAAATAAGGAAACACACATGGTTCTTTATGGTATTCCATGAAGATCACATCTATGGTGGATGGAGGCAAGTTAGTTAGAGATATTAAGGATGAGTCTAGTGCAGGAAATGTTAGAGTAGGTTCAACTAATTAGGAAGTATATGAATACAACACTATGTAGATATAAGTTGTACGTTGATGTATGTCGACGACCCATAGATTTTATAGAGGTTGATCATGTGTTTCTTAGGTAGTCAACATGATTGGGTCACCATAGGATTTAGAGACAGGGTCGGTTGGCTCCCAGGTTTGTAGTCCATTTAATGTTGTGGAGAGGTTTAGGTAAATGACATATCGATTGGAAATTACATAGAGGTATAATTATATACATGACTTTTTTTCACATGTCAAAACATCAGTGGTATCACCATAACCCTTCTCATGTGATCAATGTGGATGATGTTTAGCTTGAGACTGATATTCCTTTGGGGGGCATTTGATACGTGTATTATATCATAGTGAGAAAGTGTTTCGGGGAGTGCTTGTGCTGATAGCTCATGTATTGTGGAAATATGGCCATGTTCAATAAGAATAATGGGAGAGAGAAGAAGATACGTGGGATTAATGGCCCGACCTTTTTATCTTACAATCTTAGAGATGTTTGTGAGTAAAACTCAAGGATGATATATTACAAGGTGTGTTGATTGTAAGATCAAGACCTTTTCAAGAGATGTCTTGGGATCATTTACATTTACTATTTTTCCTTGTTTTGTGTATTTTTTGGGTTTTATCATGGTTTAATTTGAGTGAATATTGGAGAATTTTTTTAGGAATAAGGGTGATGAACTATTGGTGTAGGGTTTTCCTAAACTATGTGCTCATCCAAGGAAACTATGAGAACCCAAACATAGGGAATTCACATTGTTGGTGTATGGTTTTTCAAATATTGTTCCCTCTTTGGATTAACCATTACACACCCCAATGTGAGGCACATATTTAGGGTTCATGCTTAGCTAACTCTATTCATCTTGTATAAGAAATCATTTATACAAGATTTCAAACCCCAGAAAAGTAGATTAAAAAAAACCCAAACCCCCATATTTCACTCTAAATTGACCCTAACCTAGACCTATCTAATTTCCCTCATTTTGGGGGGCTCACAGATAGATTTATAGTCCCTTTAACCCCTGTTGTTGATTATTCAATGCTTGGATTAAATATATGTTCATCTCTCATTAATAAAATCACATCTTAATTAGTTATATATATATCTCTCACTATTATTCTTCCCCCTTACTTTAATGGAATGTTTTCTCTAGTAGGAATTAGATCTGGATCATTGTTTAATGGACCTTGATTAATTTTATAGTAGATCGTGGTTTTGAATATAGATCTCATTCTTTATCATGATCGTGTTTATTCTTCTTCAATTTGGGTTTTTCATTGGTGAGTGTCTATCTATGATCATGAGGTAGGTGGCCTAAATTAAAATCCCAATGTCCTTATTTAATTACTTGTTTGTAATTGAAATTGAATTGAAAATTTATTTGATTTAATTTGATATCCAGGCAATAATGAATTGGGTTAAATTGTAGACAATTTAATTCATTGAAGTGGATTAATTAATTGGTGAATTAATTAATTTAAATTGTTATAAATATAAAATTTAACTGAATTAATTTGTGGGTGAACTAATTTAATGGATTTTTGGGTTTTTTATTTCGAATATTTAATTGTGTAATTAATTAATATATCGTTGTGATTGTGTAATTGATGAGAAATAGGGATTTTGTGTTTAGTGAATTAATGTGTTTAATAATTCATTGGCAATTGGAATTATGTGATGTTTGACGTGACCATTATTGGGTTAACTATTCATATAATTAAATGATGATAAATGATATAATGGTGTTTTTTCATATTATTCCATGTTAATAAATGTTTTGAACAATTATTTTTTGATTCATTGAAATGGTACACTTTAATGAGAGTTTTTTATTATAGGTTTAATGTTGATTTACCATGAATGATGTGATATATGTGATAAATGTCTGTTGAAAAAGGAATGATTCTTTAGAATCTCGTAGTGATAATTATTGATAAACATGTGTGGGATAATCACTACTACATAAAAATATCATAGTGATAAATGATAGTGGGACACAAACCAGTACTTCAAATTCCCACTTGTGTGATTGATTGATAAAAGATTAATGGCTTGTAGACTACTACTTCAAATACCCACGGTGTCCTAGGAAAATTAATCTATGCCCAAAATGTTGGCATTGGAATAAAGTTCTAATTGAACATGATATAAATTGAAATGAAATGGATAATGAAATACTGTGATTAAAATAAATTGTGATATTTTCTATGTGTTATGGTTCATACCTCAGTACAAGAGAAAGATAATATTTAGTGTTTTTGTGTCCTTATGAACTAGGGAGTCGGGTGACTAAATAAATAATAATTGAATAAATTTAAAAAAATTTGATTTATTGAATGTATTGTTTTCTTTTTACAACTGCAAACACTGTTATTGATAGGATATTATTTTAAACACTATTGGTGGTGGCCTATAGAATTTTACTCGTACCCTACTCGGGCTTCTAGATCTGTACTAAAAATTAATTCATGTTTGTAAGAAATGATTAGAGAAAGTACCATGTGTTTAATGGATGATATGGTATAGATAATGGATGATGGAACCAAACATAATGTTGGGGACCACTATTGAGTTTTCAATTCCATTATTTATTTTGGGATTTTAATATAATAATTGGTACATACTTGGATTGACATATCTAATACTTTAATTCTAGTTATTATTTTTCGGGTTTGGTTGTCATGTGATACTAGTATTATTATATTTATAGTTATATCATTTGTAATTTTTATCTATTTTTTATAGTTTTACTTTGATAAAGAGGTTATAGTCTCCCCATGATCAATATTAGACCATCACTACATGTCAGTAACCTTTGGAATACAGAGATATATGCCTGATCTTGGGGAACCCGTGTGTGGAATCTGGGCCAAGACATCAAAAAATAAATGTTTGTAAACAATAAACCATGTCATGGATGGTATATGAGAAATATCTCGATAAGAGTATTGATCAGTGGGGATTCTGTGAGTCTTATATATTTAAAAACCAATAGATTTAATTTATGATTTTGAATTTATGAGTGGATTGTGTATATGTTTTAGAAATTAGACCGATATGGTAACTGGGTCTTGGAAATTTGGATACTTCTAGGAATGTACAATGAATAGTATAAAAGGGAACTAATTTTTTTTATAAGTATTATCTTATGGGGGAGACTATGGGTTTTTATGAGAATGATCTTGTAGTGACCATGTATAGTATTAAGAGTTTTATGGTGTTATATATGCTAGAAACATCAATCATTTGTGTATAAAATAGGTTATTCGAAATTTATTCGATGCCATCGAGAGTAGGGAATCATCTTATAGTTGAAAATATTTTTCATCACAATGATGCATTGGGAAGTGTATTTTAGACATAATTGGAATGGTGGGGTCTTGGTTAGTATGTTTTCTACACGATAAAATTTTATTACTAAAAAATAGACCATAACATGTCATTCAATGGATGACTAGTATTACACTGAGCCAAAGTGAGAGGAATCATGGGAGTTATAAAGTTTTAATGGTTTTGGTGTGGTCTAAAATAAATCGTGACTATAAATAGGTGAATAATTGAATATTTAATCAATTTTTAGTGAAAATTATGGATTAAGAGAGATTCACGATGATACATCTTTGGGATGAGATGTGTTGTTGTGGATCAGTTTTAACAACCAACCAATATAATGTATTGAAATTTATTAAAAACATGAAAAACCATGGGTGTTTGATTATTTCATGTGATGGAGGAGTTTGTTAATACTAATGTTTTTTATTTTATAGATTTACACCTTTTAGGGGAAAAAATTTACTATAATAATAATTTCAAACTAAAAGATGGGTTGTTTTAGTGTGGAAAGAGGACACAGAGTATTAAAATTGTGGAACTTGTGATTTTTCACACCAAAATTAGGACATTGCAGCATGATGGCCTTCTCAATGTGATGTTGTTGTTCTATAAAGTGTTCAATATTTTTATAATAGGCATACATGATTTCATGGCTCTTCACTTGAAGAGGAAATTTTATTATGGTGAATAGGGTCATTCCGCAACATGACCATTGGAAGGGGTGGTAGGGTATTCTTATTATTCTTAGAACATTTTATTGTTTTATGGAACACATGGATAGACTCTACTAATTTTCTTAGGTTTTTATATTTTCCTTGTGAATTTTTTATTAAAAAGAATATAGATGTCCCATTCTAGTGTGATTTTCCAGATCATAAAGTAATTAGCCCCTTATGGTTTTGAGGGTTGCCATACTAAGAAGATATGGGAGAGGTCACCCCTAATTCTTATTCCCCACCTTCTTCTTCTATGATACATGAAAATTTAAGATTGTGGATTCTCTAGTAATGGTAAGAACTTTTCTTTTCCTATCATACACATTTTTCTTTCCCATTTTAATTATAATGAAGAATGATGGAAATCTGATGGAACAAAGTCTCTTTTTCTCTAGATAGATAGATTAGACCTTAAAAGGATGGTTTTAAATAAATTATTATCCTCTAATTGAAGGTTAACATGTGTATTGATTTTTTTTGGATCTTCATAAATTGGGATATGTTTAGTCAACCAATTGGTAACATTT
Source organism: Viscum album (assembly GCA_963277665.1). NCBI lineage: Eukaryota > Viridiplantae > Streptophyta > Magnoliopsida > Santalales > Viscaceae > Viscum > Viscum album. Next base: position 1,497,104,068 of record OY728164.1, read on the forward strand.
CTTATGGGTTTAGTTAGTAGTGAACTCATTTGATGTGGAAAATGAGATTCCCACCAAATTTCTCAAGGATTTAATGGGGATATGTAAACCTTGAGGTATATATTTAATATTCCTAATATGATTAATTATGTAATATTTTTATAATTGATATTATATTTTTCTAAGTCATTTAAAATGGATTTATGATGGATTTATGACCTTGAGGAAATAGATAATGATCGAGACGATCTACATTGATCTTGGTTGATGATGGAGAGATAATTTTAAGTGGTCAACTCAGTTATTGTGGTTAGTGGTTCCTAATAATAGTTCATTATATATGGATTTATATATTTAATGGATATTAAGAACACGTAAGATAGTGTGAGTGACCTGTGATATTGTCTTGAGTGGGTTCCCCTATGATAGGATAGGTTAGGGAGTTATTTAGGCTCTTAATGAGGCCTTTAGTGTTTTGAATTTTTTTAATTAAACACTAGTGGATAGGTAACCTATGCGGGAGGTATGGTGGGAAGGATATTAAAATATGAGGGATATATATCCATTGGTAAATGACTCTTATGATTAACTAGGGTCATTTAGTGGTAATTTGTGCTTACCCTTGGTTATAGTATAATATATTCTATTAATAGATAATTGTTCAATTGAGATACACGCTTGACTGTGTCTGTGGAAATCACCTAAGATAGAACCAATTGTTGTTCAATTATCTCATAAGTGATTAGTTGGGATATCAGTTCTTGGTATGTCCCTTAGTCATTATGTGTTTTTAATGTTGTCAATAATCGATGAGATTCCTTGGAATGATGAATGTTAATTTGAGAATGGTTTCATGAGAGGTTTTCTAGTCCCTAGAATATGTTGATGTCCTTGTACGAGTTTTCTCAATTGTTCCTTAGTGATGAAACTCGTGTAGAGATTAAAATATGTAGTGTTATGGCCTTTATGATGATAAATTTGTTAGATTAGTGTTTTTATGGATTGAACCTTGTAATATTGTTAGTCATATAATACCCTAAGTCGTGCTAGGAAATATTAGTCTTTATTTAGGTGTTCTAGGTGTTATATCACAGATGTGGGAAACCTGCTGAGAAATTGGGTTAATGTAACCAACCTATAGGGATGAAAATCATTCACCATGGCTATATTATGTGTTAATATTATTTTTATTATAGATAATAAATTCTCATATGGATTTTTGTATCTATGGTTATGGATTGTTCAACTTGTCTATTGTACTTTCTGTTGATCATCACCCTAGAGACCAGATAATTTGAAATTTATCAATATCCATAGATATTTTTAGTGATATATTATTCACCTTATAGATTTTTTATTTGTGACATATCTCTCAACTAATGACACTTCAATCATCTTTATATTTTTTAGTAATATAACATTCCCTTGGAAATACGTATTTAATCCTATTTTTAGGCGGCAATAAATTATTCACCTCATGATACATATTTCTGAATAAATTTTGGTGTACGTTGATGTATCATTCACATGGAGATAAATTATTCACATTAATATTGTTTTCATTTCAATCATTTACTATAAAATACCACATATTCCACATTGGTTCTAGTGGAGAATTCTACACACTTATGGATATTGATTGTAATAAAACATCAAATTAGATAATAGATAGTGGTAGATTATTGACCTTGAAAATGTCATGGGTGATGCACCATTCATCCTTGTGTAATGATATAGAGATAGATCATTCTCAATGAATAATGGTATGAGAGGTGATATCTAGAGACTCGGGATTTGGCCTTATCAAACTTTGGAACATTCTTATGAAAATTTTCAAAGTTAGGCGTAAAGACGACATGCGATTCTGAGGCCCGGTGTGTCTGGAAAATATTTTAAAAAATATTAAGTATTTTTATACTATGCATGAGGCACGAAAGAGGTATCTCCTAAAAGGAATCTTGGATCAGTAATATGAGGGAACAGTTGCATCAAGAGCGTGTCGTTTACCCTAGGCGGGGTGTAACATTGGCGGGTACAGACCTACTATAGAAAAAGGCGAGAAATGGTGTTTTTGTAAATAAATTAATAGTTTATCTATCGGTGTTAGATCAAATAACTCTTGAATAGAGTCTTAGATCATAATTATGAGTGATCCATTGCATTCAGAATTCTATGTTTACTCTATGGGCGCTCAAAACTTTCTCCGCACCGGGTGCGAGGTCAGAGGCGAGTCAAGAGTTGGACAGTTGGATGAAGAGGATTTAATTAAAAAAATTAATTAAATCCCCCCCCCCTTATAAGCACACTTCAGAAGGAATCCACCTCCCAAGAGCTCCTCCTCCCTTATTCCTAGACAAATGGTCGAAATTGAGCGAACGAGGTGCTGTTGGACTCAAATCATGACGGCATACGCTTCCAGATCGTGCAGCAGCAGCAACGGAGTGTGAAAAGAATCTTAAATCCACAAAAAGGTAGGAAGTTTGATTTTCAAAATCTTGGATCATGCTTGTGCATTTAGTTTCTACACATCTTCATAATGGTTGTGTAGATCGGGTCACAAGCTTTCCGAAACATGTTTCAGATATGATTTTGGATCATGCTGTGCTCCCGGTGGTTCCCGAATGTTTTTTGGCAGAAAGCATAGATTCTGGTGGTGGCCATGGCAGAATTCAGCAAGGTTAGCAGTGGCATGGTGGAGGCGTGGTGGATTCCGGCTTCGAAGCGGCGGTTTCTGGTGGTGACATGGTGGTTTCTGGTGAGACCGGTGGTGGTTCGACCAAGATTTTTCGAAGGTTTTATAAACCACTGTAACTCGCGAACCATAACTCTAATTTTTCAGCCGTTTAGGGTGACGTGTTCCTTGCGTCAACATAGTATTTTTGTACTCACCTCGGTAATTTTATGAGTAAGGTTCATGTCCCAGGGCTATGAAACGTTGTAATAATAATTATATTTTATTATTATTCAGCTTTGACCCACCGTAACGTCTGCATGGGGAATTTGATTGATTTTCCATCAGTGGCATTGTGATCCTGATATTAAGGCAGACATTTCAGGATTGTTTTTGGGAAATGGGATAGAGATCAGGGTATGGGCCCCACGAGGCTGGTTTGGTGCTTTTAAGGAGAAACACGACTTCTTTGTCAGGTGTCTGTTTTAGATGAATGAGTAGTCGATATTGTTCATTTTTCTAAGGGGATCATGATGACATAGTCTGCTTGATGAGTTTCTAGATTGAGGTGTGGGACCCACCAGGGTTTTCTAGGGTGAATAGTAAATTTTCACCAGTTATCCGTTTTAGGTGAGTAAATAGCCTATCCTGCATGTTTTTTCACGTAGAACATGGTGGTGGCCTTATTCAGGTCTAGGAGGTGCGCAATATGGCAATGTTACATGTCTCTTAGGTTAGTGACATTTTGGACAAGTAGTGGTTGAGTGTACTCACTTGGTTCATTTCTATGAGGGTTTGTGTGGCATTACAACCCTATTATTAGTTTTTGATCCCCTAGATAGGATTTTTTCAGGATAGAGTTGTGGAATCCCTCGGGTGGGTCTTGAGTGGTATCCTCTTGATTCGCTTCCCCAGATTGGGTTCTTGGAATCATTGTGATCTCTTATACAAGGGAAAAAATACCCTATCTTGTAGGTCAAATTTTTAGGGTTTGAGGCATCATCGAGAATATGATCCCCTACATGGTAGGACGTTTATAGGGTTGTGGTATCATCGGGTATACAATCCCCTACATAGTGGATGGTTTCAGTAGGGTTTAAGAATCATTGGTTATAAAATCTCCTACTTGGCGCATGGTTTCAATTGGGTTGTAGAATCATTGGTTATACAATCCCCTACTCAACATGTGGTTTCGGTAGGTTTTGTGCATCACTGGTTCAATCCCCTACACCGCAAGTTATACCATATAGATTTTCTAGCATCTTCGTGACCATCTTCCCATGGGAGATGATCCTCTATCTGAGTGATGTGATCTGTGGAACATCATATCAGTTTGGGGTATCTCCTAGTGGATCTTGGGAGTGATCCCCTATTTGTGAGATCTTTGAGATACTAGAGTGGGTTCTTGTATTCCATAGAGGACCCTAGGAGTGATCCCCTCTATGAGAAGTTTGGTTTTTTCACTGTTTCAGTGTGATGTTCTCAGTAACAATATCTAAAGAGTGTGATCTCTCGGATGGGAATTTGGGATGTTGGTGTGAGGCCCGATGGAGTGTATCTCACGGACGCGTGTCATCTAGGATGATATATCTCATGGAGTGTGTTTTTCCTAGTTTTGTGTAGAACTTGACACTAGTGATGGTTCGGAACCTCATGAGGCAGGGTGTGTGAAACTAGTATATTTGTATGTTCATTGTATATGTATGGGCATATACATGTGCTAAGCTGACTAGTCATGATTAGCTGAGGATGGTCTTGACATGGAGTTTCTTTATCATTTTAGTTCCCTATTTCTCAGATGAGCTAACTATTTCCATTAAGTTCCCTCTTTTATTTTGGGGTTTTTGGGGAACCTAATGAGTATCTTTATACTCACCCTTGCATGGGATTTGCCTGCACCTATTTTGTGTCTAATGCAGACCACATTCCTTTCAACAGAGTCATAGGAGGACCTGGAGCAGGAATATCATAGAGATCATGAAAGACCAGGGAGTTTACCATATCTATGCTGAGGAGCATTCCAGTTGGTGACTTTGACATCGATCCCCTCCTTCTGAGCAGGTTGGATGCTTTTTCAGTTTACTTTTGGTGGACCCTGTATTTTCCCTTTAGATCTTTTGTTGTACTATGGTTGTGGGTTAGATGTATGCATACATTTCCTTTCAGTTTTTATGTATATCTATGCATTGTTTCATAGAGGAGTATGTGGGTGTGTGTTTGTGGAAAATTAGGCTAATTCCTCCTATGTGTGTGATAGCATACTCGGTGCTACTCCCCATCCTCTGGCCTATTGATGGCGGGATTGGGGAGTCGCGGCTCGAGCCCTGTTGGGTTGGGTCGTGACTGAGTGGTATCAGAGGAGTTTCCACCTTTGGGATCTCTAAGTTTAGTTGGTCTAGATGTTAGTTTGGTTTGTGTTTTATAGCGGTAGTGTTAGGATGTTTCAAGTTCAGCTTTAAAGCCAAAGACTATAGTTTTGGGGTGGCATCTGACATATCCATTCACCAAAACTCTAATAACCTGCCTTTCTAATCCGGAAATTATTACACTGGGCGTAGGGAAATAATGGTACATGCACTATATAGAACTGGGTTTTGTATTTTCCTTGTTCTTCTAGAGTCAACTCCCCATATATACTCTTGATTGTGGTGCATCATGATTGTTTTTCATGATGCCTTCACGAAGAAAACCATTGGGGGTTCTTTAGGGGGATTGTGGTGAAGATCCGCCCCATGTAGTGGTTGTGGACCAGGGTGCAGGTTCTGCGGTTTGACCTCTAGGTGGTCGTCCAGTTGATCCACCACCTATTGAGAAGCTGGTTGTGTTTGAAGTGTAGGATGAGGATGTGCATAGGATAAGTGTGATGCACGAGTTTCAGAGGTAGAGACCTCAAAGGTTCTAGGGTGATCCAGACACTCAGGCAACTGATGACTGGATTGAAGCTATCACCAGAGTTTTACACATAGTGAGGACACCTCCAGATCAGATTGTGGGCCTAGCAGTGAGACTTCTTCATGGTTCATCCATGTGATGGTGGATTTTGGTGACATAGTACCATGATTAGGAGATGATCATGTGAGAAAGTTTGAGCGGCTCTTTAGGGAAGAGTTCTATCCTGTGACAATGAGGTCAGTACAGATCTAGAAACTTCTTCAGCTTTGGAAGAAGGGAATGACAGTGTCGGGGTACTCAGTGAGGTTTAAAGATCAGTCTTTCTATTCCCTTGATATGGTACGAGACACAATATTTAGGGCTTGGACCTTTGAATAGGGCCTACGAAGAATGTCATGGAAGGTGTGGTTTCTTGTGCCTTCCCACCTTTGTTGGAGTGCTAGAGTGAGACTTAGTGGTGGATAGCTATCTGGATGAGCAGATTCCACCCATCAATGTTAGGCACATGGCAGTTGTGACCTTGATAGCTGGTAGTTTATGGCAGGCATAGGGGTCAGGATGTGTCATACGTTTTAGGAGGTGACCCTATAATGGAGGATCTGAGGCTGAAGGCTCTCATGGCTCTCAGGCTGGTTCCCATTAGCCGCAGGAGAGGCGGTGTTATGATTGTGATGGATGGGGACATCTTGCAAGGGAATGTCTAGCCCACCATGTAGCTAAGAGGGATCTGTTCGACAGACTGCCTTGGCAGCATCAATTTCTTGAGTATGTAGGTTTTTAGGGAAACAGATGTTGTGAAGGAGCTCGTGCAACAGTAGGAGCTGCTAGGCGGTATCAGATTCCACCATCACTACCCCCAGGTGGTCCACACCAAGCTTCGGGAGTTGGAGCACAAAGTAGGGGACATCTTCAGTCCTTAGATGTTATTTAACTAGAAGATCTATGGATGGATAGAGGTATGATCGGTGTCCTTTCTACTTTCCTTCATAGTTTGGTAGACACTAATTGGCGATACCTTTTTCATTTCTACTGCATGCTTGAGTTTTGTTCCGGGCATTGGTAAGAATCAATGTAACGTTAGACATTCTTTGAATTCATGAGGAATATGGATCCTTCCCCTACCATGATGAATTTTTGTGACACGATTAAAACTGTGAGGGTGAGTCAGTTCCACCCAAATTGGATAGTGTTGAGGTGTGGTGGACGAGTCCCTCTAACTTATGCTTTCAAGTAGAGGTTTTTGTTGGATAAATTGGTTGCATGGGAGTCCCAGTTGAGAGTTTAGTTGATTTCCTAGTGCTTATGTATTTTTGGGGATAGAAAGTTCTAAGGTGTGGAGGATATAGCGACTTGGGTTTTGGCGTTGTCAGACTGTGGAATATTCGTATGAATATTTCCAGAGTTTGGCCCGAAGACAACATGCGATTCCAAGACCCGATGTGTCCGGAATTAATTTTATAAAAATATTAAGTATTTTTATAATAGTAATGATGTCGGAACTAGTTATCTCTTAAACAATATCTCATATCATGAATATGAGGGAATAGTTGTGTCCAGAATGTGTCGTTTACCCTATGCGGGATGTAAGCTTTGCGGGTGCGGGCCTGCTCTGGAAAAAGGTGACCAGTGGAATTTATGTAAATAAATGAATAATTTATTTATGGGTGTCGGCTCAAATAACTCTTCAATAGAGTCTCATATTGTATTCTCAATGTGTTGTTTCGTTCAGAATGTCGTGTTTACTAAATGGGCGCTCTAAACATTGTCTACACCGAGGGCGGGGTCGGAGGCGAGTCGGGAGCTAGATTGTTGGATGGATAGGATTTAATTAAAAAAATTAATTAAATCCCCAACCCTCCCCTTTGATGAACACACAAAAAAGAATCCACCACCAGGAGCCCCTCCTACCTTCCTCCTTGATGAACGGACGAAATTGAGCAAACGAGGTTCCATCAAACTCGTATCTTGACGGTTGACTCTCCCAGATCGTGCAATAGCAGAAACGGAGCGTGCATGGCATTGAAAATCCCCCAAGTTGTAGGCACATTGAGTTTGAAAATCACGGATCTCATTTATGTGTTGTTTTTCATCAAATTTTCATAAGTTTTTTGTAGTTCGGGTCCTCAGCTTTCCAAAACATGTTTCAGATATGATTTTGGAGGACTAGGGATCTCCTGGTGGTTCCTGGAAGCTTTCTGGTGGAAAACCCAAACTCCGGCGGCAGCCATGGATGAATCTGGCAAGGTCTGTGGGGGTGTGGTTGATTTTGGCTCCGGCATGGTGGTTTCTGGTGGTGACATGGTGGTTTCCGGTGAGACAGGCGGTGGTCGGCCAAGATTTTTCAGGTTTTCTTTAAACTATCGTAACTCGCAAACCATAACCCCGATTTGTGTGCTGTTTATGGTGACGTGTTATTTTCATTGAGACAGAACTTTGGAGCTAAATTTGGGAATTTCATGAGTCAGGTTTGTGGCATGGGGCCACAAAACATTCAAATAATAATACTATTTTATTATTATTCAGCTTCGACCTGATGTAACGTCTGCACAGAGTGTTCGATTGACACACCGTTTGTGGCGTTGTGATCCAGATAGTAAGGAATAATTTTCAGTATAGTTTTCAGGAATTGGGATGGAGAACAAGGTTTGGTCCCTGTGATCCTAGTTTTGGGTGTTTATAGAGATACACAACTTTTTCCTCGGGTGTCTATTTTGGACAAACGAGCGGTCGATCTTGTGCGTATTTTTTAAGGGGATCACGATGGAACGTTCTTCTTGATGAGTTTTGGAATCGAGGTGTAGGCCCCATCTGGGTTTGCTATGGTGAATAATACATTTTTCACTGGTTATCCATTTGGGGTGAGTAAATACCCTATCATGTGTGTTTTTTCATGTAGAACGTTTTGGTGGCCTTGGTTTAGGACTAGCAGGTGTACTATGTGGCCCTGTTGTTGGTCACTCAGGTTAGTGACGTTTTGGACCAGCAGTGGTTGGGTGTACTCCCTTGGTTCATATCTATGAGGGTCTGTGTGGCACTATAACCCAATTATCAGTTTGTGATCCCCTTGAGAGGATGTTTTCCTGATAGAGTTATGGAATCCCTCTGGTGGGTCTGGAGTGGGTTCCTCTAGCTTTGCATCCCTATATCGGGTTCATAGTATCTCTATGACCTCATATACAAGGGCTGTGATCCCCTATATAGTAGGTCAAATCTGTAGGGTTTGAGGCATCATCGATAATATGATTCCTTACGTAGTGGTCCATTTAGTAGGGTTGTGGTATCATCCGGTATACGATCACCTACTCACCGCGTGGTTTAAGTTGGGTTGTAGATTCATTGGTTATATGATCCCTTACACGGTGTGTGGTTTTAGTAGGGTTTCAGAATCGTTGGTTATACGATCTCCTACTCAGTAGGTGGTTTCGGTAGGGTTGGTGCATCGTCGGTTCGATCCCCTACATCACGAGTTATACAAGATGGGGTTTCTTCATGGCCATCTTCACTTCTGTGGCAATCCTCTATCTGAGTGATGTGAACTGTGGAAAGATTGGGTTGTGGTATCCCCCAATGGATCCGGGGAGTGATCCCCTATATGTGAGATCTTTGAGATACCGGAGGGGGTTCATGTAACCCTTAGAGGACCATAAGAGTGATCCCATATACAAGAAGTTTTTTGTTTTCATTGTCTTGGTGTGATGTTCTCAGTGACAATATCCAACAAGAATTATCTCTCTGATGGGCATCATGGAGGTTGGTTTGTGACCCAATGGAGCATATATCTCGGATTCATGTCATCTGGGATGACAGAGCTCGTGGAGTGTGTTCTCTTAGTTTTTTGTAGAAGCTGTCATTGGTGATGGGTCAAAACCTCATTAGGCTTGGCGCATGAAACGAATATATTTGGATGTTCATGGTATATGTATTGGCATAGACCTAAGCTAGGCTAACTAGTCATGTTTAGTTAAGGATGGTCTCGAGATGGAGTTTCTCTCTCATTTGGGTTCCCTCTGGATGAGTTTACTATTTCCTTTCGGTTGGCCACATTTATTTTGGGGTTTTGGGTGCGCCTACTGAGTATCATTATAATCACCCCTACACGGGCTTTGCTTACGCATTTTTTTGTCTTGCACAGACCATAAGCCTTTCAAAGGAGGCACAGGAGGACCCAGAGCAGGTGGAGCTTAGTGAGATTGACCGACCGGGGTGTTTACCGGAGTTGTACCAAGGAGCTTTTCGGTAGGTTCCCTTGATAGTGATCCCCTCCTTCTGAGCAGGTTTGATGCTTTTGCATTTTAATTTTGGTGTAACATTTATTTTCACTTTTGTACTTTTTTTGTACTATGGTTGTGGGTTAGATGTATGAATTCATTTCTTTTCATATTTTGTATATATCAATTCACTATTTCATAGAGATGTATGTGTGTGTGTGTGTACAGGTACCTTAGGATAATTCCTCCCATGTGTTTTATAGCCAACTCAGTGCTAGTTGTTATCCCTAGGCCTATTGGAGGCGAGCTTGGGGGTCGCGGATCAAGCCCTATTGGGTTTGGTCTTGACAAGATAGGTCGTTAAAAATTAGATTATGTTAATACAATGTTGGATTCGTCCCACTTCATCCCTGGTTGATGTAGGTATGTGTTGATTATTAGGGTGGATCCATGAATTTACATCATGGAGATGTGTGTATGAACATGATGATATAAATTACCATCATTAACTATTTTTCTTATACATATATTCAGTTATTTATTAAGGAGACAACTGGTAATTTCCTTCTGAGTCAAATTTCCACAGAAGACACTATAAATTTGGTTCACATTAAGATCCAAATATTTGTATAAAGGATGGGAAACAACAATACTACATACTAATGAGTTGATAGATCTTAGTCGGGTCATAGGGACTTCTCAATTAGTATATACTATTGTTGTTTCCCATGGATATTGATGTTTGTTATATGATTGTAAGATTTGCGTGGGTTACATTTTTTTATCATAGATATTTTATTTTTTGAAGTTTTATTTTCACTATAATTTGATAATTTTTATGGATTTTTTAGTTATTAGTTTTTCTTTCTTTAATGGCTAATTAGGTTATTGTCTCCCCAAGGGAATTATCAGTCCCTCTGTACTATTTTTTAGCCTATGGTGTATAAATAGGCATTTCAATGGTCACATAGATCGACCAATCTAGTATATCTTGGATCAGATGGTTTGGGACATTTTAACATTATCCTAGCCCATATGGGAATTTATTAGGTTCTATTCCTATAAAAACCTAATAAAAAATGATCCCATAGTCAAAATATCCTTGTTGGACACCCCCACCACATCAAATTAGAGTGTGTTCATAGGGGGTCATCATATCCAACTATGAAATACAACATATTTGGATTCCACTAAAACCTCGTACCATGAGGCAAGTTGAACAACCCTTTAGTTAACTTAATAAGGATAGAAATTCTAGAAAAATTTATTTAAAATCACACCACCATGACACTATTCAAAAGACAACATCAATCAATATTCATGATTCATATAATACAACTTTTACTCCACCTTATGAAATTGACACACATGGTAGAATAGATTTCACTAATCTCAAACTTTTGCCTAAAGAGTTCATTATACATTGTGTCCCTTCAATATGGGTAAATAAAAACATCTATACACCTTTGATTCTCAACCTACATTTCATTAAAAATGAATGTGGAATCAATAAGGGTGACCAAAAATAATCCAAAAATCACATAAACAACACAAATGTGTTCATTAATCCAAATAAAATCATTAGGATTTCAAAATGTCCCCAATAATCCTTATATGTAGTAAATTTAATTTCATTGTCACAATATTCTTTAATGTGACAACCAGACATAATTCCATCATCAAATTGGACATTTCATCTTATATACATGAACAAGAGGTCACACTTATCCAAAACCATTCTCAAAGAGGACTACAACAACACCATCAAATTCCTAAGATTACCGGGTCCACTAGATAGTTTTAAGGGAATATTGATAGATCCCAAAAACATGTTGTAACCAGATTTCCTAATAAAATAAACTCTATAATTTTCCTTATATGGGTCTTCACCATTATTAATGGTGAACCAAAACCCATCCACCCAACTACATGTTAAATTAAAATGGTGTGTATCATCCAAAACAAACCAATAATTGTGTCATAGGTTCTAATCTTGTAATGAGGAATTGAAAAAAAAAATTAATCCTCATTTTAGGGGAAACTCACACTTTCAAAAGCTATGAGATGTGATTTTATATCATTATTAAGATTTTTTAACCTTATATTCTTGTTTCTGAAATCAAATGGAATGTATAACTCTAGAAAAATAATATAAAAGGAATGGAATTTGTGACACCAACATCAGTGATTATGGGTGTTAGTGAGGAAGACACAAATAGTATCTCAATTATTAAAGGGGATTGATAGGTCATATCCATCCTTATCACGCAATCAAATATAAATTATTTGTCTAAATACATGTTTAATAAGGATTTCTCAAAGGCTATGTTGAATATAGTATATATAATCATCTATATATAGATACTATTGTAAAACATACACATAATCTAACACCACCTCTAAAAAAGAGACATTTATAATTATATGAAAGCATAAAATTTTGATTTCCTCATTAATATAGTGTTATATCCACGAATCCACTTGTGATAACCATAGAGAATATTCTATAGTATACAATAATAGGGGTGTATGAAAATTTTGGAAATATTAATGCCCAAAATCTCATACCAAGCCTCATTAATATGTGGTATAATGAAAGAAGGCACTACATCAAACAAAAAAACACATTGAAGGAACCAATCATACTCTTGATAATAAAAAAATAACTTTTAAATCATGTTCATGGATTAACCAATACATAAAATTCAACTAGAACTTAGTCACAATAATTCTACCAAAATGTTAGACAAAAATATTTTGAACTATATCAATATGAATAATTCATTTTATAAAATATCCCAAACAATTTCTCAAACACCTACCATATTAGAACAATACAATAACTAGTAAGGGTAAATATAGACCAATTTTTCATTGTGCTATGAAGGGAATGATATAAAAGGAAAAAAAATCTCTATCTCATTAGTGGGTGTTCAAAATAAATGAAAAATATGAGTCTCATACTCCAAAAAATGCTTTAACACATTAGTGTTAATATCACCTAAAATATATGATTGGAATATATAACATGAATTCTTATTTAAGATTTAATCTATTTTTAGTCATTTGCAACTCAACATGAACCAAGATTCTCTCTTTAAGAAACTCTCTAATAAATAAAAATGATGTTGTAGGTTTTGTAAACACTAAGTGTAAATAAACTGCTCAATTCATTGGTGAATCTATGCCATATTACTTAATATATCACTTGTGAGGGGATATAAAACTATCATGAGCACATCATGATTCTACCACAAAAAAATATCTATATGTATATGTGTAATTGAACCTATTAAAAATGATGAACCCATGATTTTCATCACATATCTATGTGAAGTAACACAAGAAGAGCAACAATTATCATTAATTATCATTATATGGTGCATATACAAATATATATGTTTAATGAAAGTGATTACATAGATATTTATGTAAACTAATAGGTTATCAGAGACCTAGTTAAATGATATAGAAGTCTCTACACCCATGTGGGACACTTTGATAGGATTAGAAAACTCAATACCCCATTAGTATTGCCGCCCTAAAATCCCAGTCAAATTTTTCAAATGAAAAATAACTCTATACCCCGTACCAAGACTCTTACCTCTCTAATACCATTATAACCCAACCTAACCTACTAGAACACAAACTATATTTCAGTTAAGCTAAGTGCTTCAGAAAAATATTTCATCCAATAGGCCAGGGGCTAGTGACTAATACCAATAATATATAGTGCTCATGGGATTCCTTTTACTATATCAAGTTATAAGAAATGATTTCCCAATATATAATATAAAAACAATGACCATTATTAAAATATATATAGAAACTGTTAAAATGTTCAATAATGAATCAATGATGAAATAGTTATCCAATATAATTCTTCAAGGTAAACCAACAGGTTAACATACAACCATATAATATCATTTTACATTACTTGTATTGTAACAATCCATTATTTTTTTGTAACTCCATTGTTTGTGATTTTTTTATCATCTTTATTTGGTTGTGTTTATGGGATTCTTATGTATGTATATGATTTTCTAGGGAAAATGACCTAATGATCATGGATTTATGTTTTTTTGAGTTAATGAATTCAAGTTATAGACATGTCACAAATTTAGGTGGGTTCATCCCAAGTTTAGATAATACTCAGAATGGGGTCATTGAGATTTTCTGCTGAAACCTATGGTTAGTGCAGAATTATCAAAAATTAAACACCATGTAAAGTTATTTCATGCTATGTAATTTTCTTCAACTAGATTCCATGAATCTGGTTCAGGGAATGAAGGATTTACATGTCGTGTATTGGGTTTATGTCACATACTATTAAAAATTTTGGTTTAAAAAAAAAGTGATGATTTTTTTCAACCTACTCGATATTCATGGATTACATGATGGGAAATGGGATTACATGAAACTTAATCACATACAATTGAGATTTTATTATTTGGAATGGAAGATTTAACATTTAATTCATTTTATCCCTTATCCCTCTCAACTGTGATGCTCTTATGAGTGTTTTTGGATGCCTTCATCTATTCTAGATATTTTTATTCCATAATTGATAGTTTTTGCAATTCTGGTGAATTTTTCATGGTAAGTTTCCCTTCCTTTTATTCCTTACATTGGTAGTATAAACCATTTTGGATATGTTTTTTGTACATATTCATGATTATATAGTGTTTTCTATCAATAACTTTAATTTTATTGGTGTGCCTTGTCTCTCAAAGTCCACTCGCATGGTTTCCTATTACCATTGTTGAAGGCAGTTGGTTTTACACCATTTTGTGGTAGGTATTTCTATACAATGGGTTAATGTAATGTATTTCTTATCATTCATGGTAAATTCCTTTAGGTTGTTAGATGATTTTAAGTTATATTTTTTAATTCATTTATTAGAATGGATTTTTTAAAGGTTTTTTCATTGAAAATGTATTTTCTTAATTTCAAAATGGGATTCAAAACACCAAAACATATTTTATTATATTTGAAAAAAATTATAAAATTATTATCATGGTTTTGAAATTTATTTTGACAATTTCCAAACTGCGGACCTTGTGTCTGTCCGGAAAAAGACACAGGTAGCATTAATGTGTGTGTCACTACATGGAGGTTTTTTTTTGATATTGATGGACTGTGCCTTGACTCGATATTGGTGGGATCCAATGTTATTCTTATTTTTGATACTAAGTGTCTAGTGTGCATTTTTTCCAAAGGATATGGCCCAATATGGGTAAATGATTCATTTATGGTTATTTATTGCATGGTTATTTTTATCCGGTATTATTGCTCATAGTTTTTTACCCGAGATTGCATCATATAACTTAAAATGGTATGTTATTTCATCTATATTTTTTTACTTGGTTACCTCTTGAAGAATATATATTTATCCTATTTATATCAGTTATACATTTCATATTTCTGGTTTTGATAATATGGGATGATTATTTGTAATCTAAAGGGGAAAATTATAAACAAATGAATTGGATATATAAAAATGAGTTGTAAAATTGTTTTTGTTTTAAAATCTAGTATTATTTCATTATTTTTATTAGACCTTTTATAGACTATATTTTCGTATCCTAAGGGGTATTACTGTCACACTATAAATTTTCCCCTGGGGAAATGGTAGATTTTTTATTTCATGAGATAGTAAAGGAAATGGAATCTTGCAAAACGTTGACTTCTCTTTTGATCATTTCATTTGGTTCATGTTTGTTTGGATGTGAGTGTTGGTCACATGGGGACAGGTGTTATTTTATGATTCATATATTTCTAGTTCAACCATTTTTCGTGTTTGTATGGTTTCTTGTATCTCATTGGTTTCCTCATAGAACTATGGTCGCATGTTGTGACTTGTTTATATTTGAGTCTTTATCTATTTTTTCATTCGGCTCACCTTGTGATGACTGGCTCAGGTGTAGAGTTTTTCCTCCCATGGTTGGTAACATAAAATTTTGTATAAAAGGGAAGTCTCAACTTAATGTGTGTTAGCACTATCTGATTTTGACTCTATGTCATGGGTAGAAAGGGGTTAGGCCCATTAAAATTGGTATAGTAATGTTGGTAAAGTCTCCTCGATATCTCACTTCTGTTACTGATCCTATGTTACCATGGGTGGCCAGGTACTTTTACCATTTTTAAGATAAGGGGTTTGGGGTAATTTGAATGAATTATATGGAATGTTTATTTAAATTGACCCATTAATTTTTTTGATGTATTTCATTGATAATAAATCATAATTATATTAAATTCTTGTTGTTTTAAAAAATTTACTTCAATTTAGAGAGCGGTCTTATGATTTTTGGAATGTGGTCATGATATAAATGGTTATTGTGTTTTTTTATTATAAAATTATTCTAATATTTTTTTTTAAATTTAAGAGTGGAAGTTGAGACATAGGTTCTACAGACTAATCTTTTAGTGGTCCATTATTTGGTTGATGAATTTTATTCACTATTCAGCCTTTGGGTTAAGTGGGTGTTGAGAATTTAGGACATGTGATGGATCATGGATCCAGGTTTACTAAGAATCATCCACCCATATTCCATGGTGAAGGAGGACCACATGTATCTAAGGAGTGGCTTGAGAGGATTTAAGGATCTCAATATTCTTGAATAATCCTAAATACTTGATAGTTTGTTTTCCTACATATATGCTCGATGGACAGGGAAGGTATTTGTTGAACTCTATTATGAATGATATGTTGAAAATGGACCTTACCAAGGCTTCTTTAATGAATAAATTTTATCATTATTTTTACCCTGATACATTTCTGGCATCATGAATCAGGATTTTCTAAACTTTGGGTAGGGGGAGTATATTGTTCTAGATTATTCTACCATTTTAATGAACTGGTGCATCAAGAAACGAAACTTGTTAGTACTGAGTACCTAAAGGGTCAAAGGATTCAGTTAATAATTTGTTCTGACACTAGGGTGATGTTGATTCTCATGTGGCTTCTGATTTATGTGGAAGTAGTTAAAAATAATACTTGGATGATGTAGACATAGATGGGATGATATGTTTTGGTAGAGAATTAGTTAGTGTAGTTGTTATCCAGGTTTTATCTTCTGGATAGAAGATGAAGCACAACGATGGTCATTTTTCTTCAGAAGTAGTTTCAGGGGATTTCATAGGATATCAAATGGTTTTTGGGTATCAGCGTCGGTAGTTAGGTCATACCAGACCTAACTGTACAAAGGCTCCTCAAACATATAATCATTAAGATTATCTAGTTATATGTAGTGTTTCGTTGAATGGATTTCCCTAGGTAGAATGGTAGGATCCACTCTCATAGAGGGTTTGCAGGTTAATATAGAGGCTTAAAAGGATGGTGGGTAAAATCCTCAGTCCAAGGGGATTTTCATGGGACTCAAACCATACATATTTATTAGACTAAGTATGTGTAAGTGAAATTTGATTCAGGGCCAATGACTATTATAGGTTTGATGTTTATTTTATCATCTATTTTGATAGCTTTGTTTAATATATATGTTACTAATTTATTTATGTCATCAAATTTATTTGAAATTTTTTACATGATTCTGGAACATATAATATAATTTTTGGATCTTTCCATGCCTTTTAGAAAGAGGTACGAACAACGTTTCATGTGTCCTACATGTCAGGCGATGATAGCTTACATTGTGGTTGAATGGGAATTCTTGGTGCATGATTGGACAAATTTGTCATGATTATATGAATGGATTGGATGATAAATCATAATTACTAGATATAATATTATCATCTATGGGTACAGTTCATATGTATTTATGGGTCCACTCATGTCTTTTAGGAAGAGTGTGCCTCTAGATCAGGAAGGTTATTAAATATTTCTTCTAATGTCAGGGTAATCTCATGCCAATTATCGAGATGTCTCTTGATGACGTTGACAAATTTTTTTGGTGGATTACATCCTTCATTGGTGAGTCCATTCCCTGAGGTCTTTCTAGAGGATTTAATGGTATTACCTCACTAGAGAGAGGTTGATTTTACTTTTGAACTTCTCCCAGTTATGATTCTCATTTCTATTCTATCTTATCAAATGAAACCTATTGAGCTAGTGGAAATTATAGTCCTATATGATGACCTAGGGTCTAAAGTATTTACTAATCCTAAAATAACATCACATTTATTTCTTATCCTCTTTGGAAATATGGTATATATGGTCTTTAAAAACTTTATTGACTATTGGAAGTTAAATTAAGAGATAGTTAACAAAAAAGATATGTTTCCTAGGATTGATGAACTTTTTGATCATCCAATAGGGAAATAATGGTTTTAAGAAACTGAACTTCGGTCAAGGTAACATCAATTGAGAAACTGAGAATAAAATATAAATAATCCAACATTCAATATCCTTTATAAGAATCTTTATTTTTTTGGATATTTCATTCCATCTGAAAAACACTCTTATGGTGTCTATGGATTTGATGAACTAGATCATTCATCCATTATTGGAATCCTTTATTTTTGTGTTAATAGATGATATTTTGGTGTACTCCAAGACATAAAAGGAGAACATGTAGTTTTTGGATATCATTGATCAAACCTTGAATAAAAATTGTCTTGTTTTGTTTTGGATTTAAGAAGGTAAATTTTTGGGGAATGTGATTTTTAAACGGGTCATCTTAGTTGATTCGAAAAACATACAGGATGTTATGTCTTGGGATTATCCCAAAAAAGTTATTGATATTAAGAAATTCTTGTGTCTACCTGGTTACTAAATATTGTTGGTTCATGATTTCTCTATGATTTCATCTTTGATGAATAACTTAACCCATAATGGTGTAATGTTTGAGTGGAATGATAACTTTTATAGATATGTTGTGGAGATTAAGATAATGTTTAGTTCAATACCAGTTTTGATTCTTATACAACTAGGTTCAAATTATTATGTTTTATTTTATTCCAATTATGTGGGATAGGGATGTGTCTTGATATAGGGGAAAAAGATGGTATCCAATGACTGATTCCAATTACTCACTGATGAGAAGAACTACCCTATGCATGATCTCTAGTTGAGAATGATTATGAATGAACTCAGAATATAGTGACATTATATATTTGGGGAGAGGATCATAGTTCATTTATATGATAAGATCTTGAAATATATTTTTACCTAGAGGTATCTAAACATGTGAAAGAGATGGTGGGTAAAGTGTATATAGAATTCTGATTTTTAGATTGTTTAAACACCTTGGAATTGAAATGTGTTTTTTTATTCTTTGAGTAGAAAATTGCCAACACATTCTGTGAAATAATCGATTGAGAACTGGAATATGATGAGTTTTTTTAATCAAATGATCATGGTAGTGGAACTGGTTGGTTGATAGGTGTTCTTGAATTTCATGAAAGATATCTCATCTCTCGATGGATGAGTTCAGATTGAGTAGGAAGGAGTTACCGAGTTTCAATTATTAAGTAAAATACTTTTTGGTGGGGGGGATTGGGTGAGTGGTCTAAGTCTCCCAATTGAATTTTTTGATTTTGTAGTTGGTTGGTTGTTCTGTTTTTTATGATGTAGGATTTGATGGAAAGTGGGCACTAGTCTAGTTGGTCTGTGCACCCGGGGGATACTGTGATGTATAATTATTTTAGACATTGGTATTAGTCGATGGGATGATAAGGTTGATTTTAGATTTATTATTGTGTTGTATTACATGTCATTGAGTTAATTCAGAACACCATGGACATGTGGCTTTATTACAACCCTTACCATTTTTAATAGGGATGTGGGATAATATTTAGATGGATTTCATTCTAGGTTTCCAAAAAAAATCCAAGTCGGAAGGATTCATATTTGGGTGGTCATTAATAAAAGCATAAAATTTGTTAATTTTCTACCTACTAAGATTGCAAAAAAAAGTGGAATAGTATTGGGATTTGTATGTTTGATAGATTGTGAAGCCTTAGGGGGTTCCAACTGTGGCTGTATCTGATAGGGTCCCAAAATTTAGAACCAGGTTGTGGAAATGTTCAAAGGAGGTGATGTTTTATATAATTAAATTGATAATGAATTATCATCCATATAAGGATGGATAGATAGAGGGGTTTTCCAGGTTCTAGTGGATATACTCTAGGTCTGTGTTCTTAATTTTTGATGATAATGGGAAAAAATTTGAATTTGGTTTAATTTGAATATAAAAAAAGTGATCAAGCCTCTATTATAACAGCACAATTTGACGATTTTTATGGGTGGACATGTAGTTATCCCTTTTTCTAGTAATAGTTGGGAGAGTAGTCCTAGGTTAGGCTGAGTCTCATTCAAGATACAACATAGATTGATCAGTTTATCCAGTGGTGATTGATCATTGAATAATGACATTAAAAATATTATGTGGACCATCCTTTTCATAAAATATAATTTGAGGTTGGTTATCGGGGTTTTTGTAGAGTTTCAACGTGATTGGGGAATTTTAATTTGGATAATCATGGTAGCTTTTAATTTAGGGTTGCGGTCCCCTTTGAGATCATTGAGTGTTTGGGGATTGTTACATATGGGTTAAACATACCATATGGTTTTCATCTATACATGACATGTTTCATGTTTCCAAGGTCATTATATATATACCAAATCTATACCATGTGATTGCATGGGGGGATATTGATCATGATAATGACACCACATTTGATGATAATCCAGATCAGATTATTCATCTACCTTAGAAGGTACTACATGTTAAAATGATTTCTCTAGTCTCGGTACTATGGGAGCGTAGATGGGAGATCCATGAGATGTGATAAAGGTAATTATTGATGAGTATGTAGTGTCCTTCAACTTTGGAGAGTCCAAGAATCTAAGGGATTTCTCTTTGCAGAAAGCATTTATGGTGGGGTGATTGTAACACCCCATTATGCTTTTCAGGTACCCCCTTGTTGATGATTTGTTTTTCATCTTAGTTTGGGTTTATTTTCAGGATTCTCAGGGATAAAGATCCTTTTATGTAGAAAGTGTCATAAATTTCTTGTCTTTATTTTTATTTTATGTAATATAGTCTTCAAATAAACATGTTAATGACTTAACAGCATTCTCCCCATGTTCATAGAATTATAGGAATGGGGAATTTTAGTTTTTATACATGAACCTATAGTTCATGTAGTCATATGGGTGATTACACACTATTCAATGTTATTACATGATGTCTATTTTTTTCTGGAAAAATGTTGTGAAATCAGTTCAGGGAGTGAATTTTTACACACTATGTGCTGGGTTCACATAGTGTACTGTCAAATATTGAGTTTTAATAATAAGAAGACATGTTTT
This sequence comes from Viscum album, assembly GCA_963277665.1. Lineage (NCBI taxonomy): Eukaryota > Viridiplantae > Streptophyta > Magnoliopsida > Santalales > Viscaceae > Viscum > Viscum album. Next base: position 1,497,125,090 of record OY728164.1, read on the forward strand.
GGCATAATTGATCTTAGTGGATTACTTGACATGAAAATGGGATTATAAAACATTTAATCATCATGATTTGGGGTTTTGAAGTACCTCAAAATGGATTTATCTTATCACCCATTTTCATCCCTTCCCCCTCTTAACCTAGAAGCTCACAAGGGTATGTTATGAAACCTCCGACCCATTTAAATCATTTAATTCGGTGACTGATCATTGTTGTGGCTATGGTGTGTTTTTTGGGTTAGTTTTCCTTCTATTTATTCATTCATTTGGTTTTAAGAACAATGTGGGATACATTTTTTGATAAGATTTATTATCAAATAGTGTTTTCTATTGACCCCTTTCATTTTTATGGTATGCCTCGACATTTAGAGTTTATTTTAGTGGTTTCAAATCATTTTTTTCATAGAAAGCTAGGTGCATAACATTTCGAGGTATTCTTTTCTATAAAATATTTTAATTCCATGAATTTATTATTTTTCAGGGTAAATTCATTTTCTTTGTTCATTTATATGAATTAATATGTCTTTTTAAAGGATATATTGGAAAGGAAAATGTTTTTAAAATAGTTTTACACTTGAAAATTGTTTGGAAATTATTATTCAAACCTCAAAGAATATTGGATTGGATATAAAAAAATTATAAAATTTTGAGGGTCATTTTGAGCTTTATTTTCTCAATTTTATCATTAGGACCATTGGGTGAATTTGAGATGGGAAATGGCTTTCCTTAGTGTGTGTGTGATAACACCAGCTGGTAACCTCTTGGATATTGATGAACTATTTCATGACTCGATATTGGTTGGATCCTACGTTAAAATTCTTTTGGATCCTGAGTTTCCATTATCAATTTACACTTAGGCTAGGGGTGAGGTGAATTATAATTTATGGTTATTAATTTCATGGTTGTTTTTATCAAGGATAGTTTCTCAAAGGTTTTTATATGAGGTTGTGTAACATAAATTTTCAGGATTGGTTATTTAAGGTATATGTGTTTACAGTTTTAGATATGTATACATGTATATGATTTATATTAATATCATTTATACTTTTTTTCTTTCTGATTTCAAAGAAGATAATGAATTAAAAATGAATTGTATTTTTGAAAATGATTTATATAACATTTTTTATATCTCTAAATATTTCATTCTTGTTTTTAGACCTTATATAGACTTTCTGGAGGTATCATATTGGTATTTTTTATCACACCATACATTTTCCCTAGAGGTGGTTGAAGATGATGTATTATGGGTTACAGGTAAAGGGATGGGAATTTTATAGCATCTTAGCCTCTATTTTGGTCTTTTCCATTGGTTTGGGTTGGTTTAGAAGTAAATATTGGTCAAATAGAAACTTGTGTTATTGTTTGGTTCATACATTTATATTTAAACCTATTGGATTGGTTCTACAGATGGTTGTATATCCATTTTTTCTTCTTTTTTACTCTGATCATATATCTTCATTTTTTGATATTCAGGACAAGTTATATTTTCTTTCTTCACCTCACCACATCACAGCCAGCTTGGGTGTATGGTCTGGTTATCCTGGGTTGGTTTATTTAATGGATGTTGTACGGGGAAACACCTATAATTTAGGATAACTCAAGGGAAGAGAACATTAGTAGTAGATTCCACTACCATGTACCATTATACACTACCAAGAACAATATATACTGTATCTAGTAACTCAATGACTTACAAGGTCATCAATAAACCATGAAATGACTATAAATAAACAATACATGTTGGAATAGGGCCACTAAAAGGATTATTATTAATATACCATATAGGAAAGACCAATATCAAAGGGTATAGAAAAAAAAATTATTAGATCACAAACCCAAAACTAATGGAAATGGGATATTGAAACCAAAAAGATCTGATATAGTTGTAGTGAAAGACAACTGGAGGATAAAAAATGACCCCTAATGGAATAAAAATTCTTTATGATGAATCATGTCACATGAAAAAAAGGTATAGGTAGTGTTATTGAAGTCTTTCAAATCCTGAGGCTGACAACCTAAATTTTGATAATTTTATAAAGTAAACTACACATCTCAATTAAAAAACATGAACTATAACATTTGTATAACCCATTGCTAAAAATTATTCAGAACTAAATCACCCATTCTACCACACTATAACTATTATAAGAGACCCATTCCATGTTGTCAAGTGTTTATGAATAAATGGATCAGAATAGTCTTATATAGGAATAAAATGTAACCTATTTTAAAGGAAAATAATAATCTCTACAAGTGGAGGACATAATCCCCATAATATGGCAAGAAACGGTCCCTAACTTTGGTTTGGGGATCCCATAACTCGTTAGGATCGATTTTTTTATTAACCCCAATCCTAGATACAGGACTCAGGAATCAATGATATTAGTCTTTTTCCACTATAAATATAGGGGAGTACACAACTCCACGGTATATACAGACATAATCACTATCATCAAAAAATAACTAGGGATTTACAAACCATGATGTCTAAATTAAAAATCTCCCCCCTATTACAATAATTTACAAGACAACACCTATCACGAGATGGGGAAAATTAGAGGTTGTTTTCCCCAAATAGACTCACTAAGTAACTAGTGTAGAAGAGGTATATCCAATAAATAAATGAGATTAATAATTTACTTGTTTTGAGTCAATCATATTTATGAAGAAAAATATGACTTGGGGAAAGGAATTCAAAGAGAAATTCAATGGTAAAATTATATTATAAGAGGATGATAAATATAAAAACATACAATTAGAGGTTTGAATTTGGGTTTGGTTAAATAAAAAATCCATTCACTAATGTATAAATTAATTTATGAAATTATATACTATAAGGATTAAATTTATTTAAATGTTTTAGTGTTTGAAAAAACATTATTCATTTTTTAAATTACTTCATTATTCGATAATTAATCTTGTAAAACACATTTTATATAAACCCCAAAAAAGTGTGTTGTAATGGGATTACTCACTGTTACTCATTTAGTGTTCCCTAGATTTTTCATTCATGGTCTAACATGACACATTTGGTGAATTTTTTATTTTATCCTTTAAAAAAGTACAAAATAAAAAACATAATAAAAACTTTGGAATTCATATTAAAATATACCATCATCAAATTAAAAAAAATCATAAAATATATACCCTCTTATGAAAATGGTAATAGTATAAGGGTATTGTGAGAACTCAACCCTTCCAACAAAAGTCTTGCGAGAAAATGAAAGATGAGAAGAAACAAACATGAATGAGTGAAAATCGAAATAATAACTTATTAGAATTAGAATATGATCAAGTCTATAAGATGGTATTACCTCTCCCATTTAATATCTAACACTAAAATTTGAGGTCTACTTCTTAATTTATAAAAACAATATATCACATGACATACATTGAATGTGCATTCCATGTACTCAAGTCTATATCTACCTTCCCTCTATATCTACTGGTGGGGGGAAACTATTCCAACCATTGAATGTTAACACATTGTGTTTCAGTAAGTAGAAGTATGCAACCTATTGTGTCATTATAAATGGAATATATAGTCAATTTACACACCAAACACTTTTTAAAGGTTACAAATGACGTCTTTGATGAAATACACAACTTGTGAACTCTGTTCTGTGACTTGGAATGTGACCTAACTAGTAAAAACATGCATCCTATAATTGTAAAAAGTGGGTGATTATGACATACAGACTTTGTAAGAAATACGTTTTCTCCAAAAAAAATCGGTGGGTGCATAATAATTTAAAATTATAAAAATCATCTATAATCACTAAAATGAGGCATTTAAACCATATATATATATATATATATGTCAAAAACTGACTTTATACTCAATAAAACAAATATAAATATATTTTCATTTTTTGGGAACATAAAAATACCCCACAGTTAGTCATTTTTCTTCCCACAAAAAAATATAATCATAAAATTAATAATACTCTCTACCATAAGAGGGAAGGATCCAATTACATATACATATAAAAAAAAATATATAATTACACATTTCATAAAGGAATATACTTATTCAACCATAGAGTTTTATTATCATGCCTCATACATATTTGAATTCAATACATTTCCCCACTATTATTCAAATTTTACATATTTTCAAAAAACCCAGTTCGAAATAAGATCTACCATACCTATAAAATAATTCACTAATCACAAAATATCATCTAATTTGATTTATAGTTAATCTCAAGTATATGAATTCTATATATTTTCAAAGAAATAAATATAAAACTCCATTGATATGTTAAATAAAAAATCATGAGGGATTTCATTAAGTTTTTTATTCTAAGGCTAATTATAGGTGGGTAATGAAGTGACAATAAACTAAAAGGAATAAAAATAAGATTATATTATTTAAATTTAAAGAATAATATTATATTTAAATCCTAATGAAGGTAAATATATTTCAAAATATCTCAAAAGTAAACATGAGAGTTTCCTTTCATCTCCATCATTATTTTGTAAACAAAAATTCACTAAATATAATAAATTTGGATCAATTTTATATTTTTAGGACATAAAATAATCATAATTAATGGTCATATTTGAGTCGTTTTACCTTGATGAAAATGAGAAACCTCACCCTCACTTAATTTCATGGCATCTGTTATGTCCACTATGTTAAATAGCCTAAGAGGGTTGTCAATAAGGGTATGATAGATTATAACTACAACCCCTTTGTATCATGTTTCATCATTAAACAAAACACACTTCTCTATTTATCATATAGAAATATATGAATATAAATGAAATCATGCACAAGACATCGATTTTACAAGGTTCACCATCACTAGGATACATCCATGGATCATACAATGGCGATATGCTGATGTACCAAATCCACTAAATCTAACTTCCAATTACATGGTTTAGGATAGATCACATCCATTCCCATGATTACTACCTTTATATTATTTAGGTTTCACTCACTACATTCCCGAGGGTCACTCCCTTTTTCCATTCTTTGGCTCACTAACAGTGGAAATGATCATCGTCCTCCTCTTACTTCACTCACTACTCTTTGAAGGTATCCAATAAAAATTTATTTACTTCTAGGTAACTTCATTTTCATGAATGCATGCATCCTCAACTATATAATGATTCTTTGTTGAAGTCCCTTTTCACCAATATATCAAATCCACTTTTCTACATACTGTTAGTTAACATAAATTACTTTCTCGGATTATTTTTATACATTTTCAATATTCTGTGATTCCTTTGTGAACCACCTTTCTTATTCCATTAACTAGGTAGCGGGTAACTTAATAGACCAACTCTTCTGCAAACTTCCTCTATTTCTTCAACCGCGTACCGCCTTCACATAAAATCATTGAGAACCACCTCTATGCACCATCTTTATATAGCACCTCTAGGTACTACCATAACTTACCACATCTACTTTTGATTAATTCCTTCTTATGTAGACTGCTTCATCTATGGTTCACCTTATTCTTGTGTAGAGTAAAATTATTCACAAACACCCTTTCATGGATTCACTTCTGTGAACTACTTCACCATTTTTGGAATCCTCCTAACAAACCTCTTTCAGACTTGGCTGAATTCCCAAAGAAAAGGATTTTTTTTATGATAATCACATTGAGAAATGATGGGATTAACATTCCATATATAATTAAATAGATCAACATAATCCAAAAATCCTAGATTTATCAAATCATTAATGTGGTAAATATTTCACCCTGTATTGTGCTCCTACTGCGAACCATTCTTCCATAGATGGTCCGTGTAACACCTTTCTTCATTCATGATAACCAAAATCATAGTAAAATTTTCCCAAATGACGACCTTTTAAGATTCTAAAATCTCCACTTCTTTTCTACTAATGAAAATCCATACCATGTACAGTAAAATTTCCATGTACCACATGACATCTCTTTAACCATTTCTATGAATTGATTTCCTTACATGAACCACGAGCCTCCCCGTGAACCATTTTCATTTTGCATACCATATTGCCTTTTGTGAACCATTACATGTACCTCATTTTCAATCAATGAATTATAATTTTTGGTTCTCATACTGTTCATTTCTATGCCAAAATACACCATTTACGAAAACTGAAATCCTGATTTTGAGGCCCCAAAATTTGGAAAACACTAGGAAACTGTGCCACCATAAACACCTACTAAGGAAAACAGTAAACATACTAATTCATAGTCGTTTGGATTTATCAACAAACACAATCACACCCAAAATATACTGATAGGGAATATTAAAGGTTATTTTCCTAGTATTATATCTCAAAAATGTACAATTAATTTTAAAAAACATGGTCTTTCCAGATCGGGAAAATAATTCGGAAAATAAATTTAAAAATTCGGATAAGAAGGATAATTTTGATTATAATGTGGCATCATGTAAAATAATTTGATGTTTTATAATGGTTCAAAAACGATTATGTGAAAGTGTAGGTCTCAAGGTCAATATGGGTAGGAAATATAGATTGAATACCCCAATCATTTTAATTAAAAAAATCATCATATTTTGATAGGATTTAATTTCATGTACTAGTATCTATTATGTTATTAAGAATATAACTATAAAGAATCTATATCCTATAATATTTCTAAAGACTCAAAATACCTCTCAGGAATGGAATAATATTATTAGAAAATCAAGTCATCATAGGAATACAAATAATAAGTCCAGTATGTTGAAATATCTATAAATCAATAAATAATTGAAAATTATTTTAACAAGCATTTTAAATAAATTAAAATTGTAATAAAACTGAAAATTTAAAAATTTACACCCCTATAAATTATTTAAAATAATAATTTATAAAAAATTTCTATCATATTAAAAAATACCATCCAATTAACAATTTATCATTGATTACACAAATGGAAATGACTATTGTACTATCCAGATATCCTCACCCATAATTAATATGGAACATGGTATTCCAAGTGTAACACTTAGTGGGAGAAGGGATATGTGAAATTAAATATAAACAGATCAAATGAAAGAATGTAAGGGGTTTAATAATAATACCAAAGAAATATATATAAAATAAGAAAACAATAATAATCCCCTAGTAGTGGTATTGAAACACATAAGAATTTGTTTTCATAATACCCTGATGTAAGTGAAAATATAGATACCGATATAATGCTATAAATTTCATATGTTTTCCGATTCAATAGAAAATTCAGGAATTATATAAAAAATAATGACATCATAATCCCTTCAGAAAAATATAAATGTAAAAGTGCATACATGATATAGTAACTTAGTAGCCTCAAGAGAGGAGAAATATAAAATTGGGGGATCCTACAAAGGATAAGAATCAGTGGAGGGTGGTTTAATGAATGAAGATAGTGGATCAATAGAGGATGGTGGAATATATGGATTTTATGGTCTTGTGGGTGGATCTAGTGAAGGTAATTGATCATCATCATCCATAGGGGAATCTTGGTCATCATTTTCAATAGCTAGTGATGTGTTTATCTACACCATATCATAGGTACTCTCTTACTTATATACCATTATCATCTATATATTAATGATATATTCTGCCAACTATATATATCAAATGAGATCACGGGGGGAAAGAGGGATCTAAAACCATGAGGTGGTGGGCCAACCATGTTCCATAGAAACCACAATTCATGTCACCCTGACGACTGGTGAACCTATCATAAATATACAATTTGAGAAAATATGTGAGGTTTGGGTAGTCATTCTATACCATACATGTGAGTATCTCCATATCTAACCCAAATACAACTCCTCTATCCTCTTGTCATTTAAAAATGATGGTGTTTATATAGTGATGGATAAAGTATAGGGGATGCGAGATGATCATGTTTCTCTCCTATAAGGTAAGAAAATACTAGATATTGGGTCCAAAGATCTCCTACCACACATCATTAATGTATAAATGTTTAGGGAAGGTGAGGATCCAAATAGGGGGTTTGTGGATAGAAGGGGTAAATTCTCACCCTCTTCCACACTCTCCGATGGTAAGTGAAAAAATATCTACCTAGAAGACAGTACACGAGTGTTGTAATTTTACTCTACATATCCCAACACAACATCCCATTAAACATGAATAATATAGAAAAATATAAAAATAAACCATTATAAGTTGGAGTGATGAACTAAATGATTGTAATGATGTGGGTGTGACCCAATAACTCTTCTAATTCCCCCATGAGTCCTAGTTTATCTACAATACTCATATAATTTAATTATATACTAAAATTAATCATACGACATTAAAATCATTACATCCAGTTTTTTGTTGGGTTTCACTCGTAAAAAACCAGGGTGGGTAGAGGAGGTCTATCCGTGGGTGATAGTCATGGCGATGAACTAGCTACCAAAGTGCATGACATATAAATTGAAGTAGATAGTTGAGGTAGCAGAGTTATGGTGGCTACTCGATTGGACACTCCTATATAAAACAACATTTATAGAACAAGAGAAGGAAAAATCAACAATGATAATGGATGATATGAAATTATTTCAATATTATAATTCTCCTCTTCCCACTCAACATGAAGCCTTCAAGATGTAGGCTACTAATTTACTGGGGAAATGATGGGCATATTTTCACTAGATAGAACCCCCCATTATCCATAATATAAAAAGTTTAAAATAAAATGAAAAAGCATAAGACAATAAATTCAAGAGTAAAAAAATAAGAATATATAGTATACATGGAATGTTATCCATAGTTCAAACATGTAGTATTGACCTCGAAACAAACTGTTTTATCGATAGACACACCCAGACTCCCCATATATCATCAATAAATAGGTATATAGATTTTACAAAATGCACTTTCCATATAAGGTAAAATTATCCTCAAATCCATTTAGAATCATCGAAAAAACATCTCCTTGGATGGGAAACAACAACTGTACTTGGAGTTTGATGAACACACATGCCGTTTATTTACAAATTTAGTGAAGTAAAAAAATTTATTTCTACATACAAAGGTGACAGGGAATGTGTTCTCCTAGAAATCCCATATAGTATTGGTTTTTATTATAAATGATAAAAAAATCAGATACAATGAAGTGAAATTAATTTAATGAGAAATATAGAAGAACCTACGTTGATATAGATGTGAAATAGAGAAGAAATCAGAGGAAAAAATCACTAGAATGAGGGATTATACTATGGTCATATGAATCTTCCTCGAGATGACATGATAAGTAGGGGAGCGAGATGACATGAGGGCTATCCATGTTCGAGTTTTTGGATTTAATATCTGGGAATCATGACATCTATAATTAGTCACACAATATATATGTGGTTTTTCATATATATATATATATATAACATAATTATGTAATTATTATTATTATTATTATATATTATTTATTTTTATATAAAACGAAAAAGTTATATATATTTCAAAATATACCAATAGACAAATTGAATTTTTAAATATAAGGAATGTGCTCTAATAACTAAACAAGAGTAGTACAAGGTTCATCCCAGTGCTTGGGGATAGGTTTGAACTTGCGACTACTTCAATATCATTTAGAACCCTCAAAAAATAGAACAATGTTTATTACATTGATTGTTTATCTTCTTTTTTAAATTTTATTATTTATTTATATAAAAATTCATCAAAACATATATCAACCACTCTTTGGTTTTATTTTTAATAATATGATGATTTTGAAGATATTTGAAGGATTTGAACCATGGTCAATTGGACCATAGGTTAAATCTATGTCATCTTAACCAATTGCATCATGTGTTCATTATAATTTTGACATTATTATATATATATATAAATAAAACATACATAATTTATTAAAATAATGGATAAAAATAATTACCCATGTACCGGTAACCACTTAAACTGGCTTTTGAAAATGAAAAAAACAATGATTGGCATGGTGTGACAATTAATTCCTATATCAACAGTGTTTTTGAAGAAAATAAATTGAAAAAAGAGAAGAGATATATACGTCATGTCTAAATGATGTAAACTCAATTTTTTATTTAATATGGGATATATAGAGATATAAAGAGAGGGCTAAATAAAGGGTGATAGTTAGGGAGGGAGATAGAGTGGGGATATCATGTGTTCCCTTATTAGAAGATCCTTTTTTTATCTTTATCTTGGCTTAAGTAAAAACACTGACCTATTATCGAAAGGAGGGAGTATATTTTGCAATCAGAACCACCAAATGTGTTTAGTACAATCCTATTATAGTGTTTTGATTTTTATTTAGGTGGTATGAGAAGAGGCTTGAATTTATCATACTCATTTGAAAAAATATGTTGAAGGTAAAATTTCATGTTAATTTGGAGTAAATATTTTTAAACCTCAAATGGTTCATAATCCAAAAAACTAAAAATAGGAGAATTATTGAAAAAATATAATGGAATAGGTAAAATGTCTATTGAGGTGGTAAATATGAATTCTAATAATTTTTAGTGGAATTATAAAATGATGTATCACCATGTTCAATTTTAGTATTTGATAAATAATTTTTTAAAAACATTTAATTCAAAATAAAAGGGGTCTATGTCATAACATACTAACTTAGTTGGTAAAATGAAAAACCAAAAAATTATATTAAAGAAAATAATACATAGTATTAATATCTCATAAAGTTTCTCAATAATAATTACAAGTCATCCTTTCCATTCTATTTATTCCATCTAGTTTGTGGTAAATTATACAACATTCAGTAATAATTTTTCAATATTATTGAATTATAGTTTTAAAAAAGAGATTGTGGATGGGGTTTATAATTTATATGGGTAGTCCATGCATTGGAACATATCATCCATTTATGGATAGTATTCTTCACGATCAATGTATTACAATACTATACCACACAAATATATATATTCTCCTCATAAGAAGAAACCCCATTTTGAGTTAAATACAAATCCATTAGAATAAGAGATTGAAGTACCTTGGAAAAGAAAACTAAAAATAAGGAAGAAATTATTACCTAACAAACCTAAATAGAAACTTTTACTAATTTTCCTCCTTTTGAGAATTGGTGCCATATCATGACTCCACCAATCATGAGCCATGGAAAATTAGAATTTTTTTCCCCAAACAGACTAATTAAGAATCTATGTGGATTATGGATTGATCCAACAATGATAGTAAATTTAAATTTTAATACTGTTGAGATAAACCAATTTTTAAGATAAACAATGATGTGGGGAAAATTTTTGAATATCAATTTGAAAGTATAATTAGAGGAGAAGAGGAAGAGAAACAAGAAAATACAAAAGTCAGGTGTTCAATATGGTTAGGGATAATAAAAAATAGATTCTTCTGTATTTAAATTCTTTAATGAAATCACTTACCATGGGGAGTAAATTTCACTTATTCATTCCTAGATTAAGAAACTAAATTTTTCGTATAGAAATAAATTACTTATTCAATGAATTAATCACTTGAAAATTTATTTTAAGAAAACCAAAAATTAATTTGGAAGTAGTCTCCCACAATGGTCGTGGGATCGCTCACTATAACACTTTTAGTGTTCCCATATTGTGTCATTTCTTTCTTGAAATTACTTAACATGCTAATTTAATGTTTTATAGTTACAAAATTTTTAAATAATGACAATATTAATAATAAACACTTAATAATTTAGATTACAACATACCATCTTAGAATTACAATACCAACCCAAAACATCAACCATCATTTGACCATTCTAAAGGTATATGGTTTGAGCGAGACTTCAACCAATGACATTGATATGTGAGGGTAAAAGCTATGGTGAGAAGATAAAATTTATAATTATTTAAAACCAAAATAAAATTCATATTAGCCTCTAGGGAAAATTGAGTCAAATTGGTTATAGCACCCACAAAATATCCAAATATAAAATATAATGTTTGCCTCTACATTTATAAAAAATGTATTATAAACTATGTATAGAATGTAAACACTATGTAGTAATTTCATCCAATATTTTTTCTATTTCTTCACTAGTAGGTGGCCAACAATGTCTTCCATTTAATTTTAACACGTCAGTTGTGAGTAGGTTGTATTACTGTAGAGACCCGAAGCCTGACGTACATTGACATTACATTACATTTGCGTAATACTTTGTACATAACAAAAAACACACACACAAGGACTGTAATAGTTTAGTGTCTTTGGAAACTCGGAATATAATCTTCTAATCGTGGTGAAAGATCTTCAAAATCTCCCATAAAGATCTTCCTTTTTTTTAACCTAAAACTTTTCTTTATATCCTGGGGAAAAGAAAACATAAAAGGGTGAGCTCAAATGCTCAATAAGGGTAAACAAAAGAAATATCAATCACATCATATACATAAGCACATCACTTTTGGAAATCTTAACCTGCTAAAAGAGATCATAATTTCATAACATGGGGTAAATCATGGCAGTGAAATGTAATCACAATAATCATAACTTAAAACATGAAACTTTGTGTCATATACACATAATCATAGAGAATCATTTCTTGTTAGTCAAGACTCATTTTCTAGACTATCTTAGTGGACAAAGTCCCTTTCTGAACCGAGTCACCCTCGTTTCAGTCCTGTTTCACTGAACCGGTATAACCTACCATTCCAGCCATATCTATCTCATGAGATATAAAATCTTTACCCAATGCATTGGAGGGAGATATAGGTCCCACCCATCTCATAATGAAACCATTCTTATGTGTTCCACAAAATCATAAATCATACATCATTTCATAACCCATGTAATAAAAATGGGATTCTTAAACAACATGACATCATAAAACAATTTATATAGAATAAAGGAATTCATAAAAATATTTCCATCACAACATAATCAAATCCATGTAATAATAGGGATAGAAACATAACCCTTTATTATCTTAGATGGAAAATAATTTTGATAAAACACTTGAACTCCATTCTTGAGGAAAATATCCTTTCTACTTCAAAAATACTTTTCCTTTCTTAACATGTCATAAAATTCTAAACTAAAAGAAGTTGATTAAAAATAAACCTGAAAACTTGTAAAGTAAGCTTCTTGGAAATAATGTTTTAAAAATCCATTTATGCCGTATAAGTTAAAAAAAACATTCTTCTCATACTTTTGTCGGAAAAGTCAAAAAGTACCTTGTACGAAAAACGACAAAAGATTCCTTTCATATCTTTTACAAAGAAACTCACCAAAGGGTAAAATAGGATTTAAACAATTTTAGGTGAATGGAAATAATATTACATATTGAGGAAACATGTATTTGGATTATAAAATACACCCCAGTAAATGCCAAAGTATAAACAATCTCGGATAAAAATGAGATTGTGATATTTTCCCTTACCTTAGGTCCGATTTGCTTCGTAAGTGTCCGAACCTCCTGTATAATGATTTAAATAATTTCATTGACTTATTAAAGAATCATATTCATTGTTATGATATCATATATGGTCACTTATGACATTATAATACCCGTTCTTTTGTAAATTCCATGTTAAAGAGCGTTTTGGGTAAAATTGTTTCATTTGTTGTCCGTGTTTTGACTTGTAATTATTCATATGATTACATAGATCATGATTACTTAATTCCAAAATATAAAACATGATTTAATTATATATATATATATTCATAATATACATATATATAATAAATCAGTAAATGGAATGAAATACACCGTTCATGGAGACGGTAGTCCGTACGTACGCATGAACGCTGTTTTTGTTACCTTATTGAATTGAATGGAATTAAGTAGATGAAATACATATAAATATAAATAAATACAGTATCATTATTATGTCATATATTTCATTAGTACTTATTATATATACTTTATAATCATTCATGAATGGTTAATCATTGAGAATGAATCTCATCGCGTCGTGGAGACGGTAGTCCGTACGTACGCACGAGCGATGATATCGTTCCCATGGTCATGGAATTGTGTTTAAGTGTTTGTATACTATTTCAGTATCAAAATAACTTTATAATAATCATATATAGTTACTCATTACACCATTATACCCATCCAATTAAGGTGGTGGAGGAAAATAGATTACACCACGGCGTGGAGACGGTATTCCGTACGTACGCACGCGCGGTGATTTCCTTTTTCCGTAGGATGGATAGAAGGTTAATTAGAGTTGTTTAATATTTATAATAACATATAAGTATATAATAAATACTGACGTTATTACTTTATCATGAAACAACTAATGAAGAAGAGGTTGAAGAAGAAAGAAGTTGAAAAGATCGGTAATGGATATTACCTCTTCTTTGGAACGCCTCTTTGAATCCTCCACTTAGGAAACTAAGATTGGTATTTGAAGAAGACCAGGACCTCTAGAATTATTATAGGGAAGTGGAAAAGGGATTTTGGCAGGGGTTGGCCGAGCTTGAGTTCTCAAATTGGTGTGAGGAGGAGGGGAAGGATGTGCCCTTTTATAAGGGAGGAGAGGGTCACCTTAAGAATATCACAAAATATTATTTTATATTAAAGTAAAAATCTGTTTATAATGGTTCCAAAGGGTCTTCTTTTGAAGATAATGTGGGGATGGGTAGAAATCCTATCAACCAATAGTATTTAGAAAAGTTTAGGTTATTATTTTAACCTTATCAATTAGATTTAACTCTAAGTTAAATAATTTAACTTTTACCGTGTCTTTTTGTTTTCTTACACTATATGGTTAATACACTTACTATAACATGCCAAACGAACACCAAAATGTTTATTATTAATATATATATCCTTATCTAAGTCATTTGGATGAACCTTAGATTTTTAGGAATAAAATAACAATTAATAATATAATATTTGATTTAAAAACTATTTTGTGTCAATTTTGACACTATTTGATATATGATTTTTGTGAAAGTCATAACAGAATTATATGTTCGAACCAAGTTGATTAAACCAACACTAATATATCATAGTAACCTAGAAAATTAGTGGGATTCATAAAAAGTCTCAAATTACATTTATTTTGGTGTTTATAACATCAATTATGTCAATATTTCATTAATAAGATAATTACTGCATCATCATTGTGTCATAAATAAATTAAATTATTTAATGTCTAAAAATTATAAATAAAATACCATTATGTAGGAAATCTTTATAGCTTTCTAATGAATATTTATAGTCGAATTTATCTTATGTATAACCCCATATTAAAAATGGTTTACTTATTAAACTTTGATTTTAACTATTTTAACCCTTCTTTAAATAAATTAATAATAAATGTCCTAATCTAATCCAAGTGGGCCTAAATGATATTATTTTACACTTAAAGTTGTTTTTGGTCGAGATACACTTTTCCAATAGGATTAGGACATGTGTTAGAGTAATATTAATATCATTTTTACCCTTAATTACCCTATTTACTTTTAACCGTGGTAAAAAAAGTAAAAAAGTTACTATTCACCAAAAATTATTTTCATCTCATTGAACCATATTTTACTTACTTAAATCAACCGTGTCTCTAAGATTTTTGAAATTCCATTCACAGAAGCGGTAAAATTAAGATTTATGAAAAAATTAATTTTTCTAACTACCACTTAGTAGTTTCACTATTCATTAAAAATTGAAGTTTTTCAGAAAAATGCCAAAATTTCACCCTAAGCTATAATTGATATTCCGAATTCAAAAATGATTTCTATTTTACAAAATTCCCAACATATAAGTTTCATTAATTAATTTTATAATTAATTTCCGCTGTCACAACATATAGCGTGTTTTTAAGAGATAATAACTATCAAAAGATTAACACTTGTTTATGTCTGGTGTAAATGTGAAATTATATCCAATGACCAACATTGTATTGAATTGTAAAAATATATTCTAAATATACTTTAAAACCACTCAAATTAATAATTTATCACTATTAATTATTTCGATTAAAAAAGATGTTTTTAATTAAAATTTAGTAATTTTCACTATTCATCAGAAAATAAAAGTTATCCGAAAAGTACCAAAATTTCACCCTAAGCTAATTTCGATATTATGAATCCAAAAATTAATTCCATTTTGAAAAATAAAATTACAAAATTTCAAAAAGTGGTTATTACTATTCATAACGGCTAATTTTAATACTATTTTAATAGCGTATTGTTGTTTAGTGAAACTCGTTATTGCGTACTACACACGCTATCGAGGAAGGTCGCGATTGCGTGTAATTCAAGGCAAATCAAGGATGCGTGTTGTGCAAGATCCTTTTGGTGTAGCGTACAACACAAGACATTAGTGAAATTAAAAAGAATATTTTTCATAAAATCTCGGGGTGTTACATTCTACCCCCCTTAAAATGAATTTCGCCCTCGAAATTCGTCGGGGTTATAAATGGTTTACTATTCGAAAGTTTCTTTAATAGAAACCCACATCGTAAAAAGGAATACCAAAACCAATCTTTAAAAACGAAAGTATGAAACGTAACGGTTACCCAAATAAACTAATCGCTGGGTTTCCACATAGGTAAAAATATGGATATGGAAGAGAAATCTAACCATTATGTTCTGATGGAGAGTGGTAGAGAACATGGCTATGGAAAAGCCAGAAATCAAAAATCCATAAATTTGTGACGATCTAGGGTACCATCTGATTCATCAGATATAAGGGCACTAGGACAAAAATTTTGGTTTTCAAGATCGTTTCCCTAAAGTTGAAGAGTTTGAATTAGAATAAATAATTAATTTATTTTGGTACAATCTCACTATTGTTCGTGCCTTGAACAATTTATACTTCATATCTTAAATAAATGAAGTTGAATTTGTTATTCGTGAAGTGTTAGCAGATCATGTGATAGAATGACGGGTCATTCCATCTGTCTCAAAAGGTTAGCAAAATTTATATACATAAGTCGATCTATAGTGAGATTAATCATATATGGTTCCTAAAATGGACTTATACTTCATATATCATACTTCTTAATATAATAAAACTAGTTTCTACTAAACAGGGACTTCTTGTAGGCCAGTGGTAGGCAATAAAGGCCAGTCGCACTTCGGTTGTGGGTTCGATTCCCACAGCCTTGTCCGAAGCGATGGGCTATCGCCCGTCCTGCAGGTTGTCCTTTTTCTAAAACTACATTACTATAACATCCCATCAATAATATCGAAAACAAACTTCTATCCTTAAACAATAATCACTTATGTCCAACATAATCCATTTCAATCTTTAGGCTTATCCATAATACTGCAGTCCACTCTCATAACATAGTGGAAATGATTACCAGAGATTTAATACCATAGTTGATCCCCATATATCATAAGATATGTTTTGTTGGTCACATTCCAAACATTCAAAGGCCTTAATAATGTATTCTCTTGAATACCCATTGAACCATAGTGAAAACATGAATGCTGTCAAAAGTTAACTCTTTCCACATACCAAAATCCAAAAATTCTATATACTAAAACCATGATATAACCTTCTCCTTATATCAGTCATGAGCTCATGAATACTATCAAACATTTAATTTTCTCCTTATCCCTTCATTATGCGCATATCATCTACATTCCCAAAATATCTGAAAAACCTTTCATGGATACTGGTAACATTAATCATACACTTTCAAAACTCAAGGAAATACAACAGTGTAACAATCCATAGATATCTCTTTATTCCATAGTAGCATGAGATTACTTATACAACATTACACATGATAAACATGTAATCATTCCACTACATTCTTAAACCATTGACCGAGCTTCAACAATTCTTTCATCTCACATATCATTTGTAGTCTCTTCATCATCATCCACATAAATACTACCCATACGACCATACTGATTATCTTCATGAGACCTTCCCTTAGGGAATTGGTTTGCATAATGCCCGTACATTCCACATTTAAAACATTTAACCATTGTTGATGTCGTAGCAATACCATTATCCTCATCCCTGGTGTTAACTGAACCTTTTCCTTTGCACTTACTGGATTTGTGTCCTTCTTTTCCACACCCAAAGCATCTTCCAGTTCCTTTGAAACATTCTCCTTGATGCCTCTTCCCACATGATTTACATAGGTGAAATTGAACTTTCTTTCCTCTATGATCATCATGAAACTCCATCTTTCTCTTATTACACGAGTCAGGAAACTTACCAAATTTTACTTTATTGATCATATTATGAGATTGCTGATTCGGCATAATAATGATGTTTGGACTTCCAAATCCCATTTCATTTGCTTTCTCATGAAGAATATCATTCCATTGTCCATCATATCCTCCATTATCGTGAATCATCTTGTTTCCATCCACTTTCTAAAACCCAAAAAGAATAGTGTGAGAGGTAAAAATCATAATAAAGGGGGAGTAACTTCAATATCTAACATCTTTGGTCTAATCTAATATCGTTACCATAGTTCTAGGACTATATCCTATACGTATACTTATCCTTAGGGACATCCCTAGACATACCTTAGAAATATCTCCAGGGATCTCACTAACGTTTTCGCGTCCTAGTTTCCAAAGGTTGACTAAACCTTTCCTCTGATACCAACTGTAGAGACCCGAAGCCTGACGTACATTGACATTACATTAAATTTGTGGAATACTTAGTACATAACAAAATACACACACACAAGGACCGTAATAGTTTAGTGTCTTTGGAAACTCGGAATATAATCTTCTAATCGTGGTGAAAGATCATCAAAATCTCCAATAAAGATCTTCCTTTTTTTTAACCTAAAACCATTCATTATATCCTGGGGAAAAGAAAACATAAAAGGGTGAGCTCAAATGCTCATTAAGGGTAAACAAAAGAAATATCAATCACATCATATACATAAGCACATCACTTTTGGAAATATTAACCTGCAAAAGAGATCATAATTTCATAACATGGGGTAAATCATGGCAGTGAAATGTAATCACAATAATCATAACTTAAAAATGAAACTTTGTGGCATACAAACATAATCATAGAGAATCATTTCTTGTTATTCAAGACTCATTGCCAAGACTATCTTAGTGGACAAAGTCCCTTTCTGAACCGAGTCACCCTCGTTTCAGTCCTGTTTCACTAAACCGGTATAACCTACCATTCCAGCCATATCTATCTCATGAGATATAAAATCTTTACCCAATGCATTGGAGGGAGATATAGGTCTCACCCATCTCATAATGAAACCATTCTTATGTGTGCCACAAAATCATAAATCATACATCATTGCATAACCCATGTAATAAAAATGGGATTCTTAAACAACATGACATCATAAAACAATTTATATAGAATAAAAGAATTTCATAAAAATATTTCCATCACAACATAATCAAATCCATGTAATAATAGGGATAGAAATAGAACCCTTTATTATCTTAGATGGAAAATAATTTTGATAAAACAATTGAACTCCATTCTTGAGGAAAATATCCTTTCTACTTCAAAAATACTTTTCCTTTCTTAACATGTCATAAAATTCTAAACTAAAATAAGTTGATTAAAAATAAACCTGAAAACTTGTAAAGGAAGCTTCTTGGAAATAATGTTTTAAAAATCCATTCATGCCGTATAAGTTAAAAAACATTCTTCTCGTACTTTTGTCGGAAAAGTCAAAAAGTACCTCGTACGAAAAACGATAAAAGATTCCTTTCATATATTTTACTAAAAACTCACCAAATGGTAAAATAGGATTTAAACAATTTTAGGTGAATGGAAATAATATTACATATTGAGTAAACATGTATTTGGATGATAAAATACACCCCAGTAAATGCCAAAGTATAAACAATCTCGGATAAAAATGAGATTGTGATATTTTCCCTTACCTTAGGTCCGATTTGCTTCGTAAGTGTCCGAAACTCCTGTATAATGATTTAAATAATGTCATTGACTTATTAAAGAATCATATTCATTGTTATGATATCATATATGGTTCACTTATGACATTATATTACCCGTTCTTTTGTAAATTCCATGTTAAAGAGCGTTTTGGGTAAAATTGTTTCATTTGTCGTCCGTGTTTTGACTTGTAATTATTCATATGATTACTTAGATCATGATTACTTAATTCCAGAATATATTACATGATTTAATTATAAATATATTCATAATATACATATATATAATAAATCAGTAAATGGAAATAAATACATCGTTCATGGAGACGGTAGTCCGTACGTACGCATGAACGCTGTTTTCGTTTCCTTATTGAATTGAATGGAATTAAGTAGATGACATACATATAAATATAAATAAATCCAGTATCATTATTATGTCATATATTTCATTAGTACTTATTATATATACTTTATAATCATTCATGAATGGTTGATCATTGAGAATGAATCTCATCGCGTCGTGGAGACGGTAGTCCGTACGTACGCACGAGCGATGATATCATTCCCATGGTCGTGGAATTGTGTTGAAGTGTTTGTATACTATTTCAGTATCAATATAACTTTATAATAATAATATATAGTTACTCATTACACCATTATACCCATCCAATTAAGGTGGTGGCGGAAAATAGATTACACCACGGCGTGGAGACGGTATTCCGTACGTACGCACGCGTGGTGATTTCATTTTTCCGTAGGATGGATAGAAGGTTAATTAGAGTTGTTTCATATTTATAATAACATATCAGTATATAATAAATACTGACGTTATTACTTTATCATGAAAAAACTAAAGAAGAAGAAGTTTAAGAAGAAAGAAGTTGAAAAGATCGGTAATGGATATTACCTCTTCTTTGGAACGCCTCTTTGAATCCTCCACTTAGGAAACTAAGATTGGTCTTTGAAGAAAACCAGGACCTCTAGGATTATTCTAGGGAAGTGGAGAAGGGATTTTGGCAGGGGTTGGCCGAGCTTGAGTGCTCAAATTGGTGTGAGGAGGAGTGGAAGGAGGTGCCCTTTTATAAGGGAGGAGAGGGGCACCTTAGGAATATCTCAAAATATTATTTTATATTAAAGTAAAAATCGGTTTATAATGGTTCCAAAGGGTCTTATTTCGAATCTAAAGTGGGGATGGGTCGCAATCCTATCAACCAAGAGGATTTAGAAAAGTTTAGGTTATTATTTTAACCTTATCAATTAGATTTAACTCTAAGTTAAATAATTTAACTTTTACCGTGTCTTTTTGTTTTCTTATACTATATGGTTAATACACTTACTATAACACACCAAACGAACCCTAAATTGTTTATTATTAATATATATATCCTTATCTAAGTAATTTGGCCGAACATTAGATTTTTAAGAATAAAATAACAATTAATAATAAAATATTTTATTTAAAAACTATTTTGTGTCAATTTTGACACTATTTGATATATGATTTTTGTGAAAGTCATAATAGAATTATATGTTCGAAACAAGATGATTAAAACAACACTAATATATCATAGTAACCTAGAAAATTAGTGGGATTCATAAAAAGTCTCAAATTACATTCATTTTGGTGTTTATAACATCAATTATGTCAATATTTCATTAATAAGATAATTACTGCATCATCATTGTGTCATGAATAAATTAAATTATTTAATGTCTAAAAATTATAAATAAAATACCATTATGTAGGAAATCTTTATAGATTTCTAATGAATATTTATAGTCGAATTTATCTTATGTATAACCCAATATTAAAAATGATTTACTTATTAAACTTTGATTTTAACTATTTTAACCCTTCTTTAAATAAATTAATAATAAACGTCCTAATCTAATCCAAGTGGGCCTAAATGATAATATTTTACACTTAAGGTTGATTTTGGTCGAGATACACTTGTCCAATAGGATTAGGACATGTGTTAGGGTAATATTAATATCATTTTTACCCTTAATTACCCTATTTACTTTTAACCGTGGTAAATAAAAGTAAAAAAGTTACTATTCACCAAAAAATATTTTCATCTCATTGAACCACATTTTACTTACTGACATCAACCTAGTCTCTCGTATTTTTGAAATTTCATTCACAGAAGTGGTAAAATTATGATTTATGAAAAAATTAATTTTTTTAACTACCACTTAGTAGTTTCACTATTCATTAAAAATTGAAGTTTTTCAGAAAAATGCCAACATTTCACCCTAAGCTATAATTGATATTCCGAATTGAAAAATGATTTCTATTTTACAAAATTCTCAACATATAAGTTGCATTAATTAATTTTATAATTAATTTCCACTGTCACAACAAATAGCGTGTTTTTAAGAGATAATAACTATCAAAAGATTAACACTTGTTTATGTCTGGTGTAAATGTGAAATTACATCCAATGACCAACATTGTATTGAATTGTAAAAATATATTCTAAATATACTTTAAAACCACTCAAATTAATAATTTATCACTATTAATTATTTCGATTAAAAAAGTTGTTTTTAATTAAAATTTAGTACTTTTCACTATTCATCAGAAAATAAAAGTTATCCGAAAAGTACCAAAATTTCACCCTAAGCTAATTTCGATATTATGAATCCAAAAATTAATTCCATTTTGAAAAATAAAATTCCAAATTTTCAAAAAGTGGTTATTACTATTCATAACGGCTAGTTTTAATAATATTTTAATAGTGTATTGTTGTTTAGTGAAACTCGTTATTGCGTACTACACACGCTATCGAGGAAGGTCGCGATTGCGTGTAATGCAAGGAAAATCAAGGATGCGTGTTGTGCAAGCTCCTTTTGGTGTAGCGTACAACACAAGACATTAGTGAAATTAAAAAGAATATTTTTCATAAAATCTAGGGGTGTTACAATTACATAGTGTATTACTCCAACATAAATGGTGTGTAGTGTTTATTATCACAAAAAAAGATTCTGTAATGTTCATAAACCACATGTTAATGAAATACACAAGTTGAGAAGCCTGTTATATGAGTTTGTTTTGTACTACAGGTGGTCAACCTGTGCCACTTGAAATTGTACATGAAATGTGTTTATTACAAACATACCTTGAAATCCAAAGTATTACTCCAAAACATTGTCGATATGTTCATTATACTCTAAAATAATAATAATTACTCATAAACACCGAATGTAGTCTTATAAACCACACAAGAAAATAAATCATGTTGAAAAAGACATTATACTCAATAAAAAAAACAAATTAAGATTCATAAATCGATCACATCAGTCCACTATAAGAAAATATTCAATCATTGATGGAACATATTAGACATATATCTGATCCATTTGATATAAAACACATTTTTTTGATTGATCATTTAGGGAAAATTCCATATCCTCCCTAGATCATTAACCATTAATATATTTATGTCTAATTATCTAGTATAAATTTAAATCACTCCTAGATATGTTGGAATTCCTAAAATAAATTTTTTGATCTGAAGAGACAGAAATACATCCCTAATAAATCTTTATAGAGAAGTTTCTTCGTAAAATCTATCCCAAATTAGTTTGGTATTCACAATTATCTAGGAATAATTTAAAATCAATCCCAAATATGTTATTCCATACTTTTGTTTATCAAGGATAGATTTATGTCTGTCTTAAATAACATTATGTGTGTGTCATTACATATTAATATACATTATTATATTATTATAAAAATGTTATTGTAATTATATTATATTATAATATAATATATTAATATATTAGTAGTTTTCATATATTAAAAATGTTATATATTTATTATCATATTTTTGTGTGTCTGAGTATGTGTGAATATACGTATGTAAATATATATCTACATTTTTATGTAATCATGCATGCATGTATATTAATCAATTAATTATAATATTTATACTACAGCTACTTTTTATTAATATTTTATAGTTTATATAATAATCAAAACATAATCTATATTATAATATATTAATATGTAATAATATAATATATGTTTCTAATATTAATATTATATTAAATATGTCAAATTAGAATATATATATACAAAAAGACACACAAAAATTAGATTATATGTATGAATATAAGTGTGTATATTACAATTTTATAAAAAACAATAATATACATTAAAGACACACACACAGAAACAAATATATATATATATATATATTATAAAAATTATATAAATATACTATATATGCATTTAAAAAATAATAAATTAGTTAATATATAGATATTTAACATAAATTATCAATGTTATATTTTTTTTATAATTAAATATATAAATAAAATTCATAATATATTGAAATATGTGTCAATTTAAAATTATTATATATATACCTTTCAATGTGTCTCTATCTTTGTCTACATATTATTCTTTATAAGTCTATTTGTATGTGTAGGAATTATTAACAATTTTATTTCTCTTATATATATAATACTATATATTAATACTCAAATATGACATTTAAATAATGTTATATATAAATATATGCAAAAAAATTAATTATATTATATAACATATATTTAATAATATTATTAATAAAATTATTATGTAAATATTATTTATTTATATATTATATATAATAATATTAAATATTATGTGTGTGTTCACGAGTAATTGTTAACATTATTATACATAAAATATAAATATAGTATATTTTAATAATATTTTTATTTATATATAATATTTTTAAATACATATAATATAACACCCACACATTATAACATTACATTAATTTTATTTAATAATTTTTTATAATATTACATAATATATTTATTTAATATTATATATATATAATATTAATATATAATTATATATAATTACATGTTTATATAACAAAAATTTACACTTATATATGTTCTTTTATTATATACAAAGATAATTTTTGGTGGATGGAATTGAAATACAAAATGGAAAACAATTTTTGTGATACATAATATAGGATACTTTTGAATTTTTCCAAAAAAATGTCTTATTTGATAAGGATTTCAAATATATCCCAAATAAGATTTTGTTTTTGTTTATCTAGGATAGATTTTAAAAGCATCCTATAAAAGACACCTAAAATTTGGGACAAATATTGAATCTATGCCAAATACTTTTTACATGTAAGTAATTTAATATATAAAAATATATATACAATATATAATATAAAAAATTATTTTACATAACATTTTATTTCAAAATGAAATAATATATAACCCCATATCATAGAACGTTTTGTAATATACTATAAAATCATCCTCTCTCCTCCAACGCATCAATAATTTTGAAATGGTTAACAGGCCTCACCCATGACCCACATTGAATGCTAAGGAGACATTATAGCACTTATTAACTACCAACATTGGCTCATATCATCTTTTTTATGAATTGATTATCTAAAATCACAATTCCCCTAATGTTAACATGTTCATAACACATGATTTCTTAGTTTTAGTGGTTTATTTTCCTAGTGTAGTGAGTGGTAAAATCTATTCACTATGGTTGAATGTACTTGTTTGGGTATAATGCGTGTTTGGTGATCTGACCCAAAAAACATTTTTTTGTCCATTGGTTTATCTGGGATTAATTCTATCCCTCCCATATTATATATTTTCTGGGATATAAATAATATCCATCTCAAATTTTAATATTTGTGACATCATTTTTCAAACAGATTTTATGATATGTATTTTCAACCAAAAAATATTTTTCATATTTATATTATGTTATTTAGGACAAAAAAATATTTATCAAATATAAAATATTAATATAGTGATCTATATAAATACAAGGTTAATCATCTACCCAATAGGCATTAAAAACCTCCTATTATATCAATGAAACATGCAATATTGTGTTATAAATTGATAATCACCCATACTAGTCTATTTTTATGCCCAATTATGACACCTTGTTGATATTATATGTGAAGATCCATATACTATCAATTATAAACCATGTACTTATCTAGTACATGATATGTAGTATCTATGTTTTATCTAGTTGTGTTCATCCATTTTCCAAAATGTGTGGAGTTTTCATACACAACATGCCTTTTGTGGGGGATAGTGTGTGGGACTCCCTACCCTATCAAGATGTGTATCCCCGACATATTTTGAGTCATATATGAATGTATATGAAATATTAATTGCATATACAATGTGTGGAATGAAATGGATACATAGTGTATACTCTAGATTCAAACAATGTTTTCTTTTTTGATTGACATATTGTGTCCACTGAGTAAGATGTCACAAGGGTCTGAAACATTTACCTGATGTGTAATCAAACCAAACTCTATAGAAAACATTCCCAAAATACTTGACTTGTCACCCAAGATCACACCCAATGTAAAATTTATAACATGTAGGAACCATTGACATAGAATATTATGACATACTCATTCTGTGGTTACTAAATTTCACAATATTTTTATTAGGTATTGGTCTCTCCCAAATTTACCCATGTTTTTAGGGTTAAGCGGTCAATTGTAGAGTAGCTTGGGTTGGCGATTCCTCTGAGACATAAAAAGAAATCTATAGACATGCACATTCTATGGACTAATATTTGATATTAAGTGGAAAACATTGGATTGATTTTAGATAATTTTAAGAAAACAATATGTGACTTAATTGAATTCAAATTATGAGAAAGCTTGATCCTAAGTTATTACAAGGGGTGGATTGGATGAAATTCCTCTTCAGTGATTTTAAATTCTTATATTTGAGATTAGTTCATTCAAGGAGATCAAACAACTTAATAAATCATTGGTTCATACTAAAAAACATTAATACAAATCACTTATACACTTGGAGGATCATGATTATGATCACTCTAAGTTAATGTTTTGTATTGTCACTTGATGTGTGTGGCCTTAAAATTCAATAAGGATGAAGAAGTTTTAAAATAATCAAATTAAAGTATCATTTAAAATACGTGATTATAGATTAATTGAGTGATAAATATCATCCAATATATCCCCTTTATACTCCCTTGGATCAACCCATAATTTCTTTATCCCTCCATTGATCCTATGGTTTTAATGGAAGCCGGAAATACACTAATGAGGGAGGAATTGGAGAAGTAAAAACTACAAAATAATGATCACTCCACCATTGTGTGAAGAATATCACAGTGTGTAGTGTGAATAAATTTACACATTAAGGTAACAGTATCAATATTATATAGATAAAAATATAATAATAGTAAATCATGAAATTTTATTAACAACTAAGGTGATTCGAACAACATACATGAGAAAGAAGAACGTTATAAACAACAATCAGCATAATAACATTAAAAATTTAAAAAGAGCTCAAAGATGATAAAATACTACACCACCACAGTATTAAATATTAATTTAAAGAGGATTGGGTCGAGATACCAATAGTAAAAATGATCCCACTTTAGTATCGTAGGTCTAGGGTAGTGGAAAGTAAGGGAGAGCAGACTTTTCCACCCTTGACCCGAAGTTGCATCCAGCTTGCATCAACCAAACAAAGACACCTAGATGACCTTCTAGATGGAATAATTGGAGAGGTAAATAGAATAAAAAAATAATCCCTTGATGTATCCCATCTCTCTAGAAAATTTCAGCCCAAAATAATTTTTTTTTGTCAATATATGATTAAATTGGTGGGTTGTTTTTCTGGGCCGCAGATTCTGACCTAGAATTTTATCTCCAACTTGGTCCGCTTGGAAATCCATTCAAACATCAAAATTAGCTTTGAAACATTTTCATAAAATGTTCCTCATGATTTAATATAACTTAATTTCAATTTTCAAAATTATTTGGTAGGGATATTGGCCGCTACGGTAGTCGTATTGCGCTGCTCTTCAGTTCACTTCACCTAGAATGTTCTTTGTTCATGGCCAAATTTGGTGGTATTCCAATATTAATCTTCAAGTACATAAAAAGTATTAATTGGTACCAATGTAATTATAAAACTTAAAATTAAATATTAAAATAAAATATAGATTATTGGGTATATTAAATGATGTTCAAAATTGAAACATGTAATAGTGCATTTTAAGAAGGAATTACAATTATACTATGAAATAATGATCAAAGTGTAAAATGAACTAAAATGGTGTTTATGAAAAATACAGAACTTGAATATTATATATATTAAAAATGAATATTATCTTCATTCAGTGTCCAATCACTACCCCTAACTTGAGTTTTTCTAGTTCGTAGAAAAATATATCTCAACAATTTGAAATTCGAATTCCCTTTTCCAAATTTTTTTAATACACATTGATGAACCAAAAACCTTATATCAAAAAACTATGGAACCCATAAATTTTTTTTAATACAAGCTATTTTTATAATAAGATACCAATACCAAGCCTATACCATTTTTCAAATTCATCATCGTATTTCATCCAATATCAATTAAGCATGAAGATGTGTTGTCTATCACAATAGACATAGGGTGTTCATCTTTATTCATGGGGGAAATATTGGAAGTGCTATGTGGAATCACATTTAAATATAAAGATGAGAATACATTATATATATATATATATATTTGTTTTTCCTGAAATTTTGTTTTGCAATTTTTCCATGGTAATTGAAATTTCACTCAACATGGTCAACCCATGTAGCGAGACATTACCGATGACTTCCATTCTCAAAGACATTAGGGAACCAAGTAAATCCAACATACTTGGGCATAATCACGAGTTAAATGAATCAAAAACAAAGTCAAATTACTACAAATAGAGATAAAATTACTAACTCTAGGCCAGACAACTATGGATTCATAATCCCCAAGTGCCCAAATCCATGTATTAGGTCATTTCATTTCTATACGTGCAAATATATTGTGGTTTTTTTTAATTTTTTTGAATACTCATATTAAAACTAAAATGTTCACCAAACCTATTCTATTTATTTGGGGGACCCCATGAACTCAAACTAATACCCAACTATCCAAAGGATGTGCATTGTGATTCTTCTTTTTATTTGGATGAAAATATAAATGATGAAGTTTCACATTAGATATCCACACTTTCCAAAATCTATGCCCATGAAATTATACATGGATTAAAATCCGAATCAAGGAATGCTAAATTATTTGATATTTATTATAAATGTGGGAAATTTTTATTATCATGTTCATGGTTAATGAAATTATTCCTTCAAAATATTTTTTATGCACACAAATTTAATTTGTTTTTATTTCTTTTCACCCCCAAATTATAAAAACACATTCCCTAGAATTTAAAAAAAAATTAGAAGGGGGAAGAGGTAGATAAGGGGATTTCAAAAAGGAATTTGAAAATTAGGATCATGGAATGAAGTCACATGGAGGTTTAAGTTGATGTTCGTGCTACTCCAATTTAGTCATTTGATATCCATGTCACTCACAGAGTTCCCTAGTGGAAAAAGGAAAAAACAAACAAAAAAACAAATCCAAATAATATATATATATATATTCATAATAAAATAAGTTAACTATAAGTATATATATTAAAATTATAGAATAAAGAATCCCAATAAGTCGTAGGTTAGTGGTAACCATGCGCCCCTCTCTCCCTTCGGTCCCAGGTTTGAGTCCCCACAGTTTCGCCGGTTGTGACGGGGTTTTCCCCACAACCTAACACGTGTCCTTATATATATATATATATATATATTAAATAAATATTATTTGTATTTTTATTTAAAATTAAAAACAAATAAAAATAAAATGAACTGATGATATATTGTCTTCTTCTTAAATTTCTGGGTAATGTACTACTCAAGGATCACACCACATGAGACGTATGAATATGGAGCTCCCCTATCATACCCATCTATACTCATTATAAAATAAAATGTAAAATATATATTTTTTTATATATAAAAATGATTCATTAATCCTATTTAAAAAATAAATATTATTGAAAGAGATTGGAAACATGATAACCATGGGTTTCCTCCTATGCAGTGCTTTTGTTTAACATTATTAGCCCATCATGGATCATAAATCTATCAATTTTTCCTGGTTCATAGGTTGGATCAGTTTAATCAACGTTTTTTTCCTATTTAATGAATGATTCAATGAATGTTTCTAACCTATGATCATTAACCATGAAAATCTGACCACTTTTGCGATCATGAATCTATAATGCCCCATGGGGGTACACGTTGTAACGCACTGGTTCCCTGAGCCACCCAGAGGTGCCCCGTACTCAGTTGGTCACATGGCCTCAAGAGCATTTCCCCAAACCTTAGAGGCTTCCGACTAGAAGTGAGGGCCTTGGGTGTGATAGTGGGGAAACTATGCCCTCATTGGCAGAGTACAAAGTGGGAAAGAGAAATAATAAACAATAACAGAAGCAGTAAACAATCCATACACAAGTGAACAGCTGAAGACTGAATATGATAAACAGCAGGAGCATATATATATATGGAAATGATTCATGATACATATATTTCTTGTAAAGCATCCAAAAAAGTCATAATGTTGAATACAGTACTAAAGCAAAGTACAAAAGAAAAACAAATAAAACAACTCCTCAACATCGTAAGCCTTGGCCTGGTCCCATCCTCTCTAGATCCAGTGTAATCAAGAACATGAAGTAGAAGGGTACTTTCCCTTATCTATACCTACAACAATATAATCTATTTGGGCCCAAAAGGATGACCCAAAAAGGGTGTGAGACAAAGATCCAGTAGGCAACCACCCAAAGATCTGTGCCTAATAGTTAGTGAATATATGGTAGGTAAAAATGTAGGAAACAGTAAATAGTAACAGGAAGTACTCAACAGCAAACAATCCACAGTTCTAGATTATGATTTACCAAGAAAGAAAGAAACCACTCAAGCAAGTAGAACAAACAGGTATCCTCTGGGTAGTTCTCACAACCTAACTCCTATGGTTCAACCTACAAGAACTAGCAACCCCATGGGAGGCACACACAATCACACCCCTCTGATTCAGCTAAGAGGAATAGACTCTCTGGGGAAGCACTCACTGTTAATTCCCCCTATAGTATCATATCATACTAAAGGTCATCTGGGGAAGCACTCAAAGTCTCATTCCCCCTGTGGCCCGTGTCGAGGAACAACAAACACTCTGGGTAAGAACTCAATGTCAATTCCCCCTGTGGTCTCGCATTGTAAATTAAAGACACTCTGAAGAAGCCCTTATGTCCATTCTCCCTATGGTCGACTACACTAGGTTCTCATAGCCTTGTGTAAAGTCATAAAGTATTCCATCGTGTAACAACCAAAGTATCCTCAAGAACTACTTGGCTAGCATTCTATAGCATCTCAGCATGGAGGAACAGTCACACCATCCTACAAACTAGGCATGGAACTGGAAATAGCCTAACAGGAAAAAATAGACCAAACGGTCATAACAGGCAACAAGAATGGGAAAATAAACCAAATCACAGTAAACTAACCTATTCACTAGAAAATTCCACTACACCGGCATATAAGAAAAGTAGGCAAACAAAAAAATCAAAATAAGAAACACACAATACGCCGTTCAAGGGTATTGGTGGAATTTGTACAAAATACTCAAATTATTTCTTCCGAAAGGAAAAAACCACATACCTCGACGTTAGGATATCGATATAATCAAACCTTAGAGCTTGAATGTACTTGGAACGTAGAAGATCTAAGAAAATGTCCAAAATTCTCAACCCACGATAACTAAAGAAAGAGGAGGAATTGGAAAATGAAGCTCTATGAGAAGGAAGAGCTTACCGCTATAGTTCCAACATAATCGACGGTGGTCAATTTGGAGAACAAATAGAGGCTCGGGGGCTGAGAGAAGATCCACGGCCGTACGGAATGCTCCCAGTCAAAGAAGATGGAGAAAAATATAGTTCTGTGGTTAAGACGCGACCTCGATGTGTTTAATTAAAAAAACAAAGTACACGATGTATAATTTTGGAGTACACAGTGTGTACTTACTATTTCCATACTCTGATTTAGGAGGCCTCCACATCACCCCTACATGGCCATGTACATGGTCATGACACGGCCAGCACACTGCCTTGAGTGACATCAAAGTACACGGCGTGTACTTAGAATTTTTTTTTCAGATTTTTCCTCTTTTTCCCAAAAATTACCAGAAAGGAAAAACCTACCTGAAAAGAAGATCTGGGTTCTTACAAACATCCCCCCATAAAGAAATTAGTCCCTGAATTTCCCTAGAAAGGTGTAGAAGAAGAAACCTTGAATAGATCCGGCCACTGCGATCATACATCGGCCTCCCTCTCCTAGGTCTCATCCTGTACTTTCCCGTGCTGCCATAGCACCTATACCAGATGAATAGACTGGAAATGAAGAACCTTCATACTGTGATCAAAAATCCAGATAGGATGCTCTTCAGATGACGCATCCACCTCAACCTCAACCTCCTCGGGTTGGAAGACATGAGATGAGTCTGAAAAGTAACGTCGGAGATGAGAAACATGGAAGACGTCATACATAGCCCAGTACCTCGGAGGAAACTGCAACCAATAGGCAACCGGACCAACTCTCTCCAACACCTCAAATGGCCCGATGTACAATGGTGAAAGCTTACCCTATCGTTGAATCCTCTTGTGTCCCAACCTCAGTGAGATGTGTAGGAAAACCTGATCCCCAACCTCGAACTCCAGAGGCCATCTCTGCTGATCCACAGATGAATTCTGTTGAGACTGTGTAGTATCCATCCCCTTCTAAATCAACTCTATCTTCTTAGTGGTCTCATGAATAAGATGAGGTCCCAGAAAATCGGCCTCTCCGGCCTCTAGCTAATATAAGGGTGAACGGCGTGGCCTACCGTACAAGGCCTCATAAAGTTTTATCTAAATAGTTTCTTGAAACCTATTATTGTAAGAAAACTCCACAAGAGGTATATGCCTCTCCCAAGAACCACCAATGTCCATAATGCAAGCTCAAAGCATATCCTCAAGACCCTGAATCATACGATCGGATTGGCCATCTGTCTGAGGATGGTATGTTTTACTCAAAAGTACCTATGTACCCAAAGCCTTCTAAAGCCCCTTCTAGAACTATGAAGTAAAACATGCATCTCTGTCTGAAACAATGGAGTGTGGAACCCCATTTAGACCTAAAATATCACAAATATACAACCGTTTTAGCTTGTCAACATTGAAGTTCTCCTTGATTGGAAAGAAGTGAGCAACCTTCATAAGCCTATCAATGACAACCCAAACAACATCATTCCCTCGAGGCGACCTCAGCAAACTGGTCAAGAAGTCCATCGTGACGTCATTACACTTTTAATCGGGAATGGGTAACTGCTGTAAAAGTCCTGCAGGTCGCTGATGTTCTACTTTCACCTACTGACTGGTGGAACACCTCATGAAAAACCAGAAACATCCCTCTTTACCTGGCCACCAATAATGGTCGTGTAGATCACGATACATCTTGGTGACACAAGTGTGAACTTCCCAAACTGAGGAATGAAAATCCAATATCATCTCCTTGCGTATGTCTGCTGGCACCCATACGCATCCCTAGAAATGCAATATCTCATTCTTGACTACTGTCCATCCATGAATAGGGTCCTCTCCTGAAACACTTTCCCATAGGACTAGGCCATCAGAATCTGATAGCTGCCTCATTCATACCTGATCGAGAAGAGTAGAGGTAACAGCTACAGAAAAAAGAAAAGTCTTCCCATATCTGTCGTTCACCTCCAAATGCAACTCAGATAATAGATCCATTAGCTGCCACTCACTACTGGCCTCTTGAACTGCATGTATCTGAGTACTCCTACTCAACGCATCAGCCACTGCATTGCCATTTCTCGACATATAGGCAAGCTCAAAGTCAAAGTATTGAAGACACTCGACCCACCTGCACTATCTTAGATTCAGATCATGCTGAGTGAAGATGTACCTGAGACTCTTGTGGTCGGTGAAAACCACAAAGTGATCTCCTAGATGATATTGTCTTCAACAGCGTAAGGCATGATCTACAGATGCCAACTGTAGATCATCTTTTGGGTAGTTTCTCTCATGTGGCCTCAACTGCCAAGACCCGTACACAACGAATCCCTCTCCATATATGAGCACAACCTCCATCCCAATACCAGACGTATCACAATAAATAGTTTATATCTAGCCCGACACTGGCAATACTAGTATTGGTGCTGACGTCAACCTCCATTTCAGCTCTTGAAAGGTTGACTCACAAGAATATGACAATAAGAACTTCACACCCTTCTTGGCTAGACCTGTTAATGGTGCAGCTAATCATGAAAAGTCTTGTATGAAGCGTCTGTAGTATCAAGCTAGCCCCGGAAAACTCCGCACCTCAAAGAAGTTCTTTGGATTCTCCTAGGAAATGACTAGTCTAACATTCTATGGGTCCACTGAGACTCTTGTATCTGAGATAACATGGCCCAATAAAGGAATCCGGTCCATCCATAAGTGGAATTTTGAGTAATTAGAATATAACTTATGGTCCCTTAGTGTACTGAGAAGGATCTCATGATGGGAAGAATGGTCATTTCGAGTGTGAGAGTACACCAATATATCATCCACGAAGACCCCCATGAAAGAGTCTGAGTATGTATGGAACACATGGTTCATCAGTGCCATGAAAACTGTAGGCTCTTTCGTGAAGCCGAACGGTGTAACCATATACTCGTATAGACCATACCTGCTCTGGAAAGCTATAAGAGGTATATCAGATGGTATAACACTAAACTGATGATAACCGGATCTCAAATCGATCTTCAAGAACACCTAAGCTCCTCGAAGCTGATCAAAGAGGTCATAAATCCTAGGAAAGGGATATCGGTTCTTGACCGTGAACTAGTTCAGCTTCTGATAATCCACACAAAGCCTAAGGGTGTCATCATCCTTCTTCAAAAACAGGACAGAAGAACCCTAAGGTGATGTACTGGGTCAGATGAAACCCTTTGCCTACAACTCCTCCAACTACTTCTTGACCACCTTCCACCTAGTTGTAACTATACTATAAGGAAGAATGGACACCGGTTCTGCTCCTGGAACAATCTCAATAGAAAATTCTACCTCACACATCAGAGGAAAACCTGAAAATTCCTCTATAAATACATCCCTGAAATGATCCACCACTGGAAGAATGTCTAACTATGAAGTCCTATGGTCATCCAGATACAGACTAGAAATCTGAGCTATAACTCCACCTAGACCATCATGCTCGGGTCCCGTTGTACTCGCCTAGAGATCCCACTCACCCCGATGGAGAAAATATCCACCCTCTTATGATATGAACCACACCCAGCGGCAATAACAGTCAACGACTACCTAGAAAGAAACTAGCCAGTACATTCTAAGAATTAAATCATATCCTGTATTCTCTAGGAAAAATATGTCCCATAGAAAGTGATACCCATCCACCTCTAGAGGACACTCCTTGCACTGACATATACTAGCCGTCCTAGTCCCCAATGGTGTGTCTAGTGTCAGCATGTCGGTATAAGAAAAGATACAGAGCCTAAGGTTCTCCACAATAGAAATAGAGATAATTTCATGCATAGTACCAGTATCAAAAAGATTAGAAGATAAAACTGTGGCTACTAAGATTGTACATCGAACTGTAGAGGGTCCAAGATCCTGCTCCTGATGGGTCTGCTCCACTTCAAAAGCTCGACCTGTATCACGGCCCGATGACCCTGCCTGACCGCTCTGAGATAATACACCCTGCTGTCTCTAGAAGACCAGTGACTAACCACCCCATCCTTGACCCCCACCTTGGCCCGAACATCCAGAAGAACTCCAGTTTCTAGACTAGTGAGAAACTGGTGGTGCTACTCCTGAATGGGGAGTCATGGATGAACCTCTTTCACCAGCTTCTAGTGAGAAAACCTGACAGAAACGCTGAAGGTGGCCCATCTTGTCGCAAGATCGACACTCCACTAGGTCCCTCTGGCACTGCGGCCTCATAGTCCCATCTTTTCCACACTGGTAGCATACCACATGGCTACTTGAATATGTGTCTTGTTGCCTCCGATCACCGTGCGTTTACTCCCTACGACGCTTCCTACTGTCAGGTGATGAAGCACTAACTCTAGAAGAGGAACTTCCCTGGATCTTAGCTCCAAAATCTCTCATATTGTTCTCTTCAATCAGTGCCTGGTTGACGATGGAAGTGATGGATATCATCCTGAAGATATTCACCTGTGAGCGGATCTCCTATCTGAGACCATCCTCAAACGTCCTTGCAAAGAACTAACCATCTCCGATCTTGATGGGTGTGAAACGATGAAGCTCGGTGAAATGAGAGAAATAATTTGTGATAGAAAGGGTATCATGCTCTAGGATCATGAACTATCTGGATCGTTTGTGCCTCAGGGTCTCCAGATAGAATTAGTCATAAAAGACATGTTAAAACTCCTCCCACGCCATATCCTGATGATGACCCACCTATGAGATCACATCCCACCATCTCTTGGCGGAGTCTCATAGCATATTGGTAGAGAGCTTTACCTGCCTCTATGGAGGCGTCTCCATATGCTCAAATATCGTCATCATGGATTCTAGCCATGACTTGGTAGCTTGCGGTCCTCCTTCCCCAAGGAAGGTGGGAGGTTGCTACTACTAGAAAACCCGCATCAAGTCTGCCATAGTCGAGATAGGAGGAGGGGCTCCCTAGAAGGTCTGCATCATCCTCAGAAAGCCTTCCCTAAACTACACATCAGTGCCTACAATTGATATAACTACTGGTGCCAATGCTGGCACCATATAAGAATCTGCAGGAGGTCCCTGATCAGCCATATCTGGCGTCTGATCACTTCCCTACAACTAACGGACAACCAGAGGACGTATCGGTGCCATAGCTCTGAAAGGTCAAAAGAACACCTTAGATTCAGGATTAACAAAGATTGAAAAACTAAAGGTACAAGAAGTAACTGGGAAAATAAGGCATTCAAGTTATGAAAAACATGACTACACGGCGTGTTCTTTCCCTATACGGCGTGTTCCCTTAGGTCATTCACATGGGTGTGTACTTCTACCTAAACCGGTCATGTAACACCCCAAATACACAGTGTGTTGTCCAAACACATGGTGTGTACTTGAATCCTCATCCCTACCCATGTACTTCTACATGGTTAAGCCACATGACTCCTCTACGATGAAACTACACAGCATGTTCAAGGCAGACACGGCGCGTACTAGACATGACTTACCTGGCCCGTATTGTTAGCAACATGGCCCGACACATGGCTGACACTACACGACATGTTCCAGATGGACACGACATGTAAGAGAAAGGGTAACACCGACCCCTGTTGTTCGTGACATGGCCAGGTACCTAGATCAGATGACACAATCTGTAAAATTCAGACACATCATGTATGTGAAAGGATAACATGACCCATTTTTTTCATGACATGGCCGGGGTACCTATTTTATACTACATGGCGTGCTAAACTAGTACACGGTGTGTTTCTTGAATATTTTTCACAACCCCGTGTCCCTACTCGCACAGCCAGTGACACGACTATAGACTAAACGACATGTAACCATAAAGTACACACCAAGTATTCTGCGTTTTTCTAGAAAATAGCCTCAGAAACTACTTCGGAGCCCAGAAAACATTGAAAACCAGCGTTAAGGTGTCAGATTTCGATCCATGAGGGGCCATACTCCCCGAGAATCAAATCTTGGCATCTTATACAAGTTAAAAAGAAAGTAAAAAATCCAATGATCCACCGAATTCCGGTCCATGAGGGACCATAACACATCAAGAACCAAAATATGGCATTCATTCAGGTAAAATAGTACACAAACTATAAACTAACAAGAAGTATTTATTTTTATCAATTCATATATCACAAAAAATTGCATGTTTTACACAACATCTATCACAACAAAAAGTAACTTCTAATGTATCCAAGATGACATGGAAAGAATGCATGACATGTGATTTCTTACAAGTGCTTATATGATGCATGAGATGGCATACCCTCATCTCCTTGGGTTGTGACAGAAATAGAACCGCAATAACTTCCACAATAACTACACAAATCACACGAATCACTCGAGGTGAAATCAATTAACTGTAAAAATAAAAAAATTAGAAATTTTCAATTATCAAGGTAGATTGGATTTTCCATGTACACAGGTTAGTAACTCCCAGACGTAGCTCATAACAAAATACCTATTCCGTCCTATCCCTGGATAAAGTCTCTAAACAGTAATTAAATAGAAAAAAATTCCTCTAATACCTCTTTGTAACACCCCGGTTCCGGGAGCCACCCAGAGGCGCCCCATACCCGGTTGGTCACATTGCCTCAAGAGCATTTCACCGAACGATAGTGGCTACCGACTAGCAGCGAGGGCCTTGGGTGTGATAGTGGGGAAACTATGCCCTCAATGGCAGAGTACAGAGGGAATGATAAATAAAAAACAATAACAGAAGTAGTAAACAATCCATACACAAGTGAACAGCAGATGACTAAATATGATAAACAACAGGAGCCCATATATATAGAAATTATGCATGATACATATATGTCTAGGAAAGCAGCCAAACAAGTCACAATGCTGAATATAGTACTAAAACAAAGTAAAAAAAAAGAAAAACAAATTAGACAACTCCTCAGCATCACAAGCCTCGGCTTGGTCCCATGCTCTCCAGCTCTAGTGCAATCAAGAACCTGAAATTGAAGGGTGATTTCTCTTATCTATACCTGCAATAGTATAATCTGTTTAGGCCCAAAAGCATGACTCAAATAGGGTGTGAGACAATGTCCCAATACGCAACCACCCAAATATTTGTGCCTAATAATAAATGAATATATGGCAGGTAAAAATGCAGTAAACAGTATAAAACAACAGGAAGTACTCAGCGGCAAACAATCCACAGTTCAATCATATAATTTACAAACAAGAAAGAAGCCACTTAAGAAAGTAGAACAAACAGGTAAACTCTAGGTAGTTCTCAAATCCTAACCCCAATGGTTCAACCTACAAGTACTAGAAACCCTCTGGGAGGCACACACAATCTCACCACTCTGGTTCAGCTAAAAAGAATAGACTCTCTGGGGAAGCACTCACCATCAATTCCCCCTATAGTCTTGTATCGAACTAAAGGAACTTTGGAGAAGCACTAAAAGTCTCATTCCCCCTGTGGCCCGCGTTGAGGAACTACAGACACTATGGGGAAGCACTCAACGTCAATTCCCCCTATGTTCTCACATTGTAAATTAAAGACACGCCGAAGAAGCCCTTATGTCCATTCTCCCTATAGTCTACTACACTAGGTTCTCACAACCCTGTGTAAAGTTAGTAAGTATTGCATTACGTAACAGCCAAAGTATCCTCAAGAACTACTTGTATAGAATTATACAACATCTCATCATGGAGGAACAATCACACCATTTTACAAACTATGCATGGAACTGGCAATATCCTAACAGGAAAAACTAGACCAAACAGTCTTAACTAGAAACAATCATGGGAAAAACATCCAAAGCATAGTAAACTACCCTATTCACAAGAAAATTCCTCTACACAGGCATATAAGAAAAGATGGAAAACAATAAGGAAAAAATAGAAAATACACAATACCTAATTCAAGGGTATTGGCGGAATTTTCACAAAGTACTCAAAGACTTTCTACAAAAAGGCACAAACCACCTACCTAGACGTTAGGAGATCGATATACTCAATCCTCGAAGTATTAATCTCTTTAGAACACCGTAGATATATAAAAATTTCCAACATTCTCAACCCACGACAACGTTAGAAAGAGGAGGAATTGGAAAATGAATATCTTGGAGAAGGAAGAGCATACCACTGCGGGTCCAACGCAATCGACGGCGGTCGATTTGGAGAACAGATGGAGGCTTGGGGGCTCGAAGATGATTTGCGACTATACAGAATGCTCTCGGTCGAAGAATCTAGAGAAGAAGACAGTTCTTGGGTTAAGACGTGACCCCGATGCGTTTAATGAAAGAAACAAAGTACATAGAGTTTACTTTTGGAGTACACGATGTGTACTTACTGTTTCTATACTCCGCTTTAGGCAGCCTCCACATCACCCCTACATGGCCATGTGCATGGCCATTACACGACTATCCCATGGCCTTGAGCAGCATCAAAGTACACGACATGTACTTATAAAGTACACGGCGT
The DNA here is from genome assembly GCA_963277665.1 of Viscum album. NCBI lineage: Eukaryota > Viridiplantae > Streptophyta > Magnoliopsida > Santalales > Viscaceae > Viscum > Viscum album. The sequence continues at coordinate 1,497,164,935 of OY728164.1, forward strand.
GTACTTAGAAAATTTCCAGATTTTTCCTCTTTTTCCCAAAAATGACCAGAAAGGAAAAACATACCTGAAAAAAGATCCGAGTTCTTACACACGTGATGCACTATGAATGGAACTGACTATCTAGACCATTACTTTCCTAGGTGGAAATGATGTTTTGAACTATACAAGAGCACTAACTTTCCCAATTCTAGGTTTTTAACTTTGAGATTCCTTGAATGGTAGGTTTGAACTTTAGATTTATTTATCCTTGAATTTTCATAAGCCTCCATCCAAAGCTCCTAAAGTTCATTAAGATCTAATTTTCACTTTTCTTCTTCCAAAGAAATGTCGAAATTCATTTTTTTGATTTCCCAAGATGCCTTATGCTCAAATTCAACAGGTAAATGGAATGATTTTCCATAAACCCACCCATATGGTGACATGCCTAGGATGGTTTTGAATGCTATATGATATTCCCAAAGATGATCCCAGAGTTTCTCGGACCAATCATTCCTAGAGGGATTGACAGTTTTTCAATAATTTTCATAATATCTCAATTCGCTAACTCAGCTTGACCATTGGTTAGAGGATGGTATGAAGCGGAAACATTATGAGAAATCCCATACTTAGACTTGAGTGAAGTGAATGGGCTATTGCATAAACAGGTTCCTTGATCACTGATTATAGCCCTAGGAATTCCAAATTGAGAAACTTTTTGCTCTTTTAGAAATCGGATCACAACATGATGGTCATTGGAATTGGTGGGTATGGCCTTAACCCAATTTGAGACATAATCAATAGTTAAGAGCATGTAGAGGTATCCCCAAGATTTTGGTAAGGCTATCGTGAAATCAATTCCCCAATAATAAAATTTTTTAATGACCATAATGGGAGTGAGAGACATTTGATTCATTTTTGTAATGGATCTTAATTGTTGACAATACAGGAAAGTTTTTCAGAATTGGAAGGAATCCTTAGTGAGGTTAGGCCAATAGAAAACACATTAGATAACCTTTTCTGTGGTTTTATTTGTGGAAAAGTGTCCTCCACATGCCTCTCCAGGACAAAATTTTAGAATGAACTCTTACTCAGACTTAGGAACATATCTCATAATGATTTCATCAGGACTGAACTCAAAGAGGTAAGGATCATCAAACACATAGTTTTTTGCATCAGAAAGAAATTTCCTCTTATCTTGGGTCCCTAAGAATTTTGGAATGTCACCCATCATAAAAAATATTTCTATGTCACCGTACCATGAGAAATCACTCACAAAATAGAGGTGCTAATTAGGGAAATGAATCAGGCATAGAAAGGTGATGTGATTTTTCCTTGAATTCAATCCTAGTGAGGTGATCAACTACAAAATTTTCAAAACTCTTTTATCCTTAATGGTTAAATAAAACTCTTTATGAATAAGGACCCACCTAATAAATCTATCATTGGCATCTTGTTTTTGGAAATGGTATTTCAGGGATGAATGGTCGGTGAAGACAATGATGGGTGATCCTAAGTGATAAGACCTGAATTTATCTATGGAAAATAAAATAGAAAGAAACACTTTCTAAGTGGTGGTGTTATTGATTTGTGCATCATTTAAATATTTTCTTGCATAAGCAATGACAAATGGATATTTCTCACATCGTTGTCCTAAGACTGCTCCTACAGCAAAGGCACTCGCATCACACATGAGTTCAAATGGATGTTTCCAATTTAGAGGTTTCATGATATGTGGTGAGATAAGAGCTGACATGAGTGTAAATAATAATTCTTAACAGCTTTTTATCCATAAAAATGGAGAATTATTCACTAATATAGCACAAATTGGTAAAGAAATAGAGCTGAAATTCCTAATGAACATTCTATAGAAACCAGCATGTCTTAAGAAGGACCTCTCTTCCTTAACGGTTTTAGGAGATAGAAGGTGATGAATGATGTCAAACAAAGATTTATCATCTTCAATCCCTCTACCAGATACCAGGTGGCCTATAAAAATTCCTTCCTTTACCATGAAATGGAATTTTTCCAAATTTATGATGAGATTATTATCGTCACATTTTTACAAAACACTTTCAATATTCAGAAGGAATACCTCAAAAGTATCCCCAAATATAGATAAGTCAACCGTGAAGACCTCTAAAAAATCCCCTACCATGTCCAAGAAGATTCCCATTATGCACCAATGAAAGGTACCAGAAGCCTTATATAAACCAAAAGGGCATGCGCTTGAAAGAAAAATTGCGGAATGGAAAAGTGAAGGTTGTTTTTTCTTTTATCCTCTAAGGATACCTCAAATTTATTAAACCCTAAGAATCCATTTATGATGAAATAGAATTGATGACCCACCACTCGATTGAGGACATTATTAATAAAGTTCAAGGAGAAACAGTCTTTCTTGGTACAATAATTGAGCTTCCTCTAGTCAATACAAACTCTCCATCCAGTACTGACCCTTGTGGGGAGAAGCTCACCATACTCATTTTTGATCACATTAATTCCCGATTTCTTTGGGAAAACTTGAATTTGGATTACCCACTCACTCTCATCTATGGTGTAGACGATATCCTCTTTCAATAACTTAAGAAGTTATTTTCTTACCCCATCTATATGATTTGGATTGATTCTTTGCTGAGGTTGAATACATGGTTTGGATTCATATTAAAGAACAATCCTACGAGTTCCAATGAGTGGGCTAATCCAAACAATATTAGAAAGGGTCCATCCAATTGCTTTTTTATGCTTTCTTAGGATATCCAGAAGCATAATCTCTTGATTTTCTTCATGAGAGGAAGAAATGACAATAGGAAAGAATCGATTTTCCCTTAAGAAAGCATAGTTGAGTGATGAATTTAAGACCTTAAATTTGAGATCAAATTGGTTTCATTTTCCATGAAATGATGATACTTTGTATTGAACTCAGTTTCTTTATTTAGATTTGGTTTTATAATTGGTTCCTTGTGAACAAATTTTTCATCCACTAAATTAGCCAATGTATTTTCATGAATGGGTATAGAATCAATGTTATTGATTTCACCCATGGTATCATTGATTGGCGATTCTATAAAATCATCAATAGATCTATCTGAAAGAGATTCAAGACAAGGAGAAAATTTTATGTCATCTAAACAAAGAAAATAAATCTATTATTGACTTAAACATCCTTCAGTAATTCTTTGATGTTCCCAGAGTTCACTATCGACACTACAAAATCAATTAACCTCATGAATCTTTTCATCATCCCTAATTTGAGAGTTTTCATTATAGATGTTCAAGTCCAGAATCATGTTCCCAAAGTTTATCATCATGTTCCCATTTCGGACTCGGATGACTGAGTTGGTAGTTGCTAAGAAGGGAAGACCGAGGATGATGGGGGTTTTCTCCCTAGGACCTAAGCTTAGGTGATTTTCGAGGAAAATGAAGTCAGATGGGTAAATGAAATTTTCTACCTTCACCAAAACATCCTATAATATCCCATTAGGAACTCAAACACTATGATCAGTATGTTAAAGAGTGATAGATGTGGGTTGGAGTTCTTTGAGCCCTAATTAACAATATATAGAATAAGGAATGAGGTTCACACTGGCTCCTAGATCACAAGGGGCTTTGACATCTTTGTTCTCTCATATCTCAACATTGATGTATGGACATCCTGGATCTTTCAACTTTTGAGGAATGGCCCCTTGAATGGTGACACTCACATTAGCAGCCCAAAAGACATGGTTTTTTATGTGAAAATTTCCTTTTAAAATTGAACATGTCCTTAAGGTACTTTGAGTAGGAAGGAATGGTTTGGATTGAATCAAGAAGTGTAATGTTCAACTTTTCTTGAGAGAATATTTCCCTCAATGTTTAATTATGTTCTTGGTTAGATTTTCCTCTCATGCATTGAGGTAAGGGAGCTAGTTGTTTGATTTTTTTGATGTGGTTTTACTTCCTTCACATTCTTATTGGGGTTTTTAAGAATCTATGGGTGGTTATTCAACATTTTCATTCATTTTTTGATTCTTTAAATGGTTCTCGTATAGCTTTTTCTAGTATCTAAATGGATTTCCCAATTATTAAAATAGTTACTACTTTATGTTGTTCATGAGAGGTTTGTGTGTAAATCGATTCTCCCCTCAAAGATGAGGATGGTACTACCTGATTATACATGGGTGACTTCCAAGTTTTTATGGTTTGTAGTTCATGTTTAAGGTATAAGACTTATATGTTCATTTTCTCCATTTGTTTAACCAAATTCTCAATTATAGGAAGAGGTATAGATTGAGTATAATCTTGGGTTGGTTGGTTTATCCCAGGAGGATACATTGGTTATTAGATTGGTTGTTGCATAGTTTGTTGTATGTTTTGTTGGTGTTGGATAGGAATATGTTGGTATGGGATAGGTTTTGGTAGGAACTGGTAATGGTTTTGAAAATTTTGTGGAGGGAAGGGGTTCGGTCTTTGTGGTTGGCTAGGTTGTTGGTTATCTTTCAAACGGAATCCTAGATGGCCATTGTACCTTTGATTGAAATTGTTTTAGTACTATGGATTCTAAAATTTAAGATCAATGACTTCCACTAGTGGTCTTCCTAGAATAACTTGTTTAATGGAAGGGATGGTTGGGTAGTTCTTAGTCTTTTGGTCATGATTGTCACAAATTGTGAAAATAGTGTCAACAGATTGAATTTCATGGACCTTCGTAAGATCGATCATATCGACCTTCCAAGTGAGTTCAGAAAGTTCCACCCTATGTGTGTGAATTCTAATAGATTTGGGTGGCTTCTCGTAGTATGGTGATGTTCCCCATGTTTTTTTGTTCAGCCAGTCCTTCTAGATACTTGTAAGCATCATTTGGGGCTTTGTTTTTGAAGGTCCCATTAAACATCATGTCGTTGAATTGTTTGTTTCCTAGGCCCAACACTTCATAGAAAATTATATCTTGTTCTGGGATTGAAAATACATGGTAAGATATCATTTTGAGTGTGTCTTTGAAACTTTCACATGTTTCGTGAAATGACTCCCCTTTTTTCAAAAATGTTTTGGATTCTCTTTTTAAGTGCAATTATTTTGAGTCGGGGGAAGTATTTTTTGTAAATTTCTCTTTGAAATTGGTCATAGCAGTGGATTGATGAAGGTATATAATTTTTACCAATTCATTGCTATATCCTTTAGTGAAAAAGGAAAGAGATTCATATTTTATTTCTTAAGTTGATGTGGTGGGAACATGGTTTCAATAATGTCGTTAAACTCTTTGACATGATGGTATGAAATTTATGACTCCATCCCATGGAAAGATGGATGGTGGTTTAGGAAATGAGGTTTGAAAACATAGTGGGTTTATCCTAGTGTATAATACCTAATGAAAGAAGGTACATTGGTCTATAATGGTGTGAGGTATTCATTCATTTTTTGATCGACTGCTTTCTCCAAGTTTGGTGCTACCACATTTGGATTTCCATTTTGGTTCCCACTCGGGTTTATGAGTTGGTTTCTTTAAAGAACATCCATTGATATAAGCTCAATTTTTGAATCTAAATTATTAGGAAGATTATGATCTAATTGAAATAGTTCCCTTAGTTTACTTGACTCCCCAACCCTAGGACTGTCCACCCTAACTAGAGGGTTTGATTGATCACTGGTGTAGGTGGAAATGCACCAAAAGAAAAAAATGAGAAAGGGAAAAGATAAGAGAATATGGATGAGAATAGAAAAAATGTGGGAGAATAGAATGGGTGTTGATATGAATTACTTGGGTCCCCATAAATGGTTCAAAAATTTCGTCTCACCCAAATTACACAAGTTTTTAGGGTTAAGCCGTCAATTGTAGTGTAGCTTGGGTTGTCGATTCCTCAGAGACCTAAGAAGAAACCTATAGACAAAAACATTCTATGGAATGATTTTGGATATTAATTGGAAAAATTTGGGTTGATTTTAGACAATTTTAAGTGAAACTACGTGACTTATGTGAATTCAAATTATGAGAAGGGTTGATCTTAGGTTATTACAAGGGGTGGATTTGATGAACTTCCTCTTTAGTGATTTCAATTTCTTATATTTGAGATAAGTTCATTCAAGGAGATCAAACAACATCATCACTCACTGGTTCAAACCAACACACTTTAATAATAATAACCTATACACATAGGGGATCATTTTTATGATCACTCCAAGGTAATGTTTCATATTATTACTTGAAGTGTGTGGCCTTAAAATTCAACAAGGACGAAGAAGTTTTAAAATAATAAAATATAAATCTCATTTAAAAGAAGTGATTGTAGATTAATGGAGTGATAAATTACAACCAATACAGCTCCTTGATACTCCTTTGGATCAACCCATAATTGTGTTATCCCTCCATTGATCTTATGGTTTCAATGGAAGCTTGAAGTAGACTCATGAGAGAAGAATTGGAGAAGTAAAAAAACAAAATAACAATCACTCCACTGTTGTGTGAAGAATATCACAAGGTATGGTGTGAATAAATTCAAACAATAAGGAAAAGGTATCAATGTGATATGGAGAAAAACAGAATAATAGGAAATGAAGAAGTTTTATTAATAACTAAGGTAATTCGAACAACTTACCTGAGAAATAAGAACATTACAAGGACAAATCAGCATAATAACATTACATTGAAAAAAATCTAAAATATGATAAACTCCTCCACCACCACTACCTTAAATAGGAATTTCAAGAGCCTTGGGTCTAGCTTCCAATATTAAAAAAGATACCACTTGAGTATGGTAGGCCTAGGGTGGTGGAAAGTAAGGGAGAGGAGACTTTTCCACCCTTGACCCGAAGTTGCAGCTAGCTTGCATCCACCGAATAGAGGTGCCATGATGACCTTCTATATGGCCGAATTAGAGGGGGACATAGAATATAGAAATGAATCTCTGGATATATCCAATCTATATGTAAAAATTCAGCCCAAAATAGTTTTTTTTGTCGATATATGAATAAGTTGGTGGGATATTTTTTCTGGGATGCAGAATCTGGCCCAGAAATTTAACACCAACTTGGGCCACCTGTAACTCAATTAAAACATCAGAATTAGATTTTTCCACTATTTAATGAAATTTTTCCCATTATTTCATCTATCTCTAGATAAAGTTTCAGAATTATTGGGTTTGTATATTGGCCTCTACAGTAGTTTTATAGGGATTCATTCTTGTTCACTTCTCCCTGAATATTGTTTGTTCAAGGCCAACTTTGGTGGTCTTCCAATATGAATCTTCAAGTATTACAAAAGTATGAATTGTTACCAATGTAATGAGAAACCCAAAAATTAAATATGAAATAAAATCAAGATAATTGGGTACTTGAAATTATGTTAAAAAATGTACCATGTTTTGGTGCATTTTAAGAAGGAATTACAATTATAATCTGAAATAATGTTCAAAGTGAAAAAATGCACTAAAATGGTGTTTATGAATAATAAAGCACATGAATATTATATATATTAACAATTAATATTATCCTAATTTATTGGATAATCATGTATATTCCAATTATGAGTTTTCAGCCACATCCTTTATCATATACATTATTTATGTTGGATATGAACTAATATTGCATATCATATTTTAGGGTATATCATTAATCATAACTTGTGATGGGGCATGAAGAAGCCTAAATCATATATTATAGTTGTTTTGTATCATATAATATGATTGATAATGGATATGTGGTATCAAATTATTGAAATTGGATACATCATCCAACTAGTTTTATTGTTTTATGATTCGATGGGTTGATTCATTTTTTTAATGAAAAATAATTGAAACATAAAATGATGATATTTTCAATAGGTTTTCATTATGGGTTATTCACATAAAATTCTATGTTATGGAGTCCCACACTCATTCCCTTAATTGGATGAATGCTGCATATATAATGGGACATGATTTAACTATTGGAGACACTTGATAATTACAAGTCATATATAATGTTATCTTCATCCATAATCAACATTTATCTTAAATAATTGAGGAACTGAACTCCTTTAGTGTTATAGGGTTATCTCTTAACATATGAGGTTCTTAGTAGTTGGGGTACCACACATGGATGTCAGAATAATGTTGTTGTCACACAATGATCTTATTCATGAAAAATCAATTGATTTTTTCTAGTCATGAAGCTTCTTTCATTTCAGGTATACCTATTATATATGTTCAATAAATTACATTGGGATTTTTTATGATAGATCATTGATTAATGTGGGTTTCTTAGGCCGGAAAGGTCATATAATTATTCATCATAACTCATCATTGGTATCAAATCCATACTCATTAATGAATTGATATTTTTTTTATTTTTTTTAAGAAAATCTGTTTGGTAATCTATATGAGGCCATATCATAGAGTATGACAGGGTCTGGGTGAATTTTAGTCATCAGATCATTATTTTTCACTATGTATACTACATTATAGGGTAACTAAATATCTATTCATTATCATAGGGTATTATTTGAGTGTATTTTAGACTATGATACAACAAATACAATGGTTTTTTCTATGTTGTGAGTTATTATATATGTAATATTATGATAAAAAATAAATCCTAGGTTTCATGAAAATAGATAATTTTATTATAGTAATGATATAGAAAATATAGTAGGCTATGATAAGTCCAAATATATGATGATTTTTTTCATTATGTGAATCTTGAATTCATTAATGGGAAACACCATACATAAGTGTCTTACCTTTATGAAATAATTACTCTTACATATTAGTGACCCCAAATGTAAAGGTTTCTCCATTACATGAGAGTTATTCTTACATTTTAGATACCAAATATGTAAGAGTCTTACCTTTTCTATAAAAAAGGAAAAACTTAGATATAAGGGTTAATGTTATTCTCAATCACTGATTATGACTTTTAATTACCCTCTATTAGTAATAAAAATGATATTCCAAAAAATCATAATATTTAATATTTAGCTAATTTTTTTATATTTTATAAATTTTATTATCTATTTTAATTTATGTGAATGGTAAATTATAAATTTTCATGAAAACATACATATGAAATGTTCATCATGATATAACATGTTTGGAAAATAAATGAAATATTAATATGTTTGTTTGTTATTTCAACTTGAAAATTGATGTTTAACAAAATTTAAGTAGGAATATAATGTGTTCTATAATTTATGTGATAAAATGAATCATATAAATTACCATTCCTTGAATTATATTCAAGGAATTACAAAATAATATATAATTTTCATCTACCTTGACATTAGTTTTTAATTAGTTTCATTAGATTAAATATAATAATTGAATCTGGTTACTATATGTTAGGTTTAAGAGATATGGAAAAATTAATTATCTCTTGTGCTAAGTACCACATGGTAGAAATAATTTGGTTCAGATGTCCTGATATCGTAGAATTGTCCCACATTTTTAAAATGTTGGGGTTGGATATCTTTGGTTCAAAGCTTACTAATTTGATGATTATGAGTTTCATACAATTCCAAACTAAGACATGGAATTTTTTTGTAATACATGGATAATATGAATTTGGATATGTGTGGATATGTTTAATTTCTATTTTTGAGAGAGATGCGCAATAATATGGTGTGAACATATTAATTTCTCAATCGATTGTAGATTCTTAGATTAAATCGTTATAAAAATACATATATAATGGAATAAAACATTAGATAACAAAGATATCATGTGGTGAAATAGTTATAAATTTAATATTCTTTTCATATTTATTAAATTGGTGAGAATTTATTTAAAATACCTAAAATACTAATTTTGATATTCCTTCCAAAAAGAAACTCGTTAAGACTATGATCACCCTACTAGGTTGATCGTGATAAATCTTGCTTCCACTAGATTATATTGTGTATGTTAATTGGGTAATGATGAATCTTTTTCTTTTACTTTTTTGGGTTACAAATAAATGATAGTCCATAATCAGATTTGGTTACTGAAGGAATGGAGTTAATTTTATCCATATAATGGATTTGGATAAATAGTTATTCTTTATAGATTTAATGAGTTTTATATGTTTTGATCAGGATTATGCCTTTCATAAATATATAAGTGATTGTTGAAATTCTAATGAGATCCAAAACATAGTGAAATGTGGATCATTGATCACTAAATTGATATGAAGTATTGTTTCATCATTTTTAATGGGAGTTATATAATTTAATGTTCTTGAATAAAATATATAGAACATGATACACACCAATATATATGTATTTCTTATAAACTATGTAATGTATCATTTATATCACTTTGTATTATCTTATAGGCCTGGACTATCTAAATATTCTAGATTGGTATCTATGGTTAAGAATTGTTCTCAAAGAGAAGTATTTTTGGCATTTGAATGTGAAGGATATAGAGATCAAATTCTAGGACTCTACCTCATTGGTATTACTTACCAGGTGTGTATCACACATTTGTACTAATAAGAAAAGACTCATAGATATGATGGAATTTAAAAAGGGGTATGTAGATATATGTAATATTAATGGGGTATATTTTATTTCATTGGAGGTATAAAATAATGATCTAATTCTACCTAGTGGGTTATTTATGTAATTAGAAAACTATTAGTATGTTCATGCTATAAAAATTATTTCAAAACATTGTTTTTATAAGATGGGATTCTTGTTGGTTATTTGAAATATGACTACATATATATTAATATTTTTTTATAAAATTGATATCATGATAAAAATATTATAAAATAAAGATACGGATAATCATTTATATAACATTACAAATAATATGGCCATAGATTTTTCAATCACACTAACCTTTTTAGTTGATTTCTTGAACATATAATGGAGAAAAAAATCTTAATGCAATATATTGATGTATTATTAGAGAAATTTTATTACGAGTAATTTTATTATTACAAATACAGTATGTTAATTAAAATTACAAAAGTATCTTTTAGTGAAAATAGATAAAGATATAGTGTACTATTAGATTATATACATATTAATGTATTTAGAGCCAAAATTACTTATGAAATTGGATGGTTTAGGTAATTTGTTTTTCTTTTTAGTGTCTTTATTCAATATGGTTATGTGTTTATGTTGAAACAGAAGCATGAAATTTTTGAAATGTTTATATAGTGTTAAAATAGTGTAAAAAATGAACATGGAAATATAAATAGAATCATGTAATATGATTTCGGGGGTGAATACTTGATCGTAGAATTTACTGATAATGTGAGAGATTATATAATTTTTCCAAAACTCACTCCTCATTACACACCATATTATAATGGTGAGGAAAATAGTTAGAATCAAAACCCATTGGAAATGTTTGTTTGATGATGATTCATAGTGACCATTCTATTAAATTCTAGGTATATTCCACGGATTCATTCTTAATTTGTTTATAATAGGGTTCTATCCAAAGTATATATAAGTAAAATGATGCATCGATTACTAATTTCCATAAACAATTAATTTGTTTCACAAATATGAAATTTAGTGAATGTGAGACCCAAGTTGTATCTATAGGGGAGGGTTCTTTTCTTGTTCTTTATTTATTTTCTATTTATTAAATATGTGTGCAAAATAGTATGTGTGTTTGAAAATTTAATTAAATGGGTGTTAAAGTTCAATTTAAAATTAGTGGTCTATCATAATTTTTTTTATGTTATAAATCATGCTTAATTATGATGGTACTTTCTTTTTCTGGAAAAAATGTTATGATAAAATAACTGATTTTATTTGTTTTTTTATTTCAGCTCAAAAATATAATTAAAATAATCATTTTACTTTATATTATCACCTATAATAATAAAAAATATTGTTGACTACTCTTATATTAACTGAATTCCCTCCATTATTTAGGATATGAAGAATTTCCTTGGGCAAGTGTGTGTAAACCATTAATGAATGAAAGTACATTGAATGAAAATATAATGAATAAGAGAAATATCATATTATATAAAAAACACTATGAATAATCAAGATGGAGTTAAAATTAAAAATAAGAATTTTTTATATGGTTGGTGGAATCAATATTGGAAAGACCACAATGTTTCTAATGGTTCATTACTAGAGAAAAATATAAAAAATTAAAGATTAAAGTAAAATATTCATCCAATAAATCCTCCAAAACTCAAATAAAAAGTTTCCTCTTTGTAATGAGGAGATGAATACAATGGATTTCAGATGCTTAAATAGCTTTATCTCCCACATATGTGGAATTAGATTCCACTTTATACATATTTAAGTGAGGTGTTCCCATAATTTCATTAGGGTATTCATGTGACTTACTACCCATAACCCATGTTATGGTTCATAATATACATATTGAGGGTACCGATTCATCAGTTGGAAATCACTAAAATATTCTACTCACATAAGTATTATTTCCATGATCTTCCACTTGATTAGTTTCTGGATAGGCACTACATCGAATATTTAATTATGATTACCTGATTCTTGAAGACTAGAGGAATGAAAATTTATTTTTTTTCATAAACTATTTACATTGTGAAATCAATATTTTAATTATCTATCTCTTGATTTGGAAAAGGAATATTTATTGTTTATCTTCAACAATGAGAAATTACCTCAAAAATATCCTTCTTAAAATATCATTATTTCCTATTGGAATATATTAAATATTCTTCTATGGGTAATATGGTTCACGTGGGAAATATTGAGAAATAAAATAATATGTATAATCTACTACTGGATTTTACAATTCCATATTATTACATGTCATTTTACTTATGGGAAAACATAACATATATCCTACTCTTCTAAAAAAATATGTTATATCTATTTCATTCTTCCTAAAAAGTGTTACGTAATCCATGGATCCTTGAAAAATTATATTACATATCAAAAAACCTTATAGAAATATCCAACATATCTATAACAACCTGAAATAGTATAATTGTTGTTTCCCTTTGTGATTTAATATAATGTCTTATTATGTAATATTTTTAGAGAAAACACATGCACAACCATAGTTAAATCTTATTGGATTCAAAATATTGTTATGAATATTTTCTATTGTTAATATATTTTTTGAATTGTAATAAAATGAAAAGTAAAAATATAGGGCTATTAACAAATCCTATTTCCTTATGCAGAAAAAGTGTTGGCCTCAACTAGTAGAACTGTGCCCTATAAATCCCAATTATCATAGATGATGAGGGAGATAGAAACTCTGGGATTTCCCCTTAACCAAACCCAAGCTGGGATCCAAAAAATTAATCATGAGAAAAATAATTTACATGAGAAGTTCAAGCTTGTGGAGATCACAACCCAAACCATGTTAATAGAATGACCCCATGAAAGTCACACCATCACACATCATACTCTTAGGGTGTACTATGGTGTAATAAATTGATATATATCATTACCATAATACAATTAATATGTATATTGTTTAGAATAATGAATTCATTTTCATTTTTATTATTACTTTATAAATTCTTTTCTTTGGATTCAATTAAACAAAAATTGTATTTTCAGGTAGTATTAAAATTCCACTATGGGAATTATGAATAAATTTATTATTTAAATAAATATTAATTTTATGAAATTTTATTATAAAATATGTTTTATTCATTTTAACTGGTCATATAATTTTTATGACGTCAAATGTACTTTTTATAGGGGTTCTAAAGCTATTATTGTCAAAAAACCCATCAATTTTCTATAAACAGAGAATCTTCTTTTCAATGTGAAAAATCACATATTAGAAAATCTATTTAAATAAAATGAATAATATTGTTTTTAATAATAACATTAAAATAGTAAAATGTTAAATTCTTCATAATTTTCTGAGACAGTCAAATTTTGGGGAAAAAATTAAATATTGTATAATTATACAGTGTGTTTCATGATATCATAATGACCCAAAATGATGTAATAAATACTATAATAGGTACAATATTCTAAATATATTTTTTCCTAATAATATAATTTTATTTTAAGTTTACTTTATAAATTTAATTAAGCCTTTCTCAATCCTCTAAAACCTTAAATATATTTTATATTTTTAAATTCATTTATTTAAAAGTGTGACTCACCTCCACTTCAGAAAGTGAATTATATTAATATTTTCATACCTTTTCCTATTAAAATAATAAATAAATCCCCAGTTTGGAAAAACCATGGTAAAAAATGACGGGATGGTTTCTGGTTTTGAATATTTTATTATATAGAGTTCCAAACCAATGTTTATTAAATATTAAAAAATATCTTTATCATTTTATATATAGCCCACCAAATCTCCCAATTTTATTTACTCAATATCCAAGGACCACTTATCTTCTCTTCCATACCCACTATATATTCATACCAAGGCACCCCAAGCTCTCAAGAATCCCCTTTTGATGCTTTTGGAACTACACACTCAAGTAAGGGTTCTTTCATTCACATCATTATCCTTGTTTCTTTTTTTTGTTATGCCATTTTAATTTCAATTACTAACTGTGGGTATGATTTATAACCTCCCCTATACTGCCCTTATTGTCTCTGAATAGTGATATACCCCTTTTTCTTACATTAATCCCTCCCATGTACACATGTTACCATGACGACATTTCAAACCCATCTTTTCCCTTTTCTATTTTTCAGGATATATTATTATTGTATTTATTATTTTTATAATTTTATATGTATGGATATTTCCTTACATATCCCTATTACATTCCACATTATTTCAAAATTATTATATAACCATTTCTCTCTCATCAACCCATTTTATGCCCTTTTAAGTGACGTCCTTATGCTATCAAATTTTCGCCATGAATTTCTATCCCAAACCAATTGTGCGGTGAATAACATACCCATTTACTATCATGGGGATTCATTTTTATAAAAATATACCTTTTTATTACGGACTAACATGTATGTATTCCTCACTCCTTGATCGAGGAATAAATCATGAGGATGAATTAATCCATCAGTAATAATCTAAGTGAACACTTAAAACTGAGAACGGAATGAATGTAACGAGTGCTCCCGGAATTATATATCACTCCAATAAATTGGGTAATGTTTTGTATCAAGATACATCATGTTAAGATAGTTGTATACATGATTTTTTATGGTACTTTTTCAACCATGAAGTACTGGTGTTATAGTCTTGAAATTTTTTTAAGATGCAGTGTTTTAAGTTGTTTCCACTTTTATCATGTTATGATTATCATGTTATATCATTCCTTATTATTCATGATCATTTTTTCTCATTTATATGACTTTTATAACATGTATTTTTATCATCATGTTATTCTATTTTTATTACCTTACTTGGATTTATCGATCACCCCTTTCTTATGTATTTCTTTAGGTTATCCAAAACATTTTTTTAGCTCAATCATGTTAAAGAACATTTCAATAAAGATGTTGTGATTCATGTTTAATGTTGTAATACAGAGTACCTAATTCAAAAAGATACTATAATTATCGATCATTCAGGTTTTATTATGTCCAATTTTTAAGTAATAAAATCATGAATTAATGTGTAATACAGATAAGGGTATTTATAGTTGGTATTAGAGGAAATGTTTAGCTATTTTTTATTAGGATTTTAATGAACTAGAGAAAACCTTAGAGATATGACTATGTATAATAATACATCACATTTTTTGATTATAGAGTTAGTGTTTTATCAGGATAATACTTCTCGGTCTACATACTATAAGTGGACATGGTTCCGACATTGATGTACCTAGGTGTAACAACTCTAACAAGGTGTTCCGGGCTAGACTCGTTGTAACCTGTTACACAAAAACACGCCTTACTGTTCCCCAAGATTAACAATCCTGGGGGATATTATATGGTAATTCATAATTTCATTACACAACATTAATAGAGGATTAAAAAATCACATTATAGTATATGTTAGGAAATAGGTCGTGGATAACAAAGACTGAAGCCTAGAAATCCCAAAGTAAAGGAAATAGATGTGAATTATATGTTATCCCTTTAATTTCATCAACATACCATTTATGTGTTTAAAAGTTAAATATAATAATCCTTAATTTTTCTATTATTCTAATAAATGGGATCAAATAAAATGACTCATATAAACAATCAATGTGACGAGAAACATTATGACTACCCAAATGAGATGCCCAACCTGATGGGAGTAGGAACAACACACTTCATGATGAAACTCTCTCATCTGACTCGGGTATTGAATAGAAACAAAGATCATTAGTAGCACACAACCCCCAAAAAAAACACGATCTAATCAAGAGCTTCATGTGATAAAGGCCTCCTAATATTAACGGATCATCTGATCCCTTAATAGCAAAGATATTGATCAACTCCATTGAAACAATATTCTCCATCCTTCAATGTTATGAATATGGGAAGGTTCTTTTGGTTGTTTATCAAATAGAGGATGAATCTGATCAGTGGTGTAAAATGATAAATAATATGATTCTTGAGAAAGAGATTGAAGCAATGGAGTATAAGGAATTCTAAAAAGTGTTTTTTGATAAATATTTTCCCTACACACTATGTCTTAAAATTGAATGATATTTCCTTGATATCTTAAAAAAAATATGAAGAATCTATAAGGGTGTACGAGGAAAACATTAAAATGTTCTCATGATAAACCTTTGGTTTCATTGTTACCCTCAAATTCAAGGTTGACTGCTTCTTTGGTGGGATAAAACCTATGATATAGAAATCCCTAGTGATTTGTGTCTTTGATAGATATGAGAAAACTGTTTGATGTTCCCTCAAAGACAAAATGGAGATTAGATATTCCAAATGGTATTATTGGGATAAGAATTAGAATATAAATATTAATTTTTGATGTTAGATGCATAAATACAACAGTGCAAAAAAATCAACATCCAACTTTCCAATGGTGTGGAAATAAAAACCCTAGAAATTTCTGGAATGGGGCGAGGAAATTCTTTTGGTGCGGGAAGAAAGGACACCAAGACAATGATTGATGATAGGGGAAACCTGTTAAAATGATGGATGATAAGAATTATTTTTTAAAACCTCAGCGTATTGTTTAATGATACAACATCAAGGAACTGGGGAAATTTTTAGTCCAATGCACTATGCTATGGGTTTTTTTATAAAACCAAAAACCTCTAATAGAGAATGTGATAGATTTTTCCATCACTACTAATGACGTGAATCCCAGAAAAAAGTGGTGACATGTAATCTATTCATTCATTCTTGAATTGCACACATACTATTTTATTGTGGTTCTACACATGGCTTTATATCATGAATGATTAGAAGAACTTTTCAAACTACAATAAAAATTATGGAAGTAGATATGTCAGTGAAAATTGAAAATAGGGAAATTATTACCTCCTTTATATATAACACTTCCCCTTAATGGTTTGTTGGATGAATTTACCAAAAACTATGTCAAACTCTCCTTGGTGGAATTTGTTGAAATTATGGGCATTGATTGTCTTTCCCTATTTAGATCCAACATAAATTATCTCAAGTAGGAAATAACTCTTAGTATTTCCAATTGTGCTCATGTTATATATTAATTCTAGGAGAATGATGAATCTTATTTAGCACCATAATCTCAAGAATGTATATTATTTCATTGTGAGAAACAGTATTAGGCTCAAATGATCAAGTCTAAGGAAATAATCAATCTTGAAGAAATTATAATTGTGAGGGAATATGCTGATGAGTTTTATGAAGAGTTGTTTGGTCTTCCTTCTAACAGAGATTTTGAATTTTTGATCGATCTTATACTTGTGGAATTACCAATATCTAAGAATCTATACAGAATGGTTATTGTGGAACTTGAGAATCTAAAAAAACAACTACAAGAGACTCTGGATAAATTCTTCATACACCCATGTTCTTCACCATAAGTGGCACATGTCCTCTTAATTAGTAAGAAGGATGTGTCAATGTGCCTTTTCATCGATTATCATGAGATAAAAAATATCACGATAATAAAAAAGTATACTATACCTCATATTGATGACTTTTTCAACCAGATATAGGGATCATAATAATTTTTCAAGGTGGATCTACATTCAGTATATTATCAAGTTAGGGTGAAAGAGTATATCCCAAAGACTACTTTTAGTACAAGGTATCAACACTATGAATTAATAGTAATTCCTTTAGAACTCACTAACACTCCATAAATATTCATGAACATGACAAATAGAGTCTCTAGATATTATCTCAAAAATATTGTGGTAGTATTTATAGATGATATTCTAAAATACTTGAAAAGTAATGGGGATCAAAAGGAGTATTTGAATACTATTATAAAGACCAAGTGAAAGAAAAAAGCAATAATTAAAGTACAGAAAATGTGAGTTCTGGTGGACAAATGTCTATTTATTATGGAATATCATCACAAGAAATGGGATATCTATGGAACCATTGAAAATATGAGTAATTGAAGGATGTATTAGGAAACCATCGGTGATAGATATATATAGTTTCCTTGAGTTATCTGAATACTATCACTGATTCTTTTGAGATTTCTCATGATTGTAAGTCCCTCTAACCATACTAAATCAAAAAGTAGTGAGGTTTTCTTGGATTGATGAATGTGGAGAAACAATCAATCAGTTGAAAATGAGGCATATCACTGTGCATGGGATCAAACTAACCACAAGTGGAGAGATTTTCATGGAAATCAATGATTCTAAAAAAACAGTTCTGGGCTATGTGTTGATGGAAATGAAAAGGTAATTACCTATGATTCAATTCAGTTGAATGTTCATGAGAATAACTACTAAAAACATGATTTGGAGTTGGCTCTAGTGATTTGTGCTTTAAAAATTGGTGAAATTTTCTCTTCGGGGAGAATTTTGAAATATATATGGATCATGAAAGCCTCAAGTATATATATTCACACATAAGTAGATGGATATGCACTAGTGAAGATGGTTAGAGATCATCAATGACTTCGACTGCTCAATCCACTACCATCCTGGTAAATCCAATAAGGTGGTGGATGCCCTATGAAAAAAAAGATCCATCAATTCTATCATCATTGTGAATTTATAAGGATCTAATCATCTGATATTTAGAAAGTATGGACATGGGAATAACAAATAATGTAACATCTTCAATCCTTTCACAAATTATTGCTCAACCTTTTATTCTAGATAGGTTAACAGATTCTCAAAGAGTCGATGAGGGAATTTAGAAGAAAGTGGATGCTATAATGAAAGGTAAACCCTTGTAGTTCAATGTAAATGATGAAGGTGTTGTGAGATTTTGATCAAGACTATGTATACCATCAAATTATGATTTAAGGTAAGACTTGTTGGATTATGAACATAGCTCAACCATATCAATCCACTTAGGAAAACTAATGATGTATCAATATCTCTTAAAGCACTATTTGTGGGACAATATGAAGAAAGAGATCAAAGAACACACAACAAGATTTATTATATGTCTGCAAGTGAAAGAGGAAATGAAAAAATAAAACGGGATGATGTAGCCATTACCCATACCTACATGGAAATGGGAAAAATAATCATGGAATTTTTCACTGATCATAAAAATATAAAAGGGGGAATAATTCTATATTTGATTTGGTGGATCATCTTATAAATATTGCAAACTTCATTGTGATATGAGATGAATTCTCACTGGATCTACTTGCACAAAAAACCATCATGGAAGTGGTCAGGCTACATGTAGTACCAATATCGATTTTATCTGATAGATACCAAAGATTCACCACTATGTTATGGAAGTATCTCCATCACACTCTGAATACTGAATTGAAATTCATCACGGCATATCACCCTCAAACTGATGGTAAATCATGGTGAACTATCCAGATAGTTGAAGAATATGTTGAGAGCATTATAAATGGACTTAAAAGGAGAATGGGATCAAAATATTCCTCTAATTGAGTTAACTTATAATAATAGTTTCAACATGAGAATCCAAATGGATCCCTACAAAGCCATTTTTGGATAGAGGTTAAGGACAACATCATGCTGGGATGATGTTGGGAAATTAAAACTTCTAGGTCCCAAAATGGTCGAGGAAATGGTGGAAAAGTTTAAGACCATTCAGTAGCACATTAAGGATTCTTAGAGTCGACAAAAGAGTTTTGATGATAATCTTTGATGAGACCTATACATTTACATTAGAGACATGGTATTCCTCCATATATCTCCATGGAATAAAGTGATGAGATTTGGGAATAAATGAATGTTTAGTCCAAGATTCATTTTCCCCTTTGAGATCCGTCGCCACATTGGAGCGGTGGCATATCGACTTTCACTCCCAGATAACCAATTATGAGTTCATTATGTATTCCATGTATCACTCTGGAAGATGTACATACCTGAACTATAACATGTACTCAATCTATATGTAGTACCATTAGAGAATGATATTTTCTATGAGGAGAAACTGGTGAAGATCATAGATCGTAAAGACAAAGTTATACAAAATATGACATGGATTATTAGCAAAGTGATGTGAAGAAATCTAATTTTAGAAGAATAAAAGTGGGAACTAGAGGATGTGAGGAGATAGAATCAACAACATCTATTTTATAGGGGTGAAATAAAAATCTCGAGGGTGAAATTTCTCAAGGGGGAATATTTTAGTCACCTAAACTGTTATAAATGAAGTCTCACTTTATGATTTAATTAAATTTCATATTATGTAATATGATTATAGAAAACACATTCCCTTACTGTGTTATATATTATTGTATTTAAAATACCATTATGAATATATGCCATTTTTATCAATCTACTGATTAGTGATTACATGATTAGTATAAATATAGAGATTTTTAACAAATCCATTTGACTCAGACAAAGGATGTGATAGACTCAACCAGAAGAATAGTTCCCTATAAAGAACATTTATCAAATATTAGGAGGGATATAACATATATGGGATTCTCCCTTGACCAATATGATAATTATATCCCACAACCTAAGAATGAGAGAACCTGTTTATGGGAGAAGTTCAAGCTCATCGAGATCACGAATCAAACCATGTTTGTCGAACAACCCCATTAAAGAATCACCATCACACACATAACTCTTAGGGTGTACAATGGTGTAAAAAAGAGATATGTATCATGAACATAATAATATATAATTTTCTATTTTATAGAATAATTAAATTTTTTCATTTTTATTACTTTAAATTTTATTTTTATTTTGATTCAATTAATCACAAATTATATTTTCAAGTAATATAAAAATTAAACTAAGGGATTTAAGAAATATTGGATTATATTAATAAATATATTTTAAATAATTTATTATTATTAAATAATTTTTTAATAATTCAAATTATTCATATAATTTTTATGAATTGAAATTTAATTTTTATACGCGTTAATTTTTTTTTTTGTAAAAAACCCAAAATTTTTCAATAAGTTTCAAGTATTATTTTAAATATAAAAATGCACATAGTTAAAGGAAATTATTTAGAAAAAATGAATATAAATTTACGAATCTTAATGTTGAAATTATCCAACAGTAACTCTTTCACATTTTTTTGAGATAGTGAAAGTTTTGTGTAAAATTAAATAACGTATAAATATATGATGTGTTTTATGATATCATAATGACCCGAAATTTATTAAATAAATAATATAATGGGTATAATCATCTAACTATATGTTTTAACACTAAAATAATGTAAATTTGAGTTAACAAGATTTATTTTATTAAGCATTTATGAATCCTCCAAAACATTTAATATATTTTAGAGTTTTAAATTCATTTATTTAAATGTTTGACTCACCTAAAGATAAGAAAATGGATTTGTATAATTTGTTTTTCCCTTTTCCTAATAGAATATTACAAACCTTTCCACTTCGGAAAAAAAGGGAGAAACCATGGGATGGTTCACGGTTTTGAATATTTTATTATATAGAGTCAAAAATCTATGTTTATGAAATACTAATTAATTCCCCTCTCATTACCTATATAAACACACCAAATATCCCACTTATCTTAACTCAAAATACTTTTATAACATCCTTAACCTAACATCCCATCTCTATAATCATCCCAAGGTACCCCAAGCTATCAGGAATCCCCATTTCATGATTTTGGAACCACACACTCAAGTAATGGTTCTTTCCATTATCATCTTTATCCATGTTTATTTACCTTTTTATGCCCTTTTATTTTAAATAAATAATGGTGGGGTATGATTTTTCACCTCCCCCATACTTCTCGTATTATATAAATATGATTAGATACTCCATTATCTCTAATTCTTCCATCCAATGTACACCTATTACCATGCATAAATTTTGTAAGCATCCTTTCCCTTTTCTTTTTCTCAATATTATTAATTATTCTATGACTTATTTTTCCAAATCAGGATGTGTGGAAATTCCCATCCATGTAGAAATTAGTGTCAAATTAATTTATAAATTAATATATACCCATTTATCTCTTATCAAATAATTTTATGAATGTTTAAGTGAGGTTGTTGTGCTTCCAAATTTTCCATCGATATTCCATTCCAATCCAAATATGTAGTGAATACCATAAAAATTTCTTATAAAGGGTGTTAAATTTTATGAACATATACCTTTTTATTGGGGAAATACATGTATTTATTCCAAATTCCTTGATCAATGAATAAATAATGATGATGAATGATTCCATGTTTTATGATCTATGTGACACACGTAAACATTAGAATGGAATGAATGTGATGGGTGAGCCTGAAATGATATAGCACTCCAATGCATTGGGAAATGTTTAGTATAATGATACATCATGTTGGGAAATGGGTATACCTAATTAAATTATGGGACATTGTCCACTATGATTTCTTTGTGGTTTATCCTTGACCTATGTTTATGTTTTAGTGTTTTATGTTTATTCCACATTGCACATGTTATGATTGTCATGCTATATGATGCCTTATTATTCATGATCCTTTATGCCTCATTGAAATGACTTGTCTAACATGTATTATTTTCTTTATGTTATTATATGTTTATTCCCTTACTATAATTTATGGCTCACCCCTTTCTTATTTATTTCCCCAGGTTATCTAATGCAGTTGTAAGCTAAATCTTATTAAAGATGTTTTTAATAAAGATGCTATTCTCAAATTGTAATTAAATGTACCTAATTCCCAAAGACACTCGACATATTGATCTTTAGGGTTGTATTTTGTGGAATTTTTATGTAATTAAATTATGTATTAATGACTAATATAGAAAAGGGTTATTATAATATCCACTTCCCCATTTGAAAAATTTGTTATAGATGGTCTTTAATAGTATTGGAAAACTCCAAAATATGATGTATGAATTTCCTGTTGGAAAATAATCATATATATCAGCTTATACTAATTCATGAAAAAAAATTATAGATGCATTATTCTATTCTGAAAAAAACATATATCAATAGTTTTACAAATTAATGAAGGATGAATACATACATATTTTATATGAGCCTTAAATATATATTATGTATCATTATTCATGTTCATAAAAATAATATGTGTAACACCCCAAACTTCCATAGTTCGTTTCCCTTTGAATAATATAATAGCTTTAACTGTACGCAACTTCGAGTTCTAGCGCACCACGACAATTTAAACTAGCCGTTATGAATAGTAATACACATTTTTTTAAAATTTTATAAATTTTATTTTTTAAAATGGACATGGTTTTTGGATTCGGAATATCAAAATTAGCTTAGGGTAAATTTTTGGTATTTTTCTAAAAACATTCAATTTTTGATGAATGGTGATAAACAATGCGTTATTGTTTAAAATCGACTATTTATTTAAATAATTAGATATTTTATTTAAATTTATATTTGGTAAAAATAGATGCGTAATACATATATATGTTCAATTTAATTTATTGGAGTCATTTTATTATAATATTAGATATATAAAATTTTATAGATCTTTTTCTGTCTTTTACCCACCTTTTAGGCACATTATCAAATTTGCATAAAACATAATTTCACCCCTTCTGTTTATTGAATTTACAAAATTCAAGAGACACAGATGATATCAGTAAGTAAAATTTTTTTCATTAAGATGAAAATAATTTTATTGTGAGTAGTATCTTTTGACTTTTATTTACCACGGTTAAAAGTAAATACAATAATTAAAGGTAAAAAAAATATTATTATTACCCAAACACAAGTAATAATTCTATTAGATAAATTTATTTTGACCTAAATAAACCTTATTAATAATATATTATCCTTTGGTTCCACTTGTATTAGATTAGTACATTTATTATTATTTTATTTAAAGAAGAGTTAAAAGTGTTAAATTCAAATTTTCATAACTAAAACATTTTTAATATTAGGATATACATAAGATAAATTCGACCACAAATATTCATTATAAATATAAAATGATATCATATATAATGGTATTTTATTTATAATATATAGACATTAAATAAATAAATTTATTTATGACACAATGATGATGCAGTAATTACCTTACTAAAGGAAGATTAATGTAATTGATATTATAAATATCCAAATAAATTTAAATTGAGACTTATGAAAAATTAAACTAATTTTATAGGTTAATATAGAAATTTAGGTTTAATTATATAAATTTTGTTAGAATTTATAATGTTTTTATGAATTTCGCAAAAACGAAATACCAAATAGTGTCAAAATTGACATAAATGTGTTTTTAAAACCAATACTCTATTATTAATTGATAAAATATTCCTAAATATCTAAGGTTCGGCCAAAGGACTTATATAATGTTAGATATATCTATAATGAAAAACTTGGTGTTCTTTTTTTCATTTTATAGTATGTTTATTTACCATTTAATATAATAATACGAGAATACTTGGTAAAAGTTAAACTATTTAACTAAGAGTTAAATCTAAAAGATAAGGTTGACATGGTGGCCTAAACCTATCTAAAACCTAGTTTTTTAGAGGTTTTTTACCCATACCCACAATATACTCGAACTAAATCATTTTTAGCCCTTATAAACCGAATATGAGTGTATAATAAAATAATATTTCATGATTTTCCTAAAGTGACCCTCACCTCTCTAAGAAAAAGGTACTTCCCCTTCTTTCAAAATCACACCGTAGAAGCCATTTGGATCAACCAAACCTTGAAAAAATATCCTCCCAACTATCCTCAATTCTACCAAGAGGACTTAATTTGATCATAAGTCAAACCTAAGGAGCCCTTTTGATCAACTCAAAAGGAAACACACAACAAAAATGTAATAATTTCACCACCTCATTAAATGTTCTTTTCTTCTTCCACATCCTCTTTCAATGTTATTACCATAAGAAAATAATAATTCCAGTACCTTATACATAATGTGATGTTATTATAAATATTTTACAACCATATTCAATATTCTATCCATCCTATGAATGACAAGTCACCATACGTGTGTGCGTACGGCTTACCATCACCACATCATGGTGTAGTTTGTTATTCATACACATCATTATTTGTATGGGTTTAATAATGAGTATAAATAATGTAAATAATAAATATAAAATGTTAAGGATTATTTATATATGATATACCATCCTATTACAAACTATTTCACCATAAATATAATGGTATGGTCACTCGTGCGTACATACGGATTACCTTCTCCATGAACGCGATGAGATTCACTCCCCTTCATAACCATTCAAGATTAAATTACATTTTATGATTAAAAAAATAATGTTTAAGAACATAATATCATTATGGATATTAATCAAACACATCTTATTCATAAAAAACATGGCTTACGTAACAAAGCATATAATGGAAAATGAATCAATTTTCACCTGAAACAATGATACTACTAAAATATTATTAACAAATAAAAATTAAGAAGATCATATATGATATCATATTTATGTATGTGGTTCTTATATAATTTAATAAAAATTATTTAACTATTATACAGGAGGTTAACGTACCCTCTACCATGCAAAATTACAAGGTAAGGGTTAATTCTAAAATCTCATCATTATTTGAGGTTGTTTGTACGAAAGTATCCACTATGACCTCTTTATCATCCACATCAGTGTTTATTAAAATTTATTTCAAAACATTTTTAATATTTCCTAGACTATGGGATAAAATAATTTATACCCTTTTTTGAATTTTTATGATATTTTTATAAAACAAATCTTTCCATCGTTTTCCAAACAAGTTCTTTTACATCCTTTTCGACAAAATTACAGAAAGAATATATTTTTTAACATATACAGAAGGTGAGGCTATTTTCCACCATTGTAACACTTTAAAATATTCCCTTACAAGATTATAATAATATTTACAAAATAAATGTTCTATTTTAAAATTACAGGACTTTTAAATGATTTCAAAATAGAAAGAAATATTTCTCTCACAATGTTTTGATTTCATTTATGTCAACATCCTTTGTTGGATTTTACACTTGTTTAAAGTTGATTTATTATGATACAATATTCCATATTATATTGAAGTTTTTTTAATATGTTTAACTGTGGATGTGTTATTTTTATACCATTCATTGTTTATGGTTAATTTATTAACAATTCTTAGGATAGTTTTATTGTGAATGTTTATGTTATGTTTTAACCTTTTCATATGAGGGATGCATTGGACTTAGTAAGCGACCGGTGCAGCCCGCTATACCTCCTCGATGCATCGTTAAGTCTCATGAGACAAAATAGTGTCTTGGAACAAGGTCTGGTCAAAATATTATTTTTAGTCTTGGAACGTGGCCTTGACTTTGAGGTTATGATGTCTTACATTATGCATTTCATCATTATGAAATTGGTTGTTGATATTACATGTGATTATTCGACTAGTAGAATATCTATGTGAATAAGTAAAGGTACTTTTTTCATTATATTATCTCTATTATGCTAAAGTTTCAGTTTAAAAAGATTTTTTTAGTATTATACTATTTATTAAATGTTTATGCTTATTTATGAAAGTTTCCACTATATTATTATCCTTATTGAGTACCTGAGCTCACCTCTTTCTATGTTTTGTTTTTCCAAGGATGCGAGGAAATATATTATGACTGACCTATAGGGATAGTATAAAAGAGATTAATGTGTTAAAAGGAGACACAATGTTTTTTTTTCATTTCATAATGTAACGTAAAACTTATGTATGTATCTAATACTTCCAAGGCTACTAAACTGATTGGTCATTCGGGATTTGATCCCTTGTGATCATGCCAATGTTATGTAATAATGCACTGACTCTGGGTAACTAGGGTCAGGGAATTATAGTTGGTATCATAAAAAGTTTTGTAAAAACATTGGAAGGAAGATTTAGAAAAATAGTGATTATAGAACATTACCCTAAGATAGACATTGAGGATTAGTATAGAATAATTTCCAAGAATTTTGGTTATGTAGAGATTTTGTGTATATTACAAGTAATAAATCCATGTCTGGATACAAGCAGGTAGAGGTGGATCGGGCATAGATATACCTAGGAGTGAAAACTCTGACAAGGAGTTTTGGGCTTGACCTTGGATATCCTGGTACATGACAACGGTTCTTACCGCACTCTTGGTTATGACACTCCTGGGGGATATGCGTAGGATAATTCACATTTTCATTAAATACAATTATGAAGGATTTATGAGTATATACCTCTTCAAAGAAAATATATTTATGATTATGGATTATATCCATAAATTGTTCAATTTATAATAAGTGTTTTACATGTTTGGAATTATGTATTGAGAATCAAAAACTAATATAGTGTATTCTATTGTTTAGGAATGAAGCCTAGTTGAAGGAATGGAAACTGTATCAACACACGTAATAAATTTAGGTATTTCCCTCCAACTCAAGATAATTATAGTGGAGTGGGTGAAGCAACTGGTTTTGATCAGCATATCACCATACTGGGTTAACTCACTCAGGTTATGAATAATAACCTTACCTGTATGGAGCACACTGATTCCCAACATGGAGGATCAATGTTAGACCGATTTATGAGGAAACACCCACAAACTTTCAATGGGACTGCAAATCCATTTGTATCTGAGAAATGTATAAATCGTTATAGAAAATATTTCATTCTTTGGGGAGTAGAAAAAGGTAAGAAGTTGTCAAGAAAATTTATCACCTCATGGGAGATGCAGGTCAATGGTGGTCATTAATTCAAAACACAAAGGAGGATGAAGAAGTATCAGATATTTAATGGAGGGATTTTTATAACATTTTCATAGAAAAACACTTTCCACATGACCATTGAGAAGATATGGAAAGACAATTTCTTAGTTTGAAGAAAAAAAAAGGATGACAATGTTGCAATGTACGAGGCTAACATTACAAGGATATCAAGGTATGAAACAGATTATAAATGTAACCCAATGAGTAAGATTTATCGATTCTTTGATGGGTTAAAACCATTTCTCCATAGAGCATTAGTCTCATAATAATTCTCATCATACAAAGATATTGTCTCATGTGCTATCAAGACAGAAAATGAATTCTTTAAGTCTTATTACATTAAAGAAAAGCAAGAGAAGAATAGATCTATTGAAAACTTTAGAAATGGAAATTAGGGGAAGAAGGGAAAATCTGAATATCCATCCTACGATAAATGTGGAAAGAAACACCATGGTGCATTTTTGAAGGGAATGAGAGTCTGTTACAAGTGTGGTGAAAAAGGACACCAAGATCGTGATTTCAAAGGAAAGAAAGAGGCTATCAATGTTGAATTCTAAAATTGTAGAGAAACGATACATTATGAAAATGAATGTCCAATACGACAAGAAAACGTACCTCAGAAAAGTCCAAGGGAGAAAGGACAAGATTATGTGATCACTAAAGCTAAGGTTGAGGCTCTGAAATACGTGGTGGTAAGTAATTTAATGGTTTCGTCAAGTTTAGAAAATGATTTATTTGATTCTTTATCATCGCATTGTTTCATATATTCCAAGTTTTCTATAAAAATTATATATTTACAATTTTATTTAACAAGGTGGTTTTCATTCAAAACACTTAAGGAGAGTATCATTGTAACAAAGTTTTGAGAATCAGTTCCCATTAGGGAATATAAATGTTCTTTATCTACTGATCTCATCATCACACCCATGATTGAATTTCATATAATCCATAGAATGGATTTGATTTTGGACCATGATATGAAAATTTATTATAAGGAGAAGGAGGTTACAATTTTCAATGATAATAAGGAGTACCTTATATTTAGAACATAAATGTCACCACCTGATTATTATCTAGATCCACACCTAGCAGCTCTACTAAATTTAATTATTATGGAAAAAGAGAATTAAATATTTGTGGGTGAGGAAATTATTTTCAAAATAGAGTAAATACCTATTGTGCAGGAATATGTTGATGTGATTCCAAAGGATTTAACTGGACATCCTCCAGAATGATAAATTGAGTTCTCCATTGATTTAATTCCTGGTTCAAGTTCCATATAGAATACCACTTATAGAATGACCACTAAGGAATTAGTGGAACTAAAGAAACACCAAGAGTAATTGAATAACAAAGGATTTATTCTCCCTAGTGTTTCTCCATGGAGAAACACTATTCTTTTTGTTAAGAAGAAAGATGGATCTATGATGTTGTGCATTGAATACAGGGAGATCATTGCTATAACAATAAAGAAAAAATATCCCCTACCTCACATTGATGGTTTATTCGACCAACTTCATCGACCTCAAAATTTTTCAAATATTGACCTTCGATCTAGATTTAATCAGTTGTGTGTGAAGAAGGAATTAATTATGAAAACATCATTTCGTACCAGGTATGGGAATTACCATTTTATAGTAATTCATTTTGGACTAACTAATGCATGGTCTGTTTTCATGGATCTAATGAAAAGAGTTTTCAAGGAATATATTGATGACTTTGTAGTTTTATTTATTAATGATATCATGGTTTACTCAAAAAGCTATGAAGATCATGAAAATCGCTTGTGGCCTATTCTACAAACCCTTAGATGAAATGAATTATAAGGGATGTTTAGCAAGTGTGAATTCTAGCTTCATGAGATTTTTTTTCATGGCCATATTGTCTCTAAGGATGGAATCATTTTTTATCCTTCAATGACCAAGGAAATCAAAGAATGGCCCGCACAGACAAGTATAACCGAGGTACGTAGTTTTATTAGTTTAGCAGGTTATTATTGGCACTCCGTCCATAATTTTTC
This sequence comes from Viscum album, assembly GCA_963277665.1. Lineage (NCBI taxonomy): Eukaryota > Viridiplantae > Streptophyta > Magnoliopsida > Santalales > Viscaceae > Viscum > Viscum album. Next base: position 1,497,194,989 of record OY728164.1, read on the forward strand.
CTGATTGGCTAACCCATTAACCAAGATAACACGTAAAGGGTAAATTTTTTTTGGAAAAAAGTGTTTGAATAATGTTTTGAATAAATGAAGAGGAGATTAGTCAATGATTATATATTGACTCTACCATCAGGGAATGATGGGTATCTTATTTATAGTGATTCTTCAATGAATGGACTTGGTTGTGTCATTATGGAGAACGATAGAGTTATTTTCTATGCATCACGGTAGCTAAATATTCATGAACAAAACAATCTCACTAATGATCTTTAGTTAACAGCTGTAATCATTGCATTGAAGGTTTGGAAAGAGTATCTCTATGGTAAAAAATGTGAGATATATACCGATCACAAGATATTAAAGTATATTTTCTCACAAAAAGAACTCAACATGAGGCAAAGGAAATGGCTCGAGCTACTCAAGGATGATTATTGCACTTTACGCTACCACTCAGGGAAGGAAAATAAGGTGGATGATTCTTTGAGAAGAAAGGATCATGAAGTTTTGAACGAGATGAGAGTTGAAAGGTATCCTATTTTCATGGATCTAGTAATGATGGATATGCGAATAACCATGGAAGGTGAAACATCAATACTTTTCCAAATGGTTACCGAACCATCATTACTAGAAAGGATAAAGAGTTCTCAGAGTGATGATGAGGAGTTTTAAAAGAAAATTAAATTTATTAATGATGGGAGATTGATCAACATCGTATATGAAGATGGGATTTAGAAATTTGGGAAGTGACTTTGTGTTCCTGACATATCAGAATTAAAAAGTGAATTGTTGGATGATTCTCATAGATCTAATTTCACTATACACCCTGGTAGAACTAAAATGTATACAGATTTGAAGGAACATTTTTGGTTGGACAACAAGAAGAAAGAGATTGTTGATTATGTGTCAAGATATATGGTTTTTCAATAAGTGAATGCAGGAAGACAATATCCTAAAAGAGTCATGAAACCTCTTCCCATACCTGAGTGGAAATTTTATCATGTTACAATGGACTTTTTCATGGGACAACAAAAGACTCCAATAAGGAATGATGCAATATGGGTCATTGTTGATCGTCTTACAAATTAATAAAAATTTCTTTCTATACGATATGATTTACCACTTGAACTATTAACAAGACTATATATTAATGATGTTGTAAGACTTCATGGAGCACCCCTATTGATTGTTTCTGATCATGATCCCCATATTTCATCAAGATTATGGAAAAGTCATCAGAAGTCCTTGGATACTGAACTTTGTATGAGCACTGTCTGCCACCCTAAAAAAGATGGACAATTAGAATGGGATATTGAAACCTGAGAAGGCTTGTTGAGATATTTCTCAATTTATTTTCAAGGTATGTGGGATAAATATTTAACTCTGTTATAATTTTCCTATAATAATATCTTCCATTAAAAAATTCAGATGGCACCATATGAAGCGTTATATAGGGAGAGATGTTACACACCAAATTGTTGGGATGATGTTGGTGAAAGAAAACTCATAGGCCAAATACTTGTAGAGGAAACAATGGAAAATTTTAAGGCTATCCAATCCCACATCAAAGCTGCTCGAAGTTGGGAAAAGATCTATGCCGATAACCAAAGGAATGATTTGGAATTTCAAGTAGGAGATCATGTTTTCTTGAAGGTGTCTCCATGGAAGGGTGTTATACATTTTGGTAGGAAAAGTAAATTGAGTCCCGGGTACATCAGACCTTTCGAAATTCTAGAACTAATTGGAGTTGTAGCTTATCGTTTGGAAATGCCACCAAGTCTCTCAAAAGATCGTGATTTGTTCATGTATCACTATTGAGAAAATACATGCATGACCGAAGGCATGTACTCGCCTATAAAGAAATAGAACTGGTACCCGACCTATCTTATTGCGAAGATCTTATCAGAATTATTGATACTGGAGAACAAGTTCTGAGAAACCGGACAAGTCGTGTTGTGAATGTTCTATGGGAAACTATAAGATGGAAAGGGAAACATGGGAACTGGAGGAACATATGATGAAGAACCACCCGAATCTAGTTATGCAGTAGTATTCTATAAAGTTCAAGGATGAAATTATTTAAAGTATAGGATAATGTAACACCCCAAGCAATCATGTTATGTTTTCCATTGAATAATAAAATAACTTGCGATGTACGCAACTTCGAGTTCTAGCACACCACAACAAATCAAACCAGCCGTTATGAATAGTAATATACACTTTTGAAATTTTATAAATATTATTATTCAAAACTGACTTTCTATTTGGATTCTAAATATCAAAATTGTCTTAGGGTGAATTTTAGGTATTTTTATGAAAACATTCAATTTTTGAGGAATAGTGAAAAACACTGTGTTATTATTTAAAACTAACTTTTTATTTAAATAATTTGTTATTTTTGGTTTAAATTTGTATTAGGTAAAAATGGAAACATAATACCTATATATTTTGAATGTAATTCCTTGGATTCATTTTATAATAATATTAGATATATAAAATTTTATTGAATTTTTTAACGTCTTTTACTCACCTTCAAGGATTGTTAGCAAATTTACATAAAATGTAATATTAACACTTCTGTGAATTGAATATCAAAATTACTAGAGACATGGTTGATATCATTAAGTGAAATTTGGTTCAATAATATGAAATAATTTTTGGTGAATAGTAACTTTTGACTATTTTTTACCACGGTTAAAAGTAAATAAGGTAATTGAAGGGAAAAATAATTTTAATATTACCCTAAAATATGACCTAATTCTATTGGATAAGTGTATTTCGACCTAAATCAACCGTATTAATAAAATATGATCCTTTTGGTCCACTTGGATTTGAATAGGACATTTATTATTATTTTATTTAAAGAAGAGTTAAAAGTGTTAAACTCAAATTCTCATAACTAAAACATTTTTAATATAAGGTTATACATAAGATAACTTCGACAATAAATATTCATTAGAAATATAAAAATATTTACTACGTAATATTATTATTTTTTTAACTTTTATAAATTAAATAATTAAATTTATTAATGACACAATGATGATACAATAATTACGTTATTAATGAATGATTAAAATAATTGATATTATAAGTATCCAAATAACAGTAAATTGAGACATATGATGAATTCCAATAATTTTATAGGTTAATATGACATTTTAGGGTTGATTAGATATATTTTGTTCGAAATGATAATGTTGTTATGACTTTCACAAAAACCAAATACCAAATAGTGTTAAATTTGACATAAATGTGTTTTTAAAACAAATACTATATTATGAATTGATATAATATTCCTAAAAATTTATGTTATAAAAAAGGACATAGATAAGGTTATATATATAAATAGTTACCCACTTGTGGTTCTCTTGGAATTTTATAGTAAATTTATTAACCATATAATATTATAATTTAATATTAAATGGTAAAACCTAAACTATTTAACTAAGAGTTAAATATAAAAGACGAGGTTAATATGGTGACCTAATGTAATGACCTGAAAATTGCATGTAATTTTTTTTTGCTAAAATGAAATTTTAGGAGTCCCTGAAAATTGATGGTGCATGATTCCAAGCCCAGAGTTCCTGAAAGAAATTTCTGAACTTTTGTTCGGGTACGTTCCGTAAACGTGCGAGCGGTTTTTTCTAACTTTTAAACCAGTGCTTGGAATTGAAATTCGAGGGCACTGTTGAATTCACAGTGCCGGTATTCGCGTAAGAAGACTTTCACCTTAATGGAATTTGGTCAAGGGTGAATGTTAATTTTTGGGTTTTTCGTGAAAAGAATAAAATAAAATAAAGTGTGTAACATTTTATTTTTTTTCTTTTGAAACTTCCATGTGAAAGTTTCACAGGTGGGGAACACTTGAATTAACCTCCCATGAGAGGTTACGGTGGCGGCGACCACCCGAGCCTAACCTCCCATGAGAGGTTATGGTGGTGGGGACCGCCAAAGGATTAAACCTCTTGAACTTACCTCTTAATCAGGGAGAAACCACTCAACTCTTTCTTTAATGTGGAGGAGCCTCTTGAGCTTCAACTACATTAATTGTGTCGAAGACATACATTAATTTTTACAACATGTGTGTGTGTGTGCCAACATAATTTTTTCTTATGTTAAATTATATTGGAACCAATTTATTTTGCAGGGAAAAGGAGAAAGAGAGAACTCTTTGGAGAATCATGGAGAATCCCATCCTCCAACAAAGAAATCTCTCTCCTATGAAGAACACCTTAGACTATGAAGAACCAACGAACGAGATCGGGATCAGAGGCATGTGCCGGTCGTGATGAACACTGACATCTTCGACTTCCTCCAATGTGGGACATCTTCATCTACATCTGTACTTCCTTCTCGTGCCAACATCAATGAAAAATCCATGGTAGGGGGTTATTATTAAATTCTTTAATTATCTCATTTAATTTCCACATTATTGAATATCATGGTGAACGTTGATCAACCAAAACAAGTTGATCCAAAATTCCTATTATTTTTAAGAAATTGTCATTCTTGACTCCTATTTTTGTTGCGCCACTTGCTACCGCTCTAATGCGGAGGGTGTGGGGGAAAAAACATGGCCCGACCCCTCTGTCGTTCTTCCTTATTTTGTCCTTTGCAATGGAAGAAGGTGGCTTACACCATGAAAACAAATGAAAAGAGAGGACTGATAAACCCGACGCCGATGACGGCACAGGGCCCCGCCATCCACGGCTACGCCGCCACCCGAGCCACCACTACTTTCTGGAGCCGAGATGCTGCCCGAGACCTCACCTCCAGAGCTGCCACCGCCATCCACGGCCGAGCCGACGCTGCCGTCCATAGCCGAGCCGCCGCCGCGACCTCCTCGCCCAGGTCGCTGTCGCCGTCTGTGGCCTCGCCACCCGGGTTGCCTCCACCACCCGCGCCGCCACCTCCATCCAACATAGATCCACTTCCCATGACCTCGCATTCCGAGCTGCCGCCACCATCCATGGTCGAGATGCCACCCGAGCCGCCACCTTCGTCTGTAGCCGAGCTGCCGCCCGCAGCCTCGCCGACCGTGGCCTCGCCCCCTAGGCCTCAACCTCCATCGGTGGCCCCACCGCGTTGCCCGTGTCCTCACCGAGCCACCCCTTGGCTGAGCCACCCTCGCGGCACCCCTCGGCTGAGCCTCCCATGTGGCACCCCCGGGCCAAGCCGCCCTCACGGCACCCCCAGGCCGATCCGCCCTCGCAGCACCCTCTGCGGCCGAGCCACCCCACAAACGATCTGCACTCGTGGTACCCCCCATGGCCCTCCGTGATCCCTCACGTCCTTTTGGGCTGTCCTGCGGGATGGGACGCCCAAAACGGGCTGGGACGAACCCAAACGGTCGGGCCAGAACAAGCAGTTCTAACTGGGTCGACCCAGACCGGGTCGGCCAAAGCGGGGTCAGACCGGGTCAGACTGAACCCGTAACCACTATGACCTATTTACGCTCTTTTGGCCATAACTTTTTGCACCGTATTTCTATTTGACGAACCATCAATGATGCTGGAAATCATGGAGCAAAATTATCCCATTATGTATACCCCACTAGAGATTTTAATAAAGTTGGGAAACATTTGGGTTAGATAAAGCACGAATCCAACCGGGCCCTCGGGACTAAAAGGATAATAACTCCCAAACTAGGCGTCCAATTGATGTGTCATCTATTTTGTTGAGACCCTGATGATTCGGAAGTCCATTGGGATACTTCTTCATGGTATATCGTGGTAGTTGGAGAATCAACTAGTTCCCTAAGGGGTGGACTCTCTTTGATATGAGCATGTCTAGTTTGGAAACCCAGTAGTTGGCTGTGACGAGAACAGAGCTTCTAGAGATATTATGTGGGTCAGCTCCTTGCAATCATGTGTGGGTCAGCTTCTAGTGATCCAGTGTGAGTCATCTCCTAGAAATCCATTGTGGGTCAGTTCATAGCTATCATGTTCATCTCCACAGTAGAGCCTCTAAATGAAGTAAGATGATTCAGTAGTTACAACTAATCATCTATACTATTGTACCTATGTTATACCTGGGGTGAGCTGAGTAAGAACCTCTGTGTTCCTTCATGATTGATATGGATTAATTGATAACTTAGGTATATGTATGGTCATATATCTAATTAGGGTTATCTGTTGTTTTAATGCATTGTGGTTTATCCTTTTTAGATTTTTGTGAGACCTTGAGGGCCTCGGGACCCCTACTGAGTATTGTTTTACTCACCCCTGCATGGGCTATGCATGTATCTCATTGTGTTGGATGTAGACGATGGAAAATGCTGACCGAGGTTGAGAGTACCAGGACTTGACGATTCTCGGAGTCGGACCATACGACATTTCTGTTCGCAGAGGAGATGGGAGGATGTGAAGTTCGGTGGAGGCGATCTGTACCTTCCATTTAGGTAGGAACCCGGAGGATGACCCAATAGATACCTTTCTTTTTCTTGATTTGTATTGTATTTTAGTTGTACCTATACTATTACTATTGGTCTTTTATTCCAGCTCTTTTCTACTTTCATCACTCTTTATTCTATACAGTTGACTTGCGTTCGTATCATGCTGTGTTCTTAGTTGCATGTGTTAATAGGTTATAAAGGCAATGCCTTCCTAGTTTTAGGGAATATGCCTTTGGTTCTAATCTTCAGACCCTTGCCAATGGACGGCGGGCTTGGGGTTAGTTACATAACGGGCCCCGGGGGATGAGTCGTGAAAAATTGGTATCAGAGGATTTGGTTCTATCGTAGAACTTATGACTCTGATCTTATCTTTTTTAATGGAAATAGTGTTAAGTATAGTGAGTATGGTTATTAGTTTATGGAATCCATTCTTGGTGAGGTGGTCGACGTATCCATACATCAGGACCCTGACTTCTAATTTCTGACTTAGTTCATGGAAACACTGATTGTGTGTGTGTTTCCAAGAGTTTTCTTTGTGAAATATTTGAGTCAGCTCACCATGTATAACTTTTTGACCATAGCGCACCTGTTTCTTTTCAGGATTCCTCCACGTAGACAGCCACCTAGGGTTCTAAGATTTGTATGCACTGACTGCCCACCGAGCGTTGAGGCCTTGGTGCAGGGCCCTATTCTAGTAGAGGCACCAGCAGAGGCACCAACGAAGGCACAAGAGGTACCATTACCTGTTGGGCCACCGATTCCACCAGCACTAGTAGCAGAGAGTGCACGCTACTTGAGTGTGTTGCATGAGTTCCAGTGCCAAATGCCACCCAGGTTCAGGGGAGAGACAGACCCACAGGTGGCTGAGGATTGGATGGAAGCCATAGTAAGAGTCTTCCGAATGGTAGGGACACCATTCGGTCTCATGGTGAACCTTTCCGCCAGCCTTCTACATGTAGTTGTAGGTAGATGGTGGATCTTGATGCTCCAAGTTCAATACGAGGTGATGCTTCTCTGGGAAGACATAGAGTGCCTGTTTTGGGAAGAGATTTTCCTAGAGACTCTTTATTTAGTACGCATACATGTTCTGCTTCATCTGCAGTAGGGCAGTATGCTTGTAACTTAGTACTCAGTGAGGTTCACTAAACTCCCATGCTACTTCACAGATATGGTTTGGAACACATTCCTCAGATCCTGGACCTTCGAGAAAGGACTCATGAAGGAGATCATGGATTTGATGATCTCACTCAGCATCCCGACATAGGTTAGGGTGTTAGAGGGAGCCCTCTTAGTAGAGAGTTTCCCTGCTGAGAAGTAAAGAGAAGAAAAACCCACCACCGGACGTCACATAGTAGAGTCTTCTGCAGGTGGTAGTAGACATATGTCACAGAGGTCTAATAGGACCAGACCTACAGGTGTATGGCTACATGATTCTGGGTCGGTTGTGCATGGCACCTGAGACAGAGCCATCATGCCATGAGCGGGCAGTGTTACGCATGCGGCGGTAGGGTCACATGGCTTATGACTATCCAACCCATCGTACAGATGATCAGAAGATGACCGAGGGACTTCCCAGAAAAATACATAGGTTCGACAGAGGTGGACCGTAGGGAGCATGCAGACGTGGTAGAGGATCAGGCCATGCAGCTGGCGGTGGGAGACGATTCGAGATGTTACCGCCACCAACATCAGGAGGTCCACCCCAATAGTGAGCTCATCTATAGGCAGTTGAGGCCTACGATCATGTCACTTCGGAGATGATACAAGGTACAATCTATGTCTACTCAACCATAGTTTTAGTACTTATAGTCACAGTTTCTAGTCATTATTTTATTTCCACTGCCCCCGTTCGGAGATCGTAGATTCCGACGGAGCCATTGGATTGATCCTTATGACTAAAGACTTCTACGGGAGCATATTCGATGATTACGAACTAGTGAAAGTAGTGTGAGCTTACTCTAGGAGGTGAGAGCTTTGGCTGGGATCTCTTAGTAGCTACGTCGAGGCCTTATAATGTCATCTTGGGTATGGACTGGTTATCTACAGTCCATGATCAGATTAAAAGTATTTGGCACCAAGTGCACTGTGTCTACATGGATGAGACTATGTTTTCCTTCACCGTCGAGAATGGAGCCTTTATAGCACAAGATGGACTTACCCGGAGGACGGTGCAGCTGATCACTCATCAGTTGGCTAGCCTTACCCTCAGAGTGGTTGATGTGGAGAGTCCGAGTTATCATGTAGTGGTGGACCAGTATGGGGATGTCTTCTCTGATGATGTTTTGGGTCTACCTCCTCATAGAAAGGTGGAATTTTACATTGACTTGTACCCCGGGATGACACCGATATCTATAACAACATATCGGATGTCTCCCACAGAGCTTCGTGAGCTGTGGGTATAGCTAAGGGACTTGCAGGGGAAGGGATTGATCCAGCCTAGTGTTTCTCCCTGGGAATCCCTGATTTTGTTCTCCAAGAAGGTGGATGGGGGCTTGAGACTTTGTGTCGACTATCGACACCTAAACTAGGTTATCGTGAAGAACAAGTACCCACTTATGAGGATTGACATCCTTTTTGATCAGCTGAGGGGAGGACGATGGTTCTTGAAGATATACCTCAGATCAGGATATCACCAGCTCATATTATGAGATGAGGATTTGTAGAAGATGGATTTTAGGTGTCGGTATGACCATTACGAGTTCTTGGTTATGCCATTCAGTGTAACCAATGCTCCATCAGTGCTCATGGGACTCATGAAAAGGATCTTTCAGCCATACCTTGACCTCTTTGTAGTAGTCTTCATCAACAACATTATGATATACTCGAATACTGAGGTGGAGCATGCCTACCATTTGCGGGTAGTACTGGACTCACTCTAAGAGCACCAGCATTATGGTAAGCTCTCGAAGTGCCAGTTCTGGATCCAAGAGGTTCACTTTCTAGGACATGTCATATAGAAGGCTGGAGTTGTAGTGGATCCAACGAAGATTGAGGCAGTACTTTCTTGAGATCCACCTAGGATTGTGACAGAGACACAAAGTTTCAGGGGTTTGGCGGGATAATACCGGAGGTTTGTGCCAGTTTTCACCAGTTTTGCAGCACCTTTATCACCATTGATAAAGAAGGGTCAACCCTTCATGTGGTCGGAGAGATGCCAGCAGAGTTTTTAGGTGATGAGGTAGAGGTTTACTAGTGCCCCCATCTTGAGGCCTCTAGAGGAGGGCGCAAGGTATGTAGTCTACTACGATGCATCAGGGACCAGACTCGGATGTGTCTTGAGGCAGGAGTGAGCAGTGATCGCTTATGGTTCTCGACAGTTGAGACAGTATGAGCAGAACTATGCTACCCATGAACTGGAGTTAGCAGTAGTGGTCTTTGCCATGAAGATGTGGCAACATTACTTGATGGGAAAGTGTTTCACAGTGTACTCTAATCACAAGAGTCTCACCAATATCTTCTCTCAGAAGGACCTGAACCTGAGACAACGAGGTTGGATTGAGTTCCTCTAGGACTATGACTTCAAGATAGTCTATACTCCTAGGAAGGGGAACGTTGTAGTAGATGAACTCAAAAGAAGATCCGGTATACAACAGTTTGGTGAGGCAACGGAGCAGATGGCTGCCTTGAGGATATCCTTTGTGGATCAGGATGGAGCAGCTTTTCATTCGTCTCTAACAGTCACTCCCCCACTTCTTCAGCGATTCAGGGAGGCGCAACATGGGGGCACTAACTGTGAGACACAACGTGGTTAGATATCCATGGGACAGGCACATGATAGATTTTCTAAAGGTGGGTAGCACATCATCCTCTTTAGAGGAAGTACCATGGTACCAATGTCTCTTTAGAAGGAAGTGATGAAGGAGTTATAAACATCCCCTCTAGAGGTACATCAAGGAGTGGTGAAGATGTACCAGGACCTCTGATGATCACACTGGTGGCCGGGAATGAAGAAAGCAATGGTAGAGTTTGTCTCTTGGTGCCTCACTTGTCAGCAAGTGAAGGTGGAGTAGCAGGTTCCAACAGTCTTGGTTCAGCCTTTAGAGGTCCCAGAGTGGATGTGGGATGGTATATCCATGGACATCATGACAGGACTTTCACGTACATCAAGGGGTCATGACTCTATTTGGGTGATCATCAATCAAATCACCATGTCGGCCCACTTCCTACTGATCAGAGAGCAGGGTTCAGTAGAGAGCTTGGGACTCCTCTATGTGTAAGAGATTGTACGGCTACAGGGAGTACCCTAGACAATTGTCTCCGATTGTGATACATGTTTTACTTCCCGACAATAAAAGGGGTTGTAGGAAGATTTTGGGATGAAACTTTGTTTGAGCACTGCCTTCCATCCTCAGACAGATGGCCAGACTGAGTGGACCATTCAGACTCTCGAGGACATGCTACGTGCTTGCGTCCTCGACTTCAGTCACATTTGGGATGATAACTTTACTTTGTTGTATTTTTCATAAAACAACACCTATCACTCCACCATTGGTATGGAACCTTTTGAGGAATTCTATGGGTAACCTAGAGGATCACCTTTGTGCTGGACTAACGGAGGGGAGTCAGCACTAGTGGGACCAGAGATGGTATGAGCTAACATAGAGAAGTTACAGATCATCCAAGAGCAGATGAAAACTGCCCAGAGTATGCAGAAGATGTATTCCGATAAGATTTAAAGACCTTTGGATTTCTAGGATGGCGACAACATATTTCTATGAGTCTCACCTCAACAAAGTTTTCAGAGATTTTGTTGAGGCAGAAAGTTATCTCCAAGATTCATAGGACTTTTTCATGTCCACAGTAGAGTTCGCAAGGGGGATTACCACTTAGCCCTTCCACCTCAGTTGCACCAGGTTCTTGACTTCTTCCATATATCCCAACTGAGGAGATACGTGCACGACCCTTCTCACATCATCGACCATGGAAAGCTAGACATCGAAGATGGGGAAACTTTTTTAGACGTTCCAGTAGAGATTGAGGATCAACATGAGTGGGTACTTTATGGACGGTTGATACCTCTAGTGCGTGTTTGATTTCAGTTCGTGAACCTCCAAGAGAGAACATTGGAGCGGGAGGCTCAGATTTGTGCTCAGTACCCCCACTTGTTTTAATAGTTTGAGTTGTGGCATATGGGGATGCAAATCCCTAAGGTGGAGAGAATTTAAAGGCCCAGAACTTCCGTGTATTTTTTTATTAAATAGGAATTTTACGAGTCATCAAAAATTGACGGCGCGTGATTCCAAGGCCCTGAGTGCGCAGAATGAATTTCTGAAATTTTGTTCGAGTACGTTCAGTAAACCTGCGAGTGGGGTTTTTTACCATTTAAACAAGTGTTCATAATTGAAATCTAAGGGCATTATTGAACTCGCAGTGCCGATATTCTATTAAAAATACATTCACCTCGATGACTGTTGTTCGAGGGTGAATGTTAATTTTTGGGTTTTTCGTGAAAAGAATAAAATAAAATAAAGTGTGTAACATTTTTTTTGGTTTTGAAACTCTCATGTGATAGTTCCACAGGTGGTGACCACCTGAATTAACCTCTCAAGGGAGGTTATGGTGGTGGGGACCACCCCAGCCTAACCTCCCATGAGAGGTTATGGTGGTGGGGACCACTCGAGGCATAAACCTTCTGAACTCTCCCCTTAATGAGGGAGAAACCTATAAACTCCCTCTTTAATGTGGAGGATCCTCTTGAGCTTCCTCCATATTAATTATGCCAAATCCATACATTAATTTTTCCAACATGTGTGTGTGTGCCAACATAATTTCTTCTTAAGTTAAATTATATTGGAAACTCTTTCTTTTGGTGGGAGAAGGATAATGAGAGACCTATTCGGAGAATCATGTAGAATCCCTTCATCTAACAAAGAATGCCCTCGCTAAAAATGAACTCCTTTGACTATGAAGAACCGACGAACGAGCCTAGGATCAGAGGTGTGTGGCGGGCACAACGAATGCCGATATATTTAACTTCCTCCAAAGTGGGACGTCTTCATCTACGTCTGTACTTATTTCTCATGCCAACGTCAACAAAAAATCCATGGTAGGGTTTATTATTAAATTCATTAATTCTCCCATTTAATTTCCTTGTTCCTGGAATGCATAGAGAATATGGATCAACCAAAACGAGTGGATCCATGATTAGTATTAAATTGAAGAATTTTTCGTTCTTGACTCCTTTTTTTGTTTAGAAGGTTCCTACCACTCTAACATGGAGGGTGCGGGAAAAACAAACATGGACCTACCCCTCCGAAGTTCTTCCTTATTGTGTCCTTCGCGATGTGAGAATGTGTCTTACACCACGATGACGAACGAAGAGAGAGGACGGATAAACTGGTCGCCGGTGAAGGCATGACGCCCCGCTATCAATGGTCGAGCTGTCGCTTGAGTTGCCGCCGCCATCCTGAGCTGAGCTACCGACCGTGGCCTCACTGGATGAGCCTCCACCGCCATCCACGGACGAGCCGCCACCGTCATCCACTATCGAGCCCCCACCCGCGGCCTCGCTGCTACCCCCATCCACAGCTGACCCGCCAGCCGAGCTGCCCCCATCATCCACAACGAGCCGCCACCCACGACCTCCCCACCAAATCCATCACTGCCGTCTGTGGCCCCGTCGTGCCACTCGCGGCCTCTCTGAGCCACCCCTCGGCCGAGCCTCCCTTGCGGAACCCCTCGGCAGAGCCAGCCATGTGGAACCCCTGGGCTGAGCCACCCTCACAGTACCCCCAGGCCTATCTGCCCTCGTGGAACCCTCCACAGCCAAGCCGCCCTTGCGGCACCCATCGGCCAAGCTTCCCACGTGGCACCCTTGGGTCAAGACGCCCTTATAGCCCCACCAGGCCTATTAACCCTTGTGGCACCCTTCGTGTCTGAGCCGCCCCACGGCTAAGCTGCCTTCATGACCCCCCCCCCCCTCTACAGCCCTCTACGACCCCTTGTGGCCTGCAAAACCGTCCAGCTGGCCGGGACACCCAACATGGGCATGGCCAAACCCAATGGGTTGGGCCAAGTCAACCCATACCGGGTCGGGCCGGGTCGGTCTGACTAGGTCCGACCGGACCCGGACCCACTATGACCCGTTTACGCTCTTTTGGCCATAACTTTGGCACCAAATGTCTGTTTGAAGAACTATCAACAAAACTAAAAATCATGGAGCGAAATGATCCCATTAAGTATACCGCACTAGAGATTTGGATAAAGTTGGGAAATATTCGGGTCGGATCAAGCACGAACCCAACTTAGCCCTCGAGTCTAAAAGAATAATAACTCACAGACCAGGCGTCAGATTGACGCACTGTCTGTTGCATTGATACCACTGTGACATGGCGGTACTCTGAGATACTTACATGGGGGACATCGTGGTAGTTAGATAATTGACCAGTGGTCTGAGGAGTGGACACTCCCAGAGATGAGAAAGCCTAGTGAGGAAACCCAATAGCTGGATAGGACAAGAACAGATCTCCTAGCGATCCTATGTGAGTCAGCTCCTATCAATCCTGTGTGGGTCATCTCCTAGTGATTGTGTGTGGGTTGGCTCCTAGCGATCTTGTGTGGGTCAGATCCTAGTGATCCTGTGCCGATTAGCAACCGAGCCTCTTAACAGAGTAAGATGATTCCATAGTTATAAATAATCATCTCTACTACCATACCTAAGTTATACCTGGTTTGAGCTGAGTCGGAACCTTTTTGTTCCTTCATGATTAAGATACATTACTTGATATCTTAGGTATATGTATGGGCATATACCTATGTAGGGTTATCTGTTGTTTTCATGATTTGTGTTTTATGTTTTGTGTATTTTTGTGAGACCGTGAGGGTCTCGGGACCCCTACTGAGTATCAATATACTCACCCTTGAACGGGCTATGACCGCACATTGTTGTGTTGGATGTAGACGATGGACAACGCTGATCGAGGATGAGAGTACCAGGACTTGATGGTGCTCATAGGTGGACCATATGGTGTGTCGATACGCAGAGGAGATGGGAGGACGTAGAGTGATTTTGAGGTGATCTTTACCTACCCTTCAGGTAGGAACCTAGAGGATGACCCAGTAGTTGCATTTCAATTTCTTTAGTTGTATTGTATTTCAGTTTTACCTGTACTATTATTGTTGGTCCTGTATTTTATTCCCTTTTTACTTTCAAAAATCTTTTTTCTATACAGTTGACTTGAATTCGTATCATTCTATTTGCTTTTGTGTGTGTCCTTATAGGTTATAAAGGCAATGCCTTCCCAGTTTTTGGGAATACGCCTTTGGTACTAGTCACCAGCCCATGGCCTATGGAAGGCGGGCTTGGGGTTAGTCACGGCACGGGCCCCGGGGGATGGGTCGTGACACCTAAACTTGTCTAAAACCTATTGGTGGAGATTATTTCAACCCATAAACTCCGTAGACTCGAAATAAATCATTTTTGAGCCATTATAAACTGAATATGATTGTATAATAAAATAATACTTCCTGCTTTTCCTATAGTGACCCTCACCTCTCTTATAAAAAGTTACTTACCCTTCTCTCGAAATCACACCTCCAAAGCAATTTGGCATGGACAACCCCTTTCTAAATATCCTCCCAACTATCCTCAGTTCGACAAGGAGAAATTACTTTGATCAATAATCCAACCTAAGGAGCCCTTTTGATCAACTCAAATGAAAACACCCGAAGAAGTGGTAATAATTTCACCACCTCTTTCAAAGTTATTTTCTTCTTCCACTTCCTATTTCTTTGATATTCCCATAACAAAATAATAACTCCAGTACTTTATAAATGTTATGATGTTTTTATAAATATGGTACAACCATATTCATTATTGTATCCATCCTATGAATGACAAGTCACTATACGTGCGTACGTACGGCTTACCGTCTCCACTTCGTGGTGTAGTTTGTTATTCAAAAACGTCATTATTTGGATGGGTATAATAATGGTTATAAATAATGTAAATAATAAATATAAAATGTTAAATATTTTTTATATATTATATATCATCCAATTACACAATATTTCACCACCAATAGAATGGTATTGTTGCTCGTGCTTACGTACAGATTACCATCTCTACGAACACGATGAGAATCAT
The DNA here is from genome assembly GCA_963277665.1 of Viscum album. Taxonomy (NCBI): domain Eukaryota; kingdom Viridiplantae; phylum Streptophyta; class Magnoliopsida; order Santalales; family Viscaceae; genus Viscum; species Viscum album. Next base: position 1,497,210,465 of record OY728164.1, read on the forward strand.
TCCCCATCATAACCATTCAAAAAAAATTCATTTAATGATTAAGAAAATAATTTTTGAAAACATAATATAATTCTAGATATGAATCAAATACCTATTATGCATAAAAACATGGATTAGGTAACTAAGAATAAACAGGAAAACGAATCAGTTAACACCTAAAAAAATGATACTAAGGAAATATTATTAACAAAACATATATTAGAAGATCATATATGATATCATATTTATGTATGTGGTTCCTATATAATTTAATAACAATAATTTGTCTATTATAAAGGAGTTTAACATACCCTTGACAATTGAAAAGTACAAGGTAAGGGTTAATTCTACAATCTCTTCAATGTCTAACGATGTTTATACGTGAGTATCAACTGGGAACTCTTTATCATCCACATCATAATTTCTTAAATTGTATTTAAAAACATTTTTACTATTTCCTAGACTATGGGTTATTGTAATTTATACCATTTTTTAACATTTTATGAGATGTTTATAAAGGAATATTTCTGTTGTTTTCTAAAGAATGTCATTTATGACCAATTCAACAAAATTAAAAAAAGTAAGTTTTTTTTAACTTATATGAAGGGTGAGGCTATTTTTTGTTGTTGTAACACCATCAAAGCTTCCCTTAAAAGATTATAATAATTTTCCAAAAAAAAATCTTTTAAAATAACAGGGATTTTAAATGATTTTAAAATAGAAAGAGTTATTTCTCACAAACAGTTTTTATTTCATCTTTGTCAACATCCTTTGATGGATTTTACACTTGTTTGAAGTTGATTTATTATGATACAATATTCCATATTTTATTAAAGGTTTTGTGATATGTTTGACTAGGGATGTGTCATTTTTGTACAATTCATGTTTTATGGTTAATGTATTAACATTTCGTATGATTGTTTTAATACAAATTTTTCTTTTATGTTTCAACCTTTTCATATTAGGAATGCATTGGACTTAGTAAGTAATGGGTGGATCCCGCTATTGCTCCTCGATGCATTGGTAGGCCTCTTGAGACAAACTAGTTTCATGGCACAAGGCCTTGACAAAATCTTATTTTTAGTCTGGGAACAAGGCCTTGACTATGTTGTTATGATGTCCAGCATTATGCATTCTACCATTATGAAATTGGATATTAATATTACATTTGATTATTTGAAAAGTATAATATCCTTGTGAATATGTAAATGGAATTATTTGATTTACCTTTTCCATATTATACAGATGATTAAGTTTAAAAGTATTGTGTTTTAGCCTTATAAATTGCCTTAAATGTGTATACTTATTTATAAAAGCTTCCACTATATTGTTATTCTTATTGAGCACCTAAGATCACCCTTTTCTATGTTTTATTTTTCCTAGGATGTGAAGAAGTATATTATGACTGACCTACAGGGATAGTCTAAGCGAGATTAATGTTTTAAAATGAGGCACAATGTTGTTGTTTTTCATTTGATAATGTAATGTAAAACTTATGTATGTATCTATTACTTCCAAGGCTACTACACTAATCGGTCTTTAGGTATTTTATCACTTGTGATAATGCCATTATTATGAAATAATGCAACAAATCTGGGTAACTTGGGTCAGGACATTACAATATGTATCATATTTTCAGAATCTGAATATAGTATTTATTTTATTCAAAATGGGAAAAAACATAAATATTTATTTTAGTAGATGAAATATTTTTTTTAAAAATTATCCTCATAATTTTGTTACTTATCTCACTCTAAGGACAACAATTTTTGGATTTTTATATCCCATACTAGCTAGTTCTGAAAAATCACAGTACTTAACCAAATTAGATTCTTTATTTTTCCATAAAATTCCAAAACATTTTATTTCATTAATTTCTAGGAATATATGATTTTTTTACTATAATTAAAAATTCAAATACTATAAAATATTTATTTTATTTATAACAAATTAATGTGAAAATGGTAGAAATAATTTAAAAAAATAATATATTATACCTTTACCACCCCCGACACATAAACAAGAACATTTCCTTTGGTTCATTATGGTTTTACTTATTATCATAAAAATTATCATATTTGAGGAGTAAATATAGAATAGATATAGAGTGGAATTAATATTTTAACATATCAAACTATAACGTCCATGTCTTATGCACCTCTGACTAGTTTCCACATGACCTCAAGCGCATCTACCCATATACCAGAGGATGCTAGCAGGTAGCGAGGGTGTAAGGACAGTCAGTGGGTAGACTATACCCTCATATCTAGAGCTCATATTAGTAAACAGATAGTAATTACAAGAAACGTATATCCGCAGAAGTAGTATAAACCAATAATTAAATAGCGAAAGACAATTTAAATATCAACTTAATAGATAAAATAGACAATTCCAGTTTGTATAATTCATGCATTACGATGATGATAGATAGTTCCAAAGTATTTAAAAATAATTTTTGATATACATTTCAGTAAAAGAATGAATCAAAGATATAAAACCGCAAGGTAAATCACCACGAGTATCTCAATCACCCACTTGATCAATTTCTATTAACTCCATGGTACAAGTGAAACAACAAAAGCATAGATCCATATCCCTTCAAAAAAAAGTTTCCACTCAGGAACCAATGGTGCCTGAGTGGGGTGTGAGATAACATCTCAGCATCCCGACACCCAATGAGTTATTCCCAACCCAATATGTGAAACATGTAAACAGGTAGGGTGTAGGTAAATAAGAAAAGCAGTAAATATGAATATAAAATTACCATGGCATGTAACCACTAATAGTGATACCCAGATATCCCCTCAAGGATCCCTGCACAATATAGTAAAGCTCTTACAACAAGGAATCTATAAGTAATTAACAAATAAATAACATGGCCTTATCATTCATTCAATCATGTCAAACCATCATGGCCTTCCCATATAATCACATAAATTTTTTTACCACAACCAATCCATATATTCGAGTGTATCAAATAACTCATGGTTGTGCCATATAATGAAATGTACACCATGAAGGGAATGATCCAAGGATCTTGTCTGAGGAATCCATATAAGAACTCTAGACCCGAAAGGTCTGGATCCAAGAATTTCATACAAGGCATCCACATTGAGTCACATGGGCATCCCAGTAGAAACTCGGTCTAGGCAATGGTTGGGATCCTAGGAACATGTCAGGAAAACTTGTCCTATATGATCCTAAGTATTCCAGATCCATGGGGTAGCATGGCTTGAGGCATCCCATGGAATCAAGACCCAAGGGGAATAGTCATACAAAGGCGTCCACTACCACCTTCCAGATACATGAAGAGCAGTTCATGGAATATATCAATCTATTCATTCATTTCAAATGATTTATCAAATAAAACCATATGAGGATACCAAATCATATAAAACATTATATAGTTTACCATATGAGTATACCCACACATAGAAACATTTAACAATTCCATTCCATATGAGTATACTCACTCAGGTCATCTATTCAACTATTTAATATGGATTAACTCACCCATTCATTATAATTAAATAAGAAACATTATACTTAACAATATGTGTATACCAACCCTTATAACCATATCAATTCACTTTTTGAGAATACCTACAAACATTTGTCACACAGAATATGAGTATACCACTCATGTGTTCTATTTCCTTTTAAAACTTTTCATATGGGTATGCCCACCAATATCCCCATTTACCATTAAATACATCACAAGTCAACCAATGAGCATACCCTCTCATGTTGATATTTTCCTCTTTAAACACATCCAATGAGTTTACCTAACTTTTTATCTATTTTCCTATTCATGTAATTTAATGAGAATAACCACTCTTTTTACATCATTTTTTAGTTAACACATTAAAGAATCAAAGCCAACCTATTGAGTATCCACACTCAATTAACCATTCACCCTCAAGCCTAGAACTGGGTTCACCCACCCATATATCCCATTCCAATTCATTAGAAACATTTAACTCAAGTGTGTCAATATACAAATGAGGAGACACAAATCCTAGCTAAGAAAACCATGTTCCTTTAAATAATAAATCTTCCTCTAACTAGGAAGGCATAACAAAAATATATAAATCTTCAAGCCATAAAAACATAAGAGGCTAATCACTATATTTTTAGATTGAAGGTAGCGCACCTATTATAGAGGGGTTTTTATTATAAAATCATAAATTTGTTCTCAATCAATTCATTTTATTCCTCATAAGAATTTATGTTCATAATTTCAAATTCAACTATTCAAGAAGAATTTTATAATCAACTAAGGTATTCTTATTTTTAAAATGATTTGGTTTGGGAACCCACCTCAAAAAATGGCCCAACCAAGCTTTCTAACTCAAGAAGTACCCTCATCTCTCACAAAAACATACATATATATATATATTTGTATGAATGTATATATATATATATCTTTAAACTGATGTACGTGTTCCCCAAGCCATAGGGCAATACAGACACAGAAAATATATACAGCTATATAAATTAAAACCTGGGAAAAATGTGTGTGAACACATGAAAAAATATCAAAAAAACCCTAAAAAAGTTCCTTGGGTCTCATAAAAACCATTAAAACAAAAAAAACATGGGTGAGAAATAAATTTTTGGTAGAAAACCTTACATAAAATTGATAGAGGGGACCAAATCGGCCTAAACCACTTTGCCTTCAGTGGTGGTTTTCAGAAAATGGGACAACAGGTCCTGAGACACCGTTTTCACAACCTAGAACCTGAATAATGCAAAAAAAATCATATTATCCCTAACCCTAGGGTTTTATCCAAATTCTATAGTGTGATATAGATGCTGAAAAAAACCTCTAGAAACAAGGAGGAGAAGGGAGGATATGGATTATCATGAAGGATCATGCGAAGAAATGGGAGAAATACGGCTAGAATAAAATATTTAAGGAGAGGATAAAATGGGCGTTGCTTCAAGCCTCAGTGGGACCCCTATTGTGTATTGATCGGGTATGACAAGAGGGGTGTGGTTTGTGTGTTTTATTTTAATTTTATTCTAATAAATTAATTTAATTCATTAAACATACTTTACACACATTTTAAACCACATGTTTTGGAAAACATTGTGGAAACTCATGTCAAATAACCTAACCTCACATGGCATATCCTACATGGTTATCATAACCATGCACAGGACATGCAGAAGCCTATGTCCTCCCAGAAGTAAGTCTCATGGTTATCTTCTACATGTCGCACATTTTAGCAAACTGTGTGCCAACCGTGCTCCCTCTATAGTTTGCTAAAAACTTGGATTTCCATGTCTGGCATTCCCATAAATCCTAAATATTAATATGAATTTTCTTGGTCCTTTACCAAGTCCAAAAACATCATTTTTAAAAATCCCATATTTTTGAATTATGTGTCGAAGTTCCCTTCTTAAAAATAACCACTCAGTAATTACTGAAAATTCTAATTCCCCTAGGATTTAGTCCAATTTAAAAACATGGCTTCATATAATCTACGCACCTTAAAACATATCGTCCTAGAGAATCCTTCCGGAACTACAAAACATCTCCCATCCTATGATGGTTGTGATGATTGAATCAAACTATCATGTTGCATTTCCAAATGCCAAACACAACATTAACCAATCACAAGCCCAAGGATCTTAAGCCTTCAAAACCTAAGAAAAAGCAGAAACCCCAACCACAACATCAATGTTGTGTTTAACCAAGCCCGAAAAACCAAATACATGATTTCGTCATCATCACATTAAACACCTACCCATTAGTGCATCCCACCAAGAGTATTAGCATTGAAAAGCCATTTTAAAATCATGGGACATTCACCATTGGGATTTTCGAAGTCGATACATCCTAAGAATTATAAAGTCACATCCAAAGTGATTTCACAAATCAGGAGAACCCAATTATATTTGAGATCATATTAGTTACTTCATCAAAGAAAGCTATTGAATCACAAATAACCAACTAAACTTGTCATGCATGTTTTCCTCAAAATATATCATTGACACATAAACCACACCCACCCTGTAACTGGAAACATGATCTTTAAAAAGATTATTTCCCCAACTACACTCAACATGAAATAAAGAAAAAAACCCCAGACATGATCAAAAAACCATCCTCAAGGATACCCGGATTAGATTACTGACACACTCTAAATAGACCGTCCAAACCTTCCTTCCCAACACATTCATCAGCTAACACATGCATGTAAACCGAAATCCTTACCCGAATTCTGATGACATTCCAAGATCAATACATCACTAGGATATTTAAACCCATCACTCCTCATCACGAGTGAAGGTGTAACCCAAAACTAGAACACTAGAATCCATTACCCTTTTCATAACACCACTAGCCTGACAATATGTCACGAGTAATTTACAAAAACCATACATCCCATGTAGAACCTAGAAAAGAACATGAAACAACCCCACAACTTTTAAAAATTAGTGTGGCGTATAACTAACGCTCTCCTAGTGAATACAGGACGATGTATAGATAGGGAACATGATCATCTCATTCAAAAGAGTACACAAAGATTAAACCAAGAAGATCAGTCGAACCCCTACTGGTCGACTCTTTACAATAGACTAACTTCACCTCCTAATGCATCATCAACCAAACCCCAATTCCTATACCACCTGAGAAATTAATTTTCTTTAAAGATACTCCATTGATTCTCTTCCAAAACTAATGGGGATTAAAAAGGAAGGTGTATACTTCCAACCATATCGATGGCGTTCTCCCAAGCATGCACCGACATGTACACCAAAACTGATGATGCTGCCCACCTTAAGAGTATCTATGTCATCGAAAGAAAAGAGTAGCTGCTCACAAGAACTCTAGATTAGAACACAATAAATGCACATGTGATTATAAATAAACCATGATCACCACATCAAAATACTAGTATGAAAGATGAAAATTAAATCAACTGATGTGTGGAAACACTCAAGTCTATAAAATTCTTCCCGAGTACTGGGAGAACATACCTTAACTCCTCGTTCACTATACTCTAGAGTGGACCCCGAAAAATCCTCATCCTCATAGGGATCCATGATCACACTAAACTCAACTAGTTAATTAAATCATTCACTACTCGGTGGTTACCATGTATATCAACACAACCAACCCTAAGATCACAAAAGCCAATATAAAATCATCTCATACAACCATAATTTAGATGGAAGCATATTAAGTCATCCATGTCTAATGAAAAGAGAGGTTCACATGATCTCCTAAGTGGTTGAACATGCTCAAGGATTTTCTAACCTGCTAAACCAATCATTCCTCAATGCTTTTTCCCATAACCAGATTCAAGGTACTATGAACACCCCTTTGAACTAGGGTGTATTTTAAAACAAAAAAATTCATCCTACGGACAATGATATCCAAATGACACAAACACCAAAAATCTCACAATAGAAGAAAGATATATAAAGCTTTAACGGTGATACCACCGATGGGCTAGCCCATTATAAAGCATACAGAGAGACCCTATCTATCATTCACGCAAAATATTTTTCACTAGGCTAAAGAGAACCTCTTTTATTTTAATCCAATTCTAAAAATAAACAGCCCACAGATGATCCCTCGTGTCTCCGTTCGAAGGAATATTATAAAAAACATTTACTACCCTCACTTGAGGGTTATAGAACGGGATAACACTTCATGTTCCAATTTAAAACCATTTCAATAATTCATTTCAACCGTAAACATTTGTAATAATTTTAAAAAACCCACATGTATAATTTCTCAAACAAGGCACTTGGTTTTTTACTACACCCATTGCAACAAAAAATAGCAAGTTATATCAAACATCCTCTTTAAAAAATTAGCATTGAAAGTTATTCAATAATAAAATAGAAATTTATAAGCTGAATTTCTTTTAACCAAAATGAGACCTCCAAGGTTCCCATTTATTCAACCCGGGTTATTTGAAAAGAAACCCTATAATAGTTGTTTCATAAAACCATTCTTAATCTGACCTACATGGGTCCGGTTGGGCATTTAAAAAATTACCAATCCTTGTCACAACAAAACTCAATAGTTTTGCATTTATTACCATTCCAAATCACGCAATGGTTATAAAATGGCTTATTCACATGGGTTTCCATCTACCAATTGACAAAAAACTCATACACCTTACCACTGGAATTTGGATCCCAAATCATTCCATTTATGTTCAAAATATAATAGCCTTCACATCACAAAATATTAAATTTACCATGCCCTTACATTTTATATGGTTTTCCATTTCCCATTTCATGAAGCACCCATAATCATCCAAATGTGAAAATTGGCTCCCATTAATCACATCCAATTCCATTTAACATTTTATCTTTAGATACCCTTTTTCAATTGTATTAATGTACATGTTACCCTTTTTCGAGTTATGAGGTTCCCATAAACTATATAACTGAAATTGGATCCCATTGTAAATGGAACCAGCCAATTTATAGCACATTAAATCATTTTACATACCAAAATAACATGCTATTACAATCACAAAATCATAGAATATACTATATAAGCATGTAAACCACAAGAAGCACATTTTATGTAAACATAAATTCTAACAGATTAGCACAACAGGTAAAAAACAAGCTTGGAATCACCTGAGGCACACAATCATACTTAAAAGGAATCCTAAAAATATAATTACATTTAATGGAATATATTAATGGAATTTTTATTTATAAGAACCTAATAAGATGCATGTCATGCAAAATTCTTTCCATATTAGGTGAAGGAAAATTTAAAAAATTATCATAATCCATAAGTAGTAAAAAAACACCAATCACCCAAGTTGAAATCATATCAATTATAACATCAACAACAATAAACATCAATTCTCAACCCTAGTCACTTGGTAATTTCCCATATGTAGGGAAATTATTCCTTGGAACAGATATCTACCATGTTATGACATATTTCTTGTCACCTATATACCAGCCTAATTGTAACAAAAAGGAAAAACAACCTTCAATACCACTTTGTAACATCCTGGACAAACTGACCACGAAGCCGGTAGCCCGACCCATCGTCACATGACCTCAATCATGTATCCCCATATGAAAGAGGCTAAAATCTAGAAGATAGGTTGTAAGGATAGTCAGTGGGGAGAATAAATCCTCATATTTAGAGTGAAAAGTAGTAAACAGACAGTAATAGAGAGCAATAGGTACTAGAGGAAGCAGTATAAAGTAATAACTAAAAAGAAGAAGACCATTAAAATATAAAATAAATCTAGAAAATGGGAAATTCCAATTTATAAAATTCATGCCTTCTAATGATGATACATAGTTTAAAATAATTAAATAATACATCATGATATACATTTCAGTACAATAATGAATAACAGATTTCAAAACCCAAAGGCAATCACCATGAGAATCATGGGCTTCGGCACATACGTTTTCTCCAAAATCCCAGGAACAAGTGAAAATAGAACAAGCATAGATCCATAGCCTTATAAACAATAATATTCTACTTGGACACTAATGGTACCTGAACAAGGTGTAAGATAAAATCTCATTATACCAGCACCCAAGGTGTCACGCCCAAATCAGTATGTTCAATGTGTAAATAGTCAGTGTGAAGGAAAACATTTAAGAAAAAATTTTAATAATAGATTCACATGGAATGTAACAAGTAAAAGTGATACACAAATAGCCCCTCAAGTTCCCCAACACAATTTAGTAAAGATCCTTCAACAAGACAACTATATGTAATGCACACATATATAACACAGACTTCCCATTCATACAAACATGTCATACCATCAGGACATTTCCTTATAAACACATATCACAATTTACCATGTCCAATATATATATTATAGTGTGTCACACACCTCTCAATTTTTCCATATAACGAAATGTAGACAATGAAGGACTGAATCCAAGGAACTCACCCAAGGAATTCACATCGAGTCCCATGCGTGTTCTAGTGGAAAATTAGTCTAGGAACTGGTTGGGTTCCTAGGATCATGTCCACACAACATTTTTTACATGAGCCCAATAAACCCAGATCCATGGGGAAGCAAGGCCCGATGAATCCAACAGAATCAAGACCTAAGGGGCATAATCAACCCTAGGTGTCCACTACCACGATCTAGATATATGTAGATAAGTCCATGGCATCTATCAATACATTCATTCGTTTCAAATGATTATCAAATAAAACCATATGAGTATACCAACTCATATAAACCATTCCATCATTTACCATATGAGTATACCCACTCATATAAACATTTTACAATTCCATTCCATATGCGTATACCTACTCAGGTCATCCATTTTACCATTTACCATGGTTTTACCCACCCAATCAACACAATTAAATACAATACATTAAAACTATGAATATGGGTATACCCACACTTATAACCATAGTAAATCATTGAATGAGTGTACCCACACATCTGTGTAACAAAAAATATGAGTATACCACTCATGTGTTATATTTCCTTTATAAACATGCATTATGGGTATACCCACCCATATCACTATTTACCATTCAATACATTACAAGTCAACCCATGATCATTCACTATCATGTTGAAATTTCCTCTTTAAACACATCCTAGAAGTTTTCCTACCCATTTATCCATTTTCCCATTTAGAGCATGTAATGAGTATACCCATTCATTATCCCTTGTGGTTTAATTAATGCATTAAATAGTACAAGCCAAAATATTCAATATTCCCACTCAATTAACCATTCACCCTCATCATACCACATGGGTTCACCCACCCATATATCCCTTTGTAGTTCATTTGATCCATTTAACTAAAGTGTGTCAATATACAAAAGAGGCAACACATGTTCTAGCTAAGAAAACCATTTTCCATTAAATAATAAAGCTTCCCCTATCTAGGTATGCATAAAAACACATAAATAATCAATCCAAGATATCCTAATATGATAAACAATATATTTTTATCTTGAAGGTAGTACACCCATGATAGAGGGGTTTTATTATAAAAACATGACTTTGTTCTAAAACAAATAATTTTATTCCTAAAATAATGTGTGAAACAAATTTATGGAATAACCCCTACCTCAAATTGATGGTCATGGACCCAAATGGCCTAAACTGTCTCACCTTCAGTCATAGATTCTAGAACATGGACCATCTAGTCCTTAGACACTGTTTGCACAACCTAGAACCAGAAGAATAAAAAAATAAGATTAAACCCAACCTAGGGTTTGATTCAATTCTATATAGTGATGGATATGCTGAAAAAATGTTGAAAACTATAAGGATAATGGAGTATTGGGATTACCATGAAGGATCATGAGAATAAATGAGAGAAATCCATCTAGAATCGAATGGTGTAGGAGAAGAGGACAAGGGTTTCACATCACGCCTCAAGGGGAGCCCCCTTGCTAGCATCGAATGTGTATGAGAAGAGGGGTGAGGATATTGGGTTTTTTTAAATTTATTTTTATTAAAATTAATTTAATTCATTAAACAGACATACCAACATGGTTTAACATGAATGGCTTTCAAAACTGTATGGAACCCCTATCTAAGAACCTCACCTCACATGGTCTGTCCTCTACGGTTAACCTAACTGTGCACAGACTGTGTGAAAGCCTCTATCCCCAAAATGTATAATGCATGATTACCTACAATAGGCCGCATGGTTTGGAAGAATGTGGGCCCATTGTTCACCCTCTAAATGTTCTTAAAAACATGTATTTTCGAGTATGATGTTCCCAAAACTCCTCGAGGCTCCTAGGAATGTCCTTAAGCCTTTACCCAAGTCGAAAAACATTGATTTTAAATATCCCAACTTTCAGAATTCTGTTCCTATGTTCCGTTCAAAAAATTATCCACTTATTAATACAAAAAATTCAAATTCCTTAGGGATTTCAACCAGTTCAAAAACAAGGGATCTTACACGAACATTCCTAAAAAACAGTCCACATCAAAATCTATTCAATGTTTAATTTAAAAACTTCCTTGATACTTACGAAATAAAATTCGGATATATTTTCTATCACTTCATCATCCATGTTTAAAATTACACCAATCATTCAACCCCCTTGGTTAATTAGAAAATATTACAATTTTACAAGCTGTGTTTGTGAAAATCTCTTATTAGATTATTGAAATTTAATCTAGAAATAAATCAACTCATGGTTATGGTTCACATAATAATTAATTTTTGTAATCAAGGAATAAAAAATGATTGTGTAGATGAATCCCAGGTCACTATAACTCTTATGTTTTGTTTAACTCACACACATGTTCTTTATTAAATTAGGAGTAGTTATGTATTACATCCCATCACCCTGTTTTACTCCAATTCATATCTGAAATAAAAAATATTAGTTTTGGATCATCTATATGTTACATGTCAAGGGGTAGGTTCCCTATGTTAATGATCAAAAATATTAATTGTACTCATTTTATCATTGGGATAAAAAATTTCACTTCCATTATATAAATTCCCATAGTTCTAATATTTTTTACCCTTTTTCAAAATTCCATTCTTTTAATTTTAATCTTAGTTAATGGGAACTTATTTTTTCGATGAAATATTAGCATGTTTTTAAAAACACATTTCTAATAGAAATATGGTATAACTATTTAAAATTTGTATATATTTTCCACTCATCCACACTTATCCTAGTAAATACCTCTAACTGATTTCAACATATATTTTTCATGGAAATACATTCATAACTTTTGATTGTATAGAGTACAATATATGAAAGAAAAAATCTAGAATTTCACATTTCTAATCTATAGAGAGGAGTTTACATTACTCGATTGGTTAGATCTAGAAATATTTATAAAACTTCTCCAGAAACTAACAATTCACATTAACTGGTTACTTTAATTCAAATCCTCAAACAACAACTCCTATAAATTGAATTTGGTACAATAAATAAATATAGTCAACTCGTAAAAAATATTACTAGAAATTTGTTTCATTATAAATGATAAAAAATCTATATAGCTAATTTATTTTTCATTCCATTGAGTAATTATTTTACAGAAATACAATTTCCATTATCTTTACAACAAAGGGGTTCTCATATAATTCCCTTCTAAATTAAAGTAGTTCCACTATTTAGAGATTTCTTTACTCTCTATCATTTCTAATTTCTAGAATAATTTTCTTCATAAGCTAGTTGGATTTTACTTGTAGTTCTATAGGAATGTGACTGAATTTATGATAAACTACCATATAATGGTACATACCAAAGTGGTTTTTAAGGCAGTTTGGTATACCCATAATGAATCCTATAATTTGTTAATGTAGTACATTTATTGGGTTTCTAAATCTAAAGCATAATTCTTTTCTTATATATCTATTTGATATATAAGCCTTCCCCCTAATCTATGGGTTATATACAGTTAGATCATGAATTTCATTGAATATCATTTCATCAAATATTTTATTCTTATATTTCAAAAATATATTCCCATATAAAAGATTATTTACTATGGTATTAGAAAACATATAATAAATATACGACCAATTTGTTTTAGAAAAAACACTAAATAATTTTTTTATAATATCTTAGGAATCAATCCTTTTAGAAACATAAAATATTTCAAATATTATAGAAGTAAATCAAAAATAAATGGGAAATAGTCCCTCAGTGCATCTTAACTTCCCCCCATAAAAACATCGAGGGGATCCATTCTCACTATTTTTTATCAACACCCTATAAGCCTCTTACACAAATCAAGATTACTCTCATGATGATGGGTTCTATTGGAAACAATTAAATGAATTCCCATGATAAATGATTTCATTATGAGGGTCCTCCCTCAACTACTACTTTCAAACATAGTGTTTCTCCCCATGCTGAAGATATTCCCTTCTCAAAAGTCTCATCTCAGGTTTAGAGGACAAAAAATCTATATAGGGTTCATTCCCACAATTCCAACCATAGTTTGTGTGGAAAAAAAACGTGATTCAATATAACATGTTCTTGGGGGGCTCTCAAACTATCAGAGATTGAACCACATAATGTATTTTTCATTATCAAACTGTTAGACTCTAGGATGACGGATTATGTGACGATGAAACATTAAACTTTTCTACCAGAGTTAAGAGATGAATCTCATAAATTGAGGTTAATAATAATTTAAGGAGTGTTCCAAAAGATCCCCATATTACCTGATAACTACTTATAGGTTGATAATGTTCTGTAATCCTTCTAGGGACTCACAGTGCAACCGTTTCTACATCCATTAGCTTCTCTCTTCTCTAACTCTACAACGAAAGTGGGAGAGATTTCATGGACTTGATTATTGCCCTCTTGTGATAGTGAAAACACCATGGATACTCAGATATATGTTTGTTCCCTCTCTCAGTAAGAGGTTGTGAACACCCCATCCTATATGGAGATTATCTAAAATTTTCTATACAACAATAAAAATTACAATTTATTGTGGATGATTTTCCCATGTAGAAACACATGTTCCAAACATTTAATATAAACAAGTTTCACAGAAGTTCCATCACCATATTCCGACCTAGTTTATGTTGGGGATCTAATTCATCAATAACAAGATCACTCTTCAAGAAATGATCATGATGACTTCTGGGGGATCTGGGCCACCAACTAGCTATCAATCTCATTTTGGCCACCTGGAAAATTGTATTTTGTAATTCCAAAGTCCCTCAATATAGACCAGGTGGAATTATTTGTATATAATATTTGGGCCATGTAAAATAGACTTCAGTACCACCAGATGATTTACCAAAGAAGGTAGGACCATCTCAACACCATCCACCAACTGTGAAAAAAGGGATGACACTATAGTGGTCTAGGTATCCCATCATACAAAATAACATGGTTACCACTAAAAAATTAGTATAATTTTTCAAGATACTTAATGTACTCTGTTACATCATGGAAACCATAGAATGTGGAAATTATAAGTTAGGGCAGTAACCTTCTCTCTATTCCAAACAAATCAACAAAAACAATATGACCATCAATCTGACCTACCCACTGAAGGTAAACATTATCATATGAACACTTTCATAGTAATTATGATCACTATTGATCTTATTAAGGATCAGAGAAATTGGGCTGCCAACATAGGGAATGATTGGGAGAACCCACCCCAAGTTGTAGCATAGTACTAGGATGATCCCCTAAATGGTGGTCGCACTCATCAGTAGAGACTAACACTGGGCCTTTGGAGTCCAACTAATGTGAAATTTTCACCTTACTAATGATATATTTAATAGTAAAAGGGGACAATTATTCACATCAGTCTATCCAATATAGCACAAAAAACTGATTCCAACTCCAAGATGGATACTTTGATCCCTGATCGTGAAGGCTACAAGAGGTCTATTACTAAGCATAGTTTTGAGCAGTAGTCTGTCCATAAAATGATAAAAGGGACGTTTTTATTCTCTAGTTGGACATCCATTCCTTATTTTCTAGGAATCCGATCTTGAATAAGGTGGAATCATTCATTCTATTTTGGAAATAAATGATGGATATGGTAAGCATAAAAGATATGCACCACCCAATCCATCTGAGAAGTGAAGTTATCCAACTCAACATAGGGTCCACCCCACCTTCACGGACAATTATATAGACTAATAACTGGTGGAAAAAAATATTCACTCGTATGAATTGATAGCTTCATCCATTTCCCTCCTTGATGCTCCAAAAAATAGTCATTTTTCAATCCAAACTGGTGGAAAGTTGTATCCAGTATGGGTAGAACAAATTCTCCCACCTCAAGAATGTAGAATTCCAAGCCTCTCCCCATTTAATGGGATGGGTGACCTTCTAAAACGTATATCCCATTTCACAATATGTTGTTCCCCAATGTTTTATAACTCCAAATCTGCAAGAGGTCACCATGTTTTGATGTTTTGTGAAGAATCAAGAAGGAGATATTTTTTTTATGTATAGAAAGTTTACCCTATGATCTATTTTTTGCTAGTAGGATCATTGTATGTAGTTCCTCTATCATTTTATCTCTACAGTGAACAAGTATCATGGATCTCTCTATGTTGAATTAGATTGTTAATGAGAATGTGGAAAATTTTATTTTTTTATGGAAAATGATCATATAATCTCTTCATATATACCTTTCTTAGGAGTATCTTCTAAAAGTTTTTATAAATAATCTCATTGATGAGTTGGTCCCTACCCTTATCTTTATGAAATACCAAGAAGTATTTTGAGAGTTTTTTTAAGGGATCCGTATTTTGATGAATTCTGGTAGTGTAACTAACAAGGATAACTCCCATTACCTCTTCCATATCTCATGCAATAGACATTGAAAGAAGAAGTGGCCATTTTCATTTACATAGAGTCCTTCTATTCGGTTAACCTACTTGTCTATTTTTTGGGTGAACTCTTCTATGAAAAATCTTTTTTAGCAATATCTTTTATAATATAAACCTATTTATGATTAATCTTGTCGATATAATGTTTCCCTAACTCCCATCAAAGATAATAACCTATGGTTACCAACATAGGTAGAACATGTATTTATTGACCATGATAGTGATGAAAATACATAGGTGAATGGAAACTGGCTATTGACCACGACATGTAAAATAAAAATGACGAGTTAGCGTGAATTAAAATCGATCAAGCACATGGTATTATCATGCAGTCATGAGAAAATCTAAACATCATGCGGTTACAACAACTCCTCTTTCCACTGCATCTTCATCAATGTCATATCCTTCTAAGTCTCAGAAGAGAAGGTGTTGTATGTTCAAGGGAAATGATATTCCCACATCATTGTTAAAGCCAACCCATAGTCTCAATGAATTATTTCTTGATGAATTGGGATTTGAACCTCAATTTCATATAGTCATAAAATATTCTAATGAAATTGTGTAAGGGTATACCTCGGTGAATAATTCCAAACTGATAGACCCCTTCGTGTAACTCAGTGATGAGGAAGGACATGTTACCCTCTTGGTATCCTCAATATGACATCATTAAATGAGGGCCTGGGGATATAAAGATAGGTATAATTTTAATATTATAATTACTAGATATAGAATTTATTCCAGTGAAACAAGATAATAGGCCTCACATAAGAATTAGGAAGAACAACCCTTCAATTTTACACCATTAGGTACACCTACACAAATGACTATATTGGTTGGTTTTGTGACTCATCCATGACTACATCATGATTTTTTGTATCCCTAGAAGACCTAATATCAACCATTTAATGTTCTTAAATCTGATTCATAACTATTTGGTGTTCAGATCAATCCAATGAACCAACATAAGAGTATAAAAAATTTAGCCAAACCCCATCTCCACATCCAACAGTGCCTACAACACTCCCTCTTAATGAAAAAACCTCCATAGGAAAAATAATTGCCCTATCCTAGAAAAATGTTGTGTGGAAGCACCTTATCATCTTAACATGAATGATCTTGATACTCATGGTACTCCAACTATCAATGGAGATTCCTGAGGTCCTTATCAAATACTTGAACAACCACTTCAGTTTAATAGTAAGGTAGCTACCACCAAGGCCAATTATGTAGAAGAAGATAAATGAGAAGAATTTCAGGCCACCATTTTTTTTGTTATAGAATGTTAGGTACTTACCATTCAATGGAACATACACCAATTATATGTTATATCCCTATTTAATGAATTTTAAATACACAACTACCTAGTGAAAATGGATCTGAAATCAACCACATCTCAACCCAAAAACTCCCCCACCTAGGGATTAGAGAAGAATACTTTACTCTCTCTTACATGATGATTCTGGGATATGATGAGTGTTAGAAGCATCCTTGTTGAAGGAATTGACTGAAGACTCAAGTAAGTGGTCTAATATCAAGCACTAAATTTTTGGTATTCACATATGATACAAATTATAGTGTGATATTGGGATTTTTCTATCTTCATTTTCTTGTAGCAGTGACATTTTCATACAATAAGTTACTCAAATAATTCATTGATAGTCATTTAAGGGTACTCTAGGGTAACACATCCACCTTTGACATAGGTGATGTTCATTATTTAGATTCCAATTTTTATAAAGGTAAATAAAACATCCCCATATTGATGGGGTCATGCAGACCAACAAACTCAACAACCTGAGGGCCACCATAGAAGATCTTTGGGAAGACATGAAATATAGATTCTTCCTATCAAACCATCAATTGGAACCTACAAAACTAGACCTAGAAAGATTTCTCACAGTCCCCATGAAGATGGAGTGATCATAGAATACCTAATACAACTACATGTGGTATGAATGACCATTACTAGGAAATTTTACCCCTGTAATGTATCACGATGTTCTCCCCATGGCCACTAATCAGCAACATTCCAACATGTTTCACAAAAGGGGATGAGTCTATGAGATTTTACCAATCATCATGGATTAGATGTCTAAAATAGAATTCATGGTATAAAACTATGTGGGATTAGATTATCATTACTTGTCTCTATAGTCTCCAAAAAGAAATAATCCATACTTGAAGATTCTCCCCCACCATATCAAGCTTTGATGTTGTACCAATATCCATATTTTTGTGATAGTTTCATCCAGCGTATAATCATCATATCTCAGATGATGAAGAGTATATTGATAAAACAATCTTTATTTGAACAGGATGTATCCACCACTATTGATGAGTTGACTCAGGTAATCATTATCACCAAAGAAGACCTAAGGTAGACAATTATCAGCACAATTTTCTGACCAGAGGAACAATAAAAATATGTTGTATTCTTAAAGAATAATTAAAACATGTTATGATGTATCTATAAAGAGATTATAATTATGGACCCCTATATTTTAAACCATCGTATTGGAAGTCTAGTGGGTCACCACAGGTTGAAAAAATCTACTCAAAAGAAGTATTGCACCCACTATGTTGTGGTTGAGGAAAAATTTCACAAGAATATTAAGACTATCATTTTCAAAGAGGTATATTACCACCATGTTTCTAATCAAAATTATCTCATTTAGATGGATGAATGGGTAGATCATGGTCGTCATTGTCTTTTGAGAACTCAATTGAAATTTACTAGGCGATTTACCCCATCCATAAAAGAGATACTACTTCATTCTATGACTGGTTTCCATGACCTTTCATTCATTGAAGTATGTTCCACGTACTATTAGATCAAGATGCCTGAATGGTTGAAGAATTTACTCTCATTAGGGTACATCTTGGGACCTTCTCCAACCAAGTGATGCCTTCTGTATTAGAGAATGTGGGGAACACATAACATCGCACCAAGAACCATATCTTCCAACTGCTCCCAAGAAACTAGTAGATATTTATGTGGATGATTTGGTGGTCAAGTTAAAAGAATTTCATGATATTATCAAAGGCCATGTGATAGTTGTTGTCTTCCTCCAATCCATTTTATTGAATATAATGACATTGTTGTGTTCATTCAGTGTTACTTTTGGAATGATTATTGAATATTTTAAGATATATAATAATCATGATTGACTAATAGAAAATAAATTATATCATCCAAATGCATCCTATATGAAACCTCCATGAGTTGAAAACCCAACAAGGCCACATAGCCTATATTAACCAATTTATTGTAATTGTGGATAGAAATTGTAATCCATTTTGGATGCCCATATAGAATTTCACAATTTACCAATGGGATGAGGACTATCAAAAATCCCTTTTGGATATTAAGAAATATAAGCTAAAACCTCTAGTTTTTCTACTACCCATCTTAGGAAATCCTTTTTTCCATTACACAATATCTTTGGAATGTTCCCTCTAATCCCTATTAACAAAAAATAATAATGAGTGTAGGAAAAATAGCCTATATTATCTCAGCCATATTCCCCTGACATGAAGACCAAATACTCCCCCATAAAGAAGAGTTTTCACACAATTTTCTTTAAATTATAGAAACAATAGAAATATTTAGAGAAACATGAGATAAAATAAGTGTCCAACGTTAACCAGATGAAATCTATTCTCACCCAACCCATAATGAGAGGGAGAGTAGCATATTGGGATATAATCCAGGAACAGTTTCATACCAGGTTTTTCTCATAGAAAGCTATCAAGGGAAAAAATTTGGTAGAATTCTTGGTCATATATGAAACTCTTAAAAAACTTATCATGGATATTATTTTCCCATATTAAGACATTTTTTAGTAGATCTGATTATCTATATAGGGTGTTTCATTTATATGGTTCCTCTTAGAGTCTGACAGGTATAAGGCACAATAAAACCAAACTCAATTGAGTAGTCCTTGGAATTGTTTTCATCAATCCTATAGAGGTTATCCTATAATACTCATTAATATCATCTTAAGGAATCATTAACAGTTTTGTAGATTCTCATAAACTTATTACTAGTCTCTAAGTGGAACTCAATATTGAGGTTCACTATTTACATGTGAAGGGAGACTCTGAGATATTTATTAAACAGATCAATGGTGACAATGATATAAAAAAGCATGAAATTATTCCACTACTAGATATGAATCATTTGTTAATGGACTAATTCCCTTTCATGGTGAATGTGGATCATGATTGTAGGTCACAAAATGGATGATTTTCTTCTTAAGAAATCATTACTACATCCCTTTCACAGATTACCGAGGATTACATGGTCATTATTTTGGAACATCAGAGTTTCATCACCCATACCACATTAGATGATTGAAAAAATTGGTATATTATATGGATTCTAGTTATTCTATAATAGGATCCTCAAATACTCCCAAGTGGAATAAATTTTATGTAGTGTAGAACATCCTATCCAACATCACATCCTAATATCATGAATAGGAAAATGGATAGATCAAGGAAATAAGAAAAAATGCTATAATAACCATCAGAAGATGGTACATCAGAAAGAAATGGTTTTCCTGAAAAACTTTCTAATTCCTTATGGTCCTACCATACTATAACTCAAAGTTCCATCATGTAAATCCATAATTCCTAGTGTATGGAACATAGGTAGTTTTATTTATAGAGTTATAGTTTCTATCACAAAAAATGGATATTGACTTTCTTCTTACACTTGAAAATATATGTTTAGTCTATATAGATGAGTTGGAATCCGATGATGAAAGTAACCTCTAGGGGCTTCATAACAATGAGAGGCACCATAACTATGTATCACGAGCATTCAACATGAATGTTTTACTCCAATAGTACCTTCAATGTGTTCTAGTAATGGATCTCTGGTTTCAAATGATACTAATAAAAAATGCACTGAATCTATAACCCATATGGGAAGAACCTTAACTTTTGTATAGTTTTACTTGGAATATTACATGGAGTCTGATCTCTTCCCCCCCCCCCCCACTCCTTCACACTAGGTAATCACTCTTTCATACCATATGAACCTCTACTTGATGTCCACCACTTGGTTTGAGCTCCATAACATCAAACCGGTAGCATCCATTTTATAAACTGTATACATTTAAACTATAGATCCCAATATCCTCACCACATGATATTGAAAAATAGTCCTACCCTATTAAATGAACATAGGATAGAACATTAGAAAAATATTGGATAACTGAAACCAATGTCCTCCACACATGACGTTAAATTACAGTGTTACCCTATGTAATGAACTTAGGATTCCTTATGTGATAAATACAAGATGTTTTGTTATACTCGTCATATTATGAAAAACTACATGATATAATGGGTACTCACTAAAGAGGATACCATTCTTCCCTATTTCTAAAAGTCTCATAGGCTACGATGTTCCAGAACTATGCATGGATTGATTCCTAGTATAGTTTCATATTTGGTTATTCCTATAACCTTTTTCCCCAATCCAAGCCTCATGTTTCCTCTCCCAATGTGAGGTAATCATCAACATTATCCCTTCATAACCTATTACACAAGGTGATAAAACTATCCATAATGGGCCTCCCTATCTATTGAATCCCCAATTATATCCCTTGATCCATCAGAAAATTGAGATACCCTCATGACCTAAGGTGATGATAAATTAACTGGAAGATTAATGCATAAGCCTCACCAGCATCCTATGTACATGGTGTTAAATAGTATCCTTACCTTATGTGATAACCATAGGTTGCATCATATGATAAATTTGATATGTTTTAGTATCTTTTCTAGAGGTAATTCCCCCCTCTATTGTCAATATTTCACCACACCATTTTCCAAAATAGGCATGGTCGATTCCTATTCCCATGGGATAAATAGAGATTCTCAAATATCATATCCTTGGCTCATCCACAGAACCATCTCATTCTTAGGTATTATTTCCCAGGGTCAAATATTAACTTATATAACTGATATGTTAAACTAGCTAATTTGAGCATGTGGTGGGATAAATCCTAGGCAACATAACTCCCCCCAAGACCCTCCCCACATCAACTTTTATAAACCATACATACTTAAATTTGGATCCCCATCATCCTCCTAATATAAATAGCCCCCCTAATAGCAATCGTGCCTATATACACTAACATTCATACCATCATAGGAATACTCCTCACTAGATCCCTTGTAATATATGAAAATTCCCATGTTCCAAACAAGTTCAATGGTTGGCCTCTCATTTTTTAACCTCATTCCTAACTGGTGAGGTTGTGGAAACTCTTATTTGATCATGGTCAACAATTGTTCCCTAACTCATTGTTCACCCATTTTTACGATCTAGGTAAATGTAGTCATGATTTACTTCATTTTCCAACTCATTTTTTTCATTATATATTTTGGTACCTTTTAGGTAATTATCCCATTCACATGATTATGATGATTATATACGTTGGATTTTTGGGGAATTATTCCTCTACATTTCATTTCCCTCTTATTGTTATCTCCCATGTTATAATAAGGTCATCATGAAAAAACAGTATTTCTCAAATCGGGCATAACCCATTTGTGTTTAGGATTCAGGGATGAATTTATTTATGTTAGAATAAGTAACACATGAATCCATTAAAATGAAGAACATCACCCATGGTCCGAACTCTAAACCTAAAACTAAGATCCTATGTCCAGGATGACAACTTTAAACTATATGTGAGTCACCTTGGGGACGTTTCATGTGGATTAGGGCCTCTTTGGCCTTCAATTCACATTGTATTACAACTAATCCATACCAAAAACATTAATTTTTTATGTTCATCCCATCATGGTTGAAACATTTATGAATATTGACTCTCTTCATACCTATGTATGACATGCATGACCATACACTTTCCTATGTGAGTGGTGAATATTCATATTCTTGTCAGGTTGAATACTCTTAGGTGAAACTATATCAAATGATAGAATCAAACTGTAGCACACAAAAATTCATGTAATTAACTATTTATATATATATATATATATTATGTATAATAAAATAATCAGTTTTGTTTAGGAGGGTTTTGAGGAGTTTTGGAATGTTTTTATGGCTTTTATAGAGGGGGCATATTTAGTAGATACCATGAAAATCCTATAGAACATCATGAAAAGTAAGGAAGTGGGATCTGCATAGTCACATAGTTAGGTTCATGGCCTAAAAAACCATACATCCACATAATAGAAACTATGAATTTGTAAGAAAATGAATTTGCATTGTTAGCATGTGTTTTTCCAAACTGTGCACCCTAACTATGAACAAAAATTATTTGAAATTAAAATTGTGGATAAAATTAATGATTTATATTTACCAGATAATTTTTCCTCTAGGTCTATCCAAATATGAATTGAACTCTTCTAAAAGGTTTTTGAGACAATTCATCTTGATCCGGGAGCAATCTATTCGTGATCCCAATTATGTGGATGTTTAAATTCTGTGTAAGTATTTTTTTTCATTTGGGGTTTTATTGGATACCTTTTTCTTCTCTTTATTGGATTCATATATATAATATTTTAGGGATATATCTATATTTTTGTATACCAATCATGAATATATTTGTCTACGTATATGTTTTGTAATGAGGTCTATGGTGTGTTTATTGAATTTTCATCCCATTTTGTTGATGAATTCACGTCGTTATTTGGATTTACCATAGTTTCTAATGTACGTGACTTCACAATGAAATCCACTTATTATAAATAGAAGGATTGGTTTAAAAATTGTATAAATTTATTGAAATTTATTGTTAAATTGTGGTGAAAATATTTTTATAAACTGTCTTTAGTTATGGTTTGTGAAATTGTGGAAATTGTGTGAAATGTGGTTTGATTAATGATTTTAAAATTATGATTTTAATGTGTTTTTTTGGTGTGATTAATGGAAAACTGTTATTTTTTAATTTTTTTAATAAATATGATTGTTTTATTGAAATATTTTGGTAGAAATGTTTTGGAATGGTTTTGGAATAAATGTTTAGTGTGTGTCCATGAAAATTTGGGATGAAAAGGGTGTGAAGTTACCCGTGTCAAATTGATTTGGATGAATAAGGGTGTGAAGTTCCCCTCATCAAAATGGTTCACTATGAAAATTATTAGTGAAATTAAGAATAACCACTTTTGATTATAGGAAGGTTCATGGTTTTATTGATGGTTGGATGTGTGGATATGTGGAATGGAATGGGTTATTCCAAAAAATGAATTTTTGAAATGGGATTAAAGTAATTTTTGGTTTATTTCCTTGGAAATGGATTTGGTTTTGGAAAAACCTTTTGGAATTGAAAGTGGTTGATATTATAATATAAATCATTTAATTTTTTTATATAAACTATTTTTTATAAATTTACTAAAATTTTCTCTCCTTGTGGTGTGAGTAGGGAATTCATTTGGGGAAAATGTATTGATTTTTGATTAATTACCCCATGCATGGGAACATTGGTGAAATTGAAAATTTTGTTTATCAAAACACTTGAAATATAATGTATCTCATTTATTTTGTGATGGTTCATGATACTTGATGTGTGGATTGGGTTGTTGGAGTTTGGAGCTTGTTGGGAGTTACACAGTTGGTGCCTTTTGAGTCTTTGAGATATGATGTTTTTGTATTCCACTTTTTGTGTTTAATATTGTTATTAGTTTACACTTGGAAATTTGATATAATTTGGTTTTGGTTGAAATATTTCAGATGTATTACATTGTATTCATGAATAATATACTTTATATTAGTTGTGTTTATATTTTTTGGATTATTTAATTTTAAAAAGGGGAAATAATCCCCCAACTCTAAACCAAGCCCTTGGAATATATTTCCAACCATTGGAATCATGGGGATGTCGCATAAGGAAATTTGTAATTTCTAAATCATCTCATGCCAATGAGGAGAGGTGGGATCTTATAAATTGTATCAAAATTGGTTGGTACATCATTCATTTTAGTACAAATGGTACGGGTGTTTCAGTATTTGATTTGAAAAACCCTTCATCCTTAGTCCTTGATATGGGATGGTATAAAGGAGTTTGATCACTGGGATGTGAAATGTAGAGTATAAATTGTTTAATCTAACCTATTTATGATGAACATCAACTTACCAAGGAGGTGGGTACATGATTTGTTTTGAGATACTTATTGGATTTATAATCTCATTTTTGTGGGATTAGCCAGTGAGAAGAGAATGACATGAATTATATAATTGACCTCCCACTAGGAGTACATATTTTATTTTGAGTAATGATTTATGATTTGGTTGAAAAATGTTTATTTTTGAAAAATGGTGAAATTTATTTCAAATTTATGATTTTGAAATGATATGATAGTGGTGTTTTATGAATCATTTTATTTTTAAAAGTGTGGTGTAATTTTCAACAAATGATTTAAAAATGAAAAAATGTTGAATTTAGAAAAGCCTAGTTGTGATAGTTTTGATATGGTAAATTTGAAATTATTAAGCCTTTAGTTTATAAAGAGTGGTAATTATGGAATTTTTTTGTTATAATAAATGGCACCTGGTGGGAATCATAGTAATTATCCTATGGAAACTATTGAGAATGTGGTTTCAAATAACTCACAGTTGACCCAATAGCTAGTTCAGAGTATATTATATGCTATTAAATCTATGGATAGAGTGAACCTAAGGGGATAAATAAGAAAATTAGATCATTCCATTGAGTTACAAAATCATAACCCACCCATATTTAGAGGTGTGGCCAAATATGATGATTTGAATCTTCAATTTCCAAGTCAAACGAGCTAAGAAAAAAAGTCAAGTTAGAGACGTACATGTTGGATGATCTTGCAAGCCAGTGGTGGGATTTACTTGTTCAGGGTAAATTATACCGTGTCATTACATGGGGGGATATTGATGAACTTCAAAAAAAATCCTACCCTCACACATTCAGAATTTTGAGAGTGATAAATTAATTTATCTTGAAGAAAGATAATCTTTCAGTAACTATGAATGCAGATAAATTTATGTATTTAGTCCACTTTTCACATGAAGTTTCTTATAGTGCATCCTAAAAGGCACACATTTTTGAATCAGGGATCAGGTAAGATATTTTATCAATGATTATTGTTATTTCCATATTGGATTATACATTGATGGTCAATAGATAAATGGTGAAAAAATAGACATCGAAGGAACTGAAGGAAGTGGATGTATGTTAATACATATGGGAAATGGTGAGACCTCTAATATTGTGAATAAATAAAATAGGGGAACCTATTTTCAAGGTAGTGGGGTGAATCCAAATCATAATACATGACCAATGACTCTTCCACCAATTCCTATAAGTAAATATAGATTTTTCCAATGTGGTTCCTTAGACAATACCAAGAAATATTCTATGACAGAACCGAGATCATTACACAATTTCAGTCATATGGGGAATCATCAAGGCTATTTTCATTTTTCTTCAAGTTCATATGTTTAGGACACATCAAATATGTTCGAAATGTCATATTCCTAACCATGATAGGGGTATAATAATACCTATCATCAATAGAGATGATCTAAACATGGTGATTCCAGGAATACAATGACTCTTTAGGCATTGTAATCTCAATAAAACATTAATGAAAAAAGTGTAGTGACTAAGAAGTTTTATAGGGCTGTGAAAGGGATGATGGATGATCAATTTAGACTATCGATAGTGATATGTATTATTATTTTTAATTATTCCCTTATGAATGAATTTTCTATATAGGTGCATCCAATTCATTAGTTACTCATCATGTTTTTGATATTCTAGGTTTTCATGTTGATATGATTCCTTCTATTTTAAAACATTTAACTCCTCATGGTCAATGAAAATTTCAATAATTTATGTGAACAAAATGTTCTATAATTATCGATGGAGCTGAGATGATATACGATTTCTCTATTCCAGAGATGTATGTATATAAAATTATCCTGAGTATGGATTGGTTGTTAATGGTCAAGGATCACAAAAAAATTTATGCATGAAGGGTTAGTTTTACAACTGATTATGGAATTAAGCATCTCATTAGGGGAGATCAGGATATAGAGGAAGGTGCAACATTATTGTTAGGGCTATCTATTTCAATGATATCATATCAATTGGAAGTGTTGACCATGTTACGATAAAGAATCAGTATACACTTACAGACATTAAAAATTTATTTGATCTATTGGGGGATCCTTCTGTTTCTCAAAAAAATACTTATGACTGAGATATCACTGATTCCATGGTCTAAAGGACTATATTCTCAAAATAGCTTTCTGAACTACATATTACCATTAAAATTATGTGTTTATGTATTTCAGTAATATGAATCCACCTAACATATTTATGGAATTGATGAATCAGATATCTCAATAGTTATTGGATTATTTTGCAGTGGAATTTTTGGATTACATACTAGGGTATTCAAGGAAAAAAATAGAGTATGATCAACACTTTGATAAAGTGTTGTAAATAATTAGGGATCATTGTTTTCATGCCAAATTAAAAATTTGTGATTTTTCGATACAATAGGTATTTTTAATTTGATATAAAATTTATGAATGAGGTGTTTATATAGAACTAGAAAAAATAGAGGTTGTAATATCCTAGAAACCTTCAAATAATGTCATTGAGATACACAGTTTTCCAATCCTAGATGGTTATTTCTGAAATTATATTAATGATTTTTCATGACTACCTTCACCTATTAAATCATTATGGGTGAATAATGTTACATTAAAATGGAATGAGTAATGTTAGAAGACATTCCAAGATCTCAATTTTATCATCACATCAACAGTAATCAAAATATTTCTAGAATAAATACATAGTAATGTGGTGTATTGTGATGCTTTAGGATCCAGGGTGGGATGAGTTCTCATGTAAGGAGATCATGTTGTTTCTTATGGACTTGAGAAGTTATATTTTCATGTGAATAAGTACCAAACACATGATTATGAGTTGGATTATATGACCATTCTTTGGAAACATGTCATAATTACCTCTTTAGGGAGAAATTCATGGTATTTATGGATCATAAGAGTTTGAAACACATTTTCTTACCTAAGATAACTTATATGGATGGAGTATCAATAAATTTAGGAAATTGACTTGATGTATACATCAGGTATAGAAAATTCAGTGGTGGATTATTTATGAAGAAATTCATATGGTCAGCTGGAAAATTTATCTTTAGATTAGTTACAATTGATATAGGTAATATTCTACACACACTTGGATTTTCAATACCGAGGTAGTGTATCGATTTTCTTTTTAGTTTCATTTTTTTCCTGATTTGGTGGAGATGTTTAAATATGCACAGACATTCCATTCAGAATGTGTTTCTAGGAGCTTGAAAATCAATTATGGGGAGACCATTTAGGGATGAAACCTAGTTGGGAGTTCAATGTTGTTATTTCATGATCATATGGTTATACCTTTGGCTTGTTTGGAATAAATTGTTCATGATTTCCACTATTCTAGATGGGTTTCTCATCCTGGAATATAGAACATATATAAGGAATTGAAAGCACAATTTTGGTGGGTATGAATGAAAACAATGGGGGTGATTTTGTTATGAGATTCCTAAAATGTTAATGGGTTAAGGAAGGGAACATACATTTAGTAGGGTTGTTATAATCAATACCTATTAATTTTTTTAAATTGGAGTAGATATCTATTGATTTTGAGATAGGTCTCCCAAAGATGGTTCTGAAAATTGATGATATATGAAAGATAGTGGATCAACTCCCAAATTCAGAACATATCATCCATATTCATCAATCACATATGGTGGATGACTTTCCCAAAAATCTATAATTGATAAGGGGTAATGTGTCACGGAGTACTAGTTTTGATTGTATCATATTGATATATAAGGTATATATCTCATTTCTTTAAATCCTTAGAGAAAGCCCTTAGGGGTTACATGACTATTAGTATGGTATATCATCCTCATATGGATGGAAAGTATAGAATAATGATACCTAAATTGGAAGATATGATTTGTAATTTTGTAATGGATTTTGGTGAATCATGGGAGGAGAACATACCATTAGTGATGTTCTCATAAAACAATATTTATCTATCCTCGATGCATTTGGATCCTTTTGAATCATTTTTTGGGAGTCCCTTTAATTCTCTACTTTGTTGGGTGGAAATAGGTGATACTTCACGAGTTGTCCCTAGACTTATTCATGCTATAAAAAAAAGATTCAATGGATCATGAAAATGATAGAGATAGACTATTTTCATTAGAAATCAAATGTGGATCATCATCGATGTCCATTATCATTCGAGATGAGTGATCGTGTATTCATTAAATCCTATCCATGGATTTGGAATCATCATTTTGGGATTTATGGAAATTCATTTCCTCAATACATAAGACCTTTTGATATACTCACTACTATAATTTGAGTCTATAGCCAGAGACCGATATCCAAATGCTATTGGGATTGTAGATATAGCTAATATATTCAAACAATTATAATAATGGCTATGGTATTAGCCTACACCTCTCACCAATTTCTACCCTCCTCCCCACAACCCTCATCATTGTGACTCCTCAAAAACCTCCTCCTCATGATCCCCCTTCCCAGATATTTTCATAATTCTCTTCCTTTGATGCAACCACCCAACCTCCCCATGATCGTCCTCCTTTGATGTGACCACCCAACCTCCTCGATGATGCTACTCCAGCGCAGCCTACCTAACACTACTTTCAAAGTGCCTCAAATGTAGACACCCCACATTCCTATGATCTACCTCCTCTGAATAAGCTTTTAAATTTTTTTTATGCAGCTCCCAAATAGCTCATATGTAACCCCCACCTCCTAGTATCCTCCTACTTTGATGTGGCCTCCCCTGATTATTCACCTCCATTATAGTGACCCAAATTTCCAATTTCTCAATTGAACAAAGAAATATCCTCATGATCCACAACCTCTCGTGATTTATCACTATCCACATTCCATTAACCCTAGTGAAATCCTCCCTTACACAATTTATCTCATGAAATCCCATCCCCCTACTTCAATTTAACACCATCTTTATATCTAGTTAGAGTTCCCCAAATTTCCCATAAAAACATTTTTTATTCTGAAATAACATGTGTTTGGTTATACATTGAATGATAATTTTTTCATGAACATAAAATTTCATGCTTTTCTCCCTACATCAACGAATTTTTTTGATCCTATTGTATTGTTGCTTTTTAATGTGATTTTATCACTGTTTATACGTTCTGAGATTCTATAAAATGTATGAATTGATTATATTTCATATTATTCTTTGATTGTATTTTTGTAAGTTTATTATGGTGATTTATAATCATGTTATTCATTCCATTTTCCAATCTGGTCAGACACAACTTGGAATAGTTTTGATATTACCTGTAGTTTATAGTTATTATTATGTTACAAGGAACAACAACATGATTTTAATTTGGTTAGATTTTATTTTATAAGATATAAAAAAAAATTTATAGAAACTATAATTTATTTAAGGTTTTTTTCATGTGGTTCTAGTTGATGTAACACTTTTCTAAAACTTATTTATGCATATTTTAAGAAATAAAAAATACATTATTATTTTTTAAATTTATTATCATATTTGATAAGTGTGTTTATATTTTTATATAAGATTAGTCAATAAAACATTCAATGTTTTAGTCTTACATTTTAAAATAGTTCTCAGAATGTGTAATAATTTTTTATGTCACAAAAGACTATAAATCTAGTGCGTAAGTAAATTATTTTTTGGTATCTTATGATATTTTTGGGGAATTTTAGATAGTTTTGTTAGTATTTTAAATATATATGTTTTACACTAAGCCTTATTGTAGTATTAATTTTTCCTCCAATGAAATTTTACTTGTATAGATCTCATAATGTATTTATTTGTACAATTTTTTTTATTTTTTTGAATACATAATGGTGCGACATGTAATTAAAAATATAAAGATGGATTTTGTAAGTAAATTAGGTATTATTTTATTCATTAACAATTATTGGGAATTAATTTAATTAATGAAAAAGAATAAATATTTTTTGATCATTCTATAATTCTCATTTGTTTAGTTTTTCTTCTAAATTTATAAATCATTCAATACTGTGATATAATATGTTTTTGGAAACTATGCTATGCATGTTAGAAGAATTTTTAAAATTGTTTCATCCTAAAAACCATAAATTGGTGAATCATGTTTCATTGACATTTTTATTCAATGGATGAATTTGTTTTCATATTTTACTGGCCAATTTAATGTTTAACAAAAAATTCCATTTTATTTTAATTTGTGTTTTTTTCAAAGGCCGTTTCATCCATGTTAGATGGTTTTTTTGTGTACCTAATTTGATGAATCATTTATTATGGTGAAAAATAAATGTAAAAATATTAATTCTAGTCAGTTATCATATTTTTGGTTTCATTGATACAATAATTTTGGTTTCCATTACTGTGTTTATTTTCTTATTTAAATTTCAAGTACATTATTTTTTTATTGAAATATTACCTTTATTTATTTGAACCCATTTATTGGTGTAAAGTAATTTTTTTTTAATTTCTTATATCAATATAGGATTTATGTTTTTATAGTTGAGAATATCATATGTATATGAATGTTTTTCTAATTATTTGCTATTATTTCATATATAATATTCCTACTATTTTAGTTTATATTCGTATTTTTATTGATTTAATTCTAGGATTGAGGTTGAATTGAATCCATTTAAAAGCATACAAATGGGGTTTTTATATACAAGAGTAATGATTTGTAACTGCTTCCAAACATCTGTATCCAAAATTTTAGAAGTCATTCAATCTGAAATTACTGTTTATTTCCTTAAAGGCTGTTACTTTTGATGAAACATCTCAATGATCATTCTCATGTACTATATCAATGTCATCACTTTACCTAATAGTATGTAACAATTTACTTCATATATCATTTACTTATATATTAAAAACCCATTAAAATATATGCCTTTTAATTCGTATTTCTATTTATTTATTTAATGTTTTAGAGATTATATTTTAAATTTTTTCATGAAAATATGATTTTATGTGTTAATTTTAAGGAATTATTTTAAGATATATGGTAATATATTTTTAAAAATTTAAGGCAATAATTTCCCTATTATTTATATGTTAATTTTATTATACAAATCAACATCGAAATAAACATATGAATGGTGTTAAATTTTTTTCTATTTAAATAAAAAATTTATAATTTATAATTAATATAAAGATATGTATATTAATTTAGATTATATAATTATAAGATTATATATTAATATTGTTTATATGAATATAAAAATTAAATGTTAATACAGTTTATAAGAATATATTTCAATACAATTTTATTTTTTCTTAGCTTCAGGTATATGAAAAAAAGACCTAGATGAATTATGATCAGATGTTGGTGTTATATGTAAAAGTATAGATTTTCCAAAACATTCCTCTTCATAAAGGCCAGATAATGAACTATGGATATCTTTCTCCGAGTGATAAAATTTATTCTTTAAACTAGAATAATTATTTTATTGTTTATCTTTATTATAATTCTTTTAACATTATAAAAATTGATAATTAAGTGACCATCATTGAAGCTTCTGAGTGAAGACTTAGATCCAATGATATTATTCAAACTAGGGAAATGTCAAATGTTATGTCTTCCAATTTACCTTTAGAAAACAAAAATAATGTTTTTTTATCAAATGATATGACATTTAATAAAACTAATATTGGTTTTTTATTTCCTTCATTAGATAGTTAAATCATATATGATGAAATAATATGAATTGTGATTTCTTTATTTAGTAATTTTATTTGAGTTCTAAATAAAACATGATTTAATATTTATATTTCATTTACATAGTTTAGAGTTCTATTATAGTTAGTCTTGATTATATATTTGTATCCATCAGTTGGTAAACACTTAAATAATCTTTTAGTAAAAAATAGAGTTATTTATTTATAGTTCAGTGGTATTCCTCTACTTATAAAATATTATAGGTGGGGAATCTTATTGTTTTAGGCTATATAGAGAGTAGAATATATTGAGATAAATTATTTTACCTAATGAAGAAGTTATTTTCATGGGAATTGAACTAAAAATTGAACTACTTCCCACCACTTTTCACTCAAATTTGTTTAGTTTACCTTATTTTCACTATTTCTTATTTATTCATAGTTTTAATATCTATATCCTCATTCAATATTTTAAAATTATAATTATTTTTAAAAATTTAAATTAATGAGATCATAACCCTAGAAAAACTATATCAAAATAAATTTACTAAATCATGACCCAAATTATACCTTGGAAAATCATTATTATTTATCAATTTTATAATTTTTTATCATCATTAATCACCATATTCACTAATCAAAAAATTTTATATGATATTCATAGAATAAATAAAATACCATAAAAATCCACTTTGGAATATAATTCATTAAACAATATTTAAAAATAAAAATCTATTAAACTAACAAAATGGAATAATTCATTAACATGTAAACAAGTAAAATTATTTAATTAAATCTTTAATAAAATTTCCAATTCATTTTAGACATAGGTATTCTATTTAATAAATAATTTATCAATTATAAAAATACACATTGTATGAAATGTTTATTGATATCATAACATAGTACTCAATAAATTTCATAATATTTTGGACACCATGGCTTCTTCTTTGGTACCCTTATACTGTTTTTTCATTTCCCAACACATATACACATGGACACACACTAACATAGAATAGAAATCATAATGATTGATAGGGTTCACCTAATTTTTACTTGATTCTGTAGGACAAAAATAAAAAATGAATACCAAATAAGTAGATAAAATATCATAATTTATTCCTCACTTATACATATATTTTTTATGATGGGGAATCTCATCATATTGTCAATAAAAATTTCGGATCTCTATAGGGAATGTCAAAAAAATTGTTTATCTCATAAAATAACAAAGGATTACACATTATTTGGAAGGAAAATTTTCTGTTGAAGGGTTGAATATAATTCCTTTTGAATATTTAGAAAAATAATAACTTGACTATAAATTTAGATTTGTGTTGGAGGGTTAATTTATCATTGTTTAGTATATCTTCCTAGTCATCATTAATAGAATTTAATTTTTTTGATTCTTCATGTTTTCCATTAAATTGATATTCCCTTAACATTGTGTTCGTAATTTTTTTAAATGTCAAACATAATATTACTTGAAAAAATGTACCTTTAATGTATATTGAATGAGGTAGCTAAAATAATGAATTGGTATTCATCCAGGAAATGAATCTTAATCATTCTTCTTTGGGTTTAGTTAGACCACATTCATATTAATAATATAGAAGAATTTTTTTAATAACTATAATTTAAATTATTGTTCATATAATTTTTTTGGCACTAATATTATCACTAAACATCAACCCTCAATTTTCCACATATATGATGCTGATGTCCCTAAGGCCATTTAAATTTTTTTATAGATTAATAGATTTAAGAAGTATTTTCCCAAAATGAATTTGTTGATGACCCCTTTCATACTTTTTGATATTCCATAAAAAATTGGTGGTGTGTGACGTAATGAATTATATACATTACATATATTAATCATACTAAAATCCATGGCTCCCAATCCATATTTAAATCTCCCTGTTACAGAGTTTCCCTCAATTTTTTCAATTCTCCTCTAACCCACATTTCATAAGGATCACACCTCTGCTCATCCATTTATTTCTTTTTTTGGAACCATCTACCTTCGCATATTATTAATGAATTTAATTCATTCATTACTCATGGGGAAATTTAGTTTTCATATTCTTTAATACAAAATTACTCATACATATGCATAAATTAATGAAACACTTTATGTGAATGATTATAAAACCTTCCATATATATTAATTACTCTGTGTAAAATTTAATTTTCATATTCATTAATAAACAATGACCATGTATTTTCTTTATACTAAATTACATAAAAAATTCATAAATTTCAATTATATATGTTGGAGAAGACTTATAAGATTATATTATGTCATGAACTATATATTTTAAAGACAAAAAAAAATTTATAATCAATGTAAATTTCATATTAAATCATGTTATACAACGGGGGATCCTTTGATAATAATGCATGTGAAATTTTGTTCATTTATGAAATTAAAGGTCTTATCATGTATTTATGGAAATATTTTTACTATTTCAAAGTTGTATTGTTGTTTATAATTATATTTTTCTTATATATTTTTCATAGTTCAAACCATACTAATTATTTCTATGGTATCTTTTAATTATTTCAAGATGCATGTTATTTTTTTAACTTCATGTTACAATAGCGGAGTTCTATAATTAATTAATCTAGTTATCTAGAGTAGATTAAACCCATAGGGTATGAAACTATGATTTATAGTTCATTCATTTATATCAAAAACTATTTATAACATCTTTACATAAATATATGTAATTTATTTCAATAATATTATATATATAGTATTAAATGGGTGGGAAGAATCTCATGTATGAATAATCTTTTTTCCTGCTGCTCACATAAGATTAAACTAACTTGGATATCATGTAAAATTAAATATTCTACTATGTGATATGAACAGGGACCCCCCATCTACTTGTGTAGGATTGTACTCAACGAAGAATAAAACCATGGGATGTTGCATGCATAATCACCCTATGTGGCCGATCACCAATTTCCATATGATATTAACTTCACTAGTTATGATACCAATATGAGATTAAACTAGATTGATATAAAAAAGTAGCACTAATACTTGAATCAAAATTACTCATCTCCATTGTTTACGCAAATCAACAAATAAAGAACCAATTTCCACACAACATTAATCCAATGAAAATGGATTTAAGAGATCTTAGGTGAGAGTGAATGAACATCACACAATAGGAATGGTTTGTGAGTGTTCACAAATAGAGAAATAGCATCCCTATACTAATCCATATGTCGTGAGATCTGTGAATAAATATTGGAGTATCGTAGGCTTTAAAATTCATGGGTATAAATAAAAAGATCCCAAAATTCGTTTTTAAACATTACCCATTTCCATAGTAAAGGAGGGGGAACCGTGATACTTGGTTATGTCTTTGATGTAGTTTATGATTTTTTATATTCCATTTTCTATAATATATTAATATAATTCATTATAGTATTCAATTTATGTTTCCTTCTGATCACTTTTCATTTTTTATTGTGACCTTCATCTTCATGATCATAGGTAGTGAAACCAAGGTTTATTGGAGAGATGTGCATTGATATTCACAAAATTCCTTATGAATTTATGATTTTATTTTGATTTTTTAATTTATGGATTCAGACATTTGAATCGATAATAAGTTAGTGATAACTCTTCTCATACATATTTGACATCTCTATCCTTCCCTTCAGTATATTAAATTTACCTTCCTTTATTTAGTTCATTGATATATGGTGGGATCACAGGATTGGAAGGAGAATGGTGAGCATTATATTTCAAGGGATGTGAGTGGAGTGCTATCTCAATCAATGTGCGTTCTATTTATTTCATATGAGGGATGTGAATAACTAGAAATATAAAATATTCTTAGATAAACATGGAATTTCTACATCAATATCACATAGAGGGATGTTCATACATATATTGGAATTTCAGTGTTGAGTGATTTTAAAACTAGTAGATGGGTTTTTGAAAGAACTCATTAGTACTAATATTAAGTGAGTCAATTTTTTCTTAATATCATTTTGTCTACAATTTCATGTTTTTTCCATTATATATTTCATCACACTTATCAATCCCCCAATTTTTTCATCCATTTAATTAAAAGAGTATAAAATAGAAATAACTTTTAGATTAATGTATTTTGTGTCTTGGATCTTAATTTGAATAACCCACATAAAAATCCATACATTCATTTATGTGATTTTTTTAATATTCTATTTTATTCACTGGATCCTTTGATAATATTATACTAAATTAAAGAACATCCCTACTTCTCCCTCCTTCCATTTTAATATTCTCCCTCTATATAAATTATTTGGTTGTATTTGGATTCAATATAGAAATAGGTTTTTATCCTCTTTCTTATTATTTCGTCCTCATGTAATTTTTATTGATTTGAATTAGAATTTGAGAGGTGATTTTTCCATATCACGGTAAAATCACTTTAAAAAAAGGAAATTTTACTTTCAAGGGATAAAGGATCCCTATAGTAGATGATCATACATGTTTGATCACTATTTCAAATAAGGCATGTCACTCAAGTAGTTCTATATCATCTTATTCTAATGCTTAAGAAAATATGGAATAGATACCTGCACAACACACTAGAGTGTTGATACCACTTAGTCATCACTTCCATGAAAAAAATACACATCCTATTCATTATTACACCTCTATGCAAATATAGAGTAAAAAAATCATCTTATCTTCCCTGTTTCCCACGTTCTCAATTTTATTTCATCAATTCATCTAAAATTAATGTCTTTTTATTCTTCTTTTGAGTATAGAAATGTGAAGTGAATCTTCATCCCCATTTATTCATTGCATTAACAACATCCCTGGTTTTTCTACTTCTAAAATATTATAAGTGAGGTATCTTATGGTTTTAGGATATATAGTAAGTTAAAAAAATAAAGAAAAATATTTACAGAAAATAAAGAAATTATTTTCGTGGGTTTCAATGCATTACATTATTAATTAATATTAAACATTATTATATTTAGTTATTCATGTTTCCAAAAATATTCTTATTTTAAAATTTTAGTTATAATTTTTTTTTCATATTATACATGTGTACACAAACTGATTACGTTTTTCATCAATATGTGGTTGAGTATTTAGGTACTTATTCTTATTCTAATTTATTTATTTTGGTTCTTTTATATATTTCTGATTTTCTTTCATTTAAATTCATATTTTATTTCATTTAATGATGAGTATCATATTTTTTGAATTTATTTCAATTCTTGTAAACTAATTACATTTCTCATTAATGATATTTTCTGTAATTTATTATTCTTTTTTCCTACAAATATAATTTTCCTTGGAGTTTATCGTTTTCAGTCCATTTCATAAATCTATTTTATCTTAACATTAAATGTGTTTTATTAATTGTGCTCTTAGTCAAACATAATAATTTCTTTGAAATATGAAAAATTATTTTGATCATTTTATTATAATCATCGTCAATAAAAACAAATTATGTATTTAATATAAATCATTATTAGATCATTGATTGCATTTTATTTTCTTCCATGTATTTCATTTTATACATTAATAATTTTCGATATTCATTTTTATTTTTCATGGGTTAATGACTATAATTTCAAAGAGATGATATTATTTTAATATTTTAAGCTCTAAAAAGTTATTCTAAACTAATTTATATTCATCCATGATGTTTTTTCATCTAAGATATCTCATGATTTATATATTTCTATGATAATAATTTTTATTTTGTAATATTTTACAAGTATATGTAGATTCCATTTTAATATATCTGTAATAAAATATATATTTGACATTACCAAATGTCACCTCTTAGTAGTACATATTCTATGGATGAAGCAGTCATTCCCTCATTAGAAATCCCATTGGGTATTTTACAAGGTACAGTTCCTTCTTTCCTTGAGGACATTTTCACGCTCAATATTTAATTTTTTTTTTTGAGATGATCAATTGGGAATACCATTCCTTTTTCTCGTGTTCTAGGTGTGATTGGTGTAGAGTTCTAAAGTGTTTTATTTTTTTAATCTTTCCCACATGGTTGGTCCTTATAATTTTTGGGAGTTTTTTAGAAAACCTAATATTTTTTGCATGAAAAAGGCCCTGTGCATGGTTGGGACATGGCCATATAGTAGTTTAGGTGTAATTGTGCAGCGGGTAAAATTTTGAGTTGTATCTGTTGTACGGTTTGGAACACGGTTTAATAAAACATGCAGCCTAACCATGTGGTACAACCTAAAATAAAAAATTGTAATTTTCATACATTCCCCTATGGAATTTATAGACCCATTTCACCCAATTAATCATTCCTAGGTTTATCCAAACCTAGGGAGCCCTCTCCCTTTCTCAACAAACCTTTCCTCATGTTCCCTTAGTATAGATCTAAGTGATATAAAATTTGGGTTTACTTTCATCAAGGTATTTCATTATATTATCTCATACCTCTTCTTAATTCTTCCCTTATTTCTTGGTTTTCATTTTTCCCTTGGTCAGGCTTGGCCTAGGGTTCTGTTTTCCCCTAATTATGATTGGGGTCTTGGTTATATAGGGTTTCTCTTCATCGATTTAGGGGTTTGAACCCTATGGGCCTGATGTCAGGTGTGTGTTTCCTTTCCCCATTGATTTGAGGTAGGTGGTTCCATATCTAAAAATATTTTTTGAATTTTCTTAATGGTTTAATTAATTTATCATGATTTTTTATTAATATATGTCATGGGAAACTAAGTTTTTAAATAGGTTAAAGTGTGTTTGATTTCTAAGTGGCATATTTATATGAAAAGGGGGGTGCTTTTGTTGTAAAACCTTGTTGTATCTCTTGGTGATGTTTTATGAATTGTTTAAAGTGTTTATTAAAATGTTCAAGGGCTACCCATAGTGTTTTAGTATAGTGTTAGTGTACATTTGGTCTTAATAGAGGATTTAAAGGGTGTTTGTGTGTGTAAAACCATGTGATACTAATTGTAATTGTATTATAAAATTTTCAAGTGGTTTATTTGAAATGTTTATATGGTGTGAATTTTGTTTTTTCCTTGTTATGGGAGGTGGTTTGTTTTAAATTATTTTTTTGATATGAATTCATGTATGATTTAGGTGTACAAATATTATAGTGGTAATTTCAATTGTTCCTAAATTAATTAAATTAACTATTAAATTCCATTTGTGGTGATAATGTAGTTTATTATGCGATTAAGAAAGCGTTTAATTTTAAAGTGTCACTTTTATGTGAAACTGTTTATTCTTCATGTGAGAACACTTTTGTGTAATTTGATATCATTTTATAAAGCATGCAATTTTTTTAATAAACATGTGTGTTTTGAAAATTTTGTTTTCATATATAATTGGAGTGAATTTTATAATTAAAGTGGCTATTTTCCATGAAATTATGTGTTTTTATGTGTTAACTCTTATTGTATTACTTGGAATGATATTATAACTTATGAAATTAGTTATTTATGTTATGTAAGGGTTGAAAATATTATTTAGGTATGTATTTAATGTGTGTCTGATTTTAAAATAGATGTTTGGGTACATTTTTGGGTGGAAGAGCCATATGGTGTTTTTGAAAATTATATTATAAATTGTCTAAATGGTTTATTTATTTTTATAAGTGATGTGAACCATTTTTTGAGAACTGTTTTAATGGGTGTATGATTATAAAATGTTATTTTGGATGTCCAAGTGATGTTATGTTATATGTGAAACTTGTATGAACAGAAAAAGGATGCTATAGTATATAGGTGGGTGGAATAGGACTGAAATGATAGTCAATGAGAAGTGAATATGGCATAGTTTCACATAGAGGGATTAAATATTTCAACACTAACTAAGTGATTATGATTTATTAGAGATCAATTGGTTATTGTTATGTTCCCTACTAGTGGTTCATGCATAAGAATGTAGTTTTTTGTCATTCCTATGCCACATTTCACTGAGATATGATGTACCTATTGTCCCATTGTTAGAAAATGCCTAGGGGTATTTCCGATGACTAGTTATCATATGTTATTTGGGCATACCATCATTATACTATATGTTTAGTTTGTAATTTCAGCACCATGTGTTCTTTCTTTACATATTTTTCTCCTTTAATGTTTCTTTCGTATAAATTTTTTCAGTCGAAGTTGTTTTCCTTAAAATTATTTCTAGTTAATTATGTTTATTTTATGACTTGTAAGTTATTTATATTTTAATCTTACTGAATGAAACCATTATTCTGGGTGGGATCCTACTATATCTTAGTTCACACTATGGATACACCTTTCTGTGTATTCAGTCCTTACTATCTATTTTTTTCAGGTTAAATTAAGTTTTGTATTGTTGGAAAATTGGGTTTCTAGTGTCTCTTATTGTGCATCATGGGGGTGGTGGGTTGAAGATGTTTCTCCTCTTCTTTCATAGTGCTTGGGGAAATGTTTCTAGTTTCCCTTTATTTCATAGTTTTTTGTGTTGTTTTAATTGTAAACATAAAACCTGGTAATTTATAAAGGCTCTTTTTTTAGATTTTTCCAATCGTGATTTTTGGTTTTTAATGGTTATTTTTGTATGATTAATTCTATTAAATAATTCATTATTATTCTATTTGATATACTGGCACTTGTTTCATCATGTGGGGATCGGGAATGCCCCTAGGGCCCTGGCGCGGAATTGTTCGGGTGACTGGTTGAGGGTCGACCTAGGTTTGTTCATGAAACAACGGTGTTAGAGTGATGCCAGTACCTTTAAGTACCATTATTTTTTAGACTACCCTGTCTTATTTGGGGATGTCAAGGTATAGGTTGTAAGATTATCAACACATGAGGGGTAGTTTTAGGAAGTGTGTCGTGATCTCTTACTTGTTCAAATCCACAATTTTCTAGGGGTTGTCTGCTATTGTTAGTTTCGTTCGTGATTTGGTATTTTTTGGTGATTGGGATATGAAAATAGGTGTTGGAATAATGGTTATGTGAGCTCACAGGTCCTGAAAATCCATGTGGAGATAGTTCATGGTCCTAATAAGGCTCTCAGTATTCGTTGTGTGTTTGACATATGGCTGCCAACCATATGGTCTAGTCACCCAGTGATACTAATTCCCTTTTTTGGGTCTCTTGGTCCTTTCTTGAAATCAAAAAAAAATTAAAATCCTTATCTGGGAATTGTGGAAAATTGGGTTTAATTGAATGGTTGGATTTTTAAAAGTGGAAAATATAATTTCATAATTTACTTTAATAAGGGTTATGGAATCTTGTGTTCTTTGTGAAACAAATCTATTTTTAAATTAGGAATTATTTAATGGGATTGGATTTCCCAAATCTAAACATGAAGTTTTTTCAAAAGAATTTTTTTAATAGAATGGATTATTTTAAGGTGATTCTAAAACATTGTTTCAAAAAAGATGTTTTGGGATGTTGAAAAGTGTCTGAATATGATGAATTGGTTTTGGAAAAAAATTAGGAATTGGTGTTTTTCTAAAAAGGGTTTATGTCTTCGTAGATTTTGTATTTTGAAATGAGGCATTGGTGAATTTTATTTAAATAGGAAGGGGTTGTTGGGAATAACATGATTGAATTGAAAATTATCTAAATTAAAAATAAATGAGTTTCAGGTAGATGGTTCCAGTGAAATAAGTTTTTTTGAATTGATAAAAAAATTAAATAGATCTAGAGGATTTTGAGGTAAATATATGGTGTCTCTTTTTCAATCACGGTAAATGGTTTGTTGTGTGCTAATTCGAAAATTATTTTTGACTTGGTGGTTAGTGTGCTTTTAGAAGGTACCTTAGTTTTGAAATGGGATGAATGATTTAGATTTAAAAAGGAGGATGTTGTTTTATCCTTTGGTGTGTTCATGGGTTTTCGCATGAATGGTGGTATATGGGACAGTGGATGGATTCCTGGTATGGAATGATTCAATAGGTTCTTGTGGTGGCATGGAAATATGCAAGGGAGTGATACTTGAATAAACAACAATAGTGAGTGTGAAAATCCACAAAATTTATTTGTTTTTCAAAAGTGTTTTTAGATGAAAAATTTTGGGTTTTTTTGAACATATGGTTGGGTGGCTTGGTTTTATAATTCATATAAGTTTTATTTTTTGGGTACACTTCCTCATGATTAGTAATTGATACTCTTGTTTTGTCCTGATATGGAATATTGTTGGTGGTTTAGTTCTGGAGAAATGTCTAGTGGGTTTCCAAATATTTTTTGGATGTTGTGATGTGGCTATGGATATCTATCTGTTGGAAACCTTTCAAGTTGAACAATCCATGTATTCATTTAAAAGTTTAACTCCACCACTTCAAATGATGACTCATCCCATTTGTCAGAATAAAGAGCAGTTTGGTATCAATTTAAAGTTTCTTTTTGTTATAGTGATTCTGTCATCTTTGGGAGTTTTTCACGGTAATGTTGATGTGTTTCTCCATGATCCTTTTCCATTATTATCTTCATTTATAGTGATGGAGAATGGGGTTTTGTATGTATGAGTTCATGTTTGGATAAAGGTTTGCGGTTTGAGGAATTGGCTTTCGTAGTGTGTCGGAATATATTTTTATCTAGGAGTGATATATGTCCTTGTGTGGATATATGGGAAATTGTTCTAGTTAGGGATTAGAATATTCTAACTATGAGGCAGTAGA
This sequence comes from Viscum album, assembly GCA_963277665.1. Taxonomy (NCBI): domain Eukaryota; kingdom Viridiplantae; phylum Streptophyta; class Magnoliopsida; order Santalales; family Viscaceae; genus Viscum; species Viscum album. The sequence continues at coordinate 1,497,254,089 of OY728164.1, forward strand.
TTCTTCAACCATTAGGTCTTTAGACATAGGTCTCGGAGTGAAGCTGGCATGTAGTCAGGAATCATAGTGGTGTGGTATATAGGGTTAAATTTTTACATAAACCATTGTAGTGAGGCAGTTTCAATATTCCTATTGTGGTTTGTCATCTTTATAAAATACTTCATGATATAGAGAGCATGTGTACGTACCACTCACAAAACATCTATGATTTAACCTTCTAAAATGTGGGTTTCTAGTCAATGTCCTCATGTGGACCAACCTTGTGAATATGGTGCGGTCTTGGTTTTATCTGTTCATAGGAGAAGATTCCTGGGTATGTGTCAGTTGTGCTTTCAATGGTCTAATCATTGGGATCATTCCCTACCAACCCCATTTGGTGGGGGTTTTGGGATTATGCAGGAGTTTCAGTTCAGTTCTTATCAACACTATTCGAGATCGGGTAGTTCAATTTTTCTAGTTATGTTCTTATTGGATTAGGTTGGTAGTTTGTTATGGGACAATATTGGTGGTCCTACATGGGAGAGGCCTGGTTCTAGTTCATGTTGAATTCCCATCGGGTCATTGTATGTTCATTTCAAATGGTTGGTAGGCCCACCACTGGCCACATTTTCTAATGGTGGGGAGTCCATTCCGACCTCCTCTAAAATCATTGGATTTTGTGAGTTCTCTTTGGTTTGGGTGACCATTGGGTTCATTAGGAGAAGGTCCAACAATCTGTCCCTTGGTGTGGTTGTGACGGTGGCATGAACATTTCCTTTGAATCATTAGATGTAGTTTTGGTTTTTGTTTAGTTTTGGGAATGAGGATTAAGTTCCATCTTTGGTGAGTGAAATATTTATGGTTAACAGTTTGGAATATTTTGATATGGAATAATTGGGTGTTGATCAATCAGGTATAATATTTTATGGATTTCTGAGAGAGGAAAGAATTAATGGTGGGGAGAATTTTCATACTCAATTTTTCAAGTTTTCTTTTCAAGATATTTTATTGGTAATTCCAGTCCTCTTATCAGGTTCCGAGTGTGATAATTTTTGTGTTTTAAAGTTACTTCATTTCCTAATATTTCCCACATGATTGGTCCCATGGTGTTTTGATAGTTTGGGAGAAAATATAATTTTTTCATGAAACTTTTATGTTCACGTTTGGAGTATATCCATGGTGTGGCTTAGGGGTAACCGTGAAGTAGGTTAAATTTCAATCTGCAGCTACAACACGATATAATAAATTGGACGGCCTAACCTTTCAACACTGCCTAGAATGAAAGATTGTAATTTTCCAACTTTTCCCCCTCAGTATTATTAGTCCCTTTTTTCCCAAATCTTCATTCCCAGGTTAATCCAGTCTATGGATCCCTCACCCATTCTCTGAAATCCTTTCTTCATGATCCCTTGGTGTATATCTAAGAGATATTCAGGTTGGGGAAATTTTCCTTGAGGTATTTCCCTCTCTTCTTACCTCCCTCTTCATTATTCTTTCAATAATTTTTTTTTCACTTATCCCTTGGACATGCTCAACCAAGGGTTAAATTGTCCCCTAATAATGATGGGGGGGGGTTATATAGGATTTCTCTTCATCAATTTTGGTTTTGAACCCTCAAGATGTTATTTCAGTTGTCCGTTTCTATTACGCATGTATTTGAGGTAGATGGATCCATCTCTAAACATTTCTGGTGGATTTTCTTTTTGGATTAATTATTTTAGCAAGATTTTTGTTTAATATATGTGGTACAAAAGTAGTTTTTCAAATAGTTTAACATGAATTTGATTTTCATGTGGCATGTTTATGTGAAATGGGGTGTGCTTTTGGTGTGAAGCTATGTTTTATCCCTTGTCTATGTTTTATGAATTGTAAAAAGGGGTTATTAAAATGAGTAAGAGCTTCAGAGATTGTTTTAGTATGCTGTTAATGTGCATTCAATCTTAAAATAGGATTATAAGGGGGTTTTTATTGTAAAACCATGTGATACTCCTAGGAATTGTTTTATAAACTTTTTATGTAGTTTATTTGAAATGTTTAAATAGATAAAATTTTGTTTTGTCTTGGTTATGGTGTGCGGTTGGTTTTAAAGTGCAGTTTTGATATGAAATCGGGTGTCCATTCAATGTAAAAATTTTTGGGGATAATTTAAATTGTTCATTAATAGTTTTATTGATCTATTATATTTCATGTGTGGTGTGAATGTGGTATTTGACATGAGTAAAAATGCATTTAATTTTAATGTGGTGATTTTATGTTAAATGGATTATTTATCATGTGAAAACTATTGTGTTCCATTTGTTGTCATTTTATAAAGAATGTAATTGTTTTAATAAATTATGTGTAAGATTCAAAAAAAAATTTCATATACCATTGGTGTGTATTTGATTTTTATATTTTTTATTCTCTATTAAATTCGGTGTTTTCATGTGTAAACTCTAGTTTTCTTACATGGTATGATTTTATAACTTATATAATTAGATTATTGTATTTTCTAATGGATGATAATCATGTTTTAGTATGGGATTCATGTGCAGTTGATTTTAAAAAGGATCTTTGTGTAGATTATGGGTAGAAAAGCCTTATGGTGTTTTGAAAATTATTTTATCAATTTCCTAAATAGTTTATTGAGTTGTATAAGTTGTTCAAACCATGTTTGAGAAATAATTTGTTGTGTCTATGACATTGAAAATAAAATTTGGATGTGTAAGTGATGTTATGTGATATATGAAACTTATTTAGAAACAAAATGAAATCACATGTATCTTGGTGGGCGGACTTGGACTGGTATGCTAATGATTTGAAAGTGGCTAAGTCCCAATTTCACCTAGCACGATTGACGATGGAAACAATAACTAAATAATGATTATTGATTGGAGACCACTAGTTTTTGGGTATATTCTCTTCTAGTGTCCCATAAATAAGAATTTAGTTATTTGTCGTTCCTATGCCACATTTTACACAGATATAATGTACCATGTTTCCCATTGTTAGCTAGTGACTTGGAGTATTTCTCATGACTAATACTCATTAGATATATTGTTCTTACTTTCAACATTTGGTATGTTTGGTTATTAATTTCCCAACCATGTGTACATTCATTAAATTTTCTTCTCCTTCAAATTTTCTTTCCTAAATTTTTTTTAATTCAATGTTGTTTTCCTTAAAATTATTTCAAGTGCTTTCTCTCAATTTTAAGTCTTTTATGTAATATATCTTTTAATTATCTGTGAATGGAACCTATTATCTTGTTGGAATCCTGCTAGGATTTTTCTGAAACCCTGAATACACCTTTGAGTGTATGCAGTCCTAGTTTTCTATTTGTTTTAGGTTAAGGCATGTCATTTAGTGCAGGTAGATTGGGTTTCTAGGGGATATTTTTGTGGATCTTGGGGGAGGCAGCTTGGGGATGTTGCTCCTCTTATTCCATAGAGGTTGGGGTGTTGTTTTTAGTTTCACTTTGTATAATAGTTTTTTATTTTCTTATTTTAATTATAAACATAAAATATAAAAATTGTTAGATGCTCATTTTTTAGATATTTTAGATTAGGATTTTCGATTTTCACTGGTTATTTTAATATGATTAATTTAGTTAAACTTTTACCTCTTTTTATTTGATTCTTGAGAACTTGTGCTAGCCCGTGGGGATTAAGAATACACCTCGGGCCTTGTGACAGATCAGATTGGGTGACTAGTTTAGGATTGACCTAGGTTGGTTTAAGATAGACGTTCCCAACAGTGAAAACATTCTATCATCTAGTGGTACTTTTCAAAATAAAATAGTCTAAAATCATTAAGTATAACTATAAAAAATGGGAAATATCTAACAATCATCCATCCCATAGAAGTAAAAATGGGCCACTACTTAATCCATTTGTAGTTGTTCTCTTTTAAATTAATAATCATGTATCTCTTTAATATTACCCCATAAAGGGAAGCATGTAGAATCAATGGAAGAAAATGTATGTGAAAAAATTCATTATCTTTTTTATTTTTAATTGTTTGTTTTATGAAAATATTTAGATTTTGGATTCTAATATTTTTTTAAGAAGTTTTTTACATTAATATTTACTACAGGTAGAATCTCGAACAAATTTTAATGATTGTAGAATCAATGATATACTGGAGAAGTCTCTTGCATAGGACAAAATTGTGGGACTCAATTCTTAAAAGGTCTCCCTAGATTACTATAATAGATCTAATGAAGTAATTTATGAGATTAAATAAAACCAAAATATAGCTCAAGAAAAGACCTAAGGGATGTGTAGGGGAGCTTGTAATTGAAGGTGTGTCATTATGTGAATGCTTGATTTATAATAATTCTAAATAGTCATGTGTTTTAAATGTTTTAAGGAATTTTGCAACAAATATAATTGTTTTTTCTAAATGATGAATCATTTTTCTGAATTTTACTCACTATATAGTACCATCGACACCTCATAAGTCATGGATATGTCCTTGGTAAGTGTACATATGTGGGTTTTGGACTGTTTATTTATTTAAATTTCTTCTACGTGTTTCCTTGATTGGTAATCAGTTTAATTAGCGATAAATTTATATTTTGTGATTTTAGTATTGATTTAAATTACTTATATGTTTTTATTTAGGGAAGTAGGGGAGGATATGTGTACATGTAGATTTAATGTTAGTTTTTTTGGTATGGGGAGGTTGTATCCCCATTGTATAACAATTGTAATAGACCTATTACCATGGTGAGAACCATGGCTATTGGTATAATACCACAATTATGAACCATAGATATAATTGAACAATAAAAATAGTTTTTAACCATGGGAATTGGTATACAAACATGGTTTAACCATGGATATATGTCTATTACCATAGCTATAAACCATGCCAAGAGAACTTCATGGATGATTCTATAAGCACACATGAAAGCAATGTTAATAGAACTATTCTGAAGGTTTTTTACTGTTGTTATAGCATATTCCCTCTTTCCAAACCAAAAGTATCCAAGACCAGACAAACTATGGCTATAGAATAATTTTTTAGTATTTACTAGAAAGGATTGCTGTGGTGGAATATCATTTAGAATTATCCCTATGGTTTTTTTCAGTACATAACATGTTTCATGTATCTTAGTTGATGAAGTATCAGCCTAATCCTGACAATGTGATACGATGGGATAATGATGAGATAGAGATGGTTTATACCTTAGTATATATGCCAGTACAGATTGTGGATAGTCAAGATAAAGTATTATATAGAAAATGTAATGGTTTCGTGTAGGTTATGTGGCTACATGGTAGGATTTAGGAAGTAACCTTGGAACGAGATAAGGAAATGATCGTGAAATGGATCAAGCTCTTTGAGGAAGGTGTTTGTTTTAAAATTTCTGGGGACATAAAGGCTAATAGTGGTGAGAATGTACCGCACTATTTTATAAGTAATTAACCCAGTATTTATCTATTTTATTTATAATAAGTAAATGGGTGATGATTTATAGGGTTTAGAGGTCTTTTGGAATTTTGTTGGGTCTTTTCTAGAGGTGAACGATTAGATTAAATCATGTATTTCAAACCAAATATTGTGAAAATTTATGTAGTAGGCTCTGGGTAGTCTCACGGTTAGGTTCATGGATTTGAAAAACTATGCATACACCTAGGATAAATATTGAATTTAGAGGTAGAGGAGTTTTTGTGGTTAACACAAGACAAAAATTAGAAATAAAGATTTTCGATAAATTATTATTTTTTATTTAATGGAACGTTTTTTTCTGAGGAAGAACCAAACAAGAATTATTCTCATCCCAATGGTTGTGGAAACCATTCCCCTGGATTCAAGAATAATTTGTAGATGTTTCTTGGTGTTTTGAAGCTCATATTTCTTGGTAAGTCTTTTTTCATTATGTTTTTTCTATGATTTTTTTCTCCCCTCTTTTGGATTTATAGATATAATATGTTGGGGATAGATATATGTTTTTGGATACCAATTGGGATGAAATATGACTGTATTGATGTTCAATAATGAGATCTTCAGTGGGTTTTTGGGAGTTTCAACCCGTTTTGTTAAAATATTTGTGTCTTTCTTCATTTATTCCGTAGTTTCTAATATAGGTTGATTCACTCATAACTACTCTGGTTAGAAATAGGAGGCTTGGTTTCAAATGGTTTTAATTTCTAAAAATTTATTGTGGAATTGTGGTTCAATTCTTGGAAGAAGCATTCTTATTTATTGTTTGTGAAATTGTGCAATTTTTTTGAAAATTTATTTTTTGAAAGATTTTTAAATGACGATTTCAATTTGGTTGTTTGGTTAGATTCATGTAAGAATTTTTTTTTGTGAAATATTTGTTAATAAAAATTATTTTTTTTCTATAATGGTTTGGAAGAAATAGTTTTTAATTGGTTTGGAATAAATGGTTGGTGTGTGTTAATGATAATATTAAATGGATAAGAGTGTGAAGTTACACCCATAAAAAATTGGGATGAATAAGGGCATGAATTTACTCCCATCAAATAGTTCACAATGGGACGAATTTGTGAAAGGATGACACACCACTCGTGATTATAAGGAGGTCCATGGTTGAATACATTATTGGATGTGTGGATGTGTGGAATAAAATGGGTTATTCCATAATTTAATTTGGGATGTGGGTGTAATTAATTTTTTGCATTCTTTATTTTGAAATGGATTTATTTGGGGAAAATGTTTTAGTATGGAAAATGTTTGATATTATGATATCATCTCTTTTAATTTTTTTTATATAAATTGTTTTATATGAATGTTTTAATATGTTCAGTCCTAATGGGAGGAGTAAAAAAGTCAATTTGGGAAAACCTACTAAGTTTCATTACTCACCCCCTTCATGAGGACATTGGTGCCTTTGTATATATTTTTTATCATGAAACGAGTAAAGAAAAACAAGCTCATTTATTTGAGATTATTAAAGATTCATTGAGAATGGATTTTAGACATTGATCTTGGATATTTTTGGGAGTTACTAAGCTGGTGTCTTTGGAGTCTTTAGGATTTATTAGTTTTTTCTTCATCTTTGTGGTTTTATATTGATATTGGAATATTATAAGTATGGGTATGTAGTTTTTTTGGGTTATTATACATGATTTAAATTACATTATCTTCATGAATCATACAATGGATGTTGGTTGTGTATCATTGTTGGATATTATTATTTCAAAAATGGGAAATCATCCCCCAACTATTAATAAATCATATAGAATTTATTTCCATCTGTTAAAGTCTTGGGGATATCGCCTGAGGCTAATTATCATTTTCTCCTCGTCTTAAGACAATGTGGAGTGGGGATGTTACAACAAGCCCCCAGGTTTATATAATGCATTGGAAAAAATGTGTTTTTAAATAAAAAAGGTAAAAATAAAGTGGGACTCACAATAGATACCAAAAAAATATGGTTATGTTTTCTGAACCAACTGGTTTAGGAAAATGTTTGGTCACCACCACAACTCTTTAACCCAATATGAAAAATTCATACATGGTGGAAACATGATGATAAAATCTGTTATGATTATCATATTCATATGACATTAAAATATATGACACATTATTCTCACCATGTTACATTAAACTATGTGATCAATTATTTACCACAAGATCTTAAAATGTACTCCCTATGTCTCCATTGCTTGACATAAAACTAAAATTTATCATTGAAATCTTCTAGAGAAACACTTTTACCCATTTAATGACTTCCACCTACTACAGCGTTTGAGTTCCTTGACCATTGCATGTCACCAAAAATGAAATCCTCATTTGAAGATGAGTCTAGCCATCATTCTTACAAATATTCCTACCCAATTTTTTCAATTCCAATGTATCATAACTCTGAGGGTTTTTGACCCTCAAATATCCCCTTTGTAAATCCCTATGATTCTCATCCTCTATAATTTGGATCCTCATCATCCTCCACATTAATATAGGCCCCCTCATCTCAATGGTTCCTAGTCATACTGGCTCACCTTCCATCCTAGGAATAAACTCTGATAGACTATCAATGAAATTTTGACAGATCTCATTTTTCTTACATGGAAAATGATTGCACATCAATTTTTTCCTTATCCTTTATAGAGAAAGAGCTAATACAATGTTCCAAACATGGTCAGTAGTAATCCACTATCACCTTCACCCCCTTTTTGTTCCAAATCTTAGGCATACTGAATCATGATTTTTATAACCCTCCTTTGTTTTTGTAGAATTAAACACCCATAGAATTACCTCATTCGTGCACCTACACATTCTAAGACTACATTCCATATTTTCATAGAGACCCACTCTCCCACCAAATCACTCCAAATCAGGATACTTCTGGGGGTCAATGAAAAATTTGGACTCTATGTGTTTACTCCCTATCTGACACCCTAATATATGTGAGAAATATCCTATTTCTAAATTATTTTTCACAAAAATCATGACTCATGTGGTGTTAGAGATTTAATATTGGTTTATCATTAATAATATTAAGATGAAAAAAATACAAAAAAACACTTTTGATTGTGGGTAATTAATGAAAATTAACATGAAAAGACAAAGTAGAGTCATCCACACATTGATGACTCTCCAATATTTCAAACTATAATAGTGTTTCCTCATTCTCAACACTAAGAATTGAGAAATATAGATTATAAAGCCTCAACCTAGTACCTTCTTATGGTTTTTTGATTCTTGGATAACTCATTTGGTTCTACCTCAGTCATTGGGTAAACCTCATCAACAAAAATACACACACGAACCTTCTCAAACTTGAATTCAACTAAAATATATGCTACCCCCATGAACCTATCCTTATCCACCTCCATAAATTCCATTATCTAGTTGATGGTCTCAATTTTAGTACTAATTTTGTCCTTATGATTTTGAACATACTCTTTCATCCACACATTTCATCTTCAACTACCAATGGGAACCTTGGTTCATTTTGAATTATTATTTTACCTATAATTATCCAAACCTTGATTCTATTAATGAACCTTCTTAGTGAGATATTAATTGGATAGTTCATGGAGACCGCAATGATATACCCATACGGTTCCCTGGTTTAGTATCCACTGGTGCAGGGACCCTATCCATCTGACTAAATATTCTTTTCTAGGTCTGTTGATGATTTTTTATACTAATACCCAAATAATATGATGGAATACATGATTATCATCAGTGACATCATACCCAATTTCATCCATATCCTCAAATGGTGTAGGCTCATTCTCTATAAAATATATGATATAGATAATGTAGGGTAATTATTTGGGATTCACTCAAATGGAATTAGATTCATATTGAGTGGAAAACCATCTTCTTCGGAAATTCCATTGGTGGCACCATATTCACCATCCTTAGGGACACATATCTCTGGAAAACATATATCCATGTCCAATGTGTTTCTATTCGAGGATCGAGTTCACCTCACCATGAATAGATAGCTCTCCAAGGGTTGGCCGAACTACTGTAGAAGGTTACCCAAATCCCTAAATCCTGATTGATTTTGGAGGGTGCATTATCTTGTGAACTATTTCATAGAAAATCAACACATATTTCTCAACACATTTCTAGAAACATATTGGATGTAACTTATGAAATAAGGGAAACATACCTGAGGGAAGTGCTTCAGGGATATGCACGGTTGGGCCTCAAACATGAATTGTACCACTAGAGACCCTTTAGAGTTATTTGTCTCTTAAATAACTATTATGGAACCCCTAATCTATATATGGACAAGGGATTCATAAGATAGATAAAAATGTCAATGTTGGCGAATCATATACATCATAATATCAAGATGAATGGGACTCAATGGTTTGTATTGTAGGGGTACTAAGATCTCAATGGTTTTTCACATCCGGATTCATTCCCTATCATCTACATAAGACATCATCAAGTTTTCAAGTTGATCCCCCCCATAGTTGAGTAGGAGGTTCAAAGAATCAATAAAATTCAATCAAAACTAATCCATATAATCCCTTCCAGTCAAGGCCTTGGGAATAAATTTCATATAGGAATCATTAATTTTATGGAGGCACTCCCTACACTCTCATAAAAAGTTCTCTAACTCACTTTGTATGCATCCTATATAATTCAATATTATTGGTTATAGTATTTAAGGTAAAATAATGTTCAAATTCATAGTTGAAAATTTTTACCTCAAAAAACAAGATCTCAATAATGATGAATTCCTAGGAAGTGACCTCTATATTCTCATGGGAACTTTATCATTCACCATAATAGCACCGAGACTCATTATTATTGTATCTCTTTGAGTTAGCACTGGGAGATAGAAAATTTTGGGTGAGATACATGAGAAAACTTGTCTCCTTATTCCCTAAAGAAAACATTTTGTTCACCTGAGGAGTGATAGGTTGTCCCTACCAATGCCATCATGAAAAGGTTTCCATATAATCTAGGTATATGAACTACAAATAAAAATATCACTCAGTCTATTATTCAAAACAATCATGATGAATAGAAGATAAATCCAATCATGGGTAATATTTCTCCATATATTCTACACTATCTATGATTGATATAACTATCCCAATTCATTACAAATACTAGGGAATAAATATTGACTAGATGACTTTATCGGATAGTGCGACTACATTTCTAACCCACCACAGATTATTATACCCTAGAACGCAATATATATACTTCCTCCCATGGTCTCATCTATTGGATACATTCCCCACTACAGTATGGAGGCCTAGAAGGCCCCTAAAATCCCACAATCATCAATTTTCTTTGAGTCCTTAACAAGAGTCATGTGCCTCAAAGTGCAGCTTGCCTACCATCCAACAGCTCTTATGCCTCATTTTATGATGCCATCTATCTGACCCGATGGCACAATATCATGTCAGGATAAGCTGCTACATAATTATTTGAATAGTTCATGGTGAGGCCATCAAGAGGAGTAACTAGAAATAACATGATGATTTTACTTATATCTTCATCCATAAATACCCCCAAATTCTATGAAGGATACAAGTATTCCACTCCTCAAACACCACATGGTATACTCTATTCTTCATTTTTGGAGTACATTTGAATTAATGAGTTAGTCAGGATTGAGTGTATGTGTCACACAATGTATTTTCATGGAGCAGTGTGATCATTTCTCTACCTTGGAAGGCCTTAAAGTACTCCCTATGATGCTTAATCCACTCATTATTTTCAACCATCTCATCGATTAGGTTTGGGAAATGCTTAAAATTGAATGTCCCAACATTTTCAGTGCTAAATATCACCCTCCCCTTATTGAGGGTTATCGATACGAATCCATAAATGTTGGGGAGATAACGACATAGGATAATGTTTTTTTGTATTTGGGTTTGTAAATTCACACCCCCCAAATTTGATCTATAACCCGTCGATGTAGAAAATGGATTTCTCTATAGATTCACCAAGGAAAATTTCACCTCACAACATGTCCTTGTTAGTGGTAGAGTCTGGCTAGTACTAGGACACCCAAGCTGAATCAATTCCCTAATTTTCAGAACTCCATCATGAATTTTTTTTTCATTTTTGGACCCATTCATGCATCTCTAATTGAGTGTATCCATCCACTATAAAGTGTCTCTATGAACACTATATACTAAACCTATGGCATTCAGTTATTTATAATTTACCCCCACTATTTGATTTTTATTGACACCAATAACTTTCATTAATATCCTTGAATCCTACCATTCCATTCCACTAGATATTTTTTATTTCACCCAAACACAATCATTACTGAGATGTTTAATTACATTTCCAACCATCTCTTGAACAATATGTATTTATGTAACATGGTCGGATAAACTAACATTGCTCCCTACAAACACTGTAGGGTCCCTATAAGGATCAAAATATAATGTGTTTTACCAAAATTATTAAATAATGAGTTGAATTAATTATAATCAAACTCGGTCATTGGAATCATTCTGACGTAGTGTGGGTCCCATAAGAAAATTTGTACAATCACAAGATAGAGGTGCAATATGTACACATCTGGTGTCCAACAAATGATATGTTCCAAAGGAAACTATAGTATATAATATATGTGGAATTGGTATTCCCATACTAATTCATACAACCCTATATAAAAAATTTCTTCACCTTTCTCATGATAAGTGAATATTACCCATTATTTCCATGCCCACACATCGATGATGTTACCCCCAACTCATAAAGGGAATTCTTCATACTGCACAGATGGTTGTTCTTGATGTTGGCCTGAATGATAACTGAACAATGGGCTAGGAATTTTTTATTTTAAGTTTATTACCATATTCAAAATCCCTGTATACCTACTAAAGTTTTATATATAGTAAACTTTAAATTCACTATTTAGGTGACTGGAAGGTGTAATGATCTAGAGGGTAAGCTCATCAGGATAGAAAAACCTAAATCATAGCATGTTCAAATACAAGGTTGGAATAAACATTTAATATAGTAGTACAAAGTTATATATATTTAGTAATTATAAAAGTATATTAAATCTCTTTTACACCTTCAATAGTCCTATTAGTTGTGATTTTTCATAAACAATCATCCATGACTGGGAAATTTTAGGATTTCTGGCCATCTCTTCCCACAGAGCAGCGGCACCAACACGGTGTTCATCTTGGTTTTCCATCTTCAGATGAATCTGAGAATTCACTAAGGCTACATTTTAATAATATTGGGTTTCTCAAAAATATTTAATTAATTTTTAAATTTTTAATATTCTTGTGTAAATGTATAGCATGTGATCTCAAGGTTCAATCGTGTTAAAGGACTTGTTTTGACATGAGAGAGAAAAAGATCAACAGTTCTCAAAAATTATTGGAGTTTCAGATATGATAGTCTAATCATTGAAAATAATATTATAGTGAACATATGAGGGACTCCCATGGAATCTATATATGAATGAGACCCTTGGTTTTTTTATTTTTCAACCTCTTTTAATGAAAAAAATCTAATGGTTTTTGTCAGTTTTGAAACTCACCACATACATCTGTGTTTTCCTCGAAACAAGACCTTTTAGTTCCCCATCAAATCAAATTACATAGGATAACTTTTTTTGAAACAAAAAAAATCAACCCTATAATGGGATTTTTTATAATAAATAAAGGCATTCCCTAGCCTAATTTTAAATTTTTTGACAAAAGGGAGAAAAAGCGCACAACATTTGGTGATTGTGTGCAACTGAATATTACATTTCACAAATAACATGTCTAAAAATGTAACGATTAAAAATGATATGTTTCATATGATTCATGGAGGTCCCCAAATTCCCTGAAGACGGTGGTTCATGTGAATAGACCATTTCATGACACCCTGACCATCTTGAAAACCATTTATGTGAAAGAGGCTCTGATAAACAGAGACCTTCCACAAAGCACTCCTTACTATAAATACATGACTATCATGCATAAAATATTTTTGAAATAGATAATGTTTGACACCTAGATCCCCAATATCATCTATAAATAGGGAATCTCCCCTTATTTATGGTATTACTCTGGAATTTGAATTTTTACCTCTCTCTCATACAAACCAGGATTCCTTAATGATCACACAACTCAAAACATCATGGAACCCAAAAAGTAGAGAAATTTCATGACTAAACTCACATGGGAAGATAAAACAAATTTTTTTTGAATATTTTACTGATAATAAATTAAAAAATTTCCTCACATTGTGTTAAATATGTTTATTTATAAAATATTTTGGATTATATTATTTATTTAAAAATTTGAGGAAAATTCATGTTTGACCCATTAAAATTCACTATATAATTACGAACCTAACTATTTTGATATGTATTATTTGAAATTAAATTTTTTTAAATATGTTATTGGCTTATTTGGATGCAACATTCATTTAGGACATTTGAGCTAAATCATGCATTTGGTTAGTGAAAATGGGCCATGAAGTCAAAGTTGGGAATGACTTGCCAAATTGGACAGTAGTTATGTATTTGGGTCCCAACATCTTCAACCTTGCATATATTAGGCCCCAATTTCGAGATGCAATCTATGAATCACTTTCTCATTAATAATCCTTTGGGAATTATAGCTGATTCATGCGTTTTGGTGGTAAAATGGGTCGTTGAAGTTGGATTAAAATATTTGGCTGAGATTCCCCATTTACACTTGAAACCACTTTGAACCTAGTCTCCCCATCAATAAATAAATTTGTGTTTTTCACATTTGGAGGGGTTTTGAAGTGAATTTTGAAGTTTAGGGAATATTATAATTTGATACAATCCAATTATCCATCGATTTCAATAAGGGTATCTCTTCAAGAAAGAATACCTTCGACGAAGCCTTCTTCTTCTTCTACATCAAGTTGTAATATTATTGTTTGCATAATATACTCATTATTTCCTATTTAATTTCTTTTTTATTACTATATTTTGTTCACTTATATTATTCATTAATAATCCTATTTTTTCTATAATTCAATAGTAGGAACACGACTGGGTTATACCCTTTCTAAACTCTTTTGAAAGTAAAGCATTTCTACGATGATTATGTCACCCATGGAAGAGTAGTTTTTTTAGTAATCGATCTTACTCTCACAATCTTAATTAATATATTTTGAATAATTGAAATACTGTAATTAAATTAATATGATATTTTAATTGAGTTTTTAAATTATAAGAAACAAGGAAATAAATTGAACAATTAACAAAAAAACACGCGAGGTTGAGATTTTGTGTAAATTGTGAGAGCACGAACTTAATCTATAAGAACAGCACACAAGAGAAATTTACAGAGTTAAAATATAGTCCCTAATATCAATCCAAACCTTATTTATATAATGTATTTATACCATAATTTACCAATGACCATAAACTAGATTTAGAACGATGATCAAATAAGGGTGATGCGATTGTATGATCTGAAGTTTCCCTACGGTTTTACTCTTTTAATCTTTGTGCTAAAGTTAATTCTCGTAGGGTTTGAGGGTTAAGCAATTTGGGGTCATTATTAATTAGATGTTAACTTAAATTATAATTATTAATAAATAAGGTAATAGTTGGAGTAATATCGTTTACACTTTTTAAAATACTTCTTAAAAACAATATCAATTTGTTGTGTCTCTTTAATCCAACTTAATTTCAAAAATAAAGACAAACAAATACAATCTTCACCCAGAAAACTTCTTATACATTTATAAAAGATAAACACCCCCCATAATTTTAATTAGTGTTCTTCTTTTCTTTTATTTTATTTTCAAATTACCTTTAATATTTTGTTAAATTTACTTCATCCTTTAAGAGACGTCCTTGGTCAGCCACTCTACTGCACCTAAGTACCCAACAATCGCAAATCATTTGAGAGCTCCCATGATAACAACTTTCATGGGCCCTAAATTTTCTTGTATAATTTTTTAAATTTCCTCAAACCAAATACATTTATGCATAAATGGGTTTGAATAACATGAATTTCCTTTACATAACCCTAGAATTCATGTGAATTCAATATTTGTGTAATCTTATGCCCCCTATATTTAGGGAATGTAATTATTTTAGAACCTATGGTTCATGAAAACCCTATATAACAGCACAACTGTAATATTTAATGAAATAAAATATGGGTCCTTGCACTAATTTCTCCATCTAGAAAATATTGTTGTGTGAAAGTTGAGTTCTCACACACCCTACACCTTTTCCATTTTGGTAAATCAATGCCTCTATCTATTACATGATTGGTATAAAAACATCCATGTTTGGACTCTTTTCAAGGACAAGATTGTTTTATTGCCTTTTACTCAAATCATAGGAATTATAATACCTATTTCTTATAATAATATGCACCCTAACTGTGGGAGCCAAGATTTAAACTCATCCATGGTGATTTTTATGACATTACCTGCCCATAGGTGCATGAGAAATAGATATGTAATACCCTAAGGTTTCATATTCAAGGGAAAATACCCACTATTCCTAGTGGGGAGGTCTTATACTAGATAATCCTATCCAACTTGGAAATTTTCTCCCTTGGTGTATTTCCCACAATGTCAAAGGTGTATGATGTAAAATTATAAATCCCAACATCTTATTTATGTGATGTTAAACTACATGATAATAACCTCAACACATGATGTAAAACAATTTTCATACCATATATAACAAGAATGGTATTCCCCATGTACAATCATCATGTGATGATGCACTTTTCCCAACCCATAAAAGATCCTCCAATTCAAAAAGCTTCAATTCTTCATCCTCATACCATCCTTCTTCACCATAGGATGTCCCTCCATATTCAGGCTATTTACTTACATAATCCCCACACAATCCCACATTGTTTCTCCATCTATTACGTAAGCATACTTATTGTATGACGTTAAACAACATGGACCGGTACATTGAAATGACCTTAACATGTGGCATCAAACTATATGGTTTTTTATTTATTTCCCTTAAATAGGGTACATATGTTTCCTCCAAGTCGTTCAATCTTGAAATCTCAAAAAAACTGGGATACCTCCCTGAGATTGAATCCAAACACCTAAACATTCACATGAGATATGAATGTCATTCATTTGGAAAATTTAAACATTAGAGTGTGACCATATTTCCAATTGTAACACACTAAAATACACATCTTCTACATAGTTTAAACATATTCCACAGTGGAACATAGAAAAAATCACCTACCTCTCTAAAGTGTGAACATATTCTCTATATGGACAAACTAAAATCTACATACCACTTTATAGTTTGAAAATATTACCCTTGGAAACACACTAAAATCGACCAACTTTTCCCCACAAGATATTAAGCATGGGACCCACCTTTCCACACAATACAGTAAACTTATGACTATCTTATCCCGACTTGAATTTAAACCTGTAACACACCTAAAACCACTACCCCATACAATAATCATGGGATTCCTATATTAAAAGACTCGGATTACATACACCAATGGAATGAACTACCATGTTTTTAACATGTCATTATTTGGTTTGTGTGCCTAATATATATCACACTTGATATGCCCATAAAACTATGAACACTATATTGGATCCAAACTGACACAATATCCATAAATTATTTGATATTAAAAAGGTTACGGTCTACCCTAACCAAAGGATGTTTCCATTTTACTGATAGATGTTGGATAATTAATCGACATACACCTCAAGATAAATCTAGGAATGATTTTCATAAACATGAAATAAATCATTAAGTGAGACCAATAATAGGAAATTATCTATGATGAGGAATCTATGGTTTTAGTTCCCTACATCCCATCGTACCATTTCAACATAGGTGAAAATATCACAAAAAATAGTTGTAGTAGATGTTATCCTTTTGAAATATGGATTGTATTGTAAGAAATAGAATAACCAACCATTCCTTAGTGATAAAGAATTAGAAACAAATACAAATCATGATCAATTTATTTAATAAATTTCCATTGATTTATGTTACTTATCTTTCCATTGTAATTATTATTTTTTTACCCACAATGACATCCATTGTACATAAACCTTATTGTGCATCTTAGAAATCCCCTTATTATTTTTTCCTTTCCATAGGACATATAGAAGGATATTATGAAGAATTTGGAGAATGTGAAAATGTTTCTTATTATATGTATTTTATATTTCCTATAAAATATAGGAATCATATATGTATATGGTTATTCAAGAACACTAAAATAATTAGTACTTCTATATGGGATACCTTGTATCTTATGTAAATGTGATAAAATAAAATCGACTTTGGTAAAATTGAGTGAGGTTTTCAATAGTTTGTATTGGAAGAAGTTCAATAGAATATTTTCGAAAAACATTTTAAATGAAACTGTAGACATGATATTTTATAAAATATCATATAGTATTTGATATTTTTTATAATTACAGTTATTTTTATTTTATTAAAAAATATTCATGATAATTTTGAGCTACCTTAGTGGGTGCCATTATTTAGTGATGAATCCTTATAGATGAAAGGGAATCAATAATTATTATCTATGATGGGATTCCCCTTTTGAGAAAGACAATATATATAATGTGAAAACATATTATATCATGGCCATATTAGGTTATATGACTCATATTATGATAAATAAAAATGATCATGTTGAGAAAAATATTTTTCCATTCTTTGTTTCAACTCTGTTGGTTCACTACATGCAATAGAAACCTCCATATTTTAGTGGAACTACTAATTCATTAATAGATGAACAATTGATAAGGTCCCTCAAAAATATATTCTTGTCATTAATATTTTGTTATTAAATATTATGAATGAGCATATGATATTCTATAATTGTGGGAGTGAACTTGAACTCCCAATGGAAGTTGCATTCATCATATGGGTTTTAGTACCTATTCATGATCCTTGTATTTCAAGGTTAAACTGAAAATAAACATTTAAGGTATGTATATTGTATGTGATTTTGTTTTTGTCATTATAGAAGAGTTTTCTAGTCAACCTCTGAACTATTAATTTTATTGTTATATATCCCATACATGGTGCTACAAACATTTTAAATTGTATATATAAAATTACCCATATTTAGTTGAAGTAATTGAAAAAGAATCCCCATTAGAATATAAATAATAGATTCATTTTTTTCCAATGATTCACCAAAGGGTGAACATTTCCTTTTTATTTATAATAAATATTGATTATTGAATATTTTCACTAATTTTCAGGAACATATCATAATAAATAGTTAGTAGAGATATCCTCTACCTCATATCGATGAACTATTTTATAAATTACGAGGTGCTAAATATTTTTCCAAGATTGATATTTGATTTAGATATCATTAATTATGGTTCAATAAGGATGATATACAAAATGAATCCTTTTATATGAGGTATAGTCCTTGGGAATTAATAGTAATTATATATTTACATTTGAATTATATTGAAATCATCATTGATTTAATGAACATATTCTTTATAGATTACCTTGATCAGTTTGGGGATGTCATTATAGTTGATATTATTATATATTTTAAGAGAAATGAAGTGAGTGATTTCTTTATTGTGCAGAATAACGTGATAATGGATAAGTTGTATGATAAATTTAACATGTTTTTTATTTTCATCAGAAAGATTAATTATTGGGTCAAATAATCAAAAATGAGTGTATATAATTTGATCCTTCAATGATAAAAGTTATTGAAAAATGGACTTGACAAAACATTGTAACTACGATATAATGTTTCCTTAAGTTGTCCTGATAGTATTTAAAAATTGTGTGATCTTTATTTTGGATATATAATCGACATACCATGTTGACCGGATGGGATCCTGGTTCTCGTGGATAGTGGAATGTGGTGATAATATGAAACCAGAGAATAGGAGGTATTTCAATTAACCAGATCCTATAGTACAATGTAGTGTAAAAGGATTTTTAATCCACAGTGTTGATTAAAATAAGTCACTCGGAATGACGTAATGAAAACATATTCCTCTCATCAATTAAAAATTCATGAGAAACACTACAAGAAACATGATTTGGAGCTGTAAGTGTTGAATTTTTCATTGAAGATAAGGAGGTGTTATCTTTATGGTCAAAGGTAGGATATTTATACTACTAAAAGAAGTGTGATGTATATATTTACAAAAAATGAGTTGAATATGTTGCATGGGTGATGGATGGAGTTGATAAAATCATATTACCTCTCATTAAATAACCATCATTGGATGGAAATCATGGTGTTTAATTCTCTGAGTCGAACTGATCATGATAGTGTGTCTAGGATGATTATATAAAGAAAAGAAATATCTAAATATTGGAATAATATGGATCATGAAATTATGATAAAATGTGTTTTACGTAATCTTTTAAAGGTTAATTTTCAATCATCTATCCATTAGAATATTAATAAGGAGTTGAAGGAAGATGTGGAATTTTAAAATAAGTTTCGGAATGTGTCTAAATTTGACCACGATCATGGTGGACTGATAAAGTTTAATATCTAATTATGTGTTCTTTCAATTCCATTATTGAAGAAGATACTCTATAAATATGAAATATCATCATGATATATTCTTCTTTGAAGTAAAAACACTTAGAGAGATACAAAAGAGTATTTCTTGTGGTATAAAATGAAAAGGGAAATTTAAGAGTATGTATCATGATATTTTTTGTGTTGAAAGGTTAAGGATAAGAGATATAAGTCAAATGGGATGTTACAACCAGTACATATACTTGAATGGAAAATGAAAAAAATTGCATGGATTTCATTATCAGACTCCAGAAAACCCCTAAAAGGAATAAGGATATTTGGATTACAGGTGATATCCATATAGAATTAGTGAATTTTTTCGGTATTAGTGAATATTTATATCTTGAATATATTACTCAAATATACATCAAGGATTTTTTGATATTTCATGTTGTGCATCTCTAAATTGTATCTGATAATGACTTGAGGTTTACTTCGATGCTTTAAAGAATCGTTTTGTAGGATCAAGATGTATATTTTATTTTCAATACTTCTTATCACCCTAAGAGATATTTTTAGTATGAGAGGGTCATTTAAACACTAAAAGACATGTTGACACTAAAAATGTTTTTGGGTATAATTTTCTTACAAAAATATTATTCTGTATTGCACTTAGATGAATCAATGTGAATACCCATATAGAAGGAAGTGTTGAACTACAACATGTTGGGTCAATATTAGAGAAATAACGCTATTTAAAAATTATCTTTATGATGAAATAGATGATAATTTTAGATACATTCCACACCAAATATGGTTAGATAAATATTGAAAAAAAAATTATTCTAATTTTTTTTTTCCATATCATGGGTTAAAAGTTGGAGACAAGGTATTATTATGAATATCTTCTTCAAAATTTGTCTTCTTACAGGAAAAGAATAGAAATATAAACTCAAGATATCTCAATCCGTTGGAATTACTAGATTGTACTGGTGGGGTTTCTTCATGGAACTAATATAAAATATCTCTCATGTTCGTGATGTTTACCATGTATCTCTTTTGAGGAAGTACTTACACGATCCTTCACATGTACTATTCTAAGAGAAAATTACACTAGAGTAAGACCTCTATTATTAAAAAATGTTATCGATATTATATTTCGTATAATGTTATAAGAAACAAGAAATCTAATATAGTCAATTTTTTTTCTAAAAACCATGAATTTTAGGAAGAAATATGGAAATCCAAGGATGTGATGAACTAGATGTATCCTTAGTTGTTTATACTGGAGTGATGGAAATTAGAAGCATCTATTACTATAAGGGGTATAAAATGTTACCTCTAAATATTTTGTGACAAAAGTATATTTAATTAAATTTAATTTCATTAATGGATTTCTTTACACAGAACACCATGCTTAAATGATTTTGGGAAAATGATTAAAAAGTTATTACATGAGAGTAATTTCACAGCCATTGGATTGAATGGTATTAATAATATTAAACACAATATGATAAAAGAATATCTATTTTATAAATCTTAAATTTATTGATTAATTTTGTATAAATAATTAGTTGATTCGGAGTAAATCAATTTTATTATTTAATAATATGTTTTCTTCAAAAAAAAATTATTACATTTTGTGAAGGAATTTTATAATTAGATTAATTTTATATTTGGGATTTAATTTTATAAAGAGGTTATAATTTTTTAAATACTATTTAGAATATTATCTTTGTTTTAATTTTTGTATTTTTCAGAAAATATTTAATGTTTAGTGATTATTGAAAAAATAATGATTACTGTAAATCCTTAATTTTTCATCAAATCAGGTAATTTAAAAGGTCTAATATATTATTATTATTTGATTAAATATATATAATAACTATTTTATTTAAAAGTAATAAATTAATTACATTAGTATTATCATTTTACATTATACTAATATAGTCCATTTTTTAGGATTAAAAAACCGTCTTTTAGAAAATTGTTTTTCGTTGCATTTTTTGGGTTTATTTTAATTTTTTTCTAAATTGAAATAATTGAATTCGATAAAATTTATTCAATATTTTCCATCCGAAGGTATTTTTTAAAATATTGTAATTTTAATTTTAGTCTGTATGAATAGTGACAGTGGTAAAATGTATCACCTCATTAAAGGTTAAATAGTGTAATTAATGTTAAAAACTAATAAGATAAGGCATAAAATTCCTTAAAAAAATTTCCTTTATTTCATTGGATGAGTCTATTTTTTCCATAATAATCTAAAAATCGAAACTATTACCTTTTGGTTGCACTTAACCATTATTTTGACATTTATTATATATAGTTAAAGGATAAAATAAAAAATGCCACTCTCTTCTTCTAATATATATAATATTTTCTGACAGGAAAAAATCAAATTATTTTTAATTTAAAATTTTTAATTTAATGAGGATTTATTTTTTTAATTTTTATTTTTTATTTTTTAGTGATGAAATAATTACCATATAATCTTATGCAAGGAAGACACAATGTTTGTGCAGGCACTGGAAAAAAATCAACTAAATTATTTTAGAAACTATAAAAGTAATATTTTTAAAGGATTTTTATTTTTTACAATAATGTTAGAGATACATAGTTCATATTAATGATTATTTAAAATTTAATATTCAAATTACATTTTTATCATGATGTATTTAAATCAATGAAAATGAATAGTTCCAAAAATGAAACTAATTATATTTTATAATCAATAATATATTAATAAAGTATTAAAAGTTACAAAAAAATTATTTTAGACCTTGTAAATGGTATATGGTTTTAAATATCATCTATTTTCTAGTTATGTTTCAATTTTACTTTTAATGTGCATCTCATTACCCCAAATTATTAAAAACATTATTATTGTAATAATCATCAAAAGGGTTGGTGGGGGGTTAAAACTAAGCGATATGGGAAAAAATGTAACAAAAAACATAATAAAATTTATTTTGATGAGATTATTTATACTCATCCATATTTTACTTTCTTATTATATCAATTTGGATCTATTTTTCAATTACAATGAATTTTTATTAATTTAATTTTTTATGTAATTACAAGAGTTCCCATCCCCTCACATATAAAAGGACACCCTTTTCTCCCCATTTTGAGAAACCATTATAAAACATCACATAAAAAAATATATTATCAACTTTTCTGGAAACATATTACTAGTTATTAACTTCATAAAAACTTATTCCATGATTTCTTGACAAGGAATCAAAATAAGTCTATCGAAGATGAGGTAGTTATCTTTACAGACCCTTTCATGCTTATTTTATATTTTATTTCAATAAATCGGTTGTCAAAATCATAAAATATTAAATCTAGTAATAATATTTTATTTTGAGTATGGGGAATAGATTTTTCATATATTTTTCAACCTATGAAATGTGAAAACTTTTAACATGCTTGTGTACGTCTTATTGTGTCCTCATAGCGGTGTAATTTAGTTTTCATCACCACCTTTCATGAAATTTTATAAATATATAACTGAGGAATATATGCGGTATGTATAAAATAATTATACTTATGAAATTATAATATCAATTATACCATCTTACCTTCCAACCCGTTGGAAAATTATAATGTGTCTTGTGCATACGTGTGGATTTCCACCTCCACCAAGTAATTTGAACCATTATTCTATTCCACCATACATGCATGGTAATGAAGATATATTTAATGAATATATATGATATATATATATAATAATTTTTATTTAATGTTAAATTATTATTTTCCTTTATTTTCTTCCATTCGTTGAAAAAGTGGAAACATCGTTCTTTTGTACATACGACCTACCATCTCCATTAATAGTTTAATTAATTTTTCATTCAATATCTTTTATGTTTGAAAAAATTATATATAATTAATATATATTATATGTATATCATGATTAAAATTTTTGAGATGAGGGATCCATAATCAATGTATAAGGACCAGAACCATCAAACCAAAATTCTCATGAAAAAATGAAGCAGTTAATGCCAAAAATAGTAATAACAATAAATTATTGTTAAAACAGGAAATAAAATGTTATAAATAGATTTTATTAATATTATTGAAATTTATATTATTATGGAATGACATTATAATAAATCTAAATTTTTTATATATGTGTTTAAAATTACTTATGAGTTAATTCAAAATTGAGGTAATGGATTTAATCTCAATTTCCACTCCATTGAGACGTAATTATAATTATACACTTATTTAATTTTATGTGGCATATATAATAACAAATGAATTTATTTAATATATACATATATATTTATATATTTATTTATTTATGATGATTAATTATTTAATTTATGGTTACTCTTTCAAGGGGTATCTATTTTAAAGTTACCAAATAAGTAATGATGTATTTTATAATCTCATTTTTTGGGATAGCGTTTATTTTTATTGATGAATAATTATAATATGTCCTTTTTAAAAATAATTTATTTTCATTCGTCTAGATATTTAAGTATTTTCCATGTTTTGATTAATATTTTCTTATAGTTGGATCTTGAATCAAGAAAATATGTTTTTAAACCAATATTTTATCTTATTTATTTATCGATTATAATTTTCATCTATGTCATTATTTTTAAATATTCTTTTCCAAAAAATATTTTTGTATACATAAATGATTTATTATGGAAATTTTATGTTCTCAGTGAATTTCTCCAAGGATTTAATGGAATCCTTCTAATGTTTTATAAATGGGTTATTTTTTACTTTCATTATAAAATTTCAAAAAATATGTTTCTATTTTACATATATAACAACAACAAGAAATTATTTCCACCTTATCTATTTTACAATATTTTTCTTTTTCAATTAGTTTGGAATGGTATTTAAAATATAACATGTTAATGAAAAATTATTTTTATGTTTCCCTGATAAAAACATTTATTCACAAAAATACATGAATTTATTAGAAAACCTTTATTTTTAATGACTTAATCATCATCTTTTATCTCTTAATATTTTTATAATCATTTACATTCTCTTGAAACATTCAATTTCATGTTATCATATTTCATTAGAAATTTCATTTTTCTTAAATATCTATATTCATTGTTTAATTGATATTCTTATTAACTAAGATATATCACTACTAAAAATAAGGGTTATCCCTAAGCTGTTATACCAATTGTTTTCCATAACAGTTGGTAAAGGGTATTATATTATTGGCTATTGGAACAGTTGGATAATGGCCATTTACATTGAACACCCTAAATCCCTTAAACAACCTCTCTCTATCGAGATCCACTTATCCAATCCCATCTTCACCTCACGACTCCCTTCTCTAATCCCTATATAATCTCTCCCCTCCTTTCTACCACTCTCATACGGAATCCACCTTTCAACCGCTCAAATCCCCCTTGCACTCCCCTCATCCCATATCGAATCCCCCTCACTGATACTCTCATCCTCCTAGCACTCCCAACCTCCCATCCCAACTCCCCCCACCTCTTCCCACCACTTTTCTCTCCCCTCTTCCCATCCCAAGCACTAGGACCCGCTGCTCATGCCTCCCTCGCAAACTCTACTCTCCCCATAAAATTCTCAATTCGTGAATAGAGAGGTCAACCAGCTCCCCCTATCCTCTATATCTTCTCCATTAAAGGATAACTTGAGTAAAATTTGACATTTTCAGCCGGTAAGATATTCTACCACCCTCTAGAAATATTTTCCTTATGATATTTTTTATTTCATAAGTTTTTGTTTTAGTGTTATTCATTGATTTCATTAAAGTGTGGTGAAATCATTAATTTATGATTGATATTTTTTTATCACTAGGAATAGTGGAAGCCAATATTGTGTCTTCATGTTTTTGCACATCAATCAATTTTGGTATGTCAATGTCTCATATTCTGTGAAGGGATTTTTTTTAAAAAACCCAATTTATTAGCTATTGAATATGTATTTTTAATTGGTTCTTTGTGAAGACTTGATTCAAAGATTCATCGGGAGTTAGATGCACATTTTTGTTGATGGTTTTGACATAGAATAATTTCTTGGTGAGTTGATAGATAATATGAAGGGGTTCAATTTAATTAATTAAATAATTATAGCTTATTAATAATTGTTTCTCGATGTAACTTAGATGCTTAGGGTGATTCGATGAGCCTGTTTGATTAGGGGAGTGGTTAGATGATCTTGGAGGGCCTTGACAGCTTATGTTGGCCATTGGCATCAAAGTGGAAAATCCTTGGTAAAAGGTAATTGACCTTAAATACATATTTTATAAAATTTACTTTTGTTTTATTATGCATGTGGATTCTCAGGAATGCCATTGAGGTTTATTCCCATTATTTATTTATTTAAATAAAATTTTCTATTTAATTCAAAATGATTAATTAGTATAGCTAAAATCCTGGGGTCACGAACAACCCTTCTATTATATTGTGACACTTACCAAATTTTAAATTTTTAATCCATGTTTACAACCCCATTTAAGTGGGTTTAAAACATGTTTGTTGTTATTGTCGTTTTTTCAACTAAATTCATTTGGTGTGTGCATTTTTTACCCTTATAAGTCTGGGTAAGTGATTCCTTTTTTTTCATTTAGCTGATGAATTTTTCATTATAGTTTTGTCACTATAATTTGGTATTCCCTCTTAATATTATCCATCCTTTTAATGATTTGGTTTCTTTGTCTACTGAATAATATACTACTTACTGATCCATCTTAGATTTTAAGATAACAGCCATTGACCAAGATAGAAAATGGATCAAACTCCAAATTTGTAATACTACTTGTTAGGAGAGATTTAAGATAATCACAACAGGTATTCTCTCTTATCATTCAAGATATGTAATTTAGATCCCATATGTTTCAACATAAAAAATATTTATTTTTTGGATGATTTTCAAAACAAGATTTATCTAAAAAAGAAAAAGTTATTTTTTCTCAAGAAACACTATTGCATATCTCTAGTGATCCAATTCTACACATGGATCTGATGATGCTATTTTTTATCAGTACTATACTAGATAAAATCATACTAAAATTTTGAATTATCTGTATTTTCTGTATTTTATTTAAAATATCTCTCTCTAATCTAAAACACACACTAATCACTTCACAAACATTTGACTCAACTCCAAATATACCACGACACCATCAATTTCACTTGAATGTATTTTTTAAACACACCCCTAAACATTATTCCCATGAAACCTTTATATTCATATTCACTATATAATTATACTTTTCTTTTATCATAAAGACATAATGTGTTAAATGAGTGAAAATCCATAGAAGTAACCAATCAATAACATCAATCTTTAAGAGAAGATGTCCTTGGTTTCTAGAAATCATCCTCCCACTCAAAACTACACCCAAGAATATATTGATTATATTTTTATGATCCAGAGTCTCTTTATCAAGATATTGTTTATTGAAAAAGATATCATTCAGTACAAATGTTATCTCACTCCATTCATGACATTCAATCTTCATAAAATGTTGTGGTGTACATGGATTGTACACTAAAACTACCTTTCATTGATTACCCTAAGAAATGACTTTGTCTAATGGAACTTGACCAAATTAAAAATCTAATGTATACTTAGGAACAATATATAACTCACTTTCTATTATTTTTATATTCAAAGAAACACCACTGTCTCTAAATACTCGAGCTTGTCACACATTCCACGTACTACATTCATCATAATTTAACAATCAATGTAATTATACTATAAAGGTAATAAAGGGTTTTTCTTCACCATAATACTTCCCATATAATTGTTTCATAAATAGTAATGCACCAAAATTCTAACATGTAATTTCAACATTAAATGAAAACCACAACACATTGGGCTAGCTAGAGATAACCTAAAAACTGTCTGATGAAACTCACTCGAGAATTTAAGGGGAAAAGAATACTCTAAATAAAATTATTTCATATTAAACATGGTTTCCATAGAAAAAAAATATCCCTATAATATATAAAAACAAAACATACCTCAAAATTATTATCCTTTAGATTATACTACATGTTTCCCATGTTAAATATCAATCTTGAAACTATATATTCATCTGAAAATCTCCATAGTACCTCTATAGATATTCCATCTCACCAATGTTGATATGTTTATTGTTATCATCTATATAATTAATGGGCACATTATACAACCCTATATATGGGAAATAACTGATATGTAATTTCTTTGTAGGTCATAACAGTGTAAAATACCCCCGTACTTACCTCAATTGGACCTTTCCTAACCTACCTCAATTAGGATTGCCTCAAGAATAACAAACCATGATGAACCAAAAGAAATGAAACCAAATAATATTATAGAGAGTAAATCCACAGTGAGTTGAACTAAATAAAGTGAAACCATATAAACCTACAATGGATAAAATAAAACTAAATAAAAAATAGAATTAAACATTTAAAAAAATGCAAAAACAAACCAAACCATATTTGTGAAAATATAAATCAAATCAACCAATATAGATCTAGATTGATAAATATCAAGAAAATAAAATTCAAATAGAAAAACATGAATGAAACATAATAATAGTAATTCAATCTAATCTAACTTGAACTAATCTGATATTATAAATGATGAAAAAATTTGAACAAAATATAATTACTTCATACCAATTTGGTTACGACTAACATGAACTAAAATAATCTAATCTAAACAAAAATTTATATTAACCAAATTTAACAAAAATAAATCAATTAGAACCCAAATGAATAAAATATTCCAATCTATTATAAACAAAAAAAAGAAAAATTAATTACAATGAATATTTACCAAACTAACTTATATCAAACAAGAAAAAAATAAGTTAAAACTGCATCCAAACATGTTATATACCATTTCTAGGAAGATTTATTTTTAATTAACAAGAGTTTACTATAACACCCCAAGCTTCCACGGTACGTTTCCCTTTGAATAATGAAATGGCGTGCATTGTACGCAACTTCGAGATTCTAACACACAACAACCAATCAATATAGCCTTTATGAATAGTAATACCTACATTTTAAAATTTTAGAAATTTTATCTCTCAAAATGAACTTCATTTTTGGATTCGGGGTATCGAATTTAGCCTAAGGTAAAATTTTGTTACTTTTCGAATAACTTTAATATTTTGATGAATAGTGAAAATTACTAAATTTTAATTAAAAACAACTTTTTTAATCAAAATAACTAATAGTGATAAATTATGGATTTTAGTGGTTTTAAAGTATATATAGAATATATATTTTTACCATTTAATACAATTTTGGTCATTGGACATAATTTCACAATTAAACCGGACATAAACAAGTTTCAATCTTTTGATAGTTATTATATCTTAAAAACACGATTTTTGTTTTGACAATGAGAATTAGTTTTAAATTAAATTCTTCCACTTATGTGTTTTGAAATTGTAAAATTGGATTCCATATTTGGAATCAGTATTTCCAAATTTTGTAAATAGGTAACTTTTATTTTTAGACATTTTGAATAATTACTTCGGTAAATATTTTATTTACCATGGTTAAAGGGTAAATCTGGTAAATAAGGGTTACAAAATGATATTATAATAATACTAAATTACCCTAAAACGTGTCCAAACCTTATTGGTGGATACATGTCCAACCATGGTCATCTTTGGGTTGATTTTGGGACCCCATGGAGTGACTTGTATGTGATAGGGACACTTTATTTTAATTAAGTTAAAATAAATACAAAAATGACATAAGCATGTATCTTTTAGAAAAAAAACATTTACATAGGGTTATATATGTTTTATTTTCGACTATAAATATTCATTAGAAAGATAAGAAGATTTCCTACATAATTGTTTTTTATTTTTAATTTTTAGACATTATATACTTTAATTTATTTATTACACAATGGTGATCCAGTAATTACCTAATTAATTAAAAATTAGAATAATTGATTTTAAAAATACTCAAATAAATGTAATTTGAGACTTTTTATAAATAAAATTAATTTTATAGGATAATATGACATGTTATTATTTAATTAATTAACTTTTTAGAATTAATCATTCTGTTATGATTTTTACAAAAATAAATTATTGAATAGTTTCAAAATTGAAATAAAATAGTTTTTAAAATAAATATTATATTATTAATTGATATTAAATTCCTAAAAATATAAGGTTCGTACAAGAGACTTATATCATGATATTTGTATCTTTAATTGATCACTTGGGGGTCTCTTGGATGTATATAGTAAGTTTATTAACCATATAATATAAAAATATAAAGAGATATTGTAAAAGTGAAACTAATTATCTAAGAATTAATACTTAAAGATAAGGTTAATATAGTAACCCAAACCTGTATAAATCCTATTGGTTGAGTGGTTTTCGACCTATAAACACCTTAAACTTTAAATAATCCACTTTTTATCCATTGGAAACCGAATATGAATTTATTATAAAATAATATTTCTATCTTTTCCAAAGGTGCCCCTCACCCCTCTTATAAAAAGGAACTCCTCCTTCTCAATAATTCCCACCTTCAAAGCCTTTTGGTTCGGCCAAAACCTTATCAAATACTCTTTAAACTTTCTTCACTACAACCTAGAGGCCTTAGTTTGATCTGAAAGCCAACTTATGGAGCCCTTTTGATCAAATCAAAAGAAAGAACCTGAAGAAGAGGTAATGTTTTCACCACCCTCTTTCAAGTTCCATTCTTCTTCAACTTCTTATTTCTTTGTTATTTCTATTCTAAAACAATAAATCCATTATCTTATATATACTTTGATGTTATTATAAACATGGTACAACCATATTTCAGTATTCTATCCATCCTTTGAATTACATATCACCATACGTGTGTACGTACGGCTTACCATCTCCACATCGTGGTGTAATTGTTATTCAAAACATTATTATTTGTATGGTTATAATAATGATGATTAATTCATGTAAATAATAAATATAACATGATAATGATTATATATATATGATATACCATCCAATTAAATATTATTTTAATATCAAAATAATTATATTGTCGCTCATGCGTACGTACGGACTACTGTCTCCACGAACGCGATGTGATTCATTCTCCATCATGTCCATTCAAGTCTAATTATCATTTTAAGATTAATAAAAATGTTTAAGGACATAATATCATTCTGGATATGAATAAGATAAAACCTATCCATAACAAACATGGATTACATAACAAAACATATAAAAGAAAATGAGTAAGTTAACACCCGAAATGATGATAATTCTAAAATATTATTAACAAAGCAATGTTAAAAGATCATATATGATAGCATAATAATATATATGATTCTTTTATAATTCAATAACAATTATTTAACCATTATAAAGGAAGTTAACCTACCTTCGACCAAGGAAAATGTACAATGTAAGGTGTTTCTTATCTCACTCTTAATTTCGTGAGAATTCCATTGTTCACCACTTATTTATTGCATGTGGTGTGTGTGTACTGCCTATGATTGTATTAATTGTGTAATATAATTTAATTTATGGTTATTTACATCTTCATTTTATGATCCTTTTTTCATGGGTTTATGTTTCGTAAGTTACCTAATCGATAAGGGAATTTGAAATTTCAATTTGCACTCATTCGACTTTAGGCATACTTCATCGATTATTTTACTACAAGATTATGTGTGGAATCACTAGACATTTGATTATGTAATAATTTCCAGTTCCCTTTCTGTGTATATAATTTTTATACACATAATCACTCCATTGATAAATTCCCAAGTCATCGATTTGAACTTGATAAGAGTAATTTTAATTCAATCTCCATTTGTTGAGTTAAATATCCAATTCATTGGTGTTGTTTTTACAAGAATATGTGTGAATGTAATCTGATTGATTTACACTAAATATCAAATCATATTGAGTACATTTATATTGGTCACGCATAATTATCGTTGATTTATCATTAACCTAAGGATATAGTCTTTATAATAGAATTCATCTCAATTTACATTCCATTGAGACTTCTTTGTTGGTATACACTAAATCACTTTTATATTGTGTATATAATGTAATTTGACATAGTATATCATTAATAAATTTATTCTCATGATATTAAAAGGTTCATATTACCTCAATTATTTGTATTCATGTGTCTCTCTTTTGTTTAGGAACTCTAACTAAAATATCATTTTAAAATGATTTAAAGATTTGTTATTATAAATCGTTCTCATTAATTTCTATGTTTTAAAAATTGTTTTAAGGATTTATTTATATGAACAGTAAAGTTTTTAAATCAAAATTCCTTTTAAAAGTTTCAAAGTGGTATGGGACACTTTGATTCAAAAATCTATGTTAAATAGACTCTTGAAAAATAGTGTGACTTTTAAATGTTTTCAAGAAAAAGGGGGATATTTCTCTCAATAGTTTGATGATTATTTTAATCTATGTCAATATGCTTCATTATTCTCGATTAAGGTTAATATGATATAATAAAATCTTCTATATTGTATCGAATGAGTTATGTTTGACTATGGATGTGCTATTTTTATACCATTCATGGTTTGTGGTTAAAAGTATTGGAATTCTGTATGCTAGTTTTAATATGAATGCTTATGTTATGTTTCAAACTTTTCATATAATGAATGCATTGGACTTAGTAAGTGACGGGTGGAGCCAGATATAGCTCCTAGATGCATCAGTAGGTCTCATGAGACAAACTAGTGTCTTGGCACAAGGCCTTGACAAAATCTTATTTGTAGTCTTGGCACGAGGCCTTGGCTATATGGTTATGATAGTCTGGCATTATGAATTCCATCATTATGAAAGTGGTTATTGATATTGCATGTGATTATTCGATTAGTGGAATATCCATGTGAATAAGTAAATGGAATTATTTCATTTTATTTCTGCCATATTATGTTCAAGTTCAAGTTTAAAAGTCAGTTGTTTTAGTTATACATTGCCTAAAATGTTTATTACTATTTATGAAAGTTTCTTCTATATTGTTATCCTTACTGGGCATTTGAGCTCACCCCTTTCTATGTATTATTTTTTCCAGGATGTGAAGAAGTATTTTATAAATGACCTATAGGGATAGTATGAGGGGATAAGAGTGTGGACTGTGGAGACTATATTGTTGTAGTTTTCATTTTATGATGTAATATAAACTTTATGAATGTATCTAGTTATTCCAAGGCTACTAAACTAATCGGTCTTTCGAGACTTGATCTTTATTTTGATCATGCCAATGTTATGTAATAATGCACCGACTCTGAGTAACTGGGGTCGGGTCGTTATAGTTGGTATCAGAGGAAGTTTAGTACAATCCTTGGAAGCTAGATTTAGATAAACTCTGATTAGAAAATGTAGACCTAAGATGAACATTGAGGATTAGTATAGAAGAACTTCCTAGAATTTTGGTATTGTAGAGATTTTGTGGGTTTTCCGAGCAATACATCCCTGTCTGGATTCGAGCAGGTAGAGGCGGCTCTAGCACAGATATACCTAGGGGTAAAACCCGAAAACACCGCTTTGATCTAGACTCGAACGGGAACTGGAGCATGACAACGGGCCTTGCTGCACTCTTGGTTACGACACTCCTGGGGTATATGCTTAGGATAATTTACATTTTCTTTACAAACCGATTTAAATTATTATATATATAAGATGAGAGTAAATGACCTTGGTTAATCCCAATGTGTTTCAAATTGAGAATATGGTGACATGTTAATCTCTAAATGATTGTATGACTAGTGTTACTCACACAATACTTTCTGGTTTTATTCAATGGTTGGATTCCAAGGAAGTCATAGTTACTTTGAGAATGATGTACAAGGTGGGAGCGGTGGTGGAAATGAGAAACAAAATCGAATGTTGATAGGCGTAAATGATATCATATTTATGCCAAATCAATTTTCCAAAAATTTGTTCAACAATATATATATTAACCAATTTACGGACTCATAAAAGAAGAGAAAGTTGATGAATGATAAGAGCTCCAGCAGTGGAGACCATGGAGAAAGGAATCCCCAAACTCCCCCA
The DNA here is from genome assembly GCA_963277665.1 of Viscum album. Lineage (NCBI taxonomy): Eukaryota > Viridiplantae > Streptophyta > Magnoliopsida > Santalales > Viscaceae > Viscum > Viscum album. The sequence continues at coordinate 1,497,287,959 of OY728164.1, forward strand.
TACAGGAAATGTGGAAGGAGAAACCCAGGAAAGTGTCTCAATGGGACAAAGAAATGCTTTACATGCAGGAAGGAAGGACATAAAGTGAAGAATTGCAGAAGAAAAATGAAGAGTACTATAGAAGAAGATAAAAATGGTCCCAAGAATGCATTTACAGTCATTTTCTGTAAATGTAGGGGACCTGGACATTACCCAAGTGAATGCCCTATTCTATAGGATATTTTCTTGGTCAAAGAAGAAGCTATGTGGAAATAAATGGTTGGAGAAATGTTTAAAAAGTATTAGTGCTCCTTGTTGAAGGGTTTACTTTGGAATAATTTTCTCTTGTATTTGTAACCCTAAATTTTTCTATGTGAGAATGATATTTAAGGAAGAATTATCTTTTCTCTTGTGGATATAGTTATAAATAACCATTTGGTTTTATATGACCATTGGGTTTGAGGAAATTACAAATTATTATAATTTGGGATGAAAATTCAAGGTATGAGATAACATTTGTGGTTAAATTATGTTATGGTAAATTTGAGGAATTTATCTCATTTTGGTAATGTTATAAAATATAGTTTTTGAAAAAGGAAAACACGCAGACCGTGTGAAAACCCATCGCTTCAGATAATGTTGCGGGAATCGAACCCACAACCAAAGTGTGATTGGGATTTATCGCCTACCACTGGACTACGTGAACTCCCTGGTTATTGTGACTATTATTTTAGTTAAATGATTTTATTGATCAATAATATGATGATTTGGGATCTTATTTCTTATCAAATAAATACCCTTAGTATAGGAAAATGATTTGGTGATTAAGTGATAAATGTTATTTTGGAAGATGTCTGCTTTTTTGGTAACACTATATGTCCAAGGAAAATAGAATACTATGGGATTTCATTAGAGGAGTAATGGTGGATTTTTATCAATTTTTTTATTGTGGATTTATAGTGATTTGGGTTATTTATGGAAATGATTAACCTATAATAAAGAATATGTGATTAGGTTAATTACTTTTAAGTATGTGACTTTAAGAGTAGATGAAGTCATTTGGAGATACATTTTAACATGGAAGAATACATTCTTATAAGTATTGGGTTTCAATATTAGTTTGGTTTATATTGAAGGATTTTAAGGACAATTTATTATTTAATGGTATTTATTTAACTTTAGGGTATTGTAGGTTTAATTTTAGAAATTAAGATTAGTATTTTTTTTCTCTAATGGAATATCCATTTGGGGGATCATCAGATCTTACACTAACCATTTATCTTTTGATTAATCTCTAAAGATGAGGTAAATATATAGTTTATCCTATGTGGATCATGTTATTCTATAGAAGTTTATTCTAGCTCTTCCAGTGTGACCAAGTCTTCTTGAATACTCATTGTTAAAAAAATTGAGTTAGTGGTAGAAATTTATTAAATGATGAAACTCTACTTAAAAAGTAATTATATATCTTTATGTTCTTATCAAATATCATAAATTAATTCCTCATACTTATGTAATGTAACTTAAAACTAAAAAAATGTTGTCTGTTTACTTTTCCTACTAGGAGACTAATGACCATTTGTCCCAACACAAGTTTGTGATTTTTTATTGTTAACTTTCTCATGATCATGTTTTCTATCCCTCTCTATCGAAACTTAACACTTAGTTTATCATCCATATCCATGTTTTCCTACATGTAATCCTAGAATGGGATATCTTTGGTGACCTTTATACCTCTCTTCCTTTCTTTTAAAGTGATAGTTTTATCGACACTTTTTCTGATGTGGGACATTCCATTTTATTCTCATGCCCAATTTTTAAAAAACAATTGCGAGGATGCAATTTATTGAAGGAGGGGAGAATGTTACACCCCAAGCTTCCACAGTACATTTCCGTTTGAATAATGCAATGGCGTGCACTATACACAACTTCGAGATTCTAACACACCACAACCAATCAAACTAGCTGTTATGAATAGTAATAACTACTTTTTAAAATTTTAGAAATTTTATATCTCAAAATGAACTTCATTTTTAGATTCGGGGTATCGAATTTAGCCTAAGGTGAAATTTTGGTACTTTTTGAAGACCTTTAATATTTTGATGAATAGTGAAAATTAGTAAATTTTAATTAAAAACAACATTTTTAATCAAAATAAATAATAGTGACAAATTATTAATTTGAGTTGTTTTAAAGTATATTTAGAATATATTTTTACCATTTAATAAAATTTTGGTCATTGGACATAATTTCAAAATTAAACCGGACATAAACAAGTTTCAATCTTTTGATAGTTATTATATCTTAAAAACACGCTTTTTGTTTTGACAGTGGGAATTAATTTTAAATTAATTTCTGCCACTTCTGTGTTTTGAATTTGGAAAATTGGATTCCATATTTTGACTCAGTATGTCCAAATTGTGTAAATAGGTAACTTTTTTTTAGACATAATGAATAATTACTTCGGTAAATATTTTATGTACCATGGTTAAAGGGTAAATCCGGTAAATAAGGGTTAAAAGATAATATTATAATAATACTAAATTACCCTACAACGTGTTCTAACCTTATTGGTGGATACATGTCCGACCATGGGAATATTTGGGACGATTTTGGGGCCACATGGATCCACTTGTAGGTGATAGGGACACTTTATTTTAATTAAGTTAAAATAAATACAAAAATGACATAAGCATATATCTTTTAGGAAAACAATATTTATATAAGGTTATATATGTTGGATGTTCGACTATAAATATTCATTAGAAAGATAAAAATATTTCCTACATAATTTTATTTTATTTATAATTTTTGGACATTATATAATTTAGTTTATTTATGACACAATGGTGATCCAGTAATTACCTAATTAATGAAAAATTATAATAATTGATTTTATAAATACACAAATAAATGTAATTTGAGACTTTTTATATATAAAAATAATTTTCTAGGATAATATGACATGTTAGTATTGGTTTAATTAAATTTATTCGAAGTAATCATTATGTTATGATTTTTACAAAAATAAATTATTGTATAGTTTTAAAATTGACATAAAATAGTTTTTAAAAAAAATATTTTATTATTAATTGATATTAAATTCTTAAAAATATATGGTTCGGCCAAAGGATTTATATAATGATAGGATTATCATTAATGGACCACTTGGGGGTCTCCTGGATTTATATTTTATGTTTATTAACCATATAATTTAAAAATACAAAGAGATATTGTAAAAGTGAAACTTATTAACTAAGAATTAATACTTAAATATAAGGTTAATATATTAACCCAAACCTGTATAAATCCTATTGGTTGAGTGGTTTTCGACCTATCCCCACCTGAAATATTAAATAATCCACTTTGGATACATTATAAACCGAATATTAATTTATTATAAAATAATATTTCTAGCATTTCCAAAGGTACCCCTCACACCTCTTATAAAAAGGCACTCCTCCTTCTCATTAATTTACAACTTCAAAGCCTTTTGATTCTACCAAAACCTGACCAAATACTCTATAAAATTCCCTCAATACAACCTAGAGGCCTTATATTGATCGGAAATCCAACCTAAAGAGCCCTTTTGATCAAATCAAAAGGAACAACCCGAAGAAGAGGTAATGTTTTCACCACCCTCTTTCAAGTTCCTTTCTTCTTCAACTTCTTATTTCATTGTTATTTATGTTCGAAAATAATAAATCCAGTATCTTCTATATACTCCGATGTTATTATAAACATGGTACAACCATATTTCAGTATTCTATCCATCCTTTGAATGACATGTCACCATACGTGTGTATGTACGGCTTACCGTCTCCACGTCGTGGTGTAATTGTTATTCAAAACATTATTATTTGGATGGTTATAATAATGATGTGAAATTAATGTAAATAATAAATATAACATGATAATTATTCTATATATATGATATACCATCCAATTAAATATTATTTTAATATCAAAATAATGATATTGTCGCTCGTACGTACGTACGGACTACCGTCTCCACGAACGTGATGAGATTCATTCTCCATCGTATCCATTCAAGTCTAATTATCATTTGAAGATTAAAAAATAAAATTTAAGGAAATAATATCATTCTTGATATGAATAAGATAAAACCTATCCATAAAAAACATGGCTTACATAACAAAACATATAAAAGAAAATGAGTAAGTTAACACCCGAAACGACGATAATTATAAAATATTATTAACAAAGAAATGTTAAAAGATCATATATGATATCATATTAATATATATTATTCTTTTATAATTGAATAAAAATTATTTCACCATTATAAAGGAGGTTAACCTACCGTCGACCAAGGAAAAAGTACAATGTAAGGGGTTTCTTATCTCACTCTTAATTTCGTGAGAATTCCATTGTTCACCACTTATTTATTGCATGTGGTGTGTGTGTGCTGCCCATGATTGTATTCATTGTGTAATATACATTAATTTATGGGTATTTACATAATTATTGTATTATCCTTCTTTCATGGTTGTATGTTTCATAAGTTACCTAATCGATAAGGGAATTTGAAATTTCAATTTGCACTCATTCGGCTTTAGGCATACTTCATTGATTATTTTACTCCAAGGTTATGTGTGGAATCACTAGTCATTTGATTATGTCATAATTTATAGTCCCCTTTATGTGGATATAATTTTTATACACATAATCAATCCATTGATAAATTCCCAATTCATTGATTTGAACTTGATAAGAGTAATTTTAACTCAATCTCCTTTTGTTGAGTTCAATATCCAATTCATTGGTGTTGTTTTTACAAGAATATGTGTGAATGTAATCTGATTGATTTACACTAAATATCAATTCATATTGTGTGTATTTATATTTGTTACACATAATTATTTCATTGATTTATCATTAACCTAAGGATACGGTCTTTATAAGAAAATTCATCTCAATTTACATTCCATTGAGACTTCTTTGTTGCTATACACCAAAACACTTTTATATGGTGTATATAATGTAATTTGACATAGTGTATCATGAATACATTTATTCTCATGATATTAAAAAGTTTTTATTACCTCAATTATTTGTATTCAAGTGTCTCTCTTTTGGTTAGGAACTCTAACTAAAATATCATTTTAAAATGTTTTAAATATTTATTATTCTAAATCTTTTTTCATTAATGTCTATGTTATAAAAATGGTTTTAAGGATTTATTTATATGAAAATTAAAGTTTTCAAATCAAAATTAATTTTAAAAGTATCAAATTGGTATGGGACAATTTGATTCAAAAATATATTTTAAATAGATTCTTGAAAAATAGTGTTACTTTTACATGTTTTCAAGAAAAAGGGGGATATTTCTCTCAATAGTTTGATGATTATTTTAAGCTATGTCAATATGCTTCATTATTCTTGATTGAGGTTAATCTTATACAATAAAATCTTCCATATTGTATCAAATGAGTTATGTTTGACTATGGATGTTCTATTTTTATACCATTCATGGTTTGTGGTTAAAATTATTGACATTCTGTATGCTAGTTTTAATACGAATATTTATGTTATGTTTCAATCATTTCATATGAGGAATACATTGGACATAGTATGTGACAGGTGGAGCCTGCTATAGCTCCTTGATGCATCGGTAGGTCTCATGAGACAAACTAGTGTCTTGGCACAAGGCGTTGACAAAATATTATTTGTAGTCTTGGCACCAGGCCTTGGCTACGTGGTTATGATAGTCTGGCATTATTCATTCCATCATTATGAAAGTGGTTATTGATATTAAATGTGATTATTAGATTAGTAGAATATCCATGTGAATAAGTAAATGGAATTATTTCATTTTATTTCTACCATATTATGTTGAAGTTAATGTTTAAAAGGCTTTTGTTTTAGTTATACATTGCCTTAAATGTTTATTCCTATTTATGAATGTTTACGCTATATTTTTATCCTTACTGGGAATTTGAGCTCACCCCTTTCTATGTTTTATTTTTCCCTGGATGTGAAAAAGTATTTTATGAATGACCTGCAGGGATAGTATGAGGGTATAAGAGTGTGGACTATGGAGACTATATTGTTGTAGTTTTCATTTTATGATATAATGTAAACATTATGAATGTATCTAGTTATTCCAAGGATACTAAACTAATCGGTCTTTCGAGACTTTATCATTCTTGTGATCATGCCAATGTTACGTAATAATGCACCGACTCTGAGTAGCTGGGGTCGGGGCGTTACATGTACTATTTAATAGTATGATTTTGAAACAGGGATACGTTTCACCCTTGCTTGTAGTAACATGATTTGACTCATTGGGAGTTATGGTTATTATATGTTGGCCGGTGACTTATATAGTCACAGGAAACAAGTATATTGTAGTTTAGTTATTTTATTAGTTGTATCGTATCATCCACTTAATAATTTTACCGCATTCTATGGATGAAGAGTAGTTATATTCTATAAAGGGGGCGGGAAAATAACTAGAGGAGGTTATAATGTTTTTCGTACATGGGAGGGAGATCGGGGTAGTGGAGAGATTAATTAATGTGTTTAATTTATGTCCTAATTTATACCATGTTTCTTTTGTTTTTTTATTTTCCTTAGGTTTGGATGTATGACTTGTGGAAGGGTCATGCCCAAATTTTATTTATTTTTTGCTGCTATTTTAATTATTATTTTTTGGTGAAATTTTCCCAAGTGGTGATTCTTTGATGCTCAAACACTTGTACCATCTCGTGGGCATAGACCATCCACCTTACTCCATACTAGTCATTTGTATATTATATTCTAAATAGGTCATTACTATGTCTGAACAATGGGAGGGATTAGGAAACATGGAATGGTCATGGATGGATTGTGAACATCTTTACAATTCTACACCTCCATTAGTTTGGTTCACATATAATATCTAAGAAATTAAACAAAAGGCACAAGCCTAGGATCACTGAATCGTGACCTAAATCTAGGTAATGTCTGTTTCCTTATTTTATATCCAATGATTCTTATGCTATCATCTATAGCTCTTCTCAAGAATAATTTTTCCACCAAAAATATTTTCACAGTTCATAATTTGGAGTTTATATACTATACATGTATAATAAAATTGATTATAACTATCATAAAAAATACTCAAACGTTCCTAACTCAAAACCCTACCCTAAAAAATTGAAATTTTTTTGTCACATCCAAAATTTCATGCAAGAAAACCTAATATGATCATCATTAATATGACAAGGGCTAAGTGTTGAGGTATCCACTAAAATAGTGGGAGACATTATATCGTTACATAACTTTTCACATATTTACATTCAACATCCTCTATTATAATAAAAATTAATTATCAACCATTAAATATATAATGTTCGTATAAAAAATATATCAATAATGTTTCTACTGAAATATTTTTTTTATTGAACAGAATCAAGAAATATTAGTTGTTTATTATAAACATTCACAAATAAAATGAACAACTTGGATGATGAATATACATGTAGAATGATCCAAATAGAAGAAAACTAGGAAAAACTCATTTTCTATCATAAAAATTTTTATTTTTAATATGCATTTATTTACTCAAAATTGGTATGAAAATGATTATTAGGAACCTTGAAAATGTTAAATACCATCAGGTACGCTGATCATGGAGGACCCTCAAAGGATGGAAGAATATTATCAATAAAATTATTGGCAGATCCACCAAACTTATGACTAGTTTTGGGGGTACACTCTGGATCCCCTCCTAATATTTTCCCATGAAAGAGCATAAAAGTAAACACATCCTCACCATATCTCATGTTACCTAGTTTAAATGGAATGTGTCGCACAATTATAATAGAATATCAATGTTTAAATAATTTTACATATGAGGTATTCTAGTGAATTGGATGGAATGAATAATAATTTTTATTATTGTATGATTCATATCAAATTGATGAGAAAAACGATGAAGGGAAGGGTCTATACAGATTGAGCTCCCACATTTGAGCATCATTCTTAGTTGATGAGATCTTGCATATTTGGTATCCATGCATAGAGATATTGGTCTTCTTATTGTCCTACTATCTGTTCTTTTTTGGTCTTATTAATCGTATTGTCATGATGTACTCATATATTATGTTATTATTTAGTCTTCCCATATTCCTTGAAATCCCATGATAAAATGTGTGTTCAGCTTCCTTTCCCCCTTTTTTTAATACATGTGTACTAAAGTGGATTATGAAACTAAAATAGGTAAGACTATGTGTATAAAAAAGGGAAAAGTAAAAAATATGACTGTAAAATTTCTAATAATCAAAAATATTTCATGTCACGACTCCCCATCAATGAAAAAAAATTAAATTCCTGAAATACATTCTAAAATCTCTGATAGAACCCAAAGAAATAAATATATATACTCTAATAAAATGTAATTAATTTAAAATAATTTTTTGTGGAAGTTGTGGATGGTGTAATAGGAATGGTATATAAATGACTTCAATTGTTTAGAACCCCATAAGGAAGACAAAAGATTGATGTTGGTTTGGTTTTGAGAAATATGAGATGAGTGTACTGTAATTTTATAGGTTTAGATTTATGAACTTAGTGAGGGATAGTTACTGTGATTTTAATTTAAAATATGTAAATACCAAAAAATGGAAAGGCTCCACTCATAGAGATCACCCAATATTTTATAAACCCTATTTTCCCTTATTAGTTCATAATATAGTTTATAGATATGATTATTTAACCATATTTAAAGAATGTTACCCCAAAATGATGAATTTATTGTGACTTAGGGGTAGATAGTTCATTAATATAGTAGGAAAACCTTTATCTCTCATCAAATGGTCATCATGAGGGAGAAGGGTAATAATTAAAATGAAAGGATAATATGAAACATCCCATTTAGTAAATATGACCCACTCTAACAATCATATTCTTCCTTGAAGAATAAACAGGAATCATACTCTAATTTACAATTACAAAAAATGAGACTTAAACAACATCTACGTGCATCATTCAATATATATATATTTTTTGATTAATATTAACACTAGTGGAGGATCCCATGCCATTTTTATCACTTAGTTAATCCAAATAAATACTCTAATTAAATAAGATCTAAGGATCATGTAACTAGGAAGAATACAAATGCTATCTGATCCACATATTGGTATCCTTGTTCCCTATATAGTCGGATGGTATTACCAATCCTTCCGTGGGATTACGAGAGGGTTACACATTCTAATATAGATTCATATCCAAAATGTCTTCTATATAATGAATAATTCCCTGAACGAAATTCTTGATACTTATTGTCATGTATCGAATATAAATGCTACATGAATTTGAATATCATTTCATGTAAAATATATAATATATAATAATTGGTAACCATTGAAATCAGTGTGGAAATATTACACATTATGGGATACCTAAATGTCATGATCTAACTTTGGAGAAATAGATATTTCATGTGCATGAATTTTGAAGAACTAAATAGTGTGTACTATTATATAAAGGGTATGTAGAACCAAGATAGGTACATGGAATGCACCTTATCTTATCATGTAATATAATCTTATGTACATGATGTGTATAACAATAACACAAAACCTATAACTCTATATGGTTATTCATTCAGTACTTTGAGAGGAACCAAATTCATTTTCAACCCATGTTATAGTTTGGTCATGTACAACAAGGTGTTTACAACAAAATGATATTTTGGTAGTGTACTCCATGTTCATGCTAGGATGTTGGCTATAGGTACAAAATGTGTGGTATAATATTTCACATCGAGTTATATTAAAAATTATATAAACCAAATCCACTTCATCCTTCAATGTACACTCCATAAGGTCTTACCAACTAGAACATGTAGTCTGTAATTTTGTCCCAAATTGTTGGCATAAACCAAATATCATTCAACCCTCAAAATAATCCATTGATCAGGATGAGAGAATTTCAAAAAATTTACATGGTTAAGATTTTTTTACAGGATTTGGATAGAATGTTCTGGCTGGAAGAGTTACCAATTTTTCTAGGGGTAAGAGGATATACCAATAGTTCTCAGAACTGTTGGTATATAGTTTGGGAGAGGTGTGTATACCAACGGTTACGTATACCATTGGTATGAAGTTTTTATTATGTTTCATGAACCACTGGTGTAAATATATATCAATGGTTTCAATCAAACTTTTGGCATAGAGAAGTATTTTATTTTTTGGGCAGTCTGTATACCATGGTTCTTGAACCATTGGTATACATTTATCCCATTGGTTTCATTGAAACCGTTTGAATATTTAAATAATATATAGGTTTTTTGAGTAGTATGTATACCATGGTTCTTGAACCATTTGTATACCTATATTCCAATGGTTTCATCGAATGATTTATAATAGACTAAGTATAGACAACCCTATACCATTGGTTTTTATAAAAATTTTGGTATAGGGGCCTTACAATTCCCAACATGGAAATGGTTCCTTGAACAATTGTGATATCATATACCAATATATCCAAACCATTGGGATAGGTAAATTTTTTAATAGTGATATACCATTTCAACAGACGATGTTTTTCTATGAACATTATTTTATTTTCTGTGAAAAAAATGATATTCTATATCCTTTACTCAATAATGATATTTTTTTATATTGTATATTTTTATTAACTAAATTAATAATTCAATATTTGTGAAATTCATTGGATGTGTAGTGAAATGTTTGTCAATATTATTGATTTACCCTTAGACAAAGTACCTTTTTTTATTATGAAACACTTTTAAGAGGAAGTGAGAACCCACACAGAAAAATATGATCAAACAGTAGATGAAACAACATACTTATCAAAGAAAAGCTTAAGTCGATTAGAATCTATCTCCCTAAATAGTTTCAATGCAAGAGAACTTACCTGAAAGTCTGGATCATCATTTAGAATGTCCTCAAAAAGGTATTCTGAATAGTCCTTAGATTACAATTATTCCTCTTTGTTAATCATCCCTTTGTTGTAGCCTCTGATCAATATGCGGTCTTGCTTGTCAATCCACTCACATTTCTCCCTCGAAGTATCTACACGAAGCAATCTTACCATCATTTCATCACCATCTTCCCACATCACCTTAATCTGTAGAACATCCTCTATCATCTATTCCCCTGAGTGTATGAGAAGCTCCCCACTCTGGCCATGAGCCGCGAAATCCTATCGATGGGGTTCGTTCTGGGACTTTTCCCCTTGCAGCTTCCTAGGAGGTAGAGTATTCTCCTTCACCGGATGACCATCCTCAAGTTGAGAAGGAATCTCTCCTTGCTGATCCTTCATCATCATAAATGCATCTCATTGAAGAGGAACAAAAAAATATGAGGTACCCTCAGGCTTAGAAAATTCTTTCACTGGGGATTCATACCCACATAAATGGAAACCCTCCATGTCGCCTGCCACTGATTGGGCCTTCTGTTCATTGGGATTACCTCCCTTTTTGGCTGACGGAGTCTCCATAGGTCTCAGTATGTGTGAGTAGTCTTTCCATCCCTTTGAAGTTTATATTATCTATATATTCATTACATTATAATGATAATAACTAAAGGGAATGATTTATCTATTATTTACTATTCTTTATTGATTATGCTTTTTATACTCATGGTAATATATTCTTTAAACAACCCTTACTTGGAATCTGATCTCACACATTATTGTTTTCCATTCCAATGTGTATAAATATGGATATTATGAAAAATTTCATCGATTCAAGACTTTTTCTTAATTTATGTATTATATAATTCCAATATAATATGATAATATTATATTTATATGGTTTTTCATGACTACTAAACTTATTAGTAATTTAGGATGATATAACATGTATCTTTTTCCAATGAAATAATATAGAAACATTTTTTGGGTTATTGGAGTTGGGGTTGTTACATTCCACCTCCCTAAATAGAGATATGTTATAGAGTGTCAAATTTGATTATTTAAAAAACATCATAACCTAATAGTATGAGAAATAAGGTGAACCAATGGTGTATATAGATGTTTATATCGATTGATGGTAATAATTGATCACTCTCAGAAAATATTTATCCTTGTAATTACTGGGAAGGATTTCATAAATAATTATTAAATCTATAATAGGTTCTCAAACTATATAAAAACTCATTGAGGGATGAGAAAACCTCTAAACCAATAATCCATTATTCAATCAAAAGTATTTAGTTTTTCTCCAACAACCAACTAAATTTGAAATTTAATACTATAGTTTATAGTAAAAATTTTGGGAGAAAAGAACATGGGAGAACAAAAATGGAAAACCTAAAATGAAATCCATTAACAATGAAAGTTATCAGTTGACTATACAATGTTTCTTATCATTTTATAGTGGTGTGTTATTTTTTTATTGTGTATCTCATTTAGTATTTACAATAACTTATCAATAAAATCATTGACTGCATTATCTCACAATAAGATATCTAGATAGGATGGTGGTAACTATAAGACACCTCTGTATACCACACAACATTAATTATTTCCCCAAACATAGGCCTCAAATGTAAGGAAATTCTTGGACATAAATCCCCAGTGTGATTTTTCATTAATCCAAAAAATCCATCTCTAGGTTATAATAGAACTTGTATAGATGTATCAGCACAAAAATATATATCCCATCCTTCGAGGCTGATCATGAATGCCTTCATTTGAATAATACCTATAAACCATCCTATAAATGATGGGGCCTAGGGGAGAAAGTGTCTACTGTGGATATATTCACATTATTTGAGATCCTATCCCCAAATCATAGACACACATAACTACCGTATAAAATGTATGTTTAAGAGTACAATGATTATCTCTATACTTTTATTTCAAATAATCCTATGAGGTCTCCGACCAATCTCCATCATCGATAACATATCATGGACTCTATGCCTCATGCAATTGATGAGTATTTCAATATATAGATTAAAACCATATATGTCTAGACTTTGGTATCGAGGATAAGTTCCCTCTAAGATAATTTAAATACAATATCTAAATAGTCTTATTATATCATTTTTCTCACATTTACCCATGAATCTTGACACCATATTCAAATGGAAATATACAAGCTGGCCAAGAGGTCTCTCAATCATGAGGGTCAATGCGTGTACTATAGGAACACATTTATGACAGTGGTTTTAACCTCTATCCAAAGGACAAGAACTTCTATATGGAGATTTATCTAAGAATAATATATAATAATATAATAATTATTTTACTCTTTATTCAATGATATCATTGAGGATTTTCATCATATTTTAACTATGTATTAAGAATCTATAATTCCTTTTCAACATGTGAAAGTGGATAGATCCACAAACATGCTCCATGTAGTACTTTATCCAATAACATTATTGGTACTACCCAGAGTTCTCAATGTGAAGATCCTCTATAAATCTCTATAATCCTCAACTCTAGAGGATATTCTAGAGTACCCATTTATATGGTTCTCCCAATAATTCCATATAGAACATCTATTGAGATCCTCCATAGAGCATATAATGTGACGGTCCTCCCCAAAATAGTATATTGAACTACCTGATTGGTCCACCCATTTTACATACCATAGAGGTCATCCTAATAATAGTGAAACTATCATCCATGAAGCTAAAACTTTTTATAGCATATTTAAGATCATCATACACAAAGTTGATCCATTTGGTCAAATGAAACCAATAACATTTAAAACATTGGAGTTGATCCATATATCTCCCAAAAAAAAGGTTCCCTGTAAATGATATAATTAATAATAAAATTCTTCTTCCCCAGGATTTTAATTGTTGTTGTTCTCCCTAAAACATGATGATCAACTAGCAAGGAGGTCCCCCACTTGAAATCTCAAAAACAAATTGTAAACATGGAGGTCCTCACTTTGTAAGATCAATTATTATCTCTAGAGTTCCCCTCAAATAATGATTTATAGAAGTTATTTTTATGGAAATGAATTTGATGGTATTCCCTAAAACATAAAGACTAACTTTTTAGGAGCCCCCTGGAAATATTTTAATGGTTGTTAAACACAAATTCCGTCTTCATGGAAACAAAGATAAAATTTTAGAGGTCCTTACCAAGGTTTTTTCTATATATATCATCCTAATAGAAGACAATTAAGCCAATATGAAGGTTCTCTTCAACAAGGTGATTTAGAAATTAACCATAGATGTCCTTTAAATTATACTCATTCCAATGGTACTCATTTAAATGATATATCTCCACATTTTTAAGGTCCTACCCTTGTTTATGATACTATGATTTTTCCCTCATATTGAGTGGTACTCATGAAACTAGTCTGGTAACATTACATGACTCATCTTTATTCAATGATACATCATCCAAGTAGAATGCTAGCCTCGTTAAAAGATCTTCATCTATTCTTTATTCAAATCTTGCACCATTTTGTGATCCATGAATTTTTTAGTGATCTTATTCTTCTTAAAAATAGTTTATAAGCGGCAATATGGTTTGTTAGCTAGAAGAACCCCCCATATATGATATAGAATTTTTTTTTGAAATGTGAAACAAAATTATTGAAAATAAATTATGATTCATGTTATGGACCACGAGAACTCCCCATTGTGAAATTATAGAGGAATCAAAAAATGAATCCATAAAAAAATTCTTTGTAATGTGTGGAATATTCCTTATACTTTCAAGACCTGATACCCATCCTACAGAGAGTATTCCACCAATATCAGGATGATAAATGATCATTGTTTCCACAATGACCTAGCCACGTTTTAATGGAAAATATCCAAATTTCTAGAAATAGTGTTAGTTTCTCTATAATTCCTACCTCATCAGTACGAAATCACTCCTTTTAATGGTCATTAAAACCCCATTTTTTGTTTGAATCAATGGGTGATGGAAATTTATAGCTCTAAAATTAACACTAAATACTATAATATGAGGTTTAATTGGATATATAACATTCAATGTCATTGATTTAGAATAATTATCAATCATTAGGTTGGTATATTTTAATAGGTATATCTAAAGAAGTAATAAAATTACTAACCCCTAAATATGGTGTACATATCATGAGAAAATCATTTACATTCACCTGGATTTGGCTACCAATAATGTCTTCCAGACATCCCATTCTTCGAGAATAAAACCTAAAATCATAGATAAAACATCAACAAAAAGATTATCTATTTCAAAAATGTGATGGATCCATTTTATACCAGGAAAAGGGCCAAAATTCTAGGAAGGTTTCAAAAGCATTTTTGATGGATGTATAAGAGATTCCCAAGACCAATTGGTTGGGAGAATTTTTACCACATTCCCCATACCCCCAAATTCAACATGTAAACAATATATAATGTCTATGATGGTTGTATAGTATTTTTAATCCCATCCAATAGAGCATGTGTAAAAATTTCTGTGGCCTCATACAAAGAAGTCAGTCATTTAAAAAATGAGAAGAACATCACATGATGTGTCTCCTATATTTCTTACACATCATGATATATACCTATTATTTGATGTGTGATCAGTGAATTTCCATATGGAATACATTGTAAAAACATTCCATAAATATTTTTAGGGATAACTGAATAGAAAAGGAAAAATCCCATTTAGGCAATAAGTTGAGACAGTCTTCCAAGAATCCACATATCAAAGTGGATTATGTTATATCTGATGATTGTAATTAAAAAATTTATAATTTCCCATACTACTCTGATAGTGATGATTATTTGATTTTATATTCATGTTTTAGGTCTATTAATATTATAATTTTCATATCTATAGATAATACAGGGTGTGACATTGACACAAACTGATGCGATGAGGTTTCATTAATTCAAAACATGGTTTAAAATAAAATTCATGGAAGGAATGCACAACAAAAACCCGATGTAGAGTCATGATATAGGATATCTTAAATACATCTAAGTACAATATACTTGATGAATTTTCACTAAATATTAAATGAAAGGTTGTTAAATATCCCCTCCAACCAACCACTTGAATAAAATGTGCCTCTTTATTTTAAGGATATGATTTCTTAGTTCAGTGTTTAGATAGAAAAGATAAGGGGACTTAATATCACATTACTCTAATAAAATATAACAATAGAGCTTACCTCCCATGTCAATGCCAATTTATATGTATTAAAATTCAATCAACTAGTAGGAAGTCTTCAAAAAACTAGAATATGGTCCATTCATCTGGATAACAAGAGATATAAAAAATAATTCTATTTAAAACTGGAGGGAATAGACTACCATGAATTCCAACTATTAAAGAAACAACTCCTACCATTTTATATACGATACCCTAACAAAATAAAATATAGATATAAATATTTGGAACATATAAGAGAACAAAATATAATTAACAAACTTCCACTACTCAATCATCATCCTAGGTGATAGTCCCCCAATAACTGATTGACTTTACTAAGGCCTTGGATTCCTGAATTAATTCTATTGTGTGTTGACACTCAAAAATGAATATGAAGAGGAAAAAATATTCATAGAGGGTAAACATTACCCATCCTACACCCATATTTTGTAAAGAAAATTATTAATATTAATATTATAAGATATTTGGAACAACACTACATGTACATTACCTATTGGTGCGTCCCTGTGATTGAAATTCTAGAGAAGTACGAGGAATCAAAGATATGGTGTTATGTACAAAACTGGTAAGAAAAATCATTCTTCCAGTATAATAATCTACTATATGGGTCTATTACTAATTAGGAAGATCATCAAGGGCATTTCACTTACTAATTTACCTTCATGATAAGTAAGATGATAGTTATCAACTTATCGAACTGAAAAAAAATGTGAAAATGAGAGATTCTAAAACATCATCCCGAAGTGAAAAGACTTATCTTATTCATTAAATATGTGCTTTACCTAATACATTCTTCTAGATATATCCACATAAAATATATATGATGGGTTATGAATGAAACTCATTCCTTAATGTACCATATGGGTTCTCATAAGTTCTCATCCATAACATAATGACTACATGATTCAATTCAAGATTCAAAAACCAAACCCCATCCATCACCATAAAAAATTTAAAGAAAACTCACAATGAATTTACTATGATATTTAAACTAAAAAAGTCATTAATACTAGATCTATCCACTCTAGATAGTAAATATCTTGTATTTCATCCTCAATAATGGTAAAAATAACAATTCCCTCTCATGGAGGGAAAGAAGAAGAATGAAATTCAAAATCCCAAATATTGAGAATATGTTACGAGAGTCTTAATCACTACCTTATAGAGGAACATTATTAAATTTTCAATTATCATAATTCCAAATCAATTAACCTTTAATGATCAATAACTAAAATTATTTTCAATAGATATTAGATAATATTATTAATGAATGCATCATATTTGATGATATACTTTAGAGTATGATTGAATCTAGGTAGATATTTTTTGGTAAATACCCGACATATATGGATTATAAATTTTCCACTACACCAGAAGTATAAGAACCGTGGTAAGTGTTTCTAAATAGGAACATGTATAATTTTTATGACTCAATGACTAGGTTATCCAATAGCTAGGCATAGGTAATACTGAGGTAAATACTAAATCAACCAGTCATAACCCTAATTACATGTATAATATTAGAGGATTCATCATCATCAATACTTGATTCTAAGAGTAGAAAAAATATGCATTGACAGAATCAAAAATATAAAGAGGAAACAATTTGGATTCAAATGTAAGTCTAAAAACTTCAACACTTCATCCAATTACCATAAAGAGGACATAAACCACCCAAAAAATTGGTGCCTTCATTTTTTGAGGAGTCACAATACATCATTGTGAACATAATCCACATGAAATAATCCTTCACCTGCAAAAACCCATATGATCATATTAGAAAAGTATTATTTCAACTAAATTAACATGTCTAGTTGAAAACTAAATAGAAACACTCTGATTATATAAATTGAAAAAAAAAGATCTAATATCAAATATTTTAGGGATTAGTTAGACCAAATTATATTTTAATACCAATAAGAAGATATAAAAATATCTATATAACATAGAAATATAGGAACAAATATTCATCCCTACACACATATTCCCTTTATAACCCCTAATTCTAGTAATAGAAAGGATTAAATGATACATATGACTTTCAATGAAAATAATTTAACTAAGGGAACCCATTATGGAGGGAATCATATGCACATGTACTATAATAATAATAAAATCTTAAATATTTCAGCATAGTCAAGATTATAATAATAGATTAACTTCACAATCAAAATAAATCATTATTACACTTAATGAAGATATTTTAAGCCCTTAAGAGTTCATTTTTGAAGTTTTAGTAGCTATGAATTACCATATATAGACGATCTCTACAAAATTACACATGGTTATTTATTTCATAGAATAAGATAGATAAATATTCGTATGTGGGCATACAAGGTAATTTCACATAACTAAAAAAAATTATAGCATTGGAATCCATATATCATTTGTCAACAATGATATTTAGATTAACCTTATCCCAATATAAACCTTACAGAATTTTAGATATAGTTATATTATCTTTTTATCCCATTGACATGACAATTTAGCGGTAATTTAAGAGTTAACATTTTCCTTTAAGAATGATATATATCAAGAACCAACTTAGAGATCTTATTTTTAATATGATTTTCATGACATGACATTTATTTTCCTTCTAGAATGACCATGGATCTATATCAATGTAATATTTCCCTTGTAATATCACCAATGCCTAATGTACTCTATTGATGGAGATCTAAGAGTACCATATTATGATAGTTTCCTTTTTGAGACTCATGAATTTAAATAAAAAATATGAAATAGTAAAATGAGAATTGAAATATATTATGATAAATAGTTCCATACAAAATCTTTATCCAAATGTCTTAGAAATTTCCCATATCAATAAATGGTGATAACATAGAGAAGATTGTATTTTTACATAAAAAATTGTTGTTGATGTTCTATTTATTGGGATTCATTACACCAGCCTTTCTAAAATCATGAACCCTATAATCACCTTCCTATCATATAATGGTCTAGAAGACGCTTATATCAAGAATAAATTTTTAATAATAGGTAATTCCTCTATATAGTCAAATTATATCAATCTTGACCTCATGTTCCTTTATATAATTATTTTTCTGACACATATAGGGGTGAAAAAGCCAACACAATGTGTTATAGTAAGAATAATCCCTAGATGAATATCATACTATTTTGTCACATTTTCTCCCATTATTATAGTGTTGTCTTCACAATATATAACAATCCATTTTATAAATGACATGTTTTCAATGGAAGAAACAATGATATATTATCATCTCCCAGATATCGAGGTTTTGATCCAACATATATTATTGAATATGTTGAAGAGGAAGATAATGATATCTAGTATTCATTATTATCATTCAAGGGACATGTCATGCCTTTTATTGATGATAACTGGCATGTGTATATGGGTGAAGAATATGGTATACAGCCCATAAAAATTTTTCCTTCAATAAATAATGACTAATATGAGAAATGAATATATTCTATCCAATAATACCATGTTATATTTTCATAGAATTATATTAATTTTCTCGATTTTGATCCACATGTAACTACCCATCATTTGGTTCTACCGAATTACCACTGTGGACATAAACAAGTTGAAAGGAGTGTCCATATGACTCTTTATTATAATATGGAAGATAAAATTGATAAACATCCCAAATAAAACATCATCCCAGATATTAAATACCTTTAGTGTCTCACCAACATATTACTAACCAATGAAAAGAATAAGAAAATTATAGCTATCATTAATTTCACAGATCTCAACCATCAGTATACAGTGTATGGTATCGTAGTCTCCATCATCGAGGAATGAATTAATATAATAGATTTCTTCCAATAATACTATTTTATATATAGGTATTATATCTAAAAATAAATCTGAATGGAATTAAAAACCGAGGCCATTGCCTTTAAAGTTCCCCAAGGGTTTAATATTACCAAGTATTATCTTTATGATTGATGAAAACTTGTGCTACATTTCAATATTACATGAAGCATACTTTCAATTCCTTTCAGATGATAACTATTATAACGACCCAAGACTGACATACATATAAATTACATAATTTATATAGAATATTTCATACATTACACAAAAACACTCCAAATAACCATATTAGTTTAGTGACTTTTAAAAATTTTAAAAAATTATTCTAATTTTGTGAAACATCTTAATCATTTTCCATAAATTTAATATCCTTTAGTATTCATACCTAAACCATTTCGTTATATCATAGAGAATAAAAACATTATGAAGGTGGAGCTCAAATGCTCAGTAAGGGTAAACAAGGAAAATATCAAACAAAACACCAACATTAAAATGTAAAAAATTGAATATATCTTTTGAAAATCAAACGATGCATAAAGTATAAAAAAATATTGAGTAATGGAATAACTATTGATAGTTTATAAGGTATAAATTATAATGTTACATGAGACACGAGAAAATATAATTGGTATAAAACATTGAATTTTGGAAAACATATAAGCATATAAAATTATTTCCATAGTAGTCAAGACTCATTTTCAATACTATAAAAGTGGAATGGATTCACTCACCAAACCATCATAGTGGAAAAACTCCTTTATTAAACTATTTACAATCATTTTTATAGTCATTTATTACTGATTAGATTTTACTTCTCATTCTATCCATGTATTGCCGAACAGATATCATTTCATGCTCCGTCCCTATATATCTATTGAAATATAAATAATTAATCAATGAATTGGATGTATATATAGGTCCCACATATGACATTATTAAAACCCAAAATATTTTTGAAATAATAACATAAATCATTCATCATATCAAAACCCATAAAAAGAAATGGGTTTTATAAACATTTTATCATAACACAACTCATGGAAGAGAATCCTAACTCATACACAATGATAAATCATAAAAATAACACATTTAAATAAATAATAATAATTTTATCATTAGATCATATCATGTTAAATAATAAGAAACATCAAATAGATTTTTCTTAGATGAAAAATGATTTGAAATATCACTTGAAAATAATTCTTGGGTAAAATATCCATTCTTTTTTGAATTTTTGTATTAAAATCTTGAGTACACAATATTAAACGAAAACCAATATATATAAATATAATATTGAAATATTATAAGGTAATAATAAAGGAATTAATATGTCCTTAAATAGGAAAATTCAATTTATTTAATATAAGTTAAAAAAAGACACTCTTTACATAAATTTCCCAGAAATGTCACAAAGTGCCTCTCTAGAAAAACGATAAGAAGATTCTGTTCAAACCATTTTTAACAAATTTTCATATGATTAAAAATGACCCTAAAAATATATATGATAGTACTAAATCATTTATTTAAATATTTTAAGAAATCATGGACATGTATGATAAATACTCCCCAATGTGGACTTAAAACGAAACAATCCAAAATATTAAAGAGGTTGTGAAATAAATATTCATCACTTTATAATCAATATAATCGATGAACATGAAAGAAAGAAAGAAAAATTGATTGAAAATACCATAATATTTTTTAAAAGACTCATAAAATACATTAATGTTCATTATATAAACCATGTAGAAAAAACAAGTAGTGTATAAGACATGTGTCTCACAGAAATAAAGTTGAGAAAAAATCCATTACCTTAAGTACAGTTTCCTTTATATGTAATTAAAACATTTTTATAATGGTTTAAATAATTTGATTAACTTATTAAATAAAAATATTCATATTTATAATATCATATATGATTATCTTATCACCATTGTTTTAATAACCGTTTATTAATACTCTTCTTTTGGGTGTTAACTGAATCATTTTACTATGCATGTTTTGTCGAATAAGTACTGGTTCATGCAAATAGGATATATTTATTCCATTTATAGAATAAAATTAAGATAATATCTGACATATTTATGAAATATAAACACTTATATTATCATAATTTATTTTTTTACATGCGGAATGAATCGTATCGCATCATGGAGATAGTAGGTCGTATACACGCATGAGTGATGATATCATTCCTTTAATTGTAAAATGGTATGGAAGTGGATGATATATATTTCATTAAATATTAATTATCATATTATAAATATCATATATATTAATTATTTCCATCATTATATCCATCCATGTAAAGTGGTTAGGAAGAACATATTACACCACGATGGAGAGACGACAAGTCATACGTATTCATGCATGTTACTTTTGTTTTTAATATGACAGATAAAATGTGAAATATTCTTGTTAAATGATAATAATAAAGTCTCATAATATATGTGTTACTGGATTTATTAATTCATAATTGAAACAACACATGAAGATGAATTAGAAGAAGAAATAATCTTAAAAGAGTTGGTGAACGTGATTACCTCTTGTGCGGTGATCTTCCACTAGATCTCCTCTTAGGGAAACTATAGTTCATATTTTTAGAAGATCATAATATATAGAATGTGACTAGGAATGTTTATAATATAAAATTTAAGGGTATTGATGAGATGAAAGGTTTAATGGTATGTGAATATGTATGGGAGGAGGTGCCCTTTTATAATTGAAGTTAGGGGCACTTTTGGAATTTCTAAAAACAATTAATTTATAATAAATTTAATATCAATTCAAATAAGTCCTAAAGTATACAGATTATAATATAAGATTATATATGTTCATAATATCATCATATAAAGTATTTTGGATTATTTTGGGATGTAAATTAAACCTTACCATTTTAATTAACCCTTCGTTAAATGATTTTAATTTAACTAAGGAAATTAATTATTCAATATTAAAAAGTGTAAAATTTATTAACATGATGTAAATTATACCATAAATGAAAAATTTAGAACATTTTAAACCACATTATAATTATTTTGTATTTTTAGTTATGTTTTGTGATTTTTAAATAATTTCCGAAAACATTATTTTGATAAAATATCAGTAGAATCAGTTTTGACACGATTCAATCATGGATTTTTTTTAAATGTAAATGTAACAATTTAACATAAAAAATTTATATTTTTATATCTATAATATGTAAAAATAATCTATAAAATTATTTAGTTTCATTAATTTTTTCAAATAATATTTATTTTTGTATTTCCAATAACATTTCTTTGATAATTTCATTAATAAAATAATTAATCCATCAGTATTGGATAATTATTTAATATACGTATTTTTTCACTAAAGAATAAAAATAAATTATTTTTGTAACGCCCTAACCCCAGTTACCCAGAGTCAGTGCCTTATTACATAATATTGGCATGATCACAAAATATAAAGTCTCGAAAGACCGATTAATTTAGTAGCCATAGAATCACTAGATAAATTCATAAAGTTTACATTACATCATAAAATGAAAAATAAAAGAAAATATTATCCATGGTCCACACTCATATCCCCTCATAATATCCCTTCAGGTCATTCATAAAATACTTCTTCGCATCCAGGGAAAAATAAAACATAGAAAGGTGCGAGCTCAGATGCCCAGTAAAGATAACAATATAGCGGAAACTTTCATA
Organism: Viscum album; assembly: GCA_963277665.1. Classification (NCBI taxonomy): domain Eukaryota; kingdom Viridiplantae; phylum Streptophyta; class Magnoliopsida; order Santalales; family Viscaceae; genus Viscum; species Viscum album. Next base: position 1,497,311,539 of record OY728164.1, read on the forward strand.
AATAAGCATAATCATTTAAGGCAATGTATAACTAAAATAAAATCCTTTTAAACTTGAAATTCAGCATAATATGGCCGAAATAAAATGAAATAATTCTATTTACTTATTCACATGGATATTCTACTAGTAGAATAATCACATTCAATATCAATAACCAGTTTCATAATGATGGAATGCAGAATGCCAGACTATCATAACCACATAGTCAAGGCCTTGTTCCAAGACTACAAATACGTTTTTATCAATGCCTTGTGCCAAGACACTATTATGTCTCATGAGACCTACCGATGCATTGATGATCTATAAAGGGCTCCACCGGTCACTTATTAAGTCTAATGCATTCCCCATACGAACAGGTTTAATCATAACATAAACATTCGTATTAAAACTAGCATTCAAAATGTCATTACTTTATCCAAAAACCATGAATGGTATAAAAATAACACACCCATAGTCAAACATATCACAAAACCTTCAATACAATATGGAATTTTTGTATCATAATAAATCAACTTCAAATAATCTTAAAATCCATCAAAGGATGTTGACATATAGATGAAATCAAAACTATTTGAGAGAAATATCTCTTTTTTTGAAATCATTTAAAAGTCACATAATTATAAAAGGAAACATTTACTTTGAAAATATTCTTATAATCTTTTAAGGGAATATTTTAATAATTTATTATGTTGGAAAATATATGCACCCGTCGTATAAGTTAAAAAAGACATTCTTACCTTAATTCTGTCGAAACGGTTAAAAAAGACCTTGTTTGGAAAATGACAGAAAGATTCATTTATAAAAATAATATAAAAAGTCAAAAAGGGTATAACTGACTTTAACTCATATTCTTTAAAATATTAATAATTATTTTAAAAACATTTTTAAGAAACATGGATGTGGATGATAAATAGGTCCTAGTAGATAATTACGTATAAACAAGCTCGGATAATGAAGAGATTGTGAAATAAACCCTTACCATGTACTTTTCTTTGGTTATGGGTAGGTTAACCTCGTTTATAATGGTGAAATAATTGTTATTAATGTATAAAAGAATCATATACATAAATATGATATCATATATGATCTTTTAACATTCCTTTTTTAATAATGTCTTAGTATTATCATCGTTTCGGGTGTTAACTTACTCATTTTCTTTTATATGTTTTGTTACATAAGTCGTGTTTGTTATGGGTAGGTTGTATCTTCTTCATATAAAGGATGATATCAAGTCCTTAAACATTATTTCTAGTCATCAAATGAGAATTAGACTTGCATGTATACAATGAGGAGTGAATCTCATCGCGTTCGTGGAGACGGTAGTCCGTACGTATGTACGAGCGACAAAATCATTATTTTGATATTAAAATAATATATAAATGTATGTTATATCATATATACAGAATAATTATCATGTTATATTTTTTATTTACATAAATTACACATCATTATCGTACCCATCAAAATTATAATGTTATGAATAACAATTACACCACGACGTGGAGATGGTAAGCCGTACGTACGCACGTATGGTAACATGTCATTCAAAGGATGGATAGAATAATGAATATGGATGTACCATATTTATAATAACATCATAGTATATGTAAGATACTGGAGTTATTATTTTATAATGTAAATAACAAAGAAAAAAGAAGTTGATGAAGAAAGGAACTTAAAAGAGGGTGGTGAAAGCATTACCTCTTCTTCGGGTTCTTCCTTTTGATTTGATCAAAACAGCTCCTTAGGTTGTCTTTATTATCAAACTAATGCCTCTAAGAATAATTGAGGGATGTTTAGAGAATATGTGGGTAGGGTTTGTCTGAGACAAAAGGCTTTGAAGGTGTGAATTAGAGAGAAGGGGGAGTTCCCTTTTATAAGAGGGGTGAGGGGCACCTTTGGAAAAGTTAGAAATAATATTTTATAATAAATTCATATTCAGTTTCTAATGTCTCAAATGTGAATTATTTAAATATTAAGGTGCATATGGGTCGAAATCCTTTCAACCAATAGATTTTAGACATGTTTGGGTCACTATATTAACCTTATCATTTATATTTAACTCTTATTTAAATAGTTTGATATTTACCATGCATATTTGTATATTTATATTATATGGTAAATAAACATTATATAAAATTCCAAGAGACCCCCAAGTAGTCCATTAATGATACACTTATCATTATATAAGTCCTTTTTATGAACCTTAGATTTTTTGGAATAGAATATGAATTAATAATATAATATTTGTTTTAAAAACTCTTTTATTTCAATTTGGACACTATTTGGTATTTTGTTTTTGATAAATTATTAACAACAGTATTACTTAGAAAAAAATTAATCTAACCAACCCTTATATGTTATATTAACCTATAAAATTATTTTAATTAATAAAAAGTCTCAAATTACATTTAATTTGACATTTATAATATCAATTATTTTAATATTGTATTAATTGTGTAATTACAGCATCACCATTATGTCATAAATAAATTAAATTATTTAATTTATAAAAATTATAAATAAAATATCATTATAGAGGAAATATTGTTAACTTTATAATTAATATTTATAATAAAATTTATTTTATGTATAACCCTATATTAAAAATGTTTTAGTTATTAAACTTGGATTTTAACTCTTTTAACTCTTCTTTGAATTTAATAATAAAAAATGTCCTAATCTAATCCAAGTGGACCAAAATGATAATATTTTATTCATAAGTATTTTTTTGGTCAAGATACACTTGTATAATATAATTAGGACATGTGTTAGGGTAATATTAATATCATTTTTACCCTTAATTACTCTATTTACTTTTAACTGTGGTAAATAAAAGTAAAAATAACTACTCACAAAAAATTATTTTTATCTTATTGAAGCACATTTTACTTCTTGATATTAACCATGTCTCTTGGATTTTCGAAATTCCACTCACATAAGCGGTAAAATTAAGTTATATGTTAATATCCAAATTCTCCTAGGAGGTGGGTAAATGACGGTGAAAAGTTTAATAAAATTTTTATATATCTAAAATTATTCTAAACTAACTCCATAGAATTACATTGAACTTATATATGTATTATGTATATATTTTAAACTTAATTAAATTTAAATAAAATAAATAATTATTTAAATACAAATTCGGTTTTAAACTATAACTCAGTGGTTTTTCACTATTCATCAAAAATTGCATGTTTTTAGAAAAATACCAAAAATTGACCCCTAATCTAATTTCAATATTTAGAATCCAAAAACGAAGTCCATTTTGAAAGCTAAAATTTATAAAATTTTAAAATGTGGTTATTACTATTCATAACGACTAGTTTGATTGGTTGTGGTGTGTGTTAGAACTTGAAGTTGTGTACACCACACACTATTGTATTCTTCAAAGATAATCATACTGTGGATGCTTGGGGTGTTACATTCTCCCCTCCTTCAAATAATTTCTTCCTAAATATTTCTAGAATACTACCTCATGAAAAGACTTGGGTGGTTATTAATCAAAAGTTCCTTAGGTTCCCACATTGCCGCTTCCATCTTATGGTTTCTCCATAGGACTTTTACCAGATGAGTCATCCAGTTTCTGAGCACTTGTTCTCTTGTATCAAGAATCCTAACAGGCTCTTCGCAATAAGATAGATCGGGTTCCAGTTCTAATTCCTTGTAAGTGAGTACATGGGTTGGGTCAGGCATGTATTTTTTCTACAGTGATACGTGGAACACATTGTGAACTTTGGAGAGACTTGGTAGCATTGCCAAACGGTAAGCTACTGCCCCAATTCGTTCTAGAATTTCGAAAGGTCTGATGTACCTAGGACACAATTTAACCTTCATACCGAAATGTATAACTCCCTTCCATGGAGATACCTTCAAGAAAACATGATCTCCTACCTGAAATTCCAAATCCTTCCATCGATTATCGGCATAGCACTTCTACCTACTTTGAGCTGCTTTGATGTGGTTTTGGATAACATTACCTTTTCCATTATTTCCTCCACCAGATCTAGGCCTACAAGTTTTCTTTCACCAACATCATCCCAACAGGTTGGTGTGAGACATCTCTTTCCATATAACTCTTCATATGGTGCCATCCGAATACTTGAATGGAAGCTATTGTTATAGGAAAATTCTACCAGAGGTAAATATTGATCCCACATACCCTGAAAGTCAAGTGAGTAAGATCTCAACATATCTTCTAAGGTTTGAATAGTCTGTTCTGATTGTACATATATTTGAGGGTGGTAGGTAGTGCTCAAACGAAGTTAAGTATCCAAGGCATTCTGAAGGCTTTTCAGAATATTGATGTAAAACAAGGATCATGATCCGAAACAATCGATAGTGGTACTCCATGAAGTCTTAAAACGTCATTAATATATAGCCTTGCTAGACGTTCAAGTGGTAAATCATCCCTTATAGCATGAAAATGTGCGGACTTGTTAAGGCGATCAACAATGACCCATATTGCATTGTTCCTTCTAGGAGTCTTTGGTAGTCCCATGACAAAGTCCATAGTGATGTTATCCCATTTCCACTCAGGTATGGGAAGAAGTTTCATGACTCCTCCAGGATGTTTCCTTCCAGCTTTCACTTGTTGACAAACCATACATCATGACACAAAATCATCAGTCTCCCTCTTCATGTTGTCCCACCAAAAATGTTCCTTCAAATATCTATACATTTTGGTGCTCCCAAGGTGTATAGAGAAATTGGAACTATAAGCATCATCCAACAATTCCCTTTTTAGATTAGGTATAGTGGGAACACAGAGTCTCTTGCCAAATTTCAAAATTCCATCTTCATACACAAAGTCACTCAATCTCCAATCATTCACAACATTAATCTTCTTTTGAAACTCTTCATCATCACTGTGAGAACTCTTTATCCTTTCTAGTAAAGATGGTTTGACAACCATTTGAAAACAAATTGAGGTTTCACCTTCCTTGGTGATTCCCATATCCATCTTTACTAGATCCATGTATATAGGATCCTTTTCAACTCTCATCTTGTTCAAAACTGTAACACCCTGAGATTTTATAAAAAATATTCTTTTAAATTTCATTAATGTCTTGTGTTGTATGCTACACCAAAAAGATCTTACACAACATTCATCCTTGATTTTACTTGCATTACACGCAATCACGACCTTCCTCGATAGCGTGTGTAGTACGCAATACCGAGTTTCACTAAACAATGATATGCTATTAAAATATTATTATAACTAGCCATTATGAATAGTAATAAACACCTTTTAAAATTTTAGAAATTTTAGCTCTCGAAATGGACTTCATTTTTGGATTCGTAGTATCGAACTTAGCCTAAGGTGAAATTTTGGTACTTTTCGGATAACTTTCATATTTCGATGAATAGTGAAAATTACTAAATTTTAGTTAAAAACAACTTTTTCAATCGAAATAATTAATAGTGATAAATTATTAATTTGGGTGGTTTTAAAGTATATTTAGAATATATTTTTACAATTTAATACAATGTTGGTCATTGGATGTAATTTCACATTTAAACCAGACATAAACAAGTGTCAATCTTTTGATAGATATTGTCTCTTAAAAACACGCTATTTGTTTTAACAGCGGGATTTAATTATAAAATTAATTAATGCAACTTCTATGATATGAATTTGGTAAAACAGACTTGATTTTTGAATTCGGAATATTAAATATAGCTTAGGATGAAATTTTGGCATTGTTCTGAAAAACATCAATTTTTGATGAATAGTGAAACTACTAAGTGGTAGTTAAAAAACTGAATTTTTCATAAAACTTAATTTTACCGCTTCTGTGAATGGAATTTCAAAAATCCGAGAGACACGGTTGATGTTAGTAAGTAAAATGTGGTTCAATGAGATTAAATAATTTTTGGTGAATAGTAACTTTTTTATTTTTATTTACCACGGTTAAAAGTAAATAGGGTAATTAAGGGTAAGAATGATATTAATATTACCCTAACACATGTCCTAATTCTATTGGACAAGTGTATCTCAACCAAAAACAACCTTAAGTATAAATTATTATCATTTAGGCCCACTTGGATTAGATTAGGACATTTATTATTACTTAATTCAAAGAAGAGTTAAAAGAGTTAAAATCAAAGTTTATTTACTAAAACATTTTTAATATGGGGTTATACATAAGATAAATTCGACTATAAATATTCATTAATAATCTAAAAATATTTCCTAAATAATGGTATTTTATTTGTAATTTTTAGACTTTATATAATTTAATTTATTTATGACACAACAATGATGCAGTAATTACCTTTTTAAGAAAAATTAACATAATTGATGTTATAAATGCCCAAATAAATGTCATTTGAGACTTTTTATGACTTAAAATAATTTTCTAGGTTAATATGACATGTTATTGTTGATTTATGTAACTGGGTTCGAACTTATCATTCTGTTATAAATTTCATAAAAATCATGTACCAAATAGTGTCAAAATGGACATAAATTTGTTTTTAAAACAAATATTATATTATCAATTGTTATTTAATTCCTAAAAATCTATTGTTCAGACAAATGACTTATATAAGGATATATATATTAATAATAAACAACTTGGGGTTCGTTTGGCTTGTTATGATAAGTTTATTAACCATATAGTGTAAGAAAACAAAAAGACACGGTAAAAGTTATATTATTTAACTTAGAGTTAAATCTAATTGATAAGGTTAAAATAATAACCTAAACTTGTCTAAATCCTATTGTATGAGAGTATTTCGACCCATCACCACCTTAGCCTCTAAATAAATCAATTTTTAGCTATTTAAAACCGAACTTGACTTTATAATAAAATAATATTTTTAGTTATTCCAAAGGTGCCCCTCTCCTCCCTTATAAAAGGGCACCTCCTCCCTCTCTTCCTCACACAACTTTGAGCCTTCAAGATCGACCAACCCCTGCCAAAATCTCTTCTCCACTTCCCTAGTATCATCCTAGAGGTCCTGGTATTCTTCAAAGACCATCCTTAGTTCTTTAAGTAGAGGTTAAGTGAAGGCGCGTCAAAAAGAGGTAATATCCATTACCGATCTTTTTCAATTTCTTTCTTCTTCAACTTCTTCTTCTTTAGTTGTTTCATAATAAAGTAATAACATAAGTATTTCTTGTATACTTATATGTTATTATAAATATGAAATAACTCTAATTAGCCTTCTATCCATCCCACGGAAAAAGGAAATCACCGCGCGTGCGTATGTACGGAATACCGTCTCCACGCCGTGGTGTAATCTATTTTCCGCCACCACCTTAATTGGATGGGTATAATGGTGTAATGAGTAACTATATATTATTATTATTATAAAGTATTATTGATACTGAAATAGTATACATACACTTCAACACAAGTCCACGACCATGGGAACGATATCATCGCTCGTGCGTACGTACGGACTACCGTCTCCACGACGCGATGAGATTAATTATCAATGATTAACCATTCATGAATGATTATAAAGTATATATAGTAAGTAATAATGAAATATATGACATAATAATGATACTGGATTTATTTATATTTATGTCATCTACTTAATTCCATTCAATTCAATAAGGAAACGAAAACAGCGTTCATGCGTACGTACGGACTACCGTCCCCATGAACGGTGTATTTCTTTCCATTTATCAATATATTATATATATGTATATTCTGAATATATATTATATATAAATCATGTTTTACATTCTTGATATAATTAATCATGATCCAAGTAGTCATATTAATAATTACAAGTTAAAAACACGAACGACAAATGAGACGATTTTACCCAAAACGCTACTTTAACAAAAATTTACAAAAGAATGGGTAATATAAAGTCATAAGAGAACCATATATGATATCATAACAATGAATATGATTCTGTAATAAGTCAATAACATTATTTAAATCATTATACAGGAGGTTTGGACACGTACAAAGAAAGTCGGACCTAAGGTAAGGGAAATATCAAAATCTCATTTTTATCCGAGATTGTTTATACTTTAGTATTTACTGGGGTGTATTTTATCATCCACATCCATGATTCCTCAATATGTAATATTATTTCCATTCACCTACAATTGTTTAAATCCTATTTTACCCTTCGCTGTGTTTTTAGTAAAAGATATGAAAGGAATCTTTTGTCGTTTTTCGTACGAGGTACTTTTTTTGACTTTTCCGACAAAAGTACGAGAAGAATGTTTTTTTAACTTATACGGCATGAATGGATTTTTAAAACATTATTTCCAAGAAGCTTCCTTTATAAGTTTTCAAGTTTATTTTTAATCAACTTATTTTAGTTTAGAATTGTACGACATGTTAAGAAAGGAAAAGTGTTTTTGAAGTAGAAAAGATATTTTCCTCAAGAATGAAGTTCAAGTGTTTTATAAAAATTATTTTCCATCTAAGATAATAAAGGGTTCTATTTTTATCCCTATTATTACATTGATTTGATTATGTTGTGATGGAATTATTTTTATGAATTCCTTTATCATATAAGAATTGTTTTATGATGTCATGATGTTTAAGATTCCCATTTTTATTACATGGGTTATGTAATGATGTATGATTTATGATTTTGTGGCACACATAAGAATGGTATCATTATAAGATGGGTTGGACCTATATCTCCCTCCAATGCATTGGGTAAAGATTTTATATCTCATGAGATAGACATGGCTGGAACGGTAGGTTATACCGGTTCAGTGACACAGGACTGAAACGAGGGTGACTCGGTTCAGAAAGGGACTTTGTCCACTAAGATAGTCTTGGAAATGAGTCTTGACTAACAAGAAATGATTCTCTATGATTATGTGTGTATGCCACAAAGTTTCATGTCTTATGTTTTGATTATTGTGATTACATTTCACTGCCATGATTTATCCCATGTTATGAAATTATGATCTCTTTTGCAGGTTAAGATTTCCAAAAGTTATGTGCTTGTGTATACGATGTGATTGATATTTCTTTTTTTACCCTTAATGAGCATTTGAGCTCACCCTTTTATGTTTTCTTTTCCCTAGGATATAAAGAAAGGGTTTAGGTAAAAAAAGGAAGACCTTTATGGGAGATGTTGAAGATCTTTCATCACGATTAGAAGATTATATTCCGAGTTTCCAAAGACACTAAACTATTACGATCCTTGTGTGTGTGTTTTTGTTATGTACTAAGTATTCCGCAAATGTAATGTAATGTCAATTTACGTCAAGATACGGGTCTCTACAGTTGGTATCAGAGGAAAGGATTAGTCAACCTTTGGAAACTAGGATGCGAAAACGTTAGTGAGATCCCTAGAGACACTTCTAAGGTATGTCTAGGGATGTCCCTAAGGTTAAGTATACGTATTGGTTATAGTACTAGAATTACACTAACGATCATAGAATTAAACCTAAGATGTTAGATATTGAAGGTAATCCCCCTTTATTATGTTGTTTTCCCTCACATGATTTTTGCCTCTCACACTATTCTTTTTGGGTTTTAGACGATGGCTGGAACCCGAAGGAACCGTGTTGATCAATGCAATGGACAATGCAATGATTGTCCTCCTGAACAAACAAATGTTATGGGAGATGGAGTGAAAAATCTTATTGCTATACTTACACAAGCTACGAATCATTCTGGACTTCCAAATGAGCAGAGAAGGGAACAATATTCTATTGAGTCCTTCATGAGGCAACATCCAACTTCTTTTAGTGGGTCTTCTGATCCACTTGTTGTTGAACAATGGATCAGTACTACTGAAAAGATATTTTCAGTTCTTCAATGTTCTGAACATGATAAAGTCATCTTAGCAGTGTATCGTTTGGAAGGTGATGCTGATCAATGGTGCAATCTTATTAAGAATACGAGGCAGAGGGATGAAATTGAGTCCATGGAATGGGATGAGTTCAAGAACTTATTTTTCAGTAAGTAATTCCCTCGTATTCTTTGAACAAAGATGGAGAAGGAGTTTCTTGAACTAAAGCAAAAGGATGATGAATCTGTTGGTATATACGAAGCGAATTTTACAAGGCTTGCAAGGTATGCATCTGGATTTATCATGCAACCTGAAAGTAAAGTTGATCGATTTTTCAGTGGCTTAAAACCAAGTCTTCTAAGGGCATTAGCTATAAGAGACTTCAGTAGCTATGAAGAAATTGTGCGTTGTTCTATCAAGGTAGAAATGGAAGTTGGTGTTACATATCCATCTCATGGTTTTGACAAGAAACTAAAGATGGAGTTCAAGGAGAAATCTCAGAATAATGCTGAAAAGAAGATGAATGTTTTCTTATGCTCAAAGTGTGGAAAAAGCATGGTGGATATTGTCTTAAAGGGACTAGAAAATGTTTTAAGTGTGGAAAATAAGTTCATCGAGAAGCTGAGTGTCGAGGTAATGGAAAAAGGGTTTCTAATGATGTGAATAAAGCAAGCACTGCAGAGAACGCACCACCAACACTTAAATGCTTCAAGTGCAAGGAAATGGGGCATTATGCTAATAAATGCCCTAATCCAAGGGTTAGTGATGATCAACATGAGCAACCACTTAAGGCAAAGGACAAAGGGAAGTCACATGCGATCACTATTGGCGATGTTGAATATGACAACGATGTGGTGGAATGATTAAGTGTTTATGTAATGGGATTCCAAAAAAATGTTGTATATAGTATCATGGAATATTGGAATATTTATATTTTGGATTTCAATAATTTTATGGTACCGGTAACCATGAAAAGTGATTGAGACATTTTTGGTAAACATATGATATGAGCATAATGAAGGGATAAGAAGATAATGAGATGTTTGATTGTATTCATGAGCTCATGATTGATATAAGGACTAAGTGATATCATGGTTTGAGTATATAGAATTTTGAGGATTTCGGCATGTGGAAAGTGTTAACTTTTAACTACATTCATGTTTTCACTAAGGTTCAATGGGTATTCAAGATAATACAAGAATAAGGACTTTGAATGTTTGGAATGTGATCAACAAAACATATCTTATGATATATAGGGATCAACGATGGTATTAAATCTCTGGTAATCGTTTTCAATATGTTATGAGAGTGGACCGAAGTATTTTAGATAATCCTAAAGATTGGAATGGATTATGTTTGACATAAGTTAGTATTGTTTAAGGATAGAACTTTTTTTTTGATATTAGCGAAGGGATGTTATTTTAATGTAGTTTTAGAAAAAGGACAACCTGCAGGACGGGCGACAGCCCATCGCGTCGAACAAGGCTGTGGGAATCGAACCCACAACTGAAGTGCGACTGGCCTTTATCGCCTACCACTGGCCTACAGGAAGTCCCTGGTTAGTAGAAACTAGTTTTATTTTATTAAGTGGTATGATATATGAAGTATAAGTTCATTTTTGGAACCATATACGATTAACCATAAGATGGACTTATAACTTTTGCTAACCTTTTGTTTGAAAGAGATAGAATGACCCGTCATTCTATCACATGATCTGCTAACACTTCACGAATAACAAATTCAACTTCATTTATTTAAGAGATGAAGTGGAATTTGTTTAAGGCATGAACAACAGTGAGATTGTACCAAAATAAAGTAAGTATTTATTCTAATTCAAATTCTTCAACTTTAGGGAAATGATCTTGAAAACCAAAAATGTTGTCCAAGTGCTTTATATCTGAATAATCAGATGGTACCTTAGATCGTCACAAATTTATGGATTTGTGATTGTTGGATTTTCCATAGCCATGTTCTCTACCACTCTCCATCAGAACATGATGGTTATATTTTTCTTCCATATCCATATTTTCACCTATGTGGAAACCCAGTGATTAGTTTATTTGGGTAACCATTACGTTTCATACTTTCGTTTTTAAAGATTGGTTTTGGTATTCCTTTTTACGATGTGGGTTTCTATTAAAGAAACTTTCGAATAGTAAACCATTTATTACCCCGACGAATTTCGAGGGCAAAATTCATTTTAAGGGGGGTAGAATGTAACACCCTGAGATTTTATAAAAAATATTCTTTTTAATTTCATTAATGTCTTGTGTTGTATGATACACCAAAAAGAGCTTGCACAACACGCATCCTTGATTTTCCTTGCATTACACGCAATCGCGACCTTCCTCGATAGCGTGTGTAGTACGCAATACCGAGTTTCACTAAACAACGATATGCTATTAAAATATTATTATAACTAGCTGTTATGAATAGTAATAACCACCTATTAAAATTTTAGAAATTTTAGCTCTCAAAATGGACTTCATTTTTGGATTCGTAGTATCGAACTTAGCCTAAGGTGAAATTTTTGTACTTTTCGGATAACTTTCATATTTCGATGAATAGTGAAAATTACTAAATTTTAGTTAAAAACAACTTTTTCAATTGAAATAATTAATAGTGATAAATTATTAATTTGAGTGGTTTTAAAGTATATTTAGAATATATTTTTACATTTTAATACAATGTTGGTCATCGGATGTAATTTCACATTTAAACCAGACATAAACAAGTGTCAATCTTTTGATAGATATTGTCTCTTAAAAACACGCTATTTGTTTTAACAGCGGGATTTAATTATAAAATTAATTAATCCAACTTCTATGATATGAATTTGGTAAAATAGACTTGATTTTTGAATTCATAATATGAAATATAGCTTAAGATGAAATTTTGGCATTGTTCTGAAAAACATCAATTTTTGATGAATAGTGAAACTACTAAGTGGTAGTTAAAAAACTGAATTTTTCATAAAACTTAATTTTACCACTTCTGTGAATGGAATTTCAAAAATCCGAGAGACACGGTTGATGTCAGTAAGTAAAATGTGGTTCAATGAGATGAAAATAATTTTTGGTGAATAGTAACTTTTTACTTTTATATACCACGGTTAAAAGTAAATAGAGTAATTAAGGGTAAGAATGATATTAATATTACCCTAACACATGTCCTAATTCTATTGGACAAGTGAATCTCGACCAAAAACAACCTTAAGTGTAAAATATTATCATTTAGGCCCACTTGGATTAGATTAGGACATTTATTATTACTTAATTCAAAGAAGAGTTAAAAGAGTTAAAATCAAAGTTTATTTACTAAAACATTTTTAATATGGGGTTATACATAAGATACATTCGACTATAAATATTCATTATAAATCTAAAAATATTTCCTACATAATGGTATTTTATTTGTAATTTTTAGACTTTATATAATTTAATTTATTTATGACACAACAATGATGCAGTAATTACCTTTTTAAGAAAAATTAACATAATTGATGTTATAAATTCCCAAATAAATGTAATTTGAGACTTTTTATGACTTAAAATAATTTTATAGGTTAATATGACATGTTATTGTTGATTTAAGTAACTTTTTTCGAACTTATCATTCATTTATAAATTTCATAAAAATCATGTACCAAATAGTGTCAAAATTGACATAAATTAGTTTTTAAAACAAATATTATATTATCAATTGTTATTTAATTCCTAAAAATCTAATGATCGTCCAAATGACTTAGATAAGAATATATATATTAATAATAAACAACTTGGGGTTCGTTTGTCTTGTTATGATAAGTTTATTAACCATATAGTGTAATAAAACAAAAAGACACGGTAAAAGTTTAATTATTTAACTTAGAGTTAAATCTAATTGATAAGGTTAAAATAATAACCTAAACTTGTCTAAATCCTATTGTATGAGAGTATTTAGACCCATCCCCACATTATACTCGAAATAAATCAATTTGGAGCTATTTAAAACCGAACATGACTTTATAATAAAATAATATTTTTAGTTATTTTAAAGGTGCCCCTCTCCTCTCTTATAAAAGGGCACCTCCTCCCTCTCTTCCTCACACAACTTTGAGCCTTCAAGCTCGACCAAACCCTGCCAAAATCTCTTCTCCACTTCCCTAGTATCAACCTAGAGGTCCTGGTCTTCTTCAAAGACCATCCTTAGTTCTTTAAGTAGAGGTTAAGTGAAGGCGCCTCAAAACGAGGTAATATCCATTACCGATCTTTTTCAATTTCTTTCTTCTTCAACTTCTTCTTATTTAGTTGCTTCATAATAAAGTAATAACATCAGTATTTCTTATATACTGATATGTTATTATAAATATGAAACAACTCTAATTAACCTTCTATCCATCCTACGGAAAAAGGAAATCACCGCGCGTGCGTATGTACGGAATACTGTCTCCACGCCGTGGTATAATCTATTTTCCGCCACCACCTTAATTGGATGGGTATAATGGTGTAATGAGTAACTATATATTATTATTATAAAGTTATATTGATACTGAAATAGTATACATACACTTCAACACAATTCCACGACCATGGGAACGATATCATCGCTCGTGCGTACGTACGGACTACCGTCTCCACGACGCGATGAGATTCATTCTCAATGATTAACCATTCATGAATGATTATAAAATATATATAGTAAGTACTAATGAAATATATGACATAATAATGATACTGGATTTATTTATATTTATGTCATCTACTTAATTCCATTCAATTCAATAAGGAAACGAAAACAGCGTTCATGCGTACGTACGGACTACCGTCTCCATGAACAGTGTATTTCTTTCCATTTATCAATATATTATATATATGTATATTATGAATATATATTATATATAAATCATGTTTTACATTCTGGATATAATTAATAATGATCCAAGTAATCATATTAATAATTACAAGTTAAAAACACGAACGACAAATGAGACGATTTTATCCAAAACGCTACTTTAACAAGAATTTACAAAAGAACGGGTAATATAAAGTCATAAGAGAACCATATATGATATCATAACAATGAATATGATTCTGTAATAAGTCAATAACATTATTTAAATCATTATACAGGAGGTTTGGACACGTATAAAGCAAGTCGGACCTAAGGTAAGGGAAATATCACAATCTCATTTTTATCCGAGATTGTTTATACATTAGTATTTTCTGGGGTGTATTTTATCATCCACATCCATGCTTCCTCAATATGTAATATTATTTCCATTCACCTATAATTGTTTAAATCCTATTTTACCCTTCACTGTGTTTTTAGTAAAAGATATGAAAGGAATCTTTTGTCGTTTTTCGTACGAGGTACTTTTTTTGACTTTTCCGACAAAAGTACGAGAAGAATGTATTTTTTAACTTATACGGCATGAATGGATTTTTAAAACATTATTTCCAAGAAGCTTCCTTTACAAGTTTTCAAGTTTATTTTTAATCAACTTCTTTTAGTTTAGAATTGTACGACATGTTAAGAAAGGAAAAGTGTTTTTGAAGTAGAAAAGATATTTTCCTCAAGAATGAAGTTCAAGTGTTTTATAAAAATTATTTTCCATATAAGATAATAAAGGGTTCTATTTTTATCCCTATTATTACATTGATTTGATTATGTTGTGATGGAATTATTTTTATGAATTCCTTTATCATATATGAATTGTTTTATGATGTCATGATGTTTAAGATTCCCATTTTTATTACATGGGTTATGTAATGATGTATGATTTATGATTTTGTGGCACACATAAGAATGGTATCATTATGAGATGGGTTGGATCTATATCTCCCTCCAATGCATTGGGTAAAGATTTTATATCTCATGAGATAGACATGGCTGGAATGGTAGGTTATACCGGTTCAGTGACACAGGACTGAAACGAGGGTGACTCGGTTCAGAAAGGGACATTGTCCACTAAGATAGTCTTGGCAATGAGTATTGACTAACAAGAAATGATTCCCTATGATTATGTGTGTATGCCACAAAGTTTCATGTTTTATGTTTTGATTATTGTGATTACATTTCACTGCCATGATTTATCCCATGTTATGAAATTATGATCTCTTTTGCAGGTTAAGATTTCCAAAAGTTATGTGCTTGTGTATATGATGTGATTGATATTTCTTTTGTTTACCCTTACTGAGCATTTGAGCTCACCCTTTTATGTTTTATTTTCCCCAGGATATAAAGAAAGGGTTTAGGTAAAAAAAAAGGAATACCTTTATGGGAGATGTTGAAGATCTTACATCACGATTAGAAGATTATATTCCGAGTTTCCAAAGACACTAAACTATTACGATCCTTGTGTGTGTGTTTTTGTTATGTACTAAGTATTCCGCAAATGTAATGTAATGTCAATGTACGTCAAGATACGGGTCTCTACAAAAACGCCATGATACTTTCTACTCAAAGCATCTGCCACCTTATCTGCCTTCCCCGGGTGGTAGTGTATCGTGCAATCATAATCCATGAGTAGTTCAAGACATCTCTTTTGACTCATGTTGAGTTCTTTCTGTGAGAAAATATACTTCAAACTCTTGGGATCAGTATAAATCTCACATTTTTCACCATAGAGATAATGTATCCATATCTTCAAAGAAAATATTACAATCGCTAACTCATGATCATGATTAGGATAGTTTTGATCATTAATTTTCAGCTGTCATGATTCATAGGCAATAACCCTATCATTCTGTATAAGGACAAAACCATGTCCTTTCTTCGATGCATCACTATAAATAACGAACCCATCATTCTCCGATGGTAGATTCAATATAGGAGAATTGACTAATATTCTCTTCAGTTCTTCAAAACATTCTTCACAGTCTTTTGTCCAAAAAAATTTAACCCCTTTACGTGTGAGATTCATTAATGGGTTAGCCAACCAAGCAAAATTCTGGACGAAATGTCGATAATAACCTGCTAAACCAATGAAAATGCATACCTTGGTTATACTCATTGGTGATGGCCATTCTTGGATTGCATTGGTCATAGATGGATCAACAGAGATTCCATCATTAGAGACAATATGGCAAAGAAAATAATTCTCCTAAAGCCAGAATTCCCACTTGCTAAACTTCCCAAATAATTCATTTCTTCTAAGAGTCTTCAGGATAATGCGCGAGTGAATTTCATGATCTGCATAGCTTTTAGAGTATACCAAGATATCATCAATAAATACAACCACAAAGTCATCAAGATATTCCTTGAAAAATCTATTCATTAAATCCATGAATACAGAGGGTGCATTAGTCAATCCAAAAGGCATTACTCTAAACTCGTAATGCCCGTACCTGGTTCCAAATGTTGTCTTCGAAATGTCTTCCTTCTTCACACACAACTGATGGTATCCAGATCGAAGGTCAATCTTTGAAAAGTATTGAGATCCAGGCAGTTCGTCAAATAAATCATCAATGTGAGGTAGGGGATACTTTTTCTTTATTGTTATAGCATTGATCTCCCTGTAGTCGATACATAACCTCATAGATCCAAATTTCTTTTTAACAAAAAGGATAGGGGCTCCCCATGGAGAAACACTAGGGTGAATAAATCCTTTATTTCTCAATTCCTCTAGTTGTTTCTTTAGTTCAACTAATTCCACAGTGTCCATTTTATAAGGGGTCTTCGATATAAGCCTTGAACCAGGAATTAAATCAATGAAAAACTCAATTTCTCATTCTAGAGGATGTCATGGTAAATCTTCTGAAAACACATCAACATATTCTATCACAATAGGTACATCCTCTATTAGAACATTACTTTCCATACCCACAGTTATTTCATTCTCTTCCTCCCCAATAATTGAATTTAGTTGAGCTATTGGGGGTGGATCTGGGTAAGAATCATGTGGTGACGATTCTACTCTAAAGATAACGTGTTCTTTATCATCATCATCAAAAATCGTAACCTCCTTATTCTTACAATAAATTTTTGAATCATGGTCCAAAAGCCAATCCATATCGAGGATTATATAGAATTCAATCATGGGTATGACGATGAGATCATCATATAAAGAACATTTATATTACCTAATAGGAACGGATCCAAAGAACTTTGTAGCAATGATAATTCCCTTAGGAGTTTTAACTGACAACTCCCTTGTTAAATCGAATTGGAAATAACTGATTTTCTTAGAAAACTGGGAATATATGAAACAATGCGATGATCTAGAATCAAATAATGTATTTTCTAAACTTGAGGAAACCATTAAATTACCTGCCACCACGTCTTTCAGAGCTTCTACCTCAGCAGTAATGATAACATAAGCATGGCCTTGATCCCTTGGCCTTTTTCAAGGTATGTTCCCCTGACTCTTAGGACATTCATTTTAATACTGTCCCATCTCCCTGCAGATGTAGCATTGAACCTTGGTATCTTATTTCATCCCCTTGCAATCACGAGCTTGGTGGAATTTTTCACCACACTTGTAACAGACTCCTATTCCTTTCAAAAAAATTACCAAGGTGTTTCTTCCTACATTTACTACAAAATGGATATTAAAAATTTCCTTTATTCACCTTATTTCAATTTCCAGAGTTATCAGCAGATCTCTTCTTCTCTTTCTTTGCTTTAAAGTCGTAAGACTTAGAGAATTCATTTTCTGTCTTGATAGCACATGAGACAATATCTTTGTACGACGAGAAGGATTGTGACACTAATGATTGATGAAGAAATGGTTTTAACCCATCAAAAATATGATCAATCTTACTTCTTGGGTAACATATATAATATCCAGCATACCTTGCTAACCTTGTAATGTTAGCCTCATACTTTGCAAAATTCTCATCCTCCTTTTGTCTCAGACTCAGAAATTGTCTTTCCATATCTACTCAATGGTCACGAGGAAAGTATTTTTCTATGAAAACATCTTTGAACTCCCTCTATTCTATATTTTATACTTCATTATGTTCATTTGTGTTTCGAATCAATGACCACCATTGATTAGTA
The DNA here is from genome assembly GCA_963277665.1 of Viscum album. NCBI lineage: Eukaryota > Viridiplantae > Streptophyta > Magnoliopsida > Santalales > Viscaceae > Viscum > Viscum album. The sequence goes on from OY728164.1 coordinate 1,497,330,253, forward strand.
TCTCCAGTGAGGTGGTAAAGTGACATGATAACTTTTTACCTTTCACTACTCTCAAGGCATGGAATATTTTCTCTATGAAATTTATCCATTGCTCAGATACTAGTGCATTTGTACTCTCATTGAATGTTAGTGGTTGTTGCCTTATGAAGCGATTAAACATTGATCCTCCATGCTGTAGATCAGGGTTCCCCATATGGGTAAGGTTATTATTCATAACCTGAGTGAGTTGTCCCAGTATGGTGATTAGCTGATCAGCACTAGTTGCATTAGCTGCTCCACTATAATTATCTTGAGCAAGAGGGAAATCCCTACATGGAGTGCGCGCATTGATACAGTTTCAATTTCTTCCACTAGGCGCCACTTTTAAACAATTGAATACACTAGATTAGTTTATGAATCGCAATACATAAATGCAAACTTGTAAAACACTTAACATGAATTGAACAGTTTATGGATATAATCCATAATCATAAAAATGTTTTCTTTGAGGAAGTATATACTCATAAACCCATCATAATGGTTTGTAATGAAAATTAGAATTATCCTTAGAATATCCCCCGGGAGTGTCATAACCAAGATGTAGTAAGGCTCGTTGTTGGGCACCAATTCCCGTTCGAGTCTAGATCAAAGCGGTGTTTTTAGGTTTTACCCCTAGGTACATCTGTGTCAGAGCCGCCTCTTCCTGCTCATATCTAGACAGGTATGTATTGCTTGGAAAATTCAGAAAATCTCTACAATACCAAAATTCTAGGAAGTTCTTCTATACTAATATTCAATGTCCATCTTAGGTCTATGTGCTCTAATCAGAGTTTATCTAAATCTTTTTTCCAAGGTTTGTACTAAACATCCTCTGATACCAACTGTAACGCCCCGACCCCAGTTATCCAAAGTCGGTGCATTATTACATAATATTGGACTGATCACAAAAGATCAAGACTCGAAAGACTGATTAGTTTAGTATCCTTGGAATCACTAGATACATTCATAAAGATTACATTACAACATAAAATGAAAACTACAATAACATAGTCTCTATAGTCCACACTCATATCTCCTCATACTATCCCTACAGGTCATTCATAAAATACTTCATCACATCTTGGAAAAAATAATACATAGAAAGGGGTGATCTTAGATGCCCAATAAAGATAATAATATAGCAAAAACTTTCATAAATAAGCATAAAATTTAAGGCAATGTATAATTAAAACAAAAGCCTTTTAAATTCAAATTCAGCATAATATGGAAAAAATAAAATGAAATAATTCCATTTACTTATTCACATGGATATTTTACTAGTCGAATAATCACATGAAATATTAATAACCACTTTTATAATGATGGAATGCATAATACCAGACTATCATAACCACATAGTCAAGGCCTTGTGCCAAGACTACAAATATGATTTTGTCAAGGCCTTGTTCCAAGAAACTAGTTTGTCTCATGAGACCTATCAATGCATCAATAAGCTATAGTGGGCTTAACCCATCACTTATTAAGTCCAATTCATTCTTCATATTAACAGGTTTAAACATAACATCAACATTCGTATTAAAACTAGCATACAAAATGTCAATAATTTATCTATAAACCATGAACGGTATAAAAATAACACATCCGCAGTCAAACATATCACAAAACCTTCAAAACAATATTGAAGTTTTTAATCATAATAAATCTTCTTCAAAGAAGCTTAAAATCCATCAAAGGATGTTCACATAGATGAAATCAAAACTATTTGAGAGAAATATCTCTTTCTTTGAAATCATTTAAAAGTCACTTAATTATAAAATAAAACATTTAATTTTAAAATATTATTATAATATTGTAAGGGAAGCTTAGACGAATTTATAACAGCGCAAAATAGCTTCCCCCATAGTATAAGATAAAAAAGACATTTTTACCTTAATTCTGTCGAAAAGGATAAAAAGGACCTTATTTGGAAAACGGCATAAAGATTCCTTTACAGAAATCTTATAATAAGTCAAAAAGGGTATAAATTACTTTAACCCATAGTCTGTAAAATAGTAATAATGATTTGAAAAACATTTTTAAGAAACATGGATGTGGATGATAAAGTGGTCCCCGTAGATAATTAGGTATAAACAACCTCGGATAATGAAGAGATTGTGAAATAAACCCTTACCTTGTACTTTTACATGGTTGAGTGTAGGTTAAACTATTGTATAATGGTGAAATAATTGTTATTAAATTATAAAAGAATAATATACATTAATATGATATCATATATGATCTTTTAACATCACTTTTTTAATAATATCTTAGTATTATCGTCATTTCGGGTGTTAACTTACTCATTTTCTTTTATATGTTTTGTTACATAAGTCATGTTTGTTATGGATAGGTTGTATCTTATTCATATACAGGATTATATCAATTCATTAAACATAATTTTTAATCATCAAATGAGAATTATACTTGCATGGATACAATGGGGAATGAATCACATGACGTTCGTGGAGACGGTAGTCCGTACGTACGCATGAGCGATAATATCATTCTTTTTATATTAAAATAACATAATAATGGATGGTATATAATATATGAAGAATAATTTTCATGTTATATGTATTATTTATATCAATTATATATCATTATCATACCCATAAAAATAATAATGTTTTGAATAACAATTACACCATGATGTGGAGACGGTAAGTCGTACGTACGCATGTATGGTGACATTTCATTCAAAGGATGGATATAATAATTAATATGGATGTACCATATTTATAAAAACATCATAGTTTATATAATATACTGGAGTTATTATTTTAGAATGGAAATAACAAAGAAAGAAGAAGTTGAAGAAGAAAGGAACTTGAAAGAGGGTGGTGAAAACACTACATCTTCTTCAGGTTCTTCCTTTTGATTTGATCTAAAGGGATCCTTAGGTTGGCTTTCTGATCAAAATAAGGCATATAATGTGAATTGAGGGAAGTTTAGAGAATATTTGGGCAGGGTTTGACTGAGCCAAAAGGCATTGAAGGTGTAAATTAGAGAAAAGGGGGAGTTCCCTTTTATAAGAGGGGTTAGGGGCACCTTTGGAAAAGATAGAAATATTGTTTTATAATAAATAAATATTCAGTTTATAATGTCTCAAGAGTGGATTATTTAAAGTTTAAGGTGGTTATGGGTAGAAATAATTTCAACTAATATATTTTAGACAGGTTTTGGTCACTATATTAGCCTTATCATTTATATTTAACTCTTAGTTAAATAGTTTGACATTTACCATGTCTCTTTGTATTTTTTATATTATATGGTTAATAAACTTACTATAAACATCCAAGAGACCCCAAAGTGGTCCATTAATGATACAAATATCATTTTATAAGCTCTTTGGATGAACCTTTGATTTTTAGGAATAGAATATGAATTAATAATATAATATTTGTTTTAAAAACTTTTTTATGTCAATTTTGACACTATTTGATATTTTGTTCTTTTTAAATTCATAACAACATTATTACTTAAAACAAATTATTCTAACCAACTCTAATATGTTATAATAACCTAAAAAATTAGTGCAATTCATTAAAAGTCTCAAATTACATTTATTTTGATATTTATAATATCAATTATTTTAATATTTCATTAATTATGTAATTACTGTATCAATATTATGTCAGAAATAAATTAAATTATTTAATTTATAAAAATTATAAATAAAATATAATTATGTAGGAAATATTTTTATCTTTTTAATTAATATTCATAATAAAATTTATTTTATGTATAACCCAATATTAAAAATGTTTTAGTTGTTAAACTTTGATTTTAACTCTTTTAACTCTTCTTTGAACGTAATAATAATAAATGCCCTAATATAATACAAGTGGACCAAAATGATAATATATTATTCCTAAGGTTGTTTTTGGTCGAGATACACTTTATGAATAGAATTAGAACATCTGTTAGGGTAATATTAATATCATTTTTACCCTTAATTACCCTATTTACTTTTAACCGTGGTAAATAAAAGTAAAAAGTTACTATTTACCAGAAATTATTTTTATCTTATTGAACCACATTTTACTCCTTGATATTAACCGTGTCTCTCAAATTTTTGAAATTCCACTCACAAAAGCGGTAAAATTAAGTTTTATGTGAATTTCAAAATTCTCCTTGGAAGTGGGTAAAAGACGGTGAAAAGTTCAATAAAATTTTTATATATCTAAAATTATTCTAAACTAAATCCAATGAATTACACCGTAATTATATATGTATTATGTATCTATTTTTACATTAATTAAATTTAAATGAAATAAATATTTATTTAAATAAAAATTCGATTTTGAACTATAACTCAGTGTTTTTTCACTATTCATCAAAAATTGAATGTTTTTAGAAAAATACCAAAAATTCACCCTAAGATAATTTTGATATTAAGAATCCAAAAATGAAGTCCATTTTGAATGAAAAAATTTATAAAATTTGAAAATGTGGGTATTACTATTCATAATGGCTAGTTTGATTGGTTGTGGGGTGTGTTAGAACTCGAAGTTGCATACAACACACGCTTCTGTATTTTTCAAAGAGAAGAGTTCCATAGAAGCTTGGGGTGTTACATTTTAAATAAATATAAATATTATAGATTTATTAATAATATTTATAGTCTAATTATAACTATATTTTACCCTATTTTGAAAATGATATATTATTCAAAACATTAATGTGATATATTTATATATATTTTAAATAAAATATTATAAATATCATAATTTCACCAAAGGGTCTGAATGATTCAAAAATAAATTCATGTTATTAAAATATGTTTATTAATTTAAAAATTATCATTGATATTCATTCATAACATTCATGTTTTTCCTTGTGGTCACATAGGTGATATTAAGGGAAAAGAAAATGACATTTTGTGTCCTGTTAATTAAATATTTGATAAGTAATTTTTTTCTAAATGTGTTCAGTAAATGACTTAATTTATATATTTATGTGGTAAGGGTAGAATATCATTTTTCTAATAAAATATTTCCATCTGTTAGGGTAATTGTTTTGTCATTCTAATTTTATTTTTTTCCAAAATTACCTAATTTACCCATTACCATGGTAACAAAATTTACCATGCATAAAATTCCTGTTGGAAGTAAATAAAAGGGACATAAATAAAAAATTTGGACCTTATAAATCCAAATATTAAATCCATTTTACAAAATTCAATACACATAAGATTCATAATTAAATTTAAAATAAAATTGGAAAACATCCATGAAAAATTGTTTTTGAAAAAATTACCCATTTATAACATACTTTTTTTAATAAATTCATGCATAAATTATTTTTAAAACCCAAATTTGAATTATTTAAAATAAAAAAGATATAATTAAAATTTAAAACTAATCTGATACAAAATTTTACCCTATAACGACTTTAGAAAAAAAAATATAATTTTTTACCAAAATCATTATTTTCATTTTTCATAAAAAATGAATCTTATCCAAAAAAGACAAAACATTTAACTAAATTAAATTTTAATATTACAATTTAAAAGAATAACGTCATTTTTTAAAATATAATATATAAAAGTGTACTTTTTTTATTTTAAATAGGTTCTCCATTAAAAAGTGGTAAAACTGCCTTTAGACAAAATAATTATTTTATGATTACTATTGTGTTTTTATTATTTTATGCCTATATATTGTATAATTTATAAAAAATTAATATAATAAATAAAAATTTACTTATGGTTATTCATTAATGGTGATTAAATTAATTTATTAAGAGAAATTTCCTCTCTAGATATATTTTTTCATCGTCTATTTTCAATTGGATTCAATCATCATTTCAAATAAATTGGTAACTAAAGAACTCACATTAACATAATATATTTAATAGTATTTATACATATCATTTAAACAACTATTTTATAATTGTATTATTTAAATTATATCAATAATTAAATTAGGTTTTGTTGAAACAAAATGTTTCATATAATGCGATCTAAGTCAGTGTTGTGTGTAATTCATGTTTCACATGGTGTAGTGCGCAATGAAAGATATCAAATTATTTCAATATATATTTATCAAAAAACATTCAGTGTTACTACATACCCCCTTAAAATTAATTTCTCCCTCTAAATTCGTTTCGTTAATCAATTATTTAATATTTTAAATTCCCTTTCACAGAAACCCAAATTGAAAAAATGAATACCAAGACCTTCTTTTAAAAAGAATGTTTGGAAGCATAATAGTTACATAGAGTTAAAAATAACTCGGATTGCAAATCGAGTGTAAGAACATAGTTTCTCACATAGGTATAGATCGATTAATTATTAGTCTAAATATTTACTTTGGACCTCATATGGATGGATAATGAGTTAGTAAAAGTTATGAGGGTGTACAGGGCTTTATTGGAGCCTAAAACCCATCTTTTTGGGTAAAATAGGCTTGGAACACGATTTAGAGTAAATTGTGTTGGAATACCAAAAGGTTTGGAAAACCATGTAGATTGTGTTTTTTGGACAGCGCCACATCGCATAGTTGGCACATAGTCTTGTAGCCTAACCATGCAGACACCCCTTTTTCCTAGGTACTCATGCATGGCTTGCGCACAGTTTGAGAAAACCGTGTGGAGGATATTTTTTCTAGCAGAGTAGTCTCGCACCGTTTGCGCAAAGTTTGACAAACCATGTGGACAATTTGTGCACAGGATAAATCCTAGGTAAATTGTCTAAAATTACATTAATGATATATTTTACCCCTCCCCCCTTTCCTCTCTAATCTGATAACCAGTGGGATCAAGCCATTCTTTGCTAATTTTGATGATTTTTTAAGTCCAAATCTAGGGATTAAGGGATCTACCTCATCCGACATCTAATCGAGAAACTTTTCATCACGTTGGATGTACAACGCTATGTACTCGAGTCATCTTTATCTTTTCTTATACTCTTTTTCTCTTGACCAAGATATCTTCATGTGAGTGTTTTACAACTTTTCATAGATCTAATCCGATCCAAGCCAAATCATGGGCCAATACTGAAGGAGGAACGTTGTAAAACCCTAAGGTGGGAGGTCTATAACTCATCCCTAGAGTTCATTGATTTTGGAATATTCATGTGGGGACCATCGATTTCATTAGAGGTCATTTCTTAAATTTACATACCATTATTATACTTTTTATACTTGTATGGTTATGCTATTTCCAAATATGTGATTACTTGTTAGTAGTAACACCTATATCTCAATCATCCCCATGTGAAGATTATCCCATATTTGGGTTTTTAGAGTTCTGGCATGTTTGAGCCATTATTCTAGTGTACCCTTGCTTGACCTTCCTAAAGGTGATCCTTCTATAATAAATGGCTTGTTATTAAGTAGGTTGGCATAATGGCGTGTACCACGTATGCTCACCACTTGACCCACCTAAGGCAAGTGCTTCAAATTTATTATTATATGTGAAATGTGAAATGTGAAATGGATAGTATACTAGGTATATAAATTCACCTTATCAAATGATATTGGATAAATGTTACATGTCCATAGAACCCCTTTACATATTGATGGAATGTAGTATAGTGAACCTCAAAATGTAAATATACCTAAATGGTTAATAAAGACCTGATTAAATGGTTGAAATGTTACTTGGAATGTCCAATCAAAGTGAAGACAAGGCTTGAACCTAATGAATGATTACATGATTATAAAATCAAATAGAAATGAACTAACTTGAGCTCACCTTGGATTCTGGGAGGAGAATACCTTGGGTATCAGGAACCTCATTCCGATTCAAGGATGTATTTTGCTTAGTTTGAAAACCACATAGACTCTGGTTCTTGTCTATTCCATGGAAGCCATCTATACTATCATCATGTCCTTTACATTATTACATGATACCTCGAATACACTCCTTGGATCCATCATTTACTAGTATGTGCCATGATGAAATACCATAGGGCCCTATCCTTGATTAGCCCCATTTTACCTTGGTTGATCACCTTGGACATGGTTGGTGCATTATTTTGTAATGACTTGAATTATGCTCCTTGTATTATACTATTAACCCTCATCTATACTCAGATACTACTGAGTTATAATTCCTTGATATGTATGTTACCTTGGAAATTACCCTCAAAACCCCTCATCGAATGTTTTTTCAGGTTACCTTGTTATGTCATGGGACCTTCACTACATATACTATCATGAGATGAAGTCATTTTTAGCTATGCATCATGTGACCTTTTAACATTAAATGGTAATTTCTCAATAAAATGAACTGGTTACATGTTCAAATTCCAACCAAGCATTGAAGCATGTAATTGGGTATATATTTATATTTTACTGTTCTCTTTACTTTGTATATGCATGCCTACACACTACCATATTCCATTACACGGTTAGGATTTTATAGACAATGTTTGAGGTGTCCCATTGAGATTTATCTCACACCCTATCTGGTCAATGTTTGGTACCTGGAGTAGATTACATAGTTTCAGGCGTTGACAAAGGGAAGCATATAGCTTCGAACACATGATTATGTGGTGATTGAATGGAGCTTGATAGTAGATGACTAAGTAGGATATCAATATTCTTGGGGTAGACATTGTCTTATTCTACTTTATGGAACATTTTGTTCCTTCTATATTGTATACATATTTACCAATTTTCTGGTGACACATCAATACATCATCATTGTGTCAATGGATACAGTTGTTGTTAGTCACATTATTTTATTGCATCAGTTTTCTTCTTAGGTTTTATTATATTTCTTCCATTGTTCATTATTCATTTATATTCCTTCCACTATGATATAATCTTCTAATGAGGGAATAGTCTCCCCATTGACACACCCTTTTCCCTCACTACTAGTCAGAAGCCTGTGGCATTTGGTGAGATTCACTTGAGGTCATGTGTCCCACCGGGCTCGGGGGACCCATTAAGTGGAATCCGGGCTTGGGATGTCACAATGTGGTATCAGAGATGGTTTCTTTTATTTATTTACTATTTCGATACATTATATTAGAGAATAGTAATTCTTGGGACTTGGTCATAAGCCATGATTGGGCGTCGCGAACCTATGTTTAATGTAAAAACCATTTTTCCTAAATTATAGCTCTTATTCTTCTTTTTCCTATTACAGTTGATATTATTTCACCATTCAGTGATGTACATGCTATGTGATGTGGTAGATTATTAATCTGGTTGAGTTTTTTCATTCATCCTTATCCCAGTGATATGAGGTTAAGTAGTATTGTTACATGAATCATTATAATCCCCATGAATTAACATGTCACACATATTGTCATGCCATATAAGTGAATTTCACATCATTGAATTGCTTGATATGTCTGTGATTATTGAGTGTTGTGGTGATAGTTTGATTGTACTTGTATTAAATTTACTTTAATTGAGTTATTTCCTATCTCAATTAATGAGGTGTATGGGAATGGATGAGTAATATACTGAGTTGATCCTTTATGATATACATAAATGGTTGTCATTTCTGTTGATAGGTGTGTGGGTAATAAATCATCATAAAGGGATATCAATTATAAGGTGAATCATGTGATCAAAACTGAATTGGTTTTACATCCTTAACCCTCCTTGTCATGTCAATTATAGGTAATGGAGTGAACATTGAAATTAACTGCAAAATGACATGAAACATATACTTGAGAACTTACTGATACATGGTCGTCTAAGTGGAAAGATTTGGTAGTATGTCTTTGGTAGAGAGTTTTATTATGTTCATTTCCACTAGTGATGTTATATTATGATGCAATGATTTTTATAAGGTGTGTTCTTCTCATTTTAAGACCAAGGCTTCCACGACATCCTCGCATCTTTCTCTATGAGGGTGGTGACAACCATGCCCCAGACATGGTGGGTCCTGAGCTGCCAGTCTTACCTCCAAGAGTGCCACTTGTGGAACTGCCTATTGTACATGATCCGAGCACTAATTCCCAAGTATTTGATAGTTTCTTATGCCGGAAGAAGTCTATGAAAGGTGTTATATATGTTTCACCTACGATGGTTGTTCTGACCCGTCATTTCCATCATCAGCATCCACCTACTTATTCAGGGGATGACAGTTCTTAAGCGGTTGAGTCTTGTCAAGATGTCATGTTGGCTATCTCTGAACGTCTAGAAATGCCTCTACATAAGAGAGTCAATATTTTTACATACATGCTTCGGGATTTGGCCAAGCATTGGTGGGATGTGGTTACCCAGACCGGTCATCATCAAGGCATGTTATGGGTGGATTTCTAGATCGCCTTCTATGATCAGTTATTTCCTTAGGCACTACAAGCTGACAGAGCCAAAGAGTTCCTGTGTCATGTAGAGGTTTCGATGTCAGTTATCGAGTATTCAACATGTTTCACTGATTTAAAGAACTTTTCACTGCTTCTATCCGGTGATGTTCTTTCGCGTGCTAGACATTTTGAGTATGGGATCCAAAATTCCATCCCAACTCAGGTTTATGACTTTATCCTTCCTAACATTTTTGCAATAGCGGATTAGGGCCTTATCCCAAAGCATAAACTGAGGGACGACACAAATGATGGGGTTAAAGAATCAGTGATGCATTAGGCCTATAATTCTTCCAGAGGTAGGAAACTTTCCCCTGAGGTTTTTCATCAAGGAAGTGGTAGCCATAGTATCTAGTTTGATAGCTTGGTGGTGTTTCATCAGTGTGGAAGACCAGGGCCTAAGAATCCCCAATGTGGTAGATACCCTATGGAGTATTGAGATTAGGTTCATATGGTTCATATTCAACATTTCTAAAATACCTTTCCACTATATTCAGGTGGAAAAGGATCAGTATCATCTCCACCTATAGAAGAAAGTTCATTTACACCACATCAAGTGGGGGAGTTGGAATAGCACTCGCATGTCTGGCCGTTATGGAGGTCATGGTCATGGTGGTCTGACCCCTGATCACCAGTATCATTGTTAGAGTAATCAAGATTGTTGTAGTCCATATATTGTATAGGGTCATGGATCATGTCAGTTTCATTCTTTACATCTGATACGTGAGGATCAGGCTGGAGGACCATCTATAGTATGAGGTATTATTCTAGTAGCCACCACTATTGGCTACGCTTTGTCTGATACAAGTTCTTCAAACTCTATTATTTCTATATCTATTGTGGAAATTATCGTACTAGAGATAACGTATCACTATGGTGTAATGCACCTCAAAACACCATTGGGAATATGGATAGATGGAATATGCCAGTGATGGGACTATCCTCTTGAGGTAGGTGGTTACGCTTTCTTGGGGAATCACTTTTTCCTCAAGATTATGGGATTTGATGTCATTATCCGGATGGACTAGTTAGTCCACTATCACCGTTTTGTAGACTTCTAACCCTTCAGGGTCTCTTTTACATCACTAGAAGGCATCAATAATATTTTCAAAGTTGAGAGGGATGTCTAGGCTGGGAGAGTTGGACCAAAGCATCATGATCTAGGAGAAGTGACCACCTTGAGTCCAAGTCCATCCATGGAGGATCAGGGTTTGCTTCAAACTAATTTCCCTCCAGTAGTAGATCATTTTAGGGAAGTCATTCTCAATTAATTTTCTATCATACCTCCTAAAAAATAGGTATAGTCTACAATTGATCTTTTTACAGGACCTTCTCTAGTGTCCATTACTCCATATAGGATGGAACCTATTGAGCTAGAGGAGATCAAGTGGTAGAAAGAGGGACTATAGTGCAAAGGATTTATATGGCCTAGTATATCCTATTGGGGTTCACCTATCCTTTTTTCTATGAAGGTGGATGGAACAATTCATTTATACCTGGATTTTAGAAGGTTGAACTATCTTACAGTCAAGAATCGGTATCCACTTCCTCGAATAGATAATATTTTTGACCAGATCTGAGGAGAAAATGTTTTCTCTCTGATCGACCTGAGATTGGGTTATCATCAGGTGTGATTCAATCTATCATACATAACTCATACATCATTCAGTAACAGTTATGGTCTGTATGAGTATCTAGTTATGTTGTTCGGTCATATGAATGCACCTTCCATTTTCATGCCTTTTATGAATAGGGTTTTCCACCACTATTTGGTCTCTTTTTTCGTGACCATTTTGGATGATATCTTGATGTATTCTTTCACCCGTAAAAACCATGAAAAACATCTTGAGATCGTTCTATGTAAACTGATATAGAATAAGTTTTATTTGAAGATTACTACGTGCGACATATGGATTGACAAGGTCCACTTATTGGGTCATATTAATTTTGAGTTAGAAGTTTCTATTGACCCTAAAAAGGATAGTGTTGTAGTTTCTTGGGAGAAGAAAAAAAATATGTTTATTATTAATATTTTCATAGGTATCACAAGATATTATAGGAGTTTCATATAGGAATTAAAATCTCTTGAATCACCTCTTATTGGAGTTACAAAGAAGGGTGTTATATTCCTATAGTTAGAAGTAGACGAGAAATCCTTTTAGGATATGATAGGGGTGACTTTTTCAGCACCAATACTGATTCTTCCAGAAGTAGGTAATGGTTATATCAACTTTAGTGATGCATCTGACATTTTCTTAGGAGCAGTGTTGATGCAGAAATAAAAAGTTGTTGCATACAGATCTTAGCATCTGAGGACTCATGAGTGACATTACCCGACACATGACCTCAAGATAGCAGCAGTCGTCCATGCCTTATGTTTCTGGAGACATTATCTGTTGGGTGAAAGATTTATGGTGTATATAGATTACAATATCTTCAAGTATATATTTTATTAGCATTAATTGAACCTCAAACAACATAGATGGATTCGATATCTACTATCTTTTGATATTGAGTGTGCCTATACGACTCAAAAGGTTAATGTTTTTTTTGATGCACTAAGATGGAAAAATCAAACATAGTCAATATAGGAAGACAATTATGAATGGATGTTAATGACCATATTTTCAAAACTTCATCTGGAATTTCATGACAGTAACGTGAAGTCTTACCTCTCAACCTTAATAGTTACCTCTTCCCTCCTTGAGAATGTGAAGAGTAGTTAGTTTATAGATCCTGATGGTTCAGTTCTCCGTTATTTTATAGCATCAGATAACCCACCCCAGGATTGGTCTGTGGATAGACATGACATCTTGTGTCTATGTGGATATATCTGGGTTCCTACATATATGAGAGATGAGTTGATGAAAGAGTCCCATATTTCTCAGTGGGATGTTCATCATGGAATCTATAAGATGCGTCGGGATATGTGATGCCATTATTAGTGGACTAGAATGAAAGTTATATTCTGGGATTGAGTACTAGGTGTTCCACCTATCAAAAAGTGAAGGCAGAGCACCAGAGACCCGTAGTCTTGTTATAGCAACTACCAGTCCCAGAATAAAAATTTGAAGATGTTGCTAAGGATTTCGTAGTTGGATTACCTTGGTCGCTAAGGGGTAGAAATTCTATCTTAGTAGTCATTGAATGATTAGAAAAATCATCCCACATCATTCCTATATGGGATAATCTCTCAGTAGATGAGTTGGGAAGACTCTATGTTTCTAAGCTCATATGACTACATGAGGTTCCACTTACCATCATTTCACATAGGGGTTCTCTTTTCACTACATGGTTAGGGAAAGGTTCTGAGAAATCTATGGGGACTCAGGTGCTTCTAAGTACAAATTTTCACCGTTTGACCGATGGACAATTGGAATGGAAATTAAAAATTCTAGATGATATTCTCTAGGCATGTGTCCTTGATTTCAGCTGTTCTTGGGAGAAGCATACCCCTCTCCTAGAGTTCGCTTATAATAATAGTTTTTAGGTGATGATTCTAGTGGATCCTTTTGAGGCCTTATATTTTAGGCCATTTAATTCACCATTGTTCTGGCTAGAGGTAGGTGAGGAAGCCTTACTAAGTTCCTTTCTTGATCAGGAGACTTCAGAACAGGTTCAGCTGATCAAGAAGCGTATGATGACTGCTCAGTCTAGACAGAAATCTTATGCCGATCTTCATTGATGCCCTCTTTAGTTAGAGGTTTTGGATTGTGTCTTTCTTTGGGTATCACCCTGGTTAGGTCATAGATGGTTAAATAATTATGGAAAGATGTCTTTTCATTACATGTCACGACCCGTACCCCGGGCCCATATCGTGACTACCCCAAGCCCACCTTCCATAGGCCAGGGGATGGCGACTAGCACCAAAGGCGTAATTCCCTAAAACTGGGAAGGCATTGCCTTTATAAATCTTAAACACACACAACCAGAGTACAAGAGAAAGAAAAAACTATGTAAAAACTGTATGACAAGTATACTAAAGTTAAAGGGGATGGAAATACAAGCCCAACAGTAAAGTACAAGGAGGGGACAAACATGTACAACTAAGAATACAAACAACTGGAAGGTGTCTAGCAGCTCTTGGATCGTCCACCATAGATCCTACCTGAAGGGTATGTACAGATAGATTCCTCGGTGCTGCACATCTGTCCGTCTCCTCTAGGTATCGACTCGTCATGTGGCCCACCTCCAGGTACCGTCCAGTCCTCGTACACTCCACCTCGGTCAGCGTTGTCCATCGTCTGAATCAAACACAGCGAGGTGTGGGCATAGCCCATATAGGTTGAGTATAACGATACACAGTAAGGACCCTGAGACCCTCAATGTCTCACAAAATCCAACAAGAATAAACCACAAAGTATGATTTCAATGGATAACCATTGTTTAAGTATAATCCCATACATATACCTATGTTATCAAGTAACCCATCTCAATCACGAGGAAAACACAAAGGTCATTGACTCAGCTCAAACCAGGATTTTTTATTATCAAAACTATGGCTGCTGGAGGAATCCTCCTCTATCAAGTAAAGTGGGAATTTCGAAACACCGAGGCACTTCTCACTAACCTTGGACTGCTGAGGTACTCCTTATGTCGAGTACCACGAGTCTGCTGCCAACTACTAGGCGCTCTATCCGCTGTTGTTCTGCCGCCAAATACCAGGAGCTCCCCCTAATAGCCAACATAGGTACTCCTCCCATTGATCATAGAAGGTCTTTTTCCAACTACCCGGCGCTCCGTCCACCATGGGTCTGCCGCCAAATACTGTGCGCTCCCCACTGGGCTAGTCGAATCACTCTGAGTCGAATCGGTCAAGCAGTTGTCAGGTTTGTCAGCTACTAGGTCTCCACAATCTGCCTACTCATCTCCAGGAGGATCCACTCCACAAGCTACTGGTCGATACTCCAAGTGTCAAGAATTCTCATGTTGAAGTATCTCAAAGTACCTCCACGTAATAGGGGTCTCAACGCAACAGACGACACGTCAATCGAACGCCCGGTCTATGATTTATTAGATTTTTAGTCTTGGGGGCCCTGTTGGTTTCCTATATGAACCAACCTTACCATATCTAAACTATACCTGAAACCCCCATGGGGGTATTCTCATAGGTACGACTTCATTCTAATAATATTGGCGCCACTGACGGTTCGTCAAACAGACGCTCGTAGCGCAAGATATGGCTGAAATGGTGTAAACGGGTCTGATGGGTTTGGGTCCGGTCCGACCCTGTTGGAATGACCCAACCTGGTCCGTGAATCTGACCCGACATGAAGAGGTAGCCCAGCCCAAAGGGGCGGCCCGACCTGAAGGTACGGCCTGGCCCATGGGGTCGGCCCAACCCGACGGGTCACCCGGCAGCCCGCGGGGGTGGGCCTTCGGCGGCCCATGTGGCCTGGCCGGATGGCGTTCTGTGTGGCCTAGCTGGTCGGCCCGTGTGGCCTCACTCGCCGGCTCGCATGGCCTATCTAGCCACGTGTGGGAGGGGGTGTCGCACCCCCATTTGTCCAAAATGGCCAGCGAGGCGCCAGCCTTGGTAACCGCGTGACCCGAAGGGTCCCACCTGTGTAGCACACACCGACGGCCGGCACAACCGGCCGCCCTCCCCTGTACACCGTGGCCATAGGCCGCGGGTCTTCCTCGGTGTGGTGTGACGGTGCCGCGCCCCTACTCTCCCACCGCGGCCTACCCTGGCTGCCATTCTGCACCACCGATACGGTGTGGCGGTGTTGTGCTCGTACGCCGCGGCTCACCTTCGCCATGGCCTCCAACTGCCCTCCGCACAGCATGACGGCACCACGGCCCAACGTGGCTGTGACTATCCTCCACATAGCGAGGCGGGGTCACACCCTCTTGGTGACCCAGTGGCCTTTGCACCACTGGTTTCTTTCGCGGTCGTCCCGTCGCCTGCCACTGTTGTTCGCCGCGGTCCGTTCCTCCGTCATCAACAAACAAGATCAACCAAAGGGGGAGGGTCGACTATGTTGGTGCAGTCCAAACCCCCCATGTTATGTTGATAACATTTGGAATAATGAATACCAAAATATTAACGACATAGAACGGGAACAAAACAACTCAAATCCCCCTACCTCGCTTGATGTTGATCATTGATGAAGTCGCGGGATGGAAGCTTCGTTTCATCCATGTTGGAAGAGAATATGAAGAGGTCGAGGAGTAAGGATTCTGGGAAAACGATTCGATATGACATCATCGACTTTCTTCATGGGTGGAGGAGTTTTCTTTACTTGCTCCGGTTTAAGAGGGAGAAGACGGGGCTCGTCGTTCTTCGGTGGTGACGGGCGTTCTCCGCGTTCTTTGTTGAGATAATGAAGTCCTCTCAATTCTCCCAAAGGCTTTTCCTCTCCTTAATTATCCCAACAAGGATTATTCCAACCCCCCAAAATAATAATACATTACATATTATAATTTTCTCATAATGAATTCAAGAATTAAAAATTATTCCAAATTAATTAAGTTGATTTAATTAATTAAATTGGAGGAGTTTGCTCATTAAATGAAGGGTGAAGGTGAAGAGTTTCACCAAATTAATTGGGGGATTAGAGGAGGTTTAAAGCTCATGTAGGCCCCACCTAATAATCCTCCCATGGGAGGTTACGTGTGGGTGGGACCCACCACCATAACATCCTCCCAAGGGAGGTTATGTGCAGGTGGGCCCACCACCATAACCTCTCATGGGAGGTTATAGTGCGGTGGCCCCCACCACTAACCTCCCCTTGGAGGTTTTAACCACCAAAATAAAATAAATTTAAAACATTAACTTTATTCAATTTAATTAAAAACCCCAAAAAACTACCATCCACTCTTGATAAACAGAAATTGTAGTGAAGGTCTCACAAAGAAATCACTGATGTTGCGAGCTCAACAGTGCCCTAAGATTTACATTCTGAGCACCGGTTCAAAAGTTATAAAAACCCGCCCATACGTTTACTGGATGTACCCGAACAAAACATCAGAAATTGATTCCGGGCACACCGGGCCTTGGAATCATGCTCCGTCAGAAAATGTGGACTCGTAATATTCACATGTATTTTAGAAAAATTCCACAGGAATTCTGGGTCTTTACATTCTCCCCACCTCAGGGCTTTACGTCCCAGTAAGCTACAACTCCAAATAAGGGATCAAATGGGGGTACTGAGCACGCATCTGAGCCTCCCGGTCCCATGTGCTCTCTTGGAGGTTTCCATGCTACTAGAGAACGTGCACTAGAGGTATCAACTATCCACGTAGTACCCGCTCCTGTCGATCCTCAATCTCCACTAGAACCTCCATGAAAGTCACCCCATCATCGATGTCCAGCTCCGCCAGGTCGATGATGTGGGATGGGTCATTCACGTATCTCCTTAGTTGAGATACGTGGAAGGCGTCATGAACCTGGTGCAACTGAGGAGGAAGAGACAAGCCGTAAGCCACCTTTCCTACTCTGCTGAGGACCTGGAACAGTCTAATGAACTGCAGAGATAACATTCCGCCTCAGCCAAATCGTCATAGACCTCGTCAAGGTGAGACCCGTAGGAAAACATGGTCACCATCCTCGAAGGCCAGAGGTCTCCATCTCCTATCAGCATATGACTTCTGCCTGCTTGGTGCAGTCTTCATCTGCTCCTAGATGATCTGCACCTTCTCCATGGTATATCGTACCATCTCTGGTCCCACTAGTGCTGACTCCCCTGGGATTGTCCAGAACAGTGGCGATCTGAAAGGTCGGCCATACAAGGCCTCAAAAGGTGTCATTCTGATGGTGGAGTGATAGCTGTTGTTGTAGCCAAACTCCACCAAAAGAAAGTGATCCTCCCAGCTGTGACTGAATTCGAGGACGCATGCATGAAGCATATCCACGAGGGTCTATATGGTCCCATTGGTCAGACCATCAGTCTGAGGATGGAAGGCAGTACTCAAGCGAAGCTGTGTCCGGAAAGCTTCCTATAACCCCTTCCATAGCCAGGAAGTAAATCTTGTTTCACAGTCTAAGACAATAGAAGAAGTTACTTGATTCAAATGTACTATCTCCTGTACATAGAGGCATCCCAAGCTCTCTACTGAACCCTCCTCCCTCATCAGTAAGAAGTGGGCCGACTTGGTGAGTCGGCCGACAATCACCCAAATCGAGTCGTGACTCGTGGATGTACGTGGAAGACCCTTCACAAAGTCTCTGGATATCCCATCCCACTTCCACTCTCAGACCTCTAAGGGCTGAACCATGATTTCAGGTACCTAGTGCTCCGCCTTCACTTGCTGACAAGTGAGGCATCATGAGACAAACTCCTCTATTGTCTTCTTTATACCTAGCCATCAGTGCTGTTGTCGAAGGTCCTATTACATCTTTTCCACTCATTGATGTACCGCTAGAGGGGAAGTGTGAAACTCCCTCAACACTTACTCCTGAAGTGAAACTGGTACCATGGTATGTCCTCTGAAGAGGATGATGTGCTCCCCACCTTTAGAAAATCCATCAAGTTCTTTCCCTATGGATATCTGAGCACATCGCATCTCGCAGTCAGCGTCCCCATGTTGCGCCTCCCTAACTCGCTGAAGAAGTTGGGGAGTGACTGTAAGAGACTGTAGATAGGCTGCTCCATCCCTATCCATAAAGGATATCTATAAAGTGACTAACTGATCTATCGCCTCTCCTAGAATTTGTATACCAGACCTCCTACTGAGTGGATCCACAACAACGTTCCCCTTTCTAAGAGTATAGACTATCTCAAAGTCATAGTCCTGGTGGAACTCAAGTAATCGCCACTGTCTCAGGTTCAGGTACTTATAAGAGAAGATATATCTGAGACTCTTGTGATCATATTACATGGTAAAATGCTTTCCCATCAGATTATGTCACCACATCTTTTAGGAGAAGACCACTGGTGCAAACTTCAAGTCATGGGTAGCGTAGTTCTACTCGTGTTGTCTCAGCTGCTGAGAACCATACATGATCACTGCTTTCTCCTGCATCAGGACACACCCAATTCTGGTTCCTGATGCATTGCAGTAGAATAAATACCTTATGCCTTCCTCTGGAAGCCTCAATATGGGGGCACCAGTAAGCCTCTTCCTCAACTTATGAATGCTCTGCAGGCATCTCTCTGACCACACGAAGGGTTTCCCCTTCTTCATCGAGGCTAAAAGTGGTGCTGCAGCTCTGCAGAAGTTTGGAATGAATCTCTGATAGTATCCAGCCCAACCCAGGAAACTCTGAACCTCCATCACACTCATAGGTGGCTCCAAAGAAAGCACTTCCTCAGTCATCGCTGGATCAACTACAACTCTAGCCTCCGAGATGACATGTTCCAAGAAGTGAACCTCTCGAATACAAAACTAGAACTTCAAGAGCTTACCATATAGCTGGTGCCCTCATAGTGTGTCCAGTACTACCTGCAATGGTTGGCATGCTCCTCCTCAGTTGTTGAGTCGAACAAAATGTCATCGATGAAGACCATGACAAAGTGATCAAGGTAAGACTGGAATATACTATTCATGAGACACATGAACACTACTGGAGTGTTGGATACGCCAGAGGGCATAACCAGGAACTCATAGTGGTTGTACCGACACCTGAAGGTCGTCTTCTGCACATCCTCATCTCGAACTCTGATTTGGTTATAGCCTGATCTGAGGTCTATCTTCGAGAACCATCGTTCTCCTTTGAGCAGATCAAAGAGGTCATCAATCCTCGGAAGTGGTTACTTGTTCATTACAGTAACCTGGTTTAGGCGACGGTAGTCTACATAGAGCCTCAATCTCTCGTCCGCCTTCTTGGCGAACCGAATCGGGGCTACCTAGGGCGAAACACTGGTCCGGATGAACCTCTTTCCCTATAAGTCCTCTAGCTATACCCTCCTCTCGCGAAGCTCAGCAGGAGCCATCCAATATACTGGAGTAGATATCGGTGTCATCCCGTTGTACAAGTCAATGTATATTTCCACCTCTCTGCAAGGAGGTAGTCCTGGAACATCATCATGGAAAACATCCGCATACAGGTCCAACACTACAAGATAAGTTGGACTCTCCACATTAACACCTCAGAGGGTAAGGCAAGCCAACTAGTGAGTGATCGGCTGCACCCTCCTCTAAGTAAGTCCACTCTGTGCTACAATGGTTCCCTTCTCACCAGTGAAGGTGAATCGGGTCCCATCGTGCGGACAAACCACACATTGCACCTTATACAGTTGATCTGAGCATGGAGTGTAGATAACTAGTCCATAACCAAGATGATGCCTTAAGGCCTCGATGCAACTATGAGGAGATCCCTGCCGAAGATCTAACCTCCTAGAGTAAGCTCACACTTCCGGCACCAGTGCGTAATCATCGAGTCATCTCTCATAAGAGTCTCTACCTGTAAGGATCGAGCCAACAGCTCCGTCAGAATCTACAAGCTCTGAATGAGGGCAGTGGCAATGAAAGAATGACCGGCACCTGTGTCTATAAGAACATCATCTATAATGGAATAGACACAGATCGTACCTCATATCATATATGGAGTGCCATGGTCGTAGGCCTCAGCTTCCTGAAGTTAAGCTCTCCCCATTCCACCTGATCCCTGCAGTGTGGGTGGACCTCCGGGTGGTGGGGGCGGTAGCACCTCGTATTGTCAACCACCTCTAGCTACTCGACCAGATCCTCTGCCACGTCAGCCTACTCACTCCAGAACGCCTCGATCAAACCTCTTCCTATGCTTGGGAGGTCTCTAAACTAACTACTTGTCATCAAAATGGTGGGTCGGATAGTCATGAGCCATGTGACCAAGACCACCGCATGAGTAACATTGTTCGTTCCTAGCATGACTAGATCTGTCTCCACTCTGGGTGCCCCACACAACTGATCCTGAGTCGTGAGGTCGACCACTTATAGGTCTGGTCCTCTTGGACTTCTGCGTCATCTATCTACTGCCAGGTGAAGAAGACTCCGCTACATGTCGGCTAGTGGTGGGTATCGCTGCTCGGGATTGTTCAGTAAGAAAAATTTCTACTAGGAGGGCTCGCCCCAGCACCCGTGTATGCGTCAGAATGCTGTGGGAGATAACTGAAGCTCTGATCTCTCACCTGAGTCCCTGCTCAGATGTCTGGTCTCTGAAGAATGGGTCTCCTGCCATATCTAAAGAGTAGCACGAGAGATCGGTGAACCTCACTGAGTGTTGCGCCGCCATCGTGCTACCCGGCTATAGATGCAGTAGCTATTGTATCTGCACCACTCGTAGGGTTGCTGGAACAAACTTCACCCAGAATAGGCCCTCGAAGTCTGCCTATAGAAGTGTCTCCTCATCATGGATCTGTTGCATTGGGCTCCACCATCTACCTGCTACTGCCTGAAGGAGGCTGGCATCAAGGATCACCAAGAAGTCGGTTGGTGTCCCTACTAGTCTGAAGATTCTCACCACAGCCTCCAGCCAATCCTTAGCTGCCTTTGGGTCTGTCCCTCCCCTGAACCTGGTTGGCCTCTGGCGCTAGAACTTGTGCAGCGCGCTCAAGCGACGTGAACTCTCTACTGCTGGGGCTGGGGGTATCAATTGAACAATGGGAAGTAGTACCACTAGTGCCTCAACTGGAAGAGGTCCCTGTACTGAAGCCTTATTTCTTGGCGGGTTGTCAGTACGTAAAACTCTCAGGGCTCTAGCTGGTCGTCCATGGGGAGGCTTCCGGAAAAAAGCAGATGCGACCCTATCTAAAGACAATACCTTGTGATCTGACCTGGTTTGATCTAACATAATGAAAACTTTTTAAAACACACACGCATTCAGTGTTTTGGTGTACTAAGTATGAAATTAGTAGTCAGGGTCCTGGTGTATGGATATGTCAGCCGCCACACCAACACTGGACTCCCAGATTTGAAAACCACACTCAGTACCCTTAACACTATTGATTCATAGAAAAGAAATATCAGATTCCTATGTTATATGGTTGAATCGACTCCTCTTATACCGATTTGCCATGAACCATCCCTCGGGGCCCATATCGTGACTACCCCAAGACCACCTTCCATAGCCTGGGGGCTGGCGACTAGCACCAAATGTGTAATTCCCTAAAACTGGGAAGGTATTGCCATTATAAATCATAAACACACACAACCAGAGTACAAGTGGAAGAAAAAACTAAGTAAAAACTGTATGATAAGTATGCTTAAAGTAACAGGGCCAGAAATACAAGCCCAATAGTAAAGTACAAGGAAAGGAAAAACAAGTAAAACTAAAAAGACAAACAGCTGGAGGGTGTATAACAGCTTCTGGATTGTCCACCACAGATCCTACCTGAAGGGTATGTACAAATATCATCCTCAGTGGTCAACATCCGCCCATCTCCTCTGGGCACCGAATCGTCATGAGGTCCACCTCTAGGTACCGTCCAGTCCTCATACACTATGCCTCGGTCAGCACTGTCCGTCATCTGCATCCAACACAACGAGGTGCGGGCATAGCCCATGCATGGGTGAGTATAACGATACTCAGTAGGGACCCTGATACCCTCAAGGTCTCACAAAATACAAAAAGGATAAACCAAAAAGTATGATTTAAATGGATACCCATTACTTAGGTATATGTTCATACATATACCTATGTTATCAGGTAACCCATCTCAATTATGATGAAAACACAAAGGTCATTGACTCAGCTCAAAACAGGGTTTTTCATTATCGAAACCATGGCTACTGGACAAATCCTCCTCTATCGAGTACAGTGGGCATGTCGTGACAGTGAGGCACTTCTCACTAACCTTGGTCTACTGAGGTACTCCTCCTATTGAGTACCGTGAGTTTTATGCCAACTACCAGGCGCTTCGTCCGTTGTGGGTCTGCAGCTAAATTCTAGGTGATCCCCCTAATATCCTATAGAGGTACTCCTACTATCGAGTACCGCGGGTCAGCTACCAATTACCAGGTGCTCCGTGTACCATGGGTCTGCCTCCAAATACCATGATCTCCCCACTAGGATAGATGAATCACTCCGAGTCGAATCGGTCAAGCAGTCATCAGGTCCATCAGCTACTAGGTCTTTTCACCCTGTCTGCTCGTCTCCAAGAGGATCCACTCCACGAGATACTGGTGGATACTCCAAGTGTCACAAATTCATGCATGGATGTATCTCAAAGGACCACCATGTCATAGGGGTCTCAACTCAATAGACGGTGTGTCAATCGGATGCCCGGTCTGTGAGTTATTAGCCTTTTAGTCACAGGGGTCCGGTTGGTTTCATGTAGGAACCAACCTGACTGTATTTAAACTATAATCAAAACTCCCATGGAGGTATTATCAAAAAGAAGTCTGTGTCCCAAGAATATCGGAACTACTGACGGTTTGTCAAACGGACGCCCGTAGCCCAAGATATGGGCGAAAAGGTGTAAATGGGTCTGACAAGTTCGGATCCGGTCCAACCTAGTTAGACCGACCTGACCTGGTCTATGAATCTGACCCGACACGAAGGGGAAGCCTACCCTGAAGGGGCCGCCAGGCCTAAAGTTACGACCCTACCCATGGGGGGCCTAGATAGAAAGCGGCTGGGTGGCCTGCGTGGCCTGGCCGGCGACGGCCCGCATGGCGTTGTCGGCGGGCGGCCCGGGTGGCCTAGTGGGCAGGCCCGTGTGGCCTCGCAGGCTGGCCCATGTGGCCTAGCTGGCCAGCCCGTGGGAACTGGATGGGAACGAATGGGAGGGGGTGTCACGCCCCCCTTTTTTCGAAATGGCCGCCATGAGGCGCTGACCCTTGGTAAGCACGAGACCCAAAGGGTCCTACCTGTGTAGGGCGCACCGGCAGCCAGCACAGTCGGCCGCCCTCCCCTGCCCACCGAGGCCATAGGTCACGGGTCTTCCCCAGCGTGGCACAACTGCGCCGCACCCCTACTCTCCCGCCGTGACCTGCCCTTGCCGTGGTCCTGCACCACTAGCGCAGCACGGCGGTGCCACACCACTCGGTCGTGGCCTGCCTTGGCCGCAGCCTCACGCAGCCTTCCGCGCAGTGTGTCAGCGCCACACACTACTGTCACGGCCCGACATAGCTGCGGTGCTCCTCCGCGTAGCGAGGCGGTGATGTGTCCTCTTAGAAACCTGATAGCCTTTGCATCACCAGTTTCTTTTGCGGTCGGCCAGTCACCGACCTCCTTTGTTTGCCGCAATCCATTCCTCCGTCGTCAACAAACAAGATCAACCAAAATGGAAGGGTCGGCCGTGTTGGTGCGGTCTGAACCCCCCATGTTATGTTGATAACATTTGGCATAATGAATACCAAAATATTAACGATGTAGAATGGAAAAAAAACAACTCAAATCCCCCTACCTCGCTTGATGTTTATCGTTGACAAAGTCACGGGATGGAGGCGTCGTTTCATCGACGTCGGAAGAGAAGACGAAGAGGTTGAGGAGAAAGGATTCAGGGAAGACAATTCGAGATGACGTCATCGACATTCTTCGTGGGTAGCGGTGTTTCCTCTACTTTCTCCGGTTGAAGAGGGAGAAGACGAGGCTCGTCGTTCTTTGGTGGTCATGGGCATTCTTCACATTCTTTGTTGAGAGAATTAAGTACTCTCAATTCTTCCAAATGATCTTCCTCTCCTTAATTCTCCCAACAAGGATTATGCCAACCCCCACCATTTTAATACATAACATATTATAATGTTGGCATAATGAATTCAAGAATTCAAAATGATTCCAAATTAATTAATTTACTTTACTTAATTAAATTGGAGGATTTGTCTCATTAAATGAAGGGTGAAGGTGAACAGTCTCACTAAATTAATTGGGGGTTTAGAGGATTTTTAAAGCTCATGTGTACCCTTCCTAAAAATCCTCCTAAGGGAGGTTATGTGTGGATGGGCCCCACCACCATAACATCCTCCCAAGGGAGGTTATGTGCTGGTGGGCCCCACCACCATAACCTCTCATGGGAGGTTATGGACCCCACCACTAACCTCCCCTTGGAGGTTTTAACCACCAAAATAAAATAAAGTTAAAACTTTAACATTATTCAATTTAATTAAAACCCGCCAAAAAATACCTTCCACTCACGATAAAACACAACTATAGTGAAGGTATCACAGAGCAATCACCGATGTTGCAAGCTCAACAGTGCCCTCAGATTTTAATTCCGAGCACCGGTTCAAAAGTTATAAAAACCCGCTCGTACGTTTACTAAAACTACCCAAAAAAAACTTTAGAAATTTATTCCGGGAACACCGGGCCTCGAAATCAATCGCCTCCAAAAACTGCGAACTCGTAAAATTCCCATGTATTTAAAAATAATTACATTGGAATTCTGGGTATTTACATTACATCAGGTCGTTCGAGATTCAAGAGTGTTTGGCTAGTAGCATATCGGTTTCTTATACCTAAGAGGTATTGTGCCTTGCACGACATATTTCATGTCTCGCAGCTTTTCTAATATCATGTTGACCCATCTCATACCTTTTATCCCGAAGAATTTGGGTCAAAACTTGATGCTATGTTTGAGGAATGTCCAGTACGCATCATTGAATGAAGCACGTACTCTCTTTAAGGAATTTTTGTCCCTCTTGTAAGGGTGTTATGGAAGCATGGGTGAGTATAGGACTAGGATTTGGAGAGGGAAGCTGACATAAGTGCCCAATGGCTAGAGTTGTAATCAGAAAATGTTTCTATAACTTTGGATGAAGAACTCCAAGGGGAAAGTTCTTTTAAGTGGGTCAGACTTTAGGAACCCAGTTTTTCCCTCAGGTGTAGATCCTTTAATTTTTGGTCACAATATTTACTTTGGACCTAATATGGATTCCAAATGAGTTGGAAAAGGTTCTAAGGGTGTCTGGGGATTATTCAGAGCCTAGAAGCCATTTTTTGGGGAAAATAGGCTTGGAACATGGTTTGGAGAAACTGTGCAGATTGTGTTTTTTAGAAAGAGACCCCTCACACAGTTGAAACATGGCCATGTGGACTAACCATGTGGACTCCCCTTTTTCCCAGGTACCCATGCATCGCTTGCGCATGATTTTATCAAAATGCAAGGACGTTATTTTTTTTTTGGGTAGAGCCATCCTGCATGGTTTGCACATAGTTTGACAAACCATGAGTTGGCTAAATTCTAGGTAAAATGTCCAAAATACCTTTAATGATCTATTTTACCCCCTCATCCTCCCTAATCTAAAAACCAGAGGGATTAATACTTTTCTCTCATTTTGAAGATTTTTTAAGGCAAAATCTCTGGATCAAAAGATCTCCTTTATCTGGAATCTGATTTTGCTTGTGTTCATCACATTGGATGCATAACGGTATGTTCTCGAGTCCCCTTTAGCCATTATTCTTATCCCATTCTCTCAACCTATATATCATCATGTGACCATTTTACACCTTTTCATAGATCTACTCCTATATGAGCCAAATAAACGTCCAATACTGGGGGAGGAGAGTCATACAACCCTAAGGTGGGTGGTCTATAACTTATCCCTAATGTTTATTGATTTATGAATATTCGAGTGGGGACCACCAATTTCATTGGAGGTCGTTTATTAAATTTAAACACCATTATTATACTTATTTGAATCATATGGTGATGATCTTTCCAAACATGAGATTAGTTGTTAGCGGTTACACTACCAACTCAATCCACCCAATGTGAAGGTTATTCCATATTTGGATTTTTAGTGTTTTGTCACATTTTACCCACGATTCGGGGGTGCCCTTTCTTGACCTTTTTATGGTGATCCTTCTATAATAAATGGATTTTTATTAATGAGAACTTTCTAATGGAATATACCATTTATGCTCACCACTTGACCCACCTACGAGAAGTGCTTCAAATTTATTATAGAATGTGAAATGTGCAATGGCAAGTATACTAAGTATATAACATGACCTTATAAAAATATATTGAATAAAGGTAACATTTCCATAGCACCCCATTCCATATTCATGGAAGATAATAGTGTGACCCTCAAAATTTGAATATTCCATAATAGTTAATAATGACTTGATTAAATGGTTGTAACACTACATGGCCATTACAAACTAATGTAAAACAAGGCTTGAACCCACTGAATGATTACATTATTACAATATCCAATAGGAATGGACTAACTAGAGCTCACCATGGATTATGATATGAGAATACCTTGGGTCTCAGGAACCCCATTCCGATTCAAGGATGTGGTTTGTTTAGGTTGATACCCACCTAGAATCCAATACTTTCCTATTCCTCAGATGCCCGATATAATTCCGTAGGGTCCTTTACATTATTGCATGATACCTCTAATACACTCATTGGATCTATAATTGACTAGTAGGTTCTATGGTGAAATCCCATAGGGCCTCTTCTTAGCTTATCCATGCTTTACCTTTGTTGATCACTTTAGACTCAATAGGTGAATTATTGTGGAATTTATTGGATTACGCTCCATAGATTACACTCTTACCCCTTAACTAGACTCATATAAAACTGAGTTATCATTCTATGAGATATAAGTTACCTTGGATATTACTATGGAACTCCATCATCGGATATATTTTCATGTTTACTTATTATGTCCTAGGACATTCAATACTTATACTATCACGAGTTGATGGATGTGATAGCTATGCCTCATGTGACATTTTAACATTAAATGGTAATTAATCAATAAAATGAACTGGTTACATGTTCAGAAACCAGAAGAGGGATGAAGCAGGTTCTTTTGTATTTAGTTATATTGTACATTTCTATTTACTTTGTATATGCATGACTACACACTGCTATATTCTATTACACGAGTCAGAGGTTATAGACACCATTGGTTATAATGACCCATACTTCACATACATTTTTATTACTTCATAATTGAAGCACACTTATTACAACATATAACAAAACCAGGAAAGGACCGTATAGGTATAGTGTCTTTAGAAACTGGGAAACATAAACAACTGGTTCATAAAGCGTCTACTTTGCCTCCCATTTATTTCATCATATCTAGAGTCCCTTTTTGGCATATCCTACTTAATAATCTTCTTCCTGACCTGGGGAAATAAATCATACAAAAGGGTGAGCTCAAATGCTCTGTAAGGGTAAACAAAAGAAATATCAATCACATCATATACATAAGAACATAACTTTTTTAAATCTTAACCTGCAAAAGAAATCATAATTTCATAACATGGGATAAATCATAGTAGTGAAATGTAATCCCAATAATCATAACTTAAAACATGAAACTTTGTGGCATACTCACATAATCATAAATAATCATTTCGTGTTAGTCAAGACTCATTTCCAAGACTATCTTAGTGGAAAAAGTCCATTTCTGAACCGAGTTCACTCCTTGATTCAGTCCTGTTTCACTGAACCGGTTTAACCTGCCATTCCATCCATGTCTATATCATGAGATATAAAATATTTACCCAATTCATTAGAGGGAAATATAGGTCCCACCCATCTCATAATGATACAATTCTTATGTGTGCCACAAAATCATAAATCATACATCATTGCATAACCCATGTAATAAAAATGAGAATCTTAAACATCGTGACATCATAAAACAATTCATATAAGATAAAGGAATTCATAAAAATATAATTTCATCACAACATAATAAAATCAATGTAATAATAGGGATAGAAACAGAACCCTTTATTATCTTAGATGGAAAATAATTTTGATAAAACACTTGAACTCCATTCTTGAGGAAAATATCCTTTCTGCTTCAAAAACACTTTTCCTTTCTTAACATGTCGTACAATTCTAAACTAAAATAAGTTGATTAAAAATATACTTGAAAACGTGTAAAGGAAGCATCTTGGAAATAATTTTTTAAAAATCCATTTATGCCGTATAAGTTAAAAAAATCATTCTTCGTACTTTTTTCGGAAAAGTCAAAAAGTACCTCGTACGAAAAATGACAAAAGATTCCTTTAATATCCTTTACTAAAAACTCACCGAAGGGTAAAATTGGATTTAAACAATTGTAGGTAGATGGAAATAATATTAAATATTGAGGAAACATGGATGTAGATGATAAAATACACCCCAGTAATTACTAAATTATAAACAATCTCGGATAAAAATGAGATTGTGATATTTCCCTTACCTTAGGTCTGATTTGCTTCGTAAGTGTCCGAACCTCCTGTATAATGATTTCAATAATGTTATTGACTTATTCCAGAATAATAATTATTTTTATTATATCATATATGGTCATATTCTTATCTTCTTATTAGTAATACTTCATTACTACTTGTTTATTCGGGTGTTTATTACTTTTTGTTCTTATGGGTGTTTTGTCGAATAAATTCTTATCCTTCCTTTTTTAGGTTATAGATACCTCAGTTCGAAAATTTTATTAGTGTAATATATATCATATTAATTCATTAAATTCATTTATGTAATCATTATGCAATGAAAATCATGTAGAACGAGTCGCATCACATCGTGGAGACAGTATTCCGTACGTACGCACGAGTGATGATATCGTTCCCATGATCGTGGAATTGTATTTGAGTGTATGTATACTATTTCAGAATCAATATCACATTACAATAGTCATATATAGTCATTATTTATATCAATATACCCATCCAAGTAAGGTGGTGGTGGAAAATAGATTACACCACGGCGTGGAGACGATATTCTGTATGTACGCACGCGCGGTGATTTCATTTTCCGTAGGATGGATAGATGGCGAAATAGGGTTGTTTCATAATTATAATAACATATCATTATATGAGTGATAATTATGTTATTACTTCATAATGAAACAACTAAAGAAGAATAAGTGGAAGAAGAAATAAAGTTGAAAGAATTGGTAACGGACATTACCTCTTCTTTGAAACGCCTCTTTGAGACCTCCTTTTAGGGAACTAAAATTGGTCTTTGAAGAAGACCAGGACCTCTAGGATGTCTCTAGGGAAGTGGAGAGGAGAAATTTTCAGGGGTTGGACGATCTTGAAGGCTCAATGTGGTGTGAGGAAGAGGGGGAGGAGGTGCCCTTCTATAAGGGAGGAGAGGGGCTCCTTTGGAAAAACTAAAAATATTATTTTATTATAAAGTCAAGTTTGGTTTTAAATAGCCCCAAATTAATTTATTATAAAGTCCAATAGAATTTAGACAAGTTTAGGATCCTATTTTAACCTTATCATTTAGATTTAACAATAATTTAGATAATTTTACTTTTACCGTGTCTTTTTGTGTTCTTACACTATAAGGTTAATAAACATACTATAAGCAGCCAAACAAACCCCAAGTTGTTTATTATTAATATATATAACCTTATCTAAGTCATTTGGCCGAACCGTAGATTTTTAAGAATAAAATAACAATTAATAATATAATATTTGTTTTAAAAACTATTTTATGTCAATTTTGACAGTATTTAGTAATTGATTTTTGTAAAAATCATAACAGATTGATTAGTTATATGAAAGTTAATTAAATCAATACTAACATGTCATATTAACCTAGAAATTTTTTCGAATTCATAAAAAGTCTCAAATTACATTTATTTTGGTATTTATAACATCAATTATGTCAATATTTCATTAATAAGATAATTACTATATCATCTTTGTGTCATAAATAAATTAAATTATTTAAATTCTTAAAAATAAAAATAAAATATCATTATGTAGGAAATCTAATTAGATTTATAATTCATATTTATAGTCGAATTTATCTTATGCATAACCCTATATTAAAAATGATATACTTATTAAACATTGATTTTAACTATTTTAACCCTTCTTTAAATAAATTAATAATAAATGTCCTAATCTAATCCATGTGGGCCTAAATGGTCATATTTTATTCCTAAGGTTGTTTTTGTTCGAATTACATTTGTCCAATAGAATTAGGACATGTGTTAGGGTAATAATAATATTATTTTTACCCTTAATTACCCTATTTACTTTTAACCGTGATAAATAAAAGTAAAAAGTTACTATTCACCAAAAATTATTTTCATCTCATTGAACCACATTTTACTTACTGACATCAACCGTGTCTCTCATATTTTTGAGATTCCACTCACAGAAGCGGTAAAATTAAGTTTTATTAAAAATTTAGTTTTTTTAACTACCACTTAGTGGTTTCACTATTCATCAAAAATTGAAAGTTTTCAGAAAAATACCAAAATTTTACCCTAGGCTAATTTCGATATTCCGAATCGAAAAATGAAGTACATTTTGAAAAATAAAATTTATAAAATTTCAAAAATTGGTTATTACTATTCATAACGGCTAGTTTTAATAATATTTTAATAGTATATCGTTGTTTAGTGAAACTCGGTATTGCGTACGAGGAAAGCTATCGAGGAAGGTCGCGATTTTGTGTAAAGAAATTCAAGAAAGTGTTGTGTGTAGAAAAATATTCCTTTGATGATTTATATAACATAAAAGTCTCGGGTGTTACATTTTACCCCCCTTAAAATGAATTTCTCTCTCGAAATTTGTCACTTTGTAACAAACAGATGAGGATACCTCTCCCTCATCATATCCTCAAGCTCCCATGTAACTTCTTCTAATTGGTGGTTCCTCCATAAAACTTTCACCAAGCGAGTGGTCTTGTTCTGTAGGACTTTATCGCTACGATCTAGAATCTCTATCGGTTGTTCTTCATAAGAAAGATCTTGCTCCAGCAGTACAACTTCTGAGCTGAGTACATGTGAAGGATCAGGTATGTACTTTCTCAGGAGAGATACATAGAACACATCGTGAACTTGAGAGAGATTCGGTGGAAGCTCCAATCGGTAAGCTACCTTCCCAACACGATCCAGTATTTCGAAAGGACCGATAGATCTAGGGCTCAACTTCCCCTTCTTTCCAAATCTCATGACCCTCTTCCAGGGAGATATTCGTAAGAACACTTTGTCACCCACTTCAATCTCTAGGTCTTTTCTTCTGTTGTCGGCATAACTTTTCTGTTGACTCTGAGCTGCTCTTATGTGTTGTTGAATAGATCTGACCTTTTCTGCCATTTCATCAACGAGATCAGGTCCTAATAGCTTTCTTTCCCCAACTTCATCCCAGCAAGTTGGAGTCCTGCATTTCTTTCCATAGAGAGCTTCATAAGGAGCCATCTGAATACTGGAGTGAAAGCTATTATTATATGAAAATTACACCAAATGTAGGTGTTTATCCCAACCACCTTTGAAATCCATAGAGCAAGCACTCAACATATCTTCTAGAGTTTGAATTGTTCTCTCAGACTGACCGTCTGTCTGAGGATGATAAGCGGTGTTGAAACTTAACTTTGTATCCAGAGTATGCTGAAGACTTCTCCAGAACTTTGAGGTAGACCTCAGATCCCGATCAGATATAATAGAAAGTGGTACTCCATGAAATATTACCACTTCCTTTACATATATCCTGGAAAGGTGATCCAGAGAGAAATCCTCTCTAATAGCGATGAAGTGTGCAGATTTTGTAAGACGATCAACTATGACCCAGATAATATCATTGCCTTTGGATGTTTTAGGAAGTCTGGTGACAAAGTCCATAGTGATGTTTTCCCATTTCCATTCGGGTATGGGTAATGGTTGTAACATCCCCTTAGACTTCTGTCTCTCAGCTTTAACTTGCTGAAAAACCAAGCATCGAGAGACATATTCAGCAACATCTCTTTTCATGCCATCCCACCAGAAGTACTCTTTCAGGTCCCTATACATCTTTGTGCTTCTAGGATGAATAGAGAATGAAGAACTATGAGCCTCATCCAGCAGCTCCTTCTTTAATTCGGTGATGGGAGGAACACAAACCCGATTCCTGAACGTTATTATCCCATCAAAATCAAGGTTGAATTCAGGAACATTTCTCACCTTCTTTTGTAACTCGACATCTTCATTCTGTGCCTCTTTAATCTTCACATGTATATATGGTTGAAAATTAATTTGAGAAAGATAATATTTTTTCCCTTCCATTATAATTACAAGATCCATCCTTTGTAAATCCATAAATATTGGATCTTTTGTGATCCTCATCATGGATAAACTGGAATGGTCTTGTCGACTTAATGCATCTGCCACCTTGTTTGCTTTCCCATGGTGGTAATGGATTGAGCAGTCGTAATCCTTAATCAGCTCCAACCATATTCTTTGGCGCATATTCAGCTCCTTTTGTGTGAAAATATACTTTAAACTTTTATGATCAGTATAAATGTCACACCATTCTCCATAAATATAATGCCTCCAAATCTTTAATGCAAAGATTGCCGCAGCTAACTCCAAATCATGAGTTGGGTAATTTTGCTCATGTATTTTCAACTGTCGTGAGGCATAAGCTATCACCATATCATTTTGCATAAGAACACACACCAAACCC
Organism: Viscum album; assembly: GCA_963277665.1. NCBI lineage: Eukaryota > Viridiplantae > Streptophyta > Magnoliopsida > Santalales > Viscaceae > Viscum > Viscum album. The sequence continues at coordinate 1,497,363,786 of OY728164.1, forward strand.
TTCTTGGATACATCACTGTAGATCACAAACCTTTCTCTACTACAAGGTAGTGTGAGCACAGGTGCACTGGATAACCTTATTTTCAACTCCTTGAAATTCTCCTCACATTCCTCCGCCCAAACAAACTTAACTCCTTTCCAAGTCAACTTGGTGAGTGGATTAGATAATCGTGAAAAATCATTCAAAAAATGTCGATAATATCCAGCCAAACCAAGAAAACTTTGGATCTCAGTCACTGTTGTTGGTCTCAACCATCTTTCACTAACCTCTGTTTTTGCTAGATCCACAGATATCCCCTCTTTTGAGATTATGTGACCCAAAAATGAAACTTTTTGAAGCCAAAATTCACACTTGGTAAATTTCGAATAAAGCTTTTCATTTCTCTGGGTCTTCAATATAATTCTCAAGTGATCTTAATGTTCTTCCTCGCTCTTTGAATAGACAAGAATATCGTCTATAAAGACTACCACAAACTGATCAAGATAGTCTCTAAAGACTCTATTCATCAGATCCATGAAGATAGAAGAGGCATTAGAAAGACCAAATGGCATAACTATAAATTCATAGTGTCCATACCTTGTACGGAAATCCGTCTTTGGTATATCCTTTCTTTTGACCCTTAATTGATGATACCCTGAATGAAGATCAATCATGGAAAAGTATTGAGCTCCGCGTAGTTGGTCAAATAGGTCATCAATGTGTGGGAGAGGATATTTGTTCTTGATAGTGATCTTGTTAAGTTCTCGATAATCAATGCAGAGTCTCATTGATCCATATTTATTCTTAACAAACAGAACAGGTGCTCCCCAAGGTGACGCACTAGGGCGTATAAAACCTAAATCAAGATTCTCTTGGAGTTTCTTCTTCAATTCCTGTAACTCAATTGGGGCCATTCTATAAGGTGACTTTGAAATAGGCAAAGCACCTGGTACGAGTTCTATTGAAAACTCAACTTCACGATTTGGTGGAAGACCTGGTAATTCCTCCGAAAAGACGTCATCAAACTCCCGTACAATGGGCATATTCTTAATCGTGAGTTTCACACCAACCATTTGAGATAAATAACCTTAATTTAGTGGAATCAAGACCCATAAGATGGAAGATATTTCCACTGGAAGATTATGTTCATCCTTGCATTGATAGAAGATCATAGATTGATCTGGAATATGAAATGTGACTTTCCTTCTTTGGCAATTGATATGAGCTTCATATAAAGAAAGCCAATCCAGGCCAAGAATCACATCAAATTCCACTATAGGAAGGATCACAAGATTTTCAGGAATCACTTTCCCACAAACATTTATCGGAGAAGAATTATAAACTTTTGATGTGACTGTTGTGCCATTAGGGGTTGTCACAGCTAACTCAACATCTAATTGTTGAGGTAATACGGTGATATCCTTAGAAAATTCTTCAGAAATAAAGGAGTTGGTGGATCCATAATCAACTAAAACATTTGCTACTTTAGAGTGGATGGTAAGTGTACCTTTCACCACATCGTTATCGTACTCCACATCGCTGATAGAAATAGCATGTGACTTTCCTTTGTCTTTAGCCTTAAGAGTTTGTTGACGTCGACCATCATCATCCACCCTTGGTTTTGGGCATTGATTGGCATAATGCCCCATCTCCTTGAACTTGAATCATTAAAGTGTAGTAGGTTCATTCTGTGCATCCCTTCCATTGTTTGCATCATTAGACATCTTATTCCCATCATTACGGCATTCAAATGCCTGATGACCTTCCTTTCCACATTTGAAACATTTACTTGTTCCTTTAAGACAACTCCCTCCATGTTTCTTTCCACACTTTGAGCATAAGGGAAAGCTCATCTTCTTTTTAGTGTGCTCTTTAGATTTTCCTTTAAATTCCATTTTCCTCTTCTTATCAAACCCATATTACTGACGGGTTACTCCAATCTCCATCTCGACTTTGAGAGCACATCGAACGATTTCCTCATAGCTATTGAAGTCCCTTATGGCTAACACCCTTCGAAGACTTGGTTTTAAGCCACTAAAAAATCGATCGATCTTACTCTCAGGTTGGATAATAATACCAAAAGTGTACCTTGCAAGTCTTTTAAAATTTTCTTCATAGGTACCAACAGATTCATCATCCTTTTTCTTTAGTTCAAGAAACTCCTTCTCCATCTTTGTTCGGAGAATACGAGGGAAGTACTTATTGAAAAATAAGTTCTTGAACTCGTCCCATTCCATGGACTCAATTTCATCTCTTTGCTTCGTATTCTTGATAAGATTCCACCATTGATCAGCATCACCTTCCAAACTATACACTGCTAAGATGACTTTATCATGTTCATAACATTGAAGAACTAAAAATATATTTTCAGTAGTACTAATCCATTGTTCAGCAACTAATGGATCAGTAGACCCGCTGAATGAAGGTTCACACTGCCTCATGAAGGATTCAACAGAATGTTGCTCCTTCCTTTGCTCGTTTGGAAGTCCTTCATGATTCATAGCTTGAGAAAGTTGTGTGAGCATGGCTACAAGATTCTTCATTCCAGCTCCCATAATGTTTGGTTTCTCAGGGAGACAATAATTGCATTGCCCATCACATTTCGAATTAACACGGTTCTTTCGGGTTCCAGCCATTGACCAGAACCAAGAAGAATAGTGTGAGCAACACTAATTATAATATGAAAACCACATAATCAAAAATAAAAAATTTTACACTTAAGGTCTTATCCTAGGTTATTCATGGCCATTTCTAAAACACTGTGATTGTGTTCTATGCTTAGACTTATCCTTAGGGTTCTTACTAAGGCTTTTGCATCCTAGTTTCCAACGGTAGACTATACCTTTCCTCTGATACCAACTATAACAACCCATACTTTACATACATTGTTATTAATTCAGAATATAAGCACACTTATTACAACATATAATAAAACTAGTAAAGGAACGTATAGGTATAGTGTCTTTAGAAACTGGGAAACATAAACAACTGGTTCATAAAGCGTATACTTTTCCTCTCATTTATTTCATTATATCTACAGTCCCTTTTTGGCATATCCTACTTAATAACCTTCTTCCTGACCTGGGGAAATAAAACATACAAAAGGGTGAGCTCAAATGCTCAGTAAGGGTAAACAAAATAAATATCAATCACATCATATATATAAGAACATAACTTTTGGAAATCTTAACCTGCAAAAGAAATCATAATTTCATAACATGGGATAAATCATAGTAGTGAAATATAATCCCAATAATCATAACATAAAACATGAAACTTTTTGGCATACACACATAATCATAGAGAATCATTTCTTGTTAGTCAAGACTCATTTCCAAGACTATCAGAGTGGACAAAGTCCATTTCTGAACCAAGTTCACTCCTCGTTTCAGTCCTGTTTCACTGAACCGGTTTAACATGCCGTTCCAGCCATGTCTATCTCATGAGATATAAAATCTTTATCCAATGAATTTGAGGGAGATATAGGTCCCAGCCATCTCATAATGATACCATTCTTATGTGTTCCACAAAATCATAAATCATACATCATTGCATAACCCATGTAATAAAAATTAGAATCTTAAACATCGTGACATCATAAAACAATTAATATAAGATAAAGAAATTCGTAAAAATATAATTCCATCACAACATAATAAAATCAATGTAATAATAGGGAAAGAAACCGAACCCTTTATTATCTTAGATGGAAAATAATTTTGATAAAACACTTGAACTCCATTCTTGAGGAAAATATCCTTTCGGCTTCAAAAACACTTTTCCTCTCTTAACATGTCGTACAATTCTAAACTAAAAGAAGTTGATTAAAAATAAACTTGAAAGCTTTTAAAGGAATATTCTTGGAAATAATGTTTTAAAAATCCATTCATGCCGTATAAGTTAAAAAAATCATTCTTCGTACTTTTGTCGGAAAAGTCAAAAAGTACCTCGTACGAAAAACGACAAAAGATTCCTTTCATATACTTTACTAAAAACACACCGAAGGGTAAAATTGGATTTAAAAAATTGTAGGTGGATGGAAATAATATTACATATTGAGGAAACATGGATGTGGATGATAAAATACACCCCAACAAATACTAAATTATAAACAAATCTCGGATAAAAATGAGATTGTGATATTTCCCTTACCTTAGGTCTGATTTGCTTCGTAAGTGTCCGAACCTCCTATATAATAATTTAAATAATGTTATTGACTTATTCCAGAATAATAAATATTTTTATGATATCATATATGGTCATATTATTAGCTTCTTATTAGTAATATTTCATTACTACTTGTTTATTCATGTGTTTATTACTTTTTGTTCTTATGCGTGTTTTGCCGAATAAATTATTATCCTTACTTTTTTAGGTTATAGATACCTCATTTACAGAATGTTATTAGTGTAATATATATCATATTAATTCATTGAATTCATTTATGTAAACATTATGCAATGAAAATCAGGTAGAACGAGTCACATCACATCGTGGAGACGGTATTCTGTACGTACACAAGAGCGATGATATCATTCCCATGATCGTGGAATTGAATTAGAGTGTATGTATACTATTTAAGAATCAATATCACATTACAATAGTCATATATAGTCATTATTTAAACCATTATACCCATCCAAGTAAGGTGGTGGTGGAAAATAGATTACACCACAGCGTGGAGACGGTATTCCGTACGTACGCACGCGCGGTGATTTCGTTTTCCGTAGGATGGATAGATGGTGAAATAGGGTTGTTTCATACTTATAATAACATATCAGTATATGAGTGATACTGATGTTATTACTTCATAATGAAACAACTAAAGAAGAATAAGTGGAAGAAGAAATAAAGTTGATAGAATTGGTAACGGACATTACCTCTTCTCTTGAAACGCCTCTTTGAGACCTCCTTTTAGGGAACTAAAATTGGCCTTTTAAGAAGACCAGGACCTCTAGGATGTCTCTAGGGAAGTGGAGAGGAGAAATTGTAAGGGTTTTTCCGAGAATGAAGCCTCAAAGTGGTGTGAGGAATAGGGGGAGGAGGTGCCCTTTTATAAGGGAGGAGAGGGGCTCCTTTGGAAAAACTAATAATATTATTTTATTATAAAGTCATGTTCGGTTTTAAATAGATAAAAATTAATTTATTTCAAAGCTAATGTGGGGATGGGTCGAAATACTCACATCCAATATAATTTATACAAGTTTAGGTTCCTATTTTAACCTTATCATTTAGATTTAACATTAAGTTAGATAATTTTACTTTTACCGTGTCTTTTTGTGTTCTTACACTATAAGGTTAATAAACATACTATAAGCAGCCATACGAACCCCAAGTTGTTCATTATTAATATATATAACCGTATCTAAGTCATTTGGATGATCCTTATATTTTTAAAAATAAAATAACAATTAATAATATAATATTTGTTTTAAAAACTATTTAATGTCAATTTTGACACAATTTAGTAATTGATTTTTTTGAAAATCATAACAGAACTATTAGTTCGAATAAAGTTAATTAAATAAATACTAACATGTAATATTAACCTATGAAATTATTTTAATTCATAAAAAGTCTCAAATTACATTTATTTGGGTATTTATAACATCAATTATGTCAATATTTCATTAATAAGATAATTACTGCATCATCTTTGTGTCATAAATAAATTAAATTATTTAAAGTCTAAAAATTTCAAATAAAATATCATTATGTAGGAAATATTTTTAGCTTTCTAATGAATATTTATAGTCGAATTTATCTTATGTATAACCCTATATTAAAAATAATATACTTATTAATCATTGATTTTAACTATTTTAACCCTTCTTTAAATAAATTAATAATAAATGTCCTAATCTAATCCAAGTCGGCCTAAATGGTCATATTTTATTCCTAATGTTGTTTTTGTTCGAATTACACTTGTCCAATAAAATTCGGACAAGTGTTAGGGTAATAATAATATCATTTTTACCCTTAATTACCCTATTTACTTTTAACCGTGGTAAATAAAAGTAAAAAGTTACTATTCACCAAAAATTATGTTCATCTCATTGAACCACATTTTACTTACTGACATCAACCGTGTCTCTCGGATTTTTGATATTCCACTCACAAAAGCGGTAAAATTAAGTTTTATGAAAAATTTAGTTTTTTTAACTACCACTTAGTGGTTTCACTATTCATCAAAAATTGAACGTTTTTAGAAAAATACCAAAATTTCACCCTAGGCTAATTTCAATATTAAGATTCCAAAAATGAAGTCCATTTTGAAAAATAAAATTTATAAAATTTCAAAAAGTGGGTATTACTATTCATAACGGCTAGTTTTAAAATTATTTTAAGAGTATATCATCGTTTAGTGAAACTCGGTATTGCGTACGACGCAAGCTATCGAGGAAGGTCGCGATTTCGTGTAAAGCAATTCAAGAAAGTGTTGTGTGTAGAAAAAGATTCCTTTTATGATTTATATAACATAAAAGTCTCGAGTTTTACATTGGTGGTGGCCCATTATGATTTATCTCACACCCTCTCTGGTCACCGTTTGGTATTCGGATTATATTACATGGTTGCATGTTTTGACAAAGGGATGTATACAGCTTCCAACACCTGATTGTCTGTAGATAGGATGGTGCATGATAGCAGATGACTGAGGAAGATCTTGGGATTCTTGGAGTAGCCTTTGTTTAATTTTACATTGTGGAACATGTTATGCCTCCTGTCTTGTATCTACTTTTTCTAGTTTTCTAGTTTTCTAGTGACATGTCATTACATCATCATCATGTTAGTTTATAGAGGTTTTTTTTCTCATTTATCTATTGCATCAGTTTTCTTACGTTATTTAATTATATTTCTTCAAATATTCATTATTCATTTATATTCATTCCATTGTGCTACACTCAACTAATCAGTGCACAGCCTCCCTACAGACACACCCTAGGCCCTCACTACGAGTTGGAAACCTCTAGCATTTGGGGAGACACTCTTGAGACCATATGTCCCATCGGGCACGAGACACCCGTTAAGTGACATTTAGGTTCTAGATATCACATCAGGGAATTTAAGTTGAAAGTGAAAACATTGGAATGGAAGAGAAATAAAACCATTTCGTTTTTACGGACAGTGATGTAGAACATGTTTATGAGAAAGATAAAAATTCAAAAGAAATAAATTTGTGGTGATCTAAGGGAAAATTTAATTCATCAGAAAAGATGGTCAATGTATAACTTTTTTGGTTTAAAAATCCTTTTCCTAAAGTTGGATAATTTTCATTGGAAGAAATATCTACCTTATTCAGCACAATCCCACCATTTGGTTGTTTCTCGACCATTTTCCACATCGTCACTACTTCGAAGAAAAGATGAATTTGATGTTGTAATTCTTGAAGAACTAGTAGATCATATAATCTATGATGGGATGATAAGTCCTTCCATCAATCTATAGATATCTTTAAAACAAAATGTTTAGAGAATGTTAAATAATATGAAGAAATATTCATATTTCAAAATTTTATTATCAAAAACCTCGTCCAAATTTCAACATAAACAATCTCATAAATGGTTACCCATATAAACCTTCCAAGATATTAAAATCCAATAATTTGACAACAGGGTTACCAAATTTTCAAAATAAAATTACCATAAACACCCAAAAACATTATGTAAATCTTTATTTTTACACATCAAACATGTAAAGATCATTATTGTGTATTCTCTTG